>OX465588.1:5297192-7697192 GCA_950022655.1 Alentia gelatinosa | reverse complement strand
TCCAATTTTTTATTGCTCTAATGTAAAAACTTTTTTCATAAACTGAGCCTTTTAGTGGTGGTAAAATTAGGCGCAAGCCTACATTTCTTCTGGTAGGTAATAAACGCTTATCAATAAGATCTCTCTCCAAGGTGAGGGAGAAGGCATAGTATAGTGAATGTTGCTGTCTTCGATTGTTTAAAGTTAGGATCCTAGATAGTGTATGTATTTGTTCGGTATTAAATTGTTGCTCTGGACCGAGTTTTACCTTGTGACAAACTCTTAGGGCCCGATTTTGGAGTAGTTGTAGGTTATTGTTAATATAATTTAGTTGTGTATTGAAATAAAGTCACAGTAGTCGAAGAAGGGAAGAATAGTAGTTTTATAGATTGTAGTAGCAGTTTCTGAGTCTATTAAGTATCTTATTTTAGTTAGTAAGTAGATTTTGTCTGAAATAATAGAGGAAACATTATATGTTCATTATATTTTAAGTTATCATCAATTGTTAGTCCTAGGTAATTGAAATTTTGAACTTGTTCTAGTGTTTTCTTGTTTAGTTTAAATTGGTAATCTGTGTTTTCGTCGGTGGGTTTCCCAAAAATCATCCAATATGTCTTTTTTTCGTTTATTGTTAAAAGGTTACTTTTGCACCAATCTTCAATTATGTTAATAGCAGCTCCCAT
This sequence comes from Alentia gelatinosa, assembly GCA_950022655.1. NCBI lineage: Eukaryota > Metazoa > Annelida > Polychaeta > Phyllodocida > Polynoidae > Alentia > Alentia gelatinosa. The sequence goes on along the minus strand of OX465588.1, from coordinate 7,696,530 downwards.
TAATTGTGGGGTAGGGGTTGTGACGACAGTGTCATCCGCATAGAAAGTAACTTCTTGGTTAGATAGAGCGTTAGAGAGGTCATTAATATAGATAAGGAATAGTGTGGGTCCTAAAATTGAGCCCTGGGGGATGCCGTAGGAGATATTAGCTTTGTGTGATAGTTTATTATTTAGAAATACCCTCTGGGATCTGTTTTGTAAATAGCTATTGAACCAAAGACAAGTGTTATTAGAAAGACCGATATTATTAAGTTTTTTGATGAGTAGGTTATGAGAAACAGTGTCAAAAGCTTTTTTGAAATCAAGAAATAGGGAGTAGGATGGAAGATTGTTGTTTAGACGGAAAAGAGAATAAAACAAAGAAATTTTGAAATAGCTAATGAGGTTGAACGTTTTGGCCTAAAGCCATATTGGTCGTTAGTAAGTATATTTTGTTGTTCTAAGTAATTCATTAATCTTTTATTAATAACCTTTTCAAGTATCTTTCCAGGTAGGGGCAATAAACTTATCGGGCGTAAGTTATTAACTAGCTTTAGGTTACCCTTTTTCGGTATGGGGGTTATTGTTGTGCTCTTCCATTGTGGTGGATACAATTTGTTAATTAATGTGGAGTTAAAAATTTGAGCAAGTTTGTCGGGGGCAGCAAGAAAAGCTGATTCAAGAACTGAGGATCGTATATTCGGTATAGCAGATGATTTTTTAGGATCTATTTGTTTGATAAATTTAATAATTTCTACGACTTCTATTGGGTTCTCAAATAGTTCGGTGTCTGTGTCTTTTGGGGGGAAGGGTAGCACATATGTAGGAGGAGGGGCAAGGTCATTTGCTAGAGTTTCTCCTATTTTTGCCAAAAGATTATTAATGAAATCAGGTATCTCTCTTGGTGGTATTTCTTTATTGGTAGTATGATCAATAAGACTGTTTATAGGGGGAGGTGTCTCTTTTGGTAATAACTCGCGTATGCCACTCCAAAACCTTTTTGGGTTATCCTTATTATTATTTAATAGTACTTTGATCTCATTTCGTTTATTGTTTTTAATTAGGTCCTGAGTTTGATTGCAGTAAATATGTGTGATACACCAGTAGTCAACATGATTTGTTTGTCTGGCTTTCCTGTAAAAATAATCGCGGGTTTTCATAGAGTCCAAGACAGCCGCGGTAATCCAGGGAGGCTTATTACAAGCGATTACTATGTCTTTTATAGGTGCTACTTTATCAAGTGCTTCGGTTATATTATTGAGCATAATTTCCCATAGTTCATCAGGGGTTCTGTTAAGATTAAAATGGGTCCAGTCACTGTTTTTGTAAAGATTAAGGAAGATCAGTTCGTCAAAATTTTTATAGATTCGTGCTCTAATCTTTTGCTTGGGGATTTTATTTCTAGCAGATTTGATATTAATATAAATTGGTAGGTGATCACTGATCGTAAAATTTATTGTGCTTGAATGGGTAATATTTGATATGTTTGTGTATATATGGTCAATCATTGTTGAAGTGCCTTGGGTTACACGTGTGGGTGCAGTAATTAACTGGTTCAGGTTGTTATTTTTACAATATTTATTAACATGGTTTCGGAGCAACGTCTTATTGTTTAGGTCGATATTCATGTCTCCCATTATAAACAAGGCTCTTTCCCTGGGTAGTGAATCCTTGATTTCTGATAACTTTGCGTAGGTATTCACCACCGGTGTGTTGGGTATACGATAAATATTGATAATAGTATATATTTTACAAGCTATAGTAACATGGACAGTATTTATTTCATAGTCTGCGGTGATTATAGTATGGTTAGGGTCGAGGTCATAAGTGTAGTCCTTTTTTATATAAGTAATTAGCCCCCCACCTTGTTTATTTATTGTTGGGTAGCGGTCAAGTCTAATAATTTGATATCCTTCGATATCAACTATACCGGATGGAGTAGGTCGTTTTAGCCAAGTCTCTGAAGCCATAGCAATATCGAAGTGTCTAGCTAATGTCGAGAAGTTGACAAAGTTTTTTTCTAAGCTCCAGACGTTTACACACATAACTTTTAAACCTTCCATGTGAACAACATCATAGATGATGTCAAATTCGTTTTTGAAGCACTGAATCTCATTCAAATTAAAATATATTTTGAGAAAAAGAATTATATACGTCGGTAATACGTGTATACCAAATTTCATTATTTTATGAGGATCAACCCGTTTGTGAGAAACATTTTACCATTCAAACAAATCCAGAGGGACTGCACCACTCGGCCTGCTTTTCCCAGAAATACCACTGCATCGCTTGATGAGTATCAGCGTTTATATAGAAAATCTACTGAACGATACTGCTGATGCCAACGACAAGTTTTATGCTACCCTGAATAAAAAATGGTGTCCAGTATATCGTTCATCGTTCGATACGTTGTATTATCCAGCCTCATGGACGACAGAATATTAGTATTATCCTACCCCTAATAAAAAACCGCCATAGACTTAACATAGGCAAATTTTATGCGGCAGGCCGTGACATAAAGTGTTTTTTATGCCACTAGAGTAATAACAATATTGACCAATCAAAGAGCAGGATTTCAGCTACTATGAAAAAAAGTTCTGTTGGTTGTTGATTCAATATTTATCTTTTAGTAATACAAAAGCATAGACGTTGTAGGATAAATACGAAACCGAACTCGAGTAAGACTTGACAATGTTTATGCCACGATGGGCAGGTCGTGTATTACTACACGAGGCGTAGCTGAGTGTAGTGAGGAGCAGACCTGACCAGAGTGGCATAGGCACTGACAAGTCTAACTCGAGTCTGGTTTCTACTAATTCTGGGCTTTAACCGAACTATCGGTCGACATACAAGGCAATTGCTTATTCTCATCCCATCATCCTGCACGATATGAAACCTTGAAATGTACTCAATGTATGGAAGCACATCGGAAGAACCATGTACGGCTGCTTTTGTATTTAACCTTCTCAATTTGTGAACCTTATAACTAATATAACATCCATGTACTTCACTGGAAGAACTTTCTCTGAAAAAGGTGAATAAAGCTTAGAAAAAATAAATAATAAAAGATATTCAACCGCCCCCTGAGCTCAGCCTCTATGCATGCTTTTTTAAAATTATTATTTCAAGAACATGCAATCTGCGTCAGCAGGTTTTCATTGCAGTATACACAATACATGGAGATATGTTTCCTCCAGCTACAGGGTTGGGAAACAGTATTTCAAATTACTCTTAATCAGTGAAACATCTTCTTTTTATATTTTTTTTATTTCGTTGTTTATACTGCCTCCAATCAACTACATACAGCTGGTTTGAATTTGGAGACAGTCCTATTTACATCGAAGATACTTCATCCACTGTTGCATCATATATTTCAATATTACACTTACTCATCATCCACATAATTGTAATCACGTTACCAGTTACAATCTGGTTTATAGTCTGAAGTACAGATTTTCTTGTTCTTCTCTAGTTAAAGAGTGATAATACCTAAAACCTACATCATGGTTCCGAAATAAGCGAAGCCAAATTACAAAGGAAATCCACTTTTACCATGTAATAAACCCTATATAAATAATTTATAAAACTCAAATTTACAGTGTTTACCTCCAACCAGACAAATCATCCACCTTTTTTATAGAACACTGAAACTTCCTCATTGATATTTGAGAATTACATTTTCAGGTGAAATGAAGAAATCTAACAAAAAACCAAGCCATCTAGATAGTTCAATTCCTGAAATGTATGCGTTAATGCCATGTGGACACAAGGTATCTTTAACAATGAACTATACACTTGAGGTGGGAAAGGGCAGCACATATAGATGTGTCTGTATGAGATGCCTTTAGAATGATCACAGTTTACCTGTACTCAAGTGTACAAAAACCGAGTGTACATATTGTACCTGATATTCATATTCTCAATCTGCTTGAATTTCCTTATTATGTGGACCAGTCTATATATCATCCCAAAACTTGAGTAAACTAAAATGGGATTCACACGATGGGACAAATGGACCTGAGACTGGTGTACTTCACACCTTTGCACCAGTCGGCTATTATTTCCAGCTGGGTACAAAGTTTCAGAGGTTGGGATGTTCTAGAGTCTCAGGATAACATGGCGGATTCAATTCACATGGGGAGACTTAACAGGTACATAGTCTCACCCCTACACCCCTACACAGGGTACACAGGGTACACAAGGTACACAGTCACTGACTCAGGGTACTTCCCCGTGTGAATAGGTGTTATTTGGGACCACTGGGACTCACAGATTGGGGGAGAACGTGTGAAATACATTTGTCTCACCAAAATGCCCCTCTAAACCTGTTGAAAGTAAAAATCTCATGAGATTCTGTTCCTTGTTAGGGGTGATTGTCGCCGACAATTACAAGGGTAAAGAGTTGTCTCTGCAAAATGGTACCCTGTCATTCACACGAGGAGATTGTATTCCAGTACCGAATCTCAACAGGATTTGTCTCAGATAAACGGCCTGAGACTATATACCTATGTACTATGTCCCATCGTGTGAATCCCACTTTATCCAAAAGCACAGCGAATAGCATGCAGGGACCTGTTTCACTACTATCGCAGGAAAAGGCAGACTCCAAACATAAGAATTAGACATAACTACACATCATGGCCCTGTTTCACTAGTTTCGTGACAAAAGTGTTAGACAGATACGAAAAGCGGCACCAACAGTGCAAGCAAGAACGGACAAAACAAAGTCTAATGTCTAGTTCTAATGAAACCAGACACACCATCTAGACGCCATCTAGACTTGTCACAAAACTAGTGAAACAGGTCCCAGATAGTGAAGGGATAGATTTTTCTCAGCATGCTGAAAGTGTATGGGACCACTCTAACCTTTTTAGAGCGCACGCACTAAATACATAATCAAGAGGTTAGAGTGGTCACATTGAACTTTCAGTGTGCTTCCAGAAATCTATCCCTTTACTATCTGCATGCTGTTGACTGTGATAGTGAGAACAGAGCAGGGTGCCAGTGTCTCAGGGTCTTAGAGATGTGCCCAGCTGACCATGACCAATCACTCAAGACCAAAATACCTCAGTGCCCTATTGGTGTTTGATATGTTTGGATCCTATAGATAGACTCAGGCAGTCACAGAAATGGCAAGTTTACTGGTTGCAAGTGTACCATTGTCTACTTTTGATTTAAATGGAAGCACCAAATCTATTATAGCTGGCCCTGGAGCCTACCGAAAACAGGACTGCTACAAGTCCTAGTAGGAAACTCCAGAATAAACAAAAATATTAAAAAAAAAAAAAAAAAGGTGGTTACAGAAAACGATCCATAGACTGAATGTAACTAATACCTTTTAGTTGTTATTCATTTAAAATTGCACGCTCATTCATCAATGATGAACATCCTAATTGCTCCTAGTATATAGACTGTGCGAGCACGCTCTAATAGACTCACAGGCCGTATTTATTCGTAATTCCCCTAATTGTACAAACCTCTCCAATGACTAAACTATCCCCGAGAGCCCTCCATCCTCTCACTGCAGGTACAACGTTAAGAGATCTCCCACCACGGACAAACAGGATCATATTCCGGGTAGAACCATTAGCTCGAGATAATTCTAGTCCCACCCACAGTGTGTGACGACAATCCTCTGACGTCACAACTTCCATTGACGTCAAAGGTGACGTCATGGCAGAGGACGAGTGTCAAAGGTGAGAACTTGCACCCGACGACCCCACTTCTGGTTCGGGCAGATTCAGGATTGAATGATTAGAGGGGGCGTCCACCAACCACGACAAGGCTACGACAAGAGCAGACAAGAAAGTTCCAATCGGTGCCTTGTCGCAGCATTGTCGTGAGGAGGGTAGTTGTCATGAGCCCTTGTCGCAGCCTGTCGGGAAGTGCCCGCTCCACCTAAATATTCTATCGACAACCTCCCGACACGCCACGACACGCCACGACACGGCTCCAAAATCGAACATGTTCGATTTTGTCGTAACATTGTCGGAAGGCCCCCGACAAGCTTCATGTCGCAGCCTGTCGTGGCCTTGTCGTAGCCTCTTGTCGGGAACTGTGGTCCACCAACCACGACAAGGCTATGACAAGGCTTCCAATCGTAGAGCTGTCGTGGACCTTGTCGGAAAGCCATTGTCGTAGCCTTGTCGTGGTTGGTGGATGCACCCTCTTAGTTCCCAAATCAAGTCAATGAACTTGTCCAAGGCAAATTACGTAATATCTCGGCACCTAATCAAAGGCCATCTATCAACGTTCCGTTGTCGGTGACTAGACTTATCAACATGTTGATAAACCTTTGGTGACCGATTTAGGAACATGGAGCCACAACTCATCAGTGACAAAAGAACATCTCTAGGAGGGGAGGACAATTATCAATAATCGTTGGCTGACCCTTGCCTAGCTGTCCTACATCTATCCGCTATGATACCTTGCCAGGACCCTGTTGTTCCAGGATTACGACAGAGCTGCGGATCGCAGAATAGCGATCTGAGGGCCAAAACGTTGCTCCTGAAATTTTGCTGATCGTGTTGCAATCGCATAGGCGCATAGCCGCGTAAAATACGGCTTTTAGCATTTTAGAATTTCTATATGTTCTTTTATAAAATTACCATAACATTGATCTCTAAATCAAAAACGAGCAAGGTGACCCCGATTTTTAAGTTAGGTATGTGTTCCTTAACACTTGAAGATCATCATATTCAAGTTTCAAAAAAATGACATGGGTTTTAATTTTCAAGCCAAATTGTCCGATATTCCTTTAATACCAAGAGCGGGCCTTTACCAGCCACAGTGAACTCAATCTAAGACTGCGCGAAAACATGTTCCGGAATCATCTAAGAACCATCCCATGACCTTGCACTTCCTATTTGCCAGTCGCCCATCTGGGAAAAGGTGAAAACAAGATGAACTTAAAACCAGGTTCCACGCGCAGAGTTCCTGGAAACCTGTCCGGAGAGCTACGTGCATAGAGGGGAGTTTCTCCACATGTTGATGGCAGCTCCCACTCTCCTAGCAGAGATCTGCTTTCTATCCAAGTCCCCCACGCACATGAAGACTCTGTATGGAGAGCGAACAAACACCCGGATGTGTGCGTCTTAGCACGTGTACAGTGGTTGACCACGTGACCCCGAACACGTGACTGTGAGGACGCTCTTTACTTTGGAACTGAGCGGGAATCGTAAAAAAAAAGTCGTCTGGATAATCTTTTTTTATCATTTCTATTTTAATAGCAGCGTATATTGATATCAAGAGGATTCAATTACAATGAGATATCCATGATATTGTTTCTGCAAGATGTTTTAAGGCCCGGCGTCCACCTACTACAATATGACTCCAATATGGTCTACGATGCACCTCCCGATAGAAAAACAAAATCGTGTCTGAAGGTTACCTAATATCGGAGCAGTTGACCACGTTTCTGCGATTAGACACCGATAAAAAACCCATACAATGCGTGGTGGATGGCATGTCTCGACATATGTCTACGATTTTGCACCTTCCCAATTTGTCTCTGATATTTAATTTTTGTATTGTGCCATATCGGTAGGTCTAAATTTCTATCGTAGTAGGTGGACGCGAGGTCTTCAAGAACTATTGTTGATAACAACTTCCACATACTAATTCAAGGAATAAAGAGTTGTACAATGATGAAATTATTGCTACTTATTTTTGATGGACACTTATATAGATCCTTCATCCGATAATATACAGGAGGCTCTTGACGTTAAGCATATAAGACATCGACATTTGTTCCCGATTCATCCCGATCATCAAGCTAGATGAGAGTCAGGAATAAAATGTTGATGTGTTATACCTATATAAAGCCTATAAGACACCGACCCGACGGCTGTTCCCGATTCTACCTTTTCCTGACAGATCCGTCGGGTCTGTGACAATCTGTGTCAATCGGGTCGATGTACGCACTTCACCGACCGGATTTTATTGCTTTTCCCGATGCGTCGGATATTACTACCATGTCAGATATGACCGACTCTCCCCGACCTTAAGATTTTGGTGTATGCACTTTCACCCATTGTTTCCCGATTCTGAGTTGGCAGTTTGAATAGCGATGCTACCTATCCCTAGTCCAATTTAGAAGTTACTTATATCGATTTGTAAGTGAAACCTTAAGATTTTGGTGTACGCACTTTCACCGACTGTTACCGATTCTAAGTTGGTAGAGATGCTACCTATCCCCAAGTCCGATTTAGGAGTTCCTTATATCAATTTGTAGGTAAAACAGATGTAATTATAGATCTGTAACCTGTTTTCTAATATCTTGAATAAAACAGAAGTTATTAAACTTTGCATTATTACCTATATAGAACTATCACCTGGCCGGGTCCCAGCCGGGCCCGGCTCCCGCCCGATCTTTTTTTTTTTATCTCAATCGGGTTGTTTTACGAGGTTTTGAAGGTGGTAGGTCTGAACGGGAAGAGCCCACATGTCGGTGTCTTATAAGTATAAGACATCGACATTTTATTCCCGACTCTCACCGAGCCGATGGTCGGGATGAATCAGGGAAAGATTTCGGTGTCTTATAGGCTTAAGACATCAACATGTAGACGGTTTTCAGATTTATAATTACCTTTATAATATATAATTTATAATCTCCCCTACAAATAGGTATGAATACTTTGGAATCACTATATAAGCAGCCTACACAGAATCGGGAATGATCTGTGAAGTGAGTATATTGAAATCTTAAGGTTGGGGAAAGTCGGTCAAATCTGACATGGTAGTAATGCCCGACGCGTCGGCAAAAGCAATAAAATCGGGTAAGTGAAGTACACACATCAACCTGATTGATACAGATTGTCACAGACCCGATGGAGCCGTAGTCTGTCGGGATATTCATTGAACCTATGAATGTCGGTTTTCAAGTCACTCACGGAATAGAGCTGAATTCATGCAACCTCGACATTACTCTCATAGGGTCTCATAGGGAGGGAACACAGAATAAGCACAGCTGAACTCTCAACACTGTGTGAACAGAGAGAACAGACTTCCATCGGGTTGGATTATAAGTAAGACAATTTAGTGAACTACAATCTGATTGTAGACGATAACATAGGACTGATAAGAACAATGCAAGATGAAACAATAAGGCGACTTGTCTAAAGCTATGTTTACCTCATCACCCCTACAGTCCCGACAGCCTTTTTTTTAATCTTTAAAAAAAAAAAAAAATTCGCCAATACTGAGGGTCTTACATTTTGCTTTACATTCTAATATCTCGTTAGTAGGGGTCATTTCATCAGCCCCATAATCATTTTGAGCCTACCGATTTTTGAGAATTGTTTCTAGGGTAGTTTTCTCTGCTCTTTCATTCTATCTGGGTCCAACCTCTGGGAAATGTGGGAATTTCGAATTACAAGCCAAAATCCAAAATGGCCGCCAAAAATAGAACAAAAACACATAAAATTAGTTCTTTCCTACAAATATAGACATGTGACACCTTAATATGTCCGCCTCTAAGAGAACTAATGATTGCCCTTATTTTTCCACAGGTTTGAGTAATTCTGTTGCCATGGATACAAAATATGGTATATTGGGATTCTAATAGATTTAATACAGAATATGCATAAAACCCCATAAAATGACTGTCTAGGTCAAGGTTGCCTATATCTGAAATAGTTATTCTCACAATCCTGATGGTGGTTACCATGGTAACTATATTCCATCAGAGTGTTGAAATTGGCTAAAGCGGGGTTTTACTATATAACTTAGGAGACCCATTCTAGGTTGGTTTCATCTGATGATATAACAAATGGGTATTTACAGATGAGAGGTAGCATTGGAAAAAGTAGGTCAACGTGACACAGTTAAAGGACCGAGATTTAGAGGATGCAAGTTCCATGATGTGCTCTATGATGCACTTGAGAAATATCTTTAGCTAGAGATTTGTAGAGTCAATTTAGCGACAGTGATCCATCTTAAGCATTTCAGCTTGGTTTAGGTAGGTTTTGCTTTCGCTTGAGCAAACAGCCTCAACAGGGCGTCGCCTTATCTGGACGGCTATTTTCAAGTCTGCCTTAAGTCGTCACAATAGGCCTTTTTCCATAGGCCGGTGTCGCACGTTATCTACGTGGTTACGCAATGCATGCAGCCAAACATACCCCTGGCAACGTATACTTCAGCATTGGATTACTGAATGTATGAAAGTAATACATTTATAATACCCATGTACATCATTCCCATAGAGATAAAAGTGATTGCACTTTATTATATGGTATTACAGCTATGATTTGATGTGTCATACATGCATATCAACTCAATAATACTTTAGATATAGCTTAGATAACAGAGGTATATCCAAACTGTATGCACAATAATACATTGACAGACCTAGCTATAGTATGCTTATCTTTTTCCAAGTTAAAACCAAGATAATTATCAACTATAAAGTTTAGACAGCTTAGACTCACTGATACAATACCCTAGTTTACTCCAACAATTTAATCTGTCAAAAAACAACACACCTGTAATCACACCCACGGTTCACACTTTAGGTGTGAGTACTGTGTGGTTCTACGGGCAAGTGGCCGGACTCGGCCGTGTTTGTCCGAGCGGCCGCGTTACTACACAGCGGGCCGTTAGGCGGCGCTGAACGGCAACACCTGTATTGCGAATCGTAGCTCGACTTGGCTGTTAGGAAGTTGTCAGGGAAAGTTAAGGTCTGTCAAAAAACCCAGCACAACAGTCCCCGCGAGTCCCAGCAGCCCCCTGTGGCTAATGACAATCGGGACTGCCGTATTTAGCCCTACTTGACCACACTTTGCCTTAAAACAAGAGGTCAGGGACCTGTTTCACTGGTTTCGTGACATGTCTGTGACACCATACAGACATTAGGGTTGTCTAGTTTCGTGACAACACAAGTAGCTGAGCTGAGGAAAAGAAGACCCCACACATAAGAATTAGACAAATCTAAACACATCATGGACCTGTTTCACTTGTTTTGTGACAAAAGTGTTAGACAGACATGAAAAGTGGCACCAACAGGGCAAGCAAGAACGGACAAAACAAAGTCTAATGTCTAGTTCTTATGAAACCGGACACACTATCTAGACGCCATCTAGACATGTCACAAAACCAGTGAAACAGGTCCCAGGACTAAATCATGGACCTGTTTCACTAGTTTCGTGACATGTTTGTGATACCATACAGTCATTGGGGTTGTCTAGTTTCGTGACAACACAAGTAGCTGCCATTAGGTAAAGACAGGCCCAAAAGATAAGAATAAGACAAATCTATACATCATGGACCTGTATCACTAGTTTTGTGACAAAGGTTTTAGACAGACATGAAAAGCGGCACCAAAAGTGCAAGCAAGAACGGACAAAATGAAGTCTAATGTCTAGTTCTTATGAGACCAGACACACCATCTAGACACCATCTAGACATGTCACAAAACTAGTGAAACAGGTCCCAGGACTACACCAAGGACCTGTTTCAGTAGTTTTGTGACATGTCTAGATGGCGTCTGTGACACCATACAGACAGATCAACACAAGTTGCCGTACTTAGGACAAGACAGACCCCAAACACAGTGTGTCCGGTTTAAAAAGTATTAGACCATTTCACTCACTTCCCGTAAGAATTAAGCAATGCAACTTATATACGAGTAAGGAATACATACAACCTATAATTGTCTCAAATATGAAGAACATTGGCCCCTCCAATTTGCTGTTATATGACATCAACTGTGACATGCATTTTGAAACCCCAAAAACTATTTTCTGCTATTGGTGCCGCTGTTGATGTCTGTCTAGTCACGCAACTAATGAAACAGGGACCTGTTTCACTAGTTCCGTGACATGTCTAGGTGGCGTCTGTGACACCATTCAGACATATTGGGGTTGACTAGTTTCGTGAAAACACAAGTAGCTGCCCTTAGGACAAGACAGACCCCAAACACAGTGTGTCCAGTTTCATAAAAATTAGACATTAGACTTTGTTTTGTCCGTTCTTGCTTGCACGCGGGGAGTGCCCAACCACCCCAGTGCCTCGGGGTACCCGGACCAGATAGCGAGGTTCATCGACAAGGAGAAGGGGTATTCAAACCTCATGGGTCCGTTCGAGGACCCGCCCTTTCAGCCTTGGTGTCACGTGTCGCCGTTAATGACACGGGAAAAGAGGGGTACGTCTGATAGGCGCGTGATCACGGATATGATGTACCCCAAGGAATCCAGCGTTAACGGCTATATCGTCAAAAACTCTGTCTACGGTGAAGAGAGAGAACACGGCCTCCCGACCGTGGATGGTTTCGTCGGCCGCCTGGTGGCCTCGGGGCCGGGGAGTTATATGTCCACCATCGACATCGCACGGGCGTATAAGAACTTCCGGTGCGACCCCCTCGACTGGCCTCTGCTCTGCTTCGCGTGGGGGGAGGGGTACTACTGTGACACGGCCATGCCGTTTGGTGCCCGGGCCTCCTCCTACCACATGCAGTGCGTAGCAGATGCCATCGTCAAGATACTTGACCGGAAGGGGGTCGATGCCGCGATGTACCTGGACGATCTTATAATCCTCTCCCCGACGGCCGAGAAGGCGGCCGCCGACTTCGACACAGCGCGGGAGCTGTTCAGAGAGCTGGGCCTCCCCGAGGCCAGGGAAAAGGCGCAGCCCCCGAGCCGGGCTGTAACGTGGCTAGGGATACTCATAAACTCAGTATCCCACGGGACAAACTACGGGACGTGCGGGAACACGTGAGGGCCGTCTCAACCAAACGCTCGCTGACGAAACGCCAACTACAGTCGGTCCTCGGTCGGGTCCTCCACGTGGCGAAGTGTATACGCCCGGCCCGACCGTTCGTCAGCAAACTGCTCGAGGCCCTCCGGGGCATGGCCGGATACTACATCAACGTCAACTCGGAGATGCGGCAGGACCTCCAGTGGTTCCTGCGGTTCGCCGAGGGTTGGAACGGCCATGCCCTGATACCTCGAGGGCCTCCCACCAGATGCATCATAGTGGACGCGTGCCTGAGTGGAGTGGGGGGCACGGATGGGAGATACTACTATTGCGGTAGGGTCTGCCCCGTCGAGGACCCCGTGGACTGTATCGCCGAGCTCGAGGCCCTCAATACGGTCTACGCAATGTGTACCTTCCTCACGGATCGCGACCGAGGGACTCGTGTGGAAGTGTACTGCGATAACATGGGTACAGTCCAGGCACTCAGGTCGGGGCGTGCGAGGAATCCGGTCCTCGCCGAGTGTGCCCGCCAGGCATGGACAGTACAAGCCAGACTCCAGGTGGAATTCGTGTACACACACGTGCCGGGGGTGCTTAACACCGTGGCAGACGCCCTCAGCCGAGCCCACCTGACCTCGAGGGACTTTGTCACGGCCGTTAACTACATAAATTATCATTCTCTGGTTGAAGTGATCCCATGTACTCACACCTCTTTCTACCCCGTTCTCCGTCTCGCCTGCAGATCCGGCGCTACGATCACTCCAGACGAGGGCATCTGCGCGGCAGTGCGAGGCGCGTGCCCCCGGAACGGTCGCGAACTAGCGGAGTGCCGTCGCGACCTACCTAGCCTTTTGCCGGAGAATGGGGGCGGACCCCCAGAAACCCACAGTGTCCTTCACCACGGCGTACCTAGAGTACGTCGCGGGCCACGCCCCCTCGCCGGCGACGGTCGCGAACCAGCTGTCCCACGTACGGTCGCACCTCCGGCTCACGGGCGGCGATGTCGCGGCAACCGAGGATTTTCGGGTGAAGCGGGCACTGGATGCAATGAGACGAAACAAGGAGTACCTTCCCAACGTCAAGCCTCCGGTCCCGATGGACGTCTTCAGGGCGGCCCTCACGGCCCTCACGGACTCTCCGATGCACATCGGTCTGAGGGCCGCGGTTCTAATCATCTACTTTGCCGCGCTGCGGCAAAGCGAAGTAGCCCCACCATCCACGGCAAAGTACGACCCGGCGCGACACCTGTCACGCCGAGACGTGGTCGTCACGCCCGGTCAAGCATCAATCAGGGTGAAAGCGGCGAAAAACATGCAGAGAGCGGGGGAGGAAAAGACTGGTCATACGAGCCTCCCCCGAACCGTCCTCCTGCCCCGTCCGGGCTATACGGACCATGCTCGCGGCCGCACCTACGGCCGACCCTACGGCTCCGTTCCTCAGCCTGGCGAACGGAGAGATTCTCACGACCAGGACCCTGTCGAGGGAATGGAAATCACTCCTCCGGAAGGCAGGCCAGCCCCCCACATACACACTGCACAGCCTCCGGAAGGCTGCCGCGACGCAGGCATTCCAGGCCGGTATGCCGGAACTCACCATACAGCGGTATGGGGGCTGGAGGTCTAACGCCCATCGGACCTACATCAAAGACACTGATGCCTCCGCGGTCAACCATGCCTTGATCAGGTCCCTAAACAATTCCTAATATTTTTCTTTTATCCCACCCCCCCACTCCTTATATTGGCTCTTGGCTATTTTATTTTCATATACAATTACCTACGTATTTTTCATACTACTGTATTGTATATCATATTTTATACTTATATTAATTGACCTTATTATACATGTCAATTACCATTATGTAATATTACTTACCATTCATATCCATATTACATATTAATATGATCGTCCAGTAAGGTCAACATAATCTTTATTTCATAGAATTCAATAAAATTCTTTACTCCCAGCTACTGCTTCTCTACTTTAATCCGGGGATAGGGTAATGGTATACCCATGGGCATGGCTCAGGGGTCATCATTGCCTCCCCAGTGTCCCCCTCTACCGCGCCTCACGGGCGCCCCTCCTGCCCCCTCGCGGCACTCACCCACACCACGAGGTCACGTGGTACAGCCCGGTCCAGGCCCCGGCCTCACTTCTTCTCCACCCGCTCTGCAGTACGCACGTACTACAAGCACTATTTTCGTCCCACCCACCCTCAACCTTCTTTCTATCTTCCTACTCACGTAGGGCTATTTTATTTTCATATACAATTACCTACGTATTTTTCATACTACTGTATTGTATATCATATTTTATACTTATATTAATTGACCTTATTATACATGTCAATTACCATTATGTAATATTACTTACCATTCATATCCATATTACATATTAATATGATCGTCCAGTAAGGTCGACATAATCTTTATTTCATAGAATTCAATAAAATTCTTTACTCCCAGCTACTGCTTCTCTACTTTAATCCGGGGATAGGGTAATGACGTCATTCATGGCAGTGTTGATTCGTTGAAGATTGGTGGTGAATGAGTTGACCACGCTGACGTTTTCCGTGCATTTTCCTGGAAGAGTTGAGTGTGGTATGACAACGGGGCGTGTCGTGAAAACGTCCGCATTCCCAGGCCTGATTCTACACAAACAGGTTGAAGACTATTAACCCTTTAAGGACGGGTGTCTGTGGCCGAGCTACTCCCATATGGATGGGTGCCGGTGTCAGTTTGTCCTCATAGAGGACGGGCTTTCATTGGCTAAAACTCATAATTCAGGTTTGAAATCATGCAATAAGATACACAACCATAGATATTTTATTTCTTTTGAATAGAATTACTAAATGTGGTGTTATATCTATATTTTGTGTTTCCAAAAGCAATATTCATGAAATCTATAGATTTCATGAATATTGCTTTTGTATTTTTTTGTTAAAACATTTTTGTTAATATTGGAACAATGATGCCTGCAGGCATCTCGCGTCTTCATTGCGGTAATGCATGCAGGCATCATGCGTCTTTAGTGTGGTGATGCCTCCAACAAAAAAAACCAAAAGCAATATTCATGAAATCTATAGATTTCATGAATATTGCTTTTGTATTTTTTTGTTAAAACATTTTTGTTAATATTGGAACAATGATGCCTGCAGACATCTCGCGTCTTCATTGCGGTAATGCATGCAGGCATTATGCGTCTTTAGTGTGGTGATGCCTCCAGGCATCATGCGTCATTAAAGGGTTAAAGAAAGAAACTGATGAGTGTTTGGTCTTTTTCCCCGTAGGCCATTGAGTTTGGAGCACTCAGGGATATGAACGAGGCGATGGCAGAGTGACTATTCCTAAGTGCTTCAATCGAGATGGCTATTGGGGACACATTGTTCCGAAATCATCTAAATCATCTTGCAAGCCATTCAGTTTATGTAATCCAATCAATGACAGGTACTTTACTTTGAGATCAGATAATTTGCCGTAGGTCTTCTTTTTGCACTTTTTCCTTCCTTTTCCTTCCCTTTCTGCTATCCATTCCCCTTCCCCTCCACCCCTTCCCCCCCCCCCCCCCCCCCCACACCCAAGATCTCTTCATTATCTCACCCCTGGTACAAATGTAGCCATAGGAATAACATTAGAAAAAAAATACTCAACGATCACCCCGGTAAAGTGACAATACTACGCCATGGTCGTGGAGTAGTGAATACGAGATGACGTCACAGTCGATTGACCAATCAGCGGCCAGGATTTCAGAGAGATGACAAGACAAGACAAGGAATTTCATCTCCCCTAACCTTGAAAGGGGTGAAATAAATCCAGAACTGCACTCGAATCGTAAAATAAACAATACTCCACTCGTTTGAAAGTGCCGTAATCGTCACTCGGCTTCGCCTCGATGAAGATTGCCGCCCTTACAAACTCGTAGAGTATTGTGTATTTATACGATTCCCTTCTCGTTATTTCACCATCTCTCGGTATCCTACCAGTCTTCATTTAAATCGCTTAGGTCAGATTAGTCTGTCCTTTTTTTAAATCGTTTATTTATACTGTTTTTGTTTTGTTTTTTTGGTAAGTTTTATTAGGGTTGATCAAATACATGAATACAAGCTCGGCCTTGGCCGTTCTGCCGCTTGTTCCCTCTTATGTACAGAGTATTTCTCGCTTTCCTCAATGGTATATATGTATGAATACGGAGTAGTAACCTATACAATTCATGTGAATTCACCTTTTTGGTTGGATGAACATGTAATGATGATATGAATTTTCTTATGTTGTGAATGGCCATTTCCCCATTGGGGTTTACTTAGCTGTTTCTTTAATAGCCAATAAGTCAGAGCTCCATTAGTTTCTAGTCATTGGATTTCTTCTTACTTTGGTTGATGACTCAATGGTATACAATAAAGATTTCATTATGTATAGCACCTCTTCCTAGTTGCTTTTTTTAACAATTATAGTAAGTATAACTTGCTTTCTCATTCTGAGGAATGTGACCCAGTTGTGTATCAGTTTAA
Organism: Alentia gelatinosa; assembly: GCA_950022655.1. Classification (NCBI taxonomy): domain Eukaryota; kingdom Metazoa; phylum Annelida; class Polychaeta; order Phyllodocida; family Polynoidae; genus Alentia; species Alentia gelatinosa. The sequence continues at coordinate 7,679,357 of OX465588.1, read as the reverse complement.
CTTCGTTGCAACGCAATCGTAAGTAACATCACACCATGTGGGAAGCGTAATAGCCAGTTTCCATGTGCCAACAACGTTTTCACATTTTAGATGAGATTATTATCAGAAGACTTGGAGTAGTTATACACACAGTTAAAAAATAATACATACATACAATTTAATATAATAATATAAGATAATTATATGAATAATAATATAAAGAATAAAGATAATTCTAAAACACATCGTCCTTGTTTCTGTAACTGCTAACCTCATTCAACTGGACCCTTAAATGTCCTCCACGATACCAGCAGAGCTTTGTGGCCTCTTGTTTCATTGTAGACCCATTTTTTTACCTCACTCATTCTTTTTACACTATCTCAACTCTGTTGTGTCTGTTCCGTTCTTACTTACGCTTTAAGGGTTGGTGGTGCGACCTCCATTGACCGTCTACCACTAAAGAATCAACAAGTAATCTTATCTGTTGTGCCCCAGACCCTAGACGTGGGCTCTTTTGGCAAACACTTGACTGTGTACCGGACCACACTCGATAAACCGGATATGCTTTATCTGTGGACCAAAGCAGTTGCATTTTAATAAATCTTGTTCAAATCCTCATTTAATAAATCTTGCTCTCTCTCGGAAATGTTTCCCTCTATTTAGAGTTTATTTTAACCCCGCTTAAAGGGACACCCCGCTTAAGGGTACAGTTATTTCGGTACAGAATGCTTCTAAACCCTGTTTAAGGGGACACTTTGGAGGGACATCATCAAATCTGATGGCACATTTTGGGGACAACACTCTGGATTATATTGAATGCTTGTTTATGGTGTATGTCAGTCTGATGTCTAGACGATCAGACACCAGGCAACGGCCTGTGTAGGCTCCTGAAGGCATCTGAGTAGGCATCTGTGGGCTGTCAGTGTGGTTTTAACAATGTCTCTATGCCATAGTATCACCTAACCATCGGCAGACTGAAAACCCCGCCATGGGGTCACCCCGCTTAAGGTGGACACCCCGCTTCAGGGGGCAGTTTGCTCGGAACGGTGGGTGACCCCTTAAGCGGGGTTTTACTGTATTTTCGATTCTCACACCTTTCTATTTCTTTTATAATGTTGTCTATGCTAATGCTGTATGGGAAGTTACCGCTTTTGGATATTGGCGTAAAATATTCTCAAACCCCCGAAGAACTTACTTCATATTTACCTCCATAGCATTTTTGCACCCCAAAAAGATGATGATGTCTGTTTTCTTCCAAATTGTATCTTTTCTCCAAAAAGGGGTAAAAGAAAATCTAGGAAGAAATAGCAAATACATGAGAGTAGAATGATAGAGTAGGAGGAATGGTAGCAGAAAAGAGAAGGAAGATTCATAGGTAAATCGGCTGTTCCATCTGTCCGAATTCTCAGGCGAATCATAATTCTGTCATTGTCTTTTTATTCGAGTACCATCGGTGTAATGGAACACCATAATCTGGCAAGATCGGACCCGTCGGCCACCGTCGGCCACCGTCGGCCACCGTCGGCCGCAGTTGGCCACCGTCGGCCGATCTCGGGTGCCTTGTCCCATATGTCCGACGCACACCGATACTATTACACCCATATCCGGCTAGGACTTTTTTACTGGTGTTGTCTCCTGGTGTCTGAACTAGGAACTAAGAGCTGCGACCTTGACCCCTGTCATGTTTACTGAGAGTGTCCGTTTAAAGGCAGGAGGTGTTCTTGAGGTGAATAATCGTTGTGTATAGTGATTACCTTGAAAAAGAATAGGATTCTTACTGTAATCCAGTTAAATCACAGTCTACAGGGCCAGAACTGTGGAACTCATCTGGCCTTGCAATCGGGTGAAGTCAGAGAACCCTAACATTTTCGGGTTCCATCCGCGGGGTGTCAGCATCGGAACAGATGGTACCAGATACTGCCAGGGTGACGTTTGTAAACCTGTTTTCATCAATAATCAGTAAAAGGTTGTTGCCGATTCTGCCAGAACCAGGCCGACGATTATGAACATGCTGTCAGCTAGATGAAACAGGCCCTTTAGGTAGAGTTCTAGACCAACACTGGTTTAGGAAGAGATGAGGTCACAGTACCTCGCAGCGACTGCCCCCCCTCCACCTTTTTGCAAGCCCAAAAAAGTCAGCAGCTTCAAATTTTACCCAACCAAGTGAAAAAACTGTCTTGACTTTTCAGTATCGAAAAATGTCAAAGTCTGACTTCTCAGCATGCAATGATGGCTAAGCCCTGACTTTTCACTGTTGGAAAATGTCAAAGTCTGACTTTTTAGCGTATAACAATGGCTAGGCCTTTATGGACAAATGTCAAAGTCTACCCTTTTAGCATGTGACAATAGCTAAGCCTTGACTGTGGAAAAATGTCAAAGCCTGACTTTTTAGAGTGCGATGATGGCTAAGCAGTGATTTTTGAATGTGGAAAAGTGTCAAAGTCTGAATTTTTAGCATGCAAGGATGGCTAAGCCCTGACTTTCCACCATGGAAAAATGTCAAAAGTCTGACCTTTTAGCATGCAATGAAGGCTAAGACCTGACTTTTCACAGACTTTTCGCAGATTTACGGTAAATCGAGTGGAACAGGTCACTGTCAAATACTAACTTTTTTCTTTTTAGGATGTCTCTTGCAATCAATAATCTTTCATTGCTCTTCCTTGCAATACTTCATACCAAGAAAAAAGTCAGCAATTTTTCAGTTCGCCCCCACCCCACTTTCAAAATGTTCTGACGCCCCTGGTACGATGGCTGTCAGTGGCCGAGTTACTCTAATGGGGACCGGTGCTGGTGTCAAAAACCTATGTCGGAAAATACTTTATTATCCATCGTATACAAAGTCCCCATTGAAAATGTATGGGGACTCAGTAAACCACTACCCATTGTATAAAACCTGTCAGATACCATAACTATGGTATACGGATTCAAACCTGTGGTATACGGCCTCAAAACCATGGTAAACGGGAAAAATTGTCCCTTTTGCTATAGAGCAAAGAAATAGTTCCTAATGTTATACCTGTTATTATGGTAATTACTGGGTTTAATTTATTCGAAAAGATGGATAATAAATGCAACAAACGATGATTTTGTGGACAGGCTGCTCTGTAAACCACTCGCGGTTGACCTCGTAATACACTCGCTAGCGCTCGTGTATTACTACGCGTCAACCTCTCGTGGTTTACGGCCGCCTGTCCACAAAAACATCGATTATTGTCTATGTAAATACTTATCTCTGCTAGAGAAGTGGTAGTTGACACGTACCACCATACTGTGCCGGTATGACGACGTACAACCATACTTTGAAAACGATTGGGTACACCTAACACAGAAATACATAAATAAATGATTGGGTACACTTAACACAGAAATACATAAATAAAAAAGAAATAGATAATATACAAGCTAAAAATCCATACTGACATATCTCGGTTTATAATCACGTGGTATTATATGGTATCCTTGATATTTATTTATTTTCTCACAAGAATACAAAATAAGATGTTAATACTCTATTCTGTGACAAAATTACAATCATTGAAATATTATTTCTTCGTTAAAAGCAATTTTGTAAACCATAAAGAAACGATGCCTTCAGGCATCCTTTGGCCCAGGTTTAAGTACCTGTCGAGTTTGAAAAGGTCAATCGTTCAACCCAGGGCATATAAACACATCACAGAAATAAGGAATTAAAACCATATAGTCCCGATAGATAAACCGGGGCCACGCCGGTTAAAAAACCCGCCAAGTCGGAAGTGTGAGAAGTTTTTGACCAGGAAAGTAACAAAAATGGTCGATGGATGAGTAATGAGAGTGAAAGGTACCACAATCGTTCGAGTTACGTGGGCCACGTGACGTGGGACTTGTTTATGACATTTAGAACAAGGCTAGTGTTTGTTGACGGCGCTGAACCAAACAAGGAACCGTCAACACTACGGCGACCCAAAAGCTCGAAATGACCACACTTCCGTACGTTTTGACGTGAGATTATTTTGAGGTAGATTCTCAATATAAGTCTCGATATAAGTTTGAATATGAATGGTTGAAATTACATGAATAAAGAACATACCTTTATCTCACCCCTGGAATAAATGTCCATAAGCTAAACATTGGGAACTCGTTCTCCATGCCCGTACAAGTATTGCAGTCCATTCTCCACGGTTAATATCCTGTGTGTTGTCCATTCTTTTAGTGTGTACAGGGGTGAGATAAATACAGAAAGCAACTCGTTTTGGTCAAAGAAGTATGTGGGCAGTATGTGGGCAGTATGTGGGCAGTGTGTGGCCAGTATGAGGGCAGTATGTGGGCAGTATGTGGGCAGTATGTGGGCAGTATGTGGGCAGTATGTGGGCAATATTTGGGTGGTATTTGGGCATCAATTTCTTTCATAAAATACTTGCCCCCAGTCGCAGGTGCTCACTGTAAAGAAGCGAATGAAAGTCACAATGGTGGGTACCGCCAATAGACCCTCTTGAGGTATCCCAGAATTCAGTCTGTTTACAAGTTCCAGTGTTCGCTGGTTGCTGACGTTGTATGGTGATAGACCCTTGACCCGCAACCCGGAATTAATGCAGTTTAACCGTTTTCAGAAATCTTCAAATTGAAATTGGATTATTCTGATGCCAGATGTCTATTTCTACTTGTAAATCCGAAATTATATTTAGTTTCTCCAATTATAAATCAGGAAACTGTGGTTCATGCGGCCGTACTGTGGCCAGTCTGTCGGGAGCGGAACTTTTACTTACCTGGGGCGATAATAGGGAGTTTAGTAACCTCTGGAAGGTCTATGATAGTCAAAACAGTGTGGGTTTTGAGAGACTTAGGGAACATCGTTTTAAATAAAGATGGCCGGATGAGCGAGTCCCTACGAGCAGGCGGCCCGTTCCCTCTCTCACTCATCACACTCTATTTGTTCCCGTCTGTTCGCCATGCTTAAGTGCTGCGAAAGTAAACAAAGTCCACGATCAAGTTACCTCACACCCTGATGCCGCGGGCTCGAAAACAACACAAGTGACGTCTTCTTACGGGTCGCCACAACGAGGCTCTATATATACATCATGATTACCGCCGCCCAGATCTCGTCTGCTGAGACGAGATACCGCGATATCCCGCGAGATCTCGCATACCTTCGTCTGACCCGAGAAATGAGGTCACGTTTAATTCTGGGTGCCGGTCATGGCTTTCTCAGAAGGCAGCCCTGTAAGGTGTACTATTTCGGGTCGTATTGGGGGAGGGTTGAAGATCTCTCAACTGAAGGTGTCACCGGGATACCTAGGACGAATACCATACGGCATTGGGTGGCAATTGTCTACGAATATTAGCATTTGGCAATAACGCAGTGATCAGTATACAAAGGCTGTCCTTGAGATAGGACATTGCTAATGGATTATAATTGATGACGGAAACTGGAAAGAAATCCCTGAAAAATACGTATTATTGTAAAACTAGATGAGTTTTAATCTTGGCCACCATATGCCATGACTGGAGTTTGGCATAGTGATTTCACGAGGCGAAGCCGACTGAAATCGGAGCCAAAACTCCAGGAGTGGAATGCGGTGGCCAAGATTAAAATGGATCAGGTTTTGATTTTACACTACCCTGTCTCCTCGGTTTTAGAATATCACTTGATAACACTTCTGTATGCCACTAGTGTTACAAGATCTCTCAACTGAAGGTGTCACCGAGGTACTTAGGACGAATACCATACCACGAATTGATAAGGGATGTATATCAGAACTGATTTGTATGTGCTGGTATTATTTTCCATCCAAACTTAAATCCGATACATTGGTTTATATGGTAACTAGCGACTTCGTCGGGTCCGAGTTAGGGGGAAAAATATTTGTTTTAAACCCCAAAAGTCAAAAACCAATAGGGGAATCGAACTCCCTACACCCGCATCCCCAGTCGAACACTCTGTTGACTGCTCCACAGAGGTAAATGTCTGAAATGAGTCAAATACTTAGACTGGTGGCTGGAGTGGTGGTGGTGGGGGGGGGGGGGGGGGGGGAGGGGTATCAGCGGAGTTTCGAAAGGGCTTCCAGAGAAACTTGAAATCTCATTGGTTTCTCACGAGAAAAGTAGATAAGAAAACTGCAATACTAAACTTTGATTTCGGCATGGCTCGAAATGAATCATAAGAGAAGAAGTTTGTCTGAGTATAGTCCTGCAAAAAAGAAGAACAGGTTCGAGTTTTTAAATACACGAGAATCTCACTCCCGTGGTGCTTCAGTCTCCAACCCTATGTCTGGGGCCGTTTCAATAGAATCGGTCACTAAACCACTTAGTGACATGTTTAGTGACAGAAATAGTGACTTGAATAACAGAAAAAGTTTGGTCGCGTTGCAATAGGCATGTCACTGAAGGGGAGGTGTGTCTTGTCACTATTGTGGATGTGTCCCAAGTTTGGGACAACACATGTTGGGTATCCCACCTCTCATACTCATGTCCTACTGGGAACAAGTGGTGTCAAGGTGAAGGTCACCGCATAAATTAGCGACTGCGCTTGGGTAATTCTACACTGGACACCAGAGCAGCATTTTCTATGACAAAATTCAAATGTGAATATCTCTGGATTGCATGGACCGATATTCTTCATATTTTGCATGTTTATAAGTTGTATGTGTCCCTAACTGGGGTTAAAGTTTCATAGCTTTATTCCTATGGTAAGTAAAGTTATGTGTTTGTGACATCAAAAACGAGAGGGTATACCCTCTCGCTATTATAGACACTATAGTGATACTTTTAGTGACCGGACAGCCACTTCTGAAATGGTACAAGCCACTATTTGCGGCTGTCTCTTACCCTATGTCTCACAAACGGTTGTCCCTTAACTATTGCAACGCGAAGTACCGCTATTGAGTCACCAAACCAAATAACGGACGTCCTACAGACTATTGAAACGGGTCCAAGGTTCACTCTGTCTCTATGTGCGGGAAGATCTCCAAGCGGATAGTACGGAAAATTACACGTTTTATATGTGGTAGGTAACAACTAAGAGGGATGTACAATTTATGATATTAGCGACTTTGCGATTAGTATTTGGCTACCCCCTCCATCCCCCCCCCGACCTATTCGCAACTGCCGTCATGCCCCCTAGCGGGTGAACAGGAAACCATTGTAAACCCGTGGTTATTATTCCGATGACACAGGTGTTTGAGCTGATCATCAGCGATGAGAGCTGTTTGGATCGGTACCAGCGAAAGTTGGGGTCTCATTGGTTTCTCACGAGAAAAGTAGATCAATAAACTACAATACTAAACTTTGATTTCGGCATGGCTTGGAATAGATCATAAGAGAGAAAGTTTGGTTCTGTATAGATCTACAAAAAAGAAGAACAGGTTCGAATTCAACAGTACATGAGAATCTCACTCTCGTGGCCCTTCAGTCTCCAGCCACAGGTCTGGTTCACTATTTATCCTACCCCTAGTATAAAATCCCATAGGCTTAACATTGGGTTTCCATATGCCACGCTGACTGGCACACAGAGTTTTATATGCCACCAGTGGCATACAACATTGTTATCACGTAATATTCCAAAATCGAGGAGATAGGGTAGGATAAAATCAAAACCTGATTTGTTTTAATCTTGGCCACCGCATTCCACTCTTGAAGTTTTGACTCCAGACTTCACTCGGCTTTGCTTCATGAAGTCACTTTGCCAAACTCCAGTCGTGGAATACGGTGACCAAGATTAAACCTCGTCCAGTTTTACGATAGTCTCTATTTGCGGGAAATACTCCAAACGGATTCGGCGGAAATCTAACGTTTTATATGTGGTAGGTAACTAAATAGTGTCTTGACACCACTGTATCTATGTGAATCAGGGTGGTATGAATTGTGGTAACAGTTCAACAGCTTCTGCTGTTGACCAAACTAGAGTTGCTTAATTGATTTACAATATTGACAAATTATATATTTGATAAACTTTATTTAGTTTGTTAGTAGTTTTTTTAATTTGCTTTATTTACCCTGTAGGGTCATCAGAACGAATTCCGATTTGCTTTGACCCTACAGCAATTACAACGTTACTTATCATTATACACTTGTTGGATCTTGAGCATTTTCCATGTTAGAAAGAATCTGTCATTTGAGCCTTGTAGCTCTTGATGCTCATGTATATCACTGATCCTTCAATAATCTCTTGTTATTGAAATACTTGTGTAGTGACCTTATTACCTACTATATTTAAAACGGTAGAATTCCGTCGAATCTGCTTGAAGTTGCTCCCGTACATAGAGACATAGTGAACCCGACCTGGGCCTGGAGATTGATCTGTTTTCTCTTGAGATCTCGTGAGATTTCGCTGGTACCCCTTTCGAAACTCTGCAGGTTCTCACATCAACCAAGCTTGTAGTATTGTGCGAATTTATAGGCATGTCCTATAGCATATACAATACCCATGGGGAACCTTTTCCTGACGAGCAATGCCAATTAAACCAAGCAGTACTCACGATCAACGAAACCATCCATGAAATAAATAATCTATCAAACGCTGTAACACCACATATGGTACAGCATGTGCACAAATCTAGGCATGGGAGGATGGGAAACAGATACGCAGGCACCATGCACGATGGCCTGCATTTTACGCCAGCCACTAAGGACAAATTTGCTAGAAACCTAGTTTATACGATTGAACCAAACATCCACACAACATGCAACTAACAGTCAACTACGCGATGCACAAATTATATAGATGTATAGTTAGCGAGCATGGGCACTCCTGCTACCTAATACTGACCTGTGGTTACTCACACTCAGTGCACTAGTTTCACCCTTTGAATAAACCCTAGACATCGCTATTTACTTATTGGCTTGAACTGCAATCAGTATGTGGTTATTCACACCTGGTTAATTGTATATGTCTTCTACCCGCAGAACTAACGTGAACAACAGGATAAAATAGATGTCAACCCAACAAGATGCACACACTGACACTGAACTCTAACCAACTGGAAGACCATACAGGTACCACCCACAAAGCCGGACAAGCATTGGCCTGTACTGACCAGTCATATTATAAAAACTGTCAATCAACCATACGCAAACCTGTACTAGTATAACCATCAATCAATCACTCCCCAAATGATGATATTAACCAGATAATACCAGGTCATGAACGCAGAAGTTACCAACATGTAATGACATTTATAAATAACACCATATTAACTTTGGCTTGTTTTATTGTACACAGCAGCTGATGTCAAACCCCTGACGTTTGCCCGACACGACAACCATCTACACCAGGTTGCGTCGAGTGGAACCCCCCCCCCCCCACTTAGAATCCCGGCAACCATTTGGACACCATATTGACCATACTGAGCACGCTAAGTTACTGCATCAAACTGTAAGTAGAAACCAATTTAATACTAAAGTATAAATCACTGCAAAAGTGTTTTTCCCTATTAAACAATGAACTAATGATTGAGTAGGGATTGTGTAAGGTCACGTTTCCCCAAGCACCAACTGAGAATGTCTGAAAACAATTTGATACTAAATGAAGAAATCCACAAACCACCAAATTCCGGAATGAATGTTACTATTTTAAATGATTGACAACGTATGTCTAGGGAAGGGGCTACATATACTACACCAAAATCTGCAAAGTATCAGAAGCACATACGACCTTATCAGTTGTACCTTCAGTCAAATAAAAGCAGACATAATAACCCTATCTGAAACATGGTTGACGGCAGACCTCCCTTCTAACCTATATGATATTCCTGGTTATAAAATGTATCGTAATGATAGGTCTTGGCTAAATGCCAAAGGAGAAGTAAAAACAGGAGGAGGGATAGCCATACTTGCTAGGGAGGGTCTCGAAGTTACGACCATACCTGAACTAAACGTGAGTACATGTGATATTGAGTCCATGTGGGTACAACTAACCCATGAGAAACAGGTAAATCAATTAATATGTACAATATATCGTCCTAATAATGGCAACATAGAAACGTTCCTTGATACGCTTAGCGAACAAGTGGAACAACTACGAAACAAATACAAAGCGGAAATTGTGGTCATAGGGGACTATAACATAAACTATCAAAATACTCGTTCCAATGAGTTCAAACTCCTTAAAACCTTCGAATTGCACACAAACTTAATCCAGATAATCAAAGATCCGACTAGGTATGATAACCTCATAGACCTAATCTATACGGATTGCGTACACATCATAAAATCCGGCACACTGCAGCTAGGACTAAGTGACCATGACTGTATATACTTAACTAAGAAGAAAACCAAAGATAAATATCGCACAAAGCAGTTTTTTGGCCGCTCATATAAAAATTATAACATCGAAAACTTTCAGGACAGTTTACGCAATGAAGATTGGAACGACTTCTATGAAACAAAATCAGCTAACCAAGCGTGGGAAATCATGCAGAGCAAAATAAGACAAAAGTTAGATAGCGTAGCACCAGTAAAAAAACAACAAATTAGACACAAAGACGAGCCTTGGCTCACTAATGAGATAATAGAGTTATTAACCAATAAAAATCGAGCGTGGAAGACAGCAAAGAGAACTAACTCAAAAGATGATTGGAACGAAGCAAAAAGACTCAGAAATAAAGCCAAAACCTTCGTGATAGCAGCCAAAAGAGAATACATCCAAACAAATATTAACAAAGACAAAACTAAATTTTGGAAAAATGTTGAAACCTTACTGCCTAAGAAACGAAATGATGATAAAATAAACCTAGTGGACCAAGAAACAGACGTACCGATTGAGGATAGCAAGGTAGCCGAGCATATCAACTCCTATTTTACATCTATAGGAGCGAGGTTAGCGACTAAGTTCAACAACCCATGGATCAATGATGATGTAACAGCTGACACAGATATGACTTTCGAACCAATAACACTTGATGAGGTTATAAAAGCAGTAAAGCAAATAGATATTACCAAATCGTCAGCCATTGATCAACTACCAAGTAGAATACTTAAAGACAGTCTTGAGGTCCTACCTAACCAATTATTACACATATTCACACTCTCCCTAAATACGGAAACGTTCCCTGAGAGCTGGAAAATGGCTAAAGTAGTCCCAATTACTAAACCTAACTTTGTAAATGAGGTAAATAACCTCCGGCCCATTTCCCTAGTTCCATTACCGGGAAAACTACTTGAACGAGTAATACACAGCAAAATAACAAATTACCTGGAAGTTAATAAATTATTAAACAATAATCAACACGGTTTCAGGAAAGGGCACTCAACATCACAAACAGCAGCAGATCTAACTGACGATTTATACACCGCACTAAATAAAGGACAGCACACAGTAGCAGTATATATAGATATGGCTGAAGCCTTCGACACGATAAATCATGAGATACTAACCCAAAAAATGCACAACCTAGGGATTTCTAAGAACATCATTAATTGGACAAAAAGCTACCTAGAACGAAGAACACAACAAACCATTGCTAATGCAATCACCTCAAGGCCTAGAGAAATAATCTACGGTGTCCCACAAGGGACAATACTTGGCCCGCTATACTTTCTGATCTACATCAATAGTCTAACAAACTCGATTAAACATTCATCAATCAAACTATACGCGGACGATGCGGTTGTCTACTCTAGTGCTGAAGTAATGGCTAACATCAAAACTAATCTACAAGAAGATCTGCATAATGTCGCGAAATGGTGTGGCAACAACAGGCTCACCATAAACGCGCAAAAAACGAAAGTAATGGTATTTGAAAAAAAACGTAACAGAAACGACACCGCGCCAATTAAGTTAATGCTCGATAACACAGAACTAGATGTAGTAAAGGAATTCTCTTACCTGGGTATCACGCTAGACAACAAGTTAAAGTTTGACACGCATATAAATAAGATGATAAGAAACGCATCACATAAAATTAAGATACTGTCGCATTTACGTAAATATCTAACGCATTCCCAAGCAATAACGATCTACAAAGCCAAAGTGTTGCCCTACTTGGAATATGGAAACACATTGATCCATAATACGCATAGCCAACTTTTATCTAAATTGCAACGATGTCAAAACCAAGGACTCCGTATCTGCCTAAAAAGTGAACCAAGGACCCCCATAAATTACCTACATCGAGCAGGGAAAATAAACAAATTGTACGAACGAAGGGAGTCTCACCTCCTATCGTTAGCATACCTTAGATCAAGCAACCCGATACATGCACAAACACCATTGAGACCCACGAGACAACATGAAGGACCGACCTTAAATTTAGTAAATAAAATAAACAGTAGTAGTTATTTTAAATCTGTCGAATATAAAACAGCAAATCTGTGGAACAATCTACCTGCGGAAACTCGTAATATTCGAACCCCAGAAGCATTTAGGGAATACACAAGGCATCGGTTGAAGACCTACCTATATAGGTAGGGGCCTGTTGAAAGCCTATGTACAAAATAAAGCTATTATCCCCTTTTTTCCCGTTTACATTATGCTTATATCGTAGTGTAATCGTTTTGCTAGCTAGGTTAGCATAACGACTAAAACCTGTAAATACGTTCGAAGACATAACTATAAACTGGTGGAGGAACAAATTGCGCTTTCTTACAGATGTATATTATAGAACGTATAAAATGTACAACAACCTGTCATGTACGCCTGCTAGACGGGCACGGACAAAGAACTGAAACAACTGGAGGGCGTGGAAGATAAGCAAAATACTTGCTAAACCCTGACTCCAGTATAAATAAAAACTTTAAAAAAAAAAAAACCACCAGCCTAAGTATTTGGCCTCTTCAACGCATCTGGCTCTGTGGAGCAGTCAGCAGGGTGTCAGGCTGGGAATGCTGGTGATTCAATTCACATGAGAAGATTTAACAGGTACATAGTCTCAACCCTACACCCCTACACAGGGTACACAGGGTACACAGGGTACACAGTCGCCGACTCAGGGTACTTCCCCGTGTGAATAGGTGTTATTTGAGACCACTGAGACTCACAGATTGGGGAAGAAGTGTGAAATACATTTGTCTCACCAAAATGTCCCTCTAAATTTTAAACCTGTTTAAAGTCAAAATCTCATGAGATTCTGTTCCTTGTTAGGGGCGATTGTCGCCGACAATTGCAAAAGAAAAAAGTTGTCTCAGCAAAATGAAAGCCTGTCATTCACACGAGGAGATTGTGTTCCAGTACCGAATCTCAACAGGATTTGTCTCAGACAAACGGCCTGTGAGGTACATGAATCCCACCGTGTGAATCCCGTTTTAAACAGGTTTAAAATCCAAAATGCTAGAGACTATTTACCTTGACAGGGAAAATTGACGCCAACGATTTTCCCTGCTGCCCCTCAGTCTCAGGAGACTATAGGGCCAGGCGTCCACCTACTACGATATGGCTCCAATATGCCTTACAATGGACCTCCCGATGCAAAATCAAAATCGCGTCGGAAGGTCACCTAATATCGGGACAGTTGACCCCGTGTCTACGATTAGGCACCGATACAAAATGGGGGTCTACGATTTCGTTCCGATGAAAAACGTGTATCGTGGGGTGTCTACGACATTTCAACATGTTGAAATGGCGGTGGCTAATCGGGAGCACTGCAGAGTATATACTGTCGGGAAAATCAGTCTCATGTGTGAGATACTGAACAGAAAATTATGAAACTTTGGAATGATATAGAAGATACATATATGCTCGTAAGCCCTGTAAATTTTGTGATTTTTGCTTAGGTTTAAGTGTCTCATATCAATGTTTTCCTAGCTTGACTTGGAACAAAGACTTTAGTGCATGAAAAAGATACATTATTGTTTTATGTATCTTGGGAATCATTATGTTGCCATATCTCCTGAATTATTGTGTATCAATCATATAAAAATTAAGATAACAGCTCAAATAGGCACGTGTGCGTTGGTAATATCGTGGGGCATATCGGGACTATGGTCACCTTTTTTTTTTACAGGGGAACCCTCTACGATGCAGGGTGGATTGGCATGTCTAGACCATTGTCTACGATATTGCACGTTCCCGATATGTCTCCGATATTGACTTTTTGCATCGTCGCTATATCGGTAGGTCTAAATTTCTATCGAATAGTAGGTGGACGCAGGGCCTTAGGGGTGTCACACGAGAAGACTATGTACCAGCAAATACAGGAATAATGTCTCTGGCAAACCCTGCTGAAGGTACATGAGTCTCTCCTTGTGAATCCCACTTAAAGGGCCTGTTCCATTAGGTGGAGGCATCGGCAACATTTCTCTGCTGATTATTGTTAATTTATGGTGAAAATAGGCATAAAAAGACACCTTAGCAGTACCTGCTATCTTTTGTTGCGATTCTGACACCCCACCGATAGTGTCCGAAAATGTAAGGCCTGGCGTCCACCTACTGCGATAGAAATTTAGACCTACCGATATGGCACCGATACAAAAAGCAAATATCGGAGACATATCGGGAAGGTGCAAAATCATATATCTAGACATGCCAATCCACCACACATTGTATGGGTTTTTTTTGGTGGCTAATCGCAGAAACATGGTCAACTGCCCAGATAGGAGGTGACCTTCCGACGCGATTTTGATTTTTTATCAGAAGGTGCATCGTAGACCATATCGGTGCCATATCGTAGTAGGTGGACGCCGGGCTTTAGAAATCTCCTACTTCACCTGGGACTTGTTTCACTAGTTTCGTGACATGTGTAGATGACATCTAGATGGTGAGTCCGGTTTCATAAGAACTAGACATTAGACTTTGTTTTGTCCATTCTTGCTTGCACTGTTGGTGCCACTTTTCATGTTTGTCTAACACTTTTGTCACGAAACTAGTGATACAGGTCCATGACGTGTAGATTTGTCTTATTTCTATGTTTGGGGTCTGTCTTTACCTAAGGGCAGATACTTGTGTTGTCACGAAACTAGACAACCCCAATGTCTGTATGGTGCCACAGGCATGTCACGAAACTAGTGAAACAGGTTCCAGATCGCAACTCTGGAATAGTTCCACAGTTCTAGCCCTGTAGACTGTAATCTGACATGATTACAGTTAGAATTCCATTATTTCTCAATAGAATCACTATACACTACATTTAGGCCTGGTGTCCACCTAAACAAATTAAAATCAAAATCATGTCGGAAGGTCACCTAATATCAGGGCAGTTGACCATGTTTCTACGATTAGGCAACGAAAAAAAAACCCAGTATGATGCATGGTGTATTGGCATGTCTAGACATATATCTACGATTTTGCACCTTTCCGATATGTCTCTGATATTGACTTTTTGTATCGGTGCCATATCCGATAGCCATATCCAATCGGTGCCATATCCAATAGTACTTAGCGTCCACCACGCATTGTATGGGTTTTTTATCGGTGTCTAATCGCAGAAACGTGGTCAACTGCCCCGATATTAGGTGACCTTCCAACGCGATTTTGATTTTTTATCGGGAGGTGCATCGTAGACCATATCGGAGCCATATCGTTGAAGTCGGACGCCGGGCCTTAAGCTATAAATAGAGTCTGGACGGCATGGGTCTCATTGATGACACATTGTTATGGGCACATATTGTCTGGAGGTGGCCGGGGATGATTCCATTTGTCATCCACCTTCCCGGCATGTACACATACAAGTGGGTGGTGTCTAATGTTTCCTACATCAGACCTCAACTGGGGAATTCCCCACTAGGGGGCGTCGGCGTCGTGTGGCTCCGATCTGTGGTCGCTGTCAGACTCCCGTGGCGCCACCTAGGTGGTTGTAATGGAATGATAGATGGGCAGCTGGGCACTAGAGCGCCACCTGGATTTGTTAGGAACGCCCTATTTGTAGTCAGAGCCCCTCCCTACCGCCACCTACTGTGCGGGAGTGGAACTAGCGGTAATAAACAGACATCTTGGAGGATTGTTCTAGAAGTTGAAAGTGTGCGTATGACTGCAAAGATCGATGGGATGTGAGGAGAGTTTAACGTCGATGAAGATGTTATATTTGACCTAAAACAAAGAAATTTAGAAAATCTCTGACTTTTATGGTATATTATGTGGTAAAATTCTTTCTGCCGTGGACGATCGGTGGTCGGATGGGACCTATGACATCCCCTGTGGCCGAGAATTATTTTTTTTATTATGGTATATTACTTTGAAATTCTTTATCAAAAGAAATACAAAGGGAAATGTCAAACTATTTTTCGATAGCGGGGTTAGAGAGAAGATATGGCAAGAATGAAATATATAAAGGCACGGATCATAGAATACAGTGATGGTCCGACTGTTATCCCTAATTGTTGTATTTTTGCACCTTATAATAGCTATTTAGTAGAAACCAAATGAGAGTTAGCCTTGTCAATATTTATGCTACGATGGGCAGGTTGTGTATTACTACACAAGGCGTTAGCCGAGTGTAGTGAGTAGCAGACCTGACCAGAGTGGTATAAACATTGACAAGGCTAACTCGAGTTCGGTTTCGTATTTATCCTACCCCATCTCACCGATATACAGAGAATATTTGTAATTATCCATGTTAGTAGTTATCAGTGCTGCGGGATCTACTTTCGTTATCTCGTCCCCGATTGGTCCGTTTTTATATTCACCTCGGTGCATAAATAACACTTTATCCAACGCTATGTCAAATACATTGAGTCAATATTAAACCTATGGCGTTTTAATTAGGGGTAGGATATGAGTATAGCGCTGATGGGACCTATGACATCCCCTGTGGCCGAATTTTTTTTTTTATTATGGTATAATTACTTTGAAATTCTTTATCAAAAGAAATACAAAGGGAAATGTCAAACTATTTTTCAATAGGGGGGTTAGAGAGAAGGTATGGCAAGAATGAAATATATAAAGCCACGGATAATGGAATACAGTGATGGTCCGACTGTTATCACTAATTGTTGTATTTTTGCACCTTATAATAGATATTTAGTAGAAACCAAACGAGAATTAGCCTTGTCAATATTTATGCTACGATGGGCAGGTTGTGTATTACTACACGAGGCGTTAGCCGAGTTTAGTGAGTAGCAGACCTGACCAGAGTGGTATAAACATTGACAAGGCTAACTCGAGTTCGGTTTCGTATTTATCCTACCCCATCTCACCGATATTCAGCGAATATTTGTAATTATCCATGTTAGTAGTTATCAATGCTGCGGGATCTACTTTCGTTATCTCGTCCCCGATTGGTCCGTTTTTTTATTCACCTTAGTGCATAAATAAAACTTTATCCAACGCTATGTCAAATACATTGAGTCAATATTAAACCTATGGCGTTTTTATTAGGGGTAGGATATGAGTATAGTGCTGATGTATCAAGATCGTCGCATTGTATACTATAAAGGAAACCTTTGAGAGTTTAGGGTCTGAGCTCGTATCCCATCGAGTTTGAATCATGTAGTAATTCACAAGGCGAAGCCGCGTGAATTACGTAGTGATTCAAACGAGATGGGATCGAGCTCTGACACTACACTCGAATGGGTTTCTGAATTTATCTCACCCTTAACATGGATTAATGGGCTATAATGTGTGACATAATCCCCCATTGGATATTTTTCCTAAATATCTAATGGGCGTTAGATACGAGTTCCCAATGTTAAGTCTATGGAGAAAAAATATCGGGGTGAGATAAAATATGAGATTTACTGTATTAACACTGTTTGTTGCCGTCTATTGCCTTGAAGACCGGCTGTATAAGCCGAAAGCAATAATGACCTTTAAAATAAAAAAGGTCTACCATGACAAGCGATGGTAGTCTTTGTAAGACAATAATGAAGGCTTCAATAAATGAGGCCTCAGACAGGGACTAAATATATATATAAACATATATATATATATACATATATATATATATATATATATATATATATATATATATATATATATATATATATATTACATATATATATATGATTATTATTATCATTATTATTATTATTATTATTATATATGTTAATATATAAATATAAATACCGAATGAAATGTGTTTTATTATTCACCTCGGATATCTGTTACTTCCGTTGTCCAGGTGGTTGCTGTTGATAATGCGAAAACTACGGTGGTAATTCTTTACGCGTGGCGGTGAGCAGCTCATAACCGTTATGTGCTGAATTCTTCATCTGCTCACCGACCAACACACTTGTTTTTTTCCCACCCGTTTGGGAAAATTTTAATTTAAAAAAAATTTGGGAGTTAGCCCAACTGTTTGTATCTTATTGTGGCAGGTTTATGAGTTTTATACTCACTGTTTATAAATTGAATAAAGCCTGTTTTGTTAATTACTATGTAATTAATTCCGCCAACTACTGCCTTGTCTTCTTTATTATGCAATGAGGTCAATATTATACATATATATATATATATATATATATATATATATATATATATATAAATCTCGAGGAACCAACACGAAGCAGGAGTGGCGGAAACATATATATTTATTAGACTATGCATCAAGTAGTCTCGTCAAGTTGTACAGTGTAATAAAACCAGACATGAGTGAAAAAAGGAAAAAAAAAAACGTGGCTTCCGGAGATTTACCTGGATAACATCCGGTTAACCGGATTGTTATCCCGCCCATATATATATATATATATATATATATATATATATATATATATATATATATATATATATATATATATATATATATATATATATATATATATACTTGGTCGCTGTCTTGGCCATTTGCCATATACATATATACATGTACATACATACATACATATGCAATTGCCATGAGGACTATCTTATCACAAAACGTCACGAAATTTCATGTAATTGTTTATATGGTATGAGTTATCTTCGTGGTATGATATCACGAGGCAGAGCTGAGTGATATCTTTAGCAGAAGACAATGAATGCCATCCAAACAGTTATATGAATTTGAGTGGCATTTAGATTTTATCCTGCCCCATCACATATTTTGATTGCATATGTCACCCGTGGCATTCAAATATTTTATGGCATAACTGTGGCATAACTGAGTCACACCACGTTAAGTCGATGGAGATTTATATGAGGGGTAGGATAAATATATATACGCCCATGCCCCAGAGAAGTGTTGTTTGACTTGTTCTTAAGGGGAGGGGCCATGCCCGTTTCCATTGGGCTTCAAAAACGGTGTAGATTTTATGAGTTCCTCTAATAGCCTATTTACATTTTGTATCAACAGTGCTTAACCCTATCGCGCCGGTTGCCCACGGCAATAGCACAGGTATGGAGCCGGGTAAAATTGCCAATGAATACTGCTAGAGGCCGGGTATATGAGCTATATTGTGACTATTTTATCTTTACATCACGTGACATGACACTTGATCGTTAATACTATTCTTTATTGTGCATAAAAAATATCAAATATGATGTTATACCCACATACTGTGAAAGTTTCATGTTTATTGAGCAAATATTTCAAATTTCGAAAATGATGTCTCAAGGCATCACCCGGCGTGAATGGGTTAAGATCCGTCGGTGGTTCCTGACTGTAGATCAATGACGGCCAATGGAAATGGGCTTTAAGGAGAACTCAAACAATCTACACCATTTTCGTCGGCCAATGGAAACGGTCCTTATGAGTAACAAGTCAAAGGGTGTGAAACCATATCGCTGCACATTCTTTGCTATCCGTAGGGGTTCTGTAACAATTAGACTCCGACAGCGTTAGACCATGGGGGACATCAGTCTTTGTAGCTATAGGTCTAGGCCCGCTAAGATGCTGAACATTTATTATCCATGGTATACAAAGCCCCCATTGAAAATGTATGGGGACTCAGTAAACCACTACCCATTGTATAAAACCTGTCAGATACCATAACTGTGGTATACGGATTCAAACCTGTGGTATACGGCCTCAAAACCATGGTATAAGGGGAAAATAGTCCCTTTTGCTATAGAGCAAAGAAATAGTTCCTCGTGTTATACCCGTTAACATGGCAATTACTGGGTTTCATGTATTCGAAAAGATGGATGATAAATGCAACAAACGATGATTTTGTGGACATGCGGCTCTGTAAATCACTCACAGTATTACTACGCGTCAACCTCTCGTGGTTTACGGCCGCCTGTCCACAAAACCATCGATTATTGTCTATATCCTGAATAACACCCAAGCTTAATGTCTCCTTTGTTATAATGTATCATTTTCAATCTATTCAGACGATATATCATATAGATTTATCAACTGTGGCGGTTGCTCATAAGACATCAAGCCATATTCCTATATACCTATGAGCGAACAGCCTATGATTACTTAACGCTGCTGGGGGTGGAATAACTTTTGTTTACTGCCCAGGTTGAAGTTACTGCCCAGGTTGACGTTTACTGCCCAGGTTGACGTTTACTGCCCAGGTTGACGTTTACTGCCCAGGTTGACGTTTACTGCAAAGGCTGACATTTACTGCCAAGGATGATGTTTACTGCACAGGTTGACGTTTACTGCACTGGTTGACGTTTACTGCACAGGTTGATGTTTACTGCCCAGGTTGATGTTTACTGCCCAGGTTGACGTTTACTGCCCAGGTTGACGTTTACTGCCCAGGTTGATGTTTACTGCCCAGGTTGACCTTTACTGCCCAGGTTGACGTTCAAAGACGTTCGGTTTTTATCGATATTAGCCGACAAATGAAGATACATAGGAATAGGGAAACCACGTATCGGTGGAAATAAGTCAAAGTTACTCGGTAAGGCTTGGAAAAATTACTGCCCGCGGTTACGCCTTGGGCAGTAATTTTTCCAAGCCTTACCGAGGTACCTTGACTGCCAGGTATATAATGATAGCCACCACATTAAGTTTGAAACCAGCTATCACAAGGTATAGGTAGCCAAAGTGAACCCACTGAAACCACAGATACCCGTATACAAAAGACCATTTATGGATATAGTCGCTCAGTACTTTAACTATGTAGGTTTCAGATTATATGTGTCATTCACCAATCTTTTAGATCCAAATTTTTAATAAACTTAACAACTGTCATCGTAGTTTCGAAACATAGTTATTCACAGACGATAGTTATAAACTACACTTCAAAAGTAACAAAAGAGACCAAAAACGAAAGTCTAGCCTCAGACCCCCATAGCTTTAGCACTAAGCCTCGTTCTTACTGGCCACCGGAAACGGTGTTTTGTAGGTGGGTATCTGTGGTTTCAGCGGGTTCACTTTGGCTCCCTATTTGGCTACCCCCCCCCCCCCCCCCACCCCCTGTAAACGTTTACTGCCGTCCTGCCCCCTTGTGGGTAAACGGAAAACCATCGTAAACTCGTGGTCATCATTTCGTATGACACAGGTGCTTGAGCTGATCATCAGCGATCAGAAAAGTATGGATTGACACCAGCGAAAGGGTGTGAACCCATCTCTTTCTCTCAAGCAAAGGAGATCAGAGAACTACAGTTCTAAATTATGATTTCAGTACGGATAGAAACAAATCCTTAGAATAGAAGTACATCTGTGTAGAGAAACAAAAAAAAATGGTAGCAGGATTCAGTTAAGTACTGCTCGAGAATCTCACTCTCGTGGGCCCTCATTCTCCAAGCCTAGGTCCGGGGCCCGTTTCAATAGAATGGGTCACTAAACCACTTAGTGACATGTTTAGTGACTCAAATAGTGACAGGAATAGTGACAAAATTTAATTCTCGTTTCAAAAGACATGTCACTATTGGGGTGGTGTGTCAGTTCACTGTTGGTGACATAGTGACATTGCTGCCTGGGCCTTACAATGGATGGTGTTAGTGCTATTGGGAACAAGTGGTGTCAAGGTAAAAGTGCTGCAGAAATTAGTGACAGGCTTGAGAAATCCTACACTGGCTATCAGAGCAGCATTTCCTATGACAAAATTCAAATGTGAATATCATTAGATTGCATGGATCGATATCCTTCATATTTGGCATGTTTATAAGTTGTATATGTCCCTAACTGGGGTTAAAGTTTCATAGCTTTATTCCTATGGTAAGTAAAGTTATGTGTTTGTGACATCAAAAACGAGAGGGTATACCCTCTCGCTATTATAGACACTATAGTGACCCTTTTAGTGACCGGACAGCCACTTCTGAAATGGTACAAGCCACTATTTGCGGCTGTCTCTTATCCTATGTCCCAGAAACGTTTGTCCCTTAAGTATTGAAACGCGAAGTACCGCTATTGTGTCACTAAACCCAATAAAGGACGTCCTACAGCCTATTGAAACGGGTCCCTGGTTCACTATGTCTCTATTTACGGGAGCAACTTCAAGCGGATTCGACGAAATTCTAACGTTTTAGATATAGTAGGTAACCATTTTCTGTAGGGCCATAGAAACCCAGGGTCAAAGTGGGTCAATTTTAATCAACACGCATGGACGACCTTATAGATGACTAATACTGTCTTAGCGAACAGACTTAGTTATTATTAAATGGTAACTCTTGTATAGGGTACAGAAAAAGGTCTTCATGTACGATCCTAGAATATGAAACCTGCCCCAGAGCCAATTTTGTGTAGCTCTGGTTGCCAGTGTAATGCAGTCGTCGCTCTCCAAAACGCTTGTGCTGCCATCTTTAGTTTTGTGGCGAGGCCCAGCGCCCATAGATTGGCAACCACCCCCTGTCTGCGCTGAGCTACGATATATATATAACTTTGTGTAGCTCTGGTTGCCAGTGTACAGCGCCCATCCCTCTCATTAGCATGGCAACCAACCCCATCTACGATATAGGGGTTGGGCTAAGTCGGGGTGCGCCTCAATTCAGGTAAAAATGGTCTATGAAGGTTCTAAAAGAAGAAATACTTAATATGAAGTGTTCATAGCTTAACAAATTGATGAGGGATCCTAGATTTATGTTTATTGTATTTGAAAATACACATAAAAGGAAATAACAAAATAGTAAATTGGGCTCGAGGTGAGGAAATCACACACTCTCCAACCAGTACAAAAGGTCAGGCAGGAGAGTAACAGACATATCCTACCCTGTAGTGTGGCCAAGATTCACCAGATGGCGTATCCATGGCTATATGTATAACTACTACACAGGTGGGAACCAGCCTTGGGTCAAGGTGGATTCTGGATCTAACCCGACCAGAGCCAACTTTGTGTGGCTCTGGTTGCCAGTGTACCCTCTCATTAGATCTCATACTCTCTAAGTTGTACTCTGTACAAGGTTCTCACTGCACTCTATGGGTGAAGAATTCTTAACGAACTGGGCTTAGAGCCTTGAGAATCCACTGGCACACTGTATTCCCACTAGGTGGCATCATTGAGATTATAGGAATCTTTGGGTTGCATTGATGTATTTCTTTAGCACGAGAGGCAGGCCAGTGGATTCTCAAAGCTCTAAGCCTAATTCTTCTCCATAGAGCGTAGTGAGAGTACAGAATACGGCTTAGAGAGTGTGGGATCTTATGAGAGGTACTAAAAGATTGGTGAATGAGACATATAATCTTGAACCTGCATAGTCAAAGTACTGAGCGCCTATACCCGGAAATAGTATTTTGTAACCGGCTATCTGTGGGTGCAACGGGTTCACTTTGGCTCCCTATCGAAATCGACGAAGTCGCTAGTCTACATGTACGATCTTAGATTAAGAAACCGGCCCCTGGTTGGGTTAGATAGGCGGCCACCTTGACCCAGTAGAGGGAACAGTTTGTTACTCTCGAACCAGATCTTTCGTACTGCTTGGAGAGTGTAGTCCGTTAAGGTTTACGGTCCTAAGGCTTAGGTCAAAATGGCACCCCCTAACAGTCTTAGTTTGAGCCTGTACGCCCTGGCCCTGGCGACAACAGACTGTACTAGAGTCTATGGAGAGTGTACTATGTCATAACCACGAAGCCAATTTCCATTTTTCTTATTTCTTTCCTGTGTACTATTTCAAAATATAATGAACACAAAGCTTGGTGCCTTTATCAATGTGTTAGCTATGAATGTTTCATGTATCTGCTTTTAGAGTATACATAGAACAAAAGAATTTGGTTTGAGGCAAACACAGAGGGATAACGCATGTGATTTAACCCGACCGACCCCTATATTGTAGAAGGGGTTGGTTGCCAAACTACGACTGCCCCGACTACCAGAGCACACTCACTGATAGTTTGGCCGCCGACCCTGTCTGCACTGTGCTGCGACTTAAGGCGGGCGTCCACCAACCACGACAAGGCTACGACAAGCGCTGACATGAAAGTTCCAATCGTAACCTTGTTGTGAGAAGGGAGGGTCTGCGACAGCGTTGTCGGGGCGTGTCGTAAACATTGCTGTTCCCGTAAAAAAGATGCCCGTGGTACAGACACACTACGATAGTGATATCAAGTAAACCACAACACTCCACAACAAGAGTCCAGTCATGAGTAAAAACTGAACATGTTCGATTTTGTCGTAGCCTTGTCAGAAGGCCCCTGACAGGCTCCAGACAAGCTTCCAGTCGCAGCCTGTCGTGGCCTTGTCGTAAACCCTTGTCGGGAACTAGGGTCCACCAACCACGACAAGGCTACGACAAGCCTTCCAATCTTAGGCCTGTCGTGGACCTTGTCGGAAAGCCATTGTCGTAGCCTTGTCGTGATTGTTGGACGCCCCCCTTTACGGTTGGTATGGTATAACCCAGCTCTTGTCCACGAATTCACACTCTCATGCTAAGTCTTTAATTAGCACACAATTCATCTTACAGGGTGGTTTCACATCGTGGCCCTAAACTCATCAGCAAGGCTGTAGACTTATCATAATGTGCAATTCATATCAACCTTTGAACCTGTTCCTGTCTTGTGTAGATCCTGAGATGTATACTTGTGTCCTTACTGAGGCGGCTACTAAGCTATGGATATACATATGTAGATTGTTCGAAATGTAGAACTATGGTAACAAGCCAAATGTTGAATCTGGAAAAGAATCAGTGGTTTCCGTTATATCTCATGATTGCTGACGTTGCTGGTTGAAAATCCTGTACTCTGTACATGAATCCTCAATGCGTCAATATAGAAATATTTATAAAAAATAAATCAACAGCGGAAAACAAAGATAACAACCGATTTAATTGGGTTGAAATGAAATGATAGATATGACTATGACCAAACGACCTCTTTCTTCCAAAGTTCAGCATTCCCCAGTAATATCATGAGTCGTTTGGGACTCTGTATTTCACATACCTCAGCAAAAGGAGTGTAGAAAGAGAAAAAGAAAAAAAAGAGAAGAAAGGAATATCAGGAGAAGCGAACTCCAACGGCTTGTTTAAAAGCATTTTGACCTTCTAGTTTCCTTATATTCCTCATATAGTGCCCTCCACTATAGGGGACAGAGCCATTGTTATTACGCTCTTTGTTATTACGAAATTCAACTGCCTTTCAATGTTTTACCGTGGTTCCTTTTACTCTCTACACCAATCCCAGAGCAGGATGACATAATAATTAAACCCAAGACATGACATTTTCCACATGGAACATTTTATATACATATGTGAGCAAGGCTAGAGTTGTTACACTTCCCAATTATCACTCACTTCTTTTCCACCTCTATTTCAGAAGAACACCTACTTGTTCACCTCCTTTAGTGAAGAACACCTACTCGGGGGGCGTCATGGCGGCGCCCATGGATCATAGGCTATATGCCGTATAGCCTGGAAGCCTGGCCTATATAGTCACTCACATAATGGGCCACATTTAAAAAACGGACTGACACTCCGATCATGGTCACTATCGCCTGAGGTTAGTACCAATTGTAATCGTTCAGCCAGTATCGTTCCTAGTTTTAAAAAAAAACCAGAGACTTATCCCCTATTGCCTCCTGTATGTCTTGCCCCCCCCCCCCCCCGTGTCTGTCTCATTAGTTGTTATTCGCATAGTAAAACCCATGTCATTTTCCTTAAACTTTCACAGAATATAGTATATGTATAGTGCTACCTATTTAGGTTTTAAAGATCATAGGTCACCGTCCTCGTTTTTGAAAAAATTGAAGAAAACCATATTTTTCAGTACATTTCCTATATAAATCAAGCATATGAAAAAGGGCCTATTTTACCTATAGGATTAGGTCAAACTAGTAACAACTCAAATTTTGTTCGATTGAGTTTGGAATATGACACAAATCACCAATTTCAATGAATGAATGGGAATATTTGAAAATCATCAGGTGGCACCACCGTGAATTGCAGGATATGCCTTTAAAGAAAAAAATAGAAAAAAAACCTCCCAGTCGTGACCAATAATGTACATGGCTGTTAATTGAAGTTAGATCGCTATCGTTGTAATTGGACCTGGTTCCTGGCCTTCTTTATGCACCACATACTGAGATTAAAGCTGAGACCAAGGCAACTCGAAAGAAAAACTTGTTTCTCACAACCAAGCCATTTGGATTGTACAAACAAGAACGCCAAATAGTACCAGGCGATTGTATATATCCTCATAACCTAAATACATAAAAAAAAAAAAATTATAAAAAAAATATATTACGAGAGCGATTTTATTTTTGTTGCCTTTTTTTGGCTGGATCAAAAATGGTTTTTGAAATGTCATAAAATGCGCTTCAGACATACTTATTTAGGTTCTATCTTGCATTCTCACTCTAAACTCCTAATATCTCACTTATTTTACTATGTGTAGTATGAGAATAACAATGTTTTAATGAAATTTGACAATTGAGTTCTAAGGTCTCAAAAACGTTTGACAATAGGTGACAGCACATAACTATTAGTTGTGTGGGCAGTATGAAGAGAGAAATGAATACCATGATTTGGGGAATATGGAGAAACCAAACAAGAGTTAGTTGTGTTGTTGTTTATCGCACGACGGCAAGATCGCGTATTACTGCGCGAAGCGAAGCCGAGAGCAGTAATACGCGATCTTGCCAGAGTGCGATGAACAATAACACGACTAACTCGAGTTTGGTTTAGAATTTATCATACCCCGCCTGTCTAAATTACTTCTACATTAACAAATGACTTCTTTTGTCAAGTGGATCCCACTAGAGCGATATTTTTCATTTTTCTGCACTCCAGACCGAATACAGTGACCCAGTATTAAGCCTATGGTGCTTTTATTAGGGGTAGGATAATACCTAGATACACATTATACCACGTTGAATGCATCCCTGACATCAGAATCTTCAATTTGATACCAAATACACATAGCGTTCATAATTTCTCCCAAGGTTCAATCTTCTAAATACATTTTTGCTGATGCGCGCGGTGATGAGAAACAGATTCTTTTTGAGTGGCCTAACCCTTTCCCTCAGGTTTCTCTGCAGGGAAAGAGGATAATTGGCACCTGCTTCTAGTGACTCAGAACACCAACTTCAATTGATCTTGATATTTATCTAAATGAAAAATTCCAATTACCTGCTGGCGAAGCAGTTTTTAAAATGATGATACATTATGATGATGAGGACACAGTAATTCGCTGAAATCTGTGTCAGCTATCTCTCGTCTCTGCAGATGGAGGATGCAGCAGAGACCAGAAGAAAGCCCCTCAACGACTTGGATACGAAAATGTAATTAGCTGAATCCCTACTAGTATGTCTGCCCTTTACAAAAAACATCTCATGACTGTGAAGAGAAAGCCTGATGGAAGCCCATCTACCATCATTGATGGATCGGTATGTAGACGTTAAGCCGAAGACGCACCAAGCGAGTCAAGGTGGCGATCTCTGGAATCGCCAAAACAAAATAACATATATCTGAGATATTTTTTCATAGTATTATCCTACCCCTAATATAAAATCACATAGGCTTAACATTTAGTTTCCGTATGCCATGCTGACTGGCATACAGAGTTTTATATGCAACTAGTGGCATACAGAATTGTTATCACGTAATATGCCAAAATCGAGGAGAGGGAGTAGGATAAAATCAAAACTTGATTCGTTTTCATCTTGGCCACCGCATGCCACTCCTGGAGTTTTGGCTCCGGACTTCACTCGGCCCCGCCTCGTGAAATCACCATGCCAAACTCCAGTCATGGCATACGGTGGCCAAGATTAAAACTTATCCAGTTTTATGATAATATCTCGCACAAATAATTTAGTATCTTGGAAGCAATAACCAGGTGAAATATAGAATAATAGCTCACATACTTGCCATTTTCGCTGCATTATTAGCTTGGTGTGCCTCCAACTTAATAAAAGGGAGACACCAAGCGAGTGAAGGCAGCGATCTCTGGAATCGCCAACACAAATTGGCGTGTATGTGAGATATCATTTTATAGGAAAATCTCCTGTCTATAATTAAGCATCTTGGAAGCAATAATCAGGTAAAATATTAAATAATATCTCACATACACGCCATTTTGTGTTGGCGATTCCAGAAATCGCTGCCTTTCTCGTTTGGTGTGTCCCCGGCATTAGGGCCCACCAACCGAAAATCGGGACGATAGGGCCCACTCATTGGGACGTTAGGGCCCACCAATAATAATACTGACATATAAGATATGCATACATGTCAAATCATTACGTGGAGGATCGCAAGGATTTTTTTCATCATTCAGGTTGAAAAGTTACATTCAGTTTACATTATTCGTTGACGTTATTCCGTTGACGTTATTCCGTGTATCCTTTCAAATAATCTATTACTAATTTTCTTATTACATGCATTCCCAATTGTATTTTCTATTGAAGAGAAAGACAATAGGCTATAACAATATATACGAGATAAAATCGCCACTAGAATCTTTTTTTAGCAATGTTTAAAGGGATATTGTATTATACAATCACCGGCTATATGACCGTTCTTCCACTCAGGCCCTAGACCCCTACTCCTCATTCTAATGGCGGGTGTTAGCCGAATGGGCAGTGGGTACCATTTTTGTGCAAGTCTTCGGTATGACCCGTCTGGGGGCAGTAATTTGGTGTGGACTTACACCGATAGTATAGTTTGGCATTAACCTGTGATTTTAGAATGCAAAATCTGTAATGACAGTGATTTCTGATGGTAAATGAGATTATTCTGTTTGATTCTAAACAATTATCATTGAATGAACAGTCAAGAAACTTGTTTTAAAGTACACAGTGATTTGACCTCATTATGGGCAGGACTATTTTTCCAGAATCTCCTGCAGGAGATTCGGATATGCCAGAATCTCCAGGTAGCTAATTCCAGGTGTCCTATACATTTCTTATCCAGACTTCGTAATAGGTGGGTAATAAGGTACATTATTACCCACCTATTACGAAGTCTCCATAAGAAATGTATAGGACACCTGGAATTCACTACCCGGGGATTCTGGCATGCTAGAATATCTGGAAAGGTATTTTGATGTTTATTGATTAAAATTGATAATATACACTCATTTATCATCATAAACTGAAGGTTTATATACACAATATTAACTGGTTTCAGATACAAGCGGCCGTAATCTCCAAGGACAAGACGCGAAGTAATCTCCGAACGATAGTGAGGTGAATACATCGTGAACTAAGGACTATTTTTCCACTCCTTCACAAAACTAGTCATTATTGTGTATGTTTTTGGTGCGAATTCATCCTGTGAGATGGGCCTCTGCCGTCAACTCTGTGTGAGTCCGAGAGGGCGGTATTATTCTGACAGAAAAATTTTTTGACATGGCATTGGTAGTTCTTATCCATATTTCCTATCCATGGTATTGAGCCCCCTGGGTGCTTGGCACTTGAGACGGTGGATCCAGTTGTACTCGATTTTGTCTCTCAGGGTGCGTGCTCTTTTGCTCTCGGGATGTTCGTATATATAGTCTACTACGTATATCTGTACATCCTTTTCGCCATCATGGTTCTTCATGTTGAAGTGTCTTGGGATGTCGTTTGTCCCAACTTACCGACTAACCGTGACCATTGATTTGAACCGTAATGCGGAAGAATTTCAGTAGAATCAGTATAAGGAAAACCGCCTTATAACTAGGGGAGCTCTCCACATTTTTTAGGTAGACACCCCCACTCAGACCACCAAAAGGTTGCTAACAAAACGCCTGATGTGACATATTCTGTCGAAACTAACGAGTAAGTCAGGTCTGACATCACACAGATGCAGGCCATAGATTCCACTAAGCACAGAACAACTCCAACTTTCCCCCACAGAGGGCAGGAGCAGCAGCAGAACGATCAGTTCCACAGGAACTCAACAGAGGACGCCACCCTGTAATTACAACACAGAGGGTGCCACATGCTTTGTTGACATAACCTGAAACAACAGCTGCAGGGATTGGTTGAACAACAAGTTCAAGTGTCTTTGTCTCAACATGCGGCCAAAGAAAACACTGGAAGAAGGTCACCTGACCTCAATCCACCAACCACGGTCAAGTTCTGAAGAAATGGCACAAATTTCCGCGCGAAATTCGTCGAAAACCGCGTTCAAATTGGCCACTTACTCGCTAGTCGCGTAGCAGCCCTGTCATCCTACACATTATTGTGTATGTCTTTGGCACATCTCTATCTTGGTTACAATGCAATCGTTGACGATTTCCATTCACTGGCGATACCTAATGCCCAATGCCCATCTACCGATTCTGGAACATTCATGTACCTTTGTCGGGGACTAACGGATGGTAATGTGTCTTACCAAAGGCATCCTAACGGAGTCGGCTGTAGTCGGTAGATGTAGGACAGCTAGGCAAGGGTGAGCCACCGATTAGTAGACAGATTTGCTTAGGACTAATATCCACCACCCCATCTTCTCAATGTCTGCCGGTCGAGCGAAAAGTAATGTAATTTGCCTGCGACAAGTTGACCAACTCCTATACGATTTGGGAACTAATCGCTCAACCCTGAATCGGTAGATGGGCATCAGGCTTTAGTAACAGTTCTTATGCATAGATTCAGACGTCCTTTTGCTGCCCACAAGTTGTGGTTTCTAGGTTAAAAAATCAGTGGCAAAATGTTATCAACATGTTGATAAATTTAGTCGCCGACAACGGAACGTTGGGAAATGGAGTTTCATTGGGTGGCCTACACGGGCAGATGCAATACCTTCAGTAATCGCTTGGTGAGGCTTGTAGGGGGGTGCCACACTCAGTTTCTTTGCTTTTTGCCCTCCCCCAGCGATTAGTGGACCGTCGGCTGGGGTGCATGATCGTATGTCTGTTGGTAAAGCCCAATGCCCATCTACCGATTTCGGAACATTTATGTACGTTTGTCGGCGACAAATGGAGGGTAATTTGTCTCAGCCGAGCCTTCCTAACGGAGTCGGTAGATGTAGGACAGCTAGGCAAGGCTACCCAGCGATTAGTGAACACTCGGTTTCTTTGGTTTTTGCCCTTCCCCAACGATTAGTGGACCATACACCAATTTTATCAGTGTGCAGGTCGAGGGAGGGGTTACGTAATTTGCCTGCGACAAGTTAACCGACTCCTATATGATTTAGGAACTAATCGTTCAACCATTAATCGGTAGATGGGTATTCGGCTTAAGGAAACAAAGAGAAACCTCCAGTATACATTTTGTTTCCTTTTTGAATCCTTCCATAAACTTCCCCAGTTCTGTTTTTGAGGGTATTTTTCATGTCAATACCACACTAACCCACTGGTACTTGGTATGTTTAGACCATAGACTGTCTATTGTAGAAGTAAATTGACTCTCTGAATACCAGTTGAAAATGTCCCATAGACTGAATAAACCCAAACCTGTATTTGTTATTCATTTATAATTGCACGCTCATTCATCAATGATCTTTATTCATATTTTGCCTTTACATTGTTGTATCATAGTTACTTTCGTTTATTTATACTTTTCTTTTCTTTTCTTTTTTTGCAATCAATTTTATTTTTCTTTTGTTTACATATTCGTTCCAGTTTCTGGTCCTTATACAATCCTAAATACTTTCAACATTTAATAACAAACAAGTAAACACAGTAAATACTTCCAAACAACAATTCATAATGATGTGGTCATACCATTGCTCCTTTTTTTGTTTTTGTTTTAGGCATTCTAACTACAGTGACCTATGTAATACTTTTCTCAGATCTATGGGTTTGTTTTTTCTTCACCATGAAATCAATTGCCACATTTGTATTCCGAATTACATTAAATATCACTGTTTGCTCCTTTTTTTCAAACTTTTATTTATACTGAGGTCGTACCAAACTCAGAGAGCTGGTTTCAGTGCACGCCCAGTCTTTCTGATATTTGACCTGTCTTTGTCCTGTCCGGTTTGTCCATTTGACTTGCTCTTAGTCTTGGTCTAGGCGACCCATACATATCAATCCTTTCTAGTTGGTTTTCAAATGCACAAAAACCCAGAAAACATGATTAAGGTAAAAATGTTTTATTGGGGGATTAAGTTTGACATCGAAATTGGGGGAGGAAGCAATATCATTGTGCAACGTTTCCTCCCAACTACTGGGACTTCTTCAGGCAATTAGGTCAATATTTTCTAAATGTACTGTATGTTGTGTTTCGGTTCCTGTCTCACTTAATGGAGGGTCTGTGAGGAGAGTGTTACATTATCCGGAGGCGCCATGCTGACTCTGGTCGGCATTGGAGGAGCTGGACTCCGGGCACTAATGGGAAGTCCCACACGCTGTGCGGCGCCTGTAGCCTTATTCTCAGCGTTACTTTTGCTCTGTATGATAGTTATCGCTCTGGTTATGCAATCACACAAGAAGCTGGGAGGGAATACATTTAGGCCGGAGACACACCGAGCGAGACATGCGACGATTCCCGGAAACACCAACACAAAATGTATATGAGATTATGTTAGATATTAGTTCATACTTCACCTGATTATTGCTTCAGGGACACTAAATCATCGGTGTGGGATATTACTATGAAATAATAAATATTCCCAGGCTAAGATAAAATCAGAAACATACTAGTGTTTGGTCTGAGTTCTCTTTCGCCATCCCGTTTGGAGCGCTTCGAAATATTCACTCGGCTATCGCCTCATTCATATTACTGCATGCTCCAAACTCGATGGTGAATGGGAACACAGACCAAACACTCATCATTTTTTTTCTTATCACCAAACATCATACATTTTTGTTTGGCATGTTGGACTTCGGGCACTAATGGGAAGTCTCACACGCTGTGCAGCACCTGTAGTGCAGCCTGTGTTGGCATTGTTCACAGCGCTACTTTTTCTCTGTATTATAGTCATCGCTCTGGTTATGCAATCACACATGAAGCTGGGAGGGAATACATTTAGGCCGGAGACACACCAAGCGAGACATGGGCCGATTCCCGGTAACACCAACACAAAATGTATATGAGAGTATGTGAGATATTAGTTCATATTTCACCTGATTATTGCCGCAGGGACACTAAATCATCGGTGCGGGATATTACTATGAAATAATAAATATTTCTAGGCTAAGATAAAATCAGAAACATACTAGTGTTTGGTCTGAGTTCTCTTTCGTCATCCTGTTTTGAGCGCTTCGAAATATTCACTCGGCTATTGCATCATTCATATTACTGCGTGCTCCAAACTCGATGGTGAATGGGAACACAGACCAAACACTCATCATTTTTTTCTTGTCACCAAACATCGTACATTTTTGTTCGGCATGAGAGTGGTTGGACTCCGGGCACTAATGGGAAGTCTCACACGCTGTGCAGCACCTGTAGCGCAGCCCGTGTGGGCATTATTCAGCGTTACTTTTGCTCTGTATGATAGTCATCGCTCTGGTTATGCAATCACACATGAAGCTGGGAGGGAATACATTTAGGCCGGAGACACACCAAGTGAGACATGCAGCGATTCCCGGAAACACCAACACAAAATGGCATGTATTTGAGCTATTATTTCATATTTCACCTGCTTTTAACATGGAGATTAAAGTGGATTTGTTAAGTAATCTGAATTATTCTGATATTGTGATGCTATTTACTGTGATTGAAAGGGGTGAGATGAATCCAGAATCTCACTCAATTTGTAACATAAACAATACTCCACTCATTGGGGAAATCTTGTATAGTTTGTCTTCTTCAACTCAGGTTTATCCTTGGTTAGGACAAAAAGGCTGTCAGATAGGTTTGGGTCTCTTTGGGGAGGATATACACAATAATGACTGGTTTTGTGATCTCCGAGTAGTTGACGCGTCATCAACTACGAGGAGATTATGGTCATTGGAAACGGGTCAGTAGCAGAACTAAAAAATCTCCACTGTTTTTGTCGGCCAATGGAAACCAGCCTTATGCAGATCTCAATTAATCCATGCTGTTTTCGTCGGCCAATGGAAACAGGCTGAAAGAGGAACTCAATCAATCAGTGCTGACTTTGTTGGCCAATGGATACAGGCCCGAAGAGGAACTCAATTAATCAGTGCTGTTTTCGTCAGCCAATAGAAATGGGTCTTAAGAGGAACTCAAATAATCAGTGCTGTTTTTGTCAGCCAATGGAAACGGGCCTTAAGTAGAACTCAATTAATCGGTGCTATTTTCATCTGCCAATGGAAACAGGCCTTAAGATGAACTCAATTACTTGGTGCTATTGCAGGCCTTAAGAGAAACTCAATTAATCGGTGCTGTTTTTTGTCAGCCAATGGAAACATGCCTTAAGAAGAACTCAATTAATTGCTGTTGTTTTCGTCGGCCAATGGAAACAGTCTTTAAAAAGAACATAATTGGTGCTGTTTATGTCGGCCAATGAAAACCAGTCTATATCAGAACTAGAAAATCTCCACATTTTTTGACGGCCAATGGAAACAGGCCTATAGATGAACCCAAAAAATCTCCATCGTTTTTTGTCAGCCAATGGAAACAATCTTTCAGGAGAACTACAAAAATCTCCACCATTATTGTCAGTGTTGTTTTCGTCGGCCAATGGAAACAGGCTTTAGGAAGAACTCAATTACGTTAGCCAATAAAAATGGGCATATAGAAGTACTGAATAATGTCCACAGTTTTTGTCAGCCAATGGAAACAGTCTTTAAGACGAACATTATTGGTGCTGTTTATGTCAGCCAATGAAAACCAGTCTATATCAGAACTAAAAAATCTCCACGGTTTTTGACGGCCAATGGAAACAGGCCTATAGATGAACCCAAAAAATCTCCACCGTCTTTTTTCAGCCAATGGAAACAATCTTTCAGGAAAACTAAAAAAATCTCCACCATTATTGTCAGTGCTGTTTTCGTCGGCCAATGGAAACAGGCTTTAGGAAGAACTCAATTAATCTGTGCTGTTTACGTTAGCCAATAAAAATGGGCATATAGAAGTATTGAAATAATCTCCATAGTTTTTGTCAGCCAAAAGAAACAGTCTTTAAGAAGAACATAATTGGTGCTGTTTATGTCAGCCAATGAAAACCAGTCTATATCAGAACTAAAAATGTCCACGGTTTTTGACGGCCAATGGAAACAGGCCTTAAGAAGAACTCAATTAATCGCTGTTGTTTTCGTCGGCCAATGAAAACAGTCTTTAAAAAGAACATAATTGGCGTTGTTTCTGTCGGCCAATGAAAACCAGTCTATATCAAAACTAAAAATGTCCACGGTTTTTGACGGCCAATGGAAACAGGCCTAAAGAAGAACTCAATTAATCGCTGTTGTTTTCGTCGGCCAATGAAAACAGTCTTTAAAAAGAACATAATTGGCGTTGTTTATGTCGGCCAATGAAAACCAGTCTATATCAGAACCAAAAATGTCCACGGTTTTTGACGGCCAATGGAAACAGGCCTTAAGAAGAACTCAATTAATCGCTGTTGTTTTCGTCGGCCAATGAAAACAGTCTTTAAAAAGAACATAATTGGGGTTGTTTATGTCGGCCAATGGAAACCAGTCTATATCAGAACTAAAAATGTCCACGGTTTTTGACGGCCAATGGAAACAGGCCTTAAGAAGAACTCAATTAATCGCTGTTGTTTTCGTCGGCCAATGAAAACAGTCTTGAAAAAGAACATAATTGGCGTTGTTTATGTCGGCCAATGAAAACCAGTCTATATCAGAACTAAAAATGTCCACGGTTTTTGACGGCCAATGGAAACAGGCCTTAAGAAGAACTCAATTAATCGCTGTTGTTTTCGTCGGCCAATGAAAACAGTCTTGAAAAAGAACATAATTTGCGTTGTTTATGTCGGCCAATGAAAACCAGTCTATATCAGAACTAAAAAATCTCCACGGTTTTTTGACGGCCAAAGTAAACAGGCCTATAGATGAACCCAAAAAATCTCCACCATTTTCGTCGGTGCTGTTTTCATCGGCCAATGGAAACCGGCTTTAGGGAGAACTCAATTAATCAGTACTGTTTACATCGGCCTATGGAAACGGGCACATAGCAGAACTAAAAAATCTCCACTGTTTTTGTCAGCCAATGGAAACGAGCTTATGGCACGCCTGACTTTTTTCTCACACCGGGAGTCAGCCGGGTGAGGGCGCCACCTGCGTCTGTCACGCTCCAGATGTCCGGTAGATGGCGCATGCGTTGTGAACACGCTATCAACACCCTGAGGCCAGCAACTGACAGAAATCCTGAGAGGACTCACGACGGGAAACTCCTCATTCAGCGAACACTGACCTCGGCCGTCTACCGACAGAAATCCTAGCATCATTTTAAAGTGCGATCAAAGATATAGAAACTATTCTTACAAATTTGGGACTATAAAATAAAATGAAACATATCAATGTTGTAAAGTGATTGATAGGATTTTATAGAGTTAGTGTTAGGTGAACTGTATACTCTGGTGTTTATTCACATGTACGACTTTTATTCAAGATTTGAGTATTGCTATAAGAAAATTAATCTGATCTGTTTGTAAGCCATGTACATCCCCAATCTGGACATTGGGCGATGCTAGGATAAGTTGACTGGAGCCAGCGGAGGATAGGCATTGCATTGCCAAGCTGTTCTTACTCCAGTATAAATAAAAACCTTAAAAAATATATATATATCGGACAATTTGTCTTAAAAATTAAAACCCATGTCAATTTCCTGAATATTTTATATGATGATCTCCAAGTGTTGTAGAACACATATCTAAATTAAAAATCGGGGGTCACCGTGCTAGTTTTTTATTTATAGACCAATATGATGCTAATTTCATATAACAATATATAGAAATTCTAAAAGTATTTTTTCACAAAGTAAAACCCATGTCATTTTCCTTAAATTTTCACATCTATGTATAGTACTACTTATTTATGTTTTAAAAATCATAGGTCACTGTCCTTGTTTTTGAGAGAATTTAAGAAAACCATATTTTTCAGTAGATTTCCTGTGTAAATCAAGCAAATGCAAATTGGCCTATTTTATCTATTGAGATTGGATGAAGTGGACAAAATGTTAAATTTACTCATGTAGAATTAGAATAAATCCCAAGAAACCAGTTTTGACTAATAATTGACATTATCTAAAAATCACCAGTTGGCTACACTGTGAGTTATAGGATATGCTTTTAATCTAAAGGCATATCCTACAATTCACGCAGGCGCCACCTGGTGATTTTTAGATACTGTCACTTATCAGTCACAGTCCTATCAGGGATTTATTCTAAATTTAAATGAGTAAATCTAATGTTTTGTTCAGTTTATCCAATTTTAATAGGTATAATAGACTGATTTACATTTCCTTGATTTATATAGGAAATATACTGAAAAAATATGGTTTTATTTAGTTCTTTCAAAAACAATGATGGTGACCTATGGTTTTTTTTTAAACTTAAATGTGTATTAGGGAAATGGGAAAATTTGCGAAAAGTGACATGGGTTTTACTATGTGAAAAGCAACATCTTAGAATTTATATTCTACTATGAAACTGTCATGATCTCTAAATCAAAAACTAGCACCCCTGATTTTCAAGTTAAATCTGTTTACTTCAACACTTAGAGACCATCATATATTAAAATTTCAGGAAATGACATGGATTTTAATTTTGAAGAAAAATTATGCGTAATGCCTTTAATACACCGCGCCACAAGTTCCCTGTGGGTCGCTACGTGAACCACTACTACATCCGGGCATTTGAATGACAGGCTTACTTCTCGTTTCTGTGTCATCTAAGACACTCAACTTTTTTTTTAAACGAGCTTCGCTCCTTGTTATTAATCGTGCAGTTATTGGATGAATATATGTATCCATTTCACCGCCGAACAATTGTATATCGACGTGGCAACAATTTTATTATCCACCTAATACAAAGTGTCCATAGAAAACACATAGGGAGTTTGTATGGACATACCCGGCGCATACGGATATATGTTTTATCTCACCCCTGGTATAAGTTTAGCCATAGGAATAACATTAGAAAAATATACTCAACGATCAGCCTGGTAAAGTGCCAATACTATGCCACGGCCGTGGCGTAGTGAATTTCCTAAGTATATTCTGTTTATTCTGAAGTTGTGATGATATTTAATGTCATAGAAAGGGGTAAGATAAATCCAGAACCGCACTTGAATCGTAAAATAGACAATACTCCCCACTCGTTTGG
Source organism: Alentia gelatinosa (assembly GCA_950022655.1). Taxonomy (NCBI): domain Eukaryota; kingdom Metazoa; phylum Annelida; class Polychaeta; order Phyllodocida; family Polynoidae; genus Alentia; species Alentia gelatinosa. The sequence continues at coordinate 7,641,178 of OX465588.1, read as the reverse complement.
CTGTGCCATAATCGTCACTCGGCTTCGCCTTGATGACGATTGGGGCCCATCCAAACTTGTGGAGTATTGTCTATTTATACGATTCTCGATGCAGTTCTGTATAAGAGTATGCTCCGGGTGGCGCATACGGAAAAAAGTGCGTACGGAAAAATAGTGCAAAACTAAAATGAACTAATATCGGTATGCCACTTGTCAGGAAAAGGTGGATAATAAATACAATATAGACTGGCTTCAGATAAAAGCGGTTGTATGCTCCTCGGAGTTGACTCTGCGCAACATCCTTGCATACGCTCGGATATTACTACGCGTCAACTCCTCGGAGCTTGTATCTGAAACCAGTCAATATTGTGTATGTATTTCCAGCAAAGTAAATTATAATTATTTCTCGAAATTACGTATGCACTATTAAAAGTCAACAATTCTATCAGATTTCTTAAGGCAAAGTGCCAAAGAGCCGTACTCAATTCGGGGTCCCTTCTAAACGTTACAAAATTAACATCGCACTGATATTCGTCTTAAAACTGGTTCTAACATATTTCCGTTTCAGAGGAAGCCTTTCTTTTAAAAGTTTTTTTTGTTCTTTCCCCTTTTCTCCCACCCCTGAAAGATCACAACAACTCGGAGCCCGCCTGTTTACACCAGACGACTGACCACGTGACGATTGTAGATCGTCTGAGTATAAACCCAATAGGAAACCCGATAAAGTGGGATTCACACGATGGGATTCATGTACCTCACAGGGCTAAAAATCTCATGTGATTTTGTTCTTTTTTAGGGGGAAATGTCTTTAACAATTACAAGGAGGAAAATATATCTCAGGGAAATGAATCCCTATAATTTAGACGAAGAAATTGTGTTCGAGTACAGAATCTCAGCAGGATTTGTCTCAGAAAAACACCCTGTTAGGAACATGAATCTCATCGTGTGAATCCCTCTTTAGGAACCTAATAGGGAACCTAATATTAGCGTTTGTTTGTTTGCGTAGTTTTATGTCTGGGTCGGCTAGTTACGTCCTTTGAGACTGCCCAAATAGCGAACCCAATAGGCATTTTTCCACAGGCCGGTGTCGCACCTTATCTGGTTGGTTACGCAATGTCTGCAGCCAAACAAGTCCCTGGCAACATAATCTTTAGCATTGGATCACTCAGTATATGAGTGTAATATGTTCATAATAACCGTGTATATCATTTGCAGAGAAACAACAGTGATTTCATCATATTTCTATGGTATTCCAGCTCCAATTTGATGTATCATACACGTATATCACCTCAATGATACTTTACATATAGCCTAGATAGCACAGGGACATCGAAACTGGATACATAGCAATACATTGACAGGACTAGCTATAACATGCTTATCCTTTTCCAAGTTAAAACCAAGATAAATATCAACTCTAAAGTTTAGACAGCTCAGACTCGTTAATAAAATGCCCTAGATTGTTCCAGCAATTTAATCTGTCAAGAAACAACATTCCTGTGACCACACCCACCGTTCACACTGTAGGTGTGATTGCTGTATATCTCCTTACACATATCTCCATCTAACTGTAAGGTTTATTGGAATATCATTGTTATATTACCTATCATATATGGCTTGCGTTGCAACCATGATTAGATCTTACCTATGCAAATACGATGTCCACCATAATTATGAATTGGACTACAGCCAAGTATTTCGATGTGTGAAACCAATTCGAACCTAACTCTCCATTACATTTTTGTTTTTTGTTAAAGCTTTTATTCATCCTGGAGGGATGTCGTAGGAAACAAGTGTTTCATATCTTCCCGACTCTCCAGCAAATATAGTTCCGTGCCTTACGTTGCCTACAGAGTAGGCCTACAGGATCATGGCAGTGTTGTCTTGATATAGATAGATAACATAGTAATTTTGTAATCATACTTATAAATCTTATGTCTAGGCAAAGAAGAAGCACTAATACAAGCTGTATTGCTTGATTAGTTTAGTGTTTCATATGTCATATTACAAATCAACATTCAGGATAACATACTACAATTCTTAGTTTCTTTGGCAGTAATCCATATATGTTGTCCTATGCAACTTAGCTAATCCACTAAAGGGGGTGTTCCACTGGCCCAACGGTAGCCGATTCTGTAGCCAGACAATCGCCGATCATTATCGGACGCCCTAGAATTTCTCAAATCTTTGAAAATGGTCATTTATTAAACTATTATTATCAGAATTAGATCAATTACAATACGTGAGCTTCCTCTACAGGGCCCAGGAACAATTGATCGGGTGAGAAATCGGCCTGGTGGAGCACACCCTTAAGGCGACTCTGGGAATCCCATGCGATGATATTCAATATATTGAATATAACAATCGTTATTCCTCTTCGTTTGGAAATTAGAATCAATTGTTGATTTCAATGGTATTTGTCTTGGCAATGATATAGAGAGGACCTGTTCTTTTTCATTTTCATTATTCTTCATCATAATATTCATAATTGTCGGTGCGATAATGTAAGTTTGTCGTTGGGTAACTCTGTATTGATATATTGAACATTTCATATGGGACCAGACGGAAGATCGGCCCAGCCGAGTCTAGAAAACTAGTATTGTATACTTCATGACCCAATAAACGATTTAAAAAAAATATATGGCTGGACTCGGCCGCATAACTAGACAGTGAACCGTTAAGGCGGTCGTCCACAAACCACGACAAGGCTACGACATGAGCAGATAAGACAGTTCCAATCGGTGCTTGTCGCAGCCTTGTCGTAAGAAGGGGGCTCGGCGACAGCGTTGTCGGGGCGTGTCGTAGACGTCGCTGGGTCCCGTAAAAAAGGCGTCCATGGTCCCGACACACTACAACAGTGATATCGAGGAAAGCCATGACACTTCACGACAAATGACGAGCCGTGGGAAAAATCGAACATGTTCGATTTTGTCGTAACCTTGTCTGAAGGCCAACGACAGGCCCCCGACAAGCCTCATGTCGCAGCCTGTCGTGGCCTTGTCGTAGACTCTTGTCGGGAAATAGGGTTGACAAGGCTACGACAGGCCTTCCAGTCGTAGGCCTGTCGTGGACCTTGTCGGAAAGCCATTGTCGTAGCCTTGTCGTGGTTGGTTGACGACCCCCTTTAGGCGGCGCTGAACGGCAACACCTGTTTAGGGAACCAATAGGGAGCCAAAGTGAACCCGTTGCAACCACAGATAGCCGGTTACAAAATAGTATTTCCGGGTATAGGCGCTCAGTACTTTGACTATGTAGGTTCAAGATTATATGTGTCATTCTCCAATCTTTTAGATCCAAATTTTTAATAACATTAACAGCTGTCATCGTAGTTTCCAAACAGAGTTATTCAGAGACGATAGTAGTAAATTACACTTCAAAAGTAACAAAAGAGACCAAAAACGGAAGTCTAGGCTCAAACCCCCATAGCTTTAGCACTAAGCCTCGTTCTTACTGGCCACCGGAAACGGTGTTTTGTAGGTGGGTATCTGTGGTTTCAGCGGGTTCACTTTGGCTCCCTATAGACCCTATTGAGGTATCCCGTAATCCAGTCTGTTTTGCAAGTTCCGGTTTTTCGCTGATTACCGACGTTATATGGTGATAAACCTGTGACCCGTAACCCAGAATTAATGCAGTTTAACGGTTTTCAGAAATCCTCAAATTGAAATTCTGATGCCAGAAATGGAAATTTCAGCTATTTCTACATAGAAATCCGAAATTATATTCAGTTTCTCCAGTTATAAACCAGAAAACTGTGGTTCATGTTGTCGTAGTGTGCCAAGTCTATCGGGAGCGGAACTTTGCTTTACCCGGGCGATAATCGGGAGTTTAGTAACCTCTGGAGGCTCTATAGGGAACCCAACAGGGAAGCCGATAGCGCACCCAACAGGGAACCCGAGAAGGGACCCAATAGAGCCTTGCGTGGGGAATTGTCCAAATTGGTTGTGAGCTGGTGAGGCTGATGTGCACATCGGAGCAGTAGGATGATTATCCCCTCATTGTCACTGCTGACAGCGCGGTCGCATGTGGGTTCCCCGAGAGCACCCACATTCCGTCTCCGCTGCCAATCACTCTCCCAGCACATTAATGCTATGTTATGGCCAGTTCACACTCTGCGTTTTTAGGTACATAGGTACAGACTGGGCGTACCCTCAAGCCGGAGACACACCAAGCGAGAAATGGAGCGATTTCTGGAATCGTCAACACAAAATGGCTAGTATGTGAGGTATTATTTTATAGTTCCCTTGATTAGTGCTTCTGATACGCTATATTATCGGTGGGAGATATTACTATGAAAAAATATTTCAGATATTTGCTATTTTGTATTGGCGATTTCAGAGATCGCCACCATGACTCGCTTGGTGTGTCTCCGGCTTCAGGCACAATACGCGGCAAAATGCACAATGTGAACTGCAAGTTTCTCGCTAGTCTGAGACTAGAGGTAACCGGTACACCCAGTCTCAGACTGACGTTTTTAGGTACATAGGTATAGACTGGACGTACCCTCAGGCATACAACGCGGCATAATGCACAATGTGAACTGCAAGTTTCCCGCTAGTCTGAGATTAGATGTAACCGGTACACCCAGTCTCAGACTGACGTTTTTAGGTACATAGGTATAGACTGGACGTACCCTCAGGCATACAACGCGGCATAATGCACAATGTGAACTGCAAGTTTCCCGCTAGTCTGAGATTAGATGTAACCGGTACACCCAGTCTCAGACTGACGTTTTTAGGTACATAGGTATAGACTGGACGTACCCTCAGGCATACAACGCCGCAAAATGCACAATGTGAACTGCAAGTTTCCCGCTAGTCTGAGATTAGATGTAACCGGTACGCCCAGTCTCAGACTGACGTTTTTAGGTACATAGGTATAGACTGGACGTACCCTCAGGCATACAACGCGGCATAATGCACAATGTGAACTGCAAGTTTCCCGCTAGTCTGAGATTAGATGTAACCGGTACGCCCAATCTCAGACTGACGTTTTTAGGTACATAGGTATAGACTTGACGTACCCTCAGGCATACAACTCGGCAAAATGCACAATATGAGCTGCAAGTTTCCCGCTAGTCTGAGATTAGATGTAACCGGTATGCCCAGTCTCAGACTGACGTTTTTAGGTACATATATAAAGGTACAGACTGGACTACCCTCAGGCACACAACGTGGCAAAAGGCACAATGTGAACTCAGAGGAGGTGTGAAGCGCAGCGCCCCCCATACCAACCCGACTCATATATGCGATCGTGGCAGGCTTCGAGCGCCACTTTCAAACATGACAGCATTGGGGAAGGAGCTCTAGACAATGGACTGTGCCTGGCTAGCAAACCCTAGCCTATGAGAAATAAGGCAATATTCCACAACACCAAACAGCCATAAAATGTGGAGCTCTATTGAGCTCTTTTCTGGTTTGGAATACATTAGATGTCACTCTATCAATATTTGAAAAGATTTTTGATAGAGCTCTAACAGTTTGTAAGTAGTAGCTGTTACTATATTTTTGCAATATTTTCGTATAGGAATCTGCATCAGCTGTCATTTGAGAGCAGGTCGATTTGCATAATTTTTAAGCAATGTCATACCTAAAAAGAGTAAGGGAGCAACAAAACAAAGACCTTTTGGTAGCTTATCTCCATCTAGAAATGCTCTAAAATGCCTGTAGAAGAGAATCTGTGTCAGTTATGTAGCAGCCTGTCGGCACACTCGCGGCGTTTTGTGTTGGTTCTCTATTATCGCTCAAAACTGTAGTGCTCACTGCAGATTCTCACTCTCGTGGGTCTTCAGTCTCCAAGCTAGTCGCCAAAGCTAGATCTGGTTCACTCTGCTTCTATGTGTGGGAGAAACCCCAAGCGGATGTTGCCAGAATCATAGTTTTTTAGATATAGTAGGTAAACATTTGGTACCACTAGTCTCAGACTGGACGTACCTCAGGTACCTCTAGTCTGAGACTGGGTATACCAGGTTCGCCCAGTCTCAGACTGGAGGTATACCTCAGGTAGGCCCAGTCACAAGGGTCATTGAATATCAAACATGTTTGATATTTGGTACGCCTAGTCTGTGACTGGACGTACTAATGTGCTCCAATCGCAAGTGCCGGTAGTTCAAGGCCAGTTCACATTTTGCGACTGGGGAAGTTTGCGAGCCGGTCCCGCCAGTTGCAAGATTATGAAGAGCAAGGAATGCAGCGCAGTGTGAACTGCATTTCCTTGTGACTAGAGGTACATGCGGTACGCCCAGTCGCAAGGATTATCCTACCCCTAATAGAAAACCCCATAGGCCTAACATTGAGTTTCCATATGTGCCACACTGACTGGCATACAGAGTTTTATATGCTACTAGTAGCATACAGAATTGTTATCATGTAATATTCCAAAATTGAGGAGACAGGGTAGGATAAAATCAAAACCTGATTCGTTTTAATCGTAGCCACCGCATTCCACTCCTGGAGTTTTGGCTCTGGACTTCACTTGGCTTCGCCTCGTGAAATCACTATGCCAAATATCCAGTCGTGGTATACGGTGGCCAAGATAAAAACTCATCCAGTTTTACGATAAGTCTGTACCTCCAGTCTGAGACTCGCAAGCCCCCCTCCCCCCCCCTCCGATCGCACAGTGTAAACTGGCCTTTACTGAGCTCTAAACTAATTCAGCATTGTGCTTGGTGAGTGAATTCCTCCGTCTGGTATTAAGATGGGTTTGCGGTTGATGCTCCACGTATAATTAATGGATGTTTGGATGGCATGTGTAAAGGACACCCAGATGCATGCAGCCTTATGAGTGTGAGCTACAGGCGAGTTTTTGTATTAGGGTAACATGAAAAAGAGCATAAAAATCATGTCTAGCATCATCTGCCGGCTATAGAGTCGCCACCCGCCGCCTGACTACCACACCTCTCGTCAATTAACACTGATTCTCACACGCATATATATCATTTAGCTGATTAGGGTAAATATCTCTGGCATGTATGCCGTTGCGTGAAATTATTTGTACGACTCATGCCACCAATCAATATTCCCATCAGACTGTTTTTGGACATGGGTTTGGAGAGGGTTTAAAAAAAAAATTAAAAAAATTAATAATCTTTATGGCTTTCGATTTCGCAATCGGTCTTCCAGGCAATAATGAAACGGATAACAGGAACTTTGACCCTTGCCATGAACAGCAATTATCATGGTGGGCTGATGGTATATGCAATGAATAATAACACATAATAATAATTATCCTACCCCTAATAAAAAACGCCATAGGCTTAACATGGGATTTGTTTATGTCAAGGGTGTGACATAAAGTGTTGTTTATGTCACTACTTTCTGATACTGAAAAATATGGAAACGGGGCAGAAAAAAATCTAGACGCCACTCGTTTGAGTTTGAGTTTATTTTTGTCACTCATTTTATTGGCTCCGTAATGTCACTCGTCTTCAACTCGTGAAATTACGGAGCCAACAAAATGCGTGGCATAAATAAACTCAGACTCAAACTCGTGACGTCTCTTCATATAAGGCGAACCTCACAACCATTATTGTCCTAATTATATACATTCGATCCAGTGTTACTGTATAGATTTCTACCCTTATCATCACACTCATACCAAGAATGATGTGAAAAGAAACCCAGCAACCACTTTTTAGAAGTTCCATACTTGACTTGGCTCTATGGGCCTCATGGTGGAGGGGGGGGGGGGGCGTCCCAGGTAGGTTACCGCATTTTGGACATGTTTTAAATGACATTTTCGATGATTTAGTTCTCACTCCTTCCAACTGGGCATTCCTCAGTGATTTACCTCTATAGGGCACATAGCCATTGTAATAGGGAGGCAGCCATCTTGCCCCAGGAAGAAATCTAAATTATCATTCAATTATCAATGGATGTTATCGGAAATATCATTTGGAGCTTGCCATGGAGGAATTTTATCTTCGTCTTAATATCATCTATTGTAAAGACAGACAGTCCATAGGGACTGCTGCCACCTTGTGTTTCCTGTGGGAACTAACCAACAATACTTCTGCTGCCATCTAGTGTCAGAGACTAGGGAGTGCTTGTTATTTTGATTATACCTTTAGAGTTTAGACATCATTTCTTCAAGAATAATGACATGCTTTAGTTATATATGTATCTAACTAAGATGATATCATTCCTGTCTTTTGATTTAGTACCTTTCCAAATGTTTGATAAAGGAAAGGGGATAGGATTACAACTTTGTTTATACAGGAAGTGCATACCAAATACTGTAGCTCCCTCTGAGCACATGGAGCCAAAACCAAACAAAGGAGAGAGTAGCTCCTGTTCCTCTCCAGCAAAAGATGAAATAATCAAGTAATAAGGGACCAAGGAGGTATGTTAACTAGATATATATGTCAATATAGATCCAAGGAACATGTTTGATGTAACTTTTACATAAGTTGATGCATGTTTATATGTAGATTATGAAGCCAAGTACTATAGTGGTTGAATCATTTAGAAAGTTGTATTGGAACTCTCTTTGTCTTTGCTGTAACTGTGGCCATAGCCCCTCTTCATATCAGTTCAGAGTTTCATTGAGATATTACAGTGATTTCAGGTATCATAGCTTGTCACTATGGGTTTACTGTAATTTTGACTGAGTACTATAGTCTGCCACTATGGGTTAACTGTTCCTCTATATGAGTAATGCACTTTGTCACTATCACTATGAGTCTAATTTAGAAGTATTATAGTTTACTGTCACCTTTGCTATAAATGTAAATGACAGCTAATGTTAACCCTTCCTAAGATATGTAATATGGTTTGATTTATAGTTTTCACGGAGAGTACTGGAGAATAATGGAAATAAAGAAGACGACAAACTTTTCCAACAAACTTTCTTCAGCCTCTTCTGTCGAGACCCTTGTCCCCCCTTTTGAGAGTAAGGAAACCCAAGGCAGATCTGCGCACAGGACACTTCATTGAAGATCCGGTGGCTGCCGTTACAGTGAAAACTCCTCGTTAATGAAAACATTCCTTGTGAGAAGAATTGTATTACCAGCAAATTCCATCAAGCAGATGCAGGTTCCATGCAACACCAAACTACAGCAAGTCCGACTGACACGTCAAAGAATGAACTGTCATCACACAACCAGTAAACTGTTGCATGAGGCATAGCTGAAGGTTCCGTGAAGAGCAAGTGCGCCTCAGGATCCAGATCCCGTGGGGCTCGACATGGACAAAACAGCACAGTGACTAGATGTGTCAAGAGAACTGTTGTCAAAGAAACTGAAATTAGTGTTATTTATACACACAGGGTTTAACTGATGTAACCTAACTACACCCTTAAATGTCACAGATTAATAATATTGTGATTCTTCCTTTTAACAGGATATTTTTGAAGTTTTGGGTGAAATATGACAAAGTGTGTCATCCTGCAGTGTAAATGTAAACAGTAGTTTTACAAAGAGTATTTACATGGTATTCTATATTTGAGTAATAACTTTGACTAACACTTGACTGTTAAATAAGTTATTTGGGATATATTCTGACTGACAAGCCTTTGAACTGATGGTGTGCTAAAGGAGTATATTTTCTGTTTCTTGGATGAATAGGGTAAAGTTTTTTTGTTGTGAGTCAAACTTAGCAAATGCTAGAAAGTTTATGTCAATCCATAAAACCATTGTGATACTTGATATATCAAAATGGATTCAGAAGGGTCACCTCAGGTTCTCCTAGGGGCAGCAGAGCAAGATCAGGGTAAGATCAAATCAAATGGTGACTCAGGTAAGGTTGAACAATTAACAGGCAAAAATGAAAAATCTCAAATCTCAGAGAAGTCTGATGGTTCACATGCAGATCCAGGTGCGGATGACTCCGAGGATTTCAACAAGGTACGTATCAGTTTTAGAGAGAGAAAACTTACAGAAAAGGGTCTAGAACAACAAGTTTCCCAAATTCAGCGGCGTTTCAGGTTAGCAGTAATCGCATGGCGTAAACGTGCGAGCCATTTGGAATCTCTGACTACTGATACACGAGATATTTCTCTCCTCAAGAGTGAGCGCAGACTCTTAGGAGAAGACATAAAGAAGGTGACATCAGACTATGAAGGACTTTCTGACCTTCTGTCTGAGGATGAACTTGAGGAACAGTACAAGAGACTCGAGTCCATACAGTCAGATCACCACAAGATGATGGGCCAAGTCTCACAGCGTATACTTGAAATTAAAGCAGAGTTTAGTGAGACCTCGTCGAGAAGAAGCAAATCTTCTCGGGGCTCTAGATCTTCAAGAGCTTCAAATGCCTCAAAAAAGGCAGAGGTAGCATCGGAGGCAGCTTCACTAAGGGTGAAGCTAAAGTATCTAGACGTGGAAACTAAAAAGAAGGCAGAACTAGAAAAGTTGCAAACCTTAAAAGAGCTTGACATGGCCGAGGCCAAGCTCAATGCGATCAATACTGTGGAGCAGGAAGAATCCATTAGTAGTGAAACTGAATGCAAATTGCCCACAGATGGCATGAATGACTATGTCCAAGATTATCTGAACAAGTGTTCAGATCCTGTTGTCACTTTTCCTGTGGTTTCCATGAATACTATGCCTGCTCCTCCAAAAGCTGAAGAGGATAGGTCTAATCCTGTCCCTGCTAAGAAGACTGGTTTAGTATCAGCCAGTTCCTCAAAACGTCTAAATCCTGCCGCAAGCACGTTCGTCCCTATTTCTGGCCGACAACTTGCTTCCCAGGTTCGTGACAGTGATGAAGTTCAGATCTGCAGTGAAGCACTGACAGACCTGCCATCACAAAGACAGCTATTTGACTTAGCAAAGTCACTTGCAGACCAGGTAAACTTAGGCCGTTTACCTCCTCCAGAGCCTGGTACGTTTTCAGGTGATCCTCTACAGTACCCGAGTTGGAAGAGCTCCTTTGAGGCTCTAATTGAGCAAAAGGGTATTCCACTCTCTGAGAGGATCCATTACCTGAAGAAGTACCTTGGAGATGCAGCAAAAGAAGCTATTGAGGGCTTCTTTCTTCTATCAACAGGAGAGGCTTTTCAGGAAGCCAAGGATCTCCTGGAAAAGAGATATGGCGATTCCTTTATTGTGGCCAATGCATTCAGAGATAAGCTAGATGCATGGCCAAGGATAGCTCCCAGAGATGGTTTCGCTTTAAGAAAACTAGCAGACTTTCTAAGGCAGTGTAATACAGCTATGAAGACAATCGGAAGTCTAAACGTACTAAACGATGAGCGAGAGAACAAGAAACTGCTTGCCAAGCTGCCTGACTGGCTAGTTACTCGCTGGGCAAGAGTGGTTGCAGATGCGAGGGAACAAAAAGCAATGTTCCCACCTTTCAAGGACTTCATGAGCTTTGTTGCAAGAGAAGCAAATATAGCGTGTGATCCAGTGACCTCACTTCAGGCCTTGAAAGGAGATAGGCAACCAGAACAGGATCGTTCATCTGTTGGTGGTAAGGGCCGGAAACATACTCCTGGCGCTAAGTCTTTCTCTACTGAAACAACAGAGACAAAACAGAACGCTGAACGGTCATGTCCTCTTCATGAAGGTAGGTCAGGACATGATTTAGATAATTGCAGGGTATTCATGGGAAAGCCTATGCAGGAAAGGAAAATCCTAATCAGAGACCATGGTTTGTTTTATGGTTGTCTGGAAAAGGGGCACAGATCAAGTACTTGCAAACAGAAGAAAACCTGTAAAACTTGCAAGAAGAAACATCCCACATCTCTACATGGTGATGTGAGGCACTTTGATAAGGCTGAGAAGAAAGATAGCCAAGTGAAAGATAGAGTAGATAAGCCTGAAAGTCAGAAAGATGCTGGAAATGTCAGAGAGTCGAGAGTCAGTCATCTCAACGACACAGGACAACACAGTAAGTGTTTGATGATCATGCCTGTTTTGGTCTCTCATCGTGACAGTCCAGAAAGAGAGAAGCTAGTGTACGCACTACTTGACACACAGTCGGACACTTCCTTTATCTTAGAAGCGACATGTGTGGATCTAGACCTAAATGGACCTAAGACAAAACTCTCGTTATCTACAATGCTGTCAAAAGACCAGTTAATTGATAGTCGAAAAATAACTGGGCTTATGGTGAGAGGATTTAACAGTGATCTAAAAATTCCTCTCCCTGTGACCTTCACAAGAGGTATAATGCCTGCCAACCGGTCGCACATCCCAACACCAGAAGTGGCCAAGAAATGGCCGCACCTTGAAGGGATTGCCGACAAGCTTATGCCACTGGCAAATTGTGAAGTTGGCTTACTGATAGGATACAACTGTCCCCGTGCATTAGCACCTAGGGATATCATCCCTCCTACAAACAATGAACCTTATGGTCAGCGAACGGACCTAGGTTGGGGAATTGTAGGGATTGTCGATCCGACTCAGGTAGACTGCTATGACTCCATTGGCGTTAGCCATAGAGTCATGACCTGTGAGGTTCCAGGATCACTCTCATTGAAGGCGGATTGTAACCATCCTAATCAGGTCTTGGTATCTTTCCAGACAAAGGTCAAGGAGGTTATCAATCCCTCACAGGTGACAAAAATGATGGAACTTGATTTCAGTGAGAAAACTCATAGAGAGACAGCTCTCTCTAATGACGACAGAAGGTTCCTCCAGAAAATTGGAGAAGGGATTCATAAAAAAAATGGGCATTATGAAATGCCCCTGCCATTAAAGGAATCCAGGGTGATTCTCCCGAACAACAAACCTCTCGCACTTCATCGTCTGAAACAGCTGGCGGCCCGATTCAAAAGGGACAAAGGGTACCAGAAAGACTACACTGGTTTCATGCAGAGTATCATAGACAATGGTCATGCTGAAAGGGTGCCAGTGTCTGACCTAGAAAAACAGGATGGCTCCATCTGGTATATACCTCACCATGGAGTGTACCATCCCAAAAAGCCAGAGAAAATACGAGTCGTATTTGACTGCAGTGCAAGGTACAAAGGTGAATCCCTAAATGACCACCTTCTACAAGGGCCCGACTTGACAAATGCCTTGGTTGGGGTATTGATACGTATGCGCCAACAACCAGTTGCCTTCATGTGCGATATTGAGCAGATGTTCCACCAATTCATGGTGAATGAGGAACATCGCAATTACCTACGATTTCTGTGGTGGGAGGAAGGCAACCCAGAACAACAGCCAGTTGGATACAGGATGAAAGTGCACCTATTTGGAGCTACATCGTCACCTGGCTGTGCGAACTTTGGTCTTAAACAGACCGCAAATGATAATGAGCTTGAATTCGGACCAGAAGCAGCGACCTTTGTTCGCTCTAACTTCTATGTCGATGATGGACTGAAGTCTGTGGCAACAGAAGCAGAGGCCATCACACTGATAAAAGAAAGTCAAGAACTTTGTTTGCGAGGTGGACTCCGGCTCCATAAGTTTGTTTCAAACTCAAAGGCTGTGTTAGAGAGCATTCCACCAGAAGACCATGCAAAGGGAGTGAAGGAGCTTGATCTCCTTCAAGATCCACTTCCCGTTGAAAGAGCCTTAGGGGTTCAATGGTGTGTTGAGTCAGACACATTCCAATTCAGAATAACATTGATGGACAAACCATTGACAAGACGTGGGGTTCTGTCCACTCTATGTTCCGTTTACGATCCATTAGGTTTCATTGCACCAGTGATACTAACTGGAAAGCAAATACTGCAGCAGATGTGCAGAGATCAAACTGACTGGGATACTCCTGTCCCAGAGGCACTGAGATCACAGTGGGCTAAATGGAGAAGTGACCTACCAAATCTAGAGAAGGTCCGACTCCAAAGGTGTTTTAAACCAGATGGCTTCGGAAAGCAACGCTCAGTTGAATTGCACCATTTCTCTGATGCCAGTACAAATGGTTATGGGCAGTGTTCTTACCTGCGTCTCATCGATGACCGGTCAAAGGTACATTGCTCACTGCTAATGGGAAAGGCAAGAGTTACCCCTCTAAAACCGGTGACCATTCCCCGTTTAGAGTTGACTGCAGCACTCGTGTCTGTGAAGGTTAGTGAACTCCTTCAAAAAGAACTCGAACTACATGTCGATGCTGAAGTGTTCTGGACAGACAGCAAGGTAGTTCTTGGCTACATTGCTAATGATACACGAAGGTTTCATGTATTTGTTGCAAATCGTGTGCAACAAATCAGAGACCACAGCACCCCATCACAATGGCGACATGTCAAAACACATGAAAACCCGGCAGATGATGCCTCTAGAGGTCTTACTGTTGAGGAACTGATTCACCAGTCCAAATGGTTAACTGGACCGGATTTCCTCTGGAAGGAAGAAATCCCTGTCAAAGACAAAGATGCGGCTGATCTCAGGATTAGCACTGATGACCCAGAAGTAAAGAAGGTACAGACCTTCTCTGTGCATGTCAAGGGTTCCTTGGGTAAAATAGAACTCCTCAAAAGACTAGAATACTTTTCAGATTGGCACAGAGCAAAAAGAGCTGTTGCTGTCTGTTTAAAGTTCAAAGACAAGCTAAAACCCATGGAACAAAGAAGCCACAGACTGTGAGGCATGCTCAAACGCCAAAACGAAATATTCCTTCTTATCAGCCAGTCACTGTAGAGGAAATTCGGAAGGCAGAGCTTGAAATAATCAGGCAAGTTCAAGGAGAATACTTCAAAGACGAAGTTAAGACTCTTCAGGCACTTAAAGTTAGAGAGAGTGTCACTGACAGGAAGCTTGCCAATGAACGCAACATAGCCATAAAGAACACAAGCACAATCTACCGCTTAGATCCCTTCCTAGACAGAGATGGCATAATGCGTGTGGGAGGTCGGATAAGAAATGCAGAGATATCCCAGGATTTAAAGCATCCTGCGATTCTTCCTAGACAGCATCACATCACAGATCTGGTGATATGGCATTGTCATCAACAAACTCAGCACCAAGGCCGTGGTCTGACAATCAATCAGATCCGAGCAAATGGCTTCTGGATAGTGGGTTGCAGCTCTGTTGTCTCCAGCCTCATATCAAAGTGCACCAAATGCAGGAAGCTCCGATGCAAGGTGCAGGAACAAAAGATGGCAGATTTGCCTGCAGATAGAGTGAATCCAGCACCACCATTCACATATTGTGGTGTTGACTACTTTGGCCCTTGGTACATCAAGGAGGGTCGCAAGGTACTGAAAAGATATGGAGTGCTTTTCACCTGCTTAGCATCTCGCGCAATTCACATTGAGACATCAAATTCTCTTGAGACAGATTCATTTATCAATGCACTGCGAAGATTCATATCAATCCGTGGTCCAGTGTCACTCATGCGATCAGACCAAGGCACAAACTTCATTGGTGCCAAGAAAGAACTCAAGGAGGCCTTGAAGGAGATAAACAATGATCATGTGCGAGAAGTCCTTTCAAGAGAAAGCTGCCACTTTAAGATGAATGCTGCTTCAGCCAGCCACACAGGCGGGGTTTGGGAGCGCCAGATACGAACAGTACGTAGCATACTAGAATCACTGATGCACCAAGCTGGTTCTCAGCTGGATGATGAGTCTTTAAGAACTCTCATGTGTGAAGCTGCTGCTATAGTCAACTGCCGTCCACTGACAGTGGACAATCTCAATGATACAACCTCGCTCGCACCACTTACGCCAAATCACCTCTTGACAGGAAAATCTCGAATAGTCTTGCCACCCCCAGGTGAGTTTCAGCGAGCTGATATATACCTCAGGAAAAGATGGCGTAGAGTCCAGCACTTAGCTAATGAGTTCTGGTCTCGCTGGAGGAAGGAGTTCCTTCAAAATCTGCAGCCACGGCAGAAATGGATACGCCCACAACGCGATCTACAGGTTGGTGATGTTGTCATCATCAAGGATGACAACCAACCACGGAACCAATGGCAACTGGGACGAGTAGAGAAAACTCTCCCAAGTGATGACAACCATGTGCGTAGAGTAAAGGTTGCCATTGGCAATAGTGGAAAACAGCAGGCGTATTTGGATCGTCCAATCCAGAAGTTGGTCCTGCTTGTTGAAGGATCAGGAAAAAAGGGCATCCCCGTCAAGGAGCCTTAAGATAAAAATTGCTTCATGTTTTTTGGGAATGTAAGATATTATTCCCTTAGGGTTACTTCGTCGTGGATCTGGAGTGAACCATCAGACATATAGTTTCATAGTTATGAACAACTTGAGATATTATTAGCGTTAAGATTGACTGACTATACTTGCCACTTACTGATATTTAGAAAAATTATTCTAATTTTGAGGAGCCATGTAAAGACAGACAGTCCATAGGGACTGCTGCCACCTTGTGTTTCCTGTGGGAACTAACCAACAATACTTCTGCTGCCATCTAGTGTCAGAGACTAGGGAGTGCTTGTTATTTTGATTATACCTTTAGAGTTTAGACATCATTTCTTCAAGAATAATGACATGCTTTAGTTATATATGTATCTAACTAAGATGATATCATTCCTGTCTTTTGATTTAGTACCTTTCCAAATGTTTGATAAAGGAAAGGGGATAGGATTACAACTTTGTTTATACAGGAAGTGCATACCAAATACTGTAGCTCCCTCTGAGCACATGGAGCCAAAACCAAACAAAGGAGAGAGTAGCTCCTGTTCCTCTCCAGCAAAAGATGAAATAATCAAGTAATAAGGGACCAAGGAGGTATGTTAACTAGATATATATGTCAATATAGATCCAAGGAACATGTTTGATGTAACTTTTACATAAGTTGATGCATGTTTATATGTAGATTATGAAGCCAAGTACTATAGTGGTTGAATCATTTAGAAAGTTGTATTGGAACTCTCTTTGTCTTTGCTGTAACTGTGGCCATAGCCCCTCTTCATATCAGTTCAGAGTTTCATTGAGATATTACAGTGATTTCAGGTATCATAGCTTGTCACTATGGGTTTACTGTAATTTTGACTGAGTACTATAGTCTGCCACTATGGGTTAACTGTTCCTCTATATGAGTAATGCACTTTGTCACTATCACTATGAGTCTAATTTAGAAGTATTATAGTTTACTGTCACCTTTGCTATAAATGTAAATGACAGCTAATGTTAACCCTTCCTAAGATATGTAATATGGTTTGATTTATAGTTTTCACGGAGAGTACTGGAGAATAATGGAAATAAAGAAGACAACAAACTTTCCTAACAAACTTTCTTCAGCCTCTTCTGTCGAGACCCTTGTCCCCCCTTTTGAGAGTAAGGAAACCCAAGGCAGATCTGCGCACAGGACACTTCAATGAAGATCCGGTGGCTGCCGTTACATCTATAGATTATAACTGATAACAGTGGCTCACCCCCCCCCCCCCCCCGACGTTTTTACAATTTCCTGGCGGATTGTGACCGAACTAGCAATCCCTCTAACCCCTATACATAACTCTTTTTTTTCTTTTTTTTTGTATATAAAACTCTCTCCTAAGTTTCGGGAGATTGAGAACTGATTTCTGACAAGACTGCTACATTCTCTTTCATTAACACCAGTCGCAGCATCTTTCCTGACAATTGTCCCGTCGTTACGAGTATTTATCCTCATGTAGTTGAGTGCGAACTCAGTTCTCCTCCTTTCAACACTGCAGACTCCTGAAATCGTGTGAAGATGTTACAGAGCCTGCAATCGACCCTTCCAAGCACATTGAAGGTGGCGTCCACCAACCACGACAAGGCTACGACAAGTGGCGACAAGAAAGTTCCAATCGCCGCTTGTCATGGCCTTGTTGTAAGAAGGGGGGGCTTTACAATGGCGTTGTCGGAGGGTGTCGGGAAGTGCACGCTCCACCAAAATTTACTATCGTAGACCTCTGCGACATGCTCCCGACACGCCATGACACTCCACGACAAAGGTCCAGTCATAGGAAAAATCTAACATGTTCGATTTTGTCGTAACCTTGTCGAATGGCTCCCGACAAGCTTCCCAGTTGCAGCCTGTTTTGGCCTTGTCGTAGACTCTTGTCGGGAACTGGGGTTCACCAATCACGACAAGGCTACGACAAGTCCTCCAATCGTAGGCCTTGTCGGAATGCCATTGTCGTAGCCTTGTTGTGGTTGGTGGACGTCCGCCTTAGGTCCCGTATCTTTTGGCCGACGAAAACGGTGTAGTTCTCCCAAAAGCCCATTTCCATTGGCCATCACCGATATACAGTCAGGAACCACCGACGGACCTTTAGCATTGCTGACACAAAATGTAAATAGGCTATTAGGAGAACACAAAAAATCTACAACGTTTTTGTTGGCTAATGGAAAATGGCCTATAGGCTGATGCGTTAAAGCGGGCGTCCACCAACCACGACAAGGCTACGACAATGGCTTCCCGACAAGGTCCACGACAGCCCTATGATTGAAAGGATTGTCCTAGCCTTGTCGTGGTAGGTGGACCCTATTTCCCATTAAGAGTCTACGACAAGGCCACGACAAGCTGCGACTAAAAGCTTGTCTGGGGCCTGTAGGGGGGCTTCCGACAAGGTTACAACAAAATCGAACATGTTCGATTTTTGCCACGACTGGACCCTTGTCGTGGAGTGTTGTGGTTTCCTCGATATCACTGTCGTAGTGTGTCGGAACCATGGGCGTCTTTTTTACGGGACCCAGCAACGTCTACTACATGCCCTGACAACGTTGTCGCAGAGCACCCCTTCTTACGACAAGGCTTGGACAAGGCGCCGATTGGAACTTTCTTGTGGGTACACGTGGGTACACGTGGGTACACATGGGTAAATAAAACTTCAAGATAAGTAGAAATTCAGATACAGAAAATGAGTATTTTGGCCTAATTCTGCCGTGGTTAGGCATGGCGTCGCTTCCTAGTTTCATTCTTGTAGTGAATGCTAACATCCTTGATTTGAAGAACAAGAAAACAACCTTCTCTAGAATTAGTGCTATCTAAAAGGTGGAGGAAAGTGACTTAGGTGTCACGCGAACCTCGTCAAGGAGACTGGCTGCTCTGTCATTTTACATAGATATAAAGGACGGGCCCAGAATCTAAGTGGCTCATGGCTCTCTTACATCAGTACCCCCTCTGCACCTTTAGTCTGCTAGTAATATTTTACCACTCTTAAGATCCTTTTCCATTGGCTGATTTCCCGTCACCGATCTAAAGTCAGGAACTACATACCTGCCTTTATGCACTGTTTTTATAGTTATCTCTATTGGGTTTTCTTAGTGCTGCCTCGGATTGCACCTCTAGCTAACGATACCTTTTTCCACCTCCACGTCAGACCTGTTTATAGATATTGCTTGCACCACTGGCTTACAATAGCTTTTCCCACCTCCACTTTAGACTTATTTATTGATAGCGGTTGCACCACTGGCTAACAATATCGGTCTGTATTGGCTGATTTCGAGGAGGGCCGAGGAAAACCCACATACATGTGGTTTCTTTTTGACTTTTAAGATTCTGTCTGATACTTATGATTTTGAATCATAATGATTTGAATAATGAATCTACCTTGCAACTGGCAGCGATGATTTTAAACCGTCACTGTAAAAATACAAACCCATATTGACTTTTCATTGGGATGTTTTTTCCTTGCACTGAATAATAAGTAAAGACAATTACATTGCAGCGGAGGGTGTTTGTTTATTCACGTTTGCCTTTCGTTCTTGATGTTGAATTTCAAGTACAAGCACATTTAGAGCATTTCACTTCCTACACTGATATAATCGTTGACTTAATCCAGACACAGTTCTAACATCGCAGTTTTCCTCAGCCACAAACCCACAAAGCTGAATACACAGAGCGCGAAGACAGATCCATACACCTCATAATGGAATGGACTTATTCACCCTATCAGATATATCACCTTATCTTAGCCTGGAATAGATTTATTATTCATAAATGTATTTGTAAAATGGAGGATATACACTCAAACCCTGTTTATCGTTGTATGGAAGAACAGTGTACTGAACTCCGAATACAATTTTTTTTTATTTTTTTTTTATTTGATCCAACTGCGTTCGATGATGACCATCGTTCTTCCACACAATCTGTGTACAACATTATACAACTTAAACATGTTATATACCCACCACCAAAATAAAAGATCTTTAAAAAAAAAAAAAAAAAAATGTCCATAGGCTTAACATTAGGAACTCATACTTAATAGGTTTGCGAGTACGGTAACTCATTCTCAGCGGGTGATAAATAGAAAAATATTTCCAGGCTAAGATAAAATCAGAAACATATTCGTGCTTGGTCTGAGTCCCCATTCGCCATCTCCTTTAGAGTGCGTCAGAATATTCACTCGGCTATCGCCTCGTTCATATTACTGCGCACTCCAAACTCGATGGTGTACGAGGACACCGACCAAACACTCATCAGTTTCTTTCTTATTATCCCACCCCTGGGATTACATTTTCCCCATAGACAAGCCATTGGGAAGTCAGACTCAACAACCATGGGGTATTTAAAAGATATTATTATATACCCTCCGTACCACCTGACCACTCATTCTTCTATTTAGTAAGTTTTAAAATGACTAACTCAGGAAACCCACTCAGAGTCGACCTTTAGAGCGCAACAATATCATCAGCTTGAGGGAGCACTAAAGTATTTTCAAACACCCATTCCTATAAACCTATGAGCGAACAACCTATGGTTACCTAACGCTGCTGGGGGTGGAATAACTTTTGTTTACTGCCCAGGTTGACGTTTACTGCTCAGGTTGACACTTTCGGGAGGTCTAGACCAATCAGATCGTCTCTTACATAATTCTTATGAAAAGCATAGTGGGGAGAAAACATATAGAGTCAGTTGACTCGATAAGGTTGGATCTGGCATCGGGCTTGATGGCAGGTAACCAACAAACAGTTTTTATCGATATTAGTCGACAATTGCAGCTATATAGGAATAGGGAAACCACGTAACTTTGACTTATTCCCACCGGAACATAGTTTCCCTCTATTCTATAATATTTGCTTTGAAAAACACATAAAACGTTAATGGTATCTGATCAGACGATATTGATTTCTTAACGGAAGATGTACACAGTATAGACTACCAGACAATGTACAATGGTATATTTTCTGCGGTTATAAACAATAGAAATTATATGAGTATTATTGACCAGGATATTGGTGAGAAGAAACAAGAGACAACCAAACTCTGCAAATGTCTGCATATGTTTTTAAAGTGAATGTCACGAAATGTGGCGTTTCCACCTGCCGACGAAAAAGCTACCGATTATACGAAACCTGTACAAAAGTCGGTCGGTGGTTCTGCTTAAGATTTCATCGGTTGGTATAATCGGTTGGGATCAGAATAAACAAATTTTTTTAAAGAAGATCATGGTAGACGCCGAACGACATTTTTACTCAAATTCATTCAGTCACCGATTTCGTTGGTGGTCTCAAATGTCGGTCTGTGGTGCTCTATTGTGAAATCTTGAAGAGAAAAATTGGTTGACCCTTTTTGTTTCCACCTGACGATTGTTGTACTAAAAGTGTCACATAATCGGTCAGCGGTGCTAAATGGTATGATCGGTGGTCATACTCTGCAGGTGAAAACACCACATTACCCGGTGTTTACACTAGACGATTAAATGCATGGCGACTGTAGATTGTCAACCCAAAAGTCATCAGGTGGTGGCAATGTCCACCCCAAAAGTCATAGAGCTCAGAATGTCCTTGAGCGTTTACACTGATGACTAAGTTTTCACAGAATCGCCGCCTGTTTAGACGACCAATTCAAGCTGGCTAGAAATAGTCGCCAGCATCAGAGCATGTCCAATAACCATGAGGTGGTGCTGCATTGCATAATCTGATATAATCAGACGATCTTCAGTCGCCACACGCTTGGCGTTTACATTAGACAATTTCTATCATTTTACTGCTGAAAGTCGTCAGGAGGTGTAATATAGAGAAACAGGCTTACTGTCTCCGTACGGATAATGTACGCGGTAAAATCGGCGACCAGATGAACCGATGCCGAAGGTAGAGGATCATCTGGTCGCTGATTTTACCAAGTATTTTATCTGTACGGAGACGGTAGGCCTGCTTCTCTATTATTATATACCTTAAAATATCCAATTTTTTACCTTGCTTCTGGGGGAGTTTTTGGATTTCGCTGCCGTACATGCCCCGTACGCCACATACATACCCCGTACATCACCTAAGTGTCGTACGGATATACATACGACATGGGTAGGAGCGGGCCGTATGTGTAGGATATACTGCCACAGGTATATAATAAAATGCCAGAATCGTCTAGTGTAAATGCTGAGTAAGACTCGTCAGCTGTCAGCCATCTTTATGTGAATGTCAATCCAAGGTGAAAGTGCACTGCCCTGCATGTGGCGATGCCGTTCAGAGTGCTAATCAGGCTGCATGTCACTACAGACACTCCACCTCTATCCCTGCGTGTCTGCCGCCATCTACACTGGCTGCCAGAGCTACACTACATTAGCTCTGATGGGGTTAAACCTGTGACCACCTTAAACCAGTAACTGTAAGTGTCTGTTACTCTCCACCCAGATTGTCTGTACTGCTTGGAGAATGAGTCATTTTGTACTCTTAAACCCAATTTAACATTTTCTGATTTCCTTTCGTGTACATATTTGAAAAGGATATAATGAACATAGAGATAGTTTTCATTATCAATTCGTTAGGCTGATAATGTTTCCTAGTAAGTAGATTTGCTTTTTTCAGAATTTAAATGGAACAAAGGTATTTGGTTTGAGGCGCACACAGCAGATACCGTATATGATTTAACCCGACCAACCCCTATGTCGTAGCTGAGCACAGAGAGGTGTTGGTTGCCACCATCCTGGGACCTGTTTCAGTAGTCTCGTGACATTAGGCATAGACAGACAGCAACAGCGGCACCAACAGTGCAAGCAACAGCTGAAATTTGTTTGTCAGGTTTCAAAATGCATGTCACAGTTGATGTCAAATATCAGCGGATCGGAGTGAGCGATTTCCCTCACATTTGATACGATTGTAGGTTATATGTATCCCTTACTCGTGTTAAAGTTTCATTGCTTAATTCTTATGGAAATTAAGTTGAATTGTCTAATACTTTTGAAGCCGAACACACCGTGTTTGGGGTCTGTCTTGTCCTAAGTGCCGCAACTTGTGTTGATCTGTCCATATGGTGTCACAGACGCCATCTAGACATGTCACGAAACTACTGAAACAGGTCCCTGGTGTTGGTTCAAATAAATCTGATTTGCTCTATATGGCTAGAGCTCCATGAATGATTGTTTTAGATAATGGGATAACTTCATCTATTAAACTCCAAAATAGACTAAGATTCACCGGTAAGGCATTCGTTATTCATATATCCAAGAAGCCATCTCCAAAGATGTCTGGTGTCACGATCTAAAATATTGGTATGTGAAACATGCAGATTATATCCCTTGGCCTAATGGACCAGACTGGCTGCATAGCATGCCGTGTGAGGCGACCCCCCTTGGTTGGCCCAACGCGGTAAACACGGAGCCAGCATATAATCCTGATCTCAACATACTCGAGTTAGTCCGGTCAGTGCAGCGTATTGTAAACACCATCTGCAATAAAGCTTATAATGTGATGAAGCCCTGGAGTCATTCATTCAGCTTACTATTCACAACAGATAGTAACACTAGTGAGACTGGCAGGGGAGTGGGTAGTTATGGTGTACAAAGACCCTGGCATCTGTCCTGGAGTCATCAATAACTGCATTCTGAGGATTCTCCTCGTTAGAAATCTATTCTCTGGTTCTAAGTGTCTTTAGTACGGTTTGGCTAATGATGATGTATCCAGCGTCCAAATTGTTCACATGCCAGAAACTCGACCAGTCATGGATTTCTCACAAGTTACAGACCCACCTGCTGGGAATGAGCTTTATTAGAAAATAAGTATCAGGGATGCAAGTCAGGACTGGGAGGGTGGTTGTGGCCCATTAGATGGTAGGTCAACTCTCGACTGTAGAGCCGTCCCAAGGCGCTAGAAAATATCATGTAAGGAGGTCAGGGTCAAGGTCGGGGTTTGCTGCGAATGCAGTCATTGGCTACTTGGTCTACTCTATTCCTTATATGGACTTTAGTGTAATGGGACAACTCCATGCAGCTGGAGAGAAAGTCGGAAATAAAAAAATAAAAAAATAAAAGAATTTTTGCAATTAAGATCTTACTCTGGTTGACAGCTGCAGTGTATCCAAGCGAGGTTTTTTTTATTTACTTTATTGTCAACATCTAGCTGGAAGCCAGTTCAGGTTGAAAAGGTATGGAAGTGGTCACCGCTTACCATCCCCTTGCTGCCGGGGGTCCCAGCTAGGCAGGGTGGCCAGCTAGCTGCCGACAACAGCCATGATCTGGCGCAGTCTCTTAAGGCCAATGCCCATCTACCGATTTTGGAACATTAATGTACCTTTAATTTGTCTTGGACAAGCCATCCTAACGGAGTCGGCCATAGTCGGTAGATGTAGGACAGCGAAGCAAGGGTGACCCACCGATTAGTGAACCACCTCCTTCAGATGTCCTTTTGTCGCTGACAAGTAGTGGTTTCTATGTTCCAAAGTCGGTGGTGAAAAGTTTATAAATCTAGTCGCCGACAACAGAACGTTGGTAAATGGCCTTTGATTGGATGGCAAACATGGGCCAAGGTATTACGTAATTTACCTGAGACAAGTTCACCGACTCCTATACGATTTGCAAACTAACCGTTCAACCCTTGATCGGTAGATGGGCATTGGGCTTTAGGGTCAGTATGCAAGCACTCTCACTGTGAAAGTATTGACGTTTTAATGTAATTTTCATCACAATTCTGAAAAGTCAGATATCCGTCATTTGCCAGAAAACTTGCATCCCTGTATATTCACATGTTTATTAAATCATGTATACGCTATAGAACATATAACCTTTCTGTGTGCCAGAGGGCCAGTCATTGGTGGGTTAGTTCTAGCCCACAGTCTTTAGACTGAAGGGTAATATTAGACTGGTTCTCTGCCCCAATGAATATTGGGACGGGTAACGCACAGCTTGAGCAATGAGTGAGCGACCTTGAACTTTCGCTGGTTCCCTGTCCACTTACAGTGGCATGGAGAACCAGCAAATGAGTAGTTGCCCAATCACGAGGTTCCCCAAATAATTTACTTACACCTATCTATAGTGAATGGTAATACAAAAAAGGTTAATACCAACTTTTCAAAAGATAAAAAAATACTCAAGGCAATCCCGCAATGCACCAAAAAAACAAGAGGTGGGCGTTACCTGGCCTAATATGTTAGGAGGACATAGGCCAGGCTTCCATGCTAGGGTAAATTGCCCTGCGTCCCCTGAGCTTCAATTCTCGAACGAGAGGCCTTACGATTTACCTGAAAACAGATTGCGATGTTCCTATTTTAAACGATTGTGTAAGATTAAATATAGAGGTTTCCGATCATTTATGAGTTTCGACATCATACATTTCAGTGCATTGGGAGGTCTTAAGTTTCTATCATAGTAGGTGGACGTCAGGCCTTAAAGCCATTTTCCAGTCAGGATCTGCAGTTGTGAATCACCGACGCCAGATCGGTGAATGGAAACAGACTTGCAGAGAAGTGCTCACTGATTAAAGGGGTGCTCCATCAGGCCGATTTCTCACCCGATCGATTGTTTCTGGGCCTTTAAGAGGAAGGTCACATACTGTAATGTATTTCATACTGATTATAATAGTTTGATAAAAGTCCATTATCAAAGACTTGAGAAACTCGAAGGCATCCGAAAAGAATCGGCTAGTGTCTGTCTAGCAAATCGGGGACAGTTGGTCCAGTGGAACACCCTTTAATTGTGTATAGATTATCCAGTGAGGCCACCACTGAACAACTTCAGTTGATATGCACCTGTCTTAAAGGGCAAAATCCACCAGGCCGATTTCTCACCCAATCAATTGTTCCTGGGCCCTTAAGAGGAAGCTCACGTATTGTAATCTATTTAATTCTGATAAAAATAGTTTATTAAAAGACCATTTTCAAAGATTTGAGAAATTCTAGGGCATCCGATAATAAACGGCGATTGTCTGGCTACGGAATCGGCTACCGTCGGTCCAGTGGAACACCCCCTTAATGCAGCAGAAACAAGGCATACACAGCACGAACACTGATCTTTAGATACCAACATGTAGTCGTTAGCCACCACCGACCGACATTTAGGAGAACTCAATAAATCGGTGTCATTTTCGTCGGCCAGTGGAAAATGGCTTATAATCTAACAAATACCAGCAGCGGTGGGTCGCGGAAAAGCAAAATTTCCTTTTCTCAATATTGTAACTGGTGGTTCATTCTGATAAAATTTCTACAATATGCATTACTTTCATACAACATTCTCTATAAACATAAAAATTATTTGTGTGCTAATATAGGCCATAGATTTTTTTTAATCAATGTATATAGATCAATACCAAAAAGTCCCTGATATAGGAGTAGGTATGCATTGATACTACAGAGATGTACAAATTCAAAATCCACATGCGTGTCCAAGGCAGATAAAGTGTTTTATTTATTTGTTTACGTGAGAGAAAAATTCAAGTATCGCTTTCATGAAGCAAAATCTCGCTGACAATAACATAATAAGACAGGTACACTCACAGTATCATAGATTACATCAAATGTTCTCTGTTTTGAAAGACAAAATAATCATCAGCTGTTTTGGAGAAGATGCAAGTTATTACAAAATAGAAACACGACAAAAAAATTTAAAGCAAATGCTGCGTACTTTCAATTCCATCAAGCATGTGTCCTCTACGCTCAAGCAACAGAATAGTGATAATAATATTCTGACCTTAGATTTAGCACCAATGTAAAAACCCTATACATATTTGTATATAACTCTGGCCGTAATAATACACAACAATGGGGGAGCTTACTAAAGGAATAAAAGCCCCCAAAATACTGAAATACAGTAATGCATGTATACCTCACACATTGAGACCTATAGGTTATAGGGATGTTATACAGCCCTGATTTCTGTCAAAACAATAGCTCATTAGGTTTATCATATGCACTTGGAAGGCATGTAGGCAGATGACTACCTCATTAAATATATATATAACGGAAATGGAACCCGTGAGATGCAAGGCTGCAATAAAGTATACCTCATTCATCTGTTGGTCTCAGGTGAGCGTTATTCAATTTTCCGAATATGAGACACACAATAAAAGATACTTTTTAAGTATGCCATTCTGACTTCACTTACAGAGATTCTATCCACCCTCAACTTCCCAAAAATAAACATAATAATAAAAAATCCTACATGTAAAAAAATGCATTTTGAAAGACCATCGTATAATATACAAAGAAACGAACCGCGATGATAGTGATACAGCATAGCATACAAATCTTATTACTCTCACATCTTCTCCAACTGATCTACCAGCCACAATCATAAGGTATTACACAGGCTTCATGGAATCATATTACAGCATATAAGGGTGACTACAGGTCGGATGAAAGAAGCCACATACAGTCAAACATACAGCGGTGAAGATATGACGAGATCTGCCAAGTACACACCGAGCGAAAAGTGGAATTCACACGGCGGGATTCATGTACCTCACAGGGTTCAAAAACGCATGAGATTCTGTTCTTTGTTAGGGGTAAATGTCACCAACAATTGCAGGGGGAAAACATGTCTCAGGGAAATGGAACCCTACAATTTAGACAAAAAGATTGCGTTCGAGCATAGAATCTCAGCAGTTTTTGTCTCAGACGAACACCCTGTGAGGTACACGAATCCTACCGCGTGAATCCCACTCCAGGCAGAATTACAGCGAAAGATTAAACAAAGAAGGAACTGCTGCGGCCGCGTGCCATCAAGATGGCGGCTTCCCGGCTGACCACGTGGTACCCTCGGGGGTCACGTGACTTCTCGGGAGGCTGGTCATGTGACGGGGCTGTCTAGCTGTCCACCTTCTCGGTGACAGTGTTGATGATCTGAGCAGCATCCTTGACGGGCTCGCCACGCTCGTAGCGACCCTTGAGCTCCTCCACAGCCTCGTTGAAGTTCTTCTCCTGACGCAGCCGGTAGTCGGCGAACTGCTTCTGGAACTGGTCCTCTCGTTCCTTCAGCGCCTGCAGCTTTTCTGTAACGCAGGGTGGAAACATGTTATTTCATAGACAAAGACGAAGCCATAGAGCCTCCAGAGGTTACTAAACTCCCGATTATCGCCCCGGGTAAAGCAAAGTTCCGCTCCCAATAGACTTGGCCCACTACAACAAAGTGAACCACAGTTTTCTGATTTATAATTGGAGAAACTGGATATAATTTCGGATTCTCATGTAGAAATAGCTGAAATTTCCATTTCTGACATCAGAATTTCAATTTGAGGATCTTTGAAAACTGTTAAACTGCATTAATTCTGGGTAATTACGAGCAAGGGGTCTATCAGTATCACTATACTACGTCGGTAATCAGTGAAACCCGGAACTTGGTCAACAGACTGAATGACGGGATACCTCAATAGGGTCTATGGTGCACACTGTCGAGGAGCTTCGCATGAGAACTAACACTGTATTGCTGGAACGGCGAAGAGATGAGCTGTTACTTATTTATAAGTAACACAAGATTGAGATTCAGAAACAGAAAACAACCACACAGAACAAAATCTCCGATCGTCATAGAAACGATTATTTGGATTAGATAGACCATGAACGGAGTATTTTTTTAAGGGTGGCGTCCACCAACCAAGACAAGGCTACGACAAGCACCGACACGAAAGTTCCAATCGTCGTTTCTCGCAGCCTTGTCATAAGAAGGGGGGCTTTACGACAGCATTGTCGGGGCATGTCGGGAAGTGCACGGGGAGTCCAGTCATGGGAAAAATAGAACATGCTCGATGTTGTCGTAGACTTGTCGGAAGGCTCCTGACAAGCTTCCAATCGTGGCCTTGTCGTGGACTTGTCATAGACTCTTATCAGGAACTGGGGTCCACCAACTACGACAAGGCCTCCAATCGTAGGCCAATCATGGACCTTGCCTGGAACCCATTGTCGTAGCCTTGTCATAGTTGGTGGACGCTCCCCTTTACAGGAAAATCCCAGAAGTTGTTTGCTGGGACAAACTCCCCCCACCCCCCAAACCAGACTACAATGGTTCCTGGGAATTCCAAAAACGATGAAAACTGTATCCCCTGGTGATTAAAACTGGTACTACAGTCTGTGATCTCCATGCAGAGCCCTACCATCCATGTCCCATTGATTTTAAACCAAATATGTGCATGTGAGATATTTTGTTAAATATCTTCTTTTTACTCACCCCTTTCTTCGTTATTTTTTCTATTCTTATTATTTTATCTATTCTTATTACTCACCCTGTTCTGTTTTTTAATTCTCTGTTGGGAAGTCTCTCTCTCAATTTTCTCTTCATGCAGCACATTTAAAAAAAAATCTATTTTCCTTTTACTTGCCCTATTCGTTTTTTTATCTTTGATTTCTACTTAGCCCGTTCTGTTTTGTAATCTGTTTTCTTCTCACTCACACTATTCTGTCTTGTAATCTCTTTTCTCTCACTTACCCCATTTTGTTTTGGAATCTATTTTCTCCTCACTCACACCATTCTGTTCTGTAATATATTTTCTTCTTACTCACATCATTCTGTTTTGTAATCTATTCTCTCCTCACTCGGCCCATTCTGTTTTGTAGTCTATTCTCTCCTCACTCACTCCATTCTGTTGTATAATGTATTTTCTCCCCACTCACACACCATTCTGTTTGGTAATCTCTTTTCTCCCCACTCACACTCCATTCTGTTCTGTAATCTTTTATCTCTCGACTCACCCCATTCTGTTTTTTAATCTATTCTCTCTAACTCACCCCATTCTGTTTTGTAATCTATTTTCTCCTCACTCACACACCATTCTGTTGTATAATCTATCATCTCTGCACTCACCCCGTTCTTTGTTCTTCTCTGCCTTCTGCACGCGGCGGTTGTAGATCTCCTCCTTGTCCTTGATGGTCTCCGCAAAGCGTGTCTTCATGGCATTCATCATCTCCTTCACCTGCTCCTGACGATCGTCGAACTGCTTCTTCACGTTCTCCTGAGATCCAGATCAAAAAGCTTTATTAGTGTCTTCACAGCTGAGCATGCTACATTTAACCCTTTAAGGGAGGTTACCTGTGGCGGTAGTATGTGGTAAAGGGCGGGTACTAGTGCTATTGTATACTCTTTTTGTTTCATAGATTTTTATTGGTCCATAGTTTTTTTACAGTAGTCGATTATGTCACCACAGATTTAAACAGACCAATAAACGGCAACATCAGCCGAGGGGCTGGTTTTCGTGTTGCCTGATACTGCCAGAGGGCGGGAGGTCTCAGGCCTATTGTGATAGTTCTATAGTTTACGACGTGATAAAATATGCAATCATTAACTTTTTATACATTTCACCCCGAATCATTAGCTGGGTGTTGCATCTATATTCTGTGAAAATTTCTTGATTATATATCCAATATTTTATTCCACAAAAACGAAATTTTGCAAATTTAAGAAAATGATGCCTTTTGGCATCACCCGCCCCAGTACAGTTGGCACCACAGTATGGTACCACCCGCCGTGAATGGGTTAATCTATAAGGCTTTAAAGTAAAGTACAGTAGAACCCCGCCTAACGGGTCCCCACGCGTAATAAACCTGGATTATAAGATCACAAAATTCTAAAATAAAAACAGCTTAGAATGTTTCTAAGGAATGCTACAATGTGACAAGATAGCAAGAAAACTGCATATAAAAAGCTTTTAGACTCCTTAGATACCTTATATTTTTAGAACTGGCTGTCAGCGGACACCCCGCGTAGGCGGTCACCGCGCATAAGTGGACAGTTATTTTGGTACAAAAAGGCCTAAAACCCCGAGTGAGCGGACACCTCCGACGGACACCTCCGACGGACACCTTTCCAAAAATAGATAAATTTGTGGGTTTTTTTATGAATGTGTGAGTATAATCACAGAAAATACATTCTGTGATTCAAAGTTTAATAACCTCGGACCCAATTAAGATATTGAAACATTGATTTCAGATATAGTAACGCCTCTGTCTCCCCTATTTATCGACATATATAACACTTTCATATTGGACCGGAGGAAACTTGAAAACCCCGCGTAAGCTGACACTTTGGCCCTGAACGGAGGGTGATCTACTTCAGCGGCGTTTTCACCTGCCGATTATGACCACAGATTATGGCATTTTGCATCGCCAACCGATTATGTGACAAATCTAGTTCAATAATCATCAGGTGGAAACAGACATTTTTAACTGTTTTTCTCCCCTGCCATATGCAATATGGTACCACCGACTGACTTCTGCACCCACCAACGAAATCAAAGCTCATTAAATCAATCAGTGACATTTTACTACCAAAAGTCAGTGAGCGTCCACCACATTTTTTACAGTGCAGGTCACTGATTATATACCACCGACCTTTCACAAGGAGAATTACCGACCGACTTTTGTACAGCACAAAAAATGATCGTTGGGTTTTTAGTCAGCATGTGGAAACGCCGCATTAGCTACGGCGTCCTTTTAGCATCTTCACAGCATGCTACATCTAAATCTATAAGACTTCACAGTAATTTAGTTTTTCTGTCATCTACTTAGTAGGTAATTGAGTATGAATTGGAGATAATTAAAAATTATATGGTAATTCGGACGATATTATTATCCACCACGCCACCTATCGGGCATCTGAGAATAATCTCTAAAGTGTGACGTCATCATCGACCAGCAACCTGCTAGCTGACGCCAATGCTCAAGTTCCCAACCCACCCACACCTATGGCTAAGGACTGTCAAAACTAGATCATCTTGAATCTTTTCAAATATATTCATTTAGGCCTCGCCTAACTATTTTACCATTAATATTACCATATATGTCAATTTATAATTACTCTTACCATATATGTCAACCAACAAAATAAATCTCAATTTTGTCTCCAATAATATAGTTTGATGAATTACCTTGAAGGCGTTCATGGCTTCTCGCTCCTTATCGAGTCGCTCGTTGAGCACTTTGGCGATGGCCTGGTTGTCAAGGATCAGCATCTCTCGCTCGCCCTCGAAATCGTCCATCATGTTCTGCAGGCGATGCTGCATCTCCATGTCCTGAAAAAACACAAACAATTCATTTACCGGTATTCTTTTTGTTTGTTTGGGTAGTATAACGTCCAATATGTTCTATTAGACTTACTTTGGGTTTGATCGAATCTATGAGATGGATTTAGGTAGAAATCTCACCCCTACACATTTGCCGACGTGAGAGCTTTTTTTTACTTCCCACACCACATAGACACTTTGTATTAGGTGTATATATATCTTTATTTCACCCCTGGTATTTTTGTCCCATGGGCTTAACGTTGGGAACTCGTTCTCCATGCCCCTACGAGTATTGCAGTCTATTCTCCATGGTCTATATTTCGTGTATCGTACATCGTGTGTACAGGGGTGAGATAAATACAGAGAGCAACTCTTTTTGGTCAAAGAAGTCGTTCCCCGACTCATTTGAATGCTACGTGATATTCACTCAGCTGTCGCCGTTCACATCACTTGGCATCAAACTCGTAGAGAACGACCACTTTAACCAAAGCTTGTTGGTTTCTTCTTTAGTATGCTTCGAGTATTATCAAGAAACGTCACGAAATTTCATACAATAGTTTATATGGTATGAGTTGTTTTCGCGGAATGATATCACGAAGCGGAGCTGAGTGATATCTGCAGCAGAAGACAACGAATGCCATGTAAACAATTGTATGAAATTAAGTGACGTTTAGATTTTTTCCTACCCCGTCACATGTTTTTAACGTCATATAAATATTTTATGGCATAACCGTGGCATACAGGCCCACCATGTTAAGTCTATGGAGAATTATATGAGAGGTAGGATAAATAGATATACACCCCCTATGTGTGTTCTATGGACACTATGATTTAGGTGGATATATCTGTATGCTCCTGGTATGGTGGTCCACACTCCCTATGTGTTTTCTACGGACATTTTGTATTAGGTGGATATATCGATATGCATGCTCCGGGTATGGTGATACACACTCCCTATGTGTTTTCTATGAACACTTTGTATTAGGTGGGTATATCTGTATGTGTTTTCTATGGACACTTTGTATTAGGTGGGTGTATCTGTATGTGTTTTCTATGGACACTTTGTATTAGGTGGGTATATCTGTATGTGTTTTCTATGGACACTTTGTATTAGGTGGATATATCTGTATGTGTTTTCTATGGACACTTTGTATTAGGTGGGTATATCTGTATGTGTTTTCTATGAACACTTTGTATTAGACGGATGATAAAAGCGAGTTGCTCACCTTCTCCAGGATCAGTTTGTCTTTCTCCTCCACGCGCTTGCCGAGCTCCTCGATCCGGCTCTTGAGCTCCTTGACGCGGTCGTCGTTCTCGGCGCGCACATCGCCCACCTTTTTTTTATTATTATAAAAAAGCAGTGTTTATTAGCAATCTCGATGCATGATTTCAATTACGGAATATGAGGCATTTAATACAAATGTTCAAAACATGGTTTCACAGTTGTTAATTTGACTAATGGTAGTTTGTTTTGAAGCTCTCCTTTTTTTATTATAAGTATAATCAGCAAATATCAGAGTGATAAGTATGGAATCGCCATTGGACTACACTAGCTGCCACCCTTTCTATCATCAGTCAGTTAATCATAATACGGTCAGTTTCCTCCGTATGTTTGCACCACCTGGAGAAGCCGAGGTGAAGTCAGAGCGACTTCCTTTACAATCATTGTCCTCTGGGTCCTGTGAAGGTTTGTTTGTTTGTTTGTGGTTTAAAATCCCAGGGGACTCTAAGGGTATATAGGGACAATCAATGATTTAGCTTTTCACTTTCGTAAACTTATTTCAGTCAATTCTTTTCAATGTTTTTCAAATATTTTACATACAATCAAAGAGATCTGTCTCTTCCCAAAGCAAGATGATATCTTTCTTTGGAATAGTTTCAAACAACATTTTCATGTTGTTACTGCTTTTCAAGTACTTTCTTCTACTTTCTTGTACCCTTTGACAGTTCAGCAGGACATGCTGAACAGTTATGGGTACATTGCATGCTTGGCATAATGGGGGATTTTCCCCTTTCAGGAGATATTCGTGTGTAAGTCTGGAGTGACCTATTTTCAGACGGGTCAACTTCACCTGTTCACTACGACTTAATCCCCACAGTTTCTCTTCCCTTTCACAGTTCAGTGAATGGTATGCAGTTTGTTTCTTATTTGTTCATTCCGGTCAGATTGCCATTTGTTAGGTATACGAGGCGCTACCGCGACTATGGAGCAAGTGACTGACTTGGCGCTATTTCGGCGTCTCAGGGATAATCATGAATATTAATTAGATACAGACGAAGACCTTCATTGGTTTAATTGATCACATGATCGTAATGCAATCATCTTATTGGCTGAATCCTCAGACAAAGAGCGGCGGGAAAGTCCATAAACCAATGATCACCTTCCTTATGTAGAGTGAAACGAGATCGCCACCACAGTGGCTCCCCCGTTTCCTCTGGCGGGTTCTAGCTGAACTAAAGTGTAGGTGATTCGAGCGCCCTCTGGTATGTGTTGGGCTCACTCACTGTATCTATTCAATATAAGGAAGGTCTGGATTTTCCAGTCTTTCCGTTCTTGCTCAATAGTTTCGACCTTCTGGTCTCATCAGGCGATTGTAGCTACCTTAATAGGTCTTTCCTTTCTTTTGTGGATATTTTCCCACTCATTTTCCCGATGGTTCGATTTTATATCGAATATTGAAGATTTAAAGTTCATGTCCCTATTTGGTCAGTCACTTTCGTGTCGCTCGGATATAGGACTGGGAAATTCAGTGTTTTGTATTTTTTTCTCCTTGGGTGTATATTCCGTCATACCGCGGGTATGGTTTGTGAAAATACTCTCCAAAGAAATGTCTTTCTATGTTGTAGAGAAAAAAATTGCCATTTGTTCACTGTCAATTCTCTTAGGAAAAAACACAGCAGAAAAAAGGATGTGGAAGACATCGCTCACCTTGGAGGAGGCCGTCTCCACCTCGGCCTGCTTCTTCTCCAGCTCATCCTCCACGTCCTTCACCGCCGCCTCCTTGTCTGCCTCCGCCTGCTGCCGGGCCTCCAGCAACTGTGTGAGACGTCGAGAGGAAATAAGGGTTAAAGTTTTATATGTGGACATGGGAGGTTAGTAATAAGAGAAAACGTAGTTACTGAGCCTGTATGGGTGCCCATATGAGGTCATTTGATACAAAAAATGCATGTTGCCGCGCTTCCAGCAACTGTGTGGAAAGTCAGAGAGTAAATAAGGGTTAGATTTCCAGTTGTGGACATGGGAGGTTAGTAATAAGAGAAAACATGGTTACTGAGGCCATACTAGTGGCCGTTCGAGGTCATTGGATGAAAAAATGTGTGTTGCCATGGCTCCAGCAACTGGGTGGAGTCAAAAGTCACAGAGTAAATAAGGGTTAGATTTTCAGTTGTTGACATGGGAGGTTAGTAATAAGATAAAACGTGGATACTGAGCCTGTATGGGTGGCCGTTTGAGGTTATTTGATATAAAAATGCATATTGCCACGCTTCCAGCAACTGTGTGGAAAGTCAGAGAGTAGATAAGGGTTAGTGTTTTAGATGTGGACATGGGAGGCTAGTAATAAGAGAAAACATGGTTACTGAGCCTGTATGGGTGGCTGTTTGAGGTTATTTGATGCAAAATAGCATGTTTCCGCACTTCCAGCAACTGTGTGGAGTCAAAGGTCAGAGAGTAAATAATGGGTAGAGTTTTAGATGTGGATATGGGAGGTAAATGATAATCTGAAAAGACTTTCTCCCTTTTCTCGTAATGCTGTGTTTACACTAACTATCTCACCCCTGGTATTTTTGTCCCATAGGTTTACCATTGTGAACTTCATGGTCTATATCCTGTGCATCGTCCATTCTTTTAGTGTGTATAGGGGTGAGATGAATACTTAGTAGAAACCAAACGAGAGTCAGCCTTGTCAATGTTTATGCCACGATGTGCAGGTCGTGTAGTGAGTAGCAGACCTGACCAGAGTGGTATAAACATTGAGAAGGCTATCTCGAGTACGGTTTTGTATTTATCCTACCCCATCTCACCGATATACAGAGAAAACTGAGTAACTATCCATGATAGTAGCATGTTGATACTGCCGGATCTACTTTCGTTATCTGGTCCCTGATTGGTCAGTTTTTTTTATTCACCTCGGTGCATAAATAACACTTTATTCAATGCTCCTTCAAATACATTGAGTCAATGTTAAACCTATGGCGTTTTCTATTAGGGGTAGGATAAAGAAAGCAACTCCTTTTGGTCAAAATCGTTGTTCTCCAACTTGTTTGAATGCTATATGATATTTAACCAGCTGTAGCCTCGTTCATAACACTCCGCATGGAAAATGACTACTTTGATCAAAACTTGTTGGTTTTCATTCCCTCTTCCCTACTTCACCTCAGGCACCTTCCCTGCTTCATCTCTTTCAATCCTCCCTCGCTAACCCCCCCCCCCCTTTCACCTCTCATTACAATACTGCTGAAAGCTATTACAGCCTTCTACCATAAAAATGCTAATTTGAATTTCACTGTAATTCAAGGGTGTTTTCTATATAAACAGTTTTAATCAGTATCGTGTTAATGGTTTTAATTCAAGCATACATTATAGATTTCATAACATTTATTTCTTATTATTTTACGGTATTATCACTATTAATATAGATATTAACTTTGATTGGTGTGTTTATAATATATAGTTGTGGTTTAATCAAACCATAATGATCTGGATCAGTTTGGTTATATTTTACTTTTAGTGAACATTATAACTATCAGTCATAGTTATAGGGCACAGAGTACTTACTAGTTCTGCCTTAATCCACCAGGAAATTGTAAGATAGCGCCACTGTATAGTCAGGGGACAATCAATATGTTCTGCTGTCATAATCTATAGATAATCGTGAGACGAGGCTAATACCCTTTTATGGCAAACCCCAAAGATATATTGTCCCTCAAATCTATTGATAACTGGACCAGCCACCTGGTGTTTTGCTTAGTGTCGGGGGCAAGATGGTTGCCCCCATAACGCCGCCTCCATAACACAATAGCTATGTGCCCTATAGATATACATGAAGGGATAATCTTCATAAGCCCTTACAGATTGCTGATATAAAATAGATAATTACCCGATTACTTACCTTGGTAGAAGTATGAAGGGGAATTGATGTTTTAACGAGCCTGGGGCACTACTGAGTGCGCAAGGATAACAAGGATTTCTTCGTTTAACTAAAGATAGAACTTGTCTAACTCCCGTTATCGGAAAAATTCAACTGATATAGAATAGCACATCCCCCCACATCTCGATGTCAAACTGAATCCCCCAATGAAATATCTATATCCAAATCAAATTGTCTGGTTTTTTTATGGATTAGAACCAACTTAATTTGGAACATACAAAATGATCCCCACAACCATGTATATAATGTTGTCGCCGTTATTGAATCGTCAGGTATTTGCCACATCATATATTACATGGCTAAATACAAGAAAGTACACCTGAGAAAGTGAAATGTTATGTACCTGAACGCCCGACGAAAACCAGCATAGGAACTGAGAGGGCGCTCTTTGCAGTCGATTATTGGCTTTACTTGAAGATATTTGTAAAACAATTGGAAAATGGATGTATATGAATAGTCCAATAAAAGACCTTTAAAAAAAATAAATAAAAAAAACTTGATTATAAAAAAAGATGAAATAACATCTGCACAGGAACTTACGCTTCTCTCGAGCTCCTTAGACTTGGTCATGTGCTTGTCGAGTACTTGGTCCATGTCCGAGAACGTGGCCTCGTACTGGTCTCTCTGCTTCTCGAGCTGCTCGACCAGCTCAGCCGTACGCGACTCGTACTTCAGGTTGGCCTTCTCCTTCTCTGCCAGGCTCTGCTCCAGGATGGCCATCCTCTCGTAGATGTCTGACGAGTCCTTCTCTGTCACCTGAAACAAGATTCAGCTCCGCGTATAAATACCCGTCCAGAAATTTAAAAAAAAAAAAAAAAAAAAAAATTCACGAAATAGAGACAGCAGTTGGTGTTATCCTTCTGGAATTTTTTCCCATGGAGTTAACATTGGGAACTCGTATTTATAGCCCGTTGAGTATTTAGTACTCAATAGGGGATTGTGTCACAAAGGCTAACCCATTAGTCAATGTGAAGGGTGAGATAAATTCAGAAACTCAAGTTTACGGTCAGAGCTGGATCCCATTGAGATTGAATCGCAAGGTAAATCACGCGGCTTCGCCTTGTGAATTACTGTGCGATTCAAACTCGATGGGATACAAGCTCTGACTGGAAACTTTCATAGGTTTCCTCTTTATAAGTTATTCCCCCAATGTTAAGACTATAGTGCCTACAGAGAATCAAGGCTATTCGTGCCAGCATTTAGTAAACAGTTAATGGAAAACAATCCTAATTTACTACATTGCATGTCGATAGATGGAACATCATACAGGCCGACTTAATCATCATGACAGCATTGTGATAATAGATCATAGGAATCAGCCAGTGTCCAAAAGCAAGAGAAATGAATGGTTTAGTAATTTCTGTATTTATTTGAATATCAGATTCTGTTTTCTAACCATCATTTACGATACGGATGATGCCCAGAAACTGCATTTTCCCGATGTAAGGGTCATATTACTATAACCTTGTAGATTCATATATAATGTCAAATTGAAATATCTATCCTACCCATCTACATGTGGGACTCCAACAAACATTTGTGGGTTTCATTTGATAACCTACTCTGAACCAAGTTGTGATCAATTCTTTGAGTCATGCATGTGGTTTTTGTTACGGTGGGAAAGTTCCTACTCGGAACCAAATTATAAAATACATCAATGTCATTTTTTTCGGATATGTTTGGCCTGGGTGTTAGCGAATGAAGGAATCCGTCATGGAACTGAACTAGGAGCTATATCCCTTATTAGATTTTTCTGTTTCCTTAGGTTCGGTAAACCAGAAATATCAAATTCTAATATACCTATGCTAATTATACCATTGAAAGGAGTTATCTATATTTCACGTCTAGTGTTTAAATTCGGCATATATTTTCAGTTGGGATTATAATTAATATTAAATAAACAGAAAACAAGAAGGTTTTACAACATTCCACATATTAATTGAAATAAAACTAAAAGAATATTTTGGTCAATAATGCATGGTTCAGCTATGGTGATGCAGTGTCAGGAAATAATTCAAGCAACTACAAAAAAAAAAAAAATTCAACATGAAGCTATATCTGCCATGTGATAACCGGCAGGGGCCTGTTTAATAATCTAGGATCGTATATGAGGTCCCTTTTCTGTACGCCAAGGAGACCCAGGGACGAAATGGGTCATCTTTATTCAACATGGACAACCTTGCGGACGGCTAAGACTGTCTTAGCGAATAAATGTAAGAATAATCAAACGATGACCCTTGTACTAGGTACAGACAAGGGTCTTCATTTACGATTCTAGATTATTCAACGGGCCCCTTGGTCTTTAAGAAATAAATAGCTACATTGGGTCAGTAAAGAATGAGGCAGCGTCACCGATAGCGTTTGGGAGATGGCGAGGCTATCAAATACAAATAATAGGCAAAGAAGGACAGTTACGGATCTCCACAAGATACAAGCACGAGGAAGCTACATCAGCATGCACTGACCTGTTTCGATAGGAAGTTTATCTTGTCTTGAAGAGCCTCTCGTTGGACCTTCGCTTGCGATTCTATTTCAGTCACCTTCCTAAGAAGCTCTGATTCGCTCCATTCTTTTTCCGAAGCTGCAGATTTCCAAACCGAAAGATTTTGTTCAGCTTCTGTCAATCGCTGTTCTGCTGTTTCTAATGCACTTTTCTTTTCTTGGAGATCCATCTTTAATTGTTTCATTTCAGATGATTTATTTTGCACATCCTTTCTTAATGTGTTAATTTTCTCATCTTGCTCTTTTGCCGTTTGTTCGGCTTGGACTTCTATTTGTTGGGAGCGCTCGTAAAGGGCATCAAGTTCAGCTGATTTTTGATCCAGCTGAATACTAAAACGGTCTGTTAGTTCAATAGATTCCTTTCTAGCTGCCTCAAGTTCCATGACAACATTTGATAGTTCTGTTTGGTGCAACTGTATATTCTCTGCCAACCTTGCCATATCATGGTGATAATCAACTGTTTTTTCCTCAAGTTTATCTTCGTATTGCTTGTGGGATTCTTCCATTTGTTTTCGCAAGTTATCCTCTTGTTGTTTCATATTGTCGACAACACCTTTCATGTCGGTCACTGTAACATTTTGTGTGTTGACCCGAAGATCATAATCATTTTTCAGTCGCTCGCACTCTTCCTTCAGCCATCCTTCATTTTTGCTCAGACTATTAACCTTTGCCTGTAGGCGTATTCTCTCCTCATCTGCTGTTGTAATTCTTGTTTCGTAAGCCAATTTTGAATTTTCAAGCTCATTCGTGAGGTCTTTCTCTTTCAGTTTAATCTGTTCAACAGCCATCTCCAAGTCTGAGATTTTCTCATTGGCTGCTGTTAGTTGTGCATTGAGTGTGGCATGTATCTCATCTGTCGGGCTTTTATCTGTCTCTTCTGTTTTCGTTAATGTCCTTTGTTTGATCCCTTCGATATAGCTGTCATGCTCCTGTCTGAACTGTTCAGCATACTTCTCCGAAACATTCTCTAATTCCTTGCTCTTTGTCGCTAAATCAGAATCTAATCTTTTATTATCTTCCTCAACCTTCATTAATCGTGTTTTGAGCTCGGCTTCGACTTCCTTGAATTTTTGACAAAGTTCTGCACGTTCTCTTTCCATCTGGCTGATTTTGTTCTGGAGGTCTTTCATGGAGCTGGAAACCCGGATTCGCTCTGCACCGTCATCCGGTGGCGCTATCTGGAGGTAAATGGAGCTACGCTTGTTGCGCTCCTCAGGTGTCTCCGGTGACGTCATCGGAGAACTGTACAGCAGCGACTTTAGGTCCTCCATCTCAGAGGAATGCTCCCGCTTCAGTTTCTCTAGCTTACTACGGTTTCCGTCAGAGGCCTCCTTGAGCATCATCTGTAGTTGTTCCACACGCTTCTCCAGCTTGTTCCGCTCGTCTATCTGCTTGACCTGGAGGGTCACTTTGATCTTGTTCTCCTCGGTCATTTCCTCTATTGTTTTCTCTAGCTCTGTTTGTTTCTGCAAACACAATCAACAGAAGACTAGGGGTATATACGACGCACACAGTGGGAGGGCATTGCGTGAGGCCTTCCAGCCTGGTCAACTATCCCCCAAGGCATCTTCCATCAATTCTCAGGGTGCAAGACCAAAAGGTATCTGTACGCTTTCCGTCATTTTGGGAGGGTTACATCGGATTTGAATTTTGACCTATAACCCACCTAAAGTACTTTGAGAAAAAGAAGAAGTATGGAAAATTCAGAAGCAAGCCCGATACTACAGATGCCATGCGGATAAGTGCTGGGGGGTTGCTGACCATAATTATTAAAAATAGGAGGATTATGATGTTCACAATATATAGAATGGATACAATACAAATCAATCAGATATTGGGAGAGCCGCGAATTGAATCAGGATCACAAGCAAATTGACTCTTTATTCTTTTGCTTATTCAAAGTGAAATTCAATAAAATTGTAAGTTATGGATCTAAAACGGGAGTGTTAAGGGATGTGTCCTAGGACCAATGAGAAACCAACCCTGGTAAACCAGTAGTCAAATCTGAACATGTCCCTCCACCAGTTATTGACAATGTAATTTTCCTGCTGACTATAAGTCTTTTAATAACATCAGACCGATGAGTATAGAGACATAGAGGCATGTGCGGTGATGTAGTGTGTGTGTTCTTGATGTGAAAGATTTATTCAAGTCTGCTTACTGGAGAAAAGGCGTATATAAAAATGAATAACACGGTGTGAAGCTGATAAGATGAGCGGGGGATTTAAACGGTCTAAATGCAGATGGACTATGGTCGGTGCTTGCGTGTTTGCGCTTGTGTGAAGCAACCAACACCTCTAGAAGTACATGTGTGTGGGTATACAGTTTGAATACTGGAGAACTCGACCCGTAACTAACTCGACCCATAACAAACTCGACCCATAACAAACTTGACCCCGAACAAACTCGACCAATAAAAAACCTTGACTCGTAACAAACTCGGCCTGCTTTGAGAACAGGACCTGTGATAAACTTGACCCGTTTTAAATCTTCCCAACTCAAATATCTCATAACAACTGTTTAGATACTAAATTTTGTAGTAAGTATGTTATCTTGGCTTCAAATTTGGTCAGAACACCCTTTCCCTAAGCCCATCCCTAACCCTATCCCTAACCTTAACCCTACACCTAAACATAACTGGACTTATTTATATCTGCTGGTTTATTTGTCTAATAGCTAACAAGTCAGACATTTCCTTTTATATGAAAATGTCTTATTCATAAATATCAGAAACGGATCAAGTTCCTCAGTCGATTTCTCCAAAATGGGTTAAGTTCTCCTGACAACTACGGGTTGAGTTTGTATTGGGTTGAGTTCTCCTGATTACTACGGGTCGAGTTCGTTTTAGGTCAAGTTCTCCTGACAAATACAGGTCAGGTTTATTTTGGTTTGAGTTCTCCTGACAACTACAGGTCGAGTTCACTTCGGGTCGAGTACTCCTGATAACTTTGGGTCAAGTTCGCTTCGGGTCAAGTACTCCTGATAACTTTGGGTCAAGTTCGCTTCGGGTCGAGTTTTCCAGTAACCTTCAGTTTAAATCTGCTAGACTGGCAGTCACTTACCACTTTCATCGTCTCGACCTGCTTCTGCAGCTTGGCTACATTTGGATCGGCGGCCGCCATCTTGGTCTGAAATGAGGTCATCACTCGTTAGTTACGGGACACATTGATTACCCATTTAGTACAAAATTAGGACAGCAAAGTAGGAGGGACTGCATCCCATAAAAATTCCTCAGTGGTGACGATACACCCGTAAGGACCCATGAATCTAATATTACAGAGAACAACCTACAGTACATTTTGAATAGCCCGGGCTTAATTTGGATGCGAATTAATAATAATAGTATGATTATTGACTGTTACATAAAGCTTGGAGCATAGTAATGAGGGTCAGAGAAGGGTACGATATAAAACTATAATGCAACATGCAAATATATGAAAATACAATATATATTTGTAGGCGGAGATTCTATCATGAGACAAACATAACAAGTTTTTGCATACCCTTAAATGTAGACTTATGCACAGTGTTTTCATATTTAAAAGAAATAAAGCAGCTCTAATGATAAATTGTGCATGTTTTACTTGAGAACAAGTCAAACCAAAACACATTATTAACCCTAGAACTATCCATAGCTGGTAGACCTTTGAGTTATCGAATAACTAAACAAATCCAAAATATTCAGGTTTTTTCTATCCATTTTGGGGAGGGACAATGTTTGAAAAGTAATAGAAATATGGCCCGATATATTATGTTATTTAGTGATAGGTCATGATTCGCAACACACTGTAGAATATTAGTGAAAATTAAAGGGAAATGCATGTTTGGTGAGCGATAAGGGAGGGAATGCTATAATAAAAGTTAAATGGTGTGGTCTTTTTCTGTTTGCATTAAACATGAACATTTGTAGAATGTTCGACACAGCTATTCGAAGTGTGGCATTGAGTGATATGAATCGATAAACGTGAATACAAATTGTAAAAGACCAGCAACCATTAAACCAGGCTTTGAGGGGTGAGAAATTGCTTTACATCAGTTCACGGTGTACTAAAAGGATCAATTTAAACCATAGATTTCCACAAGCTTCACCGATTATATGACAAGATGGTCTTTATTGAACTTAAAGTCGACCACTATGAGTTTGGTTTTGGCCAAGAAATTCAGGTCAACTATGGGCTATAGAAAAGTCCCAAGGTGCTATCAACACTATGTAAGGAGGTCAGGGTGAAGGTCGTGGTTTGCTCTGAATGCAGTCATTGGCTGCTGTGTCAATCCATGCATTCTATACTCCTTATATGGCAGTGAAGGCATAGGGACAACTGTATGCAGCTATGGCCCAACGAAAGTAACTGTCTTTGCAAAGTAGTGATAACTAGATTAAATGTTAATCCTCCAGTGGCTTCGATACTTTTCTTAGTTACCGCATACTAAAGTGCGAAAACCTTTTAAATCATAAAAGAAAGCTTACTTTATTTTGATAACTATTTTTGACATTTTTGATATTTTGGCTATTGCATTTCATTTATAAAGAAAATATAAGAGACGGTAAATATTTTTGTTTTTAGGGATGTTGTTTACATACTTTTATTTGCGGGGAGGCTGGTTTCTAGTGCATCAGAAACGCCAAGATAAATGGGATTCGCTTATGAGTCATACACATGAACTTCATTTGACAGACCTTAACGGCAATATACCACATTAAACATGACAAATTGTGCACACCCTTACACGTAGACTTGCTCACGCCTTGGATTATATACAATAAATGACTGAACACAATCAGAATAAAGCACTATCAAGAAACGTCACAAAATTTCATATGATTGTTTATATGGGACGAGTTATTTTTTATCACAAAGCGGAACTGAGTGATATCTGTAGCAGAAGACAAGAATGCCATGTAAATAATGAATTTGAGTGACGTTTAGATTTTATCCTACCCCGTAACATGTTTTTAACTTCATATGTCACCCGTGGCATATAGATATTTTATGGCATAACCGTGGCATAGGGTCACACCATAGTAAGTCTATAAAGATTTATATGCAGGGTAAGATAAACTGTTTGTCACTGACTAGAGATAACCAGATTGTATATGAGGGGAAGAATAAATTATATTATGTATCCTTTCCCGACTGGTGGTGTATATGCCCGTTATCATTGGCCAAATTCCCGTCACCGATTTAAAGTCAAGAACCACTGACAGACTTTTGGCACTGCTTCACAAAAATCGGTCAATGGAAACGACACAGCTGGTGAAATGCCCCACACATTTTTCTGCTTAGATTATGCAATGTGGCACCACCCACCACTGAGTGAATGCTTGGTCACTGAGTGAAATCTACTACCTTTCTATACCGACGCACAGTCGGTGGCACCACCGACAGACTTTTTGGGTATCT
The DNA here is from genome assembly GCA_950022655.1 of Alentia gelatinosa. Taxonomy (NCBI): domain Eukaryota; kingdom Metazoa; phylum Annelida; class Polychaeta; order Phyllodocida; family Polynoidae; genus Alentia; species Alentia gelatinosa. Next base: position 7,596,192 of record OX465588.1, on the reverse strand, counting down.
CAAAAAATCTACACCCTTTTCGTCTGCCAATGGAAACAGGCCTTAAGTAAGGCGGTGGTGGTGGTGGTAGACATGGGGGCACAGGCGGAAGGGTAGGTAGGATACAGGGTCTGAGGCCAGTCTATAACTCATATATATAAGCCTCCCATTGATATGGTCGTGCATGCGAATGGGGACTTGGTGATAAAAATGAATTAATGAACCTTGTAATCACCTCTCCGTGTTTTGTTATCAAACGAGGTCCTCACAAGCCTCGTTCTAAGACATGCCCGGCCTTGACAGCACTTCTTTTTTACGTGCAATGACCGTGTCTTGCCCTTGCCGATAATCATACGTCCGGGTCATAAATCCGACAGGATTCTCATTGAGATGGTCTCTAAGTCGTAATCTGTACAAGGTTCTCACTGCGCTCTATGGGAGAAGGATTCTTAACGAACTAGGCTTAGAGCCTTGAGAATCCATTGGCACACAGTATTCCCACTAGGTGGCATCATTGAGATTATAGGAGTCTTTGGTTATATTGATCTACTGATTCTCAAGGCTCTAAGCCTAGTTCATTAAGAATTTTTCTCCATAGAGCGTAGCGAGAGTTCAGAATATGATTTAGAGAGTATGAGATCTTATGAGAGGGGTGCACCGGGACCCCGTGAGTATGAACTCAGGTTTCCTGATTAATTAACCTCGCTGACTGAATATATATCACACACTTTAATCTCTTCGTATGGATCAACACAAGTGAAATATGAAAACCCAGTCCACTATATCCCGTTCCATTATTTCTTAAAGCTGTCGTAAAATCTAGAATAGTTTTCTGTTTGATTTTGCTTTGGTTGTTTAACATCCAATATGTTCTATTGGACTTACTTTGGGTTTGACCGAATCTATGAGATGAATTTAGGTAGAAATCTCACCCCTACAGATTTACCGAGGTGAGAGTTATTTTACTTCCAACACCACATAGACATGGTATGAGAATGAATGGCCTTTGGTATAGCAGTAAATCTACCACTGCTGGGGGTGAAGGAGAAACGTGGCTGCAGTGGGACTTCAACCGGCAAAGTCAGACAACCTTGGGATTACAAGTCCAGTGCTCTTAGCTAAATCCCAACCCCGGTCGCTTTGGGAGCTAGCTCAGTGATAAAGAGCACGGGACTCTAGGATAGTGTCACTGTGAGATTGAGTTATGAGATGTGGGGTAAAGGACACAATGTGGTAATTATTGGTACCCTTCAGTATATAACATGGAAAACCCTTAGAGTGTGACTTTATGATGATAGGCACCCCTCAGTATATAACATGGACAACCCTTAGAGTGTGACTTTATGATATGGGCACCCCTCAGTATATAACATGGACAACTCTTAGAGTGTGACTTTATGATGATAGGCACCCCTCAGTACATAACATGGACAACTCTTAGAGTGTGACTTTATGATGATAGGCACCCCTCAGTACATAACATGGACAACTCTTAGAGTGTGACTTTATGATGATAGGCACCCCTCAGTACATAACATGGACAACTCTTAGAGTGTGACTTTATGATGATAGGCACCCCTCAGTACATAACATGGACAACTCTTAGAGTGTGACTTTATGATGATAGGCACCCCTCAGTACATAACATGGAAAACCCTTAGAGTGTGACTTTATGATGATAGGCACCCCTCAGTACATAACATGGACAACTCTTAGAGTGTGACTTTATGATGATGGGCACCCCTCAGTACATAACATGGACAACTCTTAGAGTGTGACTTTATGATGATAGGCACCCCTCAGTACATAACATGGACAACTCTTAGAGTGTGACTTTATGATGATAGGCACCCCTCAGTACATAACATGGACAACTCTTAGAGTGTGACTTTATGATGATAGGCACCCCTCAGTATATAACATGGACAACCCTTAGAGTGTGACTTTATGATGATAGGCACCCCTCAGTACATAACATGGACAACTCTTAGAGTGTGACTTTATGATGATAGGCACCCCTCAGTATATAACATGGACAAATCTTAGAGTGTGACTTTATGATGATAGGCACCCCTCAGTATATAACATGGACAACCCTTAGAGTGTGACTTTATGATGGTAGGCACCCCTCAGTATATAACATGGACAACCCTTAGAGTGTGACTTTATAATATGGGCACCCCTCTGTATATAACATGGACAACCCTTAGAGTGTGACTTTATGATGATAGGCACCCCTCAGTATATAACATGGACAACCCTTAGAGTGTGACTTTATGATGATAGGCACCCCTCAGTATATAACATGGACAACCCTTAGAGTGTGACATTTTGATAATGGTCACCCCTCAGTATATAACATGGACAACCCTTAGAGTGTGACTTTATGATAATGGTCACTCCTCAGTATATAACATGGACAACCCTTAGAGTGTGACTTTATGATGATAGGCACCCCTCAGTATATAACATGGCAAAGCCTTAGAGTGTGACTTTATGATGAGCGTCTAGACAGCTAATCGCTGTCACTCGCTTTTTACTCTGACCCAAGTGGGCTAGTGATGGCACACTAGTTAGTGTGAGGGGAAAGGCTGCGGTATCTCAAGTGGAATTCATACTATTCATGTACCTCACAGGGTTCAAAATCTTATGAGTTTCTGTTCCTTTTTACGGGTTAATGTCGCCAGCAATTGCAGGGGAAAACACATATCTAAAGTGGAATTCACACGTCGGGATTCATGTACCTCACAGGGTTCAAAATCTTATGAGATTCTGTTCCTTTTTACGGGTTAATGTCGCCAGCAATTGCAGGGGAAAACACATATCTCAAGTGGAATTCACACGGCGGGATTCATGTACCTCACAGGGTTCTAAATCTTATGAGATTCTGTTCCTTTTTACGGGTTAATGTCGCCAACAATAGCAAGGGAAAACACATATCTCAAGTGGAATTCACACGGCAGGATTCATGTACCTCACAGGGTTCTAAATCTCATGTGATTCTGTTCCTTTTTAAGGGTAATTGTCGGCAACAATTGCTGGTGATGTAAAACTACATGGAACCCTACAATTTAGATGAAGAAATTGTGTTTGAGTACAGAATCCCAGCAGGAGTTGTACACAGGAATAAGGATTTATAGTATAGATTTACCTAAATGCCTCACCTCCCTTTGAATCGCTATGTTAATTCACTTGAAATGTAAAGTATTCTAGTTGTTCACTGAATCCCAATCCTGATCTCATACCCGCTCTTTTGATACACGACTAGTCTTAGGATAAATACTTCTGTGAAAGTCTAACATGGTTCTGATTTGAGAATTGAGAAGATGAACTCCGATTTGCATTGCTATGGAATCCTTGGGCATATTACAAATGCCTGCTTTCAAAGCTGTTGCTGCTTAAACAAAGGCAGCTGGTAACAATATAGAGGAAACCTATGAAAGTTTATGGTCAGAACTCGTATCCCATCGAGTTTGAATCGCAGGTGAAGCCGCATGAATTACGTAGTGATCCAAACGAGAAGGTATCGAGCTCTGACTGTAAACTTGAATAGGATTCTGAATTTATCTCACTCTTCACATTGACTAATGGGCTAACCTTTATAACATAATTCCTCATTAGATATTTTCCCTAAATATCTCATGGCTGTTGGATACGAGTTCCCAATGTTAAGTCTATGGAGAAAAGATACCAGGGGTGAGATACTATCGTAAAACTGTATGAGTTGTAATCTTGTCCACCGTATGCAACGACTGGAGTTTGGCATAGTGACTTCATGAGGCGAAGCCGAGTGAAGTCTGGAGCCAAAACTCCAGGAGTGGAATGCGGTGGCCACGATTAGAAAGAATCAGGTTTTGATTTTATCTTACCCTGTCTCCTCGATTTTGGAATATTATTTGATAACAATTCTGTATGCCACAAGAGGCATATAAAACTCTGTATACTCCAGTCAGCGTGGTATACGAAAACTCAATGTTAAGCCTTTGGGATTTTATATTAGGGGTGAGATAATACCACCTTCCACACGTTTGACATTCATTCCACCCATGAGAAGAAGTGCTATCACCCACAGTTGTTTGAATGGACGTGTAATATTAACAACATGAATAAACTCCCAGGACATTATAAAAAAACTCCTCCTTATTCATTTGGCACTCACATTCACGGATAAAAAAATTAATTCAGACTGGCAAATTACTTCAATTTCATGGTACGTAAATGGGCTGAGGGAGCAAGTGGAAAATGGGCTTTTCACATGCAATGTGCATTTAGCATTTTTCATTCAGACTGAGAAGGATCGTGGCCTATGTGTATGAAAGATCGGAAAACGATATGATCTGTGGTTAAAGGCATTTTTATCGAGATATATCACCGCATCTTGACAGCCAGCCCATTATGAGGTCAGACCTAGACATCTGGGTCGTGTCAGTGTACAATCAGGGCCCAGCCAGATCTGGGTCATGCTATTTATCCTACCCCTAATAAAAAAACTCCATGGACTTTACATAGTGTGACTGTATGCCACGGTATAATCCTATCCCTCATATAAATCACAATAGACTTAACATGGTGTGACTGTATACCACGGTTATTATCCTACCCCTCATATAAATCTCAATAGACTTAACATGGTGTGACTGTATGCCATGGTTATTATCCTACCACTCATATAAATCTCAATAGACTTTACATGGTGTGACTGTATGCCACGGTTATTATCCTACCCCTCATATAAATCTCAATAGACTTTACATGGTGTGACTGTATACCACGGTTATCATCCTACCCCTCATATAAATCTCAATAGACTTAACATGGTGTGACTGTATGCCATGGTTATTATCCTACCCCTAATATAAATCTCAATAGACTTTACATAGTGTGACTGTATGCCATGGTTATTATCCTACCCCTCATATAAATCTCAATAGACTTAACATGGTGTGACTGTATGCCATGGTTATTATCCTACCCCTCATATAAATCTTCATAGATTTAACATGGTGTGACTGTATGCCACAGTTATCATCTTACCCCTCATATAAATCTCCATAGACTTTACATGGTGTGACTGTATGCCACGGTTATGCCATGAAATATTTATATGCCACTGGTGACATATGACGGGGTAGGATAAAATCTAAACATCACTCAAATTCATATAATTGTTTACATGCCGTTCGTTGGCTTCCACTACAGATATCACTCAGCTCCGCTTCGGATATCATTCTGTGAAGACAACTCACGCTATATACACGTAAATAATCATATGAAATTTCGTGATGTTTCATGATTGTAGGTGCTCTCCTTGGCGTTTCCAGATCTAAAGAAGAAACCAACAGATTTTGGTCAAAGTCGTCGTTCTCCACGAGTTTGATGTTGAGTGATATGAACAAGGCGACAGCCGGATGAATATCATGTAGCGTTCAAACGAGTTGGAGAACGACTTCTTTGACCAAAGTGAGTTGCTTTCTGTATTTATCTCACCCCTGTACACACTAAAAGAATGGACAACACAAAGGATATAGACTATAGAGAACGGACTGCAATACTCATAGGGGCGTGGAGAATGAGTTCCCAATGTTAAGCCTGTGGAGCGAAAACACCCAGGGAAAATAAAGGGTCATACTATATAGGTGTTCTCCTTGGGGCATACAGCATTGATTCACAAACTGCTGGGGCATTGCAAAAGAATATCACATTAGATGAAATATTGCAATAAAGAACTTAAGTTTATGAAATTGGGATTTTAATCAAAGAAGATTGATCATCCTGTTACAGCAGTAATATAGGCATTAGGGATCTAAATATTTGGTGGAATGTGTGTGAGCTCTTTATTGTACTATACTGTAATTATGTCTTGCACTGTATTTGTCCTCAATTGTACCATTTTTCATAATTCTTACGGGCACAATAGGTAGAAGATCGCATTATTATGTTTATATCATCTGTTTAAAAAGAAAAAGAAAAAACGTCGTTTTTACAATGGTTCTATGCTATATGATTCACTAGAGCTTTGAACAAATAAATACTAAATATGAATATATTTGGTGGTCGCTACACTTGCCAGATGCCAACCTTCCGTAAAACATTGGTCATGTGGTAGGATGGCAGACTAAAACGACACTATCAGATACAGTAAATGTTCTGTTTTATTCGTGTTAAAGTAAGGACAAATTCCGAGAACAGTCTCAATACTGCGGTAAGAAATATGTCTTACATAATTCAGCTCAATTTTCATATAAGATCAGCGCAGCTCTTGGGAGACTTTCTTTTACCCAAAAACTCCTGTGAAAGCATGTTCCCAGAACGGAAGGTTCTCGAAGGCAGAAAATTGGTTTCTGCTTATTATCATTGTAGACGTTATCTTTGGTCCACCATTAAAGTGAAGACACCATGGGACACTGTAGTCAATTGATATCAGATGTCAAGTCTTGGCAATCAAAGATATACATATTTATATAGAATTCCTGACCATGCTGTACAAGCTACAATACGAGATGACAATGTGCGGTTTATACGGACCGAGACATTTACGCCGAGTTCCGTACAAACCGTAAATTGTTATCGAGTTTTGTGGCATGTACAAGCATGGTAGGGTCGTTATATATTTACTATATATCCGGAATTGATAAAAATTATTGATTTAATTTAGCCTAACAATTAATATTTTAGTCAACGCGTATTGGGAAGTGTTCCGTATTTTCCCTTACGGAATACTGTTCCGTACACTATGTTTACGTTATATGGCGAAACGGTGCGTATTTACAGTATATACGGCATGGGTATATAGGGCACATAGCTATTGTGCTATGGAAGCGGCCATCTTGCCCCCCCCCCCCCCACCCGACGCCATCCAAAACCCAAAGTGGCAGGACCAATTATCAATAAATTTTATCAAGAATATTTTTTGGGGCTTGCCATGGAGGAATTTTAGCCTTGTCTCAATATTATCTATGTATTATAACAACTGATAATAGTAGATGTCCCCCCCTCGGTTAGAGTGGCGCTAACGTACAATTTCCTGGCGGTTGATGGCAGAACTAGAAATCACTCTGTGCCCTATATTTATACATATAGGGATATACCCTATATCTATACATATAGGGATTTATGTACACAACATATCCAAGTTCCATGTAACTTCATTATTGAAGATCGCTATCAATGTGCAAATGATACTTGTGGTAAAACTTTGTTTCTTGAATTAAAAAAACAACAACAAAAGAACAACAAAATAATTTCTATAACCAGCGGTTAGTAATAACACTGTCTGTCTATAATGATGTATATTAAATGTCTGGGTCGACTGGAAAATAACTATGTTTTGTCTACTCTCAGTCTGTGTTCCTCTGCATGACTTCTCATTTCTCTTATTGCAGGAAACCATGCATATTGTAATTATAACAAAAAGAGCGTTATTATATACGAAAGAGAATGACCTTTTTTCCCTTTTTTCTTTCAGATAAGTAAGGATTACCAGGCAGTCTGCGGTTTGCAGGTTTTGTGTGCCTTCTGACAATCAGTTACATATCACATTTATCTGCAACTAGTCAGATCTGACATCAACACGATGTTTCCTATGTACAAGAATGAATTCGTGGATGGTTTGATGTGAAAAAAAATTCTCCCTTGAAAAGAGAGTAAACCAGACTGCACCCCACAGGGTAAGAGGGCAATACTCTCTACGAATCCAACACCAGGTAGAAAAAATAGAACACTCCTCTAAAGATTACCTTTGCATTTCGCTTTTGCATACTTTTGCAGACCTTGGGGGTATATATAAAAAAAATTATGGAGGTTTCTTGGGGAATTTCTTCTCGATAAACTTAAGTAGAAATAAAGGGTGGCATCCACCAACCACGACAAGGCTACGACAAGTGCCAACAAGAAAGTTCCAATCGGCACTTGTCGCAACCTTGTCGTAAGAAGGGGGGCTTTATGACAGAGTTGTTGGGGCATGTCGGGAAGTGCACGCTTCACCAAAATTAACTATCGTAGACCTCTGTGACATGCTCCCCACACGCCATGACACTCCACGACAAGGGTCCAGCCGTGGGAAAAATTGAACATGCTCGATGTTGTCATTGCCTTGTCCGAAGGCTCCCGACAAGCTTCCAATCATGGCCTTGTCGTGGCCTTGTCGTACACTCTTGTCAGGAACTGGGGTCCACCAACCATGACAAGGCCTCCAATCATAGGTCAATCATGGACCTTGTCGGGAAGCCATTGTCGTAGCCTTGTCGTGGTTAGTGGACCCCCCCCCCCTTAAAGGTACTTTGCGATCGACTATAACCCATATTGATCCAATAACTGTTCCTTAAACTGCCTTTTCCCAGTTAACACTAGACGTGGTTTATCCATTACTCTTTCAAACAATATATATGCTCTATCTTTTTTTTTTCTTTTTTTTTGGCATCCGCCCACGAGAGTGTTACTCAATTGTGTTGGCTCTGTTCCAATCTTGGTGGGAGTTACGTACGTCCAAACACAGCAATCCCTTTTAAGTCTGACCTTTCTTTTTCCATCCAGAATACAAGTGTCTCTCCCACCTCATTCCACAGTCATGACATGTTCGGAACCGCCACTGACCGGACAATCCAAGCTTTGAGAACGTGTTCGTCCTGAATCGGGGTTATGTGGTGTTTCCACCTGCCGACGAAGACGCCACCGATTATATGTAAAAATCGGCAGGTGGTTCTATTTTAGAAATTATTGGTGCGTATAATCGGTGGTGGTCAGCAAAAATGCTGTTTTCCAACGGGAATTTTTTTTATCAAGTTTCTTTATTGAGTTATAATAAACCGATTTTTGACACTCAAGTTCATTCCACCAATAATGGATGTAATCGTTGTTGGTACAAAAAATCAGTCGGTGGCGCTACATTATGCAATGTTGGAACCAAAAATCGTTGAACTTTTTTGTTTCAATCTGATGATTATCACAATAAAAGTGTGACATGGTGGTCGGTGGTGTAGTCTTTGATATAGCAGTAGGTCTACCACTGCTGGGATGAAGGAGAAAGGTGGCTGTACACCACACCACATAGACATAGTATGAGAAGGATTGGCCTTTGATATAGCAGCAAGTCTACCACTGCTGGGATGAAGGAGAGAGGTGGCTGTATACCACACCACATAGCCATGGTATAAGAAGGATTGGCCTTAGATATACATGTAGTAGTAAATCTACCACTGCTGGGGGTGAAGGAGAAGAGTGGCTGTTGTGTGGTGGTCATAATCGGCAGGTGGAACCACCACACAACTCGGAAGGTGGCGCGGGCAGGGAGAGGTAACTGTCTGGGCAGCTATGGCTCCTGTTATAGTCAGTCGCTGACCATCATCCTATACAATTGTTTGCACTTGTTGATGCTGGAATAGCTTTCAGTGAGTCACATATCTATGCCTGTAGCATCTGGGTCGCGGTCCCCTCCTAAATCAGGCTTAACACAGGAGGCTTGCCAGCCACTGCACATTTAGGCGCTGGGCAGTAGATCAGTGCAGGGCCAGGAGGCCAAGCCCTCGGGGCACACTGCACCGCTCTGTCTCGGTATAGATGAGCGGCGCAGTGTGCCTCGGGCGGGGATTGTACGATAGAGGGGATCTGCATTGACCATATTGGAGTTTGATTGAGTAAGGTGGGCAGGCGTTGAGTGGGCAGCATCACCTGAACTATGCCGTTGTTCCGTTACATAAAGCTTAGATAGCTCCTTTATACCTCACCATTATCTTAGCCTGGTATGAACGTCCATATGTTTAACATTAGGAGCTCGTATCCAACAGGCTTGCGAATACGGTATCTCATACTCAATGGGTTATAGATAGATAACCTGTATCGGTTAAATATATAAAAATAGATAAATATGTCCAGGATAAGATAAAATCAGAAATATTTTCATGCATGTTATTTCAACCCTGGTATTTTTCTATCATCGGTTTAACATTAGGAACCCGTTCTCCATGCCCCTACGAGTATTGCAGTCCCTTCTCCATGGTCTATATCCAGTGTGTCGCCCATTTTGTAAGTATCAACAGGGGTGAGATAAATACAGAAAACATCTCGTTTTGGTCAAAGTCATTGTTCTTCAACTCGTTTGAATGCTATGTAATATTCACTCTGCTGTTGCCTCGTTCATATCACTCTGCATCAAACTTTGACCAAAACTTTCAAGAAATGTCACGAAGTTTCATATGACTGTTTATATGGCGTGAGTTGTCTTTTCGGAATGATATCACAAAGCGGAGCTGAGTAATATCTGTAGCAGAAGACCATGTAAACAATTATATGAAATTAAGTGATGTTTAGATTCTATCCTACCCAATCATGCATATTTGATTGCATATGTCATCTGTGGCATATAGATGTTTTATGCCATAACCGTGGCATACAGTCTCACCATGATAAGTCTATGGGGATTTATATGAGGGGTAGGATAAATGTGTGTAGCCCTCTCAATGGAGTTGAAGGTCCATCTCTATATATTCAGGTGGATATAAATTTCTATATCCTTTGTTCTTACAGATGTGAATCCGATACAACGACACTGTGCGGACGTTAGAGTCTTTTATCCTACCCCTAATATAAAATCCCATAGGCTTAACATTTCAGTATGCCAGGCTGACTTGCATATGGAGTTTTATATGCCACTAGTAGCATACAGAATTGTTATCATGTAATATTCCAAAGTCGAGGAGACCGGGTAGGATAAGATCAAAACCTGATTCGTTTTATTCGCATGCACCGCATTCCACTTCGAAGTTTTTGCTCCGGACTTCACTCGGCTTCGCCTCATAAAATCACTATGCCAAACTCCAGTCGTGGCATACAGCCGCCAAGATCAAAACTCATCCAGTTTTCCGATAGTATTTTCCCTTAGATCTCCCTCTCAGTGCCCGCTATTGGTCCGTGTTTGCCTCGACCTTCGTGAGAGTGGTGGATCAGACATCTGTGTCAGTAGCAGGCTGCCCCCGACGACGGTGGGACAAACAACGTGGTCATTTAAATTCTGATCTCGTCCCCACTACCGCATGGAATGCGGGCTTCAATAGTCTACCGGCCCTCGTAAACTACAAATAAATATATATTTGAATATATATATATATATATATATATATATATATATATATATATATATATATTTATCTATCTTTATATATATATATATATATATCTTTATATATATCTATCTTTATATATAATATATATATATATATATATATATATATATATATATATATATATATATATATATATATATAAATATATATATAAGAAGGACTGAATAATAGACAACTTTGGGATGACAATACAACTTGTCATCCCAAAGCGCTTGATATGTTTTGATCCTAGACTCAGGCAGTTGCAGAAATGGCATGTTGACTGGTTGCAAGTGGGTTACAGAAACGATCCATTGACTGAATATAACCCAAAATCTTCAAGTGTTATTCATTTATATTTGTACGCTCATACAGCAATGATGAAAATACCATTCGCTCCTGGTATAAGTGGAATCGCTGCAGGGATACAACATACAGTGGTTCAGTAAGGAAGGAACACACGCCTATATTTCGGTCGACCTGGGAGCCGTTTATTATCCGGAAGGATTCCCTAAGGACTATCATATGGTAGTCCTAGGACTGTCATCGTAGGGAACACGTTAAATAAACATGGATTGTCTTTTCAAGGAGCAGGGAGAAGGATGGCAGGGATGCCAGTGAGGTCTCAGAAAAAACCCTGAAATGTCAACTCTCTATTTGACTACAATTTTTACCTTTGATATGATGATTATTTGACATATCTGAAATCAGTAGTGAGAATTTTTTTTTTTATTATATGTAAATACTTGCAAGACCTGAGCAAGTCTACTACAGATATGACCTCCCTAGCCACAACCACCAGCCTCCTGAGATTACAAGCAGCTCAAGTTTCACTAAGCTCCACTCTCCAAACATAGTTCTTAGTTCAGGGGTTTCAGGGGTTTCAGTTAACCTATGGCAGTCCACTATAGTGCCATGAGCTCTCAGGGGAATTCCCCTGACTCTGCAAGACCCTGAGACCCACAGGGTACCACTGGATGCAGCCTGACACCAGCCACCGGGCATGGCTCCCACCACTGGCCGCCTATATATGTAGAGATACACTACATTTAATAAGAACCAATGGTTATGTTTTAGAGTTATGAAAAAATACCTGAAAACCTGAGATTCCCTGAGAACTGGTATCCCTGGGATGGATACATGGAATGTCCGTTCAGACTGTTTAATAAATCTGTCATTGTCCTGACCTCAATTCTGAAGTCTCTCCTTTTGAAAGGTCATCTCAATAGGTGTCCTTTCTCAGTTTCTGATGCTGGTAGCCTAACTAACCAGTATATAATAAATGCACTTGGTTGAATAATATTCTTCAGAGTTTATAACAATCATATGTAAATGATACTTTTATTTGCCATTAAATAATAAGAATTTTAATGACTTATAATAACTCAGCACCCCAACAAATGCATTGACACATTGAAGAACTAAGATAGTCATTGTCTTTCCACGAATTCTCTTATCATTGTCTTTATCCTTCTTACTGTATTAAAATATCAAACGGGCCCCTGTATCATGACCCCCAACTCATTGCGGACTTCAAGTGAAGGAAACTCAGACTTCTGTGATATCCGCGTGGGTCGGTACGAGTCTGTGGCATGAGCCTGCGACATAGCTTCACTATTACTCATTGTCAGGGCCGATAGAGCACCAGCCTGAGAGCCTGACCACAGAGCGAGCAGCAGGCGAGCTGCTCCACAGTGCACGGAGCACCACGCTCAGAGCCTCACCACAGGGCGAGCAGCAGGCGAGCTGCTCCATAGTGCACGGAGCACCACGCTCAGAGCCTCACCACAGAGCGAGCAGCAGGCGAGCTGCGTCACAGTGCACGGAGCACCACGCTCAGAGCCTCACCACAGAGCGAGTAGCAGGCGAGCTGCTCCACAGTGCACGGAGCACCACGCTCAGAGCCTCACCACAGAGCGAGCAGCAGGCGAGCTGCTCCACAGTGCACGGAGCACCACGCTCAGAGCCTCACCACAGAGCGAGCAGCAGGCGAGCTGCGTCACAGTGCACGGAGCACCACGCTCAGAGCCTCACCACAGAGCGAGCAGCAGGCGACCTGCTCCACAGTGCACGGAGCACCACGCTCAGAGCCTCACCATAGAGCGAGCAGCAGGCTAGCTGCTCCACAGTGCACGGAGCGGAACAACATGTAAACACTCGTATTCTCCATCGTATACAAAGACCTCAGTGAAAATGTATGGGGACTCAGTTAACCAGTATATAAAAAACCTGTCAGATATCATAACTGTGGTGTACTGATTCAAATCTGTGGTATACGGCCTCAAAGCCATTGTATACGGGAAAATAGTCCCTTTGTGCTAGGTACACGGAAAATAGTCTCTTTTTGATATAGACCAAAGAAATAGTCCCTATCTTTTAATATATTACTGGGTTTGATTTATTCGAAAAGATGGATAATAAATACAACAAACGATGGTTATATGTCAGTTAGGGCCAGGAAAAAAGGTGGAAATGTATTTTAATATGGAGTTTGCCTCCTAAGGAAAAACTGTGAAAACACATCTGTGTTGGCCATGACATGGGACTGAGAGTCTGTGGGGAGGCTGAAACCACTGTTCTATTGGTGTGAGTGAGGATATCTTTGCTTACCACAATGAAAAGGAATTATATATACTGGATTTCCACTGAAAAATGGAAAAGAGCATTTCTGGGAGGTGTTTTATAGTATATAGACTGCAATACCTGTAGGGGCATGGAGAACGAGTTCCCAATGTAAAGCCTATGGGACAAAAATACCAGGGAGGTGTTTTATAGACAAGGTGTTGCATAGACCCGTTGGGTTGAAATGATCACTGATGGTCTAAGACCTATTTGGATATAGCTGTGCCATATATACACAAGGAGGGTGGTTGTGGCCCCTAAGATTCGAGGTCAACTCTCGACTATATAGCCCTCCGAAGGCGCTAGAAAATATCATGTACGGAGGTCAGGGTGAAGGTCGGGGTTTGGTGCGAGTGCAGTCATTGGCTACTCGGTCTACTCTATTCCTTATATGGACTTAAGGTAATGGGACAACTCCATGCTGGAGGGATGATAATTCTACTATGCAACCGAAACGGTCACTATCCACGATCATCACTACTATAAAACACCCCGCTGATTTATCGAGAAATTTGACCCTTGACTTGTGCCTTGACCATAGTATAGGGACACACCCGTACAATACATTTATCGAGAAATATCACTACCTTTGCTACTCTGACTTGTGCCTTTCTTTTTATATTAACACGACATTCAATTCTAAACAAGCTACACACTCAATCCTGTGTGAATAATTTTCTGTTTCCAAGCTTATCGAATGGAAGAACTAATCCCAAGTACCAGAATTTGGTAATAAACTAAATGAAAAAAAAACTACAACACAATATCCAACTGCTAGAGTAACTAATAAATGTTCAGGCCCTCCAGGATCTGCTGTATTACATTTACCATCTCCTGGTTGCCATTGTACATGCATACCAAAGGCAGCAGATAATTGAACAATTATCCCTTGAACATCTAAATGCAAATGTCTCTAATTATAGGCAGGGTACCCGCGCGTATATATGTCATAAGATACACATTTTAGCCTCGAAGGAGCATAGAAGAGACCAATGGTGAGTCAGTGTTCTCCACGAGTTAGATGCGGAGTAATATGGACGAGGCGAAAGCCAAGTGAATATCACGTAGCATTCAAGTGAGTTGGAGAACAATGATTTTGATCACATTAAAATAATGGATGTTGTACATGATATAGACCATGGAGAACGGACTGCAATACTCCTAGGGGCATGGTGAATGAGTTCCCAATGTTAAGCCAATGGGACAAAATTACTAGGGGTGAGATGAAGGATTTTCTCTGTCTGCTATGTGTCAACTATCCCACCATGGAGTTGTCCCATTACACTAAGTCCATATAAGGAATAGAGTAGACCCAGTAGCCAATGACTGCATTCGCAGCAAACCCTGACCTTGACCCTGACCTCCTTACATGATATTTTCTAGCGCCTTGGGAGGCTTCTTCAGTCGAGAGTTGACCTACAATCTAATGGGCCACAACCACCCTCATCTATAAAAGAAAGCGTAGCTCCAAATACCAGTGCTGGAGCAAGAGTTTTTTCCAACAGCCTTCAAAGTTATTTAACTTGCCTGGAATTTCTTGTGGGAACACTGAGGCTGGCATAGTACTTGGTAGGAAGACAAAAAAGGTGAAATGGTATACCGCAACAGTTACTGTAGACTTGCTCAAGTCTTTGATTATGAACATAAATTCAATGAATACAATACTTTACAATGTGTAAGGTTCCTCTGACTGGTGTCAGCCAGGCCAAGGGGAGAGTAGGTGGAGGGGTAAGGAGGGCGTGCGGTGGCGGTAGGCAGCAGTAGGATTAGGACACAGGGACGGAGGCTAGTCTACAGTTACTGTAGCGAACGGAACCAAAATAAAAAAAATAAATAAAAAATGGGCTACTCTAATTTCACGTCCTTCACAGGCTCCCTCTTGTATCATGTTGTGGAACTAGGCCGGGTCAGTGGAAACTAAGACGTTTGTACCAAGCCCCCACACAACCATAGAACTTTTTTTTTCACTTGCTACTGCCACTGCACATCAATTGAAAATGGACATTTTTTTCACTACTAGTTTCTCGGTGGCAGAGTGTATGTAGAGTATACTATTCCTTGGTGATAAAAACCTTAATGAAATAAAGTTCAGACATGTAACTTTCTGGGCTACACAGGTGGTCCTAGACACACTCTAAATGTGTACTCTGTGCTACTATAGGCCGCGCCACCATAGTGGGGACTGAAAACTAGTTATTTTTGTCTTGAAATACCAAATTTCTCATAACTGTTTTGTATCACAATAGAAAAGTGGCAAAAAGCCCCTTTTTGCGATATCTGCCATATGTTAAGGCACTGTCATGGTAGGCAGGAAATGGTAGGCAAGAAAGGCTTGGTTGGAGATGATGCAATATTTTTATATTGTAATTTCAGAGAATGTTTTTCCTTTAGATATTATCTATAAACAAATGATATTAGATATGCAGTGCAAGTCAATCTATAAGGTTTTTAGGGAAACACTATTTGAAACTAATGTAAGTCCATAATCTGGACATTAGGCAATACAAGGATAACTTTAACTGGAGCCAGCGGAGGATAGGCACTATGTTGCCAAGCTGTTTTTACTCCAGTATAAATAAAAACTAAAAAAAAAAAAAAAAAATCAGGATCCTACCATAGTCCCTAATATGCCTCCCTGAGCTATAGACAGGCGAGGAATGTAAACTGTGACACACGCTCACCACAGTCATGTCCTGTGGATAAAAGATCCGCCACATGAGCTTCACGAGTGATGGAGACTTCATTTCCAGGAACCTTTCTAAACAAGACATCACGTCATATAGAGTTTCTGTGAAACTTCCAAGGATATGATGAGTGATAAAAGAGATGTTATCCACGGATTTCTTGGTAAACAGACTCCAGTCAGATTGGACTGAAAGGTTCAGAAACCTTGGAGATACACACATATCAACTTGTTTTGTCGGAGCAGAGAGAGAGAGAGAGAGGGATAGTGCTATGTAATGTCGCAGACAAGGTCAATGCTGTTATGCCCATCTAGATATCTGTAACTCAGACAAACAAACTCAGACAAGGCAGGGGTGGCAGGGAAGGGTAGGGGAAGGCAGGGCTACTGCAAAGTTCACAGTTGTTGGTTCGGTTTAACGTCCAGTCAACTATTTCAAGTTCTAGTACCAGACTTTCTTATGGCTCTTTTACATCACAAATGTGGTGATCAAATCTAATTAATAAATCTATCTAATTAATAAATTTAGATAAAAATCTCACCCCTACACATTTACCGAGGTGAGAGTTCTTTTATTTCCTACACCACATAGAAGGATTGGTCTCTGATATAGCAGTAAATCTACCACTGCTGAGGATCAAGGAGAAAGGTGGCTGTACACCACACCACATAGACATGGTATGAGAAGGATTGGTCTTTGATATAGCAGTAAATATACCACTACTGCGGATGAAGGCGAATTCCAGTGGCTTAATCACTGAGCTGAATTCCCACGCCTTCATAGTATATATATTTATATATAGGCTTTATTTCCTTCTGAAAGATTCATGTGTCTTACATCTCCATCCATTTAAATTGGTCAACTGTAGTCCTCATTAACATTGAGTTTGTTTGTTTTTTTGTTGTTTTCTTTAGATGCCTGATGAGTCCTAAACGGATGAAACCTTGACTGCTAACAAATGTCCATCAAGAAAGATGCTTGGTTAATAATACTCCAATACTTTACTGCAATGACCGGTTCCCATGGTGGCGGCGTTTGTTGTTACACAGGTAACAATCGTAACCCGGAGATATCATAGCAACTTGCTTTAAAACTGACAGGAAGTTGTCATTATCAACGTAGCATCGGCTTGCCATAGAGGTGTTATTGCCATGTCTCATTATCTCATTAACGTTGATCTGTTGGCTATCGTTCAAGTTTTACAACCACTGGTTTCTGTAGGAAAATATGCTCAAATTTGTTGGGGATATGTTCTTGTAATATAAATCAGTACGTATCTTATATGGCCTTATCTTCTACATAAAAATATATACACTTTTAAAGATTTCCCGTTTTCCTTACCAGAGATATAGGAGTGTTAATAATCTAGTATGGTATAACTCAAATGCTCTATTGCAGCATGCAAAGCTATGGTCAAATGCTTACATTATGCGAACGTCTCCCGCATCGCTTTGTCCATGTAGGAATCCTTTTCTTTCAGAAAGATCCCTAGTCCACAAGGAGTCCAAGAGACCACCCCACGGGCGATTTGTCTCCATTCTAAATGTCTAATATACATGCATATACAGAATCCCCTGCTGGAGGCAGTATTCCTAGTTTGACCTTTCTGTACTGATCCTAGACCCTTGTTGGCATACTATTATTATTACAGTGTCATTGGACTATAAAATCTCCCGAGGTGAGAGATAGGAGACAATAGTTCACTCCCATCGCATAATATATTCACATGGAAGCTGAAATGTATGAAGGGATTTCCATATTCCGGGAGGGTGCTCCTATATTAGCATAAGATGACTTAGCCACTTCTTGGATCTTATATCAGAATCCCGTGGGAAGGTTCTTCCTTTCCCAACTTGACAATCCAGGGGGCCGTTGAATAAACTAAGAACGACAAGAAATATCTTATAATTCAACTATATATCAGCTAATACAGGTGTTTCCGTTCAACGCCACCTGCCGATGAGTTCCTCACACTGCACGAAAACCACCATTTTATGGGTGAAGGGCTTCCTAGTGAGGACACTTGTACTTCTACCAACACAAACGGGCGGGAGGCAGCGGGGGGAGAGGATATTTCCTCTCATATACGCCGGGTGTGAAATACAGCCAAGACGCGTCCGTATATAAACCCTGAGCGTATATATGAAAACAAGTCAATATTCAGCCAGTTCATGCACATCCGCAATGGCGTATATAGGAATAAAATGGTGGTTTTCGTGCAGTGTCACTTAGGCGTTCTTTCGGACAAAAACAGCCGAGTCTGGCCAGAGGCGATATAGAGACACACAGCAATCACACCTAGAGTGTGAGCGGTAGGTGTGATTGCAGGAGTGTTGTTTTTGACAGATTAGACTGCTGGAACAATCAAGGGCATTGTATCAACGAGTCTGGGCTGTCTAAACTTCATAGTTGATAACTATCTTCAACTTTAAAAAAAGGTAAGTATATGAGAGATAAACCTGCCGATGTATCATTGCGAATCCAGTTTCGTTGCACCTGTGTTATCTAAGCTGTATCTAAAGTTTTACTGAGGTGATATACACATGTGACACCCTGCACAGGGGGCAGAATGAGGTCTTTTACCTGCACAGAGGTATTCAGTGAGTAACTTAGGCTGAGGTATACAGCATGTAAGTTAGGCTGAGATATAGAGTGTGTAAAGTGGGATTCACATGGTGGGATTCATGTACCTCACAGGGTGTGTGTTAGACTGGCTCCAGTCCCTGCATTCTATGGCTACCCTCCTCACTGGGCTACATGGGCCAGTCAGAGAGGGATACATACTATAATGAACTTTATTCTTACTGCGTTTAATCATTTGCTGAATGTTCATTATCAAAGACTTAGGCAAGTCTAGGTGTATGTCTGAGACAAATCCTGCTGAGATTATGTACTCAATTTCTTGGTCTAAATTGTAGGATTCTATTTCCCTGAGACATAACGTTTCCCCTGCAATAGTTGGCGACAATTACCTCTAAAAAATAACAGAATCTCATGAGTTTTGAACCCAGTGAGATACAGGAATCCCACCGAGTGATTCCACTTCAAGTTAAGGCTGAGAGTAGACTTGCACAAGTCTTTGATTATGAACATTCATTAAATGATTAACCACAATCAGATAAAGTTCATTAAAGTATGTATCCTTCTCTGACTGGCCCATGAATCAAAGACTTGTCCAGTATGAACAGAATTTCCTGTTTATGGCCCCAAGCCACTCCCTGTAACCCTACGCTTCCTCCTACCCCTTCCCCTCCCCTCCTCCACGTTCTCTGGACCCATGTGTTGTCATAGCAATATATTCCGCCTGCTCCTGACTGTGGCTGACCAGGGGAGACCTACCAAAGGTCAATCTAGCACACTGGGGGTATCAATTCCCAGCAGATATTCTGACCAGCAGCTCAGGACTTCTGCTTGGGGAGTGTGGCGCAAAATCTCGCCGGTCTACGCGGCCGTTTCGGGATGAGACCAGGGACCTGTTTAAGTAGTTTCGTGACATTAGGCCTAGACAGACATCAACAGCGGCACCAACAATGCAAGCAATAGCGGAATTTTTTTTGTCACAGTTGATGTCAAATATCAGCGGATTGCAGCTGCCAATTTTCTTCATATTTGGAACGATTATAGGTTTTATGTATTCCTTACTCGTGTTAAAGTTTCATGGCTTAGTTCCTATGAAAATTGAGTGAAATTGTCTAATACTTTTAAAACTGGACACACCGTGTTTGGGGTTTTCTTGTCCTAAGTGCCGCAACTTGTGTTGATCTGTCCGTATGTTGTCACAGACGCCATCTAGACATAGACCCTATTGAGGTATCCCGTAATTCAGTCTGTTGACAAGTTCTGGGTTTCGCTGGTTACCGACGTAGTATGGTGATAGACCCCTTACCCGTAGCCCAGAATTAATGCAGTTTAACGGTTTTCAGACATCCTCAAATTGAAATTCTGATGTCAGAAATGGATATTTCAGCTATTTCTACATGGGAATCCGAAATTATATTCAGTTTTTCAAATTATAAATCAGAAAACTGTGGTTCGTTTTGTCGTAGTGTGCCAAGTCTATCGGGAGCAGAACTTTGCTTTACCCGGGGCGATAATTGGGAGATTAGTAACCTCTGGAGGCTCTATGTCACAAAACTACTGAAACAGGTGCCAGTCCCTGTGTCACTCAGAAGGGGTCGGGGGTAGGGGGTAGGATACAGGGACAGAGGCCAGTCTAGGCTGACAGGTAAACAGACTTCAGCCTTCAGCGGGCCCCGTGAGGTGCATGACAGAAGCGCTGGTGTCGAGTCACTGGAGCGTGACGTCTCAGTCGCTGGCAGCGTTTTCAGCGAGCCAGGCATGCATGACCTTGACCTGGCCACGGCTTTACACCACAGACGTCCCTGTGTGCTCACGTCGCCCTGTGTGTGGCCGGGCTTGTATGTACCCAGTCAGGAGTCCCACTCCAGACTGAAAAGGCCGTATTCAGAGCCGGCACTGTGAATAGGACGCCATGCACGCGGTGCTGCGGGCCACCTAGAGTCGCTCAGGTCTTTGATTATGACTAGAACCTTCAGTGCTAGGACCAAGGAAAAGATATTTATCCTACCCCTAATAAAAAATGCTATAGGCTTAACATGGGATTTGTTTATTTCACAGGTGTGACATAAAGTGTTGTTTATGCCACTACTTTCTGATACTGAAAAAATATGGAAACGGGGTAGGATAAAATCTAGACGCCACTCGTTGGAGTTTGAGCTTATTTATGCCACTCATTTTGTTGGCTCCATAATTTCACGAGTCGAAGACGAGTGACATTATGGAGCCAACAAAATGCGTGGCATAAACAAACTCAGACTCAAACTCGTGACGTCATACCCAGTGACATAAACAAATCCCATGTTAAGCCTATGGCGTTTTTTATAAGGGGTAGGATAAACAATATGACACAGGGTATTACACGGAAACAGACTAATGATAAAGCCTATAAGACACCGACCCGATGGCTGTGCCCGATTCTACCTTTGGCCGACGGATTCGTCGGGTCTGTGACAATCTGCGTCAATCGGGTCGGTGTACGCACTTCACCGACCCGATTTTATTACCTTTCCCGACGCGTCGGGCATTACTACCATGTCAGATATGACCGACTCTGCCCGACCTTAAGATTCTGGTGTACGCACTTCAGAGATCGTTACCGATTCTGAGCATGCCATTTAAAAAGCGTTGCTACCTATCCCTCAGTCCGATTCACAAGGGCTTTATATCGATTTGTAGGGGAGACAGAAGCGGTTATAGATCTGAAAACTGTTTTCAAACTCTCCATCAAGTCTCCCCAAAACTGTCTTGGAGGTGCATTTTGTCCTGAGTCACGATCGGGGTCACTGGGTGTGATTGCAGCAGTGTTGTTTTTTGACAGATTAAATTGCTGAAACAAACTAGAGTATTGTACTAACAAGTCATGGTTGTCTCAACTTTATAGTTGATAATTATCTTGGTTTTAGATAGGAAAAAGATAAGCCTATATAACTGCTGGGTCTGCCAATGTATTAATATGCATGCAATTTCGGTGTCCCTATGTTATCTCAGGTATATCTAAAGTATCGTTGACACTATATGCACGTATGATACACCAAATCGGAGCTGGAATACCATAGAATACGATGCAATCACTTTTATTTCTCTGGAGATAATGTGCACGGGTATTATCAAAGTATTACGCTCATACACTGTGTCTATCAATGATAAAGTATACGTTGTCAGGTGAATGTTTGGCTTCAGTCGTTGCGTAACTAAGGACATAAGGTGCGACACCGGCCTGTGGAAAAAGGCCAATTGTCGTTGGTGGACGACAGGGATAATTAAACGCGTTTGACGACCCCTCGCCGAAATTGTCGTTGGTGGAGGTGTCCGTCATCCGCACTGTTGTCCCCCAAGACACATCAAAATTAAACGACCCCTAGTCTACGGGCCACCGTAAAGTGGTCTTTAATATCGCATGAATTATACCTTTTGTAGCTCAGTGGTGGTTTGTCTAAGATTATCATGTATACCATCATTATATCATACCATTACCTTCATTAATTACACGCACATATTTTGTATAAAAGATATGTGCGAAATTAGGACAAGAAAAGTCCCCTCGTTGTATAGTGTGTTCGTTACAAACAAGGATTTACTGTGGGCGATTATTTTGACAAGCTGTGCTGGTTAGGTCACTTAAAACCAGACCATAGGAGGATTAGAGGCTAGTGTATAGGATGTGCTGGGCCAATTTAAGCCATGTAGGTCAAGTATTTTGTTTTCCTTTCTCAGAATTCAACCTGGGCTAAGTTATTTACATTTCACAATAATATATTTGATTTACTCTGATATTACTATCACCAGAGATTGTGGTCTGAAAAAGTTGTAAATCGATATTAGTTCGGGTAAGATCTGCTACGCAGAGGCTGCTTATTGTACCCTTATAATACAGTACGAAATTTAAAAAAATCTCGTAACACCATTTAAACCTCTAAATAAAAAACTATATATACCAGTACTATTTGTATTTAACCTCTCCCAATATAGATATTGTCTCCCGATTTCTTCTTAATCATCGGGAAGAAATGCAGGTGGGTCTTCTCCTACACCTATGTACACCAGCAACACTACATTGTAGTCGGCGTAGTCCTGTCTTTTTTATCTAAGCCCTGGTATTTTTCCCCATAGACTTAACATTGGGAACCCGTATCCAGCGGCCAGGCAATATTTGAGAAAACTATCCAATGGGGGATCATGTCAGAAATGTTAGCCCTATAGTCAATGTGAGGGGTGAGATAAATTCAGAAACATATTCAAGTTTAGGGTCAGAGCTCAATCTCATCTTGTTTGAATTGTGTGCTAATTCATGCGGCTTTGCCTTGTGGATTACTACGTGATTCAATCTCGATGGGATACGGGCTCAGACCCTAAACTTACATGCGAGTGTCTCAACGATATTGGTGAACTTACTTCAACACATATGGACGACCTTATGGACGGCTGATACTGTCTTAGTCAAGAAACTTATATATAACTAAACGATAACCCTTGTACGAGGTACAGAAAAGGTCCTTAAGTACGATCCTAGATTATTAAACGGGACCCTGATTCTTCCCCTCACACACACATAGCTCTCACATTATCCTACCCCTAATAAAAAACCGCCATAGAATTAACATAGGGAAATTAAATTATGTGGCAGGCCGTGACATAAAGTGTTTTTTATGCCACTAGAGTAATAACAATATTGACCAATCAGAGAGCAGGATGTCAGCTACTATGAAAAACAGTTCTGTTGGTCATTGACTCAATATTTATCTTTTAGTAATACAAAAGCATAGACGAGGTAGGAAAAATACGAAACCGAACTCGAGTTAGACTTGACAATGTCTATGCCACGACGGGAAGGTCGCGTATTACTACACGAGGCGTAGCCGAGTGTAGTGAGGAGCAGACCTGACCAGAGTTTGTTTTTTTCTAATTCCCTGCCCATCCCCTACGACTGCCCCGCCCACACAGTCTCCATCATCCAAGTCGTAGAGTTTCAGACCCGGGTCCCATCCCTCTAGGTAAAATACCCACCCCCTCATCTCCTCCTGTTGTGGACAAGCCTGGTTACACTGGTCACCATCCCTCACGCCCAGGAGGAGCGGAATCTCCTCGAGTCACCAGACTACCCACCTGAATAATGCAGGCGCTGTTTATCCACTCCAGGTGATGCGGTGACTGGAGGACGAGGATCCCTCCTGACGGGCGGGCGGGCGGCACGGGGGTGCAGGCGGCAGGAGGAGGTGTGAAAGCCGGGAGCCCGTCCTCTGTGCTTGAACTCAGGGATCCAAGTGATCCAAGCCGGGCGGAGAAGTCGTCAGTGGTGGTGTGTGACCCAGTTTAACCCCGTGGAGGCGCGTCGGTGGAGTGAGTGGTGGTGGTTTGAGGGGGCTGTGTTTAGTGGGTCACCACAGTCTCGGGGCCCCGGTGGCTCCTTTACTATACTCTGTTCTACTTTGTCATGGCACGACCCAAACTGCTTCGCTTCACGTAATACTAGTATATAGGGTCGGATGTTGACTTGCTGAAGTCTTTGATTATGAGCATTCATTAAATGATTAAACACAATCAGAATAAATTATAATATGTATCCTTCTTTGACTGGCCCATGAATCTAAGACTTGTCCACTATGAACAAAATCTCCTGTTTATGGCCTAGGTGCTCCATGTAACCCTATACCTCCTCCAACCCCTCCCTCCTCCCCTCCTCCATTTCTCTGGCCGCCTGTGTTGTCATAGCAATAAGTTTCGCATGCTCCTGACTGTGACTCGATTGAGATCAAAGTGATAGGTTATCAATCTCCCAGCAGATATTCTGACCAGTAGCCAGGATATCTGTATGGAGAGTGTTGGGAATACTGGAGCTAAACAGCGCCAGAAATCCCACACCATTACCGATTGTACCAGTCCCTGTATCCCAGCGAGGAGGGTAGCCATAGGATGCAGGGACTAGAGCCAGTCTCTGTGTCCCAGCAAGGAGGGTAGCCATAGTATGCAGGGACTGGAGCCAGTCTCCTGTATCTCAGCAAGGAGGGTAGCCATAGGATGCAGGGACTAGAGCCAGTCTCTGTATCCCAGCAAGGAGGGTAGCCATAGTATGCAGGGACTGGAGCCAGTCTAGGTCGGATGAGTCTGACTAAAAGCCCGTTTCCATTGGCCAACGAAAATGGTGTAGATTGTTTGTGTTCTCCTACAAAAAGCTAATTTCCATTTGCCATCACCGATGTACAGTCAGGAACAATTATCGGGCCTTTAGCACTGCTGACACAAAATGTAAATAGGCTATTAGGAGAACACAGAAAATCGACACCGTTTTTGTCGGCCAATGGAAACGGGCCTTATGTCCCGTTGAGCTTGGCACATGTAAGGCCGGTGACAACTACCTAACCTTACCAGTCATAGCTTACACCGTACCCCCCCCCCCCGCACCCCTCACATTCCCACACAATCCCACACACCCACACATACACAAGGCCAGCCGCATACAACTCGCTTCAATAAACATACACAATCACACGTTTGTCGTTCGCCATTCGTACTCGGAGTTATATATACTTCATCCCACATTGGCTTGGTGAATACCAAAGTGTTTGAAGTACCATGGTGAAGTCCTGTACACGCACTGGAGTGAGCAGGCCGTTATATTCCGATGTACAGATATGGGTTCATTAATACTAATATGGCATTCTGTTCAATAGGTATATACGTTCAATTAGTTATAAAGGAAATACTTTCCAGTTCTTGGTTCTGTTTGTTTGTTTGTCTGTTTGTTTGGGTAGTTTAACGTCCAATATATCCAATTAGACTTTTTCCAGTGATATTCATATTTTCTGTAATACGTTTATAGTCCACTAGTGATATGCATCTTTATATTATATAATCTGAATATATGTCAATCAAGTATATTTAGTCGGACGGCCACGTAATGGATGATGCATGCCTTTGACACCCTGAGACACTGGCACCCTGACCTATTCCCACTATCACAGTGATTAGCACGCAGATAGTGAAGGGATAGATTTTTCTCAGCATGCTGAAAGTGTATGTGAGCACTCTAACCTTTAATAGACAACGTATATTCGGCGTGCAAGCACGCTCTAATAAACACAACTGGAACTGGAATCAGCATTTATCTCACCCCTGGAATAAATGTCCATAGGCTTAACATTGAGAACTCGTTCTCCATGCCCCTACAAGTATTACAGTCCGTTCTCCATGGTCTATATCCTCTTTGTTGTCCATTCTTTTAGTTTTTACAGGGGTGAGATAAATACACAAAGCAACTCGTTTTGGTCAAAGAAGTCATTCTCCAACTCTTTTGAATGCTACGTGATATTCACTCGGATGTCGCCCCATTCATATCACTCAACATCAAACTTGTAGAGAACGACGACTTTGACCAAAACTTGTTGGTTTCTTCTTTAGTCGCTATAACCATCTATATAATCCGAACGAAGACGTATGAAATATGATATATATATATATTAAAAACCTTGACCTTTTCCACACCAGATCTATAGATGTACACACATTTATATATATATATATATATATATATATATATATATATATATATATATATATATATATATATATAATCGTGGAGCTGTAATGAATAAACATGGATAATGATAATAATAACAATTGACTACATATTGGCGTAATTGATATTTATTCTAGCAGAAATAATAACTGCCTATAAACAAGAAAAAAGAATTTTTTGTGTCCAGCTCGTTCAGCGACCAGGGAAGTTGTGGCGCTTGTAGTCTTGACGCCTACTGAATGGTATAAAAAAGGTCCCGGTGTTGGCGCCACCGTCTAGTGACGCTTCTAGTGACCTCTAGTGTCCTGATCTCGGCATCTCTCACTCTTTATATTTATATAAAGGCGGCTCCTTTATATATCACATATATATATAATTACTTTAATTAACAGGAGTCATGCCGTGTCAATCTGCACCTCATTACACCAGTTCCCCATATCGTTGATGTCGGTGGTGAACACATTTCACCGACCTGTGAGCTCTGGAGTAGACGATAGAGCTCGCTTGTGGTGCAGATCGCACATCTCTTGAATCTACCGCTCCCTCCTACTACATACATATTGAATATCTCTGATAATACCCTGCAGCAGTTTCAGTTATTCACACGTCAACATACAGCCCAGGCCATGAGGCAGGCCCGAGAGTCTACGCCGGGTAGTGCCATACGTTTCCACCTGCCGACTATGACTCCCGATTATGGCATTTTAAAACCCCACTGATAATGAGGGTCCCTTAGTCTCAGTAGTAAAGCATGTCTGAGACTATATATGTACCGGGTATGTCCTTCCATGTGAATCAGATCCGCCATTTTCCTTAGAGACTGGGAAAGCTCAATTTCAGCATTCTGCTCTGAGGTTATTGGACGGAGGCGAAATTATCATAGATAGGGGAAATATGTAAAATACAGCAATCTCAAAAACGTGAGTCTCTCCTTGTGAATCCCACTGAAGGCCCATTCCCACTTAGCGATTTCTGCCCCTGAGACTACTGCCAGGCATAATAGCCGGGAAACGACAGTCGCACAGCGGGTGGGAGGGCACAGTCGGAAAACACAGTCTAGGTCACAGCAGGGGGTCAGCGATTATGCCCGGATATATTTCAAACATGTTTGAAATTTAATCAAGCCCAAACAACAGGGGGTAGGGCAATAATCGCCAACAATTTTGCCATTTTGAGTTCCCATTTGGCGACTCGACAAATTCCTAGAAATTTTGGCTTGTAGTCACCGATGGGTCCCCTCTGGCTGCCTGAAAATTGCTTAAGCGCTATGCCCATCTACCAATTAATGGTTGAACGATTAGCTCCAAAATCGTATAGGAGTAGGTCAACTTGTCGCAGGCAAATTACGTAACTCCTCGCTAGACCGGCAGACATCGAGGAGAGGGAGTGGTGGGTATTAGTCCTAAGCAAATCAGTCTACACTTACCTACAGATATACGATCATGCACCCTGGCAACTAAATTTATCAACATGTTGATAAACATTTCACCACCGATGTTGAAACATAGAAACCACAACTTGTCTGTGACAAAAGGACATCTGAAGGAGGTGGTTCACTAATCGGTGGCTCACCCTTACCTAGTTGTCCTACATCTATGGACTACGGCTGAGGACTTTAGTGTTGCTTAAGCCTGATGCTCATCTACCGATTCAGGTTTTTTTTTTTTTGGGGGGGGGGTTTATTGACAAAACTTTAAAGACACAAAGTACTCACCACTCAGTGGGCGCTCTTCCGTACTATAGTCGGAACTATATACAGCAAAGACATACACAGCACTATCATACAACAACACAGACATATATACATAGTATTTCCGACACAAAGACTACATACACTTTATTTCAGTAATACATCACAGTTCAGATCTATTGATCCACTTCACCAAAAATAGGTATTAGTTCAAGTCAGGATCTATTGATCCCCTAGTACCAATAAAGGTTCACATGTTAGTCAAGCAGATTATTTATGTTGATTGTTAGTAACTCTCTTTTTACCCTTGATTTAAAGTTGTCCTTTCTATTTTCATTCTGGCATTCTGCACTAAGCTCATTCCAGATCTTATTTCCTATGTAAAGTGGGCAATTTCTGAATTTTTCTGTTCTTGGCCTTTTTATTTTTAATTTTATTTTGTTTTGACTCCTGGTATGACCTATTTTTGTTTCTATCCGGTTATTTGTTTGTTCTGACCACCACTTTATTAGCTGCATTGTATGTGCCGACCTACATATTTGGAGGCTCCTAATATTACACACTTCCTGCAGATCCTCTACAGATTAGTTACCAAATCTGTCTGTCAACTGGTTGTAGGCAAATTACGTAACCCTTCGCTCGACCGGTGGACATTGAGGAGATAGGGTGGTGGATATTAGTCCTAAGCAAATCGGTCTACTAATCGGTGGCTCACCCTTGCCTAGCTGTCCTAAATCTACCGACTACGGCCGACTCTGTTAGGATGCCTTGGGTGAGACAAATTATTGTCCGTTTGTCGCCGACAAAGGTACATGAATGTTCCGAAATCGGTAGATGGGCATTGGGCATTAGTAGACCCGAAGCCCTGGATTGGATATCCCGTATTGTTTATTTATTTATATACCAGAGAAATGTTGTATATAGTATAATGAGTGAGCAAGCTATACTGTGAAAACGAGTGGTTCATTACACAGCCAATGAAAACCAGCTATTAGCTGATGGCTGTCCTTTTATTGGAACAAAAGATACATGTAGTCATTTTCTGTCAACTACCCAATGAACCAATAAAGAATCTTTAACAAAAAAAAACAAAAAACATCTGAAATCGGTAGAGGCATTGGCCTTTAGTGGGAACTAGGTTTAACAGAGACCATGCATGTTTCTAGCGGCATCTGTGGTCTCCCGGGAGAATGTGTGCGGGGACCACAGCAGGAGACCAGTGTTTATTTATCTGAGCCCATCCCAGCTTAAATCATGGCGACGTGAGTGCATGCACCAGTCTCGGCTGGTTTTATATCGGCCGATGAAAATAAATCAAAACAAATGCATAGATATGTATGTTGTTAACTGACGCTATCATGATCACAAATGTGTTTATTGTATTGGATAAGGCACAGAAGGGGATGACTTTTTGGTTTTTTTTTGTTTATTAGAACAAATGTGTGTTCATATACAGTAGAATGGTAAAGGGTTTTGTTATCTATTGAGATATGGGATATAGAGAACAATAATGAATAAACACAACTGGAACTGGAATCAGCATTTCGCTATAACCATCTATATAATCCGAACGAAGACGTATAACATATGATATATATAAATATATATACACACAATATTAACTGGTCTCTGATACAAGCGGTCGTATGCTCCGAAGAGTTGATGCGCAGTAATATTCAAGCACATGCGAGGATATTGCGCAGAGGCAACTCCTAGGAGCATACAACAGCTTTCATCTGAAACCAGTCTATATTGTATTTAATATCCACCTTTTCCTGACAAGTGGCGTACTGATATTAGTTAATTTAGGTACGCACTACTTTTTCAAATACACTATTTTTTCTGTATGTGCCGGCTTTTGCAACCCATATCATACAACATATCTGTATACCCCGGGTATGTCAATGCACACTCCCTATGTCTTTTCTATGGACACTTTTCGTTAGGTGGATAATAAATCGATATATTCACTCGATTCAAACCAAATAATAATTAAGTTTGGAAAATGGCAATTCCTCTGAAATGAAGATGCTGGTGATAGATATACCCATCATTGTATCCATGCCTTTGAATCTTTGGTTAAATGTTTAATTAGGAGATTGTATGTCATCATGACCCTTTTAAGGGAAAATTATCCATCATAGAATGCCATTATATGGAACCCATTTCTGTTGATTGGATATAACTATCATAATAGGTATGACATAATATGAGTTGTAGGGTAATCAAATCGTCCATGCTAATGAGTTAATTCCCACGAAGGCGGGAGTGTTCGGGTATGGAGTTGTTCCTCTGCCTTCACTGCCATATAAGGAATATAGCACAATCGTATATTCCGGGTGTGTCCATACACTCTCCCTTTGTGTTTTCTATGGACACATTGTATTTGGTGGATAAATCTGTATACTCCGGGTATGTAGATACAAATTCCCCATGTGTTTTTTATGGACACTTTGTATTAGGTGGATATATCTGTATGCTCTGGGTATATAGATACACAATCCCCATGTGTTTTCTAAGGCCACTTTGTATGAGGTGGATATATCTGTATTCTCTGGGTATGCTGGTATATATGCTTGAATTATGCAAGGATGATGCATTATGCATGTGTTACTGCACACTGTGCTGTAACATCTTCCTGTAAACCCATATATGTGACCCATCAACCTGTGGCACTGAGAGTAGACTGGTTTCCTATCCAAATAAATAATAGGACTGGTAAAGGGGTATTCTGAGTGACCTTGAACCTTGCATATGAAGCCTCTCCTCTTATGAGATCCCCTCCTCCAATAACTTATTAACATTAGTTAACAATGAATGACAACAATAAAAAAACAAACTAACATCAACCATTCAAAAGATAACAAAAAGAAATCCCCAAAAACTGACATATTGAGTCAGTAGTACCACTACTTTTCACCAGATGTCCTACAAGTAGTTAAGTTTGTACCCAATTAAGTCAAAGTAATAAGAGTTAAGTTTGTACCCAATTAAGTCAAAGTAATAAGAGTTTATTCATGTTTTTTTCTGTCCATTCTACACTATAGAATCTGCTCTATTGTTTAATATCAAACCCAACCCACCCCGATTGACTGAGTAGAAAGGGAGTCATTTCATTTGAATTTGGGAATGCTACAACGCATGGCGCTATCCCACAGTGCATCTGACAAAATGGCGGTACCAACCTGGCTTAATATGCGAGTACATAATCCAGGCTTTCAGGGTATGCGGGGAGCAAGCATAGGCTGGCTACATGGCCAAATAAATAATGGGACAGGTATGGAAATATTTCAAATGACCTTGACCTTACGCTGGTTCCCCGTTTATCCGTAGCTGAGTGGGGAACCAGCACAACCTCTCTCTGTCCGGAGATTCCCCAAATAACGTATTTGGACTTGTTTGTAAGGAACTATGATACACTAGGAGCAAATAGTATGTTCATCATAGATGAATGAGCGTGCAATTATAAATGAATAACAATTAAAGGTTTGGGTTACATTCAGTCTAGGGGTAGCTATCTGTAACCCACTGGCACCCAGTCAACTCTGCAAGTGCCTGAGTCTAGGATCCAAACATATCAAGCATTATTGGGTGTTGAGGTATTTCAGTCTTGAGTGATTGGTCATGGTCAGCTGGGCATGCCTCTAAGACCCTGAGACACTGGCTCCCTGCTCTGTTCTCAATATCACAGTGAATAGCACACAGATAATATGAAGAGATAGTCAGTATGCAGTACCTCAGGCAGTACCCTGAAAGTCTATATGGGACACTCTAACCTCTAGGTGATGTATATAGGGCGTGCAAGCACGCTCTAAAAATAAAGTATAGGCAACCTTTCAAAAGATAACTTAATTTATTGTTTCTCTATAAAGACTAACGGATTTCGCAATGTTCTTTATAGGCCCGTTTCCATTGGCCAATGGAAACGATGTATAAAAGCCCATTTTCCACTCTCCCAGCAGAGATCTTGCGCTCTACTTCCTGTTGCCGCTTATATCTCTGCCCCAACCTGCCTGTTTGGGCTTAAATCTGGCCCATACGCCAGTTTTTGAAATATCCTAAATTCTTAGCCCTTTGGGCAGTATTTTGTAGATTACATGTAAATAGATATGCATATTTATTTATATGTTAAATGATTTACACTCATTTCTGTTATTTGTTATATCAAATCAGGTATAATCTTAGGGATTACTTTCTTCATTGGAAGGCACCTAATGTGTAACAGGGTTTTGTTTGTCAACATAACACATTTGCTCACTCGAAGGGGCAGTCTAATCAACAGTAGATTCACATCATAAAGTGGTTTAGAGATGAAAAAGAAACAGCTGGATTGTCTGTTAACCCTATTTAACAATTCCTATATTTCCTAACTAAGGGTATGTGAGTTGTTTGACTTGTATAACTTTTGACAGTTGCCTTGTTTTGAATCTGAGATCTTCGCTGGTCTCCCCTGTCTTTAGTGGATACCCAGGGAACAGGCTTTAGGTTTGGGCAGAGACTAAGCAAGCGCTAGTGCCGCGGAAGATCTGGGAGGAGAGTGCCCATTTTCATTGGCCGTGATTGGTCATGGTTAGCTCGGCATGCCTCTAAGAAACTGTGACACTGGCTAACTCAATATCACAGTAGAAGATCTGCCGAAGACCAGAACTGCCTTTGATCAATAAAACAAATCTACAGTAAGGAACCACGAAAAGACCTTTACCACTGCTGAGGTTCTCGAAATGAA
The DNA here is from genome assembly GCA_950022655.1 of Alentia gelatinosa. Lineage (NCBI taxonomy): Eukaryota > Metazoa > Annelida > Polychaeta > Phyllodocida > Polynoidae > Alentia > Alentia gelatinosa. The sequence continues at coordinate 7,563,302 of OX465588.1, read as the reverse complement.
AAAATATATAAATAAAAAAAAGTTAGTTAACACAGAAAGAGAATCCGCTGCCTCTCTGCCATGTTGGGGCCTGTGCTGGTTGGCGGGTGCTTGAGTTGGCAATGTTCCCGGAACAGCGGGTGGAGTGTGGGGACAGTTGGGCGGTGTAGTGGTGGAGTGGACTCTCTGGAAAAAGGATTCAGGGACTCATCATCAAGTCTAGGTTGACAGCTGGCTTCAATCTTTGTGTAGGATGTTTCAGCTTCTCCCTCGTCCTATCGTCTCGGTGTAAACTCTGTGTGTTTTTGTGTTCTGTCCCTTAAGCCCCGTCTCCACTGTGCGATTATTCACCTCATTATACATGTACTCATATATCATTGTACATATCATTAATGTTAGTTCAACAAACAATCAGTGGAACAAAAACCCCCTTTGCTGGCCCTGGAGCCTACTGAAAATAGGGTATTTTTACCCTAGTCCATCCCTCCAGAATAAATATAACTTTAATAAAAAAGAAAAAATGTACGTCCAGTCTCAGATTGGGCGTACCTCCAGGATCGAACCTCGGCAAAACGCACAGTGGAGACAGCAAGTTTCCCTCCAGTCTGAGACTGGCGCACCGGTACACCCAGTCTGAGACTGGAGGTACCGCATGTACCCAGGATCGCAAGCGTCTGTAAATATCAAACTTGTTTGATATTTGGTATGCCGAGTCTGAGACAAGGCATACCCTATGTACCTAGAATCGCAAGCCCTCCAGTCGCAAGCGGGGGTGTCTCCACACAGAATTGATGATACCTTGCGATCCGAGGTACATGCGGTACGCCAAGCCGGTACCTCCAGTCTGAGATACAGGATCGCAAGCTCGCCAAGTCGCACAGTGGAGACAGGCCTTTACCTAAAGGGCACAGAGTGATTGCTAGTTCTGCCATCATCCACCAGGAAATTATAAGATAGCGCCAATGTAGTCGAGGGGGGGGGGGGGGGGCAACCACTGTTATTAGTTGTTATTATCTATAGATGATTTTGAGACAAAGCTAAGATTCCTCTATAGCAAGCCCTAAAAGATATCTTTGATACAATCCATTGATAATTGATCTCGCCATCTGGTGTTTTAGATGGCATCGGGGGCCAAAGATGGCTGCTTCCATAGTACAGTAGCTATGTGCACTATATACCCTACCCTTCTAAAATTTATATAGAGAGTAATGCACACACTTGTTATTCAGGCTGCATATCAGAATGCATTTCAACTATAACATTCACCTTACTCTACAAATAAATATGGCAGTTATGTTGAATATTTAAGAACCTACACCTGACTCAATTAGTGGAAGCACAGGCGATTGCATTTTTGGGCTAAAATCAATACAAGACCCAATATGTACGTCTATGAAATAACCAGGCACAAATAAAATGTTCATCATTGATGAATGAGCGTGCAATTATAAATGAATGACAATCAAAAGATGTGGGTTGCATTCAGTCTATGGACAGCCTAGTAGCAGCCTATTTCTATGCATGAAAATAGAAATATAACCGAGGTATGTGATGTACACATGTATATAGATGCTTGTTTTTTACATGCAGACATACATATACCCATACATATCGTTCGGATGCACTATGATTCATACCGATAGGCTAACATTAGAAGTTTCAGGAACCTTCTGATACACCAATATTTTCATTTATAATCGGAGTGTAACGGGAGGTCTATCGTGGTGCATCGGCGTTGGTGGGTGCTGGGCCTTATACAAGTTCATTATTAAACAGACAAAATAGTTTTTACTATATACCCATGCCGTATATACTGTAAATACGCACCGTTCTGCCATATAACGTAAAAATACCGTACGGAACAGTGTTCCGTGTGGCAAAATACGGAACTCTTCCCCATACGCGTTGACTAATATATCAATTGTTGGGCTAAACAAAATCAATAATATTTTTTATCAATTTCGGGTATATAGTAAATATAGAACGACCTACCATGCTTGTACAAGTTACAAAAAGAGATGACAATTCATGGTTTATACGGAACGAGGCGTTGGTTAGGACGTTCTATATAAGTATGTTTATTTGCAGTTAATATCAAATTCTATAGGTGCGCAATAATAATGCAATGAGTGTAACTTTTTGTCAAGCATGTCAAAAACATGTCTAGAACATGAGGCCTTCTGGTGTTCACCTAGACTTGCTCAAGTCTTTGATAACGAACATTCATTAAATGATTTATCACAATCAGAATAAAGTCCATTAAAGTATGTATCCTTATCTGACTGGTCCATGAATCAAAGACTTGTCAACTATGAACAGAATCTCCTGTTTATGACCCCATGCCACTCCCTGTAACCCTATAGTTCCTTCTACCCCCTATCCCCTCGCTTCCTCCAGTTCCCTGGCCGCCTCTGTTGTCATAGCAATAAATCTAGGCCCGGCGTCCACCTACTACGATATGGCTCCGATATGGTCTACGATGCACCTCCCGATATAAAAATCAAAATCGCATTGGAAGGTCACCTAATATCGGGGCAGTTGACCACGTTTCTGCGATTAGACACCGATAAAAATACCATACAATACGTGGTGGATTGGTATGTCTAGACATATGTCTACGATTTTGCACCTTCCCAATATGTCTCCGATATTTGCTTTTTGTATCGGTGCCATATCGGTAGCTATAAATTTCTATCGTAGTAGGTGGACGCCAGGCCTTAGCCTACTCCTGACTGTGACCCGATTAAGATCAAAGTGAGAGGGTATCATTCTCCCATCAGATATCTGACCAGTAGCCATGATATCTGCATGGAGAGTGTTGGACATACTGGCACTATTCAGCGCCAGAAATCTAACACCATTACCGATTGTACCAGTCCCTGTATCCCATCGAGGAGAGTAGACATAGGATGCAAGGACTGGAGCCAGTCTCCTGTATCCCAGTGAGGAGAGTAGACATAGAATGCAGGGACTGGAGCCAGTCTCCTGTATCCCAGTGAGGAGAGTAGCCATAGGATGCAGGGACTGGAGCCAGTCTCCTGTATCCCAGCGAGGAGGGTAGCCATAGGATGCAGGGACTGGAGCCAGTCTCCTGTATCCCAGCGAGGAGGGTAGCCATAGGATGCAGGCACTGGAGCCAGTCCCTGTATCCCATCGAGGAGAGTAGACATAGGATGCAGGGACTGGAGCCAGTCTAGTGTTCATCCTACACCACACCGCCCACGCTTCAAGGACAACATTTCGGCAAAGCTCCCCTTTTTCCTGCCCTGGCTGCATGATGCTCTCCACTGTTTTATTGCCAAACATCCCTGTTGTTTCCTCCAGTGCCTTTCTTTCCCTACCTCACCCTTCACATGCTTTACCCTGTTTATCCCAGGGGGGTAAACATATAACCCTTAGTCCCGGTCCCCTTACAACCCCGCCCTGCCCGCGAGGCCCCTAACTACCCCTCCCAGCCACACCCACGATGCCATACTACGTGTTAGCACCTTCCAGGAACGTTGAATAGACTGGAGGAAAAAAAACCTACATAAGTAAGCGACTTACTGGAAATCCCCGCAGTCGATGACTTGTTACTCATTCCAGTCACTTGCCTTGCGCCGTTTACCAATATCAGGGGTTGTTTTATAAAGGCAGACTTGAGATTTGGTATTCACCCAGAGAGACGCATGGACCTTCAGCAGGGTTTGTCTGAGACATTATTCTGAGATTATTTACCGGTACATAGTCTCCTTATGTGGGATTCACACGATGGGATTCATTTATACCTAGCAGAGGGTTTGTCTGAGACAAATCCTGTTTAGATTCGGTACTGGACCACAATCTCCTTGTGTGAATGACAGGGTTTCATTTTGCTGAGACAACTATTTTCCCTTGCAATTGTCGGCGACAATCACCCCTAACAAGGAACAGAATCTCATGACATTTTGACTTTCAACAGGTTTAAAATTTAGAGGGGTATGTTGGTGAGTTAAATGTATTTCACGATAAATGTACTTCATGAAATTTTTTTAGGGTGAAGAAACAAAACAAAATAGGTGGCCTCCACCCCAGAAAAATTGGAAATACTTCATGAATTCTCCCCCAGTCTGTGAGTCTCAATGGTCCTAAATTCACCTATTCACACGGACAAGTACCCTGGTCTTCAACTATGTACCCTGTGTAGGGGTGTAGGGGGTGTAGGGGTTAGAGTATATACCTGGTAAGTCTTCCCATGTGAATTGAATCCGCCATGTTACCCTGAGACTGTACAACACCCCAATCTGTGAAACGTAGCCTTGTCGTGGTTGGTGGACGCCCGCCTTTCCCTAGTTTCGTGACAAACGTGTTAGACAGACAAGAAAAGTGGCACCTGGGACCTATTTCACTAGTTTTGTGACATGTCTGTGACACCATACAGACATTGGGGTTGTTTAGTTTCGTGACAACAGAAGTAGCTGCCCTTAGGAAAAGACAGACCCCAAACATAAGAATTAAACAAATCTACACATCATGGACCTGTTTCACTAGTTTTGTGACAAAAGTGTTAGACAGACATGAAAAGCGGCACCAACAGTGCAAGCAAGAACGGACAAAACGAAGTCTAATACCTTATGAAACCGGACACACCATCTAGACGCCATCTTGACATGTCACGAAACTAGTGAAACAGAAAGAGATCTTTCCATCAAGAATTTTTCTCGAGTCCGGTTTTTTCCGAAGCGGTCTCAGGTGTGTGATCCGCCGCTGTACTCGCAAATCAGTCCTAAGGAGAGTTTCATACCAAGAAACTGCTTGGAGATTGCAGACAAGTGCGCTACCTTATTTTGGTCACGTGGGGGATCTCGTTCTTACCTCATTTGTTATCCTGTACGAGTTGATGAAAATGGGATACAGTAAGAAAATTGATCTGCCATTTAATCTGTGAATGAAACCGAACTCAGCAAATACTTGCAGCAACGCTATTAGGTAGGAGGGGCGTACCTTCTATTATCCTACCTATATAATCCCATAGGCTTAACATTGGGTTTTCGTATGCCACGCTGACTGGCATACGGAGTTTTATATGCCACTAGTGGCATACAGCATTGTTATCACGTAATATTCCAAAATCGAGGAGATAGGGTAGGATAAAATCAAAACCTGATTCATTTTAATCTTGGCCACCGCATTCCACTCCTGAAGTTTTGGCTCCGGACTTCACTCGGCTTTGCCTCATAAAGTCACTTTGCCAAACTCCAGTCGTGGAATACGGTGGACAAGATTAAACCTCATCCAGTTTTCATAGCAATATCTCCCACCGATAATCTAGCATCTGGGAATCATTAATCAGATGAAATATTATTCAGGTGAAATATAGAATAATATCGTAAAACATGATGAGTTTTAACCTTGGCCACCGTATGCCACGACTGGAGTTTGGCATAGTGATTTCACGAGGCGAAGCCGAGTGAAGTCCGGGGCCCAATCTCCAGGAGCAGGTTTTGATTTTATCCTGCCCCGTCTCCTCGATTTTGTAATTTTACGTGATGACAATTCTGTATGCCACTAGTGGAATATAACACTCCGTATGCCAGTCAGCGTGGCATACGAAAACTCAATGTTAAGCCTATGGGATTTTATATTGGGGGTAGGATAATAAATCACATACCTGCCATTTTGTGTTGGCGATTTCGGAAATCGCTGCATTACTCGCTTGGTGTGTCTCCAGCTTTAGTGAGTATTTATTCACAGATCAAATGCCTGGTCTATTTTATTTTTAAATACACCTTGAAATATTTCATATTCATAATAATTTATCTTTGATTTTGGACGCACAGCGTTCATCCATACCATGCTCTATTTCCATACATTCAGTTTCCTGATATCTGCGATGTTTTGCCGAAACCTCAATGTATTTATATCCTCTCTTTTACCATTAGAGCAATTTGGAGACTTCCTTAATTTGTCAATTGGTTGGTTAAGCTACACTGACCCCGTACTTAATTCTTTAAGAAAAGTCCTTTGTATAGGAACAAAGACGCTCGGAATAATCTCCCTGTAGAAATTCAAAATGGATCTTAATATAGTTGTAAATAATTTATGAAGTTGAAGTATATGAACTAGTCTATTATGAGTAAAAATGTGATAAGTTCGATTCAAGAAGTTAAGCACATATGATATGCGACAAACTTGGTATGTAAGGCCCGGCGTCCACCTACTACAATATGGCTCCGATATGGTCTACGATGCACCTCCCGATAAAAATTAAAATCGCGTCGGAAGATCACCTAATATCGGGGCAGTTGACCACGTTTCTGCGATTAGGGACCGAAATATACCCGTTGCAATGCATGGTGGATTGGCATGTCTAGACATGTGTCTACGATTTTGCACCTTCCCGATATGTCTCCGATATTTGCTTTTTGTATCGGCACCATATCGGTAGGTCTATATTTCCATCGTAGTAGGTGGACGCCAGGCCTAATCCTTCCGTTCCAATCTGCAAATCTCATCACTTCATCCAATATTACATATTTAAGATGTTTAAAGAGGATGATTGTTTCCGTCTAGCATACTATATGTTCGCAGAATGACCAGAATACCTGCCTTGGCAGAGGTCATTCATTGTACTTTTGTGCAAATAAATAAAAAAAATTCAAAGAAAAAACCCTGTTATCTGTATGTATATACAATGGGATTTAACTGGAAATCTTGAGAGATAGGTTCACCTGTTTTCCTTTCAGCATATTAAAGGACTAAACAAACATTTATATCCACTAGAGTGGCCTGGGGGTTCATTAGCAGCATGGAGTTGTCCCATTACCTTAAGTCCATATAAGGAATAGAGTAGACCGAGTAGCCAATGACTGCATTCGCAGCAAACCCCGACCTTCACCCTGACCTCCTTACATGATATTTTCTAGCGCCTTGGGACGGCTCTACAGTCGAGAGTTGACCTCGAATCTTAAGCCTGATGCCCATCTACCGATTCAGGGTTGAGCGATTAGTTTCCAAATCGTATAGGAGTCGGTGAACTTGTCGCAGGCAAATTATGTGACCCTTCTCTCGACCAACGGACACTGAGGAAATGGGGTGGTGGATATTAGTCCTAAGCAAATCGGTCTACTAATCGGTGGCTGATCCTTGCCTAGCTGTCCTACATCTACCGATTACGGCAGACTCCGTTAGGATGTCTTCGGTGAGACAAATTACCGTCCGTTTGTCACCGACAAAGGTACATGAATGTTCCGAAATCGGTAGATGGGCATTGGGCTTTAGGGGCCACAACCACCCTCTAAAGACCATTACCCACTGTACGATTCCGGAACATGGATGTTCCTTTGTTTGAGACAAAGGAACAGTCTTAAGTCTCAGGCCAGGCCCCTGGTACAGAATCGCCCAGTGTGGCACCCCCTCCAGTCCCTGGCCTAGGACTAGTCCTAACCCCCTGGAGGGATGTTCCTTTGTCACCGACAAAGTACAGGTCCATGTTCCGAAATCGGCACCGACAGATTTATCAACATGTTGATAAATTTTGTCGGCGACAACGGAGTTTAAGAAATACCCCCCATGGTGTGTTCCGAAATCGGCCCAAATTTGTCTTAAGGGTTGCTGAAAAGATTATGCCACAACCGAAATGGTCATTCCCGCCGATTTTTACCCCCAGAGGCCGATTATTTCTATATTTTTTTTATTGGGAATTGATTCGCTTGTATAAATACAATATGGTCTTCCATCTAACCCTTTTTAAAAAGTGAAATATATATTTGAGACTTGAGAAAGAAAGGAGAAATTTAGGTATTTTTTAATTATATATCTTATATACATATAAATATAAATATTTTCCAATACATATTAACCTTATAGGATTGTTCCCAAATCGGCAGCCAGTCTTTGAGAAAAAAAAATCGTATCTCTGTCGTCCAGTGTGTACTAAATTGCTTAAGACAACTCCTACCACCCCCTCTCCCGTATCATGCTGTGTTTATTGCCGTTTGGTGCGGATTTGCCTGAGACAACCTTAGGATATGCTTAGGATAAAAGGATTTTGTCCTAAGGAAATGAATCGTACAGTGGGTAATGGTCTTTAGAGGAGACACAATGCGAGCAGGGCCCATCCCTGAGGGGAGTGAGAGACTGTAAGCAGAGACTCATTGATTGAGGTCTCCCTGCGAGCCGCCTCTGACCCCGCACTGTCTGGGTCTGGTTCTGATCGATGGATGCTCAGACGAGAAGTAGGCCACACTGCGCGAAAACCTCCAGTTTATACAGCAAAACCCCGCGTAAGCGCACACCCTCCGTTCCGGGCAAAAGTGACCGCTTACACGGGGTGGCTGCTTACGTGGGGTTTTCAGGTTTCCTCCAGCCCAATATAAATGTGTTATATAACGATATATAGGGGAGACAGAGGTGATAATAGATCTGAAATCCATTTTCTGTTATCTTAATTGGGTCCGAAGTTATTAAACCTTGAATTACAAAATGTATTTTCTATGAATATACCCACACACACTGATAAAAGGCTGGGATTTGTTTATGCCACGGGTGTGACATAAAGTGTTTTTTAATGTCACTACTTCCTAATATTCAAAAATCGTGGAAACGGGGTAGGATAAAATCTAGACGCCACTCGTTTAAGTTTGAGTTTAATAATGTCACTCATTAGGTTGGCTCTGTAATGTCACTCGTCTTTGACACGTGAGATTACGGAGCCAAAAAGATGCATGACATAAATTAACTCAGACTCAAACTCGTGACGTCTCTTGATATTATGTGGACAGAGATACCAGGATAAGTCTGTCCCTAGCGACATCTGGTGGGAATCACGGCGAGGTCACGTGACCAGGTGATGAGCTATACCTGTTAACACCTGTGACTCTGCTTCAGAATATAATATATGCCTCCATGGAGCCAGGTAATATAATCATAAGCTACCGCTAGACTCTGATCGCTCTGAGGTTTTACCAGGCTAAATATATGGCCTAAGAGTATGTGATAAATTAGGTTAACAAGTTTCACTTGTACTATACACCTCTAAATATCTGTAAATATTCAATAACTTACCAAAATAAGTCGACTTCGAAGCGAAAATCAAATTTGCTTTGGAGGGCGGAAGTTGTTTTCTGCTACACACCACGCATGATGTTCATAGCCGCGATTTCGTAAATGAATTTTAAACTGTTTGAAAATTGTTTTCTTTGGTATTAATATTCTCATGATATTCTCTATCAATTTCCTGTTTGATATTTTGTCTGAATTTTTATCGCTTCATAAATAGGTCACTTGATTTGCTTACCCAATGAGATTGAGCTTACAATGTATGGTGGTATGGCGCCATACCGGCACGGTATGGTGGTACGGCTCAACTACCACTTGGGTAGAGGGTGGTATTTGGAGTATTGTAAGGCAAAGGTGTACAGTACTATATAGGAAACCCATGAAAGTTTAGGGTCTGAGCCCGTATCCCATGGAGTTTGAATCACGTAGTAATTCACAAGGCGAAGCCGAGTGAATAACTACGTGATTCAAATGAGATGGGATCGAGCTCTGACCCTAAACTTGAATGGGTTTCTGACTTTATCTCACCCTTAATATTGACTTATGGGCTAACATTTGTGACATTATCCCCCATTGGATATTTTTCATAAATATCTAATAGGCGTTAGATACGAGTTCCCGATGTTAAGTCTATGGAGAAAAAATATCTGGGGTGAGATAAAGTTTGAAACAGGTCAGACAGTCTGTCACTGCTGTGCATTTAGGACCGCACTGACCAGAAATGCGTTAATACTAACCTTTAGTGCACCATTAAGAAGGTGAGTAATGATAAAGCAGATGCCACTAATCTAGGTCGAATACCAGTTACAACCACTCCTAATTACATGTACATCCTTACATGTGTATCTCCTACTATATACCTGAAGGAGATACATGACATCTCTTATGGAGACTTTTATGATATCATATAAATATAATATCTTATTATCCACCTAATACAAGCTGTCCATAGAAACATATGGGAAGTGTGTAACTATTTCACCAGAGCATAACGATAAATCCACCTAATACAAAGTGTCCATAGAAAACACAGTGAGTGTGTATCACCATACTTAATGCATACAGATATATCCACCTAATACAAAGTGTCCAGAGAAAACACATAGTGAGTGTGTATCACCATACCGGGAGCATACAGATATATCCACCTAATACAAAGTGGCCATAGAAAACATATGGCCAGTGTGTATCTGCATGTTGTGTGCTCTGGGTAGCAAAATCCGGCACATACTGAGAAATAGTGCATATGAAAAGATAGTGCATACCTGAATGAACTGATATCAGTGCTCTACTTTTCAGGAGAAGGTGGATAATAAAAATACAATATAGACTGGTTTCAGAAGAAAGCAGTTGTATGCTCCTTAAAGTTGCCAGTGTGCAATAGGCTTGCAGACGCTCAGATATTGCTGAAACCGGTCAATATTGTGAGTGTATATTTATATATAATTATGTAGTGGTCGCTGGCTTTGGCCTTATTGAGGATAACCCTCCCTCGGAGAGATTGTATTCTGATTTTCCAGCGATGTGCCACCCTATGTGGAATCACATAGGTTGGTTCGATGTTTTTGTTATGTACATGACTCTAAAGACCTAGTCACACAAAGCCAGACTCCTCAAGTTTAATAAACAGTGGATGTTTATTGGTTCTACCTTCTAAGTGGTCCGGTGCGGATCACCGCAGTGTACAGTACCTTGCCCCCGGAGTGCCAAGTAAAGCCAGGGAGGCTTATCTAGGTGCCAGAGCACTTAGACTCACCTAACCATGAGAGAAACCCAGCAAATGAGGCCCCAAGGATTCACTCTTCTCAGAGAAAATGCACAAGAATGCCCGTTGACCTACCATGAACCTGGCTTGTATATAAGCTGAGTTACGTAATTCAGGCTACCCCATAACACATGTGCAGGGATGAAAGTCAGGGCTGACGAAAAAGTCGGAAACAAAAACACAAAAACAAATGGGACGTATTCAGGGGGGGGGACGCCCCCCCCCCCCCCGGTGCCGTCCAACAAAATTTCTGCACTTGACGGAACTCTGACAGCAGTGTCAACGGCCCTTGGCGCGTTTAACTGCCGCCAAAGTACTGACTGGAGGTTTATACGCTGTTGGTGAGAGCCTGCTGCCAGAATAATCTGTCACTTCTTGGAATTTATTTTTATATTATGATTTTCATACTTTGTTAATGATCATATTTCAAGATGCAGAAATTTCTGATTTCCGTCAATTGTCGGCGAACTTGCATCCCTGCATGTGTGCACGGGCTCACATGTATCACTACACAGCGGGGACTGACATCCCGCGCCCTCTATCGAATAGCAAACACACCACTGCTAGACTGACCCAACCCCTACATATATCATTATTTAACCACGATTATATAAATATGAATTAATAACTCGGTCACAATTATTCACTGCAGTCCATATGATGTTGTTGGCGTCACAACCACTCTTCCAGGTTACCTGGTTACTGATGCGGTAACCGGTGGTTACTTGGAGACGCCCACATGTCCAAATGATCATTCCGCTGTGATTTGCTCAACTGTGCAGTTCGTTTTAATCTTACTTGTGTTTTTCAGGTTACAAGTTTTACCTTACCTATATTTCTTTATGTATAGGCAAGGGAAGGTCCCAATGTTATCTATATATACTATATCAATTATTCATTGGTTCCATGATATTATATATAAATATATACATAAATATATACATATATATAAATATATGTGTGTGTATATATATATGAGTAGAATTACCAAAATGGATTATATGCACATGTATCTATCACACTATACACTATACAATCACCTGATATAGTTAATTTACCTTATCCTACCCCTAATGAAAAACTCCATAGGCTTAACATTAGCAGACTGTATTTGGTCTACGGTGCAGGAAAATTAAATCTATCGCTCTAGTGGGATAAAGTTGTCAAATGACGTCATTTGAAAAGTCACTGATTATCGGTGAGTTTTGTCATTTTTTAATTTGCTGAAGTAATTCATACGGGGTAGGATGAATTCGAAACCAAACTCAAGTTAGTCATGTTGTTTATCGCACTCCGGCAATGTCGTGTATCACTGCACTCGGCTTCACCTTGCGCAGTAATACGTGACATTGCCGTCGTGTGATAAACAACAACACGACTAAACTCTCGTTTGGTTTCTCCTAATTACCTTGCGTAGCATCACAAATACAACACAAACAGTGGACTGCTTCTTACTCCTCATATAGAGTCCTTACTGCTACCTGCTCACCAATGTAGCTCCCCATATATGGTCCCTACTGCTACCTGCTCACCAATGTAGCTCCCCATATATGGTCCCTACTGCTACCTGCTCACCAATGTAGCTCCCCATATATGGTCCCTACTGCTACCTGCTCACCAAGGTATCCAATGACCTCATTACGGGACCTGCTGACTAGATCTACTAAGGCAGTGCAGTCAATGAGCTCCACGTCGCCGATCCTTTAATTATCGCCCACCCGGCACGCCCTGTCTCACTCTCCTCCCAGATCTTTAGAGGGATGTAGAGCTTAGGATTTCTGCTAGGAGAGTGGCCCTGTCTGCTCGTGCACCCAACACGGTTAGACGTCAACTGAACACGCAAGGCATCATTAGAGATCACTGCTACAGGCAGTGCTCCATTCAGTATATTATCAGCATACTAGCGTTCATAAACGCTTTCGGCTAGAACCATCGAAAGTTGGGATCTCATTGGTTTCTCGAGAAAAGTAGATCAGAAAACTACAATACTAAATTTTAATTTCGGCATTGCTCAAAATGAATCATAAGAGAAAATGCATGTCTGAGTATTGAAATACAAAAAAGAGTAGCAGTTTACAGTTTAGTACTCTTCGATCTCCAGGCCTAGATCGGGTTCACTATGTCTCTATGTACGGCAGCAACTTCAAGCGGAATCCACAAAATTCTAACGTTTTATATGAGGTAGGTAATAAACAGATATGGCAAAAAGTGCATTAACCCTTTAAGGACGGGTGCCTGCGGCTGAGCTACCCCCTTAAGGGCGGGTGCTGGTGGCAGTTTGTCCCGCTAGGGGACGAACACATCGAGGCATCATTTGCCCTAGGCCGGTTGATGCCTCAAGGCATCATTCACCCTTAAAGGGTTAACTAAGATCACTTCCTGAAGTCTGATGTCACATGGGTGGTGGAACAAGGACACACAAGGTCATGCTTAGTGTATTTAGGTTTCAGCAATTCTAACATTTTCCCGTTCACAATAAGGAGACTGGGAAACTGAAATTATGCCAAACGTTTGCAATATCTAATTTACATTTAAGGGGAACTTCCATCATTATTCACCAAAAATGTGCAGGAATATGCATCGTTAATATATATGCATCGTTAATATACAAGATATGATGATTTCATGCCTAAAATGGACTTATTAACCCTTTAAGGGCGAATGATGCCTTGAGGCATCATCCAGGCCAGGGAGAATGATGCCTTAAAGCATCATTTTTTCAAAAATCTACAAAATCGTTTTTAATAAAAAAAATAATGGAGGAACATTAATGAAATTTTCACAAAATGTGTCTATGGTACCATTATTGGTACTTCTATTCAAAAGAAATAAAATATGTTAGATTATATATCATATCGCATGATTAAACAATTGAATTGTGGGTTTTAACGACAGTGTGCCCGTCCTCTAGCGGTATAAAGTGCCACCAGCACCCGTCCTCCAGGTGGTAGGTTGGCCACAGGCACCCGTCCTTAAAGGGTTAAGGGATTTTCCTATATATGTATAAATACATGGCTAAGCATGGCTAGAATATCACTAGAACTACAAACTACAAGTCTCTATTGATTATAAACGATATAATAAATTTAAATAATATATCCATCCCGGTATTCCTGCAAAGACTAGATATATTATACACAAGGGTAATGAATTACAGATAATATATGATAAAACATATTGCATCCTACACGTTGTCACTACTATCAGTTATATTCCACAGGGAGGGTGCGGTTGCTGCTAAGATAAGGCTTATTTGCGGTTGACGATGGGTTTCGTTGACATTGCCCGTTAAGCATAGGGAGGTGGGGCCGCCTGTGCCCTGTCATCATTACGAACTCCCCGTGTTGGATCAGGCCACTCTCTGCGGGCAGCTCTCAACCCGCTCACATCATTTCCACCGTCTCCAACCCAGCTCAGAGCTGTGCGACTCCGTATGTGAAACATACAGGTTCTATCCCTTGGCCTAACTGATCATGCTGGCTCTACATAATAGCCATTGGAGGCGACCCCTTGGTTACAATCAACATGGTCGCCCCCACACAGTAAACACGGAGCCGGCATATAACCTTGATCTCAATGTACTCTCATCAGTCCGACTAGAATAGCGCATTGCAGTAACACCAGCAATAAAATTTGTAACGGACAAAGCCTTGGAGTCATTCATTCAGCTTACTATTCACAACTGATAGTGACATGTCATCATCCGACCATCTCCAGCTTAGCTCACAGCCATGTGATTCCTGCTCCCAACTTGCTCATATCATCTCCCTGCTTACTCCAGCCAAGCTCACATTCACATGATTCCAGCTCCCAACCTTCACATATCATCTCCCTGCATCTCCAGCTAAGCTGTACAATAATGAGGTCAGGCCTGTCTACTACTCAGGCCGGACCACACTTGAAGCGGGATTCACACATGGGATTCATGTACCTCACAGGGTGTTCTTCTGAGACAAATCCTGCTGAGATTCTGTACCTCACAGGGTGTGTGTCTGAGACAAATCCAGCTGAGATTAATGTACCTCACAGGGTGTATATCTGAGACAAATCCTGCTGAGATTCATGTACCTCACAGGGTGTATATCTGAGACAAATCCTGCTGAGATTCATGCACCTCACAGGGTGTTCGTCTGAGACAAATCCTGCTGAGATTCTGTACCTCACAGGGTGTGTGTCTGAGACAAATCCTGCTGAGATTCTGTACCTCACAGGGTATGCGTCTGGAAAAATATCCTGCTGAGATTCTGTACTCAAACACAATCTCTTGTCAAAATAAGCTGTAACGGGCGCTGTAGTCGGATTGAACTTGCTCAAGTCTTTGATTATGGAAATTATAAGTAATAAAACTGCTTTTCAACATTTGGACTTCCCCTAACGCCTGGCAGGCCAAGGAATCAGCATGGAGGGGTAGCCATAGGATGCAGGGACTGGAGCCAGTCTATATCCTGGAGAGGAGGGGTAAGGTAGGTGGAGGGGTAGCCATAGGACCCTGAACTCTGAACAAGATACTATGGACTACCAAATAATGGCATAGGAGAAGGTGAGCGACCCGCCCACATGGGCGAGGTCACCTACGCTCACGTTAGGTGATTAATGAAACCGACCCTGTAAGTAGTAATCCATAACTACATACCAGTAATTATGTTGCCTTATCTAGTCAACGACGACTAATGTGATATCTGTTTGTTTTTTATGTTGCAATTGTTTGTCTTATCTTCCTGGACGGACAGGTTGAAAATCATGTATTGGATATATGAATCTACCGTCAATAAAAACCTTTACAAAAGAAAAAAAAAATAGGATGCAGGGACTGGAGCCAGTCTATGTCCTGGAGAGGAGGGGTAAGGTAGGTGGAAGGGTAGCCATAGGTTGCAGGGACTGGAGCCAGTCTACATTTGGAGGTATAACCCCCTTAGTGAGAGCAATAAGGTCAGCGAGGCCACCTACAATGCTGGTCAAAAGGATTATCAACTTGAATGTCCATTTGGTTGTGGCTTTTTTTCCTTTATCTCACCCTCGTTATTTTCCCCCATAGACCTAACATTGGCATCCAACACCCAAGGAGTATTTAGAAAAAATGGGGGATTATGTAACAAAGGTTAGCCCATTGGTCAATGTGAAGTGTGAGATTAATTCAGAAACCTATTCAAGTATATGGTCAGAGCTCGATCCCATCTCGCTTGAATCACTACGTAATTCATGCGGTTTTGCCTTGTGAATTACCATGCTATTCTAACTCGATGGGATACCATCCCTGTCCCTGACCCATAGGGTTTCTCTATAATAGACACCATCAGTTTCTGGCAACTGATAATTGTTGTTTAGAAACGGCAATTTGATAAAGGTATTTTCATCAACTCGCCAGGCCAGTCCCTCTCATACCATGTCTATGCGGTGTAGTACACAGCCATCTTTCTCCTTCATCCCCAGCAGTGGTAGATTTACTGCTATATCAAAGGCCAATTCTTCTCATACGATGTCTACATGGTGTGGGAAATAAAACAACTCTCACCTCTGTAAATGTGTAGGGGTGCGATTTCTACCTTAATTCATCACATAGATTCGATCACCACCCTTGTGGTGTAAAATAACCTCGAGAAAGTCTGGTATGGACCTATAATGGTTAAGTGGACGTTAAATCAAATCTAACCGGCCATACATGTACCTTTTACCTCGGACGGTGCATGGGTAATGAGGCTAGACTATCATGAGTTGGTGCCAGCCATAGAAGACGAACTCGGAGCAGAGATAGACGGGTGGTGTGAAGGTCAGGGGAAGGTTAAGGTTATACAAGAACCGGCAGATAGAGGGTTGAGTCGATATGCAGCATACAGGAATGTCTCAACAGCGACAGAGGACTAACGACAGATAACTATCTCAATAACCTTTACTAATATCAACTGATATACTCGACTAATAGGTCCAACTCTATCTATGCAAAACCACAAAAAAAAAAAAAATCATTTCCAATATCAATGCGGTTTTGTTGCCATATAGAAATGAGAATGGTTCCATTACTGAGTTAATTATAATATATGATATTGCATGTTTCCAAGCAATGACAACAGAGTATTTTAAGGACAATCATACTTATTTCATACCGCCATACATATTCATGTATAGCTATATTTATATATATATATATATATATATATATATATATATATATATATATATATATATATATAATATATATACACACGAAAAAAAACACCATACATACATACATACATACATACATACACACATACACACACACACACACACACATACATACATACATACATACATACATACATACATACATACATACATACATACATGTATACATAAATATATAGGCTATTCACATACAAAAGAAACCACCATATCAATATGATCGTTAGCGTGAAATATTTGCATTTCTGCTTCAACAATATTGACTCTGTGTATAGACCGGTGGATATATTTTGTTGATCATGTTACATATAACATTAAATGCCACAGTTGGCACATTATACATCAACTGGTCAGGTGTGAAACACCTCTTGTCCTCTCCCTCTGGTGCCATCTGGCTAGATACTACTAGATGCACACAGACAGGTAGGGAGAGTTTTCATTGACAACAGCCTCTGGGTTGTACTATCCAGTCGCCACTTGCCGCGTCATTGCCGCTTAGTCTGTGTCAGTGGATACTGAATGTGGTACAAATCAATATGGTCTAGTCATTGGAGTCTGGGTTGCACTCAACCCGCCTCTAGGCACTACAACACACACACATCCACACGACCTCTGTTGCAAACCAGGGGGCCCGTTTAATAATATATGATCTTACATAAAGACCCTTTTCTGTACCTCGTGGAAAGGGGTATTGTTTATTACCATATACCCATGCCGTATATACTGTAAATACGGACCGTTTCGGCATATGACGTAAAAATACTGTACGGACCGCTGGTCCGTACACTAAAATACGGACCACCTTGCCATACGCGTTTATCAACGTATTGGCTGTTAAAAAAATTATTTTTTTTAATTTTGGGTACATAGTAAATATATAACATCCAACCATGCTTGTACAAGTCACAGAACTCGATGATAATTTACTATTTGTACGGAACTCGTTGTAAACGCCTCGGTCCGTACAAACCGTAAATCACCATCTCGTTCTGTGACTTGTACAGCATGGTCAGGACGTTCTACATAAGTAATATTGAAGTCTGTTTGCTATGACAGTATCAGCCGTCTATGAGATCGTCCATATGTGTTGTATAGAGTTGACCCACATCGTCCCTGGGGTACGTTTAACAATCTAGGATCGTATTCGAAGACCCTTTTCTGTACCTCGTACAAGGGTTATCGCTTCATAATTCCCAAGTTCGTTTGTCGTAACCGTCCAAAAGGTTGCCGTAATAAAGTTAACCCACATCGTCCATGGGTCTCCATGGCATATCGAAAAGGGTCGAGATGTAAGAGCCTAGATTATTAAATGGGATGTTGGGAGCAAGAATAAAGGCACACTATAGACTATATTGAGGTATCCCAGAATACCGTCTGTTTACAAGTCCCGGGGTGTGCTGGTTACCGACGTTGTATGGGGATAGACCTTGAACCGTAACCCGAAATTATCGCAGTTTATCGGTTTTTATAAATCTTCAAATGGGAAATCCGATGTTAGAAAGGGAAAATTAGCTATTTCTACATACAAATCCGAAATTATATTCAAGTTCTTCAAATATAAATGGGAAAACTATGGTTCATGTTGTTGTGGTGAGGCCAGCCAGTCGTGAGCGGAACTTGTATTTAACCTGAACGATAAAAGGGAGGCTAGTAACCTCTGGAGGGCGTATTGACTGGTTTCAGATACAAGAGGTGGAATGCTCCGAGGAGTTGACGCATAGTAATATCCAAGCGTATGCGAGGATATTGCACAGAGTCAATATCTGTATGCGCCGGGTATATGGTGATACACACTCCCTATGTGTTTTCTATGGACACTTCGTATTAGGTGGCTATATCTGTATGCTCCGGGTATGTCCATACACACCCCCTATGTGTTTTCTATGGACACTTTGCATTATTTAGATATATCTGTATGCTCTAGTATGTCCATACACACTCCCTATGTGTTTTCTATGGAGACTTAGTATTAGGTGGATATATCATTATCTGTATGCTCCTGGTATGATGATACACACTCCCTATGTGTTTTCTATGGACACTTAGTATTAGTTAGCTATATCTATATGCTCTGTGTATGTCATACACACCCCTATGTGTTTTCTATGGACGCTTTGTATTAGTTAGCTATATCTGTATGCTCTGGGTATGTCCATACACACCCCCTATGTGTTTTCTATGGAGACTTAGTATTAGGCGTATAATAAATAGATATACCTCTATATGCCCTGGCCAGTCTGTGTATGTCCATACACACTCCCTATGTATTTTCTATGGACACTTTATATTAGGTGGCTATATCTGTAAGCTCTGGGTATGTCCATACACACCCCCTATGTGTTTTCTATGGAGACTTAGTATTAGGTGGATATATCATTATCTGTATGCTCCTGGTATGATGATACACACTCCCTATGTGTTTTCTATGGACATTTAGTATTAGTTAGCTATATCTATATGCTCTATATCTGTATGTCATACACACCCCTATGTGTTTTCTATGGACACCTTGTATTAGTGGATATATCTGTATCCTCTGGGCATGTCCATACACACTCCCCATATGTTTTCTACGGACACTTTGTATAAGTTGGATAATAAAGGCACACGGGATGGTGGAGTCTAGTACTGTCTATGGTGTGGGCGTGTCAGTGACAGTGACAGTGACAGTGACAGTGGGTGTGTCTGGATGCTTACTCATCTGCCGTCACACGGTCAGTGCAGCCTCCGAAACGACTGCAGCGACCCTCTGTCTGCACCTCCCTGACAACCGCACTCCACGCTCCACACTGCACGTTAACCTCGATACACGGTGACCCTTCACTCTGATGTTAACGTACGTAATGTCTTACCTGTTTGGCGAGGTGGACGGACGGACGAAGAGTTGGGGAAGTCGGCGAATGATGCTCGAGATACGGGAACCCTGCTCCCTGCTTGTAACTTACTGTCAGCCACTCACCAGCGCTCTCCTAGCAGAGATCCGGCGCTCTACTTTCTCCAGACGCGTGGATAAGCCAAGCGAAAGATCTGCTTGGAGAGTGGGGTGGGAGCGTTGCTTTGAGGCCTCCGCGGGAACACTGGGGAGAGTTCTAATTCCCGGCTCCGCGCCAAGTTCTGGAGTGAACCAGTTAGTGAACTTAGTCAGACTGGTCCGAGCCTATACTCTAGGTGAAATTAAGCAGTTTGAGTCGTGCCATGACTAGAGTGAACCCACAGGACTTTTAGTTGTACACACAACTCCGACTTTAATGTCCTGTTTATATGTCTACACATTGCATGCATGACCTGACGTACTATGTAGTAGGCAACTGGAAGTAGAATGAGCTGTTGCATGCATATATATATATATATATATATATATATATATATATATATATATATATATATATATATATATGTATTTACGCCCTCCAGAGGTTACTCGTCTCCCGATTATCACCCAGGGTGAACACAAGTTCCGCTCGCGACTGGCTGGGCACACCACGATCACATGAACCACAGTTTTCCCATTTATATTTGAGTAACCTGAATATAATTTGGGGTTCACATGTAGAAATAGCTAAAATTTCCATTTCTGACATCGGATTTCCCATTTGAAGATTTATAAAAACCGATAAACTGCAATTATTTCGGGTTACGGTTCAAGGTCTATCACCATACAACGTCGGTAACCAGTGCAAACCGGGACTTGTAAACAGACTGTATTTTGGGATACCACAATAGGTTCTATATGTATAAATATATATTTATTATTTATGGTCGATATTGAGAATTAGGCGACAATTCGGTCCAATATGGTCCAAAAATAAAATCATTAGGATCCTTTTAGGAGTTTGCCCATGCAACTTAGACAGTTTTATGGTATCATCCCTAAAATGGCTAATAGTTTGGACTATTATTGGGATCAGTAGACCATATTGAAGTAATAGTCTCTTTAGTATTTTGCCTCCGTGTACATAGATATACCAATTCAAAATTCTATTCTAGGCTTTCATAATATCAAAATAGTATAGTTTCTTTGTTTGTTATGCATGAAGAACATGTTCACCTAGGAGAAAAAAGTGAAAAATATTACCTAGCTAATTCAATAGAAATATTTATTACCAAATGTATGAAGGCTATTTTTTCCTATATATATCAAATATATAACCTCGCTTATGTATATATAAATTTAGCCAATGATCACCTCTCAATCAATCCACCCCGGGGCCTTAGCTGCTCCTTGTCCTACGTCATTGCTTGTTTTTCAGGTAGCTGCCTGATTACGGATGCGGTAGCTGATGGTCCCTTGGTAACCAGGTTCTCTTAAACGGTCATTCCGCTATCATTTTCCTACCTGATAACACGTTTTTATATATGGTATATATGCCATATTGAGGTATCCCATGATTTAGTCTGTTTACAGTATCCGATATTAGCTGATTCCTTGGTTATATTGTCATAACCCTTGGGCCATATACCACAATTACTGTAGTTATTCAAATCCCATGCCAGAAATGGCATCGGATTTGTATACATCTCGCATATGCTCGGATATTATTACGCGTCAACTCTTCGGAGCATACGGCCGCTTGTATCTGAAACCCCTCAATATTGTGTGTATATTTTTCATGGGAATCAAAATTGAATCATGGTAGTATTTATACCTAAACCAATAACCGACAAGCAATTTTCTTTTGGGTTCTTCTATATATTGCCTTTAAATCTAAATACTAGGAGCCAAAAGTATATTCATCACAGATGAATGAGCGTGTAATTATAAATGGATAACAATTAAAAGGTTTAAGTCATATTTAGCCTATGGATAGTTTTCTGTAACCCACCTGCTCCCCGTCAACTTGTCATTTCTCTAACTGCCTGAGTCTAGGATCCAAACATATCGAGCAATAGTGCTCTGTTCTCACCATCACAGTTAACAGCATGCAGATAGTAAAGGGATAGTTTTCTGGAAACACACTGAAAGTTCAATGTGACCACTCTTAACCTTGACTCTAACCTCTAGATGATGTATTTACCGCGTGCAAGCACGCTCTAATAAGCACATGCTCTGTGTACGACTAGACGGTCTTCCGTCAATGCCAACCGATTGTCCAACCCGAATTCCTGAATTATGTTCATTGGAAGTACTTTAGAGCAATCACCGTAGGGCCAATCGAATTCCCAATGCCTACTATTTCCAAAGGAAAAAGCAATACATCCATGGCTTCCTTTATTACGTTTGCATAATGTAATCCAGCCAGTAGTAGTGTTTGGGGTACTTTGGCTAGTTTTACATTGCACTTTATGTATAGGCATCAGGCTATATTTAGCTCTGGCTTTCGTTGGGGTCATAGCCTTGCCTTCGAAGTATGCTATTAAGCTTAGGGATAGGCCAGGTTCTATCCATATAATACCATTATTATGCTAATTCAGACATAAGCTGCATCTTATAAATTGCCAGATAAAGGCAAGAAGTGTCTCATATAATTGTTATTCCCTTTTTGTGTATGTCCCTTTGTTTTCTGAATATGACTTTCCCCAGACTCTAGACGTTTACTTATTAAAGGCATATCGGACAAGTTGGCTTAAGATTAAATCCCAAATAATTTTCCGGAAAATTGAATATGATGATCTCCAAGTGTTGTAGTACACATATCTAACTTAAAAATAGGGGGTTAACTTTGCTAGTTTTTTATTTAGAATTTTTTGTTATTTTCTTCAAGCTTTCACCGATTAAAGTAGATGTATAGAACTGCACATTTGAATTTTAAAACTCGTAGGTCGACGTACTTGTTTTGAAAGAATTTGAGAAAAGAACTTTTTTCAGTATATTCCCTTTGTAAATCAAGTAAATGTAAATTGGCCTATTTTAGATATTAAGACTGGATAAACTGAACAAAACGTTAAATTTACTCTTGGGGAATTAGAATGAATCACAATGAACCAGTATTGATTGATAATTGACAATATTTGAAAATCACCAGGTGGCGCCACTGTGTATTGTAGGATAGGACTTTAACCGTCTACCATCGTTTGATCCAATGATCATTCAGGGAATACCATCACACAGAAAGGTCTTCAAAAGACATTGTATCAAATGGATATGAGAATATTGAAAAGACGATTTTATCGTTAAACTAAGCGAAGAATAGCACACATATTTTATTTGGCTACTAATGAGAGCTTAGCTCATTTATAAAATAAAAAGATAACAAAAAGTTTTGAGCCTTGAACCCCTCGGATTTCCGATGGATTCCGAGAAGTCGATACTTCTGCATTGGCGTTGGTTTGTTTCGCTTCATCATCCTATCCCTCATGCCACGGTTATTATCCTACCCCTCATATAAATCTCCATAGACTTAACATGGTGTGACTGTATGCCACGGTTATTATCCTACCCCTCATATAAATCTCCATAGACTTAACATGGTGTGACTGTATGCCACGGTTATTATCCTACCCCTCATATAAATCTCCATAGACCCTTTAACCGCCGCATTCCAAAACGAGGCAGGAAATGTACTGCCGCACCCCCTACGCTATTCCTATATACTACCGCTGCAGGCTTCTACCAGATGCACCCCTGAAACGCCAGCACAACTTGTCCATAGACCTGACTCGATCTGTGAATTATTTTGGTTTTCTCCGAGTTCTACTCGCAAAGCAACATCTCCATGGCACTATATAGACTCAAAACACAAGAATACATTGTTTTAAAACTGTTTTATTCAAGTATGGAAAATTTCTAACCCTTTCGTGCTTAAATCGACTGAGAAAATGAATTTGAAAAAATCCAAGTTTATGATGCCTCAAGGCATCATGCGGCGGTTCACACGGGAATGCCTGTAGGCATCATGCGGCGGTAGCCATGGGAATGCCTCCAGGCATCATGCGGCGGTTCGCCCGGGAATGCCTGGAGGCATCATGTGGCAGTGAAAGGGACAATTTATCGCCTATAGGGACTCGTCCTGACATTGAGGACAATACTGAAGCGCAGTGTCTAGGTCGCAGCAGGATCTCAGAGGTCTTGAGGAATTTTGTAGAACTGCATCGAGAATCATATAAATACTCAATACTCCACGAGTTTGGATGGGCCGCAATCATCATCGAGGCGAAGCAGAGTGCAATTATGGCACATCCAAACGAGTTGAGTATTGTGTATTTATTATATACCCGTGCACGATACTAACGCCTATTCTGTATAGAAGTAATGTCCAGATACCGTATGTACCTGCCGAAATTCGGTGTACGGGCACAGGGTACGCAAAACAGGAAGCAGTTATCTTGTTCCCGACTGTATCTCACTCGTACGAAGCAGCGAAAAAATACGCAAGGTTACGTTTAAGTATCGACAGTAAATATACACAATTGAAACCTGTGAAAGTCGCACATAAATGTACATCAATAAATATAAAACATAAAGTAATGTTTAGATACCGCATGTACCTGCCAAAATTCAGTGTACGATTCGAGTGCGGTTCTGGATTTATCTCATCCCTTTCTATGACATTAAATATCATCACAATATCAGAATAATTAGAATATACTTAGCAAATTCATATGACGTCATCTTACATTCACTACGCCACAGCCATGGCGTAGTATTGTCACTTTACCAGGGTGATCTTTGGGTATTTTTTAATGATGTTATTCCTATGGCTAAACCTCTACCAGGGGTGAGATAATAGAGGGAAACTATGTTCTGGTGAGAGAAAGTCAAAGTTACGAGGTGAGGCTCGGAAGTAAATTTTTCAAGCCTTACCGAGTAACTTTGACTTTCTCTCTCCGGAAACTTGGTTTCCCTATTCCTATATACCTTCAAATATTGTTTAATAACAATAATTAGCATTATTTGCTCACCCACCATCAAACCCAAAGCCAGATCCAACCTAATCGAGTAATTAACACTCTATGTTTTCTCCCCACTGGGCTCTTCATATGAATTTTGTAAGAGACGATCTGATTGGTCTATATGTCAACCTTGGGTAGTATAGGCAGCTTTGGGTAGTATAGACAAATAAACTTTCCTTTTTCAACGAAGTTTGGTGCCTCTCGATGTAATATCTACTGTGATATTATAGAGGAAACCCATGAAAGTTCAGGGTCTGAGCTCGTATCCCATCGAGTTTGAATCACGTAGTAATTCACAAGGCGAAGCCGCGTGAATTGCTATGTGATTCAAATGAGATGGGATCGAGCTCTGACCCTAAACTTGAATGGGTTTCTGAATTTATCTCACCCTTAATATTGACTAATGGGCTAACATTTGTGACATTATCCCCCATTGGATATTTTTCCTAAATATCTAAGGGGTGTTAGATACGAGTTTCCAATGTTAAGCCTATGGAGAAAAAATATCTGGGGTGAGATAAATGTGGTTATGTGTGGACATAGCAAACTGGTCACGGGCACAAGTTTTGGGGGAACGTGCGAAACTAAAGTAAGGTCTCAGGTTTGGACGCAGGTGGTGTAGAAAATTGCTCCTTGGATATCCCAAACCATTTGTTCCATATAGCAGAGACGCTGGGGAGTGTGTTGGTGGTTGTGAGCAAATTAACCTAGTCCTTTTCTCTTTTGAATTTTCAAATTGTGTTTTTTACATCGTCTTTCCGCCTACCACCACACAACAGGCTCCGTTAATTTAAATTATGTATCTCTTGAAGGTTGAAAACTGTGCTTACTATATACCCATGCTGTATATACTGTAAATACGCACCGTTAGACATATGACGTAAAAATACTGTACGGACCACTGGTCCGTACACTAAAATACGGACCACCTAGCCATAGATATATATTAAAATTTTGGTTGTTAAGAAAAATGAAATTGATTTTTTTTTTAAATTTCGTGGTATATAGTAAATATATAACGTCCAACCATGCAGTCACAGAACTCGATGATAATTTACCGTTTGTACGGAACTCGGTCCTTACAAACAGTAAATTAGCATCTCATTCTGTGACTTGTACAGCATGGTCAGGACGTTCTATATAATTACATGTACATAATTGCTACGAACGAATATATGTATTCATCCTACCCCTAATAAAAAAAATGTCATTGATTTAACATAGGCAAATTTTATGTGGTTTGCCATGACATAAAGTAATATTGTACCTAGAGAAATAAAAAAAATTGACCAATCAGCGATCAGGAATGAATCACCTGTGTAAAGAATTCCGGCTGCTGAGCAGAAATTCTGCCAGCTGACAAACATGGACCGAATCAAGTCAGACTTCCTAATATCATAAAATTGTGGAGACATGGTAGGATAAATATTAAACCAAACTCGAGTTAGACTTGTCACTGTCTATGCTACTCTGGGACCTGTTTCACTAGTTTTGTGACATGTCTAGATGGCGTGACATGTCTAGATGGTGTGTCCGGTTTCATAAGAACTATATATTAAACTTCATTTTGTGCGTTCTGACTTGCACTGTTGGTGCCGCTTTTCATGTCTGTCTGACACTTTTGTCACGAAACTAGTGAAACATATCCATGATGTGTAGATTTGTCTAATTCCTATGTTTTGGGTCTGTCTTTTCCCAAGGGTTGCTACTTATGTTGTCACAAAACCAGACAACCCAATCTGTATGGTGTCACAGACATGTCACGAAACTAGGACAGGGACCTGTTTCAGTAGTTTCGTGACATCAGGCCTAGACAGACATTAACAGCGTCACCAACAGTGCAAGCAACAGTGGAAAATGTCTTGCGAATATCAGGAGATCGGAGCGGCCAATCTTCTTCATATTTGGAACGATTATAGGTGATATGTATCCCCTACTCGTGTTAAAGTGTCATTGCTTAATACCTACGGGAAAAGAGTGCAGTTCCGCGTGTCTCGATTGCAGTCTTGTGATCTGTCCGTATGGTGTCACAGACGCCATTTAGACATGTCATGAAACTACTGAAACAGCTCAGTCCCAAGTCAGGTCGGTTCCTCACTACGCTCTCGTTTGGTTTCTATTAAATATATGTTGATCTGGGGGAAGAAACTTTGCTCTCTCAAAGGATCAATAGCACTGAGATCTTATTTAGCGGTGAAGGTTGGATAAACCAAATAAGCCACATATCCTGTTTTAGGTCTATTTCAGGTTAACGGAACAGCTGCCTTCTTGAAGGGATAACGCAATTGACTTATTTACACAGAAGACGATGGTCTAAGTTCTGATTGCCACGCAGCTGCAGGCGGACAATTATAATTGTTTAATCTTCTTTCCTCAATAGAATCAAATTATACCCCCAAAGCATCATGTTGATTCTGCAATTGAACATTGAACGTTTGCAGCTATATTTATTCAGGAATAGTGTTTGCCAGTGGATTCTCAAGGCTCTAAAAGCTCTAATTCTATTTGATCAATGGATTTGATTGGTAAGTTTTGGAAATGCGTATTTATTGTAAAATACGGTATCAATTAGGATTAATACATCTATATAAGATAAAAACTATAAAACTTGATTAATCGTTTCCAAATGTAAAACCCTAGACTATATACACAATAATGACTGGTTTTGTGTACGAGTGGTTGTAATCTCCGAGTAGTTGACGCGTAGTAATATCCGAGCGATTAGCGAGGATATTACGTCGTCAACTACGAGGAGATTACAGTCATTCGTATACAAAACAAGTCGTTATTGTATTTATTACCCACCTACAAGATTAATCAGAAATCTATTGCAATTAAAAAGTTTCTGTAAGCCATTTAGTTGCAGGCACCACATCACTGTCAAGTATGGCAGTAATTTGGTGTAGACTTACACCAATAATATAGTTCGCCATTAACCCGGGATTTTAGCATACAAAGTGTGATATGACAGAAATTTCTCATGATAAATAAGATTATTTTGATTGATTCTAAATAATTAGCATTGAATAACCATTCAAGAAACCTAATTCGAAGTACATGCTGATTCAACCTTATTATGGACAGGACCATTTGCTGGAATCTCCTGCAGGAGATTCTGACATGCCAGAATCTCCGGGTAGTTGTTTCCAGGTGCCCTATACATTTCCTATGGAGACTCCGTAATCGGTGGGTGATAAAGACTGAAGCCCCGCACCCAACAACGCCGATTCTGCCACCGATGGGCTTTACGATTGACTTCCCGATTTGAATCAAAATTTCATCTGGAGGTCAGATAAAATCCTCACAATGTACCACACTTCTATGATTCCTAATCGTAGTGTATCAGGAGTTATCTCACCTTTGGCACAGGTTTAGCCATTTATCCTACCCCTGATATAAAATCCCATAGGCTTAACATTGACTTTCCGTATGCGCCCGTATGTCGCATACGGATAAAAAATCGCTCCTAGGAGCGTACAAATAATGGACCAATCAGAGATCAGCAGCTGAAAGTAGTTCCAAGCGCCTTCAGAGCAGCAAGGAGAGCTATATGGAGGACTTCAGAAAGTTTTTATCATGTTTTTTGTTATTATCCTCACATAAAAACATCGTTCACAGGGGGTAGGATAAAATCAAAACCTTATTCGTTTTAATCTGGGCTCCCATAAGCGACTCCTGGAGTTTTGGCTCCGGATATCACTCGGCTCCGCCTCGTGATATCACTATGCCAAACTCCAGTCGTCGCATACGGGAGCCCAGATTAAAACTCATCCAGTTTTACGATAAGGAATAACGTTAGAAAAAAATACTCAACGATCACTTCTGTAAAGTGACAATACAACGACATGGTCCTGGCGTAGTGAATATGAGATGACGTCTTAGGTGATTGACCAATCAGCAGCCAGGATTTCAGAGACAAGACAAGACAAGAGATTTAAATGTCCCTAACACCGAAAGGGGTGAGATAAATCCAGAACTGCACTCGAATCGTAAAATAAACAATACTTCAATCGTTTGAATGGGCCGTAATCGCCACTCGGCTTTCTCTCAATGACGATTGCGGCCCATCAAAACTCGTGGAGTATTATGTATTTAAACGATTCTCAATGCAGTTCTATATAAGTCTATCATGGCACATCGGCGCAGGTGGTTGCAGTGCTTGAGGCCATCACCATTATTATACAAAAAAGGTTGTGGGTAGGTGAGTAAATAATAAAATAGGTGCGATTTGAAGATGTCGAAACAGATAAATAGGACCGGGGATGACCTAGGTGCATGTTATACAGGGCACATAGCTAATTATAACGGAGGCGGAATTGGAATTACAGGGGATTTATTTCAGTGAGACAAGTTCATGTATTATTACAACTGGAGATTACATGGCATGTGAACATCGTAATCTTAGATAAGACATGAGTATTTAGTGTCCGTAGTAAATAACCCTGAAATACAAAAATGTTCTCAAACGTGAGAAATTATGCCAAAGGGCATAGGCATAAATGCCCTAGAACATGAGTCTTTGACGAAAAAGGTGAGGGTGGGCGGGTTCCGAAGCAAACGCTGGCTTGAAGATCGCTGGAGGCGCCCTCTGTGGAGTACTGTGCGCATCTGCGACGCGATCGCGTAAGCGCTAGGTGGCGCCACTCATTCCTCCCGTAGAATTACTACCAATTTCCAATTAGCCTCAATTATAACGGAGGCGGAATTGGAATTACAGGGGATTTATTTCAGTGAGACAAGTTCATGTATTATTACAACTGGAGATTACATGGCATGTGAACATCGTAATCTTAGATAAGACATGAGTATTTAGTGTCCGTAGTAAATAACCCTGAAATACAAAAATGTTCTCAAACGTGAGAAATTATGCCAAAGGGCATAGGCATAAATGCCAAACTTATTATTACAGTCGGGAAGGGGTCGACGTCCTTCCCGACGGGGGTAAGCAAGGCCTAATGCCCGCGGCACTGTTCCAGGTGCCATGATGGGAGATAACACTCTGGGGAACCCCCGCAGCCACGGCATCGTGGACTGCCCCCCTCCTCAAGGAGTGGAGTGTTACTCTCTCGGCCGCCGGGAATCCCACGGCCGCCAAGGCAGTACGCATGACGGCGCACAACGGCCGAGAGGTAAGCGGCATTGATGATGAGAGGATGAACTCTGGCGCTGGTGGCCGGAACGGCCGCGACGTAGTTCCTATAGGCGTCCACCGGGCAGATCAGCGGTTCCGCCAAGCGCGGGAGATCGACCATGTGAGGGGGGGCCGCACGTGACCGCGTCTTGGTCGATCTCACGTGGATCCTGAGGAGTCCATGCTGGGCCTGTATATCCGCTCGTTGAAGGGTGTGGGGGCCGCCCCACGAGGTCAATGACGGAGATACGATGTTCGTGGCCCGTAGAAACGTGAAGTAAGCAATAAGTAGAGCCGCCCGGAGGACGAGGGCCGAGGGCCCGGCCCTGGATAAGTAGAGAAGCACGTGCCGGAGTTCTTGAAGGCAAACTGCAGGGGCCGGTGCCGGAACGTGGGCGGAGAGGCGTCTGGTGCTGCGCTGAACCGCGAGGACCTCGTCCGCAAACAGCGGTGCCGGGTCCCCGCCATGGCGGCGTATCCAGGTCCGGGCTCCTGATAGATAGTTGGTGGCCGTTGCCGGGGCCCGAGATGAATTGGCTAGGGCCTGGGTGTAGAGGGCCCCGTAGGCAACGGTCGGCCAGCGAGGATCGAATCCTGATGAGACGGCGAAACGCACGTAGGCCTGGGCCTGAATGAGGTGGTTCTGGCGCGTCGTGGGGGCCTCAGCCGATGCCAGGGATGCCATTATCTGGGCATGCAGGGGGGTGCCGGTGCCTAGATAGGATGGAAGCAAAAACATCTATATCAAATACGGGGTAGATATTTACAGGGGAACGGCCGCCAGGAGCGATGTCTTCCGCAACGGCCGCATATACAAAACTAACATCGACATCCCACAACGCCGCCGCCAGCCAGATCTCGCGGGCTACGGCCGAGACGACCGGGTCGTTAGTTCGGCCTGAGGCGATGGCCTCAACTGGAGCCATGTCGTCCGTGTGGACGATGACGGCCGCCCCGGGTGGCGCCCTCGCGCCGAGAGTAGCAATGCCCTGGAGAATGGCTACCGCGTGGAACCGGAACCCGGGGCCGAGGGCGGCCGCGGTGCCGGGCGCCTCCTGGCACAAGCTCGCGGTGGCCGTTTTAGCGACGATGACCGCGTCCCTGCTAGACACAAATATACTAAACGGTTCTCTGTGTGGAGAAACCAGAACCACGCCGTTGGCGGCCGTTGCATAACGTGTAAACCACCGAAAGTCCTCTTTTACCGCAGCTGGGATGGTCGCCATGCCCACTCCCGGGACTCGAGGCAGGAAGGCGAGAGCACGGGCAACAAACTTGCGGGCTTGTGATACGCAACGGGCGACGTATATGAGGCGGCCGACGATGGACTGGAGGCGGGCCCGGGTGATGGCTTTACGGGCGATCCACGCCTTGCATTCCCTCACTACGTCAGCCAGCCGGTCCTCCGGGATGCGCAGGGTCATCGCGACCGTATCTATGTCAATCCCTAGCCACTCCATTCGTTGGGCCGGAGGGCTACACTTATCTGCGGCGAGGACCAGGCCCAAGCGCGCCGCGAGGCCCTCGAAGGCGGTGTAGGCGTCCGTCGCTTCCTGGCGCGTGGCCTCGGCGCCCGCGAAGTCGTCGATGTACGACAACGCGTGGTGGCCCCCCGTGGTGGGGGGGCTGGCGCCCGTGAATCCCATCGGCCAGCCGTACTCCAGAAATTCGACGACCTGATTATCGTGGTAGTCGACTAGGGCCGCCCTCCATGCATCGATCCGCATGCCTGAGGGAACGGGTATCCGAGCCCCGAGGTAGTTCGGGAGGCCCGAGACCAGGACCTCGCTGTAGGCCCTCTCAATTGCCTCGTGCCCCTCCCACACTCCAAGAGATGGGCGAGGCCAGATGGATTTCACAACTGTTGCGTAGGCGGCAGGCCCACACCGTAGGGGCACAACCCGAGGAACCGGGGGGGTACCTGCGGCGTCCTCACTGTCGCCTGCGGCGCCACCTGCCGCATCTGGGGACGCGCCTGTGGCGCCCTCTAGCGGTTCATCTGCTGAGGTGCTAGACGCGCCTCCGTCGTGGACATGGAGGGTACTTTCAACATAGTAATCGGTGGGGGGGGGCGCGCCGGGACAGCGACGGCCACGACCCCCCGTAACACATTCATCGGCCGTAGGCAAAGTGTAGGCCGTAGGCGCGGGTAAACAAACAAATAACTCTTGTACATTGTCAGCTGAAGCGAGGCGGGACGGGTGATGAGTCGCCTCGCCTACCGACGAAAAACCTGGGGGGGGGGGGGTGGAGACTTGATCTGGCATGCGTGAAGCGCTTGCGGGACTTGCCGCGCTTAGATTCCTCTGCTTTACTCTGCATGCTATCTCCGAATGGCCGTTGGATGCCCCCGTATAGACCGAGCAGTAAGCGCAGATGTGGTTCATGCGAATGCCCGCTTCCACGTGCCCGGGGGGCTTATCACACCCCCCCCGGTTTGTTGAACGGCTGGCACGGCCTCGCTGTGTCGTCCCTAGCCTTTTTCCCCTTGACATTATCGACTGCATAAGTTATGCGGCCTGCATAGACCTGTGAGATCGCAACCCTGAGCAGCTGAATACGAGTGTCCTCGAGCCAGCCTAAGCGTAGGCGGCCCTCGCTGACCATCGCAAATACCCGTTCCGACCACCTCCGGACCTGTGCAAAGTCGAACTCCCAGGCATCCTCGAGGACCTCCTCCAGGTGTGCCACCAGAGGTGCCACGTATTGGGGGGGGGAAATCATCGTCATTAATAATTCGTAACAATGCCCATGCATATTCTGCCAATGTGAGTTCGTTCAGGCCTGTCTTCGCTCTCTCCGGGCCTCGATGCACATACAAATGGGGGTAAAACTTATATTTACCGGCTTCATTGACCCTCGAGGCCGTGGTCTCCAGAATCTTGCGTACCTGGTCCTCCACCTCGTCGTCGGACCTAGCCGGCCTAACGGTCATAGGCGGTACCAAGGCTGCAGCCCGCCTCTGCTCCAAGAGCGCGGCTTGGAATGTGGTGCCCTGGGATGCCGGCCGTGCGAGCGCTGCCGCCGTGTTGTCGGGTGCCATGGTGCCCAGCGTAGCGGCCGACGTTCCCGCGTAGGATGCCAGGGCAGCCGGGACTCCTCCTTGTTGAGCGGGCGCCGAGGCCACCACTTTTTCGATGAAAGCATTTTCCATACCGTCTGTGATGCCCTGGAGAACTCGAGGCTGGAGTGTCTCGGCCGTTGGCGCTTGCATCGAGGGAGGCGAAGTGGTCTTATTTGCTGAGGTGCCTGGATCTGAGCGGGCGCCATTGCCGTTCAGCTTTGCCGCTATCTCCGCGAGTGCCGTCTCCAAAACGCTAAACCTTCTGTCGAAGCTCGCGAACTTGTCGCTAAAAACGACATCGTCGTTTTCCTGGTCTTCAACTACCTTCGTCTGATCCTTCGTTCTTCGCTTTGGAGTGTTTTTACCCATCTTTGCGAGTGATTTGAGCGATCTCTTAAATTAGCTTCCGAAGCAAACGCTGGCTTGAAGATCGCTGGAGGCGCCCTCTGTGGAGTACTGTGCGCATCTGCGACGCGATCGCGTAAGTGCTAGGTGGCGCCACTCATTCCTCCCGTAGAATTACTACCAATTTCCAATTAGCCTCAATGTGCTATGGAAGCAGCCATCTTGCCCCCCGACACCATCCAAAACACCAGGTGGATTTTACCAAAAATATTTTTGGGACTTTCTATGGAGATATTTAGCTTGATATCAATATAATCTAAAGATTATAACAACTGATAATAGTAATAATGTCCCTCGACTATTGTGGTGCTATCTTACAATTTCCTAGCGGATGATGGCAGAACTAGCAATCACTCTGTGCCCTATATGTTGATTGTCATTGAACTACTTTCGCAAAGACTACATACAATATTGATCAACTTTCTAAAATATCATCTGAATTTAGAAAGGTATATACTATTATCCAAATGGTTCTGGTTCGCGGTGTAGGCTATACATTCATATACTTGTTTAGTAATATGTATCGTTATCATCCTTATCTCATCCTTAGTACTACATTTCATAATTTTGTTTAAAATGTATATTATGTTCGACCATGCAGATATGAATTGTGGTTACCTGAGCGCAGAGGAGCAGAATGTAAGACCGTCAAACTTGGCGAATTTTGTTCGACAAATAAAAAAAAAAATATATATATATAATGAAGGTTACTCTGGCTTTGAATAGATTTCCATTCTATTTTCAATTATTCTGCGGATATTGTGTATCCCCTACGGCCTCGAGAATACTTTAAAATCATGCAGAATTTTGTATATCTATGGTCTTTTCAGTGAAGAAAATAATTTTCAATTGTTGATTTTGTTTGTTTTTGAGGTTGAAAAAGGTGCTCCCAGAGTGTAATTTTACCTACTGCATTCTACCACTACTAGCTGTATGTGTATATAAACGGAAAAACATAGGTCGTAATTCTAAAGCACTACTAAAGCACCAGTTTCTGAAAGAATATTGCCGTAAACAACTTAAAATGACAAAGAACACACATATTCCTTTGCCTTACTTATGCTCACCATGGTGTTGCCATCGAGTTACCTTGAATCTCATCCGCTAAGCCTTTCATTTAGCACACGAGACTCTGTGCATTGAGAGGACTTTTAAATGTAGCTCTACATTCAGAAAGAGAGGTACCCGTTTTCCTCGACAGATTCACAGTATCTGAAGGAGATTCCTAGAAACCAGGAAACTGAAGCAGGTGTTAGCCTGGTGTACCATTTAGTAAGGCTCACAAAGCCTCCAAGGAGTTTCAGAAACTTGCACTACAAAACCTAATGGTTTTTTTTGTTTGGTTTTTTTTCCCCAGTTTTTATTAGGGATAATGTTTCATACATTAACGTCACCGAGTTCGGCAACACTGCCGTTCTTCCACTCGGGCCCTCACAAGTACATAATCCTGGTGTCCACAGTCGTACAATATTTTGCCTGATAGATTGATATCGTGGTACGGTTCAATCATTTTAATGGAATGAGTGAAGATGAGATGGAGTATATTAATACCATATCGCATCATGGATAACTTATTACCACTTAACAACTCAATTTATCTCCAGTTTATCAGAGGTTGAACGCAGACCACCGTTTGTCCCAATCACAAATCCGACTGTACTAGTCAACAATTCCACACCGAATTCATTTGCAGTCGTAATCTGAGTTCATCACTTCACATATAGGTCTAAATTATTCAACATTCCACATGTCATAACTATCCTTGTCTCTTCCTTTTCCGTACTGAACGCTGTACATATTGTTAACCCTAGTGACTCTCAAACTAACCGCATGGACTAAACTCAGTGACAAATAGGTCATGATGAGAAATCGAACGATACTCTTGAAGACACCATATTTGTACGAATGTTGCCTTATATAAGGCTCAATAACAAATGAATTGTATGATGCTGAAGACCGAATGTTAAAAGTATATCGGACAATTCAGCTCGAAAATTAAAACCCATGTCAATTTCCTGAGAATTTAATATGATGATCTCCAAGTGTTGAAGAACACAAATATATCTTAAAAATCAGGGGTCACCGTACTGGTTTTTGATTTATAGATCAATATTATGATAACTTTATATTAGAATATATAGAAATTCCCAAAAGTATTTTTTCACATAGTGAAACCCATGTCATTTTCGTCAAACTTTCACAGAATATAGAACATATATAGTACTTCTTATTTGGGTTTTCAAAATTATAGGTCACCGTTCTTGTTTTTGAAAGAATTGAAGAAAACTATATTTTTTATGTAAATCCAGCCAATGTAAATTGGCCCATTTTACATATCAAAATTGGATAAACGTGACATAATGTTAAATATAATCATGTATGATTAGAATGAATCCCAAGCAACCAGTTGTGATATTATTTAAAAATCACCAGGTGGCGCCACTGTGGATTGTAGGATATGCCTTTAAACTGAGAGTACACTAAAACCAGTTATCTTGAGTGAGTTTAAACATCACTTGTAAAGAATGACTGGCAGTTGCAGCCAGTTTAGTATTAGAATACTGGGACCTGTTGAATAACCTAAGCTCGTTCATGAAGAACCTTTCCTGTATGCCAAGCACCCCTCTCATAAGATCTCACACTCTCTAAGTTGTATTCTGTATTCTCACTATGCTTTATGGAGAAGAATTCTTAACGAACTAGGCTTAGAGCCTTGATAATCCACTGGCCTGCCTCCCATGCTAAAGACGTACATCAATGCAACCCAAACACTGCACGAAAACCACCATTTTACATATGAATGTGCCGGGCTTATATAAGTATGACTTTGGCGTACATAAGGTCGTCCTATTCCCCGTGTATACGCCTCATCTGTAGGCGGATATAAGTCTAGTGAAGAGGGCTTCACTGAGAGCGGCGGGCAGGGGCGGGGGCGGGGGGGGGGGGGGTTCCTACTGAGGACACCTTTACTTCTACCAACACAAACGGGCGGGAGGCGGCGGGGGATGAATCTATTTCCTCTCATATACGCCAGGTGTGACATACAGCCAATACGCATCCGTATATAAACCCTGGGCGTATATATATGAAATATTCAGCCAATACATGCACTTCCGCGATGGCGTATATATGAATAAAATGGTGGTTTTCGTGCAGTGAAAGTTTCCTATAATCTCAATGATGCCACCTAGCGGGAATACTGTGTGCCAGTGGATTCTCAAGGCTCTAAGCATAGAGCGCAGTGAGAACCTTGTATAGAATACGACTTAGAGAGTGTGAGATTTCATGAGAGAGGTGCCCCAAGAGACCCAGGTACGTCCTGTCTCTAGTTGGTCGGGCTCAGAGGTTTATGCTAAGTTATATCATCGCACGTGTATATTACGAAACAATGCAGCATAGTGTGAACTTAATAACAAAGAGGGGTGGGGGGGGGGGGGGGCGCTGAAATGGTGTAATCCTTATCTGATGTGCCATTACTTGCCTTTATTACCCACCGATTACGTAGTCTCCATAAGAAATGTATAGGGCACCTGGAATTAGCTACCCGGAGATTCTGGCATGTCAGAATCTCCTGCAGGAGATTCCGGAAAAATAGTCCTGTCCATAAAGAGGTTGAATTATTGTGTACTTCAAAATAAGTTTCTTGAATGTTCCTTCAATGCTAATTATTTAGAATCAATCATAGTAATCTCAATTACCATCAGAAATCAGTGTCATATTACACTTTGCATGCTTAAAGTACAGGTTAATGGCGATCTATATTATTGGTGTATGTACACCGAATTACTGCTACACTTGACAGTGCTGTGGTGTCTGGAACGAAATGGCTTACAGAAACTGTTTAATTGCAATAGATTTGTTATCAATTTTGTAGGTGAGTAATAAATACAATAACAACTGGTTTTGTATATGAATGACCATAATCTCCTCATAGTTGACGACGTAATATCCTCGCTAATCGCTCGGATATTACTACACGTCAACTACTCGGAGATTACGGCCACCGTATATTGAATACAGTGACGTATTATATCACAACACAAACTCAGGTCTATTGCGAAAGTTGCAAAGAACACAAAACAGAGGGCTGAGGACATGCCTCAAACCAGTTAGACAAGAATCTACCCTACAAATGCACAGTCAGGCCAAAATTAACACATTAAATGAAAGAAGGGACAGTCATGTGCTGTCAGTAGCGTTTGACAGATCAAAGTGTCCAAGGTTTTCGGTCGACAAGGTGAGAAATAACAGAATGCACGATGCACCAACGCTTAGATCCTTAAATGTAATCCATTTATCCAAATATATGAACTCAGTGGAGTATAAGACGGCAAAGTTATGGAATGCGGAGAATATCCAACTCAGAAACACGGATACAAAGGATGGCTTGAAATCACCTCTGAAAAGTAGACTCAAAAACTATAGAATGACTTACTAAGGTGATACCATGCTGGTGGACCATTTTTTTCCCCAATGTTGTAAGTACCTGATTGCCAGTAGGTCTGTGGACTTGATAAGCATATTTTATGTATGACACATTGTAATAATTGCCTCTGAGCCTGACTATCAAAATAAGTTGTAAGTACGTTCTCAACCTTTCTATGGTTTCTTACTAGAATGATGTTTATATTATTATCATATATTGGATGGTGTATCCCACTTTGTTGTTAGTACTTAAGACTCAGTTTATTGTGAATTCTTGTAGTCTGCATGTAAGTCCATAAATCTGGACATGAAGAGACTTTTCAACATGGCACTGGAGTCTGTGGAAGATAGGTTGATTTTCGACCTAACAGTTTTCCTCCAGTATAATAAAAAACCTAAACAAAAAAAAACAAAAAAAAACCCAGTCATTAATGTGTATTTCCTCCATAATGTTATTATAGAATCGCCCGTTTTTTGTGTTGTGTGTATTATTTTCTGTCTGCTATGCAGGTTGTATACGTCTTGTTGATCATCTTCTAGTTTCCGTCGTGGGATCTCTCTCCAGTGTACTTTGTTACAAATGATTATGAAAATGAGTGCATGACTTGCATATAACAATTCTAAGGTTTTTGTCAACATAGAATGAAATTGCAGGAGCGGAAGGGAGACTAATTTTTTAATTTTCCTTCTTATAGACAGAAGAGAGTTAGCACTCTCCCCCAAAAACTATAATATGGAAAAACCAAACAAGAGTTAGTCGTGTTGTTGTTTATCGCAAGACGGCAAGATCACATATTACTGCGCGAGGCGAAGCCAAGAGCAGTAATATGTGATCTTGCCGAAGTGGGATGAACAGTAACACGACTAACTCGAGTTTGGTTTAGAATTTATCCTAACCTGCCCTTCTAAATTACTTCTACATTAACAAATGACATCATTTGTCCAGTGTATCCCACTAGAACGATATTTTTCATTTTTTCTGAACTCCAGACCGAATACAGTGACCCAATGTTAAGCCTATGGAGTTTTTTTATTAGGGGTAGGATAAGCGGCATTATAATTAAGGAACGCTGTATGTAACTTTAAGATTTGTGAGACAGAATATGCCGGAGGAATAATTAAGAAATCTATTTGATGTTCGTGTGAACTGAGAGGAATCTTGATGTAATTTTCGCCAAACTGAAATGATTTTATTCTTGGAAATAAAGCTGCTTAAGCCAAATGCCCATCTACCGATTTCGGAACATTCATGTACCTTTGTCAGCGACAAACGGACAGTAATTTGTCTCAGCCAAGGCATCCTAACGGAGTCGGCCGTAGTCGGTAGATATAGGACAGCTAGGCAAGGGTGACCCACCGATTAGTAGACTGATTTGCTTAGGACTAAAACCCACCACCCCATCTTCTCAATGTCCGCAGATCGAGCGAAGAGTTACGTAATTTGCCTGCAACAAGTTGACCGACTCCTATACGATTCGGGAACTAATCGCTCAACCCTGAATCTGTAGGTGGGCATCAGGCTTTAGATTTAAAAAAAAGGTGAAAATAACACCTCAAGATATGCATTGCCCTGGTTGTATCATGAGGTACATCAGGACTGTGATCACCGCTGTTTTACTGGAGAACCCATTACGATACATGGTGAAGTGACTTGCCTAGACATTTGTCTATGATGTGAACCTTTATGTACAAGAAAAGTACTTCCTTGTACATAAAACCTGGTTACGATGCACACCGTGGGTCTAGACGTTTGTCTACGATAGAGACCTTCCCGATCTTCTGTGATTTATGATATTCTTCATCGCAGCGAATTCGGGAGGTATAAACGTTGTTGTTCAAAGAGGTACTAAATATGTAACTACTTGATGATAAATTTTTATATCACTATTATGCAGATGGATTGTAAAGTTTGAAGTATGTGTAAGGTGTTATCTTCACGATTTCTTATTTTGTAGAAATGGTTAATAATGTATGTATTGCTAGAAATGGTTAATAATGTATGTATTGCTAGAATGACTAGTAATATATATAATTATTACTGTAAAGGAATTTTCTTTGTAAAACTTCCGCATTTAGATGTATATGTAATTGGGTTTCTTTTGTAAAAGACTATGATTACAATCAACTTTGCATTGAGCCCGTACGCAAACCAGTACATATGTACTGATCGGGCCTCAGTATAAGTAAAGAATATAAACAATAAATTAAAAAAAAAATTATGGGGTAGGTGGACGACGAGCCTGGGTTAATAAAGTGACACACCGCGATCTATGTATCGGCAGTGAGTCTGAAAAACGTAACCAAACATGACTGCAGCGAAATACGACATCAAAACTTCATAGAAATAAAAGGAAATTTTATAAATGGCATTTTGATATTAGATCACAAGTAATATTAGGAAACGTCCTTACTGTGGACGAAACAGTTCCTGTTCGAGGTCAGTCGTCGATTTCATACTGCCTGACGCCATAGGTGGAAGGCAGTATGATATCCACGACTGACAGAGAACGAGAACCATTTCATCTACAGTAAGGACGTTTGCTTATTATTATATACCTTTAATTGGTTAAAAAACGTCATTTTAATTACATACAAAGTCGCAGTCACAGTGGGCACGAACATTATTATTACTGCACCCCTAGCAGCGGGCAGTATTTCATAGACCTTCGCACACAGGTATATAATATTCCTATATACCTATGAGCGAACAATATATATAACGCTGCTGGGGGTGGAATAACTTTTGTTTACTGCCCAGGTTGGAGTTACTGCCCAGGTTGACGTTTACTGCCCAGGTTGACGTTTACTGCCTAGGTTGACGTTCAGAGACGTTCTGTTTTATCGATATTAGCCGACAATTGAAGGTATATAGGAATAGGGAAACCACGTACCAGTGGAGATAAGTCAAAGTTACTCGGAGGGCCATCTGAAAATGTAAGTGCTTAACTAATGGTGTCTATGGGAAAATGCAATATTTTGACTTTGTTGCTAAATGACACTGATGTTCGATTGCTATCTTCAAATAATTCTGGATTATAATAGTTGGGAATGGGTACAAAGGGTAAATGCTAAAAGAAATACTATGTCACCATGCTAATTTTTATGGGAAGGCCATCTGAAATTCCCCCTATAGGTGGCATCATTCAGATTATAGGAATCTTTGGTTGAATGTATGATATAAACGCCTCCCATATCATGAATGCAGTGATTCCAGCTGACACTGCGGAAAGTGCCTATTGATATGAATACATCTGATTGTGATAAATTGGATGGTGATACCATCTACTAGGAGCAAATAGGATGTTCATCATAGATGAATGAGCGTGCAATTATAAATGAATAACAATTAGAAGGTTTGGGTTAGATTCAGTCTATGGATCGTTTTCTGTAACCCACTTCCACCCTGTCAACTTGCTATTTCTGCAACTGCCTAGCTAGGATCCAAACAGATATAAGCACCAGTGGCCCTGAGTGGGTCTTGAGGTATTTTAGTCTTGAGTGATTGGTCATGGTCAGCTGGGCATGCCTCTAAGACCCTGAGACACTGGCTCCCTGCTCTGTTCTCACTATCACAGTGAGCAGCATGCAGATAGTAAAGGGATAGTTTTCTGGAAGCACACTGAAAGTTCAATGTGACCACTCTAACCTCTAGATGATGTATTCAGTGCATGCAAGCTCGCTCTAAAAAATGGACAACTTAGGTAAGACCAACGATGGTGATAGCTAAGCTATCGCAAAATTGATCTTATCAGCTAAGGAAATCTTGGAGCTGTTTCAAAAGTCGAGTGACGTCTCGCCAGTGGCATGTCACATTTCAAAGCGAGAGGCCGCAACAGCGAGCGGTACTTTGAATCAAAGCGGCAGCAAAACCGGTACCAATACCCAATAGTGAGCAGCACCTCCATCATACCAGCGACGCTTCAAGTGCCATTGTTAGCTCTCGCTTTGGCGGTGAGTACTCTCGTTTAGCATCTTCCCGACTTTTGAAACAGCTCCCAGATCTTGAAATCTATTATGTTAACCACAGATCTTCCTACAAACTGTGTTGTACTTTATCTCACCCCTGGGACCTGTTTCACTAGTTTAGTGACATGTTTAGATTGCAGCTGTGACACCATACATACAGACTAGTTTTGTGACAACACAAGTAGCTGCCCTTAAGACAAGACAGACCCCTAGTCCGTTCACGCACCGTGCCACCTTCGGGTTACGGTACGTGAAGGTCTAACAGAGTATGACTCTGACTGGCCTGCTACCTTCAGTGAGAGGAATTTTGTGGTTGGTTGTTCTATTTATAGTATCAGTTTGACAAGGGGGAATACAGACAGGCGCTTAGTCTGCTTAAAGTCTGTAAGGGTCTAACAGAG
This sequence comes from Alentia gelatinosa, assembly GCA_950022655.1. Lineage (NCBI taxonomy): Eukaryota > Metazoa > Annelida > Polychaeta > Phyllodocida > Polynoidae > Alentia > Alentia gelatinosa. Next base: position 7,521,159 of record OX465588.1, on the reverse strand, counting down.
CACAGCTCTGATTTGCCAGTTCCTTAGGCACTGATTGGAGAAAAGAATTTATTGGTTGGCTGTTCTAATTTTAGTGCAAACCCAAGCCTGAGAATATCACGATTCTGGCACTAATCTGGGAATCATTATAACTCTCCAAGCTGATTTATTTGGTACATGCCCAGTAAAAGCTACTCTAGGACCTCTGCTTGAAGAGTAACATACTGGTTACTGGCGAATCAATCAGGGCAGCTTGGTACCAGCGGAGGTAGGAATCTCTACCTTAAAATGGCAGTGCAAAACAGTCCCAGTATGAGAGCCTGTGCGCCCTGGCCTTGGCGACAACGGGCTGTACTAGAGTCTAGACAGACCCCAAGCATAGTGTGTCTGGGTTCAAAAGAATTAGACGTTACCTTGCAACTGGTGCTGGAGCGATCCCCAGCACCAACTTCCTTTCAGAAACCAATCATTTAAATGTAACTATATATAAACATAAAATTTGTCCTGTAAGTGTAACACCCTCAACTCGAACTAGGACATGCATTTACTACCTGCATTTAGCCGTTCTCTGTTCAGGACTCGAGGCTTGTCTATTTGCTCGTGACCTTTTTTTGAGAAAGCTATGACACAACATGCGACAATAGATGTGACATACGTTATGAAACGTGACTTACATTTGTCTGTTCTTGCTGGCACTGTTGGTGCCGCTTCTCATGTCTGTCTGGCATTTTTGTCACGAAGCTATAGTGAAACAGGTCCCAGGTACAAGTTTAGCCATAGGGATATTATTAGAAACTAGGAGCATATGTTATTTCCATTCATAATGGAAGAGCGCGGTATACCAAAATCTAATTTCTTTAAGATGTTTGTCATTTTCTGGCTAACGTTTTTGATTTTGACTTGTGCCTGGTCTAGCATACCACAGATCACATTCAACTTATTGTGGTTGTGACTGAATTTGTCATTTAGGGTCTTGGTCAACTGCCTACTTCTCTGGCTAATAGGTCAGCTATGCCACTCAGTTTGCTCTTTGACAGCCCCTTAGCGCTTGATGCACTCAAGTTTGTTTTGCTTGAAGGTACTTCATTTGGAGTACTAGTGCCCTTGGTAATCCTCTTACTAACATATTTGTCATCTGTTTTCCTTCTACTTCCAAGAGTTCTTTTGACATCTTCAGATGGGGTATCATCTGGAACATCCATATATTTGGCACTATTATCATAGTCCATTGATATCTGATGCACACACGTTCACATAGTCACTCAGCCATGTAAGTTCTATTTAAAGGAACCAAGTCAGTAGTGGGGCAGGGATACAGGATACAGGGATACTGGACACCTGCTCCTTTTACCAGGCCTTTATAGTTGGTGCATGGATAGTGAAGTGTTAGATTCTCTGCAGTAAGCTGAAAGCCTGTGTGAGCATTCTATCCTCTAGATGACGTATATAAGCGCGATTTCCCGCGCTCAAAAACATACTCGACAATCACCCCTGTAAAACTGACAATACTATGCCACTGCTGAGGTGGGGTGAATGTGAGATATATAATATACGATTGACCAATCAGTGGCCAAGATTTCATTAAAAAAAAAGACAAGACATCAAAATGGAGTTATAAACCTTCCTATCTGGATTTGAAAAGTAATTTCGATTGTTCTAATATTGTGATGCCATTTAATCTCATTGAAAGAGGTGAGATAAATCCAGAACCGTACTTGAATTGTGAAATACACAATACTTGATTTATTTGGATGCACCGTAATCGTCACTTGGCTTTGCCTCATTGACGTTTGCCACGCATCCAAATTGGTGGATTATTTAGTATCTATACGGTTCTGGATCCACTTCTATGTATAAGTCTGTAGAAAAATTCATTTATTGTAAAAATGTACAGGCCTGAAGTAATGGGTTCTAACATGAGCACTGTAAGGCCTGACGTCCACCTACTACGATAGAAATTTAGACCTACCGATATGGCACCGATACAAAAAGCAAATATCGGAGATATATCCGGAAGATGCAAAATCGTAGACATATGTCTACACATACCAATCCACCACACATTGTATGGGGTTTTCAACGGTGTCTAATCGCAGAAACGTGATCAACTGCCCCGATATTAGGTGACCTTCCGCCGCGATTTTGATTTTTTATCGGGAGGTGCATCGTAGACCACATCGGAGCCATATTGTATTAAGTGGACGCCGGGCCTTAGGGCAACCCAAACAAAGCAGTGCCTATGTTTGATTCTTGGGTCTTCATCAGTGGTGCTAATGTATTCCAGGCATCAAGATAAATCTAAGTAGGTTAATTACCCATAGGCTGCAGAAATGATCATCTTGATAGGAGAGCGATATGTAGATTATGATATGTACGTAATCACAAGTAATCTCTGGCTCTTAACATATTGCTGACGATAGGCAAATATTGGGCTCACTATCGAGCTGAATATGGGTTAATAAGGTACCACATATAAAGCCCTTTTCCAGTGGCCGACGAAACCGGCACCGATTTATTGAGTTCTCTAGTATATAATATAATTATGTACTTATCATAAATATTTACGTTTGGATGCCAGCATTATAGTTGGATTTAGTTAGATCATTTTCTTTGCCTTCAATTAGTTGTCAAGTCATTGGGAACGGGAAATTGTGCTCAGAAGTAGTCAGTTTTCAAAACTGAATTTTCTCCTTGAATACTTTTCTCCTAAAATGTATTAGGAAGTCTTGTTAACCCATTCAGCCCTGGGAATGCCTGGAGGCATTCCCTCGCATATATCTGGGAATGCCTCAAGGCATTCCCCCACGAAAACCTGAGAATGCCTCCGGGCATTCCCCCGTATACCTGGGAATGCCTGGAGGCATTTTTTGCTGTATCAACTTGTTTTTCTTATAATTCAATAAATACTTGAGGAATATGTCTGATTTTTTCCAGGGATGTGTAAAAGGGTTAGATATAAATGATTTAGGGGCAGGAAAAAAAAAGGAAATGCCATAGCAACGGGAATAATAAAATAAAAACATTGTTCAAGCGTTAGCGGAAGTCGCCATTACACCCGGCGAGTTTGATCCTAAGCTACTGCCACTACTGTTGCAGTAATCAATAGAGGATTTTTCCTCATGTGAGGACAGCGACTGGGAAGATCTTCCTATAAGTGCATTTCATATTTTAGATAGATATTAGAAAGGGTTACCAGCTGAATCATTTGATTCAGACAATGAAAAACACGAAATTGAGCCTGCGCCTACGAAGTTAACCACAGTGTCAACAGTTAGGAGGTGGATACGTATGGCTTCGGGTATAAACAAGAGTCCGCAACTTGAGGAATTTAACGAAGAAATATCTGATGGGATTATTTGAATAAACCCGGGTAAAAGATTATTGGACGACAGTAAATGAATTATCTACGCCATGTTTTCATAAGATATTATCAAGAGACAGATTTATGCATATTCTATGGTATGTATTATTCAAATCTCTTTTAAAATTCAAATAGGCCGATACATGGACACTGATGGTTCTCGCCAATACATAGCGCAAAGTAAACCTGAGTTTGATGAATACTAATAATATTTCTGAATATTTCCAGTGGTCAATTTCTGTATTTCTTGATGTGAAATGTTTAAAATATATAATAATATTTCCTAAATCACAATCAATTTGCAGGTATCTGAACTTTGCGGCACCACCAAAGCCTCCGGCTGACACTGACGACACCCGAACTGAAGCATCGGCCGCAACCTCCGCAAATAAACCCAAACCATCTCCAGCAGAGGACAAGGTTAATTGGCTTTCTTTTTGGATTCTAAATGATATTTCTACCTATGTCTACAAGCCCCATAGGGAATAAGCTATCAACGAAAACATGGTTTGACACAAGGGAAGATCACGTTTTGTCCAGTACATGCCAGTGAAGCTGACTCAATGGGGCCTAAAGGTTTGGGTGATGGCCGAAAGGGCTTCTGGTAAGGCATTTTGCTTCTTTTTTTTCAAATATAAAGAGTCCTTATAATGAATTGAAATACGCACAACTACAACACAAGAGACTATAGAATCATAAAATATTGGAATTATAAGTTAGAACAATCAATTTATATTATCAATAAATCATTTTGTAACGATGTCAAGGAAGTAACTCGGTCATCGAGAGTGTCACTCTGCCGTCAAAACCTGCTGTCACTACCAGTGTTAACATTATGTCCACTGCTGTCATCATCTAAATATATTGAATATCGTAGTAAAGACAATATGTCATTTCTCGAAGTTGCTTGTACTTATTGTTAAGATATTAAAGAAACACACTGAGGCTCTTACTATACTATATTATTATTATTATTTTTTTTTTTTTTTAGGCTATAGTGTCCAGGCCTTTCCTTACTTCGGGCGAGAGGACAGGACGTCAACTAGGATTTATGAGGACATAGTGATGCGCCTTCTATGATCTGCTAATGTATTAGGAAAGAAGGATAGGATTTATTTTGATAACTTCTACTCTGCAGTTGTTATGTTCAAGGATTTGGCCACAAAATTCAAGACATTTTGTTGTGGTACCATAAGGAAAAATACGTAGTTCTTGCCCAAAGAACTAATGGTGAAGAAACACCCCTCCCTTGCAAAACGTGGCCGATGTATTTTCTCCAGATCTCATTATGTTTTGGTGTGTGTGGAGGGATCGCAAATTAATTGACCTGATTTCTACTATTCATGGTTCTCTTATGGACGTTTGCGAGAGGAGACTGAAGGACACAGACACAGAAAATTCGGCCGAAGAGAACTGCCATGCCCAATGATGGTACGAGACTCTTCCAAATATATAGGGGGGGTGGTCGACTTGGCCGACCAACTCTATCAGTATCATTGTTTTGATCGATAATCCAAAAAATGGACGCTCAAACTGTTCTGGTATGTTATAGAATTAATCAAATTGAACTCTTTTGTTGTTTTCAACCTGGACAAAAAAAACAAATACCCCTGTATGACTATTCTCTTTGTTAAGCTCAAGAACTTATCTTGTGTGCCCAGGCCGAGTCCTCTCTCCCCCGTCAACTTCCTAACCCAGCAAAACCCATATCAGATTGGCTGACCAACAGATGCCGACCGGGTGACTTACTAAGACAATCATATTGCAGGGTGTGTTATCACCATTGTCTGAAAGGGAATCTTGAGAAGAAAAAAAAACTCGCTATGGGTGTACAAGTTGTAATATTCATCTGTGCTTGCCGAAATGTTTTACGATGTACCACACTGTTGTTAATTTTGCCGGCCTGACACTAACTGAGGAGTGAAAAAAAAACCACCCAGAATAAAACATCATCCCAATACATTCCTATATAATGTACAGAGCATATATTCAATGTGATGTAAATAAATAACCCTGATATATCACGCCAGTAATGAATTGACACTAACCTGACTTGCTTTATTGTCATCTTTTAGATCACTGTCACCACCATTGACAGCGTTAACTCTTGGGGACCGGGATGATGGGAGTCACTTAAATCCAATTTTGCGCACATATCCAGTAGTGGTTGAATAATTAAGGCTTTTCTCAGAAACCCAATGTCCTCTGGATCACATCTGTTTTTTTCGTAAATCCTGGCAACCTCTTATATAGCGATATAAATGCACAGTCCATAGTTCCTTCGTATAAACCCACATAGAAAGAGCAGGTATGGCTTCACTCGATCTGAAGCAAGTTGCCCGAAATCATTTCAATTTAAATCTGTTCCTGTTGAATGACACACTCTGATAATCCTATGGGAAATAGACATTGTACATATGATCAACGTTTCTGGATATGGACATCTAATATCGATTAGAAATCCTGATGCAAGGCCGTGTCACTTAGGTAAATAAATCCACTCAGGAAAATATGTTGGCTTCAATGTTGAAAGTAGCAGCTGAGACTTATATATGGTTAAACTGTACACGCTTGAGCTCACTGGAATCAGCATGTATTTCTACGTGTTCCAGCATCTTCCTTGTTGAGGTGCATTAATATTCTACACATATTTTCATCCAATGACCAATCATACAATGAAAAAAAACAAACTCGAGTGGCCTAGCATCTCCGCCATTGGCACCTGACCTGTCGACAAAACATAAAATATGCATATTTACTCGCCTTCAGTGAATGAATACACGCTTATATTCAATCAAAGTATATGGTGTGGAGACATGGCGTTACCTTTCTGAAATTTATGCTATCACAATCGAATGCTGAATGTTCTATTGCACCTGCTGCTACAAATTTACTCACCTTCAGCAAATAAATACACGCTTATATTCAATCACACACTAATAAAAATGGCACAGAGCTCAGAATCTTTTATGTATGATCTTATTCATGGATTATATTGTCATAATTTGTTTGAACAGTGAGAGATTTAAAAGAAAAGTATTGTTTGCCATCACGCTTGTAAATATGACGCGGGTCTCACACACTGCGACTGCACAATGACCTCAGGCGTTAGTATATACAAGTCCCATCGGGGGCTGCCACCACCAACATTTCCTGCACAGCGGGTGCCAGGTCGATTGGGTTAAGCATTGGTTTAGATGTGTTGGTTTTCTTTGTTTGGATTTATTTTATGAGTTCATATGTTTAAATCCTGGTCTTGTATTGGTCAAGGTAGTTGCTTTCATATGAAAACATGTGCATGACATTTGAGGTTGGAGGTGTTGTTTGTTAAGGCAGGTAGATCAGGTAGAGGGTGGTGGGGGGGGGGGGGTGAAGACGGAGGATGTCTGGAGATAAGGTGAAGGACGTCAGACCTGATAAGAGGGACAGCATTGCTTCTTAACCCTTTAAGGACGGCTGCCTGGGGCCAAGCTATTCTCATAAAGACGGTGCTGGTGGCAGTGTGTCTGGCTAGAGGACGGGCACATAATGGTTAAAACTGATGTTCAAGTTTGTAATCATCCAAGATGATACATAATCATGAATATCTTATATCTTTTGAATAGAAATACTAAATATGATGTTATATCTACATTTTCTGAAGATTTCATGAATATTGCTCTATTATTTCTTTGTAAAAACATTTTTGTTCATATTGGAACAATGATGCCTCCAGGCATCATGCATCTTTAGTGTGGTGATGCCTCCAGGCATCATGCATCTTTAGTGTGGTGATGCCTCCAGGCATCATGCATCTTTAGTGTGTGGTGATGCCGCCAGGCATCATGCATCTTTAGTGCGGTATCATGGTACCAGGTATCATCCGTCCTTAAAAGGGTTAACATGCTGAGTATGTGGCTCTCTGAGAGGCCGTACAAACTGAGATAGTCTCTTATTTCCTTTTAGGTATGTAGAAAGTACATTTGTTGTGTAGTATTTTTTTGTGTGCAAATGAACTTTCAGAATGTAGACACCATAGTTTGATTACAACCAACGTTGTGTGTTGAATTGTTTCCAATAAAAGACTTTGAAAAAAATATCCAGATATGCTCATCCGTAACCAGTATTATTTGTCTGGTTCCTGAAAAAAACATTCACTTGATAATTAAACATCAATCCTCAATAGATCAAATTATCTTCAACTTCATGGCTGATGTAAATCATTTTTCACTTGTTTTTGTCTGTAGCATAAAGCAAAGGAGAAATATAAACCTGGACCAAACATCCAAATAATGCAACTGCAGCGGTCACCAGCTCTAGCCTTACAGAGGATAGGCTATCCTTGGAAGTATTGTATAGAAACCCCTTCTCGGTGATGTGCCAACCTATGTACTATCACATAGGTCGACTGGGTCCTTTCGGTATGTATGAACAAACCTAGTCAAACAAAACCAGACTCCTGAAGTTTATTAAAAAGTGGATGTTTATTAATTACTTCCTGAGGTGATCCCGGTTAGATCACCACCAAAGCACAGTACCTTGGCATGGTGTGCCAAGTAAAGCAGAGGAGGCTAATCCAGATACCACAGTACTTGGCTCATCTACCACGGAGACGGTTCAGAGAAACCCCATAAACGAGGCCCCAAGGATTCACTTCTCTTGAAGAGAACGCCCAAGAATGCCTGCCGACCTACTGCAAACCCGGCTTATGGACAGATCGAGTTATGTAATCCAGGCAACCCCGTAACACTTACGTGTGCGGGTTGACCCCGAATCACTACACAGCAGGGACTGACATCCCAAGCCCTCTGGTGTAGAGCAAAAGAATCGCAGCTAGACTGACCTGACCCCTAGACAACAAATAACGAAATGCCCCGACTAATAAGGTGTTACTCTGATTGATATTCACTAACTGTTCCTAACTGTGGTGTCAATAATCTATATCTGAGTGATCCACCTTTGGTATTTGCAGACAGAAAGAACAGAAAAATAATGAGAAAAGAGGGAACCCAGGGAGGTTGTTTTTGAAAATAAGAACAATAATGACAGTAAGGCCTGGCGTCCACCTACTATGATAGAAATTTAGACCTACTGATATGGCTCCGATACAAAAAGCAAATATCGGAGACATATCGGGAAGGTGCAAAATCGTAGAAATATGTCTACACATACCAATTCACCATGCATTGTATGAGGTTTTTATCGGCGTCTAATCAAAGAAACATGGCCAACTGCCCTGTTATTAGGTGACCTTCCAACGCGATTTTGATTTTATATCGGGAGGTGCATCGTAGACCATATCGGAGCCATAATGTAGTAGGTGGACACTGGGCCTAAGACTACAATTAGGACCTACTACAGCAATAACTACTGGGATGTTCACGTCAGCTTGTCTTTTAAACATGATCATCATTAATCCAAGACATCTTCCGAAGTTTTCAACTTATTCTTTCTCCTTTCATATTGGAGGACATTTTGTAATGTACGATCCATATTACATATGCCCTCCAGAGGTTACTTGTCTCCTGATTATCACCCAGGGTAAACAAGTTCCACTTGCGAGTGGCTGGGCACGCCACGATCATATGAACCACAGTTTTCCCATTTATATTTGAGTAACCTGAATATAATTTCGGCTTTACATGTAGAAATAGCTGAAATTTCCATTTCTGACATGGGATTTCCCATTTGAAGACTTATAAAAACCGTTAAAAAGCAATGATTGTGGGTTACGGGTCAAGGGTCTATCACCATACCATCTTTGCATCATCGGTAACCAGCGCACACCGGGACCTGTAAACAGACTGAATTCTGGGACACCTCAATAGGGTCTATAGCAGCAGATCGAAAAAAAGGAAAAGTTATCGCCATATACAATTTTTCAGTCATAACCTTGTGTGACCATCTTCTTTCGGTAACGAGAATGAAACAAAGACCACAATAAAATCTTCTTTTTAAATCATTCTTAGATTTAAAAACACCTCCCTGGAGCTCATTTATAATATACACCAACGAGAGTGTAAGGTCAAACGAGAGGTGGTGTGAGGGTTTTAGTTTGATAATCCAATGCTTTTTGGGGAAGGACAGTGGAAGCCCACGATCCACAAAGTCTCATTCATTTAGTTTTAAAAACAAATGCCGGTAGGTATCGAAGCGCCTCCTGGTTCTACTCGATTAACACTGGTGCTGCCATCTGGTTTCATGAAAATGTAGCAGTTGCCCAGAGACACAAACAGATAAGCACTAATCTTCTTCAGATAGCCATCCCATAGAAATTAGCATGGTGACATTTTTAGCATTTCTCATTTGTACATGTTCCTAACTCTCATAATCCAGAATTATTTGAAGATAGCAATAGAACATAAGTGTCAGTAGCAACCAAGTAAAAATATTGCATTTTCCCCATAGACACCAATAGTTAAGCACTTACATTTTCAGATGGCCCTCCCATAGGAGTTAGCACCGTGACATGCGATTTTTTTTTCATTTTCTAATTGCTGATATATGGAACTTATATTTTCCTGAGTTATTTGCAAAATTGAATAGAATTTAGAAATCGCCAAACTACCAGCATTTGTCTTTAATAATGTATCGTGGAGGGTGACCACATCTTCCAGAGTTCCCACGAGGCGATACTACCTTGATGTGTGTGTGTCGTGTCAGCAGTACCCAGCCAAATATGTCCTGGATTTCTCATAATTTTGTGATAATCTTACGAAAAACTGCACAGGAACAAAAGACGGCAAGTCTAATATCTATTTGCATTGCAGATGTAGCATGCTTTGACATGTTGAATCATATATATATGTATATATATATATAGAAATATATATATATAGACATATATATATAGACGTATATGCTCTGATTAAGTCTGATAAACATCCTAGAAATAGTGTTGAAGTTACTGGTAGATCATACAAGAACCATAATGAAATGAACTTGGATCTTTGGTTGTCGCAAACTGATTGGGAAAACTTTAACCAATTAACTAATCCGAATGAACAATGGAAGTTTCTATTAGATGACCTTACAGCTTACCTGGATTTGTATTGTCCATATCATACATGGCGAATGCATGATACAGAAAGTCATCGGATGAATGACGACATTAGAGGTTTGATAAAGGACAGGGCTGTAGCTTTATCTAGTTTTAACACAAATGGCGATGTATCTGAACTTAACAGAGCTAAATCTCTCAAGCGAGAAATAAAGTCAACTATAAGGAACGCAAAGGCTAACCTAGTCAAAGACAGTCTAATAGAAAATACGGGAAATCCGAAGAAATTCTGGAGGGAAATGAATAAGGTACTCAAGCCAACCCAGAGCACCATGCCCCCGACCTTAACCGACCCTAAGACTGGCCTACATGTACCCTCAACAGACTCGCCTGATTTTCTGAATTCATACTTCTCTTGTATAGGTAAGGAGCTGTCAGACAGGATCCCCAATATCAACAAGGGGAAGCCAACTAGGTACATCCGTGTGTTTGACACGGATATTCATGTTGATATAGCTGTTTTAGAAGAATTCATAAATGAAATCGCAATCGGTAAATCTTCTGGCATGGAAAACGTTCGTACCTCAGTACTGAAAATGTATATGCAAAAAACCATCACCTACTTCAGAGATTTATATAAAAATTGCTTTAATAAAGGAGTGTTCCCGATATTATGGAAATTTGCAACCGTGGTACCCCTTCCCAAGCAAGGTGACCCTAAAGATCCAAGCAATTGGCGCCCGATTTCTTTGCTACCTGTACCGGGTAAAATTTGTGAGAAGTTATTCCATCGTTATTTAATGTTGATATTAGAAACCAATGAAATATTGTGTGACGAACAATATGGTTATAGAAAAACACGGAGTACCAATGACGCTATATACGAGTTTGTTTCCGATCTTTATTTGGAACGTGACCTAAAGCAATATACCTGCTCAGTGTTTATTGATCTGAAGAAGGCCTTCGACAGTGTGCACCACCGTATACTCCTTACTAAACTGGAATGTTTAGACTTACCGGCCAATTATCAATTATGGCTTCAGTCGTACTTAGAGGCAAGGCAACAAAGAACGCGTTTCCTCTTGGCATTTGGGTGGGATATGGGGTCCCCAAGGGGTCTGTTCTGGGCCCGCTCCTTTTTATTAATTATATAAGTGATGTGGTGGATGTGCTAACTGATGTTAGATATCTATTGTATGCGGATGATCTTGTCATCTGGGCGTCTGACGCGGACCCGGACTGGACCCTGGGGAGATTACAGAGAGCGTTAGATAACTTTGTGATCTGGGCTACAGAAAACAAGCTGACGCTAAATGTTAACAAGACAAAACATTGTTGGTATGTCCCAGCAAATAGAGTTAGAGGAATTAAAGATTACAAGCTGTATGCAGGCATTTCTGAGGTGACTAAGGTGGAGTCTTATTGTTATCTAGGCTGTGAAGTCGATGGTAGGCTGAACTTTGAACAACAAGTTAAGTCTATTATAAAGAAAGTAAATTACAGACTCTTCAACTTCAGTAAATGCAGACATATGATGACCAGAGACATAGCCTGCAAAGTTTACAAACAGACCGTTGCCCCACTTTTTGAATATTGTTCAATCATTTTGGAGGGAGCTGCAGTATCCATGTTGAAGAAACTGCAGAGATTACAAAATCGCGGCCTTCGTATATGCATGACAGACAGGGCAGGGGTGCACACTGTCGAAGAACTTCACAATCTGCTGGGAGTTAAACCACTCCAGCATAGACGAGAAGAATTAACCCTCACATATATGAGGAAGATCTATTTGAAGGGCAAGCTGGAACGGGGTGGAGATTTGGGAGAGATTTTTATACGTAACACAAGGATGAATTTGCGCTCTGAAAATCAAAGACTTTTTGAATTAAGAAGGCCTAGAATTGAACACTACAAGTTGTAGGAAACTGTGGAACGAAAAGAGTAGAGAATTGCATTTTGCCGAAACAAAACAAGCATTTAAGAAAATCTTGAAAACATCACCCACAATAACCAACTCGTCCCGGCATGTCACATAAAGTCCTATGTCCAGGACTGTAAATAAAATGTAAATAAACAAATAAATAAAAGTATGCATGTGTCTGACTATATAGATCATTGGTATGAACCTACACATATTTCATCCCATCTCATCATCATCTCATAATCATAATTCTCCAATGTATGTACAACATAACTTTCTTGTAGACCTGATAGTGTAAATTATCTATGAAACTACATGTACACGTCCCAAAATGGAAGACCACCAACTATGGTGAATTTTGTGTGAAAAAAAAAAAAAATATATATATATATATAGACATATATATCAATGTATAATGGACATTACTAATACATATATAATTAGGCCCCCATTTGCTAAGCACATATCTATGGTATAGCCACTCAGGGGCGTGGCCTATTGTCGCACACGTCATTGTTCCTTTGATGCGACGGTTGGGGATCTCCTCACTCTTCCTTAGTCAATCGTATGAGCAGGACCTATTTTTAATTTGGTGCTCACAAATTATGTTTTAACGATTTTCCTAGGAAAATCAATATATCTGACAATGGGACGAAAGGCGAAAAAGCTGAAATCGCCAACTAAGGTGGAGAAAGGATTATCAAATTCTACCGAAATGAGTTGTGAAGGGGAGGCCCCTTTCACCCACATTAAAACAGGGGATAGGTCGAACTCAGAAGTAAGTAGTATTGACCAGACGAGAGGGATGCCGGCTTCATCGGGCATGCCATCGAGAGAAAATTAAGAGAATGCAGCAGCCCTAGCTACTAGAGTCGACAACCTGGAGGAAACCTTCATGAGAGCTATCGGTAGGATGGAGAAGATTCTTCACGAGAAGAAATCAAGTGACGATATTTCAAGATCAAGGAGAAAATCGAGACATCAAAAATTGCATGATACAGATTCAAGTTCTTCAGATGATACTGATTCTTCGAGATCAAGTTCAAGATCACGTTCAACAAGCAGGAAACATAAAAGAAACAACGGTAAAAATAATATGTTTTCTTCTAAGAAATACCTGAAAAAAGAGGAACAAATCGCTAGTGTGGAGAAATTGAACTTGGTAAATCTTAAGATGTTAAAAGATATTAACAAAAAATGCGATGATATTAATGGTTTTCTGGACCATTTAATTCTTTTGGCAGAAAAAAGCGAAACTAGAATGTTCACGGCTGAGGCCTTGATTAATTACGACGAAAGCGTTAAAGTTGAAGCGAAAACCAAAGGTTCAGATGTATTTTCAGTGGTAAACCCGGCAAATATCGTTAGATATCTATCATATGACGGTACGCATAAATTTTGTGATAATCTTACGAAAAACTGCACAGGAACAAAAGACGGCAAGTCTAATATCTATTTGCATTGCAGATGTAGCATGCTTTGACATGTTGAATCATATATATATATATATATATATAGACATATATATATATAGACATATATATATATATATAGACATATATATATAGACATATATATATATATATATAATGCATGCAATGGACTTGTTCTAGTTCTTCTCCCTTTCATCTTCGTTTCGGAGGGCAATTTCCGACTGCCTATCATTCAGTGTGAATTGAGACAAGTGCACCACCATTGCAGTAACTATTGGTGTTACACCATCTCATTTGGTTTCATGGAAACTGATGCAAAGCACATCGTATACCAGGGGTGTGTTTGGTTCTAGCCATAACCCCGCCTTCCACTTTCTATGCTGATGGCAAAACAACCTTCTTGATCGCACATACAAGTAGGTACTTCGCAACCAAGTGCCTACTATAACCATCACATTATTCCAACAACACTGATTAGCAATACGAAAGTTAGAAACATTTTATGTTGTTTTTATCTATGGAAAGCTAGACATTCTACCACACCACTCTATTACATTGGGGACTATTGAAATAGGTCTGATATGACCTTACATATTCACTCTAATATATCACATATAAAAATATCATATATATATTTATCCTACCCCTAATATAAAATCCCATAGGCTTAACATTGAGTTTCCGTATGCCACGCTGACTGGCATACAGAGTTTTATATGCCATTAGTGGCATACACAATTGCATGCCACTCCTGGAGTTTGGCCTCCGGACTTCACTAGGCTTCGCCTCATGAAGTCACTATGCCAAACTCCAGTCGTGGCATACGGTGGCCAAGATTAAAACTCATCCAGTTTTACGATAATATGTAAAACAACTTTAAAGAAATAAACTGAATTGGTATATTTAGTTGCGTTGGATAACAATTATCTCCAATCAACTTCTGGTGTTTGTATAGTCGATTTGGTTCTATATTTGTATATTCTACCTTACTTTAGTCAATATTTAATCATCTCTACTTTATAGTCAGTGATACTGCATTCGTTATTATATTTAGTGTTTGGGCTTTAATGAAGTTACCTTTCTGAAATTTATGCTTTCACAATCGAATGCTGAATGTTCTATTGCACCTGCTCAAAAGTTATTAGAGCGTGATTGTTCAGGAGATATACATTGCCTAAAGGTTAGAGTGGTCACACTTTTTTTTTTAATATAATTTTTATTTCATTCTGTGCATACAGATCTTCCATGAAATATTGGTAGTTTATCAACACTCGATGCCAAGTCACGCCGACTTGACAGTTGTGCGGCCGTTTGTTGACATCTACAAGTCGCCCGCTCGGCGAGTGTCCGTGTTGGTATCGGTCGATATCACATATCTAAGCTATATAACATGTTTCACATGATTCGTACTCGGTTTTTGCCTTGATGTTTGATGAATTTTCACACTAACTCGCTCTGTGCTTTATCTATGTCGCCACAAAACTCGCGAGTTGAAACAAAACAGTGTGACATCATTATCGGGGATTCCCTATGCTCTGGGGAATCCCGGGCCTCTTGGCCAATCAGAATACATTATTTTTTAAAGCCCGGACTTCCGTTGTGATCCACTTCCAGCATGTCTGCTAACGTACACATCGTCTTTGCGAGTTGCAAAAAGTGACTTCGACGTCAAATTATGGTCAGTTTTAGCAAATTAAGACTGAATTAAAGTATATAATAATATGAAACTATAGTGATGGTGCCAATACGGGATAGATTTACTTGTTGTTTTGGAGAAATTTGTTTCATTTCTCCGAAACAACTCATAAATCTACCCCGTATTGTCAACATAACTATGGTTTCACATAATACTACCCATGATGTGTGCATCTATTCTAGGTCCTAAAACCTTAACCCTGTCCCTATCCATAACCCGAATACCAAATTTATCATTATCCCTTACGTAACCCTATTCCTCCATGATGCTAGCCCTGAACCACACTGCATTTCCACCATACTGCCTCTGAATCCTTTTGCCCCTCACCATACTGCCTCTCACCATATTGGCTCTTGCCCTACTGTCCCTCAAAGAAACTGTCCCTCAACCATACTGCTCCTTCACAATACTACCCCTGAATCAAATTACATTAAACGATACTGCCCCTCAATATACTGTCCTGAAGCTATACTGCCCCTGAACCATACTGCCCCATACCCATACCACTCCTCGACCATGCTGTTCCTCACGGCACTGTCCCTTAACCATACTGGCCCTCACCAAAAATGCCCCTGAATCATAGTGCCCCTCCACAATACTGCTCGGCTACCATACTGCCCCTCCACCATACTGCCCCTAAACGATACTGCATATTGCCCCTGAATTGCCTCCTTCAACAATACTGCCCCTTAACCATACTGCCCTTACACCATACTGCCCCTGACCATAGCACCCCTCCACCATACTGCCCCCAAATTACACTGTCCCTTACCATGGTAACCCTATGAGGGGCAGTATGGTTAGGGGCAGTAATGTGAGGGCCAGTATGGTTTAGGGTCAGTATGGTTCAGCACAGTAAGGTTGAGGGGCAGTAAGAGTTAGGGGCAGTATGGATTAAGGGCAGTATGGATAAGAGGCGGAATTGCTGAGGGACAGTATGGTGGTTAAGGGAAAGTATGTGTGAGTTATGTTAAGGTTTAGAGGCAGTAGAGGAGCAGTATGGATTAAGGGCAGTAAAGTTGAGAGCTGAGGGACAGTATGGTGGTAAAGCATGGGTGAAGGGTGGTACAGTGGCAGTATGGTTGAGGAGCAGTATGGTTTAGACGAAGTATGGTTAAGGGGCAGGATTGGTTAGGGGCAGTATGGGTGAGGAGCAGTCATTCAAGGGCAGTATGGTGAAGGAGCAGTATGGTTCAGGGACAGTAAGGTGGATGGGAAGTATTGTTAAAGGGCAGGATGGGTGACAGGCAGTACAGTTGAGGGACAGCATGGTTAAAGGGCAGTATGGTGGAGGGGCAGTGCAGTGGAGGGACAGTATGCTAGAGGGGCAGTATGGGTGATGGGACAAAAATGTATTTGAGGGACAGTATAGTGGAGGGACATTATTGAAGAGGGCCAGTATTGTAGAGGGCAGTATGGTGGAGAGACAGTATGGTGGAGGGGCAGTATGATTACGGGGCAGGATGGGTAAGGGGCAGTATAGGTAAGAGGCAGTACATTTGAGGAGCAGTCATTCAAGGACAGTATGGTGGAGAATCAGTATGGTTGAAGGACAGTGTGGTGGATGGGAAGTATTGCAGGATGGATGATAGGCAGTACAATATAGAGGGACAGTTTGGTTAAGGAGCAGTATGGTAGAGAGGCAGTATGGTAGAGGGGCAAGATGGTGGAGGGGCAGTATGGTAGAGCGGCAGTATTGTACAGGGGCCGTATTGTGGAAGGACGTGTTGAAGGGGGGGGGGGGTGCAGAAAATGTACATATGCAAAAGAAAGGGGGGGGGGGGGGTCCATGAGAAGCGTATGATGTGGAACAAGGGGGGTGGAGGGGTCCAATTTCCAGGAAAAATTATTATTTCTGTCAAACCAGACACAGTCTCTGGAATTTCTTTCTACAGTGGAAAGCACCTCATGTGCTGCAGGGTTTTGTTTTGTCAACGATGCCCATTTGCTCCTTTGAAGGGGCAGTCTAATCAATTGTGGATTCCCATTATAAAATGGTTTAAGTCTGAAAAAGAATCAGCTGGATTGTCTGTGAAGCTCCTTTAACAATTCCCATATTTCCATATTCATGATATGTGAGTTGTTTGACTTGCATAACTTTTGACAGTTGCCTTGTTTTGAATCTGAAATGTTCGCTGGTCTCCCCTGTCTTTAGTGGATGCCCATGGAACCAGCATTGGGTTGGGGCATAGATTAGCTATAGCCTGGCCTAGTTAGACTAAAGGCCAGGTAACGGGTTCCAGTTTGGTGGTGCATTATTGGTAACGCCTCCATTTTTCTGTTGCATTGTGGGATTGCGCAACCTTGGCAGACCACCAGATACGCTAGTGGTTCCCGGGGTATCCACTAGTGGGCTCGGCGGAGATATATCCGCTTTGAAAGCATGAGCGCCCTGGTTCTAGCGACAACGGGACGTACTACGGCCTAGTTGAAGGACGTAGGAACCCGTTACCTGTCCCTTATTCTAGGGCAGGGAACCAGTCTAAGATTAGCTAGCGCTAGCACCGCGAAAGATCTGGGAGGAGAGTGTCTTTGGAAGCTTGGCCTATTCACATTATAGGCTAGGTAACTGGTTCCATTTTTTTGGTGCACTATGGGTAACGCCTCCACTTTTCTATTGCATTGTGACAGCATGTTCATGGCTCAAGGTTCTGTGAGAGCTGGTGTGACTG
This sequence comes from Alentia gelatinosa, assembly GCA_950022655.1. Classification (NCBI taxonomy): domain Eukaryota; kingdom Metazoa; phylum Annelida; class Polychaeta; order Phyllodocida; family Polynoidae; genus Alentia; species Alentia gelatinosa. The sequence continues at coordinate 7,503,118 of OX465588.1, read as the reverse complement.
ATGGTTCAAGGTCGTGCGCGAGTGTTATGTAGGAACCCGTTACCAGGGACCTGTTTCACTAGTATCGTGACATGTCTGTGACACCATACAGACATTGGGGTTGTCTAGTTTTGTGACAACACAAGTAGCTGCCCTTAGGAAAAGACATACCCCAAACATAAAATTATGCAAAACTACACATCATGGGCCTGTTTCACTAGTTTTGTGACAAAAGTCTTAGACAGACATGAAAAGCGGCACCAACAGTGCAAGCAAGAATGGACAAAACAAAGTCTAATGTCTAGTTCTTATGAAACCGGACACACCATCTAGACGCCATATAGACATGTCACGGAAATAGTGAAACTGGGATCTGTTTCAATAGAATGTGTCACTAAGCCACTTAGTGACATGTTTAGTGACCCCAATAGTGACTTGAATAGCAGAAAATCTTCGGTCTCGTTTCAGAAGGCATGTCACTGTAGGGGAGGTGTGTCTTGTCACTGTTGTGGATGTGTCCCTAGTTTGGGACAACACATGTGGGGTACCCCATCTCTCATACTCATGTCCTACTGGGAACAAGTGCTATCAAGGTGAAGGTCACTGCATAAATTAGGGACAAACATGGAATAATCCTACACTGGCCATCAGAAAAACATTTGCTATGACAAAATTCACATGTGAATATCGTTGGATTGCATGGGCTGATCTCCTTCATATTTGGCATGTTTATAAGTTGTATGTGTCCCTAACTGGGGTTAAAGTTTCGTAGCTTAATTCCGACAGAAAGTAAAGTTACGCATTTGTGACAATAGAAACGAGAGGGTATACCCTCTCGCTATTTGGGACACAACAGTGACACAAATAGTTACTGGACATCGGTCTTATGAAATGGGACAAGCCGCTATTTGCGCCTGTCTATTATCCTATGTCCCACAAACGGTTGTCCCTTAACTACTGCAACGCGAAGTACCGCTATTGTGTCACTAAACCCAATAACGGACGTCCTACAGCCTATTGAAACGGGTCCCAGGTCAGGTTTCTTGTTTCATTTGGGCAGGGAACCAGTCTACTTTGGAGAGTACAAAATGATGTACACTCTTCAAATAATACGAAAATATGTGGTGTGAGAGTGACAGACAAGTACAGCTAATGGTTAAAAGTGGCTGCAGAATTGACCCCCACCAGAGCTAGCGTAGTGTAGCTCTGGTGGCCAGTGTACCCTTTATGCCCCAGTCATGCCCCAGTCACACTGGCGTACAAAACAGCGTTTTCCTATGTATGCATGTCTATGTTCTTCTACGCATTTTGGAATCTACAAATACGCCTCAAAACGCTGCAAAACGCGGAGATACATCTATAGTAAAGTGGGAATGCACCGAAAAACGCCACAATACGTACAGAACCGAAATAAGCGTTGATGAACGTTGAGAAGCGTACTAAAACGTTAAAGCAAAGTAAACAAATCCGTTCCAAATCCGTAGCTAATACGTGGTCCCCACCAATTCAAATACGTAGAAGAAACATCGTTTTTTACGCCAGTGTGACTGGGGCATTAGCATGCTTAGACGGCCATCACAGTGTTATTGAGTCCAAGAAATTAATTTCTTTTTGGTTTGTTGATTATATTATCATCATCGCTGCTCGTACTTTGCCTCAGTACAAAATACTTATTATTATATCTTTATGGAGCACCTGGAAAAGGAACTCCTGGGAGGATACCGACTCAAACCAAAAATATGGCGCAGATACATTGACGACATATTTTTCGTATGGCAGCACGGTAAAATCGAAATGAGGGAATGGATGAAGAAGTTGAATGAATTTCACCCGACCATCAAATTCACCTCAGAGGAGTAAAGGGAATCTATAAATTTCCTAGACACCACGGTGCACAAGGGGGAGGGGGGTAAGGTGTATACTGATCTTTACATCAAACCCACTGACGAGAACACATACCTAAGGCATGACTCCGCCCACCCCCCCTTGCAGAAAAGAAGCATCCCATATTCCCAACTGCTACGGGTGAAAAGAATATGCAGCAGGGATACTGATTACGAGCACAATGTGACACGCAAAATCCGGGAATTCAAAGAACGGGGTTACCCGGACACTCTCCTAAAGGAGTGTAAATCCTGAGTCGATGATCTGGATCGCGGAGAGATAAGAGCGCCGCGGAAAAGGAAAAAAGAAGAGCAGGTGGAGGAAAAAATCTTCCTCACAAGCACATACAGGCAAAGATGCAATATCCTGCCTGAGGTGATAGAGAAAAATTGGGAGATACTTGGTAAATCAACAACCACCAAAAGTATCTATCAGAGCAAACTAATGAAAGGGTACAAAAGACCCAAGAACATAAGGGACTACCTGATACGGGCTAGAACACAATACGCCCCAGACACAACGAAAAAGACTCGGAAAACAGGGGATACACGCAACATGTGCAAAAAGATCAACTGTAAACATTGCAGTAGACTGAAACGTGAAGGAACAGTGAAGTCAAAGACAAATCAATCCACCTTCACGACGAAGCACAATGTTTCGTGCAACAGCTCAAACGTCATTTACTGCATCGAATGCACTAAATGTGGCCATCAATATGTGGGCCAAACCAAAAGGAAGGTCAAGGACAGGATCTCGGAACACCTGAGATCCATAGGAAAAGGTCAAAAATAAGTGACGTCCCGACACATTTTAACCAAACAGACCACTGCGGAGAAGAAAATGTGTCTGTACACATTTTGGACTTCATTTTCCAACACCCAGATAGTGACCAGGCAAGGAAATTGAGAGACAAAATAGAGTACAACTGGATCCATAGACTGCAAAGTCAGGCTCCAAAAGGTCTAAACACAATGGACAGCAGATATGGATAGGACCCGAGAAATAATGCCACGTCAAAATTTTTTGAACAGCGCAAGCTGACGAGAGGATTTGAACTAACAATATTCACACTAGGGCCCTGTCCACTACATCTGTGAGTGATCTGCAGTAAAGCGCCACTTCCTATTACGGCAAAAAAACAAAGCCCTAATACACACTAGAGAGCCTCGGTAAAACAGGTCTGAAGAGATATCCTTATCAAAACTACTGAGTAAAACGGCCCTCCCAGATAGGCAGGACCGTTGGTTAAGAAATAATGAATTATAAATCTCAACCAAGTATGGAACTACCCCAACCTGACCACAAGAAACGCACTGGTACCAAGCAAGTGTAGGGAGACAGGGTCCCAGACCAAAAAAACACCCACTAGGAGGCAGCAGCAATACCCACTGGCACCTGCACACTCCAAGTGACTGTTTCTCCCAATAAACCAATATAAAATCGATCCTGATTGGACACAGCACGACTCCTGCCACAGCAGGGGGGTGAATGACCAGTCAGGGTTGAGGTCAAGGGTCGAAAATGGGCTTAAACCTATTAGAACAAAGGTTTCAAGTGACAGTGACGCGCACCGGGCCCGCGAAACGCCGGCCGCACACATACACAGATCACTCGCTCAGTAGTCGCCTCCACCGACGCCACGTTTTTTCAAATACTTATTATTATATACCGGTGCACGAATGTCTCAGGTTTATGCCCCAGTAGTAATGATTTCATTCGTCCACACTGTGGCGTAATATATATAATACAACCCGCTGTATCACATGACCACTTATTCTCCTTTTTAGTGAGTTGTAGAATGGTATTCTTAATGATTTCTAGGTATATACTAATAAAAAGACATAGTGAGTGTGTCTGAATTCCATCTGTTCCTCGATATTTTGGTCAGAAATACTCACCTCATTCTTCGAATTTGGTGAGTATTTCTGACAGATTCCATTCAGACACACTAACCATGTCTTTCTATATTCTGCCAGACCTGTCTTTGCTGTTATCTGTTGGGTATACTATGAGAAAACAAGGACTTTTGACTCAAAAATACGGCACAACACCATAGGAGGGAGGGCCTTTTTTTTGTCAAAAGACCGAGAACGGCCATCCTTACGGACTTAGTAAATATGTTTATTTATTACTATACACCTCCTAATCGTTTAAGATGGTGTTTTAGTGAATTTTCTGATCCGCATAAAAGCACTTCCATTCACTACGAACATTATTCATACTACACCCTAGCAGCAGGTAGTATTTCATACATGTCTGGCCATAGGTGTATAGTAATATTTAGATAAATGACCAATATTGTATTATGAAGATGTATTTTGTGTTTCCAATCTCCCGTCTGGTTCATGGGTAAGGTCGCATGGTCCACGGCCGTGAGTTAATATTTGATATGCCTTAGGGCCATGCTACAAGGTAGTAAAGGTTTAGTTCTTACACTCGTGTCGAAGACATCAAGGTGATGTAGATGGTGTTTTTATGGGAACAAATAGCTTCAAGATAAAAATTGTATCCACAAGGTAGCATAGTCCTAGACATCTTAGGTAATAAGAGACATTTTATGGTCATTTCTAGAAACTATAAGGATACATATTTTAACCCTTTAAGGGCGGAAAATCCCTTAAGGTATCATTTGTTAGATATTTTTGAAATTGTATTTAAAAACGAAATAACTTATCAACAAATTTGTAATTTGCACAGAATGTAGGTCCAACACAGTATTTTTGATCTATAGATACGAGAAATAAAAATGTTAAATATAACGTATTGCTATATACCTTTGGCTGTACACTCTATGCTTACACCACGTTCTGGGGGGTGGAGTAACTTATGTATACTACCCAAGGTTGCCGTATACTACGCAACCTTGACATTTAGACAAATCAGATCGTCTCTTACAAAATTTATATGAAAAGCACAGTGGGAAGAAAACATGCAGTGACCTGATAGTCTATGTGGGCCACTCTAACCTCTCGATGATGTATTTAGCGCGTGCATGCACGCTCTAATAAAGGTACGGATTAGAAGGAATAAATGATTATTTGAGATTCAGCAATCAAAGTGAAGCAATCTGCAAAATAGCAAAGTTCGTCAATGGCATTGCAAATATTCATCGACATTTGTTTCCATGATGGACTAGCCATCTAAAGAGTGATGCAGTATGATTCTACCATTTGCATCTAGTTAAAGCCCATACACGCTGTACGATTTCAGAACATGAATGTTCCTTTCTCGGCGACAAAAGAACAATCGTAAGCTCAGGCGAGGCCTAGAAAATGTGTCGGCCAGTGTGGCACCCCCCTACAGTAATATGCCTAAGATTTGGAAATCCCACCCGTGGCGATGTACCTTTGTCGCCGACAAACTGCAGTCCAATGTTCCGAAATCAGGAGTGATAAATTAAGGAATGTGTTCCTTCCCATTGTCGCCGACAACGGAGTTTAAGAAATACCCCCCGTGGTGCCTACCAACTTTGGCCCATAATTAGTCGCTGGGTGAGCAGAAATGACCCTGCCACACACAGACTGAGGCCAGCTCACCGATTTAGCTCCCATATACTGAGATTTATCACTTGTTCCTTTGTCAGTGGCCTCGAATCTCCGAGAAAATCGGATGTCAGTCGTCCAGTGTGAACAGAATTTGCTTAAGATAAATTCCCACGAATGACCTCCACCCCTATCTATAAATCCTGCTGTGATGGTCGATGCCCAGCGCAAATTCGCCTGAGACAAGTTAAAATGCCGTTCCGATTTAGGGAGTTAATCGGTGGGAACGAAATCGTAGAGTGTGTTTCCCCTTTTATGGTGAAGAGTTCAATGGCACGAGACGGGCGAGATTTCAGTTATATTGATTCACTTTCTTATCGGCTTAATAATATGATGTTAGCACCAGAAACACATTCGTCATTCAGTAAGATTAGATGAAGATGCTCTCAGTTCATTTTCCAAAGTGACTATCCTTAATTAAAATGTTCCGGTATTAGAAAGCAGGTAGGATTTGTCTTCCTAATACTCGTGAACCCATTATACGAAGTAATCGCGAGTTTGTGTATGAGATATGATTATAGAGATGATATTCTTCTTTTCTATATCAGTCTGGATTATAGCTGAAGATGCTCTGAAACTAGAGGCATTTCGACAGAGGAAAGAAATGCACAATATTACCAAGATTTCGATCATAGTGGCTGTATTCTCCGCATAGTTGACGCCTATAGTAAAACTCCGAGCAATAGTGAGGAGTATTGCGTAGTGTCAACTACAAGGAGAATACGACCACTCAGATCAAAATCATGGTAATGTTGTATTTATTACTCACTTTTGCGACTAATTATTAGAAAAAAAATCTTGTATACAATAATTAGGGTTAAACGAGGTTCTATAGCGCCCATCAGGTTGCAGAAATCTCACCCTTTACATTTTAAATGGGCTAACATTTGTGACTTAATCCCCCATTGGATATTTTTCCTAAATATCTCATGGGCGTTAGATACGAGTTCCCAATGTTAAGTCTATGGAGAAAAAATATCTGGGGTGAGATAAATATATATATATATATATACGATCTTTCCGAAAGCTGGGCTACAAACCTAAGCAAAGGAGGGTACTGCTATAATATCAATGAACGATCCACTAGACCTGATTTGTAAAATGATTAGATACTACGTACGCAGGTTATATATATCTAGAGTACAAGTCACCGGGTTAGTCTATCATTACAGTTTATGAATCTATACACAATATTGACTGGTTTCAGATACAAGCGGCAGTAATCTCCAGGGACAAGACGCGTAGTAATCTCCGAGCGATATCAGGGCCCGATGACGTTTTGGGAACTATTTTCAATAATCTGCTGATTTTAGAGCCAAGAGATTCCGAGCCTCAGTAATCTCCTAGTTTCAAATTACTAACACCCAATGCTATTCCTATGGAGACTCAGTAATCTGTGATTGATAAAACCATGAAAAAGTGACGAACCATGAAAAAGTGACGAACCTAAAACAGTGCTACTATATCGATTGGACGACGAAAATGGTGTAGACATTTTGAGTTACCCAGAAAGTCTATTTGTGGTGACACTGACTGTGCGTCGATATAGAAACATCGGTGAGGGTAGCAGATTTCACTCAGTGACCAAGTTTTCACTTAGTGGTCCGTCGTGCCACATAGAATAATCTAAAGCCGGATGCCCATCTACCGATTTAGGGTTGAACGATTAGTTCCCAAATCGTTTAGGAGTCGGTCACCTTGTCGCAGGCAAATTATGTAACCCCTCACTCAACCCTCACACTGATAAAATCGGTGTATGGTCCACTAATCGCTGGGGGAGGGCAAAAACCAAAGAAACCGAGTGTTCACTAATCGCTGGGTAGCCTTGCCTAGCTGTCCTACATCTACCGACTCCGTTAGGATGCCTCGCCTAGACAAATTACCCTCGGTTTGTCGCCGAAAAAATAAACATAAATGTTCCCAAATCGGTAGATGGGCATTGGGCTTAAGCAGAAAAGGTTGTGGGTCGTTTCCTGAGCTGCATCATTTCCATTGGACGATTTTGGGTCAGCAGTGCCAAAAGTCCATTGGTGTTTTTAAGATCTTGGTTGGTGATGGGAAATCGGCCAACGGAAACGGGCCTTTAGATATACGATCTTTCTGAAAGTTGGGGTACAAACCTAGTCTGAATTAACCAATAAACTTTTAGAATTACAAAAAAATAAAAATAAAAATAAATCCAACAAAAAACCTAGACCAAAGCTGGGGACTATTACAATATTAATGAACGATACACTAGACCTGATTTGTAAAATGATTAACCATTACGTACGCATCTTACTATACTGTTTGACTGTGCTACTATACGATCCTGGTTACTCCCTGTAGAGGGTCTGGCACGGGCTGTGCAGTGGGCAGGCACCGTGGAGTAGTGACACTCACAGTCTAATCCAGCTGTCTCGTGACTGTCAGGGGAAATCTGGAGGCGAAATAAAGCGAGGCCAAGAGGCTGTCTACCTCCGCATCAGGTTATCTCCATCTACCAGCCACCGCCATGATGATCACCGGAGCATGGATTTTACACTAAAATACTGAATAAAACAAGGTAAGAACTCGTTGAAAACTAACCTGACAGATCAGGGAGTTTTGGAAACACTGCCACATATGAATTCACCAAACTTTGAATATTCTGTAGTTCACGTTGATTGTGACGTTGTGTGATTGTCTGCTGCTGTCACTGCATACATTTTTCGTGTTTCACTTGCTAGGAGCCCAATGACGTTTTGGGAACTAATTCCAGTAATCTCCTGATTTTAGATGACAGAGATTACTGGCTTCAGTAATCTCCTAGTTTCAAATTACTAAAGACCAATGCTATTTCTGTAGAGACTCAGTAATCGGAGGTTAATAAAACCATGAAACAGTGATGAACCTAAAGCTGTGCTACTATACGATCCCGGTTACCCCCTGTAGAGTGTCTGGCATGGGCTGTGCAGTGGGCAGGCACCATGGAGCAGTGACACTAACAGTCTAATCCAGCTGTCTCGTGACTGTCAGGGGAAATCTGGCGGCAAAATAAAGCGAGGAAGTCTACCTCCCACCAGGTTATCTTCATCTCCCAGCCCCCGCCATGGTGATCGCATCAGGAGAGAACGTGGGTGGCCAGGTTTAAAGGCATCTCGGACAATTTACCGTGGCGCCACCTGGTGATTTTCAAATATTGTCAATTACTCGTCGAAACTGGTTCCTTGTGATTCTTTTTAATGCCAAATGTGTAAATCTAACATTTTGTACACTTTATCCAATCTTCATAGGTATAATGCAGCAATTCAAATTTAATTAGAATGGTTTTCTTCAATTCTTTCAAAAATAAGGATGGTTACCTATGTAGTTTAATATTAATATGTGTAGTACTATACTTCTGCTATGTTCTGTGAAAGTTTGGAGAAAATGACATGGGTGTTACTATATGAAATGAACTTTTAGAATTTCTATATATTTTTTTGTAATGCAATAATAATATTGATCTCTAAATCAAAAGTCTTTTTTTTGTTGGTAAAGCAGTTTATTGATCGTTGGTTACATGTGGTACATCATTAGTTTCGTCGTATGACAGTCACCTAACAGCGATAAAATCTTAGATATATCAAAGTCTTTTAGCCTTAATTCTATTGCGTAAGTACTGCTTTCTTTTTTCTTTTTGTAGAATAAACAAGAAATGCATACTGAATAATAATGTGAGACAACTTCTTCAATTCTAACACAGTATTTCCATCGTCTAAAACTTATAATACTGTTTATACTTTGTCAAAGAGGGGTGATTGTATGATGAAGAAAATAAGAGAAAATTATGACAGTCTAATAACAAATTTTGAAAAAAGGTCATGGTCGTAATATACTCGCTAGCGCTCGTGTATTACTACACATCAACCTCTCGTGGTTTAGGGCCGCCTGTCCACAAAACCATAGATTATTGTCTATATATACATGATTGATTCAAAGGCCCATCTGCTCCACACTGCACATAAACGATCAAGGGAAGAGGAGTACTTAGAAGGAAACCCACGAGATGAAAATAGTTTGGTCCGTACTCCACCGAGTGTGACTGCAGAGTAATTCATGAAGCGAAGCTGAGTGAATTACTCTGTGGTCAAACGAGGTGGTGTGCAGACCAAGTTATTTTCATCGAGTGGCTTTCTGATTTTATCTCACCCCGTATAACATTATTTATTGATGAAATGAATCACCAAATTAGCCATTGAGATTTGGGTACACGAACCTCACAGCCGTGGAGTACGAGTTCCTAATGTTAAACCTATGCAGAAAAATACTGGGGTGAGATAAATAGACAATACAATCAGAGTGACAAGACAGGGAGATGCACCGACAGTCCTGGTGAAACGGTTCAACCTTTTATCTCACCCCAGATGTTTTTTCTCCATAGACTTAACATTGGGAACTCGTATCTAACACCCATGAGATATTTAGGAAAAATATCCAATGGGGGATTATGTCACAAATGTTAGCCCATTAGTCAATATTAAGGGTGAGATAAATTCAGAAACCCATTCAAGTTTAGGGTCAAAGCTCAATCCCATCTCGTTTGAATCGTTACATAATTCACGCGGCTTCGCCTTGTGAATTACTACGCGATTCAAACTCGATGGGATACGAGCTCTGACCCTAAACTTTCATGGGTTTCCCCTATAGAAACTTATAGAAAAAGTTTTAGATATAAAATTGCAGAACTCTGGAACAAGCTTAGCCCTACCACAAGGAATACTGGTACCTATGAAGAGTTCAAAGCCTACACAAAACGAAGCCTTAGGCCCGGCGTCCACCTACTACGATATGGCTCCGATGTGTTCTACGATGCACCTCCTGATAAAAAATCTAAATCGCGTCGGAAGGTCCCCTAATATCGGGGCAGTTGACACCGTTTCTGCGATTAGACACCGATAAAAAACCCATACAATGCGTGGTGGATTGGCATGTCTAGACATATGTCTCCGATTTTGCACCTTCCCGATATGGCACCGATTTTGACATTTTGTATCGGTGCCATATCGGGAGGTCTACGATTCTATCGTAGTAGGTGGACGCCGGGCCTAAGAACCTGCCTAGCTACCTATAATTAACCTATAACTAGGTTTAAATCCAAATGAGTGAGAAGGTTGTTCTCACGCTGTCTAACTTCGACATATTTTGATTTATTATGTTTCCACCTAAACCTCATCTGTATATATCAACATCGCTGGTGTAATGACTATCGTAGTAAACACTGTGTATAATATTGCCCAGAATTACCAAGGGCATACTGTATTTTGTTGTTCAAACCTATAGCTAAGAAAGTTTGAAACCACACATGGCCACTGGAGCCCACTGAAAACAGGGTATCCTAACCCTAGATGGATACTCCAGTATAAATAAAAGATTTAAAAAAAAAAAAAGTTTCTAAGCTCAATACTCTCTACATCACACATTCGTTGCATCTCAGTGATTGAATTTCCAAGCTAAATCGTGCGATATGCCTTTAAGGTTGGTCGCAGGTGTTAGCCGAAGAAAGGGGACACTTGCATTGAAAAGAGCAGAATGAGACTGTTGGAGATGGTGGATTGGGACGTGGTAATACTAGGTCCCTTTTAAAGGGTTCGGGTACCCTCGAGGATTTAACCATTTTGTAAAGAAGTGGCGGGAAGGCACTTTATAAGAGGTAATAGGGTTCCTTTTTGCCGTTTCTCAAAAGGTTAATTCTGAACAGAACGTAGCGTAAAGTAGGTTCGGATTAGGAATTACCGAAGGGGTTGCATTATTGATTTTGTGTCTCTATATCGAGGCTCGAGTACAATAAAGAAGAAACCAATAAGTTTTGGTCAAAGTTTTGACGCTTAGCGATATAAAATAGGCACGTAACGAAAGGTGAGTTGGGATTGGGAATTAACGAATGGGTTACAGTATTGATTCTGTGTCTCTATACCGGAGAGTGAGCACTATGTGAAACCATGGTTATGTTGCCGATACCGGTTAGATTTTTGAGTTGTCTTCAATGAATCCAATCAATCAGAACCAGCTGTTTACAGTGAGTTCTGAACGATATATCGGAGACATTTAAACTGTATCGGTATCTGAAATCGTTCTGTGAGCAACTCGTTCTGAACGATTCATCGGAGACAATGACAAAATCTACCCTGTATTTTTTTTATTTTTTTTATTCAGGTATTAGGAGGATAGTGTACAATCGCATCCTAAAAGGAGCGCTCTTCCTTGCACGATTCCAAACAGCAACAAAATACATTGATTTCCGGAAAAACAAATCAAAACCACTTCATTGTCTACCGATACTAAGAGGACCTTAATGTTCATATGCCAACTGGTAATCTGACGCGGTTGGTCTTTGAAAGTTCATATTCTCTCTTTAATGGTCACTCTTACATCTTATATATAATATCATGCATAAACGCATAAGTTTGAGTAGTAAATATGATTCGTCGTTATAAGCTTTACATATATAATGAACAGTTCTTATCAAATTGGAGAAAGACAAACAGGATACGGACATACAAACAGGACAGACAATCACGAAATAACAATACACGGCTTAACTGGTCTGTATTGGCACCATCAACATGTTTTCATGCTTCAAGTGAACTAGCCTACTGGGTTTGCCTAAATCGAGTACGCTGGTCTCAATGCGATCGGTGATCTTGATAGATCTTGATACACTCATCTTACTTTTCATTTCCATTACCAACATCATCACCTTGTATAAAATTTCTCTAAGTGAACGGAATTGTTTAATGCTCGCTACACTCTGTAATTCGTCACGTGAAAAGACGACCTGGAAATCTGCTATGCCCATTTACAGTACAAAAAAAATTATATATCTCAATTTTTCTCTTTACCCTTTAAGGACGGCTGCCTGGGGCCCAGCCTTCTGATTTTGTTCTGAGAGAGCGACTGCGAGGAAAGTCCTGACTTAAAGCCAGTGGGATATCTGTACCATAAAACGAATACCGTTTTTTGTATGCTGTAGAGACCCAGGGACGATGTGGGTTATCTTTAGTCAACACTTATTGACGACCTTATGGACGGCTGAAACCTAAATATTATCAAAAGATAACCCTTGTATGAGGTACTGAAAAGGGTCTTCATTTCCGAACCCATATTATAAGCCATGTACCTTTTTTACTGGTGCCTTTTAGATATAGTAGAAACCAAACGAGAGTTAGCCTTGTCAATGTTTATGCCACGATGGGCAGGTTGTGTATTACTACACGAGGCGTTAGCCAAGTGTAGTGAGTAGCAGACCTGACAAGAGTGGTATAAACATCGACAAGGCTAACTCTAGTTCGGTTTCATATTTATCCTACCCCGTCTCTTCCCTTTTGGATTACTAAAATACAAATATTGATTGAACGACCAACCAAAGTCCAACCGGAACTTTTGAGTCCAACCGGAACTTCTTTCGGAGCAGCTCACAATCTGGTCGCTGATTGGTCGATTTTTTTATGCCCTTTTTAGGCATAAATCGCACTTTATGTCATAGCATGCCGCATAAAATTTGCCTATATTATACCTATGGACCGTTTTTATTAGGGGTAGGATAATATCAAGAGACGTCACGAGTTTGAGTCTGAGTTTATTTATGCCACGCATTTTGTTGGCTCCATAATTTCACGAGTCGAAGACGAGTGACAGTATATATATGTGAATAAACTGGTGGTTTTCGTGCAGTAATTATCCTTTGGTACAGAATTCTCATTGCAAAGTGCTATGAGATTCGTTCCCAATAATCTCTGATCCCAGTTTCCAATCTCCACCCCTCTTTAATCTTCCCACACTACACCTGAGCAGAATATCAAGGTAGACAGCAGATGAAGCAGACAGCCAGCCAGCTACTGTTAGTAATGTATAAGTTTAGATCAAAGTCAGGTTGGTTAGATGAAAGAAAGCTAGGAACTAGATCTGATAACAAATAAGGTTTAGAATAACATGCCCGGGATCGACTACAGACAAGCAATCGGGGGGCCGTTTCACTAGTAGGGGGGTCAAAGCGAGAGGTAGGACTGCAACAGTGCCAGCAACAGCGATACCAACAGTGTCAAGACTAAATTTGCGTTTCATCAGTGGTCTCACTGTTGAGGTGGGACCAAATATCACTGTTCTCGCTATGCACATGCGTTTGACGTTCGAATTTATCCGTCAATGGGCCGCAATGACGTGGAATTTCACCCCTTCCCATGAGAATTAAGCGATGAAATTTTAACACGAGTAAGGGCTACATATAAACTATAATCGTTCCAAATATGAAGAAGATCGGACCTAGCGTCTTGAAGTTATCGGCGTTTGAATTTCGTCATAGCAATCGTCTGCTCTGGTGGTCAGTCACCCTCCCACCTCCCGATACGCAGTCAATGTCAAGGTCGCTGCATAAATTAGCGGAGATGGGAAAAATACACTGGCCACCAGAGCAGATGATTGCTATGACGAAATTCAAACGCCGATGACTTGGGGACGGCTTGGCCAATTTTCTTCATATTTGGTACGATTATAGGTTATATGTATACCTTACTTGTGTAAAAGTTTCATTGCCCTCCTCTGACATAAACAAAACTCTAAACCCAACAGCGACAGGGTCTACCCTGTCACTAATAGTGCCTCAACAGTGATAGGAACAGTGAGACCTAATTGTGTAGTGAAATGTACTCTCTCACTGTTGGTCTCACCCCTTACCTCACTCGCGTTCACGCTTGACTGCACCTTCTCATGAAACGCAAACTATCACTGTGGTCTCACTATGGCAGCATACCCTCCTAGTGAAACGGCCCCTCGGGGTCCTGGAGGGGGGTATCTGCATTAGAGAAACTGTTAGAGACCATCGAGAAGAGCCCCATGCAAAAATTATTAGAAAATATTTCAAAAAGGTAGTATAATGTAAGTTTACCACACAAAACCAGACTTGTTCAGTTTAAAATTGGAAAAAAATTAATTGATGATAGCAGCAGGAGTTACAGTTTTATCAATGGTATGAGTGATGGATGAGTCGTAACAGACTCAACGTTTCAATTAGGTTAGCTCATACCTGCCGAAATTACCGAACCAACCTACGTAAAGCACTCGACCACCACAATAATAGAGGGAAACTATGTTCCGGTGAGCAAAAATTCAAAGTTACGAGGTAATTTTTCCAAGCCTTACCGAGTAACTTTGACTTTTGCTTACCAGTACTTTGTTTCCCTATTCCTATATACCTTCAAATATCGATAAAAATGCTTAATTCTTTACCTGAAACACTTCCGAAGCAAATGGCTGGATTGTATCACGTGATCAGAGCGGGACGAAAACGTCAGAGCGGGATGAAAACATGAGAGCGGGACGAAAACGTCAACCTCAACACATAACTTATTTTTAATGCACCCCCCAGCAGCGGTATGTAACTTTAGTTGGTTCAAAAATGGGTATATAGGAATTTGCGATCAGGAACTCTGAGTCATGGCATTCAAGCTGGCTTAAAGGCATATCCTACAATTCACAGTGGCACCACCTGGTGATTTCTGAATAATGTCAATTGTTAGTCAAAACTGGTTTCTTGAGATTTATTCTAATTCTACATGTGTAAATTTTACATTTTGTCCAGTTTATCCAACTCAATAGGTAAAGTAGGCCAATTTGCATATGCTTAATTTACATAGGAAATCTTCTGAAAAATTTGGTTTTCTTCAATTCTTTCAAAAACAAGGACGGTGACATAAATGAATAGTACTATATATGTACTATATTCTGTGAAAGTTTGAGGAAAACGAAATGGGTTTTACTATGTGAAAAAATACCTTTTAGAATTTCTATATATTCTTATATAAAATTATCATCATATCAATCTATAAATAAAAAACTAGCACCGTGACCCCCGATTTTTAAGTTAGGTATGTGTTCCACAACATTTGGAGATCATCTTATTAAATTTTCAGGAAATTGACATCGGTTTTAATTTTCAAGCCATATTGTCCGATATGCCTTTAATACGTCACCTGACTGAGGTGTATGAGAATGCTAGCCATAAAATCGAAATTAGGATCGCACTTGAGGGATACGCCAAGATGGCGAAGTCTTTCATTCTGAATAGACTGAGAAGATTATTCATAACACTGCTGACTCAGCAGTATGTGGAGTCACCATTGTAATAAACCAAGATACTTGGGGTAACACCTTCGGAGTACGATCATCATATAAATCGGTAATTTTCTGGCGTTGAACAATGGATGGTGTCTGCATGGTGCTTGGAATAATTATATATCACTTCCAGGGCCAGGTTTGATAGAATAAGTACTACATGAGATGTGAATGCAAATCATGTATGCAAATCATGTTCCGGACTAACAGAACTGTAAGATAAACGCTTTAAACAAAAAAGCCGAGAATGTGGTAATGTGATAGAGATAGCAGATGGACAAAGGTTTGTTGTTGTTTTTTTTGATCGAGAAGCATTTATCATAAAACCCTACATAACATACATTTCCATGACTAGATGCATTTTCTTATATTAACATTTAGTAAAAAGTCATTAACTGTGGTATTTTCCGTGCTCTCCATTTTTTTCCCCATCATTTTTCTAAGGTATAGTATCTTGTACTAAGAATATCTATTCCTGAATGTCTATTGCCCATCTAACTCTTTTCTATATGAGATTGATGTCGCCACCTGTTCTTTTTTTCCCCCAGTTAAACATGAACCATAATTATTAGGTACTTAATTCCACATTCATGCTATTGATAAACGATTTTCCAGCAGTATCATGTGCTTCTGCATCATTTCATTACAGTTCCAGTCTCCAGGTGAAATACATAAAAAGTATCCATCATTATTATTCTCAAACTTGATCATAATCTTACAGGACAAAACTAGACAAGACAGCACTATACAGCAATGGACAAAGTTAGTGCAGTCTATGTCTCAGCTTTATAGAAATATTTTCATAGAAAAAATAGGAATTAAAAAAAAAAAAAAAAATTATTTAGGCTACATTCAAGGAGGTAGGCTTGTAATAGGTCAAACAAAGTGGTCATGGTGACAGCCTTAAAGACAAATGCGGGTACGTATCGCAGTGCCCCCTGTATTTACACAGGTCCTGCTATTTGGTTTCATGAAAATATAGCAGTTTTCCAGCAGAGATAGCAGATAGCAGATAAGCACTTACCTTCTTTAAATGGCCTTCCCATAAAGATCAGAATGGTAACACAGTATCTTTTTTAGTATTTCTCATTTGTACATGTTCCTAACTATCATAATCCAGAATTATTTGAAGATAGCAATAGAACATCAGTGTCATTTAGCAACAAAGTCAAAATATTGCATTTCCCATAGACACCAATAGTGAAGCAATTACATTTTCAGATGGCCTTCCCATAAAAGTTAGTATGGTGACATGCCATTTTTTTGCATTTTCTATTTGCTGATATATGGAACTTATATCATTCTGAGTTATTTGCAAAAATCAATAGAATTTAGAAATCACGACCTACCAGCATTTGTCTTTAAGACATAGGATGGTTTCAATCAGCTGGCCCCGGTTAAATTACTTCTCAGGAGGATATGGTTATTTCTCCCTCAAACAATCACCAATCACATCCATGATTTACAAGTTCTTTCACAAAATTACATTAAAGGCATATCCTACAATTCACGGTGGTGCCACCTGGTGATTTTCAAATATTCCCATTCATTCATTGAAATTGGTGATTTGTGTCATATTCCAAACTCAATCGAACAAAATTTGAGTTGTTACTAATTTGACCTAATCCTAAAAATTCTTCAATTAAAAAAAACAACAACAAGGACGGTGAACTATGATTTTTAAAACCTAAATAGGTAGTACTATACATATCCTATATTCTGTGAAAGTTTAAGGAAAATGACATGGGCTTTACTATGGAAATAACAACTTTTTATAATTTCTATATATTCTTATATACAATGATCATGATATTGATCTCTAAATCAAAATCTAGCAAGGTGACCCCCGATTTTTAAGTCAGAAATGTGCTCTACAATACTTAGAGATCATTCTTTTCAATTATCAGAAAATTGACATGGGTTTCAATTTTCATACCAAATTATCCGCTGTGCCTTTAAGGTACACACAACTTATACCATAGAAGTGTTTCTGGCATCTGTACTCGGATCATCTATATGGTATAAATTACATAATGTTTTGTAATAGATTTTCATCAATAGAATCCCCCCGTGTATCAGTTAATCATGCTTGTTCTGCAATTCTAGGAAGGAGACTGATGCCTTGCTTTCATCAGGTATCTCTGGTTCCGGAGATCTCTTGTGCAATCTGCAGGATAGATTGGCCACCAACTCTGTCTCCGCTCTGTTCCAACTGATGTGGTGTTTACATTACCCAGCATTTACACTAGACGATTATAGGCGGCGATTCTTGAATTTTGCACCATCCAACAACTTTTATCTGTGAATGACTAGAAACCAGTACATACAAAAAGTGTAAACGCTGGAGGAAATTATTGGTTTGATGACTAGTGTGTCCGATATTATGTAATCGAGCACCACCTTGTAAAGATCTGCAGTCGATAATTGTAACTTTGTGGTATTTTACTTTTGGAAAAGCAGCATTATTAATTATAATATATAAGAGAATCGAATAAAAACCAGAGCATTCAGTCCTTACCTGGGTTCTGAACCTACAACATCTATGCGTTGTCTCCAAACCTTTCTTCAACGTATATAGAACGCTAGGAGCAGGACTACTATGATTTAATATAGAGGAATAGGCTGGAACGTTACAACCTGATGACTATAGGCTAGACGATCTATAATCGTCACGTTTTAGTCGTCTAGTGTAAACGCCGGGTAAGACAACAGGTGGTGGCAATGTCCACTGCAAAAGTCATCAACCTCAGAATGTACTCAAGAGTTTACACTGACGACTAACTTTTTGCAGAATCACCGCCCATCTAGACAACTAATTCAAGCTGGCTAGAAATGGTCGCGTACGTCAGAGTGTGTCCAATAGTCGTGAGGTGGTGACAAATTGAATAATCTGATGTAATCTTACAATCTGCATTCACCACATGCTTGGCGTTTACATTAAACGATCTTTATCATGTTACCGCTGAAAGTGGTCAGGAGGTGCAAATTACCAGAATCGTCTTGTGTAAATGCTGGGTTAGAGGTTGGTCGGATTAAATCCCTCACGGTATCTGCTGTGTGCGCCTCGACCAAGGTAATTCTGTTGTATGTGGGTTCTTAAATATGAAATATACTCAATATAGTCATAGCTTCACAAATTGATAATGAAGTCTAGCTTTATGGTGGTTTTATTCTAAAAAGAATTTTGTACAAAAGGAAATAACAAAATGGTAAATTGTCTTCAAGGTTATGACTTAACACACTCTCCAAGCAGTACGGAAGATCTGGTAGGAGAGTCACTGACTCTTACAGCTAGTCGGTCAAGGGAGCGGACCACATATTTAACCCGACCAGAGCTAATATAGTGTAGCTCTGGCGGCCAGTGTATCTGTAGTTGAGATCCTTGATTACACTGCACGAAAACCACCATTTTACATATATATACGCCATCGCGATAACGCACGTATCGGCTGTATCGTGGCTTGTTTATATTTGTATACACCTCTTATACGCGTCTATGTTTCGGGCGTCTACGAGACAGTTTCCATATGTAGACGTGCGCGACTTGGCTGTCTTTCACGCCTGGCGTATTTAAGAGAAAACATCAAAATGCGTTTGAAATTTTCAGAAGTTTGAAATTTTCAAAAGTAATTCTGACACAGCGTTTTTTCCACGTTTTGCTTACGTTCGTTTACACATTCCAACTTTCATTTACGTATTTTCAAGTTTTCCCGCCCATCGCCACACATTTTTATGTTTTAAAAACGTAATGCCCCAGGCTAAAAAACGGCATTTTTCCGTCTACGCACGTCTATGTTTTTCTTCGTATTTTGAAATACAAATATGCGCGGTGATGCGCGGAAAACGTGGATATATATATATATATATTTTTTTTTTTAAACTTTTATTTATCCTGGAGTCGTACTCAGCTCAGGGAGCTGGTTTCAATGTACGCCCAGCAGTCTTGTAGGTAATTACAATCTTGATGATGATTTCGTCGATGCACATGGCATTGAAATAGGCATTGGAACGTATATACAATACATATAAATGCAACTAATCATTATAGTGATCACATTATTGATTCCCTTAGCAACGAGGTAAGCCATACATGCTGGTCTCCAGAAAACCTTTTAAAACGAGACATTTCACAAGATTTACAAAAAATTTAATATCTTACAATAGTTTGATAGAGGTCCATTAATAGATACACTGTTCGAGCCGATTCTTAGGGTATTTGGCATTTCAGAATCGATTTTTGGAGCAACTTAAAGGTATCAAGATTTGTTGAGTTTCTTAAGTTCGTTGGTAGATTGTTCCATTTTTGGGCTCCATGATACGCTACACTTCTAGTGTAGGTGTAATTTCTAGGCCGATATGTAAATGAATGACGGAATGCGTAAACGAGCGTAAACAAAACATGGAATAGACACAGTGTCAGAATTACTTTTAAAGATTTTAAACTTATGTATACGCATTTTTAATGCGTAAATGAACGAGGTAAAACGCCACAATGCGTACAGAAGCATAGACAAGCGTTGAGAAACGTTGAGAAACGTACTAAAACGTACTTTCGCCAGTGTGACTGGATTGCGTACTAAAATATAAAAGTGTTTTTTTGTATAGTAAATATGGGGATCTCGCGTCCTTTCAAATACCTAGAAAAAACGCAAAACACTCTGCGAAAACCAACAGTTTATATATGTATACACCCGGCGTATATAGGTATGATTTTGCGTATACAAGGTAGACCTATTTTCCGTTGTGTATACACCTCATCTATAGACGTGTAAAATGCATACGACCCACGTATACATGTCCCGCACACGATATTTCTCTTCATATACGCTTTGCGGCAAATACAGCCATTACACTGATGTATAGAAGGGAAAACGTGTCAATATACAGCCGATACATGTACTTACCCGATGGCGTATAAATGAATGAACTGGTGGTTTTTGCGCAGTGAAAATTTCCGCCAGTGTGACTGGGGCATAAGAGAATGTGCGTAGACGTGTATAGACGGGAAAGCACCAGTGTGACTGGGGCATAAGATAATGTGCGTAGATGTGTATAGACGGGAAAACGCCAGTGTGACTGGGGCATAAGAGAATGTGCGTAGATGTGTATAGACGGGAAAACGCCAGTGTGACTGGGGCATAAGAGAATGTGCATAGACGTGTATAGACGGGAAAGCGCCAGTGTGACTGGGGCATAAGATAATGTGCGTAGACGTGTATAGACGGGAAAGCGCCAGTGTGACTGGGGCATAAGAGAATGTGCGTAGATGTGTATAGACGGGAAAGCGCCAGTGTGACTTGGGCATAAGAGAATGTGCGTAGATGTATATAGACGGGAAAACGCCAGTGTGACTGGGGCATAAGAGAATGTGCGTAGACGTGTATAGACGGGAAAACGCCAGTGTGACTGGGGCATAAGATAATGTGCGTAGATGTGTATAGACGGGAAAACGCCAGTGTGACTGGGGCATAAGAGAATGTGCGTAGACGTGTATAGACGGGAAAACGCCAGTGTGACTGGGGCATAAGATAATGTGCGTAGATGTGTATAGACGGGAAAACGCCAGTGTGACTGGGGCATAAGAGAATGTGCATAGATGTGTATAGACGGGAAAACGCCAGTGTGACTGGGGCATAAGAGAATGTGCATAGATGTGTATAGACAGGAAAACGCCAGTGTGACTGGGGCATAAGAGAATGTGCATAGATGTGTATAGACAGGAAAACGCCAGTGTGACTGGGGCATAAGATAATGTGCGTAGACGTGTATAGACGGGAAAGCGCCAGTGGGACTGGGGCATAAGAGAATGTGCGTAGATGTGTATAGACAGGAAAACGCCAGTGTGACTGGGGCATAAGAGAATGTGCGTAGACGTGTATAGACGGGAAAGCGCCAGTGGGACTGGGGCATAAGAGAATGTGCGTAGATGTGTATAGACGGGAAAACGCCAGTGTGACTGGGGCATAAGAGAATGTGCGTAGACGTGTATAGACGGGAAAACGCCAGTGTGACTGGGGCATCACAGATCAACTTGTTTTTCAATTAGATCTAGTTCATGTGATTTCCTTGTGTTATTTACAGCATGCCCACCATCGGCTGAATTCCCCCCTCGACAGTACAATTCTCATTTACAACCACCATGGGCAATGCATATGTAAGCAGGCCACCAAGGTAAACACCAGTGATTATGTCAACGACTGCACTGTCAGGTTTCATATATTGCATCCTATCCATTAATATACAAGTACTCATGCAATATTCAGTGAACTCGTACCACAGGGCAGCAAAACGCCTGAGGAAAACCAATTAATCAGGACATGCTATCTTCCCACCAACAACCTGTAAAATCAGCCAATAAGCCAAAGCATACATGGGTAAAAAGTATTATGTTCTATAATCTGTGGAACGCCCTGCCCAGAGAAGTCCAATGTACTAATAATATAGATGACTTTAAAGTCAGTGTAATGCAATACATAGACGCCTGAGGTAAGACCATATTTCATCTCATCTCAGTTATAATTCGTATATCTTATTCAAACACATACTCACACTGAGATCTACTGTCGTTCCTGTATTCATGTCTGATTTGTATCTGAAAAACTTGTAACAAACGAGAGATGCAAATAAACAAGTAAAAAAAAACTTAAATAAATGTCCACATTAACTTGATACCAAAGTGGTTGAGTTGTTTCACCTTTTATGATATTTTTATTCTCGATGAAAATATAAAGGCACTTTATTTCAAATAGCAAATATATATATCTAGTAAAGTAAAATAAAAATCTTCCCTTCAATTTTTCATATTTAAACCAATGTTGTTGTTGTAAAATTGGCAAATATAAGAATAGAACTATTCAAAGAATTGTGTCAGGTATATAACAACCCACATGCACTAAAGACTTACACTAATCATCAAAAACTAAGAAAGAAATTGATGATTTTTGGTCTGTGTCCTCGTTCGCCATCGAGTTTGGAGCGGCAGTAATATCAATGAGGCGATAGCTGAGTGAATATTCTGAAGCACTCCGAACAAAATGGTGAATGGGGAGTCAGACAAAGCACGAATATTGTTTCTGAATTTATCTTACCTTGGAAAAATTCATCCGTTTATCATCCGTTGAATATGAGTTACCGTACTCGTAATACTGTTGAATATGAGCTCCTAATGCTAAGCGTATGAACGTTTATACCAGGCTAAGATAATAATAAAGAAACCAACAAGTTTTGGTCAAAGTCGTTGTTCTCCAGGAGTTTGATGCGGAGTGATATGAACGAGACGACAGCCGAGTGAATATCACGTAGCGTTCAAAGGAGTTGGAGAACGACTTCTTAGACCAAAAGGAGTTGCTTTCCGCACTATACACCAATGCCCCAGAATACTCCAAATACCAACCTCTGCTATACAAGTAGTAGTTGAGGCGTACCACCATACTGTGCCGGTATGGTGCCATACCACCATACTTTGAACACTCAATCTGACAAACAAGTATGTGTATTATCGGAAATACCAAAATAAATTACAAACAATAGGTATGTGGAGAAACACATATGATATAGACCATGGAGAACGGACTGCATTTCTCCTAGGGGCATGGAGAATGAGTTCCCAACGTTAAGCCTATGGGACAAAAATATCAGGGGTGAGATAATTATATAGAACTGCATCGAGAATCGTATAAATAGACAATACTCCACTCGTTTGGATGGGCCGCAATCGTCATCGAGGCGAAGCGGAGTGACGATTACGGCCCATTCAAACGAGTGGAGTTTTGTGTATTTTACGATTTGAGTGCAGTTCTGGATTTATCTCACCCCTTTTTCTCAAATTAAATATCATCAAACTTTCACAATAACTAGAATAGACTTAGCAAATCCATATGACGTGATCCCAAATTCCCTACGCCACGGCCGTGGCGTAGTATTGCCACTTTACGGAGGTGATCGTTGAGTATTTTTTTCTAATGTTATTCCTATGACTACACTTGTACCAGGGGTGAGATAATATCATGAAACATCACAAAATGTCATTTGATTGTTTATATGGCATGAGTTGTTTTTGCAGCATGATATCACGAAGCAGAGCTGAGTGATATCTGTAGTGGAAGACAATAAATGGCATATGAACAATTATATAAAATTGAGTGATGTTTAGATTTTATCCTACCCTATCACATGTTTTTTATAAAGAGACGTCACGAGTTTGAGTCTGAGTTTATTTATGCCACGCATTTTGTTGGCTCCATAATTTCACGAGTCGAAGACCAGTGACATTATGGAGCCAACAAAATGCGTGACATAAGTAAACTCAAACTCAAACGAGTGGCGTCTAGATTTTATCCTACCCCGTTTCTACATTTTTTCAGTATTAGAAAGCAGTGGCATAAACAACAATTTATGTCACACCCAGTGACATAAACAAATCTCATGTTAAGCCTATGGCGTTTTTTATTAGGGGTAGGATAAAACTTCATATGTCACCAGTGGCATATAAATATCTTATGCCATAACTGTGGCATACAGTCACATCATGTTAAGTCTATGGAGATTCATATGAGGGGTAGGATAATAACCATGGCATACAGTCACACCATGTTAAGTCTATGGAGATTTATATGAGGGGTGGGATAATAACCGTAGCATACAGTCACACCATGTTAAGTCTATGGAGATTTATATGAGGGGTGGGATAATAACCGTAGCATACAGTCACACCATGCTAAGTCTATGGAGATTTATATGAGGGGTAGGATAATAACCATGGCATAGAGTCACACCATATCAAGTCTATGGAGATTTATATGAGGGGTAGGATAATAACCATGGCATACAGTCACACCATATCAAGTCTATGGAGATTTATATGAGGGGTAGGATAATAACCATGGCATACAGTCACATCATGCTAAGTCTATGGAGATTTATATGAGGGGTGGGATAATAACCATGGCATACAGTCACACCATATCAAGTCTATGGAGATTTATATGAGGGGTAGGATAATAACCATGGCATACAGTCACATCATGCTAAGTCTATGGAGATTTATATGAGGGGTAGGATAATAACCATGGCATATAGTCACACCATATCAAGTCTATGGAGATTTATATGAGGGGTAGGATAATAACCGTGGCATACAGTCACACCATGTTAAGTCTATGGATATTTATATGAGGGGTAGGATAACGAACATGACATACAGTCACACCACGTTAAGTCTATGGAGATTTATATGAGGGGTAGGATAATAACCATGGCATACAGTCACACCACGCTAAGTCTATGGAGATTTATACGAGGGGTAGGATAACGAACATGACATACAGTCACACCACGTTAAGTCTATGGAGATTTATATGAGGGGTAGGATAATAACCGTGGCATACAGTCACACCATATCAAGTCTATGGAGATTTATATGAGGGGCAGGATAATAACCGTGGCATACAGTCACACCATGTTGAGTCTATGCAGATTTATACAAGGGGTAGGATAATAACCGTGGCATACAGTCACACCATATCAAGTCTATGGAGATTTATATGAGGGGTAGGATAATAACCGTGGCATACAGTCACACCACGTTAAGTCTATGCAGATTTATACAAGGGGTAGGATGATAACCGTGGCATACAGTCACACCATGCTAAGTCTATGGAGATGTATATGAGGGGTAGGATAATAACCGTGGCATACAGTCACACCATATCAAGTCTATGGAGATTTATATGAGGGGTAGGATAATAACCGTGGCATACAGTCACACCATGTTAAGTCTATGCAGATTTATACAAGGGGTGGGATAATAACCGTAGCATACAGTCACACCATGTTAAGTCTATGGAGATTTATATGAGGGGTAGGATAATAACCATGGCATACAGTCACACCATGCTAAGTCTATGGATATTTATATGAGGGGTAGGATAACGAACATGGCATACAGTCACATCATGTTAAGTCTATGGAGATTTATATGAGGGGTAGGATAATAACCGTGACATACAGTCACACCATGCTAAGTCTATGGAGATTTATATGAGGGGTAGGGTAATAACCGTGGCATACAATCACACCATGTTAAGTCTATGGAGATTTATATGAGGGGTAGGGTAATAACCGTGGCATACAATCACACCATGTTAAGTCTATGGAGATTTATATGAGGGGTAGGATAATAACCGTGGTATACAGTTACACCATGTTAAGTCTATGGAGATTGATATGAGGGGTAGGATAATAACCGTGGCATACAGTCACACCATGTTAAGTCTATGGAGATTTATATGAGGGGCAGGATAATAACCATGGCATACAGTCACACCATGCTAAGTCTATGGAGATTTATATGACGGGTGAGATAATATAACGCTCCGTATTCCCAGTGCAGATTCCTGCAGGTGACTGGCCCTCCAGGTCTCATCGCGGTCTCTCCCGGGATGTAATGAGAGTTGGAGTGAGGAAGCTGGGAGAGGTCGAGGGAGGCTGTGGGTGGTGATCGGTGCACCAGACATGCAGGCTACAGTCCCCCAGGCATGGTGATTATGACACATGGCAGGATCAGACTCGCTCGGTCTTGATTATGAGGCTCGGCGGCTCCTAAAAACACAGCTTGCCTTGTGGTGGACGGTGGTGACTGGTGAAGCGGTGAGGTGATCGGGCTTGCCATTCGGGGACTGGTTTGCTGTTCTCGGTCAGACGCAATAAGGGAAAGCTGCCAATGTGGTTTGTGTTAGGTCCGGCGTCTACTTACTATGATAGAAATTTAGACTTACACCTATGGCACCGGTACAAAAAGTCAATATCGGAGATATATTGGGAATGTGCAATATCGTAGACATATGTCTAGACACGCCAATCCACCATGCATTGTATGTGGTTTTTTATTGGTGTCTAATCCCAGAGACGTGGTCAACTGCCCCAATATTGGTTGACCTTCCGACGCAATTTTGATTTTTTATCGGGAGGTGCATCGTAGACCATATCGGAGCCATATCGTACTAGGTATCGAAAGTGGTGACTGGTGAAGTGGTGAAGTGATCAGGCTTGCCATTCGGGGACTGGTTGTTGTTCTTGGTCAGGGCCCCATTGCTCCTGTTTTTGTGGTATCGCTAGCTGAAATCAGATCGCAATTTTATTTTTACGATTACTTTAACGATCCGACTAAAAAAGCGTTGCTCCAGTGATATCAGATCGTATTGCTATATTTCCGCAGTATCGCTAATTTTTATGATGCGATTACGATACAACAATTCGGGGGCACATATTGAATGAGACAGGGAAATATTTATTAGTTCTCTGATTAAATACAGAGGGCACCATAATAAAAACTGACCTGACACCTGGTAGTTTGGATCGCTATTTCCTATAGGTAAAGGAACAAGGGGCAGGGGTTGGTGGTGCCACCATGGATCGTTATTTGAAATATCAGACAAGGCTGTATTTAACCTACAGTGATACGATCCGCAGTGCTGTAAAACGTATCGGTAAATGCCGTATTTTATGCAGCGATGTGCCTTTGCGATTCTGACATGATCCGCAAAATTTCAGGAGCAACATTTTGGCGCTCGGATCGTTATTCTGCAATCCGCAGCTCTGTTGTGATCCTGGAGCAATGGGGCCCTGAGGCAATAAGAGAAAGCTACCAATGTGGTGTGTGTTAGGTCCGGCTTCCACCTACTGCGATAGAGATTTAGACCTACCGATATGTCACCGATACAAAAAGTCAATATCGGAGACATATCGGGAACGTGCAATATCGTAGACATATGTCTAGACATGCCAATCCACCACGCATTGTATGGGTTTTTTATCGGTGTCTAATCGCAGAAACGTGGTCAACTGCCCCAATATTGGTTGACCTTAATCATTAGTGGTAAACAGTGATTGTTTATAATCGTGAAATTTGCGACATTGTTTTACAATTCCAAGGGAAGTGTGCTTACACCGCCATGTACCTAACAGGGTTCAAAATCTGGTGAAGCAGTTATGCGATCAGGCTTGCCATTCGGGGACTGGTTTGTTGCTCTTGGTCAGAGGCAATAAGGGAAAGCTGCCAATGTGGTGTGCGTTAATCATTAGTGGTAAACAGTGCTTGCTTGTATCATAGTTGATGCCTGTTGGTGCCCTTTAAAGGCGAATTGAAATTTGCAACATCGTTTTACAATTCCAAGGGAATGTCCACCGCAAAAGTTGTTGACCTCAGAATATACCTGAGCATTTACACTGACGACTATGAAAATTTAAACCGATGTCATTTTCGTGAAATTTGAATATAACAATCTCTAAGTGTTATAGTACACACATATCCACTTAAAATCGGGGATCGCTGTGCTTGATTTAGATTTAGAGATCAATATTATGATTATATGATTACAGAATATATAGAAATTCTAAAAAGTTGATTTTCACAGCGTAAAACCAATGTCATTTTCTCCAAACTTTCACAGAATATAGTAAATGCATATTATTATATCCCTGTGGTCGTATATCCTACATATACGGTCCGTTCCTACCCATGTCGTATTCATATCCATACGACACCTAGGCTGACCAGTAGCCTGGATATCTGTATGGAGAGTGTTGGGAATAATGGAGCTAAACGGCGCCAGAAATCCCACTCCATTACAGATTGTACCAGTTCCTGTATCCCAGTGAGGAGGGTAGCCATAGAATGTAAGGACTGGAGCCAGTCTAGTGGAAACCCTACATAAGACCACCTGCCGACGAAAAGGCCAGCGATTATATGCACCATGAACCACAGTCAGTCTATGGTTTTATCCTACCCCTAATATAAAATCCCATAGGCTTAAGGCCATTAAGTTTCCGAATGCCATGCTGCCTGGCATACATAGTTTTATATGCCACTAGTAGTAAAGAATTTTTATCACGTAATAATCCAAATCGAGGAGACGGGGTAGGATAAAATCAAAACCTGATTTGTTTTAATCGTGGCCACCGCATTCCACTCCTGGGCCCTGTTTTTCAGTCACGATATCCTCTTTGTAAGATATCTTACAGCTGTCAGTGTACTATAGATAAGACATCTTTGGGGATCGGCCAACGATTGTCCGTCAAGAGCACTTAGGCTGCAGTCAGGTGTACTATAGATAAGACATCTTTAGGGTCACATGGTTCCAAATGTCTTCCAAATTGTCTTAGACCTAAGACATCTATGGACATGTCGTACAGAATGCGCAACTTCACTTCCCGTAAGAATTAAGCAATGAAATTTTAACACGAGTAAGGTATACATATAACCTATAATCGTACCAAATATGAAGAAGTTCCGAAGATATCGGCGTTTGAAGTTCGTCATAGCAATCTCTGCTCTGGTGGCCAGTGTACCCCTACGCTCACGTGACTCTAATTTATGCAGTGACCTCGAGTTCACTGGAGGTGGGAGGGTGCAATGGCAAGAGCAGACGTTTGCTATGACGAAGTTCAAACGCCGATATCTTCGAAACGGTGTGGCCCATCTTCTTCAAATTTGGTACGATTATAAGTTATATGTCTCCCTTACTCGTGTTAAAATTTCATTCCTAGATTCGTATGGGAAGCACGGGAAATCCTCTATATACACACAGTGAGCTTTGATAGAGCCTGAGACAGTTCTAGACTTGAGACACTTTTAGCGGCGATGGAGCGCGCCGCACTGAGACCGTGTCTATAGCACACCCGCCATTTTGTGTCTTGCAAATTGTCTTCCAATCGTGGAGACATCTTAGGGTATCGTTGGGCGATTATGTCTTGACTGAAAAACAGGGCCCTGGAGTTTTGGCTCCGGACTTCACTCAGCCCTGCCTCATGAAATCACTATGCCAAACTCCAGTTGTGACATACGGTGTCCAAGATTAAAACTCATCCAGTTTTACCATACTATTTGAGAAATTATCGGTGTGCATTGTTGGTGGCAGTCAAAAAAGCTCCTATTTTCCATTGAAAATTGAGGTGGTCATCAGCCTATTCTTGAAGACGGATGCCCATCTACCGATTTAGGGTTGAACTCGTATTGGAGTCGGTCAACTTGTCGCAGGCAAATTACGTAACCCCTTGCTCGACCTGCACACTGATGAAATTGGTGTATGGTCCACAAATCGCTAGGGGAGGGCAAAAACCAAAGAAACCGAGTGTGGCACCCCCCTACAAGCCTCACCGAGCGATTACTGTATTTACTGCGTCGGCCAACCTATCAACCCTCCTTTCCCAATGTTCCGTTGTTGCCGACTACATTTATCAACATGTTGATAAACTGATCCCCACCGATTTTGGAACATTGAAACCACAACTTGTCGGGGACAAAAGGACCTCTGAAGGAGGTGGTTCACTAATTGCTGAGTAGCCTTGCCTAGCTGTCCTACATCTACCGACTCCATTAGGATGGCTTGACTGAGACAAATTACCCTCCGTTTGTCGCCGACAAACGTACATAATTATTTCGAAATCGGTAGATGGGCATTGGGCTTTAGCCCCAAGTTGATTTTTGCCACCGATGAAGCTGGTTTAATCTGGTCGGTGGTATAATAGGTCAGCCGGTGTTGCCACATTATTATTATGTAATTTTAGGGAAAAAATCGTTGACCCTTTCTGTTTCCGTCTAAAGGTTTTTGCAGCTAAAAGTGTAACAAAACCGGTCGGCAGTGCTAAATGCCATAGTCGGTGATCATAATCAGTAGGTGGAAATACCACACAAGACGAAATGACATGAATTATATGGAAAACCTGTCATTTGTGTGGGTAAAAATATACAACAACAAAAAAACATGCTTCTGAATACGGTTCATAACTCGGACGAGGATCCCCAAATATTCTCATAAATGACTTGATATGTTATAGCCCATCTCAAAACTGCCCATCTGTATCTCAATTGCTTAATGGATTTGTATCCTGTTCCTGCCCATTGTTAAATGGATCTGCTGAGCTCAGCAACAGGCCAGGAGCAAGGATGGCTTTTTAAAAAACAAAATTCGCCAATACTGACGGTCTTACATTTTGTTGTACATTCTCATCTCTCGTAGGAGACCCATTCTACGTTATTATCCTACCCCTAATATAAAATCCCATAGGCTTAACATTGGGTTTCCGTATGCCACGCTGACTGGCATACAGAGTTTTATATGCCACTAGTGGCATACAGCATTGTTATCACGTAATATTCCAAAATCGATGAGATAAAGTAGGATAAAATCAAAACCTGATTCGTTTTAATCTTGTCCATCGCATTCCACTCCTGAAGTTTTGGCTCCGGACTTCACTCGGCTTCGCCTCATGAAGTCACTTTGCCAAACTCAAGTCATGGAATACGGTTGACAAGATTAAACCTCATCCAGTTCTACGTTAGTTTCATCTTGTGATATAACTAGGAGCCAAAAGTATGTTCATCACAGATGAATGAGCGTGCAATTACAAATGAATAACAATTAAAAGGTCTGAGTTAGATTTAGCCTATGGATAGTTTTCTACAACCCACTTGCACTCAGTCAACTTGCCATTTCTCTAACTGCCTGAGTCTAGGATCCAAACACATCAAGCACCAGTGGGTCTTAAGGTATTTTGGTCTTGAGTGATTGGTAATGGTCCCAAATATTCGCATAAATGACTTGATATGTTATAGCCCATCTCACCACTGCCAATCTGTCTCTCAATTGCTTAATGGATTTGTATCCTGTTCCTGCCCATTATTAAAGCTGGGCAGAAGAAAGTAAAGAAGAAAGCAACAAGTTGTGGTCGAAGTCGTTATTCTTCATGAGTTTGAGGCAGATAAATGAGGCGACAGCCGAATGAATATCATGTAGCATTCAAAAGAGTTGGAGAACAACAATTGTGATCAAAAGGAGTTGCTTTCTGTATTCATGTCACCCCTGTACATACTAAAATTATGGACAATGCACAGGACATAGACCATGGAGGACAGACTGCAATACTCATAGCGGAATGAAGAACGAGTTCCCAATGTTAAGCATCTGGCACAAAAAATACCAGGGGTGAGATAAATACACAATATTACCATGATTTTGATCTGAGTTTCCGTATTCTCCGCGTAGTTGATGCATAGTAATAATCCTCCCTATGGCTCAGAGTATTGCGTAGCGTCAACTACAATGAGACTACGGACACAGAGATCAAAATCATGGTAATGTTGTATATATTACTCACGTTTCCACTAGTTACTATGAAAACAAATTAAAATAATTAGAAATTCACCGCAAGCACTATGCATTGCTTATATAAAATAGTTCCTATAATGCTAGTCAGGTGGCTGAAAAACTGTATTCTCCTGATAGAATACGGCTTTCCGTATTCTACAGGATCTGCAGGCTCCATAGGCTTAGTACGGACACTCCCTGTTAGGTGGGTAATAAATACACATTATTACCATGATTTCGATCTGAGTGGCCATATTCTCCGCGTAGTTGATGCGTATTAATACGCTGAGCGATAGCGAGGAGTATTGCCTAGTATCAACTACAAGGAGAATACGGCCACACAGATCGAAATCATAGTAATGTTGTATTTATTACTCACCCGTCGAGTAATTATTAGGAAAAAAATCTTGTAAATAATTAGAAATTCGACCCAAGTGCCGTGCATTGTTTATATAAATCAGTTCCTATAATGCCCGTCAGGTGGCTCAAACAGCCATATTCTCCTAGGAGATTCCGGAGGTCCGTGTTCTACTTAGTAGCGATCTGCAGGCTCCATAGGCTTAGTATGGAGACTCTAATAAATGCTGATATTCTTTGCAACGATCGCATGTCCTCACTTTGAACTGCACCTTGAAGCCATTAGGCACCACCCGATATCCCTATCAATGGTAAGCAGCTGATCCGAGTAACATGGTGACGGAACACACTTCAAATGTAGCTCCCGTGACAGAGTGGGTGACTGAGGAAAACTGCCAAGGGCTACTGCCTCGGCTACAATTGCAGAGACACCTCCCCACCGAGAAAGATGTTGGACAGATTTATCTTCCACTGGACGTTCCTTGAAAATATTGCAATTACAATTGCGTTTCAAATTGTTCTATTTTGCAGCAATGATATGTGCAATTGCAAATATTCATGGCAAATGATCCTGTTTATCCTTTGATAGTTTTGTTCTGCTTAAAATCCATTTGCATAAACTGATTAACAAGAGTGTATACACAATATTACCATGATTTCGATCTGAGTGGCCGTATTCTCCGCGTAGTATTGCGTAGCGTCAACTACAAGGAGAATACGGCCACACAGATCGAAATCATGGTAATGTTGTATTTATTACTCACTTATTTTTAGATTTAAGCAATAAATATGATCGTTAGAAAACTTTTCAACATAGTTAAGAAGTTATGTTTGGGACTACTTTCATCTCAATGGGACTACTTTCATCTCAAAAATCCGTATCCTCCTAGGAGGGTACGCAGCTCCGTATCCTACTCAGTAGCGATCTGTAAGCTACATAGGCTTAGTATGGAGACTCCGTATCAGGTGGGTAATAAATATTCATACATACACTGATTGGTGTTTGATGTCAAGTGGCCCGGCATCCCTATGGATTGTACCTTTCTCTCATAAAGGCATCATGGTATTGTTCTGTTATATTTGATCATTCCCATGTCTACTGTTTTGCATCTGTCATATATAACGGTTTATATACACAATAATGACTGGTTCTGTGTACGAGTGGCCGTAATATCCGAGTAGTTGACACGTAGCAATATCCTGGTTAGCGAGGATATTACGTCGTCAACTACGAGGAGATTGCCACCACTCGTACACAAAACCAGTCATTATTGTATTTATTACCCACCTAAAAGATTAATAACATGTCCATTGCCTAAATAGTACATATAGTTCCAGAGAACGCCATAGCGCCACAGCACTGTCAAGCATGGGTGTAATTCGGTATATACTGACGCCTGTTATATAGTTTGCTATTTTTCGGGGGTTTATATGCAAAACTTTTTATGACAGTGATTTCTGATGGTAAAGGAGATTATTGTCACTGATTATAACTAATTGATATTGAATGAACATTGAATAAATTTATTTTGAAGTACATTATGAATTCACCTCATTTTGGCAGGGACTTTTTTCCCGGAATCTCTTGCTGGAGATTCTGACATGTCAGAATCTCCAGGTCGCTAATTCCAGGTGCCCTATACATTTCCTATGGAGACTCCGTAATAAATGGGTAATAAAAGCTACAATGATAAAAGAAAGGGAAATATATGACTGAGTAGGAAATATCAAATGGAATTCTTGGCTTTGAAATATTACACTTTATTACAACCAAATAGGCAGCGAGGTTACATCAAATTTGCTCAAAGATAAAATTTAAGTTCTTAAAGCAAACCGTATCCCACGTAAATATACAATAATGACTGGTTTTGTATACGAGTGGCCGTAA
Source organism: Alentia gelatinosa (assembly GCA_950022655.1). Classification (NCBI taxonomy): domain Eukaryota; kingdom Metazoa; phylum Annelida; class Polychaeta; order Phyllodocida; family Polynoidae; genus Alentia; species Alentia gelatinosa. The sequence continues at coordinate 7,469,213 of OX465588.1, read as the reverse complement.
TCTCTGAGTAGTTGACGCGTAGCAATATCCGAGCGATTAGCGAGGATATTACGTCGTCAACTACGAGGAGATTACGGTCACTCGTATACAAAACCAGTCGTTATTGTATTTATTACCCACCTACAAGATTAATAACAAATCTCTTGCAATAAAAATGTTTCTGTAATACATTTAGTTCCAGACACCACAGCACTGTTAAGCATGGGAGTAATTCGGTGTAGACTTACACCAATAATATAGTTCGCCATTAACCTGTACTTTTAGCATGCAAAGTGTATTATTACAATGATTTCTGATGATAAATGAGATTATTATGATTGCTTCTAGATAACTAACATTGAATGAACATTCAAGAAACTTTTTTCGAAGTTCATGATGATTTGACCTCATTATGGACAGGACTTTTTTTCCGGAATCTCCTGCAGGAGATTCTGACATGCCAGAATCTCCGGGTAGCTGTTTCCAGGTGCCCTATACATTTCCTATAGAGACTCCGTAATCGGTGGGTAATAAATAGATATAATACAGACCAGTATGACAGCATGACAACTTACAAAAAACACTGAAATCAGGCTCGATATGAAGCAGAACACTTTACATCGATTGCTCTAAATGATGTAGATACATCAGGCGCTATGTTTGCTCCTATTCTATTTATAGAAGTGTCCATTACAAAAAGCTGGAATATTCAGACATCGTAATGGCTTTAGGTAGCAAGATGTACTTTGTGCTTCTCCGCATTCTTTTGCCCACATCTGTTGATGTCAACATGCCATGCCACGTACCAACTTACCTTACCAACAAATCCCAACATGTAAATGTGCATGTGCAGGCGGCAAACCAACACTGCAGTACCTGGTGTGATCTGTCACAAAAAATGAAGGACTGTTGTTCAATACAAAGAATAACACCTTGTAAAATGGCTGATTGTGCCAGGTCCCTTGCATTGATAATGGTTGCATATGACATTATGATACTTTGATACTGATGATTACTTTAATTGAAAATTGAATTGATAAATATGTATTCATGCAGTATTGAGAAATAGCTAAATTGTTTTTATGTGTTGGTTGTAATGTAATAGAGGGAAACTATGTTCAGGTGAGCAAAAGTTCAAATTACGAGGTAGGGCTCGGAAATATTACTGCCCAAGGCCTTGGCCGCAGGCAGTAACTTTGACTTTTGATTACCGGTACTTGGTTTCCCTATTCCTATATACCTCCAAATATCGATAAAAATGATTATTTCTTTTCCTGCGATAGCCCCAGACAAATGGCGAGGCCCCAGGAGAGGCCCCGTGCTGCTGGGATGTGGATAGGACATTATGGCGCCACTCAGAACAGTCACATCATGTGAGGCTCTAGAGTTAAGGATCCTCACATACAGGAGTGCACAGCATGCTTTGCCAACAGTGGACTAAATTACAGTGACATTTCATTCAGAAGATCCTGTACATCAACTGATCACTGTTACTCCTCATATTGGCATCATAATTGTACATTGTAAATTCTTCAGTATATTAAAAACAACTGAACTAAACAGCTCCTGGATTCATCATCTATATCCCCACCTTAACAAAGTATGGTTTTACCCACACTACATCCAGTGTTATATTTAGAGGAGGAAACACCTTTGTTATAATCTCCCGATGTCCATTTTGTCCACAAAATGAAATTCAGTATCTTCTGATATCCATTCTTTGTAACCATTCTGTTGACAAAATGAATTATATTATTATATACCTGCGTGTGAATGTTGATGAAATACTGCCCACTGCTAGGGGTGCAGTAATAATAATGTTTGTGCCCGCTGTGAGTGTGACTTAATAAGTCATCAAAATGTTGTTTTTTTCATTGATTTCAGGTATATAATATCAAACAGTAGAAAATCCACCGAAAACCAGACAAGCTGATTTTGGTTGAAGTTGGTTTATTGGGGGTAAAGTTACATCGAGATAAGGGGCAGTTGGTGGGAAGTTGTGCGACGTTTCGTCTGATTTAATCAGACTTCTTCAGGCAAAGTTCAAGGTATATAATAATAAGCAAACATCCTCACTGTGGGCGAAACGTTTCTCGTTCTCGGTCAGTCTTTGATTTCATACTGCCTGACGCCATAGGCGGAAGGCAGTATGAAATCAAAGACTTACCTCGAACAGGAACCGTTTTGTCCACAGTACTATCAGGCCAATGCTCGAATATTGCTCTTATATTATAGATGGTGCTACTGTGAAAGTATCTATCTTAGTTATATCTGCACTCAACTAACCAGGATACTGGAAAAGCATTAGTTGAGGGAAAAGACATTAATCTTGTGATAAGCTGTGAAGTCACTTTCCCGCGTCATCCAGACTGTATCAGCAATCCATATATTCATGTGCATTAACGCGTAGCCAATCGGGAACAGGCCGCTCATGCTATACTCAGGTATTTCCCTTACACTGTTTCTATTTTTAGACATTGACATCTTTCCAGTTTGTATTAAAGACTGAGTTGGACACATCTCCAGTCAGTCAGGATTCGGTCAAAGACTTGACTTGAGCCTGGCTCACACAACACCACGCTGGAGTCAGTAATCTGGAGGATGACTCAGGACTATCTTCATGATGTAGGGACAACGGAGAGGCCCCGTGCTGCTGGGATGTGGATAGGACATTGTGGCGCCACTCAGAACAGTCACATCATGTGAGGCTCTAGAGTTAAGGATCCCCACCTACAGGAGTGCACAGCATGCTTTGCCAACAGCAGACTAAATTACAGCGACATTTCATTCAGAAGATCCTGTACATCAACTGATAACTGTTACTCCCAATATTGGCATCATACTTGTAAATTGTGAATTCTTCAGCATATTAAAAACAACTAAACTAAACAGCTCCTGGATTCATCATCTATATCCCCACCTTAACAAAGTATGGTTTTACCCACACTACATCCATTGCAATATTTAGTGGAGGAAACACCTTTGTTATAATCTCCCGATGTCCATTCTGTCCACAAAATGAAATTCAGTATCTTCTGATATCCATTCTTTGTAACCATTCTGTTGACAAAATTAATTATATTGCTGTCCACATCACGAGTTGAAACAACTTAAAAGTGCCTACACATATTTATATAGGAAATTAATCTAAACAGCAATCTCTAGCCATTCTGTGTACGATTAAAGACATGTTATGAACGGCGTCTTTGTAACTATATATCATTACAATAATTGACATCCTTTTCTAACGGTCAATTATCAATTGTATTATTATCATACTCTAATATCAATAATCACATTATCGATATCTCGTCCAATAAGGTCGACATATAATTGTATTTACACATAAAATTGTATTCGCCCATACCATGTTCTATCTTTCATCCAGGGATGGGGTAATGTGTCATATTCAATAACTATATTTCCATTTCGTACACAAAATGAAGATATGTACTGACAAATGTTCATATTTTGGAGGAAAGAGAAGACTCTCATCAATGTTTTTATCGAGATGTAAATTTCATTTCGTATACGAAATGAGATACTGTTTATGAGAAAATTTAATTGTGAACGAAATTGACGAAATATGTACCAAATAGGAATGTTACAAAAGGTGGCCCATACAAAGAACCTAAGCCACCTGCGGAAACTGGACCGATGGCACCAGGACAGATGGCACCTGGATTGGTGGTACCTCTTTTCAGTTTCACCTGGACTGATGGCACCCTGCCGGGACTGATGGCACCACTTGCCTAGACTTATGGCACCACCTCCTTTTTTTACCTGGACTTCTGGGCGACTCTTGATTTATGTGTTTAAATGGAAAATATCTACCCATATGTATATATATACCCATAATTCATTTAAATTTAAAGTTAAAGTGCGGGTATGGCTGGCTGTGTGACTGGCTTGGACCGTGGGTAGACGGCCGGGACCACTGGTGGCCGGCCGGGACCCCGGGCGGTACCTCTGCCGGCGCTAAGTGGGCCGGCGCTGGGGCTAGGGAATAGCTGGGAAAATGTAAAATAATTGTTTGTTTTTTGAAATAAGATAAAATTAGTATCCCATGCCCTTCCCCGCCCCTGAGTTACCAAAGGTTGAATCAAGAATATCATAAAGAATAGTGACTGCTTGAGTGGTGCCATCAGTCTAGGTAGTGGTGCCATCGGTCTAGGGAAAATGCTGCCATCGGTCCGAAGAGGTGCCATCAGTCCAAGTGCCATCGGTCCGTGGTCTAGTAATCCCACATGCACACCTACACATTGCTTCTTTTTTTTAAATATTTTTTCATAGCAGTGTTTATTGCCTTTTAGAGCGTTGAATTACATCGAGATATCCATGATAGTGCTTCTGCAAGATTTCATCGGGATGCGAGTTAGAACTTTCATTGGTTTCCCACTAATGCCTATTTGAGAGGTAGATTCCACCTTGGCTTGCCTGCAGGTATTGCAAAATACTTTAGAACACTTCTTTATTGAGTGCCCAGAAGTTAGATATTCGGTATGGAAATGGGTCAATCCCATAATACATCTACCAATTTCGGAACATTCATCAACTTTTGTCGGCAGCAAACGGATGGTAATTTGTCTCAGGCGAGGCATCCTAATGGAGTCAGCCATAGTCGGTAGATGTAGCACAGCTAGGTAAGGGTCAGGCAACGATTAGTGAACCACCTCCTTCAGATGTTATTCTGTTGCCGACAAGATATGGTTTCTATTCCTAAATCTGTGGCCAAAAGTTTCAGCATGTTGATAAATCTAGTCGCCGACAACAGAACTTTGGTACATGGTGCTTGATTCTCCCTAAAAAAATTAAAGCGTTTTGAGTTTTGTCGGTCGTTGACCAAGTCGGTGTGTGGTGGTTTTATTACGTAATTTTCGCCATGATATTGGATGACCATTTCAAATACCAAGCTGTTTCCATTCACAGATCTGGCGTTGGGGTACAAAAAATAAATTGGTGGTTCCCGACTGCAGATCGGTACTGAACAGTCGGCCAATGGAAAAAAGCCTTATCAGAAACCCATTTCCATTGGCTGATCATTACCCCATATCCCTGGATAAAAGAAGATAGGGCCGTAGTGGGCTAATTAAATGTTATTGAATTTTATAAGGTTTTATCAATGTGAATAAGTGATAAGACATTATTACTATGAAGATTAATAATGCTAAGAATATATAATTGACAGAAGTATGTTTGATGTCAATTATAATATGAATATGATATGATAAGTATAGTTATTATGAGTTATTACATAAGTATGTAAAGGGCAAAATCCACCAGGCCGATTTCTCACCCGATTAATTGTTCCTGGGCCCTTAAGAGGAAGCTCACGTATTGTAATTTATTTAATTCTGATAAAGAATAGTTTAATAAATGACCATTTTCAAAGATTTGAGAAATTCTAGGGCATCCGATAATAATCAGCGATTGTCTGGCTACGGAATCGGCTACCGTCGGTCCAGTGGAACACTCCCTTAATAGAGGTAATAATACAATAGCCCTATGAGTGTAGGGAGTAGGAGAAAAAGGTGAGGGTGGGTGGGTAGAAAAATGTATGTGTGTACGGTGCGAGTGGTGAGCGAAGTGTGAGGGGTAAGCGAGCGCAGTGAGAGCGCACGTGGGTGAGAGGTGCGAGGTAAAGGCGATAGGGGGCGCACGGGGGCGCTGGGGTTGAGGGGAGTTACCAGGGGGGGCAATGACCACCAATTCAGCACAGACCTTTTTTTTTTTTTTTTTGGAAAACAAAAGTCACCAGTCATGGTGGTCTAACATTTTGTTGGTAGCTGATTCATTGATCACATATTGCATGGAGTTTTTAAATTTTACATGCAGTAGATTACGACAATGTACATGATGATATAATAGTAACATAGATGGAATGTGATGAAATTATCGCACAACTGAGGTATGTAGGTCTGAGAAAATAGGGAATGGGAATAATCATGATTCGACCCTGCAATTCTGGTATTTGTTTTAAGTTTTAAGTTTTAAGCTGGTTTGATTTCAGAATAGTCTACGATAGGGGTTGGGTAGTTTACTCTTACTTTTCAAAATTTTCTTGAAGGTTCTTTTTGTTAAGGCAGCTTTTAGGGTCTCATCTTGGGCATTCCATAAGCTATACCCTCTGTATAGTGGGGAAAGTTTATAATGCTCAGTCTTCGGTTTTGGGAGGTGAAAGAGTTTCTTGTGCTCAGAACGTAGTGTTCTAGTGGTAGCCTGCAATGGGATTCCAGAGGGAGTGTTCGATTTAAGCTTTTCTCGGGAACCACCGCTGGACGTTGTTGAGTTTCCAGAAATCAGATCGGTGAATGGAAACAAGACCTACAGAGAATGCTCACAATTTTAATTGGGATGCGATCGGAATGTTTTTATGTAAGTAAATATGCAGGGCTATGGATGAAGCAGTTTATCCTTATTTATAAATGCAAAATTGCATAATTGTGTGGCCTACTCCTCACCATTATATCATCATTTATATCTAGACGGGGGGCGGGTATATTGCATTCTGTATTGCCATCCGGATTACTACTATTCATATCTGTATCTATAGTGATATCATACTTGTATTACTAAAACTTGACTAGTTCTTTGTTAGCTATCCGGCTGTCGATTCTTGATGTATGCAGATTTATCCTACCCCTAATAAAAAACGCCATAGGTTTAACATTGACTCAATGTATTTGACAGAGCATTGTATAAAGTGTTATTTATGCACCAAGGTGAATAAAAAAGACGGACCAATCAGGGACGAGATAATGAAAGTAGATCCGGCAGCATTGATAAATGGGGCCATGGTGTCAACACGCTATTAACATGGCTAATTACACAATTTTCCCTGTATATCAGTGAGATGGGGTAGGATAAATACGAAACCGAACTTGAGTTATCCTTCTCAATGTTTATACCACTCTGGTCAGGTCTGATACTCACTACACTCGGCTAATGCCTCGTGTAGTAATACACAACCTGCCCATCGTGGCATAAACATTGACAAGGCTAACTCTCGTTTGGTTTCTACTAAGTATGCCATAATTTAAGACCATCCTAGCAATGAATTATGAGCAATACCAGTAACAAAGCCACCACCGACAAATTCGGGACAGAGGCGGTACACTTGAGTTCAGTCCCTACGAAAAGCCCAACGACTTACACCCTGCCAAGTTCGTTGAAGCTGATGCGCGCGCCAGGGAGTAATGAAGCCCGATGACTTACCACAAATTATGGCAACTTTCGTGTGATGTTCACGTCCGACTAAGACCCAGTACGTCCACTTACGACCAGGTAAGATTCATTTCCCATTGACTTGCGTCCATGTTTGATATATATATAAGACGGGATGGCAGAGAGGTCTACATTCCACTGTGAGCAGCCCTCAATGAGATATCGCACCACTCTCTACCTGTTCCAAGAAAATGCCTCTGAAGAAGCAGAAGCATAGAAAGGCGAATATAACTTCTACTACAACCACTACTACTGCTGAGATACATGATGTCCCTTCTGATGCACCTGATGTTCCACCAGGTCAACCAGATACACCAGTGTGATGTATGTATTAAGAATATCACAGGGTGCTTCCTAACAGGTTTTTGCTCCAGATAGAGGTTAAGGCCTAACCGTTTGGACTGCCACCCCCAGCGTTTGAACCGTTCCCTGTCTTCGTTTGGACTGACCCCCCGATAAGGAAGCAGATTTCAACTCACAACTGACTTGGAACCCAGACACTGTGGCGTCAACATCTCCAGGCTGCTCAGCATTACCACCACTGCAGTGTCAGGCTTGAAGCACCATAGGACTCTATGCTACAGAGGCCTTTACTGTGGACTGGGCTTTTCTCCATGATCTTCTACCACCCCAGCACTGGAGGAAAAGACGCTGATGACTGCTACCACTACTTGGATCATCTATATCCACAAGTCAAGGAGACATTGAACAATAACTGAAAGTGATAGACTGTGAGTACTGCTTTGACCAAGAGGACTTATACTATATGAGCACTACAGAAGTGTATACGATTTTGTATGTTGATGAGAATTGTTATGTAGCTGTATACTTTGTTATAATATATGTTATTAATACATATCTGTGTATGGTTACCTGTCTTCTTCATTTAGTATCGAAGATATTCTGAATTCTCTTTTCTTGTCACTGGGTTAGCTAGTCTATAGGATTAGGCCTTAGCTATTGTATGTGACAACCAGAGACTGCTGCTGTTCAGTCCATTGTGCACCTGCATGAGTCTGAGTCATGAGACCAGTACTAACAATTGATCAAGAGTCGTCGGAGGCACACAACACGGACAAGCGACCACGTTCACATGCACATGCCTGTCATGAACCACGACTGCTGACAAACTTTTCAAAAGAAGAAAATGACCAAGTTATTAAAGACCTGCACCAGCATCCTGAGCTATATTCGTAACATCTGGCCGGCTTCAAAGACATACTTCTGAAAGAGCAGCTGTGGACAGACAAGGCCCAGTCCAAGGGCCACGCACGGTTGTGTGGAGTAACAGGTTGTACTACATCGGCCCAGCGCACCTCTTGCCTCCACTGGCCAGGAACTAGACTATGGTCCGAATCTTCGTGGTCCACCTCACCAGCATTCAGTGTTGGGTTCCGGAAGTGCAGGAGGTCGTGGAGAACTACAGCTGCCTCTATCATATCCCGCACTGTTTTTGGTTTCTGCTCCAATGTACCAAGGAAGCAGTGGAAGCGTTTGGCAAGGATACCGAAACGTTCTCCATAACCTGCCTACCACTGGAGATGTGTTCGTTGTAGATGTGTTGTTCCTTTGTCAAGCCCCTTTTCCCGTAGGGCTTCATCATCCAGCTCCACAGGGCAAAGGCATCGTTACCCAGGATGAAATAAGGCACCTTCCTCTTGCCGTCAGTGTTGGGGAGAGGAGAGGGAGGCGGCATGCCTATTGTACCCTCCATCATTTCAGCCAGTTCTGCATCATTGAAGATCTGGGCATCAGACATGGGTTTCATGATGGCCATGTGCTTTCCATCCAGCACACCAATGGCATATGGCACATTCCAGCGTTCCTCAAAGTCCTCGGCAAGGGCTATCCAGTCTTTGGGTCTGTGAGGAACAGAAAACACTACTTCCTTCCAGTACTCTATGATGGCTCTGCATACCTGCAAGAAAATGTTGCTGATCAATAATTTACAGCACCGAAAGATGTATGCCAACGATGCAAAACTGTTACCAGAGGCAAGGTGCCTGAAAGTGACCAACAATCGAAGACCAGCTGGTAAAGCCGAATGATATTTGGTATCCATTCTTTTGATGGCCGATTCAATACAGTGCAGTATCTCATCCAAAAGGTCAGGCTCCAGTTGAAGGTAGTTGTGGAAGATGGCCTTATCTCAAAGACGCAGCTCCCTACTCAGCAAAGTGGCAAATTCTCAATGCAACCGGCGTGTGGCTTCAGATCGCAAACCCAGATACTGTGTTTTCTCCTGTGGCACCTCCCAGAACGGGTTTCTCTCACAATCAATTCCATGAGGCGGCGGGACTCCCCAGCTCTGCGCCTGCACTTTCTGATAAAAGAAGCTATGAGTGCTACGACAAAACACCACTTCAACATTGGTGACAACCATGACGAAGTGAAGAGGCGAGTTTAGTTTAAGGTAAGCTGAGGTGCTCCCTCACAAACACACTGGAGCACACTGAGGAAGCTTTGCAGAGCACATTTTTATACATAGAAGAAGCTGTTGTGAAGGGGCCGTGGAAGAACAGGGAGGAAAGGACCACGATCCTCCATAACTGGGCTTAGGTCCCCTTAACTCGACCTGTTAATAAAAAGTGAGAAATATTATCAAAACTTTCACATTTTTTCATTAGGAAATAGCAATTACTGAAATTTAGAAATATGATGCCTCAAGGCATCATATATCATACTGGGCCTGGGATGCCTCAAGGTATCATAGCATACTTCAACTGGAAATGCCTCCAGGCATCATAGCGTACTACACCCGGAAATACCTCCAGGCATCATAGCGTACTAGGCCTGGGAATGCCTCCAGGCATCATAACGTAGTACACATGGGAATGCCTCCAGGCATCATAACGTACCACGCCTGGGAATGCCTCCATGCATCATAGCATATTACACCTGGGAATGACTCCAGGCATCATAGCGTACTAGGCCTGGGAATGCCTCCAGGCATCATAACGTAGTACACATGGGAATGCCTCCAGGCATCATAACGTACCACGCCTGGGAATGCCTCCATGCATCATAGCATACTACACCTGGGAATGACTCCAGGCATCATAGCGTACTAGGCCTGGGAATGCCTCCAGGCATCATATCATACTATGCCCGGGAATGCCTCCAGGCATCACAGCACACTACACCTTGGAATGACTCCAGGCATCCGAATGTACTACACCCGGGAATGCCTCCAGGCATCACAGCGTACTACACCTGGGAATGCCTCCAGGCATCATAGCGTACTACACTGGGAATGACTCCAGGCATCATAACGTACTACACTGGGAATGACTCCAGGCATCATATCATACTATGCCTGGGAATGACTCCAGGCATCATAGCGTACTACACCTGGGAATGACTCCAGGCATCATAGCGTACTACACCCGGGAATACCTCCAGGCATCATAGCGTACTACACCTGGGAATGACTCCAGGCATCATAGCGTACTACACCCGGGAATACCTCCAGGCATCATAGCGTAGTGAAAGTGCTAACTGTTATTCATTTATGATTGCACGCTCATTCATTAATCATAAACATACCATTTACTCCTAGTTCAACAGTAGACGGTGGCTGATATATTCTGAATCATAGGAGTAGGACGAGGCGACGTCCGTTCCCTAAGCTGATGCTACCTTGCATGACAATTATGAAACTGTACCTAACCACCGTAACTATAAAAACCGTAAAAAAAAAAAAATTATATTCTGAATCATAATGACCAATGAACAGACTCTAGCTGGCAGGGCGTCGAGGATATTGACAGATGGCTAGTTGCAGCTGGTAAAGGATAAAATATCATGGCGTACGACAGGTTTTGTGGGGCATTTATCTTAGCCTTGTATAAATATCCATAGGCTTAGTACTAGAAACTCATACTCAACCGGCTTGCGAGGACATTAACTCATACTCAATGGGCAATAAACAGATACATATTTCCAGGCTAAGATAAAATCAGAGATATATTCATGTCCGCGTTCCTCATCTCGTTAAGAGCGTCTCGGAATATTCACTTGGTTATCACCTCGTTCATATTACTGCGCACTCCAAACTCGATGGTTGACACAAGGACACAGACCAAACACTCATCAATTGCTGTCTTCGTCTGTGTAATGGGTGACATGTTTGGCATTGAGTAATATCATGAAACATCACAAAATTTCATATGATCGTTTATATGGCATGAGTTGTCATCGCGGAATTATATCACGAAGCGGAGCTGAGTGATATCTGTAGCGGAAGACAACAAATGGCATGTCAACAATTATATGAAATTGAGTGATGTTTAGATTTTATCCTACCCTGTCATATGTTTTTAACTTCATATGTCACCAGTGGCATATAGATATTTTATGGCATAACCGTGGCATACAGGCCCACCATGTTAAGTCTATGGAGATTTATATGCAGGGTAGGATAATGAGGGGTGGCGGTCATTGACAAGTGTTGAGGGATGAACCCGGGAGGCTGAGCTGAGACTAGTGGCTGGAATCCCTGAAGGTGATTGATGTCAGGGTGTGAGGTGCACGACGTTGGCCGTAGACATTAGGCAGCAGGCAGAGGACTGTGTGTAGTCCACAGCGGACTGTTTGCAGTTAGTGTGACCCTGCAGCCTATGGCCTGGGAGCTGCACTGCACGAAATAACGCCTTTAGGCCCGGCGTCCACCTACTACGATATGGCACCGATATGGTCTACGATGCACCTCCCGATAAAAAAAATCAAAATCGCGTCGGAAGGTCACCTAATATCGGGGCAGTAGACCACGTTTCTGCGATTAGACACCGATAAAAACCCCATACAACGCATGGTGTATTGGCTTGTCTAGACATGTGTCTACGATTTTGCACCTTCCCGATATGGCACCGATTTTGACATTTTGTATCGGTGCCATATCGGAAGGTCTACGATTCTATCGTAGTAGGTGGACGCCGGGCCTTATGCGTACATGTACAATCGCGGTAGTGCACGTATCGGTTGAATATAGACTTCTTTTCATTTCTATGCGCCTTTAATCCACACCAGCGTATGTGGCGCATACAAGACTGCTTCCTTTTGTATACGGACGTGTATAGGCTGTATTTCACACCTGGCTTATACAAGATGTTGCATGTTTGAACAGACCTTGTGTTAAATATATATTCAGTACCCAAAGTATGACTTCAGAAGAGTGGTGTTTTAACTGTGTATATAATCATAAAAAAATGGTTTTAAAAAACAAGAAAATGCTTGGTTTATTATATGTGATTAATGAAATGATACTTATTAGGGTTTTAGAAAGATTTTATAATCAAAATTGATAATATAACATTGGATTTTCCATATACCAAGAACTTAATGACTAATGGAAAATGAAATATGCTACCAGTAGTGTCCCCAAGTGGCAGAGATCGAAACTATTGGATAGTGGTGTAAATACAACAGAATCAGGCGTATATATGAATCAGGCGCCTACAGATAAGGCATATACACACGGGGAATAGGAGGACCTTGTATACGTAAAAGCATACCGATATACGCCGGGTGCATATATATGTAAAAGGGTGGTTCTTGTGCAGTGCTGGGACCCGTTTCGTGACATGCCTGTGACACCATACAGACATTGGGGTTGTCTTGTTTCCTGACAACACAAGTAACTGCCCTTAGGAAAAGACAGACCCAAACATAAGAATTAGACAAATCTACACATCATGGACCTGTTTCACTAGTTTCGTGACATGTCTGTGACACCATACAGACATTGGGGTTGTCTTGTTTCCTGACAACACAAGTAGCTGCCCTTAGGAAAAGACAGACCCAAACATAAGAATTAGACAAATCTACACATCATGGACCTGTTTCACTAGTTTTGTGACATATCTGTGACACCATACAGACATTGGGGTTGTGCAGTTTTGTGACAACACAAGTAGCTGCCCTTAGGAAAAGACAGACCCCAAACATAAGAATTAGCCAAATCTACACATCCTGTTTCACTAGTTTCGTGACAAAAGTGTTAGACAGACATGAAAAGCGGCAACAACAGTGCAAGCACGAATGGACAAAAGAAAGTCTAATGTCTAGTTCTTATGAAACTGGACACACCATCTAGACGCCATCTAGACATGTCACAAAACTAGTGAAACAGGTCCCAGGTTAGGTTACATACGCGGCCACCCTGACCCACTAGAGGGACATGTCTGTTACTCTCCTACCAGATCTTTCCTACTGGTTGTGTTATTTCATAATCTCGAAGCCAATTAACCATTTTCTTATTTCCTGTCCTGTGTATTTTTACAAAATATAATGAACATGAATCTTTGGGTTCTTTGAATCAATTTTTCTGCTTTCTGAGTTTTTTCTTCTTTAAGAGTATACATGGGACAAAAAACCTGGTTGGAGGCGCACACAGCAGATACCGTTTGTGATTTAATCAGACATGCTACTTATCCAGAAAAGGTGGATAATAAATACAGTATGGACTGGTTTCAGATAAAATCGGTTGAATGCTCCTCGGAGTTGACCCTAGGTAATATCCTTGCTTACGCTTGTATATTATTGCACGTCAACTCCTCGGAGCATGCGGCCATTTGTATGTGAAACCAGTCAATAGTGTGCATGTATTGGGAGCACAGTGGGTCAACGGTTTAACCATCACAGCGCTTTATGACTTATACCTTAAAATTAAGCCGGGCCCCCACCTACCACATTTCTGGTCCAAATGAGCCCTGCGACTGCCTTCCCGACGCCATACCAATTCTATCGTGAGGTCAGCAAAAATCTTGGTAGGTGGACCAGGTTTCTGCGATTGGCTGCGATAGACTGCGATAGGCTGCGATTGAAAACGCCGATCGTAGAGGTCCCAATAAAATCCAACATGCAATGGCATTTCATTTTCCCTCACATAATTCTCACTTATTCGTTTTTCAGGTCGTATGTGAAGACCGCGACATGGGTCACATGTCTCTAGTCCACTCGGTGTCGACCGCCCACCGCCCACCGCCCACCGCCCACCGCCCACCGCCCACCGCCCACCGCCCACCGCCCACCGCCCACCGCCCACCGCCCACCGCCCACCGCCCACCGCCCACCGCCCACCGCCCACCGCCCACCGCCCACCGCCCACCGCCCACCGCCCACCGCCCACCGCCCACCGCCCACCGCCCACCGCCCACCGCCCACCGCCCACCGCCCACCGCCCACCGCCCACCGCCCACCGCCCACCGCCCACCGCCCACCGCCCACCGCCCACCGCCCACCGCCCACCGCCCACCGCCCACCGCCCACCGCCCACCGCCCACCGCCCACCGCCCACCGCCCACCGCCCACCGCCCACCGCCCACCGCCCACCGCCCACCGCCCACCGCCCACCGCCCACCGCCCACCGCCCACCGCCCACCGCCCACCGCCCACCGCCAGAAGGCGTCGCTATCTAATGAGCAGCTCGGAGCTGGTCGGAGCTGCTCGGAGCTGCTCGCGGCGGCCGGCGCGGGCGGAGCAGGACCTTCCCGGTGGCTGGTAGTCGCTCGCTGGCGTCGCCGCTACGCGCTGGACGAGGCCCCGGAGCTGCTCAGAGCTGCTCAGAGCCCTGACGTCCACTGAAGTCGGCCGCTTCTGGTGTCCAACCTGCTCACTAATGTGGCCGCGCCCCACACACACCCTCCTCTTCTGTCTACCAAGTGTCATCACCTCTGACCCACTTAATACATGAAGGCAGGGAGGCGGCTTTGTGAATTTATACCTGGTTTGATGTTCGAGTGACAAGCCGACGGACATACGCCCGGGAGTGGTGGACTAAACCCAACCGGATTCCGGATCTACAAATCAAGGTGAGTGTGGTCTTCATTTTCTGAGATTCTAGCAGCTTTTGGTAGGAGTTAGAAATAGGTGTTCATCTTAGCCTGGTATAAACGTCCATAGGCTTAGCATTACGAACTCGTTCTCAACAGGCTTGCGAGAACCGTAACTCGTTCTCAACGGGTGATAAAGAGATGAATAATTCCAGGCTAAGATAATTTCAGAAACATATTCGTGCTTGGTCTGAGTCCCTGTTCACCATCTCGTTTGGAGTGCTTCAGAATATTCACTTATCGCTTCGTTCATATTACTTAGCACTCCAAACTCGATGGTGAACAAGGACACAGACCAAACACTCATCAATTTCCTTCTTATCATCTTAGCCTGGTATAAACGTCCATAGGCTTTGCATTACGAACTCGTTCTCAACAGGCTTGCGAGAACGGTAACTCGTTCTCAACGGGTGATTAAGATAAATATTTCCAGGCTAAGATAAAATCAGAAACATGTTCGTGCTTGGCATGAGTCCCTGTTCACCATCTCGTTTGGAGTGCTTCAGGATATTCAATCGGCTATCGCTTTGTTCATATTACTGCGCACTCCAAACTCGATGGCGAACGAGGACAAAGTCCAAACACTCATCAATTTCCTTCTTAATCTCCCAGAACATGGAACATACGTCACAAATTGCTCTGGGGGCATCCATAAAGTACGTACGCACCGAGGGGGGTGGGAGGGGGGGGGGGGGTCAGAAATTTTGAGAAAACTGCGTATGCTGCCTCTTTGTTCTATTGCGTACAAGATTGGGAGAGGGGGTGCGGGGGTCCAAAATTTCAGAAATTCTGCGTACATACTTTATGGATGGCCCCCTTCTTGTCCTGAGAAGCTGGCTTCCCAGGTTTACTGGTCAGGGGAGCAGTAATTAACGTACAACCGGCTTCACAATAATCAACGGTCGCTTGATATCGTTCTTCTATCACCAAGTTTGATTCTATTGAATGTTCACAATTTTTTCCACGTTGAAACGAAAAAGAATTTGTCATATTTTGGTCAGAATCTTTTTAGTGGTAGCGAGCTCGATAGCAAAGCACCGTCTTTTACCTTTGATTCTGTTGAATATTTCCTCGTAGAATTTCTTTCAGTAACCAATACCAGGGACTTGTATGGAAGTCTATGCCAATGCTCTATGTTTTTTTATACTTATATTTATCTTAAATGTCTGTTTTCATCTCTCAATTAACTATCTCTACCTCCCCTACAACACAGGCTGCACTTATTATATTGCCACAAATTATTCATCATATATCCTGAATTCATCTTCAGGTCTTTCCACTACAGTGGACACTTTTTATCCTACAGACAATATGTTAATAACAACGTGTACTTTTTAAATTATGTTCCTCTACTAGTTGTTTGAGGCGTGTACTCTCGTCCTATTATTCATTATCTACCTAATACTTAGTGTCCATAGAAAACACATGGAGAGTGTGTATCACTATACCAAGAGAATACAGATATATCCACCTAATACAAAGTGTCCATAGAAAACACATAGGGTGTGTGTATCACTATACCCGGAGCATACAGATATTTATTATCCACCTAATACAAAGTGTCCATAGAAAACACATAGGGCGTTTGTATGGACATACCCGGCGCATACGGATATGTTGTATGCTCCGGGTGGCGCATACGGAAAAATAGTGCGTATGGAAAAATAGTGCATAGCTAAAACGAACTGATATCGACATGCCACTTGTCCAGAAAAGGTGGATATTAAATACAATATAGACTGGTTTCAGATACAAGCGGTTGTATGCTCCTCGGAGTTGACTCTCCGCAATATCCTCGCATACGCTCGGATATTACTACGCGTCAACTCCTCGGAGCATACGGCCACTTGTATCTGAAACCAGTCAATATTGTGTATATCAACCTAATACAAAGTGTCCATAGAAAACACATGGGCAGCGTGTATCTACATACCTGGAGCATACAGATATATCCACCTAATACAAAGTGTCCATAGAAAACACATGGGGAGTGTATATCACCATACCCGGAGCATACAGATATATCCGCCTAATACAAAGTGTCCATAGAAAACACATGGGCAGCGTGTATCTACATACCTGGAGCATACAGATATATCCAGCTAATATAAAGTGTCCATAGAAAACACATGGGGAGTGTGTATCACCATACCCAGAGCATTCACCATGCCCGGAACATACAGATATGTTGTATGCTCTGGGTAGCAAAAGCCGGCGCATGCGGAAAAACAGTATTGTTACAGTATGTATGAAAAACATAGTGCGTACCTAAGTGAACTAATATCAGTACCCTACTTGTCTGGAAAAGATAGATGGTAGATATATATAATATAGGCTGGTTTCAAATAAAAGCGGTTGTATGCTTCTCGGAGTTGACTCTGTGCAATATCCTCGCTTGCGCTTTGATATTACTACGCGTGTGGTCCTCGGTGCATACGACAGTTTGTATCTGAAACCAGTCGACAATATGTATCCTGTTCTTTAACCCTTTAAGGACGCATGATGCCTGGAGGCATCACCTCACTAAAGATGCATGATGCCTGGAGGCATCACCGCACTAAAGACGCATGATGCCTTGAGGCATCATTGTCCCAATATTAACAAAAATCTTTTAACAAAGAAATAATAGAGCAATATTCATGAAATCTTCAGAAAATGTTGATATAACATCATATTAAGTATTTCTATTAAAAAGAAATAAAATATTTATGATTATGTATCATATTGCATGATTGCAAACTTGGATATCAGTTTTAACTATTATGTGGCCGTCCTGTAGCCAGACAGACTGCCACCAGTATCCGTCCTTATGGGAGTAGCTAGGCCCCAGGCAGCCGTCCTTAAAGGGTTAAAATTACTTCCTTCTTTTTTCCTGTCCCTGTCAGTTATTCTGCTATTTTCACTCCCTGATGTTGGCATTATGTCGAGAAGTATCTCGCCGATGATGATTTTTGCTATCAAGTTTCCGCCTGCCCTTCACCAAACGGGTACTCGCGTCAACCCCCCTACGTTTTTCTTTCCTAGTCTGTTAGGCCCGGCGTCCACCTACTACGATATGTTTCCGATATGCCTTACGATGCACCTCCCGATAAAAAATCAAAATCGCGTCGGAAGGTCACCTCATATCGGGGCAGTTGACCATGTTTCTGCGATTAGGCACCCATGAAAACGATTTCGTTCCGATGAAAAACGTGTATCAGGGTGTCTACGACATTTCAACATGTTGAAATGTCGGTTATCGTGAGGATCGCAGAGAATTCTACCGGGGAAATCGGTTTTACGTGAGAACCACTGATCAGAAAATTTTGGAATCAGACGGAAAATATATATGCACGTATGTTTTTGATTAGGTTTAAGTGTCTCAAAAACAATATTTTCTTAGTTTGACTTGGAACAGCGCTTTTAGTTCATGGAAAAAATACATTATCGTTCTATGTCTCCTGGGAAACATTATCGATGCGATATTTCCTGAATTAAAGTGTATCGTATCTATCTATCTAAAAATGAAGATAACACCTAAAGATAGGCACTTGTGCACCGGTAATATAGCGGGGCATATCGGGACCATGGTCACCTTTTTCTACCAGTCAACTCCTTACAATGCATGGTAGATTGGCATGTCTAGACATATGTCTACGATTTTGCACCTTCCCGATATGTCTCCGATATATGTTTTTTGTATCGGTGCCATATCGGTAGGTCTAAATTTCTATCGTAGTAGGTGGACGCCAGGCCTTATAGACCAACAGGTCCCGAGGTGTTACATACTAGGAGCAAATAGTATACGGAAACTGGCTTACTGTCTTCGTACGTCAAAAATACGCAATGAAATTTTTGGTCCCATACATCCCGCTGCCTACGGCAGCGGGATGTATGGAATCAATAATTTTACCAAGTATTGACATACGGACGGATATAAATACGCCATGGGTAGGAGCGGGCAGTATACGTAGTTGATATAGCGTTAGGTATATAATAATATGTTCATCATTCATGGATGTGCGTGCAATTATAGATGAAAAACACTTAAAAGGTTTGCGTTACATTCAGTCAATGGATAGTTTTCTGTAACCCACTTGCACTCATTCAACCTGCCAATGTCTGCCTGAGTCTGGCATCTAAACATCTCAAGTACCAATAGGTCAAGGGGTATTTTGGTCTCTAGTGATTTGTCATGGTCAGCTGGACATGGCTCTAAATTCCTGAGACATTGGCACCCTGCTCCTTTCCCAATATCACAGTGAATAGGACACAGATAGTGAAGGGATAGTTTCCAAACACGCTGAGAGGCTATATATGACGACTCTAACATTTTGGCAATGAATTCAGAGCATTCAAGCACGTTGACAAAAGTACATTAATGTTCCGAAATCGGCAGATGTGTATTGAGCTTTAGGTTTGGGTCATCTGGGATATTGAGTAAAAAGATGTCTTCCTTACCTCTATCGCATTTCTCTTTCCCGCCAGACAGTGCACTATGCCTCTCACAAGGCCGATAAATCCCAAATCAGGTTCTAGAATACTTTTTTGTGTGCAAAACTCCTTTCCTCTATAGGCCCGTTTCCATTGGTATTAATGTAGATGTTTTCAGTTCTTCTAAAAGCCCATTTCTATTGGCCATCACTGATCTACAGTCAGGAAGGGCCGCCGGAACTTGAGCACTGCTGAAACTCAATTACACTGGCTCCAGTCCCTGCATCCTATGGCTACCTTCCTCGCGGGATACAGGAGACTGGCTTCAGTCCCTGCATTCTATGGCTACCCTCCTCGCTGGGATACAGGAGACTGGTTCCAGTCCCTGTATCCTATGGCTACCCTCCTCGCTGGGATACAGCAGACTGGCTCCAGTCTCTACATCCTATGGCTACCCTCCTCGCTGGGATATAGCAGACTGGCTCCAGTCCCTACATCCTATGGCTACCCTCCTCGCTGGGATACAGGCTCCAGTCCCTGCATTCTATGGCTCCCTTCCTCGCTGGGATATAGCAGACTGGCTCCAGTCTCTACATCCTATGGCTACCCTCCACGCTGGGATACAAGAGACTGGCCCCAGTCCCTGCATCCTATGGCTACCCTCCTCGCTGGGATACAGCAGACTGGCTCCAGTCCCTGCAACCTATACCTACCCTCCTCGCTGGGATACAGGAGACTGGCTCCAGTCCCTGCATTCTATGGCTACCTTCCTCGCTGGGATATAGCAGACTGGCTCCAGTCTCTACATCCAGTGGCTACCCTCCACGCTGGGATACAAGAGACTGGCTCCAGTCCCTGCATCCTATGGCTACCCTCCTCGCGGGATACAGGAGACTGGCTTCAGTACCTGCATCCTATGGTTACCCTCCTCGCTGGGATACAGAAGACTGGCTCCAGTCCCTGCATCCTATGGCTACCCTCCTCGCTGGGATACAGGAGACTGGCTCCAGTCTCTACATCCTATGGCTACCCTCCTCGCTGGGATATAGCAGACTGGCTCCAGTCCCTGCATCCTATGGCTACCCTCCTCGCTGGGATACAGCAGACTGGCCCCAGTCCCTACATCCTATGGCTACCCTCCTCGCTGGGATACAGGAGACTGGCTCCAGTCCCTGCATTCTATGGCTACCCTCCTCGCTGGGATACAGCAGACTGGCTCCAGTCCCTACATCCTATGGCTACCCTCCTCACTGGGATACAGGAGACTGGCTCCAGTCCCTGCATCCTATGGCTACCCTCCTCGCTGGGATACAGCAGACTGGCCCCAGTCCCTGCATCCTATGGCTACCGTCCTCACTGAGATACAGGAGACTGGCTCCAGTCCCTGCATCCTATGGCTACCCTCCTCGATGGGATACAGGAGACTGGCTCCAGTCCCTGCATTCTATGGCTACCGTCCTCACTGGGAAACAGGAGACTGGCTCCAGTCCCTGCATCCTATGGCTACCCTCCTCGATGTGATACAGGTTCATGGGCCAGTCAGGAAAGGATACATACTATAATGAACTTCATGTTGATTGGGTTTAATCATTTAATGAATGTTCATAATCAAAGAGTTGAGCAAGTCTAATACACAATGGAAACGGGCTTTTAGCAGACCTCAGACAGTCTACACTGTCTTAGTCCGCCAATGGAAATGGGCTTTAACCTAGACTTGCTTAGACTCGACTTACCCTTTACGTCATTCATACATGTAACAGTATTCCCGAAAAACGGCCATTGATAGAAGTTCCGTCCCCAATCAAGGCATTTAGGAAATCTGGTATGTACTGATTCCATTAAATGCTACATACCTTAATATATGCCACATATTTAAAACCATGGAAGAATAAAAGCAATGATTGATTACCTACCTAATACGGAGTCTCCATTTTAAACCTATGGAGATCGCTGCTGAGTAGATTCTGAAAAGCTGGAATCTACTCAGTAGAATACAGCTTTTTCTGCCACATGACGGGCACTATAAGAACTATTCTATATAAACTATGCACGCTTGCGTCAAATTTCTAATTATTTACAAGACTTTGTTCTAATAATTAATCGAAAGGTAATTAGTAAATACAACATTACCATGTTTTTTATCTGCGTTGTCATATTCTCCTTGTAGTTGCTCGGAGTTTTACTTCGCGTCAACTAAGCAGAGAATACGGCCACTCTGATCGAAATCATAGAATATTGTGTATATTTAAGACGAGAACCGCAAAATTCGTCTACACAAGCATATAGCCCGTTCCCATTGGCCGACGAAAACGGTGTAGATTTTTTCTGTTCTCCTAAAAGCCTATTTCCATTTACCATCACCGATATACAATCAGGGACCACCGACGGACCTTAGCACTGCTGACGCAAAATGTAAAAAGGCTATTAGAAGAACACAGAAAATCTACACCGTTTTTCTCGGCCAATGAAAACAGGGCTTTAGTCCACCAGGGACCTGTTTCAGTAGTTTCATGACATGTCTAGATGGCGTCTGTGACACCATGCAGACAAATGACAAGATTGCAATCGATGACACACAGAGTTTCACTCACTTCTCGTAGAAATTAAACAATGACACTTTAACATGTGTAGGGGATACATCTAATCTATAATCGTTCCAAATATTTAGAAGATTGGCCACTTCGATCTTCTGATATTTGCTAGTCCTTTTTCACTGTTGCTTGCACTGTTGGTGCCGCTGTTGATGTCTGTCTAGGCCTAATGTCACGAGACTACTGAAATAGGTCCCAGGTATGCTGGTTTGTGGATGATAGATCTATGTTGTGATCGTGTTTCACCAGCCAAACCAGTCCCCAGGATAAGCTCCCGGCTCTGTGTATACTATTTGTCCATAGCTCCTCTCTCCAGGAAGTCCTATAAAATTGCTTACACCGGCGCGAGTTATTCTGAACTGTGAGAAATCGCTGTGAAGTGACCCTTGTATGGAGGTCCATACAGCAACACGTCCGGACAATCCCTCATGTCCCACATTACCATCCCACAGCTCTCACCATCTCACAGCGCTGAACGGGACTGGCATTCCCCCAGCAGAACACCGCAATGCCTAGCATTCCCTCACCTCCACTCACCTTACACACTGCTGAATCTCTGTTGGATTGGCCGCCGCCTCCGTCTCCACTCTGTTCAGACTAACCTGGGACCAGGGACCAGGGACCTGTTTCAGTAGTTTATGTCTGATTACAAAATTTGACACCACCTGGCGACTATTAGACAGGCTCTGACGCCGGCGACCAATTCAAGACTGATTGAAATAGTCGTCTGCATGGGCGGCGACTTTATGAAAATTCATAATCATCAGTGTAAATACTCGGGTATATTCTGAGGTCGACGACTTTTGCGGTGGACATTCCCATTATGTTGTGCATAATCTTGGTGCATTTATCAATTTGGTAGCTATGCATATTTTATATTAAGTATGTCTCCTTTTAGAGTATACATAGAACTAAAGTATTTGGTTTGAGGCCAACACAGAGGAATGCCATTTGTGATTTGACGCGACCAACGCCTATGTTGTAGCTCAGCGCAGACAGGGCTTTGAGAGTGCATAGGTCCAAGCATAGGTCTAGATATCATAAAACATCTGGGACCTGTTTCAGTAGTTTTGTGACATGTGTAAATGGCGTCTGTGACACCATACGGACAGATCAACGCAAGATGCAGCACTTAGGACAAGACAGACCCCAAACACGGCGTGACCGATTTCAAAAGTATTAGACACTTTCTGTAGGAATTAAGCAATGAAAATTTAATACGAATAAGGGGTATGTATCACCTATAATCCCTCCAAATATGAGGAAAATTGGCTGTTCCGATCAGCTCATATTTTACATCAACTGTGACATGCGTTTTGAAACCCGACACAATTTTTTTCACTATTGCTTGCATCACTGTTGGTGCCACTGTTGATGTCTGTCTAGGCCTAATGTCACGAAACTACTAAAAAAAGTCGTCAGGCGGTGCAAAATACCAGAATCGTCGCTTATAATGTCCAGTATAAACGCCAGCAAAGTCGTGAATCCTGGTCTATAATCGTCTAGTGTAAACGCCGGGCGATTCTCGGCGGACTTTCAGTTTCCTGGTGGATGATTGCAGAACTAGCAATCGCTCTGTGCCCTAGCGCTCTGGCGGCTAGTGTGAGTCTGGGCGGACAGTGAGTGGCGGCAGTTTGACAGGCGGCACACGCAGGCCTGGGTTTAACGCCTTGTCCACCCCGCTACTCACAGACTGACGCTCCGACACACCTCACCCGAGTGGTCTCCACTCGGACTGCAGAGCAAGATTGTAGCAGGGTGCCGCTTAAGCCCAATGCCCATCTACCGATTTCGGAACATTTATGTACGTTTGTCGGCGGTGTTGGGCGTGGCACTAGACAGTGGCGGTGTTGGGCGTGGCACTAGACAGGGGCGGTGTTGGGCGTGGCACTAGACAGGGGCGGTGTTGGGCATGGCACTAGACAGTGAGGGTAATTTGTCTCAGCCGAGCCATCCTAACGGAGTCGGTAGATGTAGGACAGCTAGGCAAGGCTACCCAGCGATTACTGAACACTCAGTTTCTTTGGTTTTTGCCCTCCTCCAGCGATTAGTGGACCATACACCGATTTTATCAGTGTGCAGATCGAGCAAGGGGTTACGTAATTTGCCTGCGACAAAGTGACCGACTCCTATACGATTTGGGAACTAATCGTTCAACCCTAAATCGGTAGATGGGCAGCCGGCTTCAGTGGGATTCACACGATGGGATTCACGTACCTCACAGGGTGTTTTTTCTGAGACAAATTCTGCTTAGATTCTGTACTTGAACACACTACAGTAAAACCCCGCGTAAGCGGACACCCTCCGTTCCGGGCCAAAGTGACCGCTTACGCGGGGTCTCCGCTTACGCGGGGTTTTCAAGTTTCCGCTAGGCCAATATGCAAGTGTTATATACCGATATGAAGGGGAGAGAGAGGCGATGATAGATTTGAAATCAATTTTTCAATGTCTTAATTGGGTCCGAAGTAATTAAACATTGATTTACAAAATTTATTTTCTATGAATATACTTATGCACATCATAAAAAACACAAATTAATCTATTTTTGTTAGGGTGTCCGTCAGAGGTGTCCGCTTACACGGGGTTTTAGGCCTTTTCGTACCGAAATAACTGTCCGCATACGCGGGGTGTCCGCTTACGCGGGGTGTCCGCTTACACGGGGTTAAATTAAACATCTGATAGAGGGAAAAATTTCCGTTCCGAGCAAAAGTGTCCGCTGACGCGGTGTGACCGCTTACGCGGGGTGTCCGTTAGGCGGGGTTCTACTGTATCTTCATCTAAATTCTGTTCCTTTTCGCTGAGACTTGTTTTTCAGGCCGGGTGATGCCATTTGGCATCAACTGGGCTGGGGCGGGTGATGCCAAAAGGCATCATTTTCTTATATTTGCAAAATTTCGATTTTGTGGAATAAAATCGGAAATCTTGGATATATAATCATGAAATGGATGATGAGATCAATGATTGCAATCATTTTTTTCATATCCTAAAATATAGAACTATCACAATAGGCCGGAGACCTTCCGCCCTCTGGCGGTATATATATTAACACTAGTACCCGCCCTTTACCACATACTATTGCCACAGGTATACCCGCCCTTAAAGGGTTAAGTGGGATTCACACGATGGGATTCAAGTACCATACAGGGTGTTTTTATGAGACAAATTCTGCTTAGATTCTGTACTTGAACACACTATCTTCATCTAAATTATAGGGTTCCTTTTCGCTGAGACTTGTTTTTCACCCTGTAATTGTTAAAGACATTTACCCCTAAAAAGGAACAGAATCTGATGAGATTTTGGACCCAGTAAGGTACATGAATCCCATCGTGTGAATCCCACTTCAGCCTTGAAGCCTGAGAGGTGTTTTATAGTAGTGACGATCGTGGATAGTTGCACAGTCGAATTATCTTACCTGCGCATGTATTGCAAAGCTATATCTAAATAGGGCGTAGACCATCAGTGATGGTTTCAACTCAACAGGTCTATGCAACACCTTGTCTATAAAACACCTCCCTGGCCTAGTCACATACACGGAAACAGAGTTTCATTTTAAATAGCGTAAACACACTGATTATGGAAGTATATCTGTGAAAAAATAGACACCAAGGCTGCGCTGCATCTAACACCAGACCACAGCCTGCAGCATCTGTAACTCATCAAACGGGAAACAAATGCAGAGCTCATGGACTGGGATATACTGCTCTGTATAAAACTCGTGTGCTGGCTATCCTTGACATTGCAAATCAGCATGGTACCAGTGAAAGTCAATCACATATTCCTCTCGCTGGGCGTTACCTGTCCTATTGTTTAATGGGGCAGGGAACCAGTCTAGGCCACAGGCTTAACATTGGCTGATTGTATTTGGGCGAGCGTGCAGTAAAGTGTAAGGCCTGGCGTCCACCTACTACGATAGATGTTTAGACCTACCGATATGCCACAGACACAAAAAACATAAATATCGGAGACATAACGTGAAGGTGCAGATTCATAGACATATGTATAGACATGTCAATCCACCACGCATTGTATGGGATTTTTATCTGTGTCTAATCGCAGAAACTTGGTCAACTGCTCCGATATTAGGTGACCTTACGATGCGATTTTGATTTTGTATCGGGAGGTGCATTGTAGACCATATCAGAGCCATTTTGTAGTAGGTGGACGCTGGACCTTATCCTACCCCTAATAAAAAACGCCATAGGTTCAACATTGACTCAATGTATAGCTTGACGGAGCGTTGAATAAAGTGTTATTTATGCACCGAGGTGCACAAAAAAAACCGGACCAATCAGGGACCAGATAACGAAAGTAGATCCGGCAGCATTGATAAATGTGGCCATCCTCTGATGAGTGTCAACACACTACTAACAAGGATAATT
The DNA here is from genome assembly GCA_950022655.1 of Alentia gelatinosa. Lineage (NCBI taxonomy): Eukaryota > Metazoa > Annelida > Polychaeta > Phyllodocida > Polynoidae > Alentia > Alentia gelatinosa. The sequence goes on along the minus strand of OX465588.1, from coordinate 7,442,795 downwards.
ACAAAATTGTCTCTGTATATCGGTGAGATGGGGTAGGAGAAATACGAAACCGAACTCGAGTTCTGGGGACCACTCTTCTCTCAGGTCAGGTCTGCCACTCACCACACTCGGCTAACGCCTCGTGTATTAATACACAGCCTGCCCATCGTGGCATAAACATTGACAAGGCTAACTCTCGTTTGGTTTCTACTAATTATTCTACCCCTAATAAAAAACCGCCATAGACTTAACATAGGGAAATTTTATGTGGCAGGCCTTGACATAAAGTGTTTTTTATGCCACTAGAGTAATAACAATTGACAAGGCCAACTCTCGTTTGGTTTCTACTAATTATGTATTGCAGGAGGGTAATAAATGAATTGAGTGACGTCATTTAAGAAGTCACTGAGGCAGGGTAGGATAAATACTAAACTGAAGTCGAGTCAGTAGTGTTAGTGTTTGTCGAACGACGGTCAGGTCGGCTTCTCACTGTGCTCGGTTAAAGCCTCGCGCAGTAACGCGACCTGCCCGTCATGCGATACACACTAACACTACTAACCCTCGTTCAGTTTCTACTAATTAGTCGGAGAACAATTACCGAAAGTGTAATTTGACGGGAGACTATTCTCAAGGATGAATCCTTGTAACAAATCCGTCCCCTTTGAATAGCAGGCATATAAATAAGATGATCGTATTTAGGCCACTGACTAACACATCTTAATATTAACTTGGTGCATAAAAGAAAACATCTTGCGTATAATTTGATCAGTAGCCTAAACACCATGATATAAATAAGATGTTCGATTCACATATACTTTTTTTTGTGTATAAATGCACATTTTCCGAATCGTCTAGAAGATCCAAACGCACACCACACCGGATATTATAATGTTTAAGTTGAAAAACAAATTGGAAATGCTGGATATGCGTGGTAGTTGAACCAGGGGTGGGGATCACATTAGATTCAAAACCCGGAAGCGTAAGACATCAAGGTACGGCAACATTTAGTCATATTGTTGATCTGTGCGACTCACAGTTTTCTTCTTGTTCTTGTTCTTGTTCTTGTTCTTGTTCTTGTTCTTCTTGTTCTTCTTCTTTTTCTTGTTCTTGTTCTTCTTGTTCTTCTTGTTCTTGTTCTTCTTCTTCCTCTTGTTCTTGTTCTTGTTCTTGTTCTGCTTCTTCTTCTGCCTCTTCTTCCTCTTCTTATCTATCTTTATCTTGCCTTTCTTTTCTGTTTAAGTTTTTCCTCATACATATGGACGCACTATGAACTAATGTACAGGTTGCTACAGATTATGTTCAAATGGGAGAACTGTGCCTTGCTTAGAATTTGAATAAACATATACACAAAATTAGAGGTCAACTTGTAAAAATCTAATCTGTAAATCCAATCTTGTAAGTACAATTATCTAGATAGAAAGGATCCCAAAATCAGTGTGAATTATCATAAATATTTAATGTACATGTTCGTCGAGATAGGATTGGAAGAACTATTGTAAAATAGAAACACAATAAAAACGAATTTAAAAAAAATGAGAAAAACAAATTTCTGACACCTTCACTGACCATTGAAGGACGGTCAGTGAAGGAACTTCGGCCGCGCCCTTTTGGGATTCTCCGATTCGAGGAAGGCTGCTCCCTAAACCCCTCATGGTAAAGAACACAAGTGAACCGTCGCAGGGAAACTGCCAACTCGCATTCACCACTGAAGGTCAACAGATTTTCATATTCTCTTTTAAAAGGAGCTTCTGCCAGTTGACCAACGCTCTTTACGGAGACGAATTTTTGTTTTGTTTTTGTTTGAACGAGAACGACCCTCCAGGGACGCATTCAAGAGTCGGGTCTACCTTCATGCGACAAGCAATATGAGATTGAAACCGCTGCCTCGACCTTTGCTGAGGCCTGGAACCAATCAAAAGCCGACACAGAAATCCAGACTTCCCTGTGCACCCAGACGCCAATTCATATACACATACCTAACTCGAGAATCGGGGGTTACTGTGCCAGTTTTTTTTTTATTTAGAGATCAATATATCATGATAAATATAACTCGAGCCTAAACTAGCATTATTTGAGGAAAACTATGTTCCGGTGAGAGAAAGTCAAAGTTACGAGGTAAGGCTTGGAAAAATTACTGCCCAAGGCCTTGGCTGGGGGCAGTAATCTTTCCGAGCTTTGAATTTGACTTTGACTTTCTCTCTCCAGAATCTTGGCTTCCCTATTCCTATATACCTCCAAATAAAGTTTGATAACGATAGAATTTAATTTGTGATGAATGAGTTAATGTATGTCGTAGAGCTCATCGTATGAGGCACGTCGGTGTGCAGCTGAAGCCTGGTGGCATTGTGGTTCAAATCCAGGCACCAAACAAAGCCGATGTAGAATTAAGACCTACACGAATGCGCTCTACAATGCCGATTATCTGCATCGTAGGCCCTGCTGGAAGGAAAATAATTTTTGCGTCGGTGTGCATCGCAGTGCGACGGGACGGTTTAAAGGGGAGCGTCCAGCAACCACGACAAGGTTATTACAATGGCTTTCCGACAAGGTACACGACAGCCCTACGATTGGACGCCCCCTCTAGGGTGAAAAAACAGGCATAGATCTGATCCCTATGCAAGCTAGGGCTCGAATTTCAGGGAGAAAATTAGCAAAAGACCTCTATACTTCACAGAATATTCTTTTAATATTCCCCTTTTAACTTTTACATAATCTTGAAGATCTCCATTACTACACACAGGGACCTATAGGTATGGGTTAGAATCTTTGTTCCTCTAATGATATTAAGAAAAAAAAGATTCAGGTCATTTTAAAAATATATTATCCACAAAATGTATTTATAAGAACATATCTATTTCAAGTTTATAGCACTTTATATATTATTTTAGGATCTTTTCCTGAGATTTGGGAATACATATCTTACTTAAAAATCAGTGTTTACCGTGCTAGTTTTTGATTAAGAGATCAATGTTAGGATAATTTCATAAAAGAATATATAGAAATTCTAAAAAGTTGTTTTTCATATAGTAATGCCCATGCCATTTTCCTCAGACTTTCACAACATATAGTACATGTATAATAGATGTGTAAACTTTTTTTTCTCACCCCTGTGTAGTGGGATTATCCCTCATATCTTATGGGGTATTTTTGGGATATCTTCCTTAGAAAAAACTTTATTATAAAAATCATTAAATGTACAATACTACACATTTAGTTTTAAAAGAACATAGATCACCGTCCTTGTTTTTGAAAGTGTTCAAGAAAACCTATTTTTCAATACATGTCCTATGTAAATCAAGCAAATATTACCTATCAAGATTGGATAAACTGGACAAAACGTTAAATTTACTCATTTAGAATTAGAATGAATCCCAAGAAACCACTTTTGACCGATAATTGACATTATTTAAAAATCACCAGATGGCGACACCGTGAATTGTAGGATATGCCTTTAAGGCTTCTTAAAGCGTCTTTCTTGCTTAAGCAATGTAGACACCGGTTTATACTGCAGGGTCCCGTCTTGTGCACGGTGGGTATCTAATATGGCTGGGACTAGGTCTCTTCCCTCCTCAAATTACATTTGCATCCCTTATTTCCTCCTGGATTCCATCGTTGAATCAATCTTGTTTACTATATTCATTGATGAGCCAATTTAGCTCCTTTGGGACCACAAATGGTCGATCCGTAGTGAGAATAAAGTGGTATGTTATTATAATGAAGTGCATCGGACTGCAGACAGTCTGTGATGTTTTACAGATATAGTAAAAAAGTGCACCTTCGTTATGGGGTGGTGAATTCTCTAACTTCACAATGAATACGCTCTTAATTAGACCCATGGTACGGGAATGAGATATATATTTTTTTATCAGAACTTTTATTTCACTGATACTATCGTAAAACTGGATGAGGTTTAATCTTGTCCACTGTATTCCACGACTGGAGTTTGGCAAAGTGACTTCATGAGGCGAAGCCGAGTGAAGTTCGGAGCCAAAACTTCAGGAGTGGAATGCGGTGGCCAAGATTAAAACGAATCAGGTTTTGATTTTATCCTACCCTATCTCCTCGATTTTGGAATATTACGTGATGACAATGCTGTATGCTACTAGTGGCATATAAAACTCTGTATGCCAGTCAGCGTGGCATACGGAAACCCAATGTTAAGCCTATGTGATTTTATATTAGGGGTAGGATAAATACTTATATTACATTTGTTGTTCCTTGATGCTTTCATACTACTATATAGCATCGAAGTGCAATATTTCTCTCATACAACTTTAGATATCAGCACTCAAGATGTGACATGATACAGTATCAGTGAAATCAAGTCGGATATCAGGTCTAGTTAAACCTAATTATCATATCCTACCCTACTCCCTTAACATCAGCTGGAAGTGGTACCTAAGAAAGAACCCATACCAGTCATTCACAGACATCAGGCTACATTAGCCAAGGAGTAGAGTCACAAGACTATTGCGTACAAATTACAAATAATACTATCGTAAAACTTGATGAGTTTTAATCTTGGCCACCGTATGCCACAACTGGGACCTGTTTCAGTAGTTTCATGACATGTCTAAATGGCGTCTGTGACACCATACGGACAGATCACAAGACTGCAATCTATGACACACGGAATTTCACTCACTTCGCGGAAGAATTAAGCAATGAAACTTAAACACGAGTAGGAGATACATATAACCTATAATCGTTCCAAATATGAAGAAGATTGGTCGCTCCGACCCACTGATATTTGCTAGACTTTTTTCGCTGTTGCTTGCACTGTTGGTGCCGCTGTTGATGTCTGTCTAGGCCTGATGTCACGAAACTACTGAAACAGGTCCCTGGAGTATGGCATAGTGAAGCTGAGTGAAGTCCGGAGCCCAAACTCCAGGGGTGGAATGTGGTGGCCGCGATTAAAACGAATCAGGTTTTGATTTTATCCTAGCCCATCTCTTCGATTTTGGAATATTACATGATGACAATTCTGTATGCCACTAGTGGCATATGAAACTCTGTATGCCAGTCAGCATGGCATACGAAAACTCGATGTTACGCCTATGGGATTTTATATTAGGGGTAGGATAATACGTCAATTCTAACGGTATTCAATTAATAAATAAATATCTATCGGCAGAGCACGTCATTACCTACTATATCTAAAACGGTAGAATTTGTTGAATCCGCTTGAAGTTGCTCCCGCACATAGAGACATAGTTAAGCAGACCTAGGGCTGGAGATTGAAGACCCATGGGAGTGAGATTCTCGTGTAGTGAAAAACTCGAATCTGTTCTTATTTTTTGTAGGACTGTACTCAGACAAACTTCTTCTCTTATGATTCATTTCGAGCCATGCCGGAATCAATGTTTAATATTGTAGTTTTCTAATCTATCTTTCTCGTGAGAAACCAATGAGATCTCAACTTCCCCCACCCACCACCACTCCAGCCACCACTCTAAGTATTTGGCCCAAACCAAACATTTGCCTCTGTGGAGCAGTTAGTAGAGTGTTGGGCTAGGAATGCGGGTGTAGGGAGTTCGATTCCCACAACGGCTTTTGGACTTTTCGTTTTTCTATATTCCCCCCCCCCCCCCCTAACTCGATCTCGACGAAGTCGCTAGTACATATATAAATCAGACAACTATTTGCGGATTAGATGTGTTTTCATAGTCCCGACAAACCTTCGTCTTATACTCATTTTCCCATAAAGAAAGTTAAAGACCATCATTAAGTGTTGATGTTCTGTAGTGCTCCTATGGTATATTAGGTATGTATAGAGTAATAGAAACTGGAATTGATACGACTAGACATGGTACTATATACCCGTTCAAAAAAACACTGTAGATACCAACCTCTCCCAGAGAAGTGGTAGTTGACACGTACCACCATACTGTGCCGGTATGGTGACGTACCACCATACTTTAAATACAATTGGTTGCACTTGACACGGAAATACGTAAAAAGGAAAAAAAAATATCATTGGGACTAAATATTCATACAGAAAGTTTCTAGATAATATTATGATTACAAATAACTAAAAGAAAATGATTTTAAAAGCGTTTTAATTTTCTTTCAACGGAAATGAGGTTGTGAACATAGTGCCGAGTGATGTCAGCTCTGCACACTTTGAAGAGCAGTTCGATGTCACCAAGTTTTGGCAAATATTTAAGTAATTATTGGAATTTTCATCCAAACAAACACGGTACAAGAAGCCATCCCAAGAACATAAACAATTTTTACTAAATTCCTATGGTAAAAAGAATCTTTGGATTATATATTCATTACAATACCCCTTTCTCTGTTATGACTCTTCTCCTGCTTCTTTCAACCTTCAAACCGTCTTGTTTTCATTAGAAAGATTGAATGACAGTTTTTAGAACTGCCTCTAACCACTGTAACCATAGCGCACTGTCAGCTGTGACATCATAGTGTGAACAACCATCTCCCGATGTCTCTATAGCGATCTATGGAGACAAGACAGTCATATACTGTGTGATTACACAATAGGATATTGTGCACAAGTTTGAGATGTCAAACTTTAGTTGAGGGAAGTCAAAGTTTCACCGTGTTATGCTCATTAGGCATCTTAATCAGCTTGGGGGGTTGTGTAATAAAGGTGTCGGATCCTATGATCTAGACTTATTTCGTCATTCTGGGTTTATGTTGACTGATGTGTTTCTGTGTTTTAATGAAGTTTAGCCGCTTGTTGTGAGCGACAGTGAAGTGCAAGGGTTACGAATTCCCAGGATCAGTATTAGATCACATTTTGGCCGCAAAAAACAAAAAAAACACAAAAAAAACCTCACTCTAATGTTTTCTATTTCTCCCTGTACTTCTCCTTCAGGCATCTCTTCCTCTTTCTCTCTCTCTCACTCTTTCTCTCTCTCTCTCTCCCACTCTCTCTCCCCCTCCCTCTCTCTCCCTATCTCTCCCTCTCTCTCCCTATCTCTCCCTCTCTCTCCCTCGCTCTCCCTCTCTCTCCCTCTCTCTCTCCCTCTCCCTCGATCTTTCCCTCTCTCTCTGTCTCTCTCCCTCTCTGCCTCTCTCTCCCTCTATCTCTCTCCCTCCCTCTCTCTCCCCCTCTCTCCCTCTCTCTCTCCCTCTCACTCCCCCTCTCTCCCTCTCTCTCTCCCTCTCACTCCTTCTCTCTCTCACTCTCTCTCTCTCCTTCTCTCTCCCCTTTTCTCTCACTCTCTCTCCCCTACTCTTTCTCTCTCCCACTCTCTCTCACTCTCTCTCCCTCTCCCTCTCTGCCTCTCTCTCCCTCTATCTCTCTCCCTCCCTCTCTCTCCCTCCCTCTCTCTCCCCCTCTCTCCCTCTCACTCCTTCTCTCTAACTCTCTCTCCTCTCCTTCTCTCTCCCTTTTTCTCTCACTCTCTCTCCCCTACTCCTTCTCTCTCCCACTCTCTCTCCTTCTCTCTCCCCTTTTCTCTCACTCTCTCTCCCCTACTCTTTCTCTCTCCCTCTCTCTCTCACTCTCAATCCCACTCTCTCTCCCTCTCTCTCTTCCCTCTTTCTCTCTCCCTCTCCCTCTCTCCCTCTCCCTCTCTCTCACCCTCCCTCTCTCTCACTCTCTTTATCGCTCCATCGTATTACTCTTCACCTCAGATGAGTGCCTCCTACCCGCCGCCCCTCGCCTACACCGCTCCCCCTTAATGCAGGGTCTCCCATGGATACTAGAATTGGCTATTCACGAGCAGGCTTTGCAACATCTCTAGACTAAAGTACCCCTCCGGATATTTTTAGATGCTCAGGAAATGCGTGGTAGTCAGGCAGAGGTCTGGTCCGGCTGCCTGCAAACTGTCCAGAAGACGTTAGCAAAGACTTTTATAACCAATGACTAAGAGCATTCTCAACAATTTGCCGTGTGTCCCTATAATGCTCTAAACAAAGAATCATGCTGATAGGTTCTTTCGGGGCAGATATAGGTAAAATTTTAGCAGTATTGTGCATTTTATGAAACAAGCACGAGTTTTGGCTGAGAATCCAAGATGCCCCCCCCCCCCCACATGTTGGTATATGAAAGAAAATTGATAAATCAATCATTCCATATCGTCATGATCCTTTTGCACACATTGGAGCTGATTCACAAAGGTTTGTTCTTGGTAATGACCATTCTGAAAAGTGTTATAGTGCTCTGTGATGGCAAATTTTCAAAATGGCCGCCACTCCGCCCCCAGGACTTATCTGGAATGCCCATGCATCTAAATATCTTTCTTTGGGGCTCCCCTAACCATGTACCAAAACTCATGCTTGTTTTATTAAATACACAATCATGTGCTATATCTGCCCCACTATAATGCAGCAATCTAGGGAAACATGTTTACCATGTTTAGATGGCCTCTGAGTTTCTTTTAACAAAGATGGTCCACGAGCTAGCAGAGCTCGAGGACTCTTTGTAGGTAACAAGGTAAGAGAGGACTTCCCTTTTAGGTTAAAAAGTTTTCGCATTTTTGTAAAAAATGAAAGAACAAAAATGGAAAACTTTTAGAATTATTTTCTTTGCGTTTCTCATAATCAGAATATCATTTTGAAATTTTTGGTATAAATTTCTAGTCCATATGACATTGATTTATTTTGGATTTACATATTTCTATAGGAAGTGCAACAAACCGTATTGGAGTATAATACTCGAGTTGTATAAGAGGTTGATGGTGTTATAAAACGTCATCCATTGGGCTGATTCCACTGCCAAGTTCTGCACTTCCTCCGGGTATAGGGTATATTGCTATTGTGCTATGGAGGCGGCCATTTTGCCCCCCTCCCCTCACGACGCCATCCAAAACACCAGGGGGTGGCAACATTTATCAGTGAATTTTATCAAAAATATTTTTGGTGGGCTTGCCATAGAGGCATTCAAGCCTCGTCCATAGATAATAACAACTGATAAAAGTGGTTGCACCAACTGCGCGAAAACCACCAGTTTATTCCTATATATGCCATCGCGGAAGTGCTTGTATCGGCTGTAAATTTACTTATATTCATATATATATATATATATATATATATATATATATATATATACGCCCACAATTCACGACAGTGTATGAGGCGTATGCAAGACTGTTTCCTCTTGTATACGGACGCGTCTTGGCTGTATTTCACATCAGGCGTATACGAGAGGAAATATCCTCTGCGAGATATTTATACGCCGGTCGTATACATGTTATATACGTTTGGCGTATATAACGTAAAAAAAAAAGAATCGCGACCCTCCGCTTTACTCGTAGGTGTTGGTAGAGGGTTGCCCCAATGCTGAAACTCCTGCCTATTGGATAGTGGAGTAAATACAACAGAATCAGGCGTATATATGATGTATATTTAGAAGGAAACCCAAGAGATGATAATAGCTTGGTCCGTACTCCACCGAGTTTGACTGCAGAGTAATTCATGAAGCGAAGCTGAGTGAATTATTCTACAGTCAAACGAGGTTGAGTGCGGACCCAGTTATTTTCATCGCGTGAGTTTCTGATTTTATCTCATCCCGTATAACATCATTTATTGATAAAAATGAATCACCCAATTAGCCATTGAGTACTAGATACACGAACTTCACGGCCGTGGAGTACGAGTTCCTAATGTTAAATCTATGGAAAAAAATACCGGGAGATAAATGACCGCAACATGGACACGGAAATACACCAATAGATAAGGTGTATATACGACACACTCCGGTCAACCTTGTATACGGCATATATCCTATGAGCCATGGGGACGGCCATGACGTCCCCCAAGTAGGTGTTCTTCACTAAAGGAGGTGAAAATGTTAGTGTTCTTCACTAAAGGAGGTGTGAAAAAAGTGAGTGATAGTCGGGAAGTGTCACAACTCTAGCCTTGCTAACAACTGTTTATAAAGTGTTCCATGTGAAAAACATCATGTCCTTGGTTTAATCATTATGTTATGTTGCTCTGGGATGGGTGTAGATAGTCAAGGGAACCACGGTAAAATATTGAAAGGCAGTTGAATTTTGTAAGAACAAAGAGCAGAATGCAGCTTCTGTCCCCCCAAGAGGCCCACGATACTGCTGGCCACCTTGTGACTGCTTTATGAACTAACAATGGCTCTGTCCCCTATACGCAAAAGCATACCTGTATACGCCGTCCGTATACATATGTAAAGTGGTTAGTTTCGTGCAGTGCCCCCGGAGTGGCCCCATCTGTCAATTTCCAGATCGAACTAGCAATCACTCTGTGTCCTATATAAGTCGGGTTTCAGCTCTGACATCCACACCTCGGCGTGTCATATTTCTATAGCCCCTTTTAGCCATACCTCCATCCGTACCCACACCAGAGCCTGCCGAACCCTAACATACCTACCTCCCACCACCTCACAGACCCTCCACAGTAATCTCCCACACCTCTGAGTGGAATTCAATCCCCGGGCCATCCCCGTAATCCCCATCAACACGACGAGTCACATCACCTCAGCATCTCATCCCACCCTTAACCTCATCATCTCAGCTTCCCTGATCCTAGTGCTGCAAAATGATATTATCCATGTCATGCCTGAGCCTACATTTCTCAATATCCTTCCACCCGCAGGTAAGGTATCCAACCAGCCTTAGGTCCTGGATTCCATTGAGCACCTGATGTACACTCCCATATGCCCTAAGATGAACCTCCCGGTAAAAATATCAAAATCATGTCTGAAGGTGACCTTTAATCGGGGCAGTTGACCATGTCTTTACGATCACGATTGTAATGCATGTTAAGTTCTCCAGAATAAACATTAACAACAAAGAAATCCCTCTGTAACATGGGGAGTGATATAGACCACTGCACGAAACTAACCACTTTATTATAGGTATGCTTTTGTGTATACAAGGTCGTCCTATTTCCCGTGTGTAAACGCCTTATCTGTAGGGACCTGATTCATATATATGCCTGATTCATATATACACACCCATTCTCCATGCCTCTACGAGTATTGCAGTCCATTCTCCATTTTATATACCCTTTGTGTACAGGTGTGAGATAAATACAGAAAGCAACTGGTTTTTGTCACATTCGTTGTTCCCCAACTCGTTTGAATGCTACATGATATTCATTCGGCTGTTGGCTCGTTTATATCACTCCGCATCAAACTTGTGGAGAATGACAACTTTGCTCAAAACTTGTTGGTTTCTTCTTCAGTGTTTTAAGCGACCATTTCAACAATAAGCCATTTTCCACTGGCTGACGAAAACGGAACCGATTAATTAAGTTCTCCCAAGAGTCGGTTGGTGGTGGCCAACGACTGTATGTTGGGATTTAGATATCGGTGAGGGTGTAGTGTATGCCTTGTTTTTGTGTTATTTACTGAAAGCAACTTCGTCAAAGAAGGTCAAAGATTCTTATACTCGTTTGAATGCTACGTGATATTCACTTTGCTGTCACCTTGTGAATATCACTTCACATCAAACTCGTGGAGAATGACAACTTTGACCAAAACTTGTTGGTTTCTTCTTCAGTGTTTCATTCAGCAAGGTTATACCAATAAGAAAGATAAGCCCAGGGGCCATTAACTCATCTCAAAAGATTCTGTCATATAATAGTACTAAGAATGTAGGAGAAATTAGAAGGACAGAGATTATAAATGTCCCTTCAAACTGTTTAAAAAAACTGTCTGAATTGATGTTCAAGGTCCGTTCTCCACAGCAACATATGTTTCTGATCAAACATTGCTCAGTCCTTTTAAATACCGTACAATATTGTATTTCCTTTACGCGGTTGTTCAAATGTCTGATACCCAAATTGCAAACAGGGAGTTACTTTTTTAGAAGCTGGTACGATGGATCTTTAGATTTGCACCTGTGCCTTCTTTTGGGTTTTAATTAATAGATCATTACGGATAGTCGTTTGGAGCCATATGCAGATAAGCCTTAGGTAAAGTCTTCCACTGGCTGACGAAAACGGCACCGATTTAGCAACTTCTAATAGTCGGTCGGTAGTGGCCAACGACTGCACGTTAACAACATGGAGTTGTCCCATTACCTTAAGTCCATATAAGGAATAGAGTAGACCGAGTAGCCAACGACTGCACGTTAAGGCAAATGCCCATCTACCGATTTCGGAACATTTATGTACGTTTGTCGGCGACAAACGGAAGGTAATTTGTCTCAGCCAAGCCATCCTAAAAAAAGCCAGTCTCTTACGATTCAATTTCAAACATGTTTGCAATATATCAGGGCATAGTAAGTGACTATGCCCTCCCACCTTCTGTCAGAGTGCAGTTTCCTGGCGACTATGCCATAGTAGTCTCAGGGGCAGAAATCGCCTAGTGAGAATGGGCCTTAAGACCTGGCGTCCACCTACTACGATAGAAATTTAGACCTACCGATATGGCCCCGATACAAAAAGTCAATATCAGAGACATTTCGGGAAGATGCAAAATCGTAAACATATGTCTAAACATGCCAATCCACCATGTATCGTATGGGTTATTTTTCGGTGCCTAATCGCAGAAACATGGTCAACTGCCCCGATATCAGGTGACCTTCCGACGCGATTTTGATTTTGATTTTTTATCGGGAGGTGCATCGTAGACCGTATCGGAGCCATATCGTAGTAGGTGGACGCCGGGCCTAAAGCCGGGCTCCCACTGTCCCGACACACTAGGAAAAATACTGCGATTGGGCTACGATCAGACATTTTCCAATCGTAGAGCTATCGGGACGGCTTTGTCGGAATGTGTCGGGGTGTGTCGCAGTATGTATGAACGGGTTGAAAAGAAGACCACGGTTACGACACCGGCCACGATTAAAGAGGTGCGCCAACGTAAATCTCAGGCAAATAATTAACAACAAATATTGGTAAAAAGTTAATTTAGTTCTGTTTAGAACCGTGACGCAACACGGGTACATCGCGCGGTTACCTGGTTACCACTTGTTGATGGTTACTGATTACATACTAAGATAGTAACCTCACCTCGGCCGCAATTATATTATCATATGAATATGATAGTATATATAGATAAGCTTTACCACTACGACAAATCGAACATGTTCGATTTTGTTGGAAGCCCTACGACACGGTATTTCTATCGTAGCACTATCGGAGTGTATCGGAGTGTGTCGGAGTATGTTGGAGTGTGTCGGAGTGTGTCGTAGTACTCATCAGAAAACAAAACCCACTACCACGATAGACCCGTTAATCCTTCCGACAAAAAAAATCATTTTTTCATCGGAACGCTTATGGTAAGGCTATCGTAGTGTATCGGAGGCGCAAATCGTGATAGTGGGATACCCCCTTAACAGTACCATGGCTGGATCACCTCCACAGATGTGTGTTTTTCCCCCTGAGGTCCTCCCACAGTAAGCACGTAATCCTAGTTGACCATTCATGTTCATTATCTTGTTCTTCTACCTATTGGACATTGTGATCCACACCACCAGGTGTCAGATCTGTTTTAACTGTGATCCCATCTGTATTTAATTAAAAAAACTAATGAATCTTCCCCTGTCTCGTTCATTTTGTCCCCCTGAATTATGGTATCGCTATTGCATCGTAAAAAATAGCGATACCACGGGAATATAGGGATGCGATCCGATATTACAGGAGCAACGCTTGTTTAGTCGGATCGGTAAAGTAATCGTAAAAATAAAATTGTGATCCGATTATAGCTAGCGATACCACAAAAACAGGAGCAACAGGGCCCTGATGTGTGTTTTTCCCCCTGAGGTAAGCACGGTAATCCTAGTTGACCATTCATGTTCATTATCGCGTCAGGGCTGCTTTCATGAGCTCCACCGATCGGTTAGATCTATCTTCGTCTGCATTGTCAACCCGATAAGATCACTGTGCTTGGTATGGTTCCCTGGACACACGGGTAGTTTGCCGCCGGAGAGACTACAATTGGCCAGGTGACCAGCTGTAGGCAGGATGATGGAGAAGGATCGGATTTACAATGGGATATCAGAGATGGGGTTCATAGTGACCCACAGGGTCCATTATCTCATCCCTGGTATTTGTGTCCCATAACCCTCTAAGGACGCATGATGCCTGGAGGCGTCACCGCACTAAAGACGCATGATGCCTGGAAGCATCACCGCACTAAAGACGCATGATGCCTGGAAGCATCACCGCACTAAAGACGCATGATGCCTTGAGACATCATTGTCCCAATATTAACAAAAATGTTCTATCAAAGAAATGATAGAGGAATATTCATGAAATCTTCAGAAAATGTAGATATAACATCATATTTAGTATTTCTATTGAAAAGAAATAATTTTTTTACGAGTATGTATCATACTGCATGATTACAAACTTGGATATTAATTTTAACTATTATGTGCCCGTCCTCTAGCCAGACATACTGCCACCAGCACCTGTCCTTATGGGAGTAGCTAGGCCCCAGGCAGTCGTCTTTAAAGGGTTAAGGCCCCTTTCCATTGGCCGATTTCCCGTCACCGATCTGCAGTCAGGAACCACCGACGGACTTTGTGGCACTGCTGACCCAAGATCGGTCAATGGAAACAACCAAGGTCGGGAAATGCCCCACGACTTTTTCTGCTTAGATTATGGAATGTGGCACCACCCACCAATGAGTGAAAGCTAGGTCACTGAGTGAAATATACTACCCTCAGCAATTTACTATACTGAGGCACTGTCAGTGGCACCCCCGACAGACTTTCTGTGTAACTCAAAAGGTCTAAGCAATCTTCGTCGGTCAATGGAAACGGGCCTATAGGCTTAACATTGGGAACTCGTTCTCCATGCCCCTACGGGTATTTCAGTCCGTTCTCTATGGTCTATATCCTGTGAAACGTCCATTCTATTAGTGTTTACAGGGGTGAGATAAATACGGAAAGCAACTCGTTTTGGTCAAAGCCGTTGTTTTCCAACTCGTTTGAATGCTACATGTTATTCTCTTGGCTTAGCCTTGTTCATATCACTCTCCATCAAACTTGTGGAGAACGACAACTTTGACCAAAACTTGTTGGTTTCTTATTTATTATCTTAGCCTGGAATAAACGTCCATAGGCTTAGCATTACGAACTCGTTCTCAACAGGCTTGCGAGAACGGTAACTCGTTCTCAACGGGTGATAAAGAGATGAATATTCCCAGGATAAGATAAAATCAGAAACATAATTCTTGCTTGGTCTGAGTCTCTGTTCACCATCTCATTTGGTGTGCTCCAGAATATTCACTCGGCTATCGCCTCGTTCATATTACTGCTTACTCCAAACTCGATGGTGAACGAGGACACGGACCAAACACTCATAAATTTCTTTCTTAGTATTTCATTCAGCAAGGTTATACCAATAAGAAAGATAAGCCAGGGGGCCATTTACTATCTGATGCCCGTCCGTAAGCCCGTTTCTATTGGCCGACGAACACGGGGGAGATTTTTTTTTGTTTTCCCAAAAGTATGTTTATGGTGCCGCAGATTGTACGTGGGTATATAAAAATCAGTGAAAATGTAGTGTATAAGCTATTTTTCACTGGCTGATGAAAATGGCACCGATTAATTGAGTTCTCCGCAAATTGAGTCAGTGGTGGCCAACAACTGGACGTCAAGATGTCAAAATAAGTTAGGGAGCAGTGTATGCCTTGTTTCTGCTGCATTTGATAGGTTCATATTGATGGAATAGTCCTAAAACTCAATGACCATCACCAACGATTTCAATCCCCTTTGATTCTGTCATTGACTAAGTCAGTCTATGGTGGCCCTATTGCATAATCTATGTACAATCAACCAGTGAGCACTTCTTGGCATGTCTGTTTCCATTCACTGATCTGGCGTCTGTGGTTCCCAAAGCAGATCTGTGGCGAATAGTTCACCAGTGCAAAATCGCCCTATTCCTTTTTTCTTTTTTTTAATTGATTTTTTTTAAATCTTTATTTATACTGGAGTTTCCTCTAGGGTGAAATCACCCTGTTTTCAGGTTTTTTCCCTTGTTTCTGCTGCATGTGACGGGCCTATACTGACTGAAGTTGTTCGATTATGGCCTCATTGTATAATCTATGCACGATTAATCGGTGAAGACTTCTCAGCATGTCTGTTTCCATTCACCGATCTGGTGTCGGTGGTTCCCGACTGCAGATCGGTGGCGAATAGTCGGCCAGTGGAAACGGGCTTTATCTCAGCAGTGCCAGACTGGTGCCTTAGGAATATGGTACAAATAACCACTCAGACAAAACTCCGTTGTATCAATCTTACTTATAGAATGCTTAGAAGGAAACTCACGAGATGAAAATAGCTTGGTCCGTACTCCACCGAGTTTGACTGCAGAGTAATTCACGAAGAGAAGCTGAGTGAATTACTCTGTGGTCAAACTAGGAGGAGTGCAGACCAAGTTATTTTCATCGAGTGGGTTTATGATTTTATCTCACCCCGTATAACATTATTTATTGATGAAATGAATCACCAAATTATGTATTGGGTACACGAACCTCACAGCCGTGGAGTACGAGTTCCTAATGTTAAGCCTATGGAGAAAAATACCAGAGTGAGATAATATCCTGTATTCAATTTGTTCAATTACAATTTGAATAGCCCATTTTTTTTCGAACTTACACTGCCAAACACTGCTTCACAAAGACTGGTCTTAAAGGCACATATCCGATAATTTGCCTCGGAAATTAAACACCATGTCAAGACCTGAAAATTGAATATGATGATCTGCAAGCGTCATAGAACAAATATATGCTTTGAAGATTTGGGGTCACTGTGATAGTTTTTGATTTAGATATTAATATTATGATAATATTATAATAGATCATAGAGTAAATTAGCACCCACAAAGAACCAGTTTTGACAATGATTAAAAATCACCAGAAATCCCCACCGTGAACTGTAGGATATATCTTTAATTCCAATGTGATAAATTTTAGCTTCATTGTGATTTTCCTTCCACGGAATATGTACATGTAGTTATTGAGATTTTCCAGATACATTGAATTCCCAGACACAGTGCACTTTCCTCTGGGTACTAGCTTTACCCCATCATAAATATTCCTTCTCTTCTTTATCCTTGACCTGTTTAGAGGACCCATCCATGCGTTATAATTGACTCCCTAGAGAATGGTAGGATGAATGATCCTCCGGTTAGGTAAAAGTATTTATTACACCCTTAGCTTCCACTCCAATGTCTACAGAACTGTACGTCATCTACAATATAAAACATATCTCCCAGGAGGCATGACCCTCATACTGGTTTGTTGTGCTTTCTCATACATTATTTGGGTAGAAGAATACGTTATCCCAACAGGAAGAAGCAACATGCTCAGATCCTGAGATTTAAAAGACAAAAATAAGAATATGCTTGGGTAGACTATCGGAGCCTAAGGTCCGGCTTCCACCTACTACAATATGGCTCAGATATGGTCTACTATGCAACTCCCGATAAAAAAAAATCAAAATCGCGTCGGAATGTCACCTAACATCGGGGTAGTTGACAAAGTTTTAGACACCAATAAAAACCCCGTACAATGCATGGTGGATTGGCATGTCTAGACATATGTCTACGATTTTGCACCTTCTCGATATGTCTCCGATATTTACTTTTTGTATCGGTGCCATATCGGTAGGCCTAGATTTCTATCGTAGTAGGTGGACACCAGGGCAAAGTCTTAGGCCCAGCGTCCACTTACTGCGATATGGCTCCGATATGGTCTACTATGCACCTTACAATAAAAAAAATCAAAATCACGTCAGAAGGTCACCTAATATAGGGGCGGTTGACCAAGTTTCTGCGATTAGACACCAATGAAAAACCCATACAATGGGTGGTGGATTGGCATGTCTAGACATATGTCTATGATTTTTCACCTTCCCGTATGTCTTTTATAGTGACTTCTTGTATTGGAGCCATATCGGTAGGCCAAAATTTCTATCATAGTTGGTGGATGCCAGGCCTTAGGTAGACTATCAAAGCCATATTCTTATGCCTAGCTTAAACCTACTGCGATATGGCTCCGATATGGTCTACGATGCACCTCCCGATAAAAAAATCGAAATCGCGTGGGAGGGTCACCTAATGTCGGGGCAGTTGACCACGTTTCTGTGGTTCGGCACCGAAAAAAACTACAATTACGATACGTGTTGGATTCGCAACGATTTTCCACCTTATTGATATGTCTCCGATATTTGCTTTCTGTATCGTGCCATATCGTTGGGTCTATATTTCTTTCGTAGTAGGTGGACGCCAGGCCTTAGCAATAAGTTATTTAAGATCCCCACTTGTAAGATGAATAAATACATAATGTAATATTACTTCTAGAGACATTAGAAAGCATGTGCTATCGAAAGCGAAATCTATATAAAGGCAATATTGTAATGTGACATTTGGTTCCCCGTTTAGAATACTATCAGTCTGCGTTAAGGTCTCCCGCCAGTAATTTCATCGTGTGTATTTAGCTGTCTGGAAGGGAAGGGATCTAGAGAGAATTACTATGACGAATGGAACATAAATAGACCTTGCTTGAAATAATCAATTGCAAAGAATCTTTCTTGTCCACATGAGGCTAATTATCTCGAAATGTATTTCTTAAAGGCATATCGGACAATTTGGCGTGAAAATTAAAACCCATGTAATTTTTCTGAAAATTGAATACAATAATATCTAAGTATTGTAGAGCACATACTTGACTTAAAAATGGGGGGTCATGGTGCTAGATTTTGATTTAGAGATCAATATTATGATCATTTTATATAAGAATATATAGAGATTCTAAAAAGTTGTTTTTCATATATTAAAAACCCATGTCATTTTCCTCAAACTTTCAAAAAATATAGTATATGTAAAATACTACCTATTTAGGTTTTAAAATTTATAGGTCACCTCCTTGTTTTTGAGAGAATTGAAGAATACCATATTTTTCAGAACATTTCCTATATAAGTCAACCAAATTAAAAAATGCCTATTTTACCTATTGGATTAAGTCAAACTAGACAAAACTTAAGTTTTGCCCTTTTTAGTTTGGAATATGCCAAAAATTACCAATTTCAACGGATGAATGGGAATATTTAGATATCACCAGGTGGCGCCACCGTAAATTGTAAGACATGCCTTTCAGAGTCATCTTGGAGCAGCGTATTGTATACACCCGAAGAAGTTCATAATGTATGTCTAGAACTTCATATTTTATGTCTTGCACATTTCGCGGTAGATGAACTACCTCTAACCATATATTTGACAAGGGCATTCAGCATTATCGAATCGAAATCCCTGATATGAGATATGATACTGTGGTGGTCGCCGCCTGTCTAGCAGGTTGGATGACCCCAATCCGGAACGCTAGTTCCAGGCAGGATCCCACCCTACGCACTTACGTAGGTTGGTTCGGTTTTCGGTTAGTTTGCACAGACCTATTCACACATAACACAACAACGTCACTTAATAAACAGGGATGTTTATTAATCACTTACTTCCCGGAAAGATCTGGAAGATCTTCCCTACAAGTACAGTACCCTAGCACATGGGTGCTAGGTAACGCTGGATAGGCCAATCCGGAAGATCAGCCTAACCACCAGGAAGGTTACAAGAACCCGCCTGCAAAGTGAGGGCCCAAGGATCCGTTCCGTAGAAGGGACGCGCGAGGACAGCCTGTCGACCTACTGTGAACGCTGAGTATATATACTAAGCGTTACGTAATCCCGGTCTCCACCGCGCCACTCTCGTGTGCGGCGTTGTCCGGAATCACTACACAGTAAGGATCGGCATATCGCGCCACCTTCCGTGAAACAAACGAACACTGCTGGATTCCCGTCCCACTACATTACCCCTCCCAGTTTTTACTAAGGGGGGAACCAAGGCAGCCATTTTGCTGCTAAGGGACTACCCAATTAAAAATTACAACATATATCCAGCAGTTCTTGGTCTACTCTCTAGCTTCCTGGTGTTCACAAGAATTCACTGATACCAACGTATAAGTGAAAAAGGTGGAATTGTAAGATGGAGAAATTATTAAAAATATGGAAGATATAACATTTAGGAAAGAGGAAACGACATTTGAAGAATGAAGGACCAGCCTCGCTAGCACCTTGAATAAATGTGATATTCACCCATCTTGAGCCGGGGAGCGGGTTCTTGAGCGTTGGGCAGAGAAGACTCGACAGTCGCGGACCTACAGGTGGTCAGCCCGGCCTGTCGAGCACTCTGCCTCCAGCCGTTCCGGATCTTGTTGAAGTCCTCTGTTAGCTCCCGGCGAGTGAAGTGTCGTTCTCTTTCTCATCTTAAAGTATCGAGCCCAGCTGGCCCATCGGCGTAGCAGACCTACTACATTCAGCCCGATGCCGACGGGTGCTGGGCTTCCCACTGTTCCTCAAGTTGGAAGACATCCATATGTAGAGAAGGGTTAGCCTCGCTAAACACCTTCCGAGTTGAAAGTTTCCGAATACGGAAATAACGGCCAAAAAGGCAAAACAATTCTCCATCCACCTGGTATGAGTGTGTGGTATCAGTGTTCTTTCATTTTGACTCCAGCTATACTGGCATATTTTTTTTTCTCGGCTCGAATCGAGTACCAATTAAGGCCCCAATTCTAAGCCGGATTCAGAACTTACGATCACCGACCCAAGGTAGAAACAGCCGGCGTAATCCATCAGATCAGGGGTTACGCCTACTATCTCACTATCGAGTCGATGAACTCAGTTCCGACATAGACCTGGTAAGTCAGATCTGTACCCGAAAGGCACAATCTTCCTTACCTGGTGCCACACCACAGGCCGGAGGTTTTCGTGATGGGGGCCTATTACGGGCCTAACCATCGAGAGAGCCTTCAGCCGTCTGAAACCAGGGTTGTGCCTTAGGGAAGTCATTTTACTGACTTTCCCCAGCCCCAACCCAGGATCGCTTATTATTGGTTACTCCTAACTTTCCCTCTACCCCTCCCAGCGATCCTTGCGGTTCGCCGAGAAAGTGCAGAATTCTGGCTAGGAGGCCACATTCTGGAAGTAGCTAGGTCGGAAAAAATTTTTCCTCCCCGGGACTTCCCATACCCGTCTGACTTCGGATCCAGGGGAGTTGTTGGCTCTGCCGGTTCCGAGTTTAGACGGCGTCTTCCCGGCTTGTTAGGCACCAGCCGAGTTGGTCATTGTCAACCCCTAAATATCCTCGTCGGAGGATATCCTGAGGTCGAGAAGGTCCGACTGGCTTGGTGCACTAGCCGTCGGTGGAACCGACGTTGCCAGGGCGGTCCTCTCTGGTCGCAGTGGACTCAGCGCAGACGTAGGCTGCAACTGAGACATCAACTGCTGTAGAGAGGTTGGTCCGGTATCTAAAAAGATTCCAGACTCCAACGGGATGATGTTGGCATTCACCCCCAGTGCCCCACTTGGTTCCTCGGGCTGATCTACCGGCTTAGCCCTGGAAGGCTTTGCTGATTTTTCAGCCCGTGTCATGGCGGGAGGCCTCCTCGGCTGTTGGACTTCAGTCTGATCCTGTGGGGTCTGACCGGGTCCTGACAGCGGAGTATCTACACTGACATCCATGGGCTGAGCCGCTATGGATGTAGTGTTCTGTTGGGAAGTTTCTTCCACGGGTGACCATCCCAACATGCCAGCGAGTTGCTGACGTGTCGAGTTTGATTCTTCCGTGGTGAAGTGAAGAAATCTTCCCCGGCTCCTTTGACGGGCCAACCACGCTTCCTCAAGGGCTTGCGGGTCGTCACCGATGTCATAGAGCGACATACCCAAGTGCCGAAGACAACGTTCATCTTGGCGATGGGTCTGGGCTTCTGCCCGGGCAAACCTCGACTGGGCCGTGGTTTTCGCAATACGCGCGTCCTCTAAGTCCAACGCGTATTGTTTAGCCAGGCCTTTCGTGGCTTCTCTTACCTCGAATCGGGCTAGGTTCACTAGCTCTTTAACGAGGCCTTCATGGAGAGCATGTGCGCCTGTTCGGACACGGCCCTCCAAGGTGCCACCTATATGCGACTCTAGCTGATCCGCCCGTTGGACGTATTCAACCGACATCGCACAGGGAGAAGAAGTCACCTTCGACGCAACGGGTGGTTGTGTCGTTGGTTTCTTCTTTACCTCAACAACCGGGTTGGCTGGTGGAGGGAGTGCCTGAAAGGCCTCTTCTTCCTCAACTTTCCCGGGTGCTTGGGTAACACCTCTGTTGAGTGGGGAAACTCCCGAGAGACTTGAGCTAGGTAACGCTGGATAGGCCAATCCGGAAGATCAGCCTAACCACCAGGAAGGTTACAAGAACCCGCCTGCAAAGTGAGGGCCCAAGGATCCGTTCCGTAGAAGGGACGCGCGAGGACAGCCTGTCGACCTACTGTGAACGCTGAGTATATATACTAAGCGTTACGTAATCCCGGTCTACACCGCGCCACTCTCGTGTGCGGCGTTGTCCGGAATCACTACACAGTAAGGATCGGCCTATCGCGCCACCTTCCGTGAAACAAACGAACACTGCTGGATTCCCGTCCCACTACAATACTATAGAGGCAACCTATGAAAGTTTAGAGTGAGAGCTCATATCCCATTGAGTTTGAATCTTATAGTAATTCACAAGGTGAAGCCACATGAAATACGTAGCGATTCAAAGCTCTGACTATAAATTTGAATAGGTTTCTGAATTTATATCACCCTTCACATTGACCTATGGGCTAACCTTTATGACATAATCCCCCATTGAGTATTCTTTCTAAATACTGAACGGGTGTTGGATAGGAATTCCCAACTTTAAGTCTTTGGGGGGAAAATACCAGGGGTGAGATCAAGGTATGAAAAAGTGCTTTTGGTAGGTTTATCTGCATCTTTGCATGTAATTACTTTTCCAAATACAAATGAAATAAGGTGCATAAAACTACCTTCATGGTTTTCATAACTGTAGGCAGAGTTTCTTTTATACACCTAAAAGACCTAAGGTGGGGAGACCTAAGGGGATTGTTTACTAACCCTGCTAGTCATATAGGGCACAGAGTGATTGCTAGTTCCACGAAATTGTAAGTTAGTGCCATTGTGGTCGGGGAGAAACCACTATTATCTGCTGTCATAATCTATAAATAATCGTATGATGAGGCTAAAAATCGTTATTGGTAAACCCAGGGGGCAAGATTGCTGTATCCATAACACTATGGAGGAATTTAGGAACGTCGAGCCACAACTCGTCAGCGACAAAATGACATCTCGGGGAGGAAAATTCATTAAAGCCGGGTGCCCATCTACCGATTTAGGGTTGAACGTTTAGTTCCCAAATTGTATAGGAGTCGTTGAACTTGTCGCAGGCAAATTATGTAACCCCTCGCTCGACTCGCACACTGATAAAATCGGTGTATGGTCCACTAATCGCTGCAGGAGGGCAAAAACGAAAGAAACTGCTAATCGCTGGGTAGCCTTGCCTAGCTGTCCTACATCTACCGACTCCGTTAGGATGGCTTGGCAGAGACAAATTATCCTCCGTTTGTCGCCGACAAACGTACATAAATGTTCCGAAGTCGGAAGATGGGCATTGGGCTTTATCGTTGGCTGACCCTTGCCTAGCTGTCCTACATCTACCGACTAGGGCCGACTCTGTTAGGATACCTCGCCTGAGATAAATTACCATTGCTTTGTTGCCGACAAAGGTACATCAATATTCGGAAATCGGTAGATGTGTATTGGGCTTTACACTACTAACTCTCGTTCAGTTTCAGTACTCAGAACTCTTTAAATATAATGTGTAACGGTCAGCAACATCAGTCTGGTCATAACCTTATCGTTTCGTCTTACCAGACAAATGGCTGTGTTGCATGTTTATTGTATTCACAATGTTTCAATGCATGCCCTTAACTATCATTTTCGTGAAACGCTTTGCTATCCTTTGGGTCTTCCATTCATGCCCAGAACTTCTAGGGCTTTAATCTAGTGTCATGAATATTTCAGCCCCTATCAGT
The DNA here is from genome assembly GCA_950022655.1 of Alentia gelatinosa. Classification (NCBI taxonomy): domain Eukaryota; kingdom Metazoa; phylum Annelida; class Polychaeta; order Phyllodocida; family Polynoidae; genus Alentia; species Alentia gelatinosa. Next base: position 7,419,004 of record OX465588.1, on the reverse strand, counting down.
TGGCACATGCTTTGTCATCGAAAGATTCAAATATTGACAACAACTTTTCCATAATGTTGTTATGTATCTTCGCTCTTATCATTACTAATGGGCTGTCACATTGAATAATGAGTACAGATCTTAAAATGATTATTACAAGCTGAAACAAACTCTGATGATTAATAACAAAAATCAGGATATATCAATATCACCATACACACGAACAGACTATACATAGATGTTCAAACGTTTACATAAGTATCAAGCCCAAATGTCATATGGACCAAGTGATTTAAGTTTACCAAAATATTTTGCTATTGATATTTTTATAGAGGAAACCTTTGAAAGTTTAGGATTAGAGCTCGTATCACATCAAGTTTGAATTAGGTAGCGATTCATTAGAGATACGATCGAGCTCTGACCCTAAACTTCAATAGGTTTCCTAATTTATCTCACCCATCACATTGACTAATGGGCTAACCTTTGTGAAATGATCCCCCCATCGAGTATTTTTTTTCAAAATACTGTACTCAATGGGCGTTGGATATGAGTTCTAAATGTTAAGTCTATGGGGAAAAGATACCAGCGGTGAGATGGAAATACCAGACTATGCACTGCCCACCTTCCGTAGGTTAGTTGCATGCTGAAGAGTAACTCTTTAAATGAGCAGCACCATTGACTACCATGTTCAGTCACTACCACCAGATACTAAAGAAGAAACCAATGAAAGTTTAGGGTCTGAGCTTTTATTATCCATCGTATACAAAGCCCCCATTGGAAATGTATGGGAACTCAGTAAACCACGATCCATTGTATAACACCTGTCAGATACCATAACTGTGGTATACGGATTCGAAGCTGTGGTATACGGCCTCAAAACCATGGTATATGGGAAAAATAGTCCCTTTTGCTTTAAAGCAAAGAAATAGTTCCTATTATGATACCATTTAATATGGCAATTACTGGGTTTAACTTATTCGAAAAGATGGATAATAAATGCAACAAACCATGATTTTGTGGACAGGCCTGTCCACAAAACCATAGATTATTGTCTATGTATTCCATCGAGTTTGAATCGTGTGGTAATTCACAAGATGAAGCCGCATGAATAACTACGCGATTCAAACGAGATGGGATCGGGCTCTGACCCTAAAGTTGAATAGGTTTCTGAATTTATACCACCCTTCACATTGACTAATGGGCAAACCTTTGTGACATAATCCCCCATTGAGTAATTATTATCAGGTACTCGAAGGGCATTGGTTTCGAGTTCCCAACGTCAAGTCTATGCGGAAAAAATACCAGGGGTGAGATAATATCAAGAGACGTCACGAGTTTGAGTCTGAGTTTATTTATGCCACACATTTTGTTGGCTCCATAATTTCACGAGTCGAAGACGAGTGACATTACCGAGCCAACAAAATGAGTGGTATAAATAAGCTCAAACTGAAACGAGTGGCGTCTAGATTTTATCCTACCCCGTTTCCATATTTTTTCAGTATCAGCAAGTAGTGGCATAAACAACACTTTATGTCACGCCTGTGAAATAAACAAATCCCATGTTAAGCCTATGGCGGTTTTTATTAGGGGTAGGATAAAGGTTAGTACTCGACCCCATCTTGTTTGAATCGCTACGTAATTCAAACTGGACGGGATATAAACCTTCGTAGAGGTTTCCTATATGAAAATATCTAAACAAAGTATTTTGAGAAACTTAGAAGATTAGTAATAATTATTCAATGTGACAGCCAATTAGTAGAGATAAAAGCGAGGACACATAACAGCATCATGTGACAAAATTCCCCATGAATACTCAATGGGTTTTGAATACGAGATCCCTACGTTAAGGGGTCCCTCCCACCTACTACGACGGGCTACGATGGTCTACGTTTAAGTACCCAATAGCACTGCGTGTCGCCGACGGCATCGGCGACACGCAGTGCTATCGCAGACTTAATCGTAGCCCGTCGTAGTAGGTGGGAGGCATTATTGCGGGGACAACCCGCCGTGCTCTGCGATTAACCTTCCAATGGGCTACGACGGGCTACAAAATTCAAACATGTTTGAATTTCGTAGACCTTCTACGATTAACGTTTTTTTGCTGTAGTGCGTCGTAGCCCGTCAGCGCGGAGTGAGTTTGTCGGCGACAAAACCTGACTAATTGAGGGGTTTGTCACGATTTTTTCAGTTTGTCGCCGACACGGCCAAAGGGTTAATCGTAGACTTAATCGTAGTAGGTGGGAGGGCCCCCTTAGTCTATGGGGAAAAAAATACCAGGGGTGAGATACACCCTATAATCACCCCCAAACAGATGCTGGCATGGGGAAATCTATGAGATTAGTCTTCAGTAAGGAGCCATCCATACCATGGTTTTATGGCCAGGCCGGCTGGATGTGTCTGAGGGGGATTGACTGATGATGGCCTGTTTAACCATCTTAGCTGCATCAATAAGGAAGCCACACGAACCTTGGAGCTGTCTCTCTGAGTGATGTGCTTCTGGAGAGCCACCCGCCGCGCCTGCCATGGTGTGTAGAAAGGCCAAGCATCAATAACTAAGACCCGGCAACTCGGTCGTTAATTAAAAGAAGAAAATCAGTTCAGATTAACGTTTGGCAATTTGTCAGATTGCCACCAGGGGGCGTCTGTGGAGGAAAAATGCAGTTTTATTTCATTACACATTTTGTTCCGGTGGGAATGTAGCTGCTGTTTCAGTATTTGGCACCTTGTTTTAAAGGAAATGCAATGGGTGGTCATCAAGATAAAAAAAAATGTAGTGACGTTACGTCTTGGGTTCCAGGGGAGTGATTCTTCAACGGTAGCCAGAAACCGAAAGAGAATTTTATATAAACTGGTAAAATTACTCAAACGAATGGAGAAACCTAAGGTTTACATGAGACGACTATAGACGTGGCGAACATAGATTGTCTAGCCGATAGTCGTCAGGTTGTGCTCGATTATGTATCTCAGCTGTAATAGTCGTCAAACCAATACCAAGCTTTTTACAGAATCGCCAGAGGTCTAGACAACTTATTCAAGCCGGCTTGAAATAGTCGTCACCCTTGAAGTAGTCTTCATAATCACCAGGTTGTGCCAAAATACATAATCTGCAGCGTCGGAAAAAACTTCTACAATGTGGTTGTGATAGTGGTAGAGGAAAGTTCAACTCTATCTCATTCCCACCGATGACCTGTAGTTGCCATGCACTTTGCGTTTACACTAGACGATCTCCTGCCTTTTACGGCTGAAAGCTTTAGGTGGTGCTAAATTCAGTGGGAATATACCTGCTGCTTCAGTATTTAGCTACTTCTTTTAAAAGAAATTCAATTGGTGGTCATCAAGATTATAAAATGTAATGATGTCACGTCTTGTGTTCCAGGGTTAGGGGGGATTCTTTAACGGCAGCTGGAAACTGAAAGAGAATTTTATTTAGACTGGTAAAGCCACTCAAACAAATAAAAAAAACCGGCATTTACACAAGACGACTAAAGACGTTGCAAACATAGATTGTCTAGCCAATAGTCGTCAGGTGGTGCTCGATTATGTATCTCAGCTGTAATAGTCATCAAACCCAGACCAAGTTTTTTACAGAATCGCCAGAGGTCTAGACAACTTATTCAAGCCGGCTTGAAATAGTCGTCACCCTTGAAGTGGTCTGCATAATCACCAGGTTGTGCCAAATTACATATTCAGCAGCATCGGAAAAAACTTCTACAATGTGGTTGTGATAGTGGTAGAGGAAAGTTCAACTCTATTTCATTCCCACAGATGACCTGTGGTTGCAATACACTTTGCGTTTACACTAGACGATTTCCTGCATTTTACGGCTGAAAATTGTCAGGTGATGCTAAATTAGTCATTAGTCATCTTGTGTAAATGCTGGGTTTCTCCATTCATTCGAGTGATTTTACCAGTTTATATTAAATCCTCTTTCGGTTTCTGGCTTTTATTAAAGATTCCTCGCCCCATGGAATACAAGACGTGACGTTACTACATTTTCTCATGACCAATTTAGCTGCTGCTTCAGTATTTAGCACCTTCTTTTAAAGGAAATTCAATGGGTGGTCATCAAATTTATAAAATTACGTTATGTTTTGTGTTACAGGGTGAGGGTATTTTTTTAACGGCAGCCAGAAACTGAAAGGGAATTTCATATAAACTGGTAAAACCACTCAAACAAATAAAAAAAAACGGCATTTACACAAGACGACTAAAGACCTTGCAAGGATAGATTGTCTAGCCAATAGTCGTCAGGTGGTCCACGATTATAGAATCTCCGTAGTTCTAGACAACTTATTCGGACCAGCATGAAATAGTCAGACTGGCCCCTGAGTCTCATCGTAGAATAACAGTTTGCTTAATACGAGGAAGTGCAAAAGGTCAAGCACCAACCAGACTCCCTTTATCCTCAACATAGTAGGTAATACAGATGAGGACAATGCATGTCCAGCTCGACCATTCAGTCGTTGTTCTATTATCCTGCTCCATTGTAATCCGATTTGTAACTTTATACGAGTACACAGTAGCCACATGCTCTTATGTAATGCCAACAATGTCATGCCGTTGACCTTCACTGCTTATCGGATTACTATCGGTCTGGTACTTGGGATCCAAGTCCAGTCAATAAGTACATCAAAGGGATCTCTCCAGCACTTCAGAGGCCTGTATTAACTTCTACATTGACCAGTGAGGGGGTGGACGTCAATATCTAGAATCTTGTTGCCGACTTCAGTCAGACACTTTATCTTACCCCAGGGACCTGTTTCAGTAAACTCGTGACATTAGGCATAGGCAGACATCAACCGCGGCACCAACAGTGCATGCAACAGCGGAAAAAGACTAGCAAATATCAGAAAGTCGGAATGGACAATCTTCTTCATAATTGGGACGATTATAGGTTATATGTATCCCCTACTCATTATAAAGTGTCATTGCTTAATTCCTACGAGAAGTGAGTGAAACTCCGCCTTTCATCGATTGCAATCTTGTGTTCTGTCCGTTTGGTGTCACAGACGCCATCTAGACATGTCACAAAACTACTGAAACAGGTCCCTGGTATTTTCGTCCCATAGATTTAACACTGGAAACTCGTATCTAACGCCCATTAGATATTTAGAAAAAATATCCACTTGGGGATTATGTCACAAATGATAGCCCATTAGTCAATGTTAAGGTTGGGATAAATTCAGAAACCCATTTACGTTTAGGGTCTGAGTTCCATCCATTTTAGTTTGAATCACTTCGTAATTCACGCGGCTTCGCCTTGTGAATTACAACGTAATTCAATCTCGATGGGATACGAGCTCAGACCCTAAACTCTCATAGGTTTCCTCTATAGGAACTCGTTATCCATGCCACTATCAATATTGCAGTCCGTTCTCCATGGTCTATATCCTGTGTGTTATCCATTTTTTGTGTGTGTACATAGATGAGCTAAATACAGAAACAAAACTTACTGTGTCTGTTTTTTTTGTGAACCTCAACCCTTCGAATTGATCTTAAATAAATGTATTCAAAGTAATTTTCTTGGTTTTTTTTTCCAACACCGGTAATTTGTCTCAGGCGAGGCATCCTAACGGAGTCGGCCGTAGTCAGTAGATGTAGCATAGATAGGCAAGGGTGAGCCACCGATTAGTGAACCACCTCCTTCAGATGTTATTTGTAGGCAACAAGTTGTGGTTTCTATGTTCCTAAATCGGCGGCCAAAGGTTTATCAACATGTTGATAAATCTAGTCGCTGACAACGGAAAGTTGGTAAATGGCCCATGATTTGGTGGCCGACACGGGCCGAGGTATTACGTAATGCGCCTGGGACAAGTTCACCGACTCATATACGTTTTGGGAACTAATCGTTCAATCCTGAATCGGTAGATCTGCATGCTTTACAGATATCTTGCGTTGGGAAAACTGAGCAGAAGATTTATTAGAATCTGAGTTTTGGGTTGTTATGCCAACTGACCCCTATGATTTTCTTCAAGAGCTGGTGGGTAAAAATCGGCCGATTATTTTTTACGTGAGAGTGATTTCCATATTTCAAGTTAGAAAAACACTAGGTTTTTATCAATAGTCTGGACTGAGTGGAGAGGGCTCGCCTCGTTTTCGTCCGATCTACTGAGGCGGCCATTTCAAGATGGCGCCAGTGTGAAGAGGGTCTATTAAGATACGATGTGATTAGGATGTATTAACATTATCAAATGTATAGATTATATCACAAAACCAACAACTCCTGATTTTAAATTGAAGGTTGTATTTAATGATACTTGTTGCTTACACATGAGTTTTGACACAACGTTTCGGCCAATGTTGGCCTTCGTCAGGTGTACATACTCTCCTCCTACAAGCACTGAAGTACATTTTTTGAGCAAGAAAATTACAAAACTTGTGTTTTCATAGATACCACATAGTTCCTACATTATATCTACCTTGTTGTGCTTCTGTTCTTCATTTTTGGTGACAGTGAGTATGACAGTGGGTATAATTTTTAACCCTTAATCTGTTAATTGTCAATAGTTATTATAATAAATCGTCGTAATGTTCAGTTACATCAGAGTCTGACTTTTATTAGAATCATTACTGACTGAATAAGGAGCATGTTTGATGTAACTCTTCCAGATTGTGAGTTTCGCCAAGTAAACATCCTCATAAACGACGCTGCCGAGGAAGACTAAAAGTCAATGGCGTGAATAACGACCAGGACGCAGTTCATAGCTCTGGATGAACGTAGTAAAACGAAAGGTCTTAACATGCCTGGAAAATTCAAGGCATATCGGACAATTTGCCTTGAAAACTGAAACTCATGTCATTTTTCTGAAAGTTAGATATGATAATGTCAAGGAGTTGTTGATCATAAATCTAATTTAAAAAGTGGGGGTCACCGTGTTAGTTTTTGATCTATAGATCGATATCATGATGATATCATAAAAGGATACAGTAACTTTGTTTGATTACACTTAGTCAAACTCATGTCATTTCCTTCAAACTTTCACAAGATATAAATTATGTAAAATACTATAAATCTAAGTTTTAAAAACGAAAGGTCACCGTCCTTGTTTTCAAAAGAATTGAATAAAACTATATTTTTAGTACATCTTTAAAAATTGTGTTTTTTTAACTTTTATTTCAGCTTGGAACGTACTCAGTCTAACGACTGGTTTCCTTGTACGCCCAGACTCCTGATTAAATACATCCTTGTCCATGTTTATGGTGGCATTAAGGTAACGTATATACAACATATTAATCAATTGACCTATTGGGTTGAGTCAAACTCCTTATCCTACCCTTAATATAAAATCCTATAGGCTTAACATTGAGTTTCCGTTTGCCACGCTGACTGGCATACGGAGTTTTAAATGTCACTAGTGGCATACAGAATTGTTATCACGTAATATGCCAAAATCGAGGAGACGGAGTAGGATAAAATCAAAACCTGATTCGGTTTAATCACATGCCACATGCCACTCCTGGGCTACAGACTTCACTCCGCTTTGCCTCCTGAAATCACTTTGCCAAACTCCAGTCGTGGCATACGGTGTCCAAGATTAAAACTCATCCAGTTTTAGGATAATATCATGTTACACTTCACTCATTCAGTATTAGAATAAGTCAGAAATACCTTTGTGAATTGATAATTGCCGGCTTTTGAAAATCACCAGGTGACGCCACTGTGCATTGTAGGATATGCCTTAAATTTACACCCACATCAACTTGGGGCCATCCAATCCGTGTGGATAGGAGAGAGGGGGTGCATAGCTTCCACATAGTAGATCTATGATACAGTACGATGTATGTCAAAGATGCGATAATTTGTACGAACGATTCATATGTTTCCCTAAGATCGGCTTCATGTAACCAAATTGGACGAGGATTGTCCACGAGGTCGTACGTACATTGTTGGATAGACCTTATCGTACAATGGTCGTATCGTTCAAAATCTATGTAACAGGCCCCTGGGAGGTGTTTTTAAAACTAAGAAGGATACTGGCTTAACGATTACGACTAGGACTAACCTCAAGCGATACTGACCACGATGGAAGTGGCAGTCCGTGTTTTAAATGTGGCCCTCAGAAATCCAGGAAATCTTTTGCAGTTGTTATCTATACTATTTCCCTCTTAAGGGAGATTATCTTATGTTATGAAGATTCGAACCCACTTAGCAACGGACCTGAAAAAAGGTAAAATTTGTTATCTTTCAAAATACTAAGAATAAAGATATTTTACCGATCATCTTGTAAGACAGTCCTCCATAAAGACAGATCCGGTTAGGTAACGAGAATGCAACAAAGACCACGATAAGATCGAATCCTTCATCGTTCTTAGTTTTAAAAGCACCTCCCTGGTCCCTGGTTCCGAAACGGGTCTCATGATCCTCGCATTGATACGATCGGCTGCATCAGGGGCCCGTTTCATAACCCAGGATCGTACATGTAGACCCTTTTCTTTACGCCATAGAGACCCAGGGACAATGCGGGTCAATTTCATTCAACATTTATGGACGACCTTATGGACGGCCAATATTGTCTTAGCCAACAGACTTACATGTTATTAGACGACAACCCTTGAACGAGGTACAGAAAAGGTTCTTCATGTACGATCCTAGATTATGAAACAACCCCCCCTGTTCACTTCTCTGCATCAGGAACCCTCTGAGATAACTCATAAGTAGACAAGTCGCTGGGATTTGAACCAATATCGCTATAATTTCCCTGGGCCTTGGGACATGCCTTGGTAGACCAAAGTAGGGGCATCAAGTTGGGTTATGGTGATCATTGCCATAACATGTCACAGGATACAGGCCCTGCTGGGTGGAGCACGGTAGGTGGGTTTCCGGATGGTCATCTCTAGTCTTCCTCTGCCATTATAAAACCAAAGAGGATTTATCTCGCCCCTGGTATTTTCTTCTCATAGGCATAACATTGGGATCTCGTTCTCCATGCTCCTATAAGCATTGCATTCCGTTCTTTATGGTCTATATCCTGTGCATCGTCCATTATTTTAGCGTGTACAGGGGTGAGATAAATACAGAAAGCAACTCGTTTTGGTCAGAGTTTATCTATGACTCGTTTGAATGCTATGTGATATTCACTTGGCTGTCGCCTCGTTCATATCACACCGCATCAAACTCGTGGAGAACGACGACTTTGACCAAAACTTGTTGGTTTCTTCTTTAGTCTTTGTAATGCGGACGGACGGTTATTTCATCAGGGACCCGTTTAATAATCCAGGATCGTACATGTAGACCATTTTCTGTAGGCCACAGAGACCCAGGGATGATGCGGGTCAACTTTATTCAACACATTTGGAGTTTTTAATAGTTGTCGTTTAATAATATCTAAGTCTGTTCGCTGAGAAAGTCTTAGCCGCCTATAAGTGTTAAATAAATTGACCCACATCATCCCTGGGTCTCTGTGGCATACAGAAAAAGGTCCTCATATACGATCCTAGATTATTAAATGGGTCCCTGCAAAGCAGCGAGATGCGGCCAAACAAGCTCCATTTGATCATTCATCTTGCCTTCTTTGAACATCCGTGAGCATGACTTTAAGCTACACCTCCATTTGAAGCTACACCATCTAATATTAAAGGCATATCGGACAATATAACTTGAAAATTAAAACCCATGTCAATTTCCTGAAAATTTAATTTGATGATCTCCAAGTGTTGTGGAACACATATCTAACTTAAAGTTCGGGGGTCACCATGCTAGTTTTTGATTTATAGATCAATATGATGATAATTTTATATAAGAATATACAGAAATTCTAAAAAGTATTTTTTTACATAGTAAAACCCATGTAATTTTCCTCAAGCTTTCACAGGATATAGAACATATATAGTACTACTTATTTATGTTTTGAAATTCATAGGTCACTGTCATTTTTTTGAAAGAAAACCATATTTTTCAGTAGATTTCCTATGTAAATCAAGCAAATGCAAATTGGCATATTTTACCTATTGAGTTTGGATAAACTGGACAAAATGTCAAATTTACACATGTAGAGCTAGAATAAATCCCAAGAAACCAGTTTTGTCTAACAATTGACATTATTTAGAAATCACCAGGTGGCGCCACTGTGAATTGTAGGATATGCCTTTAATTTTCTGGGAATATTCTTCTGAAGTCGTCTTCGTATGCCATGTGGGTGTTCTTCGATTATATGAACTATGGATTTCTTTGCGATATAATTAGGAACATTTAATTAAATGTGTCCATGTACATGGCACATCTCTACAGGTATCCACCATGGGGTTGTTTATCTGTGCTGTTTGTAACTGAGACTTCACCACACAGTAGGCGGTTGTAACATAAATACTGCAGCAGCCATTAGGATATCTCACCAGAAAGACTGTCAAGCAGTAATGAGCGCCCAATGGTGCACCCCTCTCATAAGATCTCACACTCTCTAAGATGTATTCTGTACAAGGTTCTCACTGCGCTCTATGGGAGAATAATTCTTAATGAACTAGGCTTAGAGCCTTGAGAATCCGCTGCCACACTGTATTCCCGCTAGGTGGCATCATTGAGATTATAGGAATCTATGGGTTGCATTGATGTATATCTTTAGCACGGGAGGCAGGCCAGTGGATTCTCAAGGCTCTAAGCCTAGTTCGTTAAGAATTCTTCTCCATAGACCGTAGTGAGAGTACAGAATACGACTTAGAGAGTGTGAGATCTCATGAGAGGGGTGCACCGACGTTGTATCTTATTGTTCTTATAGTGAACTGAACAGAGTGACTATTTAAAGAATCCCATCAGTATCTAGGCGACGGGAACACAGTTGGGTGATCTATGATCATCCTTGTAGACCCTATTATCTTACCCCTAATAAAAAACTCCATAGGCTTAACATTAGCAGACTGTATTTGGTCTACTGTGCAGGAAAATCAAATTTATCGCTCTAGTGGGTTACAGTTGTCAAATGACGTCATTTGAAAAACGACCAATGATTATCACTGATTATTGGTGAGTTTTATGTTATTTCTTAATTTGCTGAAGTAATTTAGATGGGGTAGGATAAATTCTAAACCAAACTCGAGTTAGTCGTGTTGTTTATCGCATTCTGGCAATGTCGCATATCACTGCACTTGGCTTCGCCTCGCGCAGTAATACACGACATTACCGTTGTGCGATTAAGAACAACACGACTAACTCTCGTTTGGTTTCTCCTAAATACTGTATTAGCAAACAGACATAAATATAATTAAACGATAGCCCTTGCACGAGTTACAGAAAAAGGTCTTCATGTACGATCCTAGAATATTAAAGGTCCCTCTGGTCGCCTTTTATCCAGACAAGGTGCTTCCAGAAAGCCTGTTCCCATTGGCCGATTATTCTGCACCAATCTGCAATCGGGAACCACAGATGGAGTATTGTTGGTGATATTGGTGCAAATGTAAACATTGTGTTAAGCCTTAAGCCTTGCTTGTGTAAGGCATGGGACTTAAGAACTAGGAGCAAATAGGATGTTCATCATAGATGAATGAGCATGCTATTATAAATGAATAACAACTAAAAGGTTTTGGTTAAGGTCTATGGAGAGGTTTCTGTAACACACTTGCACCCAGTCAATTTGCCATTTCTCTAACTGCCTGAGTCTAGGATCCAAACAGATGAAGCACCAGTGGGTCTTGAGGTATTTTGGTCTTGAGTGATTGGTCATGGTCGGCTGGGCACACCTCTAAGACCCTGAGACACTGGCTGCCTGCTCTGTTCTCACTATCACAGTGAACAGCATGCAGATAGTAAAGGGATAGTTTTCTGGAAACACACTGAAAGTTCACTGTGACCTCTCTAACCTCTAGATGATGTATTTAGTGCGTGCAAGCACGCTCTAAAAAGGGAGTAAGACCTCGAGCACAGATGTACTATGTACTACTATGAGTCAGGAACTTAACTGATTTATTTGGACAAGTGCATCTGCTTATATACAGACAGCAGGTGGCATCTTGGTAAAGGGTAAGCTTGTAAACTCTGTGATGGGATTGGCTGATGAACCAACAGCCAATCAAGACTGACCAGTCCTGTGAATCATGTTGAGTACTGTCTTACCTATGATGTTATATGTATCATACCATCCTCATAATCATATCTCATAAACAACCATGTCCTCAATGTACATGCGCAATACAAGGAGTACTGTATAACAGGAAGACCTGACCACGTCTCGTTCCGGTCTGTAGCACATGCCAGTAGGGCCGCTCATGTCACTGACAACTCAGGTGTAAGTGTCATGTCAGAGCGCCCTGACAGGGAGGAGCTACTATAAGATGGCGACTGTCTTAATGCAGTCATTTTGGTACTAATAAATACGGGCAATTTAGATGACACAATCTCTTCGCATAAAATCCAATATAGTTGGTCACAACAGGGATGGATAGACTGGAACTTTACAACTTGGTTGTTTCATACAGGAAGCCATAACATGAGCCAAATTCAATACAACAAATTCATCAATACGATAAGGTGCATACCATATATCATAGTACATATATCCAGAACAGATAGTAGCTGTTCATCATATTGATATATAGCAGTGTCTATATGTATGGGCATCATACTGCTCAAACTGTCTTCTTAGATTTTTCCGATGTCTATTGTGGCCGATAGGATCAGAGGATGTGTCCAGCCACTGGTGGCTTATCAGACAGATACGATAGACAAAGAGAGCCGGTCTTAGGTGACGGTCTGATATCTACTGATACAGAATACAGAAATACAGAAATACAGAAAAATATACAAAAACAATTATACAAAACAAAAGAATATCCAACAGAATATGGCAGCAGAGGTGCAAGGCACGAGGGTAGTGGTAGCAAAAACTACAACTTTGTTAAGGACCACATATGAACTGTATCCCTGCGTTTTATACAGGACGATTATAGGCGACGATTTTAGAATTTAGCACATCCTGACTACTTAAACATTAAAAAGCTATAAATCGTCTAGTGTAAACACCAAGTGCGTGGGCTACAGATCTTCTGATTACGTCTGATATCATCAGATTATGCAATTTGGCATCACCTGGCGATTATGTGAACCATTTGACGCCTGACGACTATTTCAAACCAGCTTGAATAATACAATTTAAAATTTATTCATTAGGTATGATTCGCCAGTACAAAAGACTTCGATCTTCCATCAACCTTGTGACATTTTGTTTTCTCCATTATCTTTCTAGTTTATATTGCTTTCGTCACATTTAGTTTTTTTTAGAGTAACAAAATGGATAAGGGTGACGTAGTAACAAGTTCCAATCTTGGAAAAAAGAAAGTGCAAGGTGGTGAAGAAGGAAAAATAGAAGGGATATACATAGAAAGATACACATATAACAGTATGGTGGCACATTATGTGATAGCATTGAACAATGGAGATGACGAGAGATAGTCGACACATGGAATTTTTTGGGGTTGTTTGCGTCGGAATCATGCTTTGGTATTTCTTTTGCTCATGTCTCGACATCTTGCTTTTGCTTTTGTCTCGACATCTGGCGATTCCATAAAGTCTCAGTTGCTGACCTCTCATTTTGGCCAAAAACGGGTGGTCTGTCTTACCCGGCGTTTACACTAGACGACTAAAACGTGACGACTATAGATTGTCTAGCCTATAGTCATCAGGTGGTGCTCGATTACATAATATCAGACACACTAGTCATCAAACCAATAATTTCCTCCAGCGGTTACACATTTGTATGTTCTGGTTTCTAGCCATTCACAGATAAAAGTCGTTGGATGGTGCAAAATTCAAGAATCGCCACCTATAATCGTCTAGTGTAAATGCCGGGTTAATGACCACAACCTTTTCTGTAGTTTAAGCAGGGTTAACCTTCAAGGACCGTCGCCAAGGGTAAATGCCTGCTTAAGTGGACAGTAGGAAGTAATACGTTCCTCATCTAAAAGATGAAAAATTGTCTAGTGTAAACGCTTGATGTGCTTCTTGGGTCAACGACTATTGCAGTCAATATTGCATAATCAAGCACCACCTGAAAACTATTCGCTAGACGATCTACAGTCACCATGTTTTTAGTTGTCTAGTGTAAACGCCGGTTTAGAACACCACCTGACGACTATTGGCCAGACAATCTACATTCGTCACGTTTTTAGTTGTCTAGTGTAAACGCTGGGTTAGAGCACCACCTGACAACTATTGGCTAGATGATCTAGAGTCGTCACGTTTTTAGTCACCTAGTGTAAACGCAGGGTTAGGGCACCACCTGACGACTATTGGCTAGATGATCTAGAGTCGTCACGTTTTTGGTCATCTAGTGTAAACTCATGGTTAGGGCACCACCTGACGACTATAGGTTAGATGATCTACAGTTGTCACGTTTTTAGTCATCTAGTGTAAACGCCGGGTTAGGGCACCACCTGACGACTATTGGCTAGACGATCTACATTTGTCACGTTTTTAGTCATCTAGTGTAAACGCCAGGTTAGAGCACCACCTGATGACTATAGGCTAGACGATCTACAGTCGTCACGTTTTGAGTGTAAACGCCGGGTAAGTCTCTGGATGGAGGTGAGAAAACAGGATGATGACAGTAGAGAGAAAAAGAGTCCCTATCACTGGGAGTGCTAAACTAATATTACCCCCGTCATTGGTAGTTCTATCACGCCAGGATATGGACAGCGTACTTTATGTATGGAGACATTTGCTATTATCTTTATGTGTCTGTCACATGGGAGTAGCTCATAAATACAGTTGTGGTTTTTGTAGTAGGACCCTAGTGGACCTACCATGCTTTAGTTACAAGAACAACTTACATTAAGGGGCTTTTCCATGGAGCTGAGGTCTCAGCCAAACGGTCGTCTTTTAGCTGTCTGCTTTCACTGCACGAAACTTACAAGTTTATTCCTATATATATACGCCATCGCGGAAGTGCATGTATCGGCTGTAATTTGACTTGTTTTGATAAACATATATATACGCTCGTATTTCATCCAGCGTATGAGGCGTACACAAGACTGTTTCCTTTTATATACGGACGCGTCTTGGCTGTATTTCACACCTGGCGTATACGAGAAAAATTATCCTCTGCGCGATATATATACGCCAGTCATATAAATGTTATATACGTTTGGGCGTATATTTGTACTATTAGAAAATAGAAAAGGTTCGCTCCCACTGCCTCTGTGTTGGTAGTGTCTCTGCCTATAGACCCTATTGAGGTATCCCATAATTCAGTCTGTTCACAAGTTCCGGTTTTCGCTGGTTACCGATGTTGTATGGTGATAGACCATTTACCCGTAACCCAGAATTAATGCAGTTTAACGGTTTTCAGAAATCTTCAAATTGAAATTCTGATGCCAGAAATGGAAATTTCAGCTATTTCTACATGGAAATCCGAAATTATATTCAGTTTCTCCAATTATAAATCAGAAAACTGTGGTTCATGTTGTCGTAGTGTGGCCAGTCAATCGGGAGCGGAACTTTGCCTTACCCGGGGTGATAATTGGGAGTTTAGTAACCTCTGGAGGCTCTATACTCTCAGTGAAGCCCTGTTCCCCAGCTCTGAAGAAAGGCAGAACGTTGTGTGAAACACTCGTACCCGCCGCCGGTAGTATCAGCGGGAAGCCCCCTGTGCTCGGGGTCGGGGTCGGAGTCGAAAGCTTGGAAGGGGTGTTCCATATATATATATTTTTTTTTTGAGAGGACTTTATTTCTTTCAAAATATACAATCGGTTGGTTTTGCACTTACTGTTTTGGTTGATTCATTGTATTACATTTCTCTTACACTTTCTACCTTTTTTTCCCGGCCCTTCTCCAGATTTTGTTGTTGTTGTTGTTGTTGCTATATGGATATGAATAGAATAGATACAACCTGACTGCTTATACCTGATACTCTAGTTTGATGCCATCTCCTTACAAGCCTATGTTTAATTTTTTAATTGGTATACCATTGATAACACTTTTCATAACCCAGAGGTATCCTTGATTTTTCTCTCTATAGTCCTTCATGTTCACCTCATATGATATGTGCTATTGTTTATGTTCCTTAAGTCAATATGCAGGTTGTCCTTTTCTCTATGAGGTCTTTACTAGTAACTTTTGATATAGGCAGGGGTGTTGGTGGCGGCAGAGGTGTTGACGGCGGCTGTGGAGCTGGTGGCTTTGGCGGTGGCTGAGTGGCTGTGGTCGGGTGGTAACTGGACCGATGGCACAATGGACCGATGGCACCTGGACTGATGGCACCTCTTTTCAGTGATACCTAGACTGATGGCACCCATGCCTGGACTGATGGCACCACTTGCCTAGACTGATGGCACCACCTCACTTTTTTACCTGGACTTATGGGCATCTCTTGATTTATGTGTGTAAATGGAAAATATCTACCCATATGCTTATATATACCCATAATTTATTTAAAGTTAAAGGTAAAGTGCGGGTATGGCCGGCCGTGTTGCCGGCCGGGACCCCGGGCGGTACCTCTGCCGGCGCCGAGTGGGCCTGCACTGGGGTTGAGGAACGGCTGGGAAAAATAAAAAATAGTTTTTTTTTAAATCAAAATCAAATTAGCACCCCATGCCCTCGCCCACCCCCGAGTTACCAAAATGCCATAAGGTTGAAGCAAGAATATCATAAAGAGTAGTGACTCAGTGAGTGGTGCCATCAGTCTAGGTAGTGGTACCATTGGTCTCGGGAAAATGTGGCCATCGGTCCAAAGAGATGCCATCAGTCCAGGTGCCATCGGTCCGTGGTGCCATCGGTCTAGTGGTGCCATCGGTCTAGGTAAAATGTTGCCATCGGTCTGAAGAGATGCCATCAGTCCAGGTGCCATTGGTCCGTGGTACCATCGGTCTCGTAATCGGTCGGGTGATACCTTGTCTATACACAGAAGTTCCCAATTCGTTATATAGAGAGATGTCCACTTCACTCGACTTTTGAAACAGCTCCCAGATGTACAAACTGTCTAAGAAATCCGGTTTAACAGAAGAAAGTGCTAGACTCAAAAAAAGTTCTGGAAGCTGTTTCAAGTGAAGTCGAGTGAAGCCAGCAGCACGTTGCATTTCAAAGCGAGAGGCCGCAACAGCGAGTGGCACTTTGAATCAAAGCGGCAGCAAAACCGTTACCAATACCCAATAGTGAGCGGCACCTCCACCTCGACAGCAACGCTTCAAGTGCCATCGTTAGCTCTCGCTTTGGCGGTGAGTACTCTCGTTTAGCACCCTCCCGACTTTTGAAACAGCTCCGAGATCTATGTGTGTTACAAACGTCTGCTCTGGTAGCCAGTGTACCACACAGTTCCATTATCCTTTTGATATCTGAAGTGCACCAATTTTAATACACTCGTTAAGTGCTTAACTGGTGGTGTCCAATGGTAAAAACTTGAGGGGCGTAGCCTTGACCCCTAGAATGTTTACTAGGAGAGATTATTCGAAGGTGGGTGTGTTTTATGGGGTTAATAAACGTTTCTTATCAATATTATCTTGAAAATGAATGGAATTCCAACTGTAATCATGTTATTTTACAGTCTACAAGGATTGAACTGTTAAATTGGGGCAGGATTGGAATTAGGCAAAGTCAGACAATTTTATCTTTTCCGGAGCTACCGGCGACAAGTGACACAGGATCCTGCCAGATCGAGGTTTTAGGCCTGTGTTCATCAGAACAGACCAATTACCAGCAACAGATTGTTGTCCAGGCTGCAGGGACAAGGCTAGACTTGCTCAAGTCTTTAATTATGAATGTAAATTGAATGAATAAAATAAATTACAATGCGTAAGGTTCCTCTGACTGGCTCAGGAATCAGCCAGGCCAAGGGGAGAGTAGGTGGAGGGGTAAGGCCTGGCGTCCACCTACTACAATAGAAATGTATACCTACTGATATGGCACCGATACAAAAAGAAAGTATCAGAGACATATCGGGAAGGTGCAAAATGATAGACATTTGTCTAGATATGCAAATCCACCACGCATTGTATTGGGTTATTATCGGTGTCTAATCGCAGAAACGTGGTCAACTGCCCCGATATCAGGTGACCTTCTGACGCGATTTCGACTTTTTTATCGGGAGGTGCATCGTAGACCATATCGCAGCCATATTGTAGTAGGTGGACGCCAGGCCTTAGGATGGCGTGCGGTGGCGGTAGGCAGCAGGAGGAGAGGTGGGTAGGACACAGGGACTGAGGCCAGTCTAGGACAAGGCCTACGAAAATTAATTAGATCCTATTGAGGTATCCCATAATTCAGTCTGTTTACAGGACCAGGTGTTCGCTGGTTGCCATCGTTGTATGAAGACAGACCCTTGGCGTGTAACCCACTATCATTGCAGGCTAAAGGTTTTCATAATTCTTCAAATTGGAAATCTTATGCTAGATATGGAAATTTCAGCTATTTCTACATGTAATTCCAAAATGATATTCAGTTTCTCCGATTATAAATTAGAAAACTGTGGTTCATTTGGTTGTGGTGTGGCCAGCTAGTCGGGAGCAGAACCTTAACTTACCCGGAGCGATAATAGGGAGTTGAGTAACGTCTGGAGGCTCTGTTGATTTGATGAAACAGCCTTAGCTTTTACCAAATCCAGAAAACATTAGACGATAATCATAAAAAACCTGTTATGCTAATCATCAATTTTTTAACATCTGATAAAATTGATAACATATTGAATAAATTGGACAAAATAAGATAATGATTGTGTAAGACAATGACAGGCATAGTCGATGTACATGTCAGCATGAAAAGTAATTAAAACAAGAGTATAAGAGACATAGTAAATCTGTCAGTTCAAAATGAGAAGAAATGCAAGTTAGTACACATTACAATTGAGATATTGTCTTGAAGGTTGATAATCAGTCTACTTTTCAACCACCATTATATATAGGTTAATTTAGATAATTTAGTTGACAACCAAATATAAGTACCCCTCACCAATTTACCATTTTTCATATATGAAATTAATTGGTCCTTTTCCTGTCTATACTAGACCAACTCTAGACCATTCTGGTACCCTACAGTGTTTGAGCTTTTATTTCATATATTTTTTGAAAGTTAATCAGCCGCCTAGAAAAGGTCCTACCTCCTTTTACCACTGTGCTGGCATGGGCCAAAATCCCTGTTTAAACGGCCATTTCGTGGAAGGTAGCGGTGGTTTTTGTAGAAAAATCGCTTACACATTTCCTCACCTTGTAACACAGTGGTATGTATTAACAGTATTATAACTGAGACTGTGTTTGTTGTTTTGCCCCTGCTCGGAGAGTGAGCAGGCTGTGGAATGTATGACGTAGTTCCAGCCATGCTGGGCTGGGGGTAGATAGAGGGTAGCGCAGAGCCCTCACGGAGCAGTTGCTCCCCGACACTCCGACAGACGACATGAGTGTCCTGTAACATCATCACTGGTCACATGTAACTTATATAACACAATGAGAAGTACTAAAACATTTATTCAAAGAACCTGTTGAGTTGTGTTCTGTGTGACAACCTTCTCTAGTTTGTCTTTAGGTAATCGTTCCTCGATAGATCGGCTGTCTATTTCGATTCCTAAATAACTGACCTTTTGGGCCGGAAAAACTACCTCATGCCAAAAAATTTCAAATCCCAATGTCTTGAGCAATTCAATCAATTTATCTAAACTTTCTTGGCACTCAGTTTCAGATTTTCCTATAAACAAAAAATCATCTATATATCCAAAAATATTTACAACACCTTCCCTTTTCACACATCTCACAATAAATTCTGATACCTGTACAAAAATGTAGGGGGTGCACTTAGTGCCAAATACCAGCCTATTTGATTCAAAACATTCTTCTGAATCCCCCCCCCCCTTGGAGATCCCATTTGAATCCCTGAAACCTACGATGGTCAGGCCTATCTGGTATAGACCTATACGCATCTTTTATATCCACTACTGCGAAAAAATCACCTCCCTCTATAAATTCTGTTATGTTGTCGATTTTTGTATAACAAAACCTATTGCATACAAAATACATGGAATTGTTTACGCTGTCAGATAAGGGTGGCTTACCAATGTCCTTTCTAGGAATCTTGTTCCAAACACTACTGTGTACACTCTCTACAATAAAAATAAGACATTAAGTAGTCTGCTGTGGCCCATCACATATAAATGCCGATATGTGACATATAAAAGGGGAATATGAGGTATTCCCGCTCGTGTAAACCGCTAAAATATACCAATAACAGTCTGCAATAAAACACTGATAGGAAGTTAATAACCATACTATGTTGCCTACTAACTAACCGGTGGAGCGCTTGGGATAGAACCCCTGGGAGGTTCATCTTTATGTTTTAAACATGGTTCCAGTGGCAATGTTTATCTGAGTATTGATCAAGGCAGGTCTACGGGTTTGGTGAATTGACTTGCCAATCTGTCCCTATATAGTAATCCCCAAGCTGTGGTCCTGCATAACTTCACGTGCCACTGCAGTAATTGCAATTTGTTGCAGAATTATATCTGAATTATATCAGGTTTCTATATACTAATTTCTATTGCTTATTATTGCCTGGTCCAGGGATTTCTGAAAAACTGGTGAGAGACGTCTTTTTTTTCAATAAATAAATGTACTGAACAAGCTAAATCCTTTGTGCATCGGCAGGAATTATTTTATGCAAATGACTTGGATATTATGGCTTTCATGGTGGAACTGAAGAGGAAATTAGAGACAGAGAAATATGTATATATGAAAGAAGGTCGCATGCATAGATTTAAATATTTAGCTCAACTGTGGGAGACAATCGAATAGGGCGGAGTGTAGACCTTTGGGGGGTGGGCAGTAAGTACTAACTGCAAATACTGTTTTGATGTGTCTGTCATATTGTCTTGTTGTGTTTTGTCCTGTATGAAAATAAAAAAATTAAAAATGGGGATAAAAAATAATATTCCACCGGTGAGATGTGACACATGTATTTCGAAAATCTTTAGAAACAGGGTAGATTAATTTACCAGTGCATGACAACCCTATATCATTTAGAAATGTATCTGATTCCTTATGGCTGCTAGAATAGTTGTGTGTATATATCCTGTACAATTCGTATCTCATTCTGAAGTTACAAGTCACATTTTTTTCCAACGAGGAACCAAGGTTGCGCGAACGAAAAAAAGTCACATAATACAAGTCACATTGAAACCTGATTTTCATGACTAGTTGAAAATAAATTATTCTCCACAATAAAAAAAAAAAAAAATGTACTGAATGCAGTTTTCTACCATTTCGTAGGTTTCATAAAGAGGAACGATTTCTTTGGATTGATAGGAAGCTAAAGGGTGGCATCCAACTACCACGACAAGGTAACGACAAGCGCCGACAAGAAAGGTCCAATCAGCGCTTGTCACAGCCTTGTCGTAAGAAGGGGCACTTTACGACAGCGTTGTCGGGGCGTGTCGGGAAGTACACGCTCCACCAAAATTTCCTATCGTAGACCTCTGTGACACGCTCCCGACATGCCATGACACACCACAACAAGGGTCCAGTCGTGGGAAAAATGTTCAATATTGTCGTAGCCTTGTCGGAAGGCTCCTGACAAGTTTTCAATCGTGGCCTTGTCGTGGCCTTATCATAGACTCTTGTCGGGAACTGGGGTCCACCAACCACGACAGGGCCTCCAGTCGTGCCGTTTTAAAGGCACATCACTGGGAATAGAGTGCATCTACTCCCTGGTGAAAATAAGACAAAGTTACAGGGTAAGGATCGACAAAATTAATTGATCCTTACCAAGTAACTTTGTGTAATTCTAGCCAGGGATTGGTTTTCCCTATTCTTATATATACAATAAAACGATTTGCTCGGAACAGAAATTTTCCTCTCTATTAGGAGTTTATTTTAACCCCGCTTGAGGGGGCACCCCGTTTAAGGGGCCACCCTGCTTAAGGGGACAGTCATTTTGGTACAGAATGCTTCTAAACCCCGCTTAAGGGGACACTTTGGGGGACAGCTTATCAAATCTGATGGGACATTGTAGGGACAACACTCTTGTTTATGGTGTGTGTATGAGGCTGGTAGACTGATGTCTAGACCATCAGACACCAGGCAACAGCCTACGTGGGCTCCTGTAGGGATCTGGGTAGGGATCTTTGGGCTGTCTGTGTGGTTTTAACAGTGTCTCTATGCCATAGTATCAATTGTATGAAGATATTATATACTCCATAGCCTAACCATCGGCAGACTAAAAATCCCGCTTAAGGGCACACCCCGCTTAAGGGAACAATTTGCCCGGAACGGAGGGCCCCCTTAAGCGGGGTTTTACTGTACCTTCAAATATCGAATAAATCGGCGATCTGCCTACCGCAGCTGAAAGGCGACGCCATGTCAAACCTTTTTTTTCAGAACATTTCTTCAGGCCATCTAACAAAAAATATTGTTTCTCATCACAGCGCGCATCAGAAAAATAATTTTGGAAGATTTTATGTGTATTTAGTATCAAATTAATGCTCCTGATGTCAGAGATGCATTGAACATATAACCAGTAAAAATATGAAAACCCTGTGTAAGCGGACAACCCACATAAGCGCACACTTTGGCCCGGATCGAAGGGTGTCCGCTTATGCGGGGTTTTAACGTATGTCTGAAGACCATTTCATGACACTTCAAAAGCCATCTTTGATCAAGAATTTTTTTTTTTTTAAAAGCGCCCTCGTCATATTTTTCATGGCTTGGTGACGAGAAACAAGTTGTTTCTTTGAGTGGCTTTGTTGTCAACTCATAGCATCTTGATTACAATAATGCACAATAAGAGAGCCGGTGTATCTTGGTAGTATCATTATTCATCATCACATTGTCAGTATCGTTATTGAAGTACCTTCGTTCTACAGGTATTATGGTTAACAATGAAGTGGGGAGAATATCAGTCCTTAAAAGCCTGGTTTTCGTATTCTGCCCCTAACCTCTACGTTATTTCAATGCTGACTTACTCGCTCTATCCGACCTCCTACAAACTACATCATTCAATACTCATTTATAGTAACAGGTTATAGTACATCACAAAAGTCAAACAGATTACCTTATCATCTGTGATTATAAAGAGATTGCCTTGAGCATTAGATCCTTAGCTAAAGCTTTAAAGTATTTATACGAATCTATATTCCTTATATCTGGATAACCTTACTGAATAACAACAACAACAACAACCCTTTTTTGATTGGAAAAGGTTTTGTATTGACGAATAGAAATTCACTTACATGTACATGATTTTCAATCTATATCATCAAACAAACAGAATTCAACTAATAGTATGACACAATCACAGGAAAAGGTATACCTCTGACACCAAAAAAACCCCCAATTTTAGATGGTTATGACTGGCTTTTGAATTAAGTCAGTCATTGTAAGTCTGTTGAGTACAAAATACCATAGTTTAGATATTCATAGGTCACAGACCTTGTTTTTGAAAGAATTGAAGAAAATCATATTTTTCAGTATATTTCTAATGTAAATCATGCAAATGTAAACTGGCCTATTTAACCTATTAAATTTGAATGAACTGGACGACCCATTAAAACTTTAATTATTTAGAACTAGAATAAATCACAATAAACCAGTTTTGACTGATAATTGACAGAACTCAACTAAAAGTATGAAATAATCACACCAAAAGGTATTACCTCTGACACAAACAATCCCAATTTTAGATACTTATGGCTGCCTTATGAATTAAGTCAGTCATTGTAAGTCTATTGAGTATGAAATAATCACAGCAAAAGGTTTTACCTCTGAGATAAACAATCCCAATTTTAGATGCTTATGACTGCCTTATGAATTAAGTCAGTCGTTGCAAGTCTATTGAGTACAAAATAGCATTGAGATTATTAGATGATCGTCATGCAATAGGCGTTCTGAAATTATAGCTTCAACCGTGTTCTTTGGGTATCATTTCAAACAGGGAAATGGATGAGAAAGCCTCCAACAACGAATATCATCGACAAGCGAAAGACCTCTAAGTGCAAATCAAACGTCTGCAGACTCCGGTGGTCCTTGATGGGCATCACGACATTCTTTGCTCGGGTCTGATCAATAAGTCTGACATCGAGAAGTCTCCGACAAAGCCCTGAGCCAGGCAGGCTTCAGAGGGCCAGATGACAGGGTGCCCTCTGCCCCCTGTCAGGAGGAGATGGCCAGTTGTCGTGCAGGAGACCTGTACCTTAACCCTGCTCCACCACCCTCAGGGAAGCGTTACATTGACCAAGCGTAAAAGCCATTTTCCATTGGCCAACTATTCGCCATCGATCTGTAGTCGGGAACCACCCACGTAAGATCGGTGAATGGATACAGACATGTGGACTGTTCACTGATGAATTGTGTACTGATTATGAGGTATCACCGACTGACTTGGTCAATGACCGACAGAATCATAGGGGATTGAAACCGTGCGCTATGGTCATTGAGTTTCGAGGACGATCTGCAGTCGGGAACTACCATCGCCAGATCGGTGAATGGAAACAGACATGCGGAGAAGTGTTCACTGATGAATTGTGTACTGATTATGAGGTATCACCGACTGACTTGGTCAATGACCGACAGAATCAAAGGGGATTGAAATCGTTGGCTATGGTCATTGAGTTTGGAGGACGATCTGCAGTCGGGAACTACCATCGCCAGATCGGTGAATGGAAACAGACATGCG
Source organism: Alentia gelatinosa (assembly GCA_950022655.1). Taxonomy (NCBI): domain Eukaryota; kingdom Metazoa; phylum Annelida; class Polychaeta; order Phyllodocida; family Polynoidae; genus Alentia; species Alentia gelatinosa. The sequence continues at coordinate 7,394,460 of OX465588.1, read as the reverse complement.
GAGAAGTGTTCACTGATGAATTGTGTATTGATTATGAGGTATCACCGACTGACTTGGTCAATGACTGACAGAATCAAGGGGGATTGAAATCGTTGGCTATGGTCATTGAGTTTGGAGGACGATCTGGTGGTATTGACCTGTTAACCCTTTAAGGACACATGATGCCTGGAGGCATCACCGCACTAAAGATGAATGATGCCCGGTGGCATCACCACACTAAAGACGCATGATGCCTTGAGGCATCATTGTTCCAATAACAACAAAATGCTTTAACAAAGAAATGAAAGAGCAATATTCATGAAATCTTCAGCAAATGTAGATATAACATCATTTTTAGTACTGTATTAAAAAGAAAAAAAAATTTATGATTGTGTATCATATTGCATGATTACAAACTTGGATACCCATCCTCTGGCCAGACACACTGCCACCAGCACCCACCCTCATGGGAGTTGCTGGACCTCAGGCAACCATCCTTAAAGGGTTAAATAAAGCAGAATCAAGCAGAACCCTCACCAATATTTAGATACTGATATGCAGTCATTGGCCACCGCCGACCAACTTTTAGGAGAGCTCAATTAATCGGGGCTGTTTTCATTGGCCAGTGGAAAATGGTTTTAAGGCAGGAAAATGAAGAAGAGTGGACCCAGTCACAAACTAATGCTTCAAGCCAGATGGTCATTTATTGCCCCACAGCAATTGTACTGATGTGGTGGTCGCCAGCTTAGGCCTCGTGGAGGAGTCTATCCTCAGAAAGTTACTTCGCAGCGATATCCCACCCTACGCACAATAACGTAGGCAGTTCTGTCTTTTCGGTAAGTATGAGCAAACCTATTGACACAGAACACAACTCTACAGCTTAGATAAACAACAGGTTGTTTATTCCAACTTCCGGGAGTGATCACGGTTAGATCGCCCCCAAAGTACAGTACCCTGGCACGGTGTGCCAGGTAATGCTGGGGAGGCTAATCTAGAGACCGGAGCCCTAGACTCACCTAGCCACCAAGAGGGTTCAGAAAACCCTACCAGTTTGAGGAACCAAGGGTCTACTCTTCTCAGAGAGATGAGTGAGGACAGCCTGTCGACCCACTGCGAACCTGGGAGCTGTTTCAAAAGCCGGGGGGAGTAAACGGGAATGGCCACCGCCAAAGCGAGAGCAATCAACAGCATTAAAATCGAGAGTTCTAAGGTCTTGTTTCAGAAGCCAGTGCCATTAGCTATGCCACCACAACAAACGAGACATTTAATAAATCACTATATATCGAATGATTTAGTAATTCCAAATTATTCCTCGTATTTTTCCCCACATTTCAGTTTTTATTTGACGCTTCTATATGAATTCTTAGCAGAGTTACAGTGCCTAACTATTGAAACGGGTACTACCACTGTTGGTGCTGCTTTGGTCCAAAGTGCCGCTCGCTATTAGCAATATGATGCCGTTATTTGGTTAGTGAGAGCAACTACGAGAGTTTTTTCAACTAATGAAACAGCTCCCTGGCCTATATATATGCCAAGCTATGTAATCCCAGGTTCCGTCTCGCCACTCTCGTGTGTGGCATTACCTGGAACCACTATGCGGCAGAGATTGAATATCTGCGCCATCTCCCCAAAACAGATGAACCACTGCTAGATCAACCCGACCCCTACACTGAAAAGGCAGTGTCATACATAGCACACATTAAAGAATATCATGAAATATCACAAAACTTCATATGGCATGAGTTGTCTTCACGGGATTATATCATGAAGCAGAGCTAACCCATATCTGTAGCATGTTTTAACTTCATATGGTGCTTGCCCAACCACTCTGTTACCAAAGCCAAACAATCTTTGGAAACAAAATCAATGAAGCTTAAGTCCAATGCCCATCTACCGATTAAGGGTTGAACGATTAGCTCGCAAATCGTATAGGAGTCGGTGAACTTGTCGCAGGCAAATTATGTAACCCTTCGCTCGACCTACGGACATTGAGGAGAGTGGTTGGTGGGTTTTAGTCCTAAGCAAATCAGTCTACTGATCGGTAGCTCACCCTTGCCTAGCTGTCCTACATCTACCGACTACGGCCGACTCCGTTAGGATGCCCTGGCTGAGACAAATTACTGTCCGTTTGTTGCCGACAAAGGTACATGAATGTTCCGAAATCAGTAGATGGGCATTGGGCTTTAGAGGAGAATCACTATAGATGTACAACCTTCACCCCAAAAACTAGGTAGTATGGGAGGAACTTCTATTGTGGCTTTGTTCTATGAGCTAGGGTTATCTCATTCCATCACTAATCGAATATTCACGCCTTGGCAAATTATGCAAATTGATCAACGCATTATTGGAGGCCAAAGCCTTAAGGCATAATCCTACCCTTAATAAAAAAACCGTCAAGGCTCACCATTAACTATCGTTATGCGGCAGGCAATGGCATAAGGTGTATTTTATGCCACTCGAGCCTTATTAAAGAGCAGCATGCGGTTTACAGCATACTTATTATTCAAAATCAACCTGTGGGCAATACCTGAACGAATCATAAGCATGCATAGCATACCTCTAGATTATTATAAGATATGTGTAGCCTCACGATAATCGAGTTATGATCAGGCTTTTCGCCATGTTCACATTGCTCTTGTTAAACTTCAATGATCAGAGTATAGCCTGGCAATTGTGGAAGGTGTGCACATTTTTGTTATAAATCCAAACTTCGCTGGCTTTATACTACGATATTGACTCTGATGAATTGTATCCACCCATCGCCTCTTTTTAACTTCATCATGTGTCACCTGTGGGATATTAACATTTTACGGCATGACTATGACATACAATCACACCATTACTGTCCCCTAGAGTTTTTTTATATATTTTTTTAATGTTCATTTATTTATACTGAATCCGATCAGTATTATAGTACTGGTTTGCGTACGGACTATAATGATTACAAATAGATGATAGATGCAAAGAACAAATCTTTCACATAATAAAGTAATACAATTGATGTTCAAAAGCAAAATTAGATCTGCTATATTCTACTAGCACCTTACACACCAAAACTAATGATACTAATCCAATAATGGAGATAACACCGCGATGAAAAGATCAGGGTTGTGAAAAAAATTATGTCTCTTCTTCTGCATAAAGAGAATTTATCCAGACAACAAAGAATTTGTAACACTCCTGATACACTGAACTAGGAGCCTTTTGGATTACAAGTAACATCACGTTAATATAAACAATCCTAGTTATGCACTAACACAAGTATCAGTCCCTATACTCACAGACCCTGCATATAGAGGGTTAATGACACATGAAGAGAGAAATCCTTTTAAACACTTCATGTTGTGGAACATCTACAGAGAATAAAATTACATCAATTGGAATTGGAATGAGTCTCAGTGTGTGTACATCTTTGAGTTCTCAGCACGCTTGTCTATAAAGGATTGCGTGACGTTGTGTTGCGAGGCGAGGTCAGGCAAGGTTTAGGAAGAAACGAAGCTGCAGCCGGTTAATGTTCTAACATCTTCAGAGGAGGCTGAACAGAAAGTGACGATTCATCACTTAGACGAAGCAGAAACATGCCAGACTCTTATCTTAACATCTAGACTAGAGATGTCTGCCTGGTATTCGAATTTATCTCATAACAAATAAATTTAGGAAAGATGTAGGTGAACGTGGCGGTCTTCGCGACTATCGAGCAAGTGACTGGCATAGTAGCAGTGGACGCTGCCCGCGGCCTGCTTATGTTAATTGCTTTCACAGAGTTAGACCTCTATTGGTTGCTTGTGGTCACATGTTGTGATTCCCGTGTTTTCATTGGTCGGTGGTCCGAACAAAGAGCGGCGGGGACAAGAAAAATTTCCTATTCGAAAAAGTGCAACTTCTCCCTAAAAACACCCCACAAGGTGTGAATGGAGATAATACCTATAATCGATAGGGTCAGACTTTTTTAGAAACAAATTTGGGAAAGATGTTGTTATACGAAGGCTACAGCGATAGCTGACACCTGTGACGATTAGTAATATAAACCTCCAACGCGTAAGCGAGGAACGATAGATACACAATATTACCACGATATCGATCTGAGTGCCCGAATCTCCTAGGAGAATACGGCCACACAGATCGGAATCATGGTAATGTTGTATTTATTACTCACCTTTCAAGTAATTATGAGGAAAAAAATCTTGTAAATAATTAGAAATTCGACCACAGCGCCCTGCATTGTTTTTATACATTAGTTCCCATAATGCCCGTCAGGTGGCCCAAAAAGCCGTATTTTCCTAGGAGACCCCGGAGGTCCGTAGTCTACTCAGTAGTGATCTTTATCCCACCCCTAATATAAAATCCTATAGGCTTAACATTGACTTTCCGTATGCGCCCGTATGTCGCATACGGATAAAAAATCGCTCCTAGGAGCGTACAAAAAATGGACCAATCAGAGATCAGCAGCTGAAAGTAGTTCCAAGCGCCTTCAGAGCAGCAAGGAGAGCTATATGGAGGACTTCAGAAAGTTTTTATCGTGTTTTTTGTTATTATCCTCACATAAAAATATCAGGAGTTTGGCTCCGGATATCACTCGGCTATGCCTCGTGATATCACTACACCAAACTCCAGTCGTCGCATACGGGAGCCCAGATTAAAACCCATCCGGTTTTATGATAGTACGCTCCATAGGCTTAGCATGGAGACTCCGTATTAGGTGGGTAATAAATAATAAAATGCAAATGGACGAGAGCATAAAGACCGTCGGCTATAACTGCCCTTCCCCACGGTATACTTTCGATAATCAAATCCAAACCCTCGTACGACCTCTCCATAGGTATGTAAACTCTCGTTGCGCAGAAAATAAAACAGGGGGCTGTTGAATAATACGAATGAGAAAAAAGTCTCTCAGAATTGTCCTTTGGACCATTGTGTTGTATAAAATAATGTGCTGTAAACAGAAGATATTTTGACAATAAGAGTAATCTAAACCTCTTACAAGGTGTTGTATACAAATATATTCATCTAGATGATATCTTCTGTCTTGTCATACAACACTGAATGGAAAAAATTGTTCAGGATGTTGTTTATCATTGGAGTTATCATATCGTTCAGACCAGCACCAGAAACGAACGAAATTTATTCAACAGCCCCCTGGACCCTGCTCTCTTCGAAACCTTAGGAAAAATGACTGTTATATGAAGGCTACAGCGATAGCTGACACCGCTGACGATTAGTAATATTAACCTCCAATGCGTAAGCGAACACCCCATGGTAACGGGCATCTTTGCTTGGATGCTTCCCTCTATTGGATAATTCTCTTAAAGGTATATCCTACAATCCACAGTCGCGCCACCTGGTGATTTTTAAATAATATCAAATATTAGTCACAACTTGGTTGCTTGGGATTCATTCTAATTATACATGATTATATTTAACTTTTTGTCACGTTTATCCAATTTCGATATGTAAAATGGGCCAATTTACATTGGCTTGATTTACTTAGAAAATGTACCGAAAAATATGGTTTTCTTCAATTCTTTCAAAAACAAGAACGGTGACCTATAATTTTTAAAAGAAGTACCATATATGATCTATATTCTGTGAAAGTTTGACGAAAATGACATGGGTTTTACTATGTGAAAAAATACTTTATAGATTCTCTATATATTCTAATATAAAGTTATGATAATATTGATCTATAAATCAAAAATCACCACAGTGACCCCCAATTTTTAAGTTATATTTGTGTTCTACAACACTTGGAGATCATCATATTAAATTCTCAGGAAATTGACATGGGTTTTAATTTTCGAGCCAAATTGTCTGATATGCCTTTAACCCCATGTTAGCGGTGAACACGAGTAAGCAGATACTTTGGCCCGGAACGGAAGGTGTTCGCCTACGCGGGTTTCTACCGTACATTTCATTGTAATAGCAATGGACTCTCATCCCAATAATCTCGATATGACCTCTAGGAAAGATGACTAAGCTATTATATTAACCCTTTCCTTACCGGCCGTGGTTGCAGGTGCATGTCTTTAAATGCCGCATGCCTGACACTGGACTACCTCTGTAGGGCAAGCCTATGTTACAATTGTTGAGAAAATATATTCTTTTCCATCATATTTAAAGTAGTCAGCAAATGTTTCCATAGTGATAACTATAAAACTATTTATTAACTACCACTATGAAGGCATTTTACATAATCTCTGAAAAAATTATAAAGATCCATCTTGAATTAGCTGAGATAAATGATATTTTAACAAAAATGGAAAATGATGCCTAAAGGCATGTGCTGGCTACGGGAATACTCTGAGGCATCATGTGCTCTATCCACGGGAGTGCCTTGAGGCAACAATGGTAAGGAAAGGGTTAAAGCTGCAGCATTAGCTGACACCTGTATAGGCATGCAATCAGAAGGATAACCTTTGCACAGCTCCTATATCTCTACCTCCCCTCCACTAAGCATATCAGAAGATTTGATTACTGCAGCTGAAATGGTTATTAGGGAGGGGGTAATGGCAACTGGTTGCACTAAGATAGTTTAGGATGGGGAAGAAAACATAGGATGGGGAAGAAACCTTTCGAGGCTAAGCCTTAATAAATGTCTTTTACAAGTCAGCTTCTAAGATAATTATTTGCGTATATGTCCATGATTACTGGATGATGAGATTTCTTCTGGCAGTTTTCCACTTCTATATTTCTTTGGCGGAAAGGGGAGGGGCTTAGTTCTTTTATTTACAGAATGTAGACACCATAGGTTATTCGATTACATCATAATAGAGTCATCTCTATATAGTACTATTTGTCAGATTTGAAAAGAAAATATGACAAGACATGACATCAACATAACAAAATAATAATCACTGATGCTTCACCTAGCTAGATGCGAAATAAAAAGGAGGCGTCTGGCTTGGGAGAATATAAAATATTTTAATTAATAAGATTTTATATGTGGACATAAAATGTTATATTCAATACGATTGAGTATTTGGTATTGAATAAGTAAGATTTGATTGAAATAATAAAATAACCCCTATAAGGGGGGATATGAATATGATAAAGGAATAATAAAAAAGGATGTGGGTGGGTGGGAAATTAAATATGGCGTGTGTGGTATAGTTGTGATGATGACTAGAATGAAGCGGGAGGAAGTGACGTGTATGAGAGTGGTTGGTGGGTGGTGTATGTTGATTGTGATATGAAGCGCCAGGTGGCCTCAGTGAGCCGGCCAATACGGGTCGATGCCGCGCCAAAATTATCTTTACCATATACTTGAAAAAGGCGAATTGACTGCCGAAACGTTGCTCTGCTGCATCACCAATAAAAGCCAACCATGAAACCCGACTTGGGCAGCTATTGGGATTTATCCTACCCTTAATATAAAATCCCATAAGCTTAACATTCGGTTTCCCTATGCCACGCTGACTGGCATACGGAGTTTTATATGCCACTAGTAGCATACAGAATTGTTATCACGTAATATTCCAAAATCGAGGAGATAGGGTAGGATAAAATCAAAAACTGATTCGTTTAAATCTTGGCCACCGCATTCCACTCCTGAAGTTTTGGCTCGGGACTTCACTCGGCTTTGCCTCATGAAGTCACTTTGCCAAACTCCAGTCGTGGAATACGGTGGCCAAGATTAAACCTCATCCAGTTTTACGATAGTACTTGATCTTAATATCTTGCATTTATCTTTACCTTCTTTGCTGCTGATGCAAATCAAATTTCAATAGATGTTATCCATAGCATAAAGGGAAGGAGACGTATAAATCTGAACGTCTCCACATTTAATGATATTTTGGTTGGAAATACTCACCTCGTTCTTCCAACTCAGTGAGTATTTCCGACCAAAATGTCTCTGAACAGATGCCATTCAGGTACACTAACCATGTTTCCTAATATTTTGTCTGGAGTAAGAGCGGTCTGCAGGGTTTGTGTGTGTGGACTGACTGCTCCCTGATTCTTAAGCCCAATGCCCATAAATAAACCTTGATGTTTGATAAGTGTACACACTAACTCGTTCCGTGGGTTCTGTACGACGCCACAGAATTCGCGAAGTAAAGGCATCCGCCATTTTAATATCTTCCGCGCACAACCGATCAGATTGCGTTATTTTTTCAAAGCATGCATTCTGTCATCCGAAGCGTGCAGTCTGTCACTATCCAAGGTAACCAGTACAACGTTTCACGGCATACAATGCATTCTGTGTATAATAACTATACCCCCAGGAGCAGCATGTATTTACACTGACTTTGTGCATAGGTATATAATAATAAAGAGATCCAGACAGCGACTATTCTACCTATTAATATATGTATATCAATACTAAAGCACAGGAATGGTCTAAATTATCTAGGCTTATTGCAACGATATCTCAACCTACGAATACAATAATCCACTTTTCAAAGGAATACATTACAAAACGTTTTACATGAAAATAACCTTCCTAAACTATCAATTATTAAACAAGGATGCCACAACATCCAATCAGAATTTAGCATATGAATGATGTCTGGTTCTTTTCATCTAATGAACATCACAGCTCCATACATCAGCCACTGTGAGGTAATCCCTGCGATTCACTGTCGACTGGGACGGGAATTGAGGCGACTTTACATCAGCCAGACTCTGTAATAGACACAGAGATAGAGTGATTGATCCTGGGAAGGGGTGGCTGGAGACACTAAGTGTCCTGCGACCACTGTAAACCCTGCTCATAGAAGGCACCCACGTAACGACATTACCGACTCGAGCAGACTTGTTGCCGTGTCAATGTGGCCTTTTGAGCACCGACAGCCTCTCACTCAAGTGGAAGTGATAATAAACCGTGTTTTTACTTTTGGAGAGTGGTAATAAACTAGAGTTATTCCTTTTGGAGGCTGATAAAAAACCTGTGTTTTTCCTTTTGGAGAGCGACAATAAACTTGTAGTTTTTCCTTTTGTTTTCAAGGCATATCCTGTCAACTATCAGTCGAAACTGGGGTTTTGGGATTCATTCTGATTCTAAATGAGTAAATCTAACGTTTCGTCCAGTTTGTCCAATCATAAAAGGTAAAATGGGCCTACTTACATTTTCTTGGTTTACATTGGAAATATACTGGTCATTGGAAAACAAGGAGGATGACCTATGCATTTCCTATTGTAAAATTATCTTAATTTTTATTTCTAAATTAAAAAGAATCAGGGTGACACCCTTAAAAGCATATTTAACAATTTGCATCAAAATCAAAACCCATGTCATTTTCCTGACATTTGAATTTGATGATCTCCAATGCTGTAGTACACATGTCTAATTCAAAGATTGGGGGTTACCGTGCTAGTGATAAACTGGATAAAACATTAAACTTTCTCATTGGAATTAGAAAGAAACCCAAGAAACTAGTTTTGGCTGTAAATTGACAAAATTAAAAATATCACCAGGTGGCGCCTGCGTGAAGTACAGGATATACCTTTAATTTGTTTTCCTGGCCATCTTCCCACCCAGTGCATGTCTGCCCTTTTAGAGGGGACCCCCACCTACCACGATAGGCCACGACATACTTCCCGATAGCTACGATTTGAAATGCCCAAATCGCGACCTATCGGGAGGTCCCCGATGGTTTGAAATCGTGGACATGGTTTGAAATCGTAGAGCGTAGAAACGTCTTTGGAGGACCAAAAACATAAACCATGGTCACGATTGGCTCACGATTCGGTCGGTGATTCACTGTAGATCTCATGCATGATTTTAATATTGATATATACTATAATTTTGGAAATATTGAATGAATCCGAATAATTTTCCACTGCTACTTACAATATATTATGACATTATTTTCAAACACTCTAACAATTAAATTGAACAATATAACTGTGGTAGAATAATAATTCCGATATGAAACTATTATTTCCAGACATTTAGAAAGCCTGCCCCCACCTACCACGATTCTGGTCCCGATTGGCCTTACGACGGCCTTCCCGACACCATTCCGATTGTAGCGTGAGGTCTGGCAAAATCGTGGTAGGTGGAACAGGTTTCTGCGATTCCGTCCACGACAGCTCACGATAGGCTGCGATGAAAACGCCAATCGTAGAGGTCCCGATAATTTCCAACATGTTGGAAATTTCGTAGCCTGTCGTAGGGTATTGTAGTGTATTTGAATTGGAAAATATCTCTTGTGGGTGAAATACTAGATGGAAAATTATGAAATTCTAGGATTAGGTAGGCCGTATACAGATATATATTCGGTGAAAATATGATATCATTTGATTAAGGATAAATGTCTGAAAATAATAGTTTCAGATCGGAATCACGATTCTATCACAGTTATCTTTTTCAATTTGATTGTATTATAGTCTGAAAAATAACTTCAAATGATGTTGTGAATACCTCTAAAAAACTATTCAGATTCATTTAATGTTTCCAAAATTATAATATATTTCAATATTAAAACTCATATACATTGATACACAGATTGAATCGTGACCATGGTTTATGTTTTTGGTCCTCCAAAGGCGTTTCTACGCTCTACGATTTCAAACCATGTCCACGATTTGAAACTATCGGTGACTTCCCGATAGGCCACGATTTGGGCATTTCAAATCGTAGCGATCGGGAAGCATGTCGTGGCCTATCGTGGTAGGTGGGAGTCCCCTCTTAGACTTCATCAAATAATATCATATTTACAGCGATTATACATCTATATGCGCCCTACCTAATTCCAGAATTTCGTAATTTTACACCAATTATTCCATGCACAAGAGATATTTTCCTGTTTAATCACCTCCAATAGGCTACGACAGTCTACGAAATTTCCAACATGTTGGAAATTATCGGGACCTCTACGATTGGCGTTTTCTATCGCAGCCTATCGTGGGGTATCGTAGAGTGAATCGCAGAAACCTGTCCCACCTACCACGATTTTGCCAGACCTCACACTACAATCGGAATGGTGTCGGGAAGGCCGTCGTAAGGCCAATCGGGACCAGGGGCCCGTTTCACAATCCAGGATCGTACATGTAGACCCTTTTCTGTATGCCATAGAGACCCAGGGATAATGCGGGTCAATTTCATTCAACACTTATGGACGGCCTTATGGACGGCCAATATTGTCTTAGCCAACAGACTTAAATATTATTAGATGATAACCCTTGTACGAGGTACAGAAAAGGTTCTTCATGTACGATCCTAGATTATGAAACAACCCCCAGAATCGTGGTAGGTGGGGGCAGGCTTTTACAGGTTAATAAGTGCACCTCCTGACTCTCACGTTGTAGCATGGAGCAGTAATATCTCACATTGCGGGCTAACGTCGTCATATTGTCTCTGTGGGTTGTATGCAGTCACCTGAATAGGATATCCAAGACAGGACAGCTACGGGGGGTATTATATTGATGACCCTGCTCCATAATATTACCTTCTCGGCTCTCGTCGACGCTTAAGGGTCCTGCGTATCTGGTTCATGTGATCTTTTTATTCTGGCAGTCGCAGCCCAACACATGGCGACCGTGGTTTATTGCACGCCACCTTGTAATGCTTTACCATCTGGTAGAATACGACACCCCATTCCCTGGCATCACCATCCTTTTTGTTGTCATATTCTAGTGGTGTATTTATAGATAACTGCATCGAGAAACGTATAAATGGTTGCAGGACGTTAGGGCCCACCATCTTAAAGTCGGGACGTTAGGGCCCACCTTACACCGGGGTTGTGAAAGCCTCAGTTGCGCCTCGGCCGCACCGCGATGCCACGGTCACACCTGTGGTGCCGGGAGGGAGATGTGGCATAAATAGACGTTAGGGTCCACCTAATTTTGCATAATTAGTTTCAAATCAATCCTGTTTTAAATCTTCCCTACTCAAGCATCTCAATTGGAATAAATATTATATTTAGTAGTAAGTATAAGTAAGTAACCCTATCCCTATCACTAACACTATCCCTATTCCTAACCCTTACCCTATCCCTATCCCTATCCCTAACCCTTACCCTTACCCTAAACCTAGGTTGGCTTTAGGTGGGCGCTAACGTCCCGATGAGTGGGCCCTAATGTCCCGACTTTCGGATGGTGGGCCCTAACGTCTACATACCGTATAAATAGACAATACTCCACGATTTTGGATGGGCCGCAATCGTCATCGAGTCAAAGCCGAGTGACAATTATGGTCCATTCAAAAGGGTGTATTTTTGTGTATTTTACGATTTGAGTGTGGTTCTGGATTTATCTCATGACATTAAATATCATCAAAATTTCACAATAATTAGAATAGACTTAGCAAATCCATAAGACGTCATCTCCAATTCACTACACCACGGCCGTGGCGTAGCATTGTCACTTTACGGGGGTGATCATTGAGTATTTTTTCTAATGTTATTTCTATGGCTAAACTTGTACCTGGGGTGAGATAATATATGTAGACATGGTTAGTGTGTCTGAATGAAATCTGTTCCGAGTTGTTTTAGTCTGAAATAACGAGGTGCATAATTCTGACTAAAGCAATGACTCAGATCTACTTACTAGGTCTCCTTATTATCATTATTATAATTCTAGGTTATATTATATACCTAGATATAATTCAAACTGCCATTTTATAACAAATCCCGTGGTTCGGAGTGCACAACCCTGTAGTCTGTGCACAGTGTGCAGAACGGAATCCGTACGGCTGGGCAGTAAGTGTAAGACATTCATGCACAGTAATATAGAAATATCTTTTACGTAATACCAAAGATCGTATACCTGCAAATTGAGTTTAAAATGCTGAGGGTGCCAACAGAGGTGTTTCATCAGGACATGTCTGGCTTTTATGGTACACAACGGTCACGACCTATCCAGTTACAACACAGCATATTATAGAGAGACATGGTTAGTGTACCTTTATCTCACCCCTGGTACAAGTTTAGCCATAGGAATAACATTAGAAAAAAATACTCAACGATCACCCCCGTAAAGTGACAACACTACGCCATGGCCGTGGCGTAGTGGATTTGCTAAGTCTTTTCTAATTATTGTGATAGTTTGATGATATTTAATTTGATAAAAAGGGGTGAGATAAATCCAGAACCGCACTTGAATCATAAATAGACACAACTCCACTCGTTTGTATGGGCCGAAATCGTCACTCAGCTTCGCCTCGATGACGATTGCGGCCCATCCAAACTCGTGGAGTATTGTCTATTTATACGATTCTCGATGCAGTTCTATATAATTATCTCACGCCTGGTATTTTTCTCCATAGACTTAACATTGGGAACTCGTATCTACCGCCCATTAGATATTTAGAAAAAAATATCCAATTGGGGATAATGTCACAAATGTTAGTCCATTGGTCAATATTAAGGGTGAGATAAATTCAGGAACCCATTCAAGTTTAGGGTCAGAGCTCGATCCTATCTCATTTGAATCATTACGTAATTCACGTGGCTCCGCCTTGTGAATTACTACATTATTCAGACTTGACGTGATATGGGCTCAGACCCTAAACTTTCATAAGTTTCCTCTATGGAATGGAATCTGTTGATGAGCAATTATATTGTCCAACTACACAACCGAGTAAGGGAAACGTCCGCCAATTTCTTTGTTTATCTTTTTTATCTTTTTAAGTCACATGGTACGGTGGGTAGTATGAATATCTTTTACGCCACAGTGTGGCCGAACAGAATTTGTTCTCCTAGTGCGTAAAAGTGAGACATTCCTGCACCAGTATATAATGATAACCCTTTCTATATACCTATGCCATATATACTGTAAACACGCACCGTTTTGCCTTATAACGTATAAATATCCGTACAGAACACTGTTCCGCATGACCTATGAATTTCAAAACATAAATGAATAGTACTATATATGTACTATATTCTGCGAAAGTTTGAGGAAAACGAAATGGGTTTTACTATGTGAAAAAATACCTTTTAGAATGTCTATATATTCTTATATAAAATTATCATCATATCGATCTATAAAGCAAAAACTAGCACCGTGACCCCCGATTTTTAAGTTAGGTATGTGTTCCACAACGCTTGGAGATCATCTTATTAAATTTTCAGGAAATTGACATGGGTTTTAATTTTCAAGCCATATTGTCCGATATGCCTTTAAAGGAATATCCTATAATTTGCGGTGGCGCCACCTGGTGACTTTTACATATTCCCATTTGTCCATTGAGATCGGTAATTTACGGCATATTCCAAACACAAAGATAGACAAATCTCCTTTTTGTCTAGTTTGATCTAACCCAATAGATAGAATAGGCCCATTTTCATTTGCTTAATTAATATAGGAATAGTATCATTTTCTGTAATTATCTCAAAAACAAGGTCGGTGAAGGTAAGCTAATATCGGGGAAGTTGACCATGTTCTGCGATTAGGCACCGAAAAATACCCATTAATATGCGTGGTTGGTTGGTATGTCTAGACAATGTATTATGTTATATTGTCCAATATACCTTTAAAAACACCTGAAAATGTGATTGCCCTTTCGTTGATCAGAAGTCCGTGCTGGTCCATTCGCCGAATACCAACCCCTCTTTAAGGCCCAATACACATCTGCCGAATTTGGAACATTGATGTACCTTTGTCGGCGACAAACAGACGGTAATTTGTCTCAGGCGAGGTATCCTAACTGAGTCGGCCGTAGTCGGTAGATGTAGGACAGCTAGGCAAGAGTCAGCCAATGATTAGTGAAATCACCGCCTTCATATGTTTTTTTTATCGGGGATGAGTTGTCACCAAAAGTTTAACAACATGTTGATAAATCTAGTCGCCGACGACGGAATGTTGGTAAACAGCCCCTGACACAGCCCGACGGGTTAAGCCGGATGCCCATCTACCGATTTAGGGTTGAACAATTAGTTCCTAAATCGTATAGGAATCGGTCACCTTGTCACAGGCAAATTACGCAACCCCTCGCTCGACCCGCGGCCCTCGAGGAGAGGGGGTGGAGGATATTAATCCTAAGGAAATAAGTCTACATCTACCGATATATATATGCACACTGATGAAATCGGTGTATGGTCCACTGATCGCTGGGGGAGGGCAAAAACCACAACTTGTCGGCGACAAAAGGACGTCTGAAGGAGCTGGTTCACTAATCGCTGGGTAGCCTTGCCTAGCTGTCCTACATCTACCGACTCAGTTAGGATACCTCGCCTCAGACAAATTACCCTCCGTTTGTCGCCGACAAACGTACATAAATATTCCGAAATCGGTAGATGGGCATTGAGCTTTACGTAATTCACCTGCGTCAAGTTCACCGACTCCTATACGATTTGGGAACTAATCGTTCTCCCCTGAATTGGTAGATGTGTATTGGGCTTAACGTTAAGTGTCCTGCCATTCCCTCACCACGACACTGCTGCGCCATGCCATCAGCATGCCATCTTAACACCCATCTCCATCTAGCTGTCCCTCACTGCCGATTTCTATTCAACACCGCAGACACCAGTCACACGTGCAGTGCCGCCCACGGTGCCGGAGACCGTTTACTGAGGCCGTCTTCAGGGCTGATGTGACCGGAGAAAAAGCCAGCCCCCACCTACCACGATTTGGGTTCCGATAGGCCCCAAGATTGCCTTTTTTTTTTTTTTTTTTTTTTTAATGCACGTAATTCACCTCTGTTCGAGATGGTCTTCCATTACATTGGAGCAGCTGTCCGGTTTTTATACATAGAGTGAAATAACAAGTCCAGTAGTTATTATAAGTAACATAGATGGTGATGGGTATACAGTGATTCGTATAGGTAGTATCAGCATCAGTACCATACGATTAGTTAAACTTCTGCAGTGGCGTTATGAACACCATACCAACTCTATCGTGAGGCCAGAAAAATTGTGGTAGGTGGAACAGGTTTCTGCCGTGCCGTCTACGATACCCTACGATAGGCTGAGATAGAAAACGCCAAACCTAGAGCTGCCGATGAAATTAAACATGTTGGAATTTTCATAGCCTGTCATAGGGTATTGTGTGTGATTCAATGAGAAGTCTGTCGTAGACCATCGCCCGAGGTGGGGGCTGGGCCAAAGACTTGCCCGCGCTATTCTCACCGTCATCGCCGATATACTGTGGAGCCTCACGCCTCTCGATAGGTACAAATTCTGCAGTGTAAGCTTGAACAGAACACTTAAGTGGGATTCGCACGGTGGGATTTACGTACCTCACAGGCCGTTTGTCTGAGACAAATCTTGTTGAGATTTGGTACTGGAACACGATCTCCTGTGTGAATGACAGGGTTCCATTTTGCTGAGACAACTTTTTCCACTTTCAATTGTCGGGGACAATCACCCCTAACAAGGAACAGAATGTCATGAGATTTTGACTTTAAACAGGTTTTAAATTTAGAGGGGCATTTTGGTAAGACAAATATATTTGACATATTTTCCATCAATCTGTGAGTTTCAGTGGTCCCAAATAACACCTATTCACATGGGGAAGTACCCTGAATCGGTGACTGTGTACCCTGTTTACCCTATGTACCCTGTGAAGGGGTGTAGGAGTGAGATTATGTACCCATTAAGTCTTCCCATGTGAATTCAATCCGCCATGTTACCCTGAGACTGTAGAACACCCCAATCTGTGAAATTTTGTACACAGCTGGAAATTGTAGCCGACTGGTCCAAGAAGTGAAGTACAGCAGTCTCAGGTTCATTTGTCCCATCGTGTGAATCCCACTTAAGCGATGGTTTATCAAGTAGGACAGCTAGGCAATGGTCAGCCAACGATTACTGAACCCCCTGCTTCAGATGTTCTTTTGTCGCTGACTGGTCATCGTTTGCTGTTCCTAAGTCGTTCACCAAAAATTTATCAACATAAATTGATAAATCCAGTCGCCAGCAATGGAACATTAGAGTTAGACCTGACAATGTTCATGCCACGACAGGAAGGTCGCGTATTACTACACGAGGCATAGCCGAGTGTAGTGAGGAGCAGACCTGACCAGAGTGGCATAGACATTGACAAGTCTAACTCGAGTTCGGTTTCGTATTTATCCTACCTCGTCTATGCTTTTGTATTACTAAAAGATAAATATTGAGTCAATGACCAACAGAACTTTTTTTCATAGTAGCTGACATCTTGCTCTCTGATCGGCCAATATTGTTATTACTCTAGTGGCATAAAAAACACTTTATGTCATGGCCTGCCACATAAAATTTCCCTATGTTAAGTCTATGGCGGTTATTTATTAGGGGTAGGATAAGGGCTTTATCCATTCAGACAGTGAGTAGTATAGGACACTGGCAGTAAGTGTCAGGCGTTGTCTCACGTAGTTAGCAGCTGAAGCCTGCAGTTTGCACGATGCACAGGCCGCGGCCATCCTCAGTAACCGTATCTACGTGAACATGCCGGCACCCTATGGTTCATTAACCTCTGTAGGCAGGAAAGTTCATTAACCTCTGTAGGCAGGAAAGGGAGGCCAAAAATGACACCTGCTTCCAAAGGGAAAAGTTGGTTAAAAATCATGTCAGAGCTTTTTTATACCGCTCGATATTTATGTCTTCTCTAAAATGATTTCAGATTTTATGATATATATTGAGGTGTGTTTTTCTATATCTTATTAGTGACAAATATTCCATGTGTTTTATGTTAGTACCATTCTTATGGAAATCTGTGGTATGACCCGACCAGGGCCCTGTTTTTTAGTCACGACATCCTATATGTAAGACATCTTACAGCTGTCAGTGTACTATAGAGAAGACATCTTTGGGGATCGGCCAACGATTGTCACTCAATGACACTTAGACTGCAGCCAGGTGTGCTATAGTCAGGACAATCTTAGAGTCACATGGTTCAAAATGTCTTACAAACTGTCATATACCTAAGACATCTATGGACATGTGGTACCGAATGTGCAACTTTACTTCCTGTGGGAAATAAGCAATGAAACTTTAGCAAGGGTAAGGGGTACATATAACCTATAATCGTACCAAATATGAAGAAGATCAGATCCACCGTTCCGCCGCTATTTGCGTTTGAATTTCGTCATAGCAAACATCTGCACTGGTGGCCAGTGTACTCTACTGTCAAGGTCGCCGTATAAATTAGCGGAGGCGTGCTCTGATGGACCGGGAGATCGGAGATAGACACTGGCCACCAGAGCAGACAATTGCCTTAATAAAATTCAAACGTGAATAATGTGTTAACGTTTCACTGCTAAATTTGTATGGGAAGCATGGGAAATCCTCTATATACTCATAGTGAAGTTTGATAGAGCCTAAGACAATTCTATACCTGTCTAATGCAAGGACATCTTTAGCAGCGAGCTGTGCTGAGACACTGTCTATAGTACACCCGCCATTTTGTGTCTTACAAATTGTCTTCCAATCGCGGAGATATCTTAGGGTATTGTTGGGCGATTATGTCTTGACTGAAAAACAGGGCCCAGGATTTGAACCCCAACCTCCCATGCTCAAGTCGAACACCTTTATTACTAAGCAATCAAGCTATTTGCATCATCTTTTTCTAGTTTTCTGATAGTTTGAATGATCGTTGGAGAGGATCAGGGCTGGAGGAGGAATATCAGGCTAAGATATGCTAGGGGGTCGTTGCTCCATATTTTGCGGATCGTTAAATAGAGATCCGACGTCAAGAGCGTTTTTCAGATTATACCATAATCATTATTCGCAATGTATATCAAATTAAAAATCTAATGACCCTGAAAATACGGTTGTGTAAAAAGTAGCCATACAACATAAAAATAACAACGCTACGATCCGATATTACTGGAGCAACGCTATTCCAACATTTCTAGGAGCAACGACCCCCTGAGGAGCCAGTCTAAGGGTGAACATTTATTACCCACCTAATACTAAGCCTCTGGAGCTTATCCTACCCCTAATAAAAAAACTCCATAGGCTTAACATTGGGTCACTGTATGCGGTCTGGAGTTCAGAAAAATGAAAAATGTCGCTCTAGTGGGATACACTTGACAAATGACGTCATTTGTTAATGTAGAAGTAATTTAGACGGGCGGGGTAGGATTAATTCTAAACCAAACTCGAGTTAGTCATATTATTGTTCATCGCACTCAGGCAAGATCGCGTATTACTGCTCTCGGCTTCGCCTCGCGCAGGAATAGAGGGAAACTATGTTCCGGTGAAAGGAAGTCAAAGTTACGAGGTAAGGCTTGGAAAAATTACTGCCCAAGGCCCTGGCCGCGGGCAGTAATTTTTCCAAGCCTTACCGAGTAATTTTGACTTCCTTTCACTGGTACTTGGTTTCCCTATTCCTATATACCTTCAAATGTGGTTTAATAAGAGACAATCTGATTGGTCTAAATGTCAACCTTGGGTAGTATACGGCAACCTTGGGTAGTATACCAACCTTGGGTAGTATCAGATAGTTACTCCACCCCCCAGAGCGTGGTGTAAGCATAGAGTGTACAGCCATAGGTATATAGGAATATCACGATCTTGCTGTCGTGCAATAAACAACAACATGACTAACTCTTGTTTGGTTTCTCCATATTACAGATCCCTACTGAGAACTTTAAGCTAAGCTGGGTCTTAGGGAAACCCGATTGTATTTCGTTTGATAACTGTTATTCCTATATACCCATGATTGAACTAACTAGAGTTACATACCTCTGCTGGGGGGTGCATTAAAAATAAGTTATGTGTCGAGGTTGACGTTTTCATCCCACTCTCATGTTTTCGTCCCGCTCTGACGTTTTCGTCCTGCTCTGATCACGTGATACATTACAGCAGCGGGATGAAACAATAGCTGTTGTGGTTACTCGATAAGAGTGGCCATTTGCTTCGGAAGTGTTTCAGGTAAAGAATTAAGCATTTTTATCGATATTTGAAGGTATATAGGAATAGGGAAACCAAGTACTGGTAAGCAAAAGTCAAAGTTACTCGGTAAGGCTTGGAAAAATTACTGCCCAAGGCGTCAGCCGCGGGCAGTAATTTTTTCAAGCCTTACCTCGTAACTTTGAGCTTTCGCTCACCGGAACATAGTTTCCCTCTAATTTGTGCAATGTCCAAATTATGATACTTGACTACAAAGCAACTCATGTTATAGGGTGTTAGGAGTTTATTTCTGCTTACATAACTATTGCTGCCATACCTGATTGTAAGCATAGCCAGTAGGCAGAACAAGGCAGGGGATCTAATAATAACTGGAGCATCGGGAAGATAGGAGGTTATTGTACCTCCTTCGATATAACTCCAGGATAAATAAAAAACCTAAAAGAAACCAAAAAGAACAGACCTCCGGAATCTCCTAGGAGAATACGGCTTTTTGGGCCACCTGACAGGCATTATGGGAACTAATTTATATAAACAATGCACAGCGCTTGGGTCGAATTTCTAATCATTTACAAGGATTTTTCCTAATAATTTCTCGAAAGGTGAGTAATAAATACAACATTACCATGATTTCGATCCGAGTGGCTGTATTCTCCTTGTAGTTGACACCACGTAATACTCCTCGCTATTATTCGGAGTTTTACTACACGTCAACTACGCAGAGAATATGGCCACTCAGATGGAAATCATGGTAATATTGTGTATGTCTCCTGGCGAAGGGGAAAGTAACCGGAGAGTGCTGTGGTTGTGATGGCATGAGAGGGGTGAGAAGGCAGGACACCAATAGGACTCCCCCCTCCCTCTGGCCCCTCCTTGGCCCCCACCTCCACCCTTTATCAGCAGCTTATCATGACTTCACATTCTAACTCCTCCTTCTCGCGCCGTTGGCCTTGACCCCATTGACGGCCTTCCTGTGGAAATCCCTTTTATCGCTCAGCTTCTGACGTCAGGTCTATGTGTGTGGGTGGGTGTGGGTTGGTGTGTGTGTGTGTGTGGGGGGGGGGGTGGGGGGGTGGGTGGGTGTGGGGGTGGGTGGGTGTGTCTTTGGCTGAGATATTTGACAGTGCATAAGTGGGATTTACAGAAGGGACCATTGTACCTGAGACTGGTGCACTTCAAATCTTTTCACTAGTTGCTGACTATTTCCTGCTGGGTGCAAAGTTTCAGAAATTGGGGTGTTTTACAGTCTCAGGGAAGCATGACGGATTCAATTCACATGGGAAGACTTACCAGGTACATAGTCTCATCCCTACACACCTACACAGGGTACACGGTCGCCGACTCAGGGCACTTCCCCGTATGAATAGGTGCAATTTGGGACCACTGAGACTCACCGACTGGGAGAGAAAGTGTGAAGTAAATTTTAAACCTGTTTAAAGACAAAATCTTATGAGATTCTGTTACTTGTTAGAGGTGAGTGTCGCAGATACTTGCGAGGAAAAAACTTGTCTTAGCAAATTGGAACCATACAATTCAGACGAGGAGATTGTGTTCCAGTACTGAATCTCAGCAGGATTTGTCTCAGACAAACGCTCTGTGAGGTACATGGATCCCAGAACTGCTAGGATGGATAACAATTACCAATCTGTTCACCCTCTTGGTTGCCTGGCCTGCTCATGGTGCAGACTGGATATGCTTGCATGCAAGCATAACAAAAGCAACTAGGGTGGGGAGTTAGCTCAGTGGTAAAGAGCACTGGACTTGTAATACCAAGGTTGTCAGACTTTGTTGATTCAGGTCCCACTGCAGCCACTTTTCTCGTTCACCCCCAGTAGTGGTAGATTTACTGCTATATCAAAGGCCAGTCCTTCTCATACCATGTCTATGTGGTGTGGGAAGTAAAAGAACGCTCACCTCGGTAAATGTATAGGGGTAAGGTTTCTACCTGAATTCATTTCATAGATTCGATCACCACCCTTGTGGTGTAAAAGAAACTTGAGAAAGTCTGGTAAGAACCTGTAATGGTTAACTGGACGTTGAATCAAACCAACAAACCAACCAACATGGATCCCATCGCGTGAATCCCACTTAAGTTGAGAATGGGATCTCGTGGGTATCTTCGTGATGCCGAGACTGACAGTCACATCTACAGATGGTCTCGCTGGCCGGTCATCCACAGTAAAAGAATCCCGAGAATTTTATGCTTTTCCCTGAGGCCCGCTGAATAATCTAGGATTGTACCTGAGGACCTTTTTGTGCTCTGGTCAGGTCTGCTACTCACTACACTCAGCTAACGCCTCGTGTAGTAATACACAACCTGCCCATCGTGGCATAAACATTGACAAGGCTAACTCTCGTTTGGTTTCTACTAAATATCTATCACACATTTTGATGAAGTTAACTTCCGGAGATCGCTATTTTGATGTGTTGCTGATATTAGCATTTTTCTAAGTGTATCTAATCACTACACGAAAACCACCGTTTTATTCATATATACGACATCACGGAAGTGCATGTATTGGCTGAATATTGACTTGTTTTCATTTATATATGCCCAGGCCTTATATACGACAGACGCGTCTTGGCTGTATTTCATACCCGGCGTATATGAGAGAAAATACCCTCTGCCCCCGCCCCCTCCCGCCCATTTGTGTTGGTAGAAGTACAGGTGTCCTCAGTAGGAAGCCCTCCCCCCCCACCCCCGCCACCTCCCCCCGCCCACTCTCAGTGAAGCCCTGTTCACAGGACGCCTATATATACGCCCACAGATGAGGTGTATATACATGGGGATTAAGACGACCTTGTAGACGCAAAATACCTACTCATATACGCCTGGCGCATTCATATGTAAAATGATGGTTTTCGTGCAGTGCATGTATCCATATTTACAGTTTCGTGCTGAAAACTGACTGTAGATTGGACAGTTCATGGTACTGAATAAGTTTAGAGTTGAATACCATCTTGTGATACCAAATATACAGCATGCAACTGTAAATCAAATTACGGTAACATACCGTCCATGTTTATCCTGTATATCTTATGGAGATTTTGTACGGTGAACCCGTATAAGGCCCAGTTTGTATTCAGTACTGAGATAGTGGTCGTGGGGTGGACGATGTCACAGAGATAGCATCCGATAAATGAATGCATACCACGATAGCACCCCAAGCGATGCCAAGGGTTTCGCAGCCCAGAGATTATCAATCTAATCTGACAATTTGTGTCTGTTTATTATCAGTGTCCATCATTACTTAAGGGACATGTAAGCCATTTCTTAAACCTTTAATTCCTTTTTTTTTAAATTATTGTTTTTAATTTATTGTTTACGTGAGATATTATTTCATAGGAATATCTCCTGCCTATAATTTAGCATCTTGGCAGCAATAATCAGGTGAAATATGAAATAATAGCTCACATATAGGCCATTTTGTGTTGGCGATTAGGGAACTCGCTGCGTTTCTCGCTTGGTGTGTCTCTAGCTTGATACTGGGGACACACCAAGCGAGTGAAGGCAGCGATCTCTGGAATCGCCAACACAAATTGGCGTTTATGTGAGATATTATTTTATACAAACATCTCCTGCCTATAATTTAGCGTCTTCGAAGCAATACTCAGGTGAAATATGAAATAATAGCTCACATATAGGCCATTTTGTGTTGGCGATTAGGGAACTCGCTGCGTTTCTCGCTTGGTGTGTCTCTAGCTTGATACCGGGGACACACCAAGCGAGTCAAGGCAGCGATCTCTAAAATCGCCAACACAAATTGGCGTGTATGTGAGATATTATTTCATAGGAATATCTCCTGCCTATAATTTAGCATCGTGGAAGCAATAATCAGGTGAAATATGAAATAATAGCTCACATATAGGCCATTTTGTGTTGGCGATTACAGAACTCGCTGCGTTTCTCGCTTGGTGTGTCTCCGGCTCTAGGCACTCTAGCTGCTACTTCGAAGCTAAGTCCATTCCAGTTGAGTGGTTAGTTGATATGATTTAACGTCCAGTTAATCATTAAAATTTCTCAGCAGACTTTCTCAAGATGTTTAGAGGTGTATAGTACAAGTGAAACATGTTAACTTAATTGGGACAGGTCCTCGTACCTTGATTCTTTCGCTAAATCTACCGCATTCACTCTACAAGCTCATGCGGTAGCTTTAGCGAAAGAAACGTGGTACTAATTTCTCTAATGTACCTTTATATTGTGAAAAAGTGATCCTACCCATCGCATTGACAATTTGAGATAAAACTAGGAGCAAATAGTATGTTCATCATCGATGAATGAACGTACTATTATAGATGAACAACAATTCAAAGGTATATTTAGTTAGATTTAGCCTGTGGATAGTTTTCTATAACCCACTTGCACCCAGTCAACATTTCTGCAACTGCCTATCTAGGATCCAAACAAATCAAGCACCAGTGGGTCTTGAGTGATTGGTCATGGTCAGCTGGGCATGCCTCTGGGAGACTGTGACACTGGTTCCCTGCTCTGTTCTCACTACCACAGTGAATAGCACACAGATAGTGAAGGGATGATTTGTATGCAGTACCCTGAAAGTCTATATGGACCCCTCTAAACTCTAGATGATGTATATAGTGCGTGCAAGCATGCTCTAACAAGGTATGCCTTTGCTACGAAAGAAAAACATCTTCAAAAAGCATACCAAGCGCTATATAAAAGACCTTAGGCTGAAACAAGGACTTTAACTTTCAACAAAGCCTTTTAGCCAAACTGCTCATGTATAGCTGCCTGACAGTTCCATTTAGCATAAAACATGGAAAAATAATATAATTGTATGTTTGACTGCCGAAAAGACTTGCTTTCATACCTCATCTGTTTATCTTTGGATACTCATACTTTATTTATATACTTACTGTACATAACCATATGAGAACTCTACTTTATTTAACTAGAAGATGTAACCTTAACCTTGTTGATTTGTACACTACGTTAATACCGGATACACACCAAGCGAGTGAAGGCAGCGATCTCTAGAATCGCCAACACAAATTGGCGTGTATGTGAGATATCATTTTATAGGAATATCTCCTGCCTATGATTTAGCATCTTGGAAGCAATAATCAGGTGAAATATGAAATAATAGCTCACATATAGGCCGTTTTGTGTTAGCGATTACGGAACTCGCTGCGTTTCTCGCTTGGTGTGTCTCCGGCTTAAGTTATGCCACAGCAGCATGATTAACATTGTATGGAAGAACAATGTCAAGCATTGATTACAATAAAGATCTTTTTTTTAAAAAGCATGATGTGGACTGTTCTGATTGCGAGACAGGGTCAAATCTGACCTGAGATCCCTAGATGGTATCCCTACTCCACAATAGACCTGTAATAAATACCAGACTTTAATCAGTGGACGCGACTCGCCTGACACTATTTAGCACTTTTAGAGAGGTCAGATGGCCTTTATAAGCCGGTCCGGGGAATCCGTGCTATCGTCAGGAATTCAGGACAGAATAATTAGAATCTGAACTGTGTCGGCTGACAATGATCAGAATACACGGACCTATCCTGAAAACGGAGCAACTGAATATTTCGTGAAATAATATGAAGGTTATCTATTGATAATTGCGTGATAATGAACACCCGCCCTTGTAGAATAATAGTTTTATCTTTGAGTATCGAATATTATATTTATACTGGTGGAGCTTGCACACAGATTCTATCACAATGACAGAACAAGATAAGTGATGGTTATGCAACCATAGTCAACAGATCAGGGTTGAGAGGTGAATAGAATATTTGTCTCATCATTCGTCTGATTTATAAGAACATTCGATTAAAGTTTGGTTAAAATTTTCTACGAATAAAGAAGTAAAGCGGTCATAGTCAGGTGGTAAATAAATATGTGTATGTTTTGGTGCTCCACCACCGCGACACATCAAGACACATTGCGACAAATAGGCACGCGATTATTCAAAACCTATCCCGATTTAGCAAGACGGCCAAATCGGGACTAATCTTGATATATCTTGTGTGTTGGTGGAATCAGCACTTAAGGATCTCTTATTCTATCTGTATTTGCCCTAGCAAAAGGACTTTGGGACATATATTTTTTTTTTAAATTACAAGGGTGGCAATCTTTTCTGAATAAAAGTCAACAATCAATCAGTTAGGCAAAAGATAAGGCAGCTTAAGCATGAGTCAATAATACAAATTAAAAAGACAGACAAAAAAGGGAGCGAGACCAAGTTTAGGTAACGAGAGCTAGTTCTCTTTGCAAGATAATCGGTTATAAGAGACAAAACATACAAGTTTTGTCAAAATATTTTGGAAATGATAAAGATTTTGCTCAAAAAAGAGAATAAAGTTGGTTTGGGACAGTGAAGATTGCGTTGATAGATGAACCCTTCCAATTGGGCGCACTTTAATGAAGAAACCAAAAGATTTTGGTCAAAGTCGTCGTTCTCTGATGCGGAGTGATTTGAACGATGCGACAGCTGAGTGAATATCACGTAGCCTTCAGAATAACAACTTTGACCAAAACGAGTTGCTTTCTGTATATATCTCACCCCTGTACACACTAACAGAATGGATGATGCCCAGGATATAGGCTATCGAGAACGGACTGCAATACTCATAAGGGCATGGAGAACAAGTTCCCAATCTTAAGCTTAGGCCTGGCGTCCACCTACTACGATAGAAATATAGACCTCCCGATATGGCACCGATACAAAAAGCAAATATCGGAGACATATCGGGAAGGTGCAATATCGTAGACATATGTCTAGACATGCCAATTCAACACGGATTGTATGGGGTTTTTATCGGTGTTGAATCGCAGAAACGGGGTCAACTGCCCCGATATTAGGTGACTTTCCGACGCGATTTTGATTTTGTAACGGAAGGTGCATCGTAAACCATATCGGAGCCATATCGTAGTAGGTGGATACATAATTAAAGTCGCGACGGAAGGTCACCTTATATCGGGGCAGTTGATCACGTCTCTGCGATTAGGTACCAATGAAAAATGGGGGTCTACCCTTTACGATGCGTGGTGGATTTCTATCATAGTAGGTGAACGTCAGGCCTTATATTTATCGGGAAGTGCATCGTAGACCATATCGCAGCCATATCTAGTAGGTGGACGCCGGGCCTTAAAGCCAATGCCCATCTACCGATTTTGGAACATTTAAGTACGTTTGTCGGCGACAAACGGGCAGTAATTTGTCTCAGGCAACCCATCCTAACGGAGTCGGTAGATGTAGCATAGCTAGGCAAGGCTTCCCACCGATTAGTGAACCACCGCCTTCAGACGTCCTTTTGTCGCCGACAAGTTGTGGGTTCAATGTTCCAAAATCGGTTGGGATCAGTTTATCAACATGTTGATAAATGTAGTCGGCGACAACGGAACGTTGGGAAAGGAGGGTTGATAGGTTGACCGACGCAGTAAATACAGTAATTGCTTGGTGAGGCTTGTAGGGGGTGCCACATTCGGTTTCTTGGGTTTTGCCCTCCCCTAGCGATTAGTGGACCATACACCAATTTCATCAGTGTGCGGGTCGAGCAAGGGGTTACGTAATTTGCCTGCGACAAGGTGACCGACTCGTAAACGATTTGTGAACTAATCGTGCATACCGAAATCGGTAGATGGACTTCCGGCATTATGGGACAAAAGTTCCAGGGGTGAGATAATGTTCTGAGACGTATGTGACAGTATTTCGTTGTTATGGGAAGAAGAGAATGTTGATGTTGATGTTATGGTTGGTCCCCGTGAAAGCGAAAGCTGGGTAATCTTTTTTTATCTCCCTATTTATGGCCTGCATGGTGGCCCAAATCAATTAGTCAGATTGGATGATTCGATTTCCTTTCTTTTGTGGTCTCGTCCCCTATGATGCTACATTTAACATAGCGGGAAATGATCCCGACACACTCCGATGAACTTTTACCACTACGACAAATCGAACATGTTCGATTTTGTCAGAAGGCCTATGACAGGCCATTTCTATCGTAGCACTATCTGAGTATGTCGGTGTGTGTCGGAATGTGTCGTAGTACCCATCGTAAGAGAAAACCCACTTCCACGATAGAGTTGTTCCTTCCGACACAAATTTCATTTTTTCATCTGAACGCTTGCCGTAAGGCAATCGTAGTGTGTCGGAGGCTCAAATCGTGATAGTGGGATACGCCTTTTATGGGACAAAAGTTCCAGAGGTGAAACAATGTTCTGAGACGTCTCAGATGTATGTGACAGTATTTCGTTGTTATGGGAAGGAGACAATGTTGATGTTGATGTTATGGTTGGTCCCCGTGAAACCAAAAGCTGGATTATCTTTTTGATCTCCCTATTTATGGCCTGCATGGTGGCCCAAATCAATTAGTCAGATTGGATGATTCGATTTTCTTTCTCTTGTGGTCTCGTCCCCTATGATGCTACGGTCAAGGCATCCTTTCTTTTAAGATTTTGGTTACCATGGCCTTTTTAGAAATCTTGTTTTCAGCATTCTAAACTTTTTGTAATTATGGGCTGGAATTCAATTATCAAGTTACATTTTTATGACCCCACATCTTTTATGTGCGGAGGAAAGAGTGAGTTCTGAGCTACTTATTTCTAGTTCATTCTCGTGATATGACCTTTCTTAAATGATTTCAGTGGGCCTGCATTATGCCTTTTTATTTGCCATGTTTGTTATCTATTGGGTTCTGTTACTAATGTAGCTTTTCAATTGTATTTTCTTGCGCCTTTTGCAGTTAGATATCTTACATTGTATATGGATTATAATTTCATCATTTGACAATGCCTTGGGTTTTGAGGTTTATCAGTGGATATATATCTATCGCCGGTTAATTCTATAACCGGAAAACTACGTTTCGTTTGGAAGACAAAGACGTGGCCTTCTTAATCTACACATTTCATTGATTGAAATTAGTTCAAATGATATTTTTTTAATTGGAATAAAGAATGTTTTGTGAGGCTAAGTTAAGGAAAATAAAGGAAAACAAATGGCGTCTCGTTTGTGGCTTTGTCGATGGGTTCATGTTATACCTAAAGAATTCCAAATTAGGCCCGGCGTCCACCTACTATGATATGACTCCGATATGGTCTACGATGCACCTTCCGATACAAAATCAAAATCGGGTAGGAAGATCACCTAATATCGGGACAGTTGACCACGGTAGTGCGATTAGGCACCGAAAAACACCCATTCAGATACATGGTGAATTGGCATGTCTAGACATATGTCTACGATTTTGCACCTTCCCGATATGTCTCCGATATTGACTTTTTGTATCGGTGCCATATCAGAAAGTCTAAATTTCTATCGTGGTAGGTCGATGCCAGGCCTTATGTGTATGGGTGAAAACAAAAACAGAACCGATTTAAAGCATCTGCGGTGGTGGTCTTATTGCATAATCTACGATCTAAGCACAATATATCTTACCCCTAATATAAAATCCCATAGGCTTAACATTTAGTTTCCGTATGCCACGCTGACTAGCATACAGAGTTTTATATGACACTAGTGGCATACAGAATTGTTATCACGTAATATTCCCAAATTGAGGCGACGGGGTAGGATAAAATCAAAACCTGATTCGTTTTGATCTTGGCCAGCGCATGCCACTCCTGGAGTTTTGGCTCCGGATTTCACTCGGCTTTGCCTCATGAAGTCACTATGCCAAACTCCAGTCGTGGCATACGGTGGCCAAGATTAAAACTCATCCAGTTTTACGATAGTCTGTATCCACACATCAATCTGGCGTTGGTGGTTCCCAACTGAAAATGGCTTATCATCTCATTGAGCGCTACCCCTCAACCATCGGCAGTCAATGCTATTTTCTTTGGATTCTGACCTATCCAGTGCCTTTCACTGGTAGAACATTTGGATTCGGTGACCGTGAACTTTGAGGTTTTGTGGATTGTTAAACTCATTTCCCACAAATTATTTTTGCCTGTATTTATTTTACATGTTCTCCTCAACTTCACTTAATTTATTGTTCCCATCAAAACTGACCTAATGAGGACGTTTTTATGGGTTTTCTTTTCCCCGACAAAGAAGTTCTGACTGTTTTGTCTGTTTGTCTTCTCATTGTAGTCCTATTCAGACCAGATTCCATTCGGGAGATCACTTATTTCTGGAGTTCCACATGTTTAATCAGAGTTTCCAAGATTTGTTTTCTTTTACTGAATTTAAAAAAAAACATCTATTTGTGAATGCTTCTAGATAAGTCACCCGGCGTTTACATTGGACGACTAAATACGTGGCGACAGTACATCGTCAGCCAATAGTCGCCAGGTGGTGGCAATGTCCACTGCAAAAGTCGTCTATGTCAGAATTTACCCGAGCGTTCACACTGACGACTATGTGTTTTCACAGAATCGCCGCCCCTGTAGACGACTAATTCAAGCCGGCTTAAAATAGTCGCCGAGGTCAGAGCATGTCTAATAGTCGTGAGGTGGTGCCGTATTGCGTAACCAGACGTAACCAGACGATCTGCAGTCGCCACGCACTTGGCCTTTTACTGCTGAAAGTCGTCAGGCTCCGCTAAAATGAAGAATCGCCGCCTATAATCGTCTAATGTACACGTGGGGTCAGAGTCTAATGTTATCATATTCTTTTGTGCAGTAGAGTCCAAGATTTGGAATTAGATACCACACAATTAATCACCTGTCTCAATCAGAACGCTGCTGTAATGCGGCGATGTCCGTTCTCGCAGGTGTAAGGCTGGGGTCGTTAAAAACCATATGATAGCAAAGGGCAGGGAACAAGGAGACCTCGTAGGAGGGTTATTGTTTGATAAGGCCAGGGGGCCTTTACATAAATAACGATAACTATGAAAGAGTACTTTAGCGATTCCGATGGTTTCAAAAAGGATATTTAGCGACGAATTTTCATTGATTTTCCTGCATCGCTGGCAATCACCCAAAAAAAAAATTGCAATGAAATTTAGCGCCTACGCCCATTTCAAAAAGACTCTTTTCATAGTTGACTTTATCGCTGGAGGTCATAAGCTATGAAAAACCGGACCCAGCCACAAGGTCGGGTCTTGCATTAGCGATTCCCAACATAAGCTATATTTAACCATATTATAGGTTTATGTTTTTTCCTAAAAATGACACTGTTGCATACCTCAAGATGTTGTTCATTATACCAAATAAAGAAATTACGAAAAATATTGGGGAAATACCGCCAGCGATAATTGTGATTGAAAACAGGCCAAACAGCAATGAAGACTTGGGAAACACCTCCCAACCTATGACGTCACGAGGGAATTCCCTGCTAAATTTTATCGCAAAATTTTCATAGTTGTAGCTATAAACAGTCTAGCGATATCTCAGCGATCGTGATTGAGCGTTCAATTGTAACAGAAAAAAACAGGATCGCTAAAAATATATATCGCAAACGGTTTGCGATGGTCTTGGCGACAAACATATGTAACACCCCCATGGCGTCCACCTACTACGATAGAAATTTAGACCTACCGATACGTCACTGATACAAAAAAGCAAATATCGGAGACATATCGGGAAGGTGCAAAATCGTAGACATATATCCATATATGGACCTTTTATACATGACCTTTATTAGCTGTGTTTGTGTCTTTTTTTCTAGGCTCTCCATCCCTCCACATGACTTACTTAGGTCGTAAATAGGTTGGTATCATACATCGTATGCTTGAACTACTCTCAAAGTTTTATTTTGTATCCTTCCTAGTGTTATTGTACTCGGTTTCTGTGCCCTATCCTGCGAGCAACTGCAAAATTCAACTACCGGACGTAGACACGTTGTATAGAATTGGAATCGCAGTCGTTTTTTTTATATGGGAACTGTCAATGGCGGGGCATATTGATACAAACAGGTTGAGGGTAGAGATCCAGTGTAGTCGAAATGCCGACCGCAGCCATAACGCGTTTATTATGTGCACATTTCCATATCGTAATCAGTATTAAAATATTTGCAATATCACAATGCGCTTATTACGTTTCATTATTAACCAATTCATTTATCGCTTGTCATTTCGCCAACAAATGCGTTACTATACTACGACGTTTAATTACACAATACTGTCAATTGCTTTAACTCTTTCAGTCCTAGCAATGCCTGGAGGCATTCCCACGCCTGGGACAAGGAATGCCTCCAGGCATTGTTTATGTGTCATTATCACAAACGTTATGTTTTATGTATTAACACCATTTTTTCACAACAAATAAAAAACACTATGTTCATCATTATAATCTGTGGGCATTCGATAACTAACTGTAGTAAATTGTATCTAAAAGTTACTAAGTGACGTCCATACAACAAACAGACGCCATTGCGGCGATAGTCTCGTCCCCTTGGGGTTTATAGCAGTATAAATGGGGGTGCCACCAACCACGACAAGGCTACGACAAGTGCCGACATGAAAGTTCCAATCGCAGCCTTGTCGCAGCCTTGTCGTGAGAAGAGCAGTGTCGGGACAGCGGTGTCGGCGCGTGTCGTAGACATTGCTGGTTGCCGTAAAAAAGGCGCCCATGGTTCCGACACACTACAACAGTGATATCAAGGAAACCACAACAATCCACGACAAAGGTCCAGTTGTAGCAAAAATCGAACATGTTTGATATTGTTGTAACCTTGTCGGAAGGCCCCCGACAAGCTTCATGTCGCAGCCTGTCGTGGCCTTGTCGTAGCATCTTGTTGGGAACTGGGGTCCACCAACCACGACAAGGCTACGACAAGGCTTCCAATCGTAGGCCTGTCATGGCCCCTGTCGGAAAGCCATTGTCGTAGCCTTGTCGTGGTTGGTGGACGCCCCCCTTTATGCCTCGTCCTATAGTGTGCACGCTCCCAATTCAGGCTTGGACAGAAAGAGTTAAGGTTGAGCTGTTCCATGCTGCGGAGTCACCCCGAATCTGCCTTACAATCGTCCGGAGGGGGGCATCCAGTAGATAGAAGTGTCTACATCTCGGCTCTAGGCTCTACATCTAGGCACAAGGTCTGAGCAGCCGACCTGACAACGACCACAAACAAGGCGTCATGGATCGTTTCCATTGTTATATGCACTATCAAATTTGTATAGTTCTATGAAGATTCTAACAGTAAAACAGAGGAATTATATTCCTAACTGCGTATGGTTTCACCATAATCCAGTCACACACGGTGTCGTTTTCACGTATTGTGATAGGGTTCAGATCTTTGAAATTAGTTTGCTGAAGGAAAACAAATAACCGCCGATCTCATCCGCCATGTTGAACAGAAAGTAGTTCTGGGAGTGCGATATAAAAACATGTATGGATGGCCTGTATGGTACTGCACAGACAAAACATACAATAATATCATGGATGGATATCCTGTTAAGGCTGTATATATATATACAAACCCACTAAGATAGTCAAACTACTTAGGAAAAAGGCAGCTAAAGCATGTGATCCCCCAAGAGAGAGTTAGGGCCGGACGATGACCATGTGGAGTAATTGTGGACGTCGGCTGCCCAAATCGCTCATCGGCTCAGATCGGCTGGGACAATCTGCCTGGTGGCTCAGCAAATCGGCCGGAATCAGCTGGACCAGCGCATTGAAAACCCTGTTGCCCACAACCGTGCCGTCGTCGCCTCTGGCCGGCTGGCCCTGTAATAACCAGCCGGCCTGCCGCCTCTGGCCGTCTCTGAGCATTGATTTGGTGGATCACATGCTTAAATGGGAGAATGTCCACATCAAGGAATGTCGGTACATGTATTTGCTACAAGTAGGTTGCTGTTACACTTGGCGTCACTCACTCTGATTGTTGAGAACAGGGCCCTGTTTTTTAGTCACGACATCCTATATGGAAGACATCCTACAGCTGTCAGTGTACTATAGATAAGACATCTTTGGGGATCGGCCAACGATTGTCCCTCAAGGACACTTAGGCTGCAGCCAGATGTACTATAGACAAGATATCCTTAGGGTCATGTGGTTCAAAATGTCTTCCAAAGTGTCTTAGACCTAAGACATCTATGGACATGTCGTACAGAATACGCAACTTCACTTCCCGTACAAGTTAACCCTTTGGCGCCGGGTGATGCCTTAAGGCATCGCCGCCCGTGGCCGGATGATGCCTTAAGGCATCGCCGTGTGTGGCCGGATGATGCCTTAAGGCATCATTTTCTAAGACTTGCAAAATCATAGATTATGTGTAATAACTTTGTAAATAATTGATCAATAATGATGAAATTTTCACAGGATGTTGGTAAAACATTAGCCTTACGATTTTGAAATACTCATAAAATAATATTAAAGACCACGTGTTTTATCACGTGATCAAAAGTGAAATTATCATAATTGGCCAGAAAAGACCCCGTCCCCTGGCGGTATGTACTAACACCCTACCCGGCATTACATACATTGCTTTGTCAGAGGTGCCCGGCGTGAAAGGGTTAAGCAATAAAATTTAAACACAAGTAAGTATACATATAACCTATAATCGTTCCAAATATGAAGAAAATCGGCCACACCGTTCCGAAGATATCGGCGTTTGAATTTCGTCATAGCAATCATCTGCTCTGGTGGCCAGTGTAGCCCTACCCTCACGTGACCCTAATTTATGCAGTGACCTCGACATTCACTGCGCACTGGGAGGTGGCAGGGTGCAATGGCCGCCAAAGCAGACAAAATTCAAACGCCGATATCTTCAGAACGGTGTGGACCATCTTCTGCATATTTGGTACGATTATAGGTTATATGTCTCCCTTACACGTGTTAAAATGTCATTCCTAGATTCGTATGGACAGCAAGGGAAATCCTCTATATACACACAGTGAGGTTTGATAGAACCTGAGACAGTTCTATACTTGAGACACTTTTAGCGGCGATTGAGCGCGCTGCACTGAGACTGTGTCTATAGCGCAGCCACCATTTTGTGTCTTGCAAATTGTCTCAGCATATCATTGGCCAATTATGTCGTGACTGAAAAACAGGGCCTAGGTTTCTGACAGGGATGCAAGATGCCAATTGCCACGTTTTCACCTGATGATCTTTGCTGATTATGACATCTAGCACCACCCAGTATTTGACACTTCTGGGCAGAGAAGGTGGAATAGGGAATAACGATTTCAGATCAATGATTTTTCTCTCAAATATCCAGCAATTTGGCAACACCTGATGACATTTGGGGTACTTTTAATTAGTGGCAGACAGCAGGTCAACACTCTGGATTCTTCAGGGCATGGTCACCTCCAATAAAAACAGACTTTTACTTGAGTGGCTTGGCCACAGCGACAAGGTGACCTCATATCCCTGTGGCCTGAGGTAATAAGGATGAACAATGAAATCTGATTAGATACCTTTAATATCATGAGAAGCAATCCGTTGATATGTTGTTACATTGGTGCACTACAATCATGCTTAATCGATTTCATATTATGTTTTAACGTAATTTCACAGCAATTATCACTCATAAGTCTAGCAGATTATTATTCTGTATCAATCATCACACATTAGATACAATTGTTCAAACCTGATAAATCAATATTGCCTCGTCTTGTTCAATAATGAGTCTTGTTCCATAATTGCTTGGATATATTTTCTAGTACTCGTTCATCATTCATGTTATGTCCTTAATAAACATCCGAGTACAAATATAGATATGCACAACTCACTCAGATTCACTACACATTTTCAACGATGTTAGTCAATTCAGTGTTCTGTTCCCATAAATCCATTTTATCCTCTCTGTGTTCTCTCCCATTGAGAGTTAGTTCCTTATTCATCGGTCTGTAAGTTACTCACAGAGAAGGCTACTTCACGCGATCATCATTCTCCAGTAGGCGACTCCACTCCATGTAGAGTGAAGCCTCAGGCGCCTAGCATAAGCTCTTACTCCAATGAGGAGTGGCTTTCTCTCAAGTTCTCTACTAGATCTTATCCTTGTACTCAAGTGCTGCTCTCTGCAGCGACTGCAGAGGTATACTCCTCTGCCGCTTACGTCAGCAACCCACATGATCATTACCTTCCATATACAGATGATCTGTTTTAAGTTTAACTTCCGGCTACTGCCATCTTGCTTTGTGTTAGCAGTACCTGCACACACATCAAACCTTATTGAAATATCCAGGCACAAATTCTCATTACTGAAGTCACAACATAATCTCGGACGAGCACATAGTGCAACCTAAATTGTTACTGAATATGTTTAGAGGAATTACATGTATAAAGATTGTATGATGAGATGATAATGGGATGGATAAATAGATATGTACCTTCTGTCCTTGTGCTAAGGCAACGCTATCTTATACTAATTTTGATCGTTGGGATAGAGTTCTTCTGTAGTTTCAGTTTGTGTTTAAACAGTTCTTCGACAGGAATTGTGGATAACTGGTTTAGTATTTGGATTTGAATGCTTGTTTTGTCTCAGCGCATTTCAAGTCCTCGCCTTACTCATTCAAGAGCTTGATCCCCCTATAGGATGGGGATAGTTGATAATGTTCAGTCCGTGGTTTCCTCAATTTAAATAACCTTTCCCTCAATGATGATGATTTCTACCTCAACCCTATTTGCACGGCCAATGCTACAAGGTGGGTTTATAAATGTGTTGTACCATTTACTATATACCCATGCCGTATATACTGTAAATATGCACCAGCATATGATGTAAAAAATACTGTACGGACCGCTGGTCCGAACACTAAAATACGGACCACCTTGCCATACACGTTTATTAAAAAATTGGTTGTTAAGCCAAATGAAATTGATTTTTTTTAAATTTTGGAAATAGTAGATATATAACGTCCAACCATGCTTGTACAATTCACAGAACTCGATGATAATTTACCATTTGTAAGGAACTCAGCATAAATGCCTCGGTCCGTACAAACCGTAAATTACCATCTCGTTCTGTGAATTGTACAGCATGGTCAGGACGTTCTATATAAATACATAGAGGTGGAAGATGTCGATTATCACTATGATTCTGTGATCACGATCAGATGGTATGGTGTTATCGTGACACTGTACTGATCTTTGAGGGACCATGATGACCCTTACCTGAGCAGGAATACTGTGTGCCAGTAGATTCTCAAGGCTCTAAGCCTAGATCGTTAAGAATTCTTCTCCCATAGAGCATAGTGAGAACCTGTACAGAATACCACTTAGAGAGTGTGAGATCTTATGAGAGGAATGCACAGTTACCCTACCTCAGAGATTACCTTTAAAGTCTGCCCCCACCTACCACGATTCTGGTCGCGATTGGCCTTATGACGGCCTTCCCGACACCATTCCAATTGTAGCGTGAGGTCTGGCAAAATCGTGGTAGGTGGGACAGGTTTCTGCGATTCCGTCCACGACAGCTCACGATAGGCTGCGATGAAATCGCCAATCGTAGAGGTCCCGATAATTTCCAACATGTTGGAAATTTCGTAGCCTGTTTTAGGGTATCGTAGCAGACGCTGGTTTCGTCGTAGAGCTATCGCGACCATAGTTTATGTTATTGGTCCTCCCAAGGCGTTGCCACGCTCTACGATTTCAAACTGTTGGACCTATCGGGGACCTCCCGATAGGTCACGATTTCCGCATTTCAAATCGTACCGATCGGGAAGCATGTCGTGGCCTATTGTGGTAGGTTGGGGTCCCCTCTTAACTGTAATATAAAACTGGAAGCTCTTCCAAATCACCGAATCATCCATCACAATCTCCACTGATCAGAAATTAATCAAAATTAGGTTACTACTACAAAATCACGAAGGCATTTAACCTAATTAATTTGTAATCCTCTTTGACGCCATAGAATCAGGTGAGGTTTGCATATTATGGGATTGAGCTATTATGAATTATCTTCAAACAATAGCAATGTTGAAATGGCGGTAAAGCCGGAGACACACCAAGCGAGAAACGCAGCGAGTTCCGTAATCACAAACACAAAATGGCCTATATGTGAGCTATTATCTCATATTTCACCTGATCATTGCTTCCAAGATGCTAAATTATTGGCAGGAGATATTCCTATGAAATAATATCTCCCATACACGCCAATTTATGTTGGCGATTCCAGGGATCGCTGTTTTCACTCACTTGGTGTGTCCCTGGTATGAGAAAGAACTAGGAGCAGATTGATAATGAAGTCTAACTTTATGGTTATTTTATGTTTTGGTTATTTTATTCAAGACCCACAAAAGGAAATCAAATTTGTAAAAATGGCTTCAAGATTATAAAATATCTCACTCTCCAAGCATAGGTAAAGGTCACATGAAACATCTGCTGGGAGAGTAACATAACATACATGTAGTTGGTGGATGTGGCCGTGTATTTAGAAGGAAACCCACGAGATGAGAATAGCATGGTAAACAACGAAACGAAGCTGAGTGAATTACGTAGCGGTCAAACGAGGTGGAGTACAGACCAAGTTATTCTCATCGAGTAGGTTTCTGATTTTATCTCATCCCATATAATATCATATATTGCTGGAATAACTCGCCAAATTAGCCATTGAGTATTACGTGCGATACTTTCACGGCCGTGGAGTAAGAGTTCCTAACATTAAGCCAATGGAGAAAAATACAGGAGTGAGATAATTAACCGAACCAGAGCTCACTAGTGAGGTTCTGGTGGCCAGTGTTACACATCATCATGGTTTTCAGACAGATGGCGCCACCTCCACCCACTGCCAAATCACGTGACCCGCGGACGCCTCCCCGTCCCCCACACCTGGCCGCGTCTCTTTTTCGTGTGAGACAGAATTCATCTGGAGGTTCTGTCACGGGAACAGGCCTTTTTCCACAGGCCGGTGTCGTACGTTATCTACGTGGTTACGCAATGCGTGCGGCCAAACATAGCCCTGGCAACGTATATTTTAGCATTGGAGTGTATATTATGTTATTCTCCCAGCAGATGTTTCATGTGACCTTGACCTATGCTTGGAGAGTGAGATATTTCATAATCTTGAAGCCATTTTTACATATCCTATTTCTTTTTGTGTTTCTTGAATAAAACATTCTAATACCCACGCACATTATTTCCATAGAAATAATAACGATTGGATCATATTCGATTGTATGCCAGCTCCAATTTGATGTATCATACATGCATATCACCTCAATGATACTTTAGATATACCTTAGATAACACAGGGACACTGTAACTGTATAAGCACTTATACATTGGCAGGCCTAGCTGTAATATGCTTATCTTTTTCCAAGTTAAAACCAAGATGATTACAAACTATAAAGTTTAGACAGCTGAGACCCATTAAAACAATACCCTAGTTTGTTCCAGCAATCTAATCTTTAAAAAAACAGCACTCCTGCAATCACAGCCACCATTCACACTCTAGGTCTGATTGCTATATGTCTCTTTATACATGCTGTCAGACTCGGCCGTGTTTGTCCGAGCGGCCGTGTAACTAGACAGTGGACCATAAGGCCTGGCGTCCACCTACTACGATAGAAATTTAGACCTACCGATATGGCACCGATACAAAAAGCAAATATCGGGAAGGTGCATAATCGTAGACATATGTCTAGACATGCCAATCCACCATGCATTGTATGGGGTTTTATCAGTGTCTAATTGCAGAAACCTGGTCAACTGCCCCGATATTAGTTGACCT
The DNA here is from genome assembly GCA_950022655.1 of Alentia gelatinosa. NCBI lineage: Eukaryota > Metazoa > Annelida > Polychaeta > Phyllodocida > Polynoidae > Alentia > Alentia gelatinosa. The sequence continues at coordinate 7,355,255 of OX465588.1, read as the reverse complement.
TCTGACGCGATTTTGATTTTGTGTCGGTAGGTGCATCATAGACCATATCGGAGCCATATCGTGGTAGGTGGACGCCGGGCTTTAGATGGCGCTGAACGGCAACACCTGTATTGCACAAGATGTAAATAGGGTTGCGCGCTCCTGTACTTTCCATTCTTAAAGGCATATCAGATAATTTGGCTTGAAAATTAAAACCGATTTTCCTAAAAATTGAATATGAAGATCTCCAAGTGGTGTGGAATACATATCTAACTTAAAGGATGGGGGTTACCATGCTCGCTTCTGATTTATAGATCAATATTATGATTACATTACAAAAGAATATATGGAAATTCTTTAAAAGTTGATTTTCACATTATATTAATGGACATTGGGTCATTGAACACTTACTGTTACTTTCATGTGTACCTAGTTTGTTATTCATATACAAATTAAAAGGAATTTTAATTCCATTCACCCTAAGGTTAATTAACCCTTTAACAGCAGCATGATGCCTCCAGGCATTCCCCTGGCTACAGCAGCATGATGCCTCCAGGCATTCCCCTGGCTACCCTAAGCATAATGCCTCCAGGCATCAAAGAGGCATCATTGATACTTATATACAAAATTCAATAAATAGAAAAATAATTGTTTGAATTGAAAGAAATTTTGATGTAGTAAAAACGGCATATTGACCTTTGATTTGGTATAATAAAATATCATCAGCTACCAAGGTAAATTACTCAAATCACATGACACATCATGTGACATTGCTATTTTCCAAAAAAAGGTGCCTGCTGTAGCAGGGTCGTTTATGCAGGCAAAGCCTGCAGTACAATGGTGGGCAGAGGAACTGGGTGCTGCAGGGAAAGGGTTAAGTGTACTCCAGTGTATTGATCTCAGGATTCAATGGCTTCAATCAATGGATTCAATGGCTTCTCAAATGGAACTCATAATGGCGATGCGTGTTAAATTGTTTAATTTCGTTGCCGTATGACCTGAAGAAGAAATCGTGACCTCACAAAAGAAAACTGGGTATTAACAAAAACATTTTGGAAATCTCTTTTATTGAGAATCACTAACCACTCCTTGGAACTAAGAATAGGTTTGGTAAAATAATCCAGGATCCAACGCATGTTGAAGTACAGTACTCTGAAGGTAAAATATTTAGGATTGACATGCTTTTAGGCTTAAGGATTCCTTTAAGAACGTCCTGAGTAGGGAATCAATTTTTTTTATCAAGTGGCAAAATTTAATTAAAATGCATTCATCTAAACTCTGTTGTATCAGGATCTAGATAAATTATATCAATGCGTCATATATGTATTCACTGTAAAACAGATGCTTGGGTGTTGAATTTCATAAACAGAATAATATCAAGAAACGTCATGAAATTCTATATGATTGTTTGGCTTGAGTTGTCTTCACGGAATGATATCATGAAGCGGAGTTGAGTGATATCTGTAGCAGAAGACAATGAATGCCATGTAAATAATTATATAAAATTAAGCGACGGTTAGATTTTATCCTACCCTGTCAAGTGTTCTTAATTGCATATGTCACCCGTGGCATATAAATATCATATGGCATAACCGTGGCATACAGTCACACCATGTTAGGTCTATGGAGATTTATATGAGGGGTAGGATAATAACCGTGGCATACAGTCACACCATGTTAAGACTATGGAGATTTATATGAGGGGTAGGATAATAACTGTGGCATACAGTCACACTATGTTAAGTCTATACAGATTTATATGAGGGGTAGGATAATAACCGTGGCATACAGTCACACCATGTTAAGTCTATAGAGATTTATATGAGGGGTAGGATAATAACCGTGGCATACAGTCACACCATGTTAAGACTATGGAGATTTATATGAGGGTTAGGATAATAACTGTGGCATACAGTCACACCATGTGAAGTCTATAGAGATTTATATGAGGGGTAGGGTAATAGACGTGGCATACAGTCACACCATGTTAAGTCTATATAGATTTATATGAGGGGCAGGGTAATAACCGTGGCATACAGTCACACCATATTTAGTCTATGGAGATTTATATGAGGGGTAGGATAATAACCGTGGCATACAGTCACACCATGTAAAGTCTATAGAGATTTATATGAGGGGTAGGATCTCTTGGCTGGTCAAACACGTTATTCACATGATACTATCTTACCTTAATTGGTACCTGACAGTAAACATAAAGCGATGTAGTTAGGAAGCTATTCCAAATCCGTGCAACACGAGAGGAAGATCTTACAACAGTAAGAAGTTGTGTCAAATAATAAAAAACACAAAAAAACACCATGGGTAACTTATGGCCTTTGGTCAGGGGTGGTCATTGCCCCCCTCTATATTGTCTTCCTTTTATAGGGGACAGAGCCATTGTCAGTTCACGATACAGTCACTAGGTGGTCAGGGGACAAAACCAGTATTCTGGCTAATTTTTCTTACAAAATTCAACTGCCTTTCAATGTTTTACCATGGTTCTGTTCACTCTCTACACCCATCCCAGAGCAGGATGACATAATAATTAAACCAAAGACATGATATTTTCCACATAGAACACTTTATATACATACGTGAGCAAGGCTAGAGTTGTGACAGTTCCCCATTATCACTCACTTCTTTTCCACCTGCATTAGTGAAGAACACCTACCTTTTCAACTCCAGTAGTGAAGAACACCTACTCTGGGGGCGTCATGGCAGCGCCCATGGATCATAGGCTATATGCCGTATATTGCACACCCCATGTGCGCCCCGCCCCCCACCCCCCGTGTCTTAATCTAGGACCATCTTCCTACGCTTCGTTTCCGTTTCCCTAGAGCTACCCCTCATTGTCCCTTCAGCCGTCAGCCTTCACACTACACTCAACCTCATCTTTTTACCCACCCACCCACACCTCTTCTACTTCACCTACCTTCGTAGGCCTCTTCTATCATATCTTATTACATATTATATTTTCATAATTGACTCATTACTCCATTAATAAAATATCATTTCATATATTATACATAATTAAACTCTTCAACCATATTGTGTTATTTGTGATATGTTCTTCTCTTTATTGTTATCTTAATTTAGTCTTCATGGATTTAATTTTGATGTGTCCCCCAAAAGGAATAATTTCACATGTTTGAATATGGTATGTATAAGCCTAAATGATTGTAAAGAACTTACAACTTTGTGGATGCGTTACAACCCTATTATTAAAAATTACAACACAAGTGGTCTATCTGAACACATGGCATAGCCAAGAAAACCAGTTGTATACCAACTGAGGCTTATTGCCACTTTATTGATTTACACATATATTACTACGTTGTACAAAACCAGGGAAGGAACATACTGTATACCTTATCAATTGAAATCAATAAAGAAATCTTACCAAAAAAAAAAAAAAAAAAGAATAAATATTTATAAAGACAACATAAAATCCGTATTTCCCTTATGGAATTGAATAAAATTTATTTGCCCAACTACAGCCTTCTCTCGTCCATCAAGGGATATCGGGTAATACGGACATGTTGAGCATTGATGTAAATCAGTGTAAACACCTCTACTCTTTACAAAGCAAATCCAACGCGAGTGGTAATTCAGAGACCACAGAAACCCAGGAATCCTCTCAAATACCCCTCACAAAACCCTCACTAACGAACAGGTCGCCGCTGAAAGGCTCTCTCGTCCTGAAGTCTTATTAGGAGTGTATTTAGTGGTCGGTGTCCGGCTTAAAACCCTGGCCCTCATTAGGAGCCCATAGGTGTTCCCTGATCAGGGTAGGTCTGTGTCCCTCCCTCTGGGATCCTCCTAGACTTGCTCAAGTCTTTGATAATGAACATTCATTAAATGAAAATCGCAATCAGAATAAATTTCATTAGAGCATGTATCCTTATCTGACTGGTCCATGAATCAAAGACTTGTCCACTGTGAACAGAATCTCCTTTTTATGGCCCCAAGCTGCTCCCTGTAACCCTATACCTCCTCCTACCCCTCCCCCCTCCCCTCCTCCAGTTCCCTGGCCGCCTGTATTGTCATAGCAATTAAATTTTGCCTGCTCCTGACTGGGCCTGATTGAGATCAAAGTGACAGGGTATCAATCTCCCAGCAGATATTGTGACCAGTTGCCAGGATATCTGTATGGAGAATGTTGGGAATACTGGTGTTAAACAGCGCAAGAAATCCAACACCATTATCGATTGTAGAGTCCCTGTATTCCAGCAAGGAGGGTAGCCATAGGATGCAGGGACTGGAGCAAGTCTAGGATCCTTCCCCTCCCCTGCTTTTCTGGTGGATAGAGGAACATGTTAGCCCGGGAAGCATTGCCAATGTGCAATCACATGTTTTATCCTACCCCTAATAAAAAACGCCATAGGCTTAACATGGAATTTGTTTATGTCACGGGTGTGACATAAAGTGTTGTTTATGCCACTACTTTCTTATACTGAAAAATATGGAAACGGGGTAGGATAAAATCGAGACAGCACTCGTTTGAGTTTGAGCTTATTTATGACACTCATTTTGTTGGCTCCGTAATGTCACTCGTCTTTGACTCGGGAAAGTATGGAGCCAACAAAATGCGTGGCATAAATAGCCTCAGACTCAAACTCTTGACATCTCTTTATAATACCAGGGACACACTAAGCGAGTGAAGGCAGCGATCTCTAGAATCGCCAACACAAATTGGTGTCTATGTGACATAATATCTCCTGCCTATAATTTAGCATCTTTGAACCAATAATCAGGTGAAATATGAAATAATAGCTCACATATAGGTCATTTAGTGTTGGCGATTACGGAACTCGCTACATTTCTCGCTTGGTGTGTCTCGCTTTAAAGCCGGAGACACACCAAGCGAGTCAAGGCAGCGATCTTTGTAATCGCCAACACAAAATAGCATGTATGTGAAAAATTACTTTACAGTAATATCTCCCACCAATAAGTTAGTGTCTTGGAAGCAAAAATAATGTGAAATATAGAATAGTAGCTAACATATTCGCCATTTTGTGTTGGCGATTCCGGAAATCGCTGCGTTTCTCGCTTGGTGTGTCTCCGACATTAGGCCCATTCCCACTTAGCGATTCCTGCCCCTGAGACAACTGCCCGGCATAATCGCCGGGAAACCGCAGTCGCACAGCGGGTGGTAGGGCATAGTCGGCGATTCAGTCTAGGTCACATCAGGCTATGCCCTGATATATTTCAAACATGTTTGAAATAGAATCGCAGGAGACTGATGCACTTTTTTGAGGGAATCCAATCGCAGGCTCAAGCCCGGACAATGGGGGTAGGACAATAGTCACTGACGATTTTGTCATTTTGCGTTCACACTTGGTGACTCGGCAAATTTCTAGAAGTTTTAACTGATAGTTGGCGATGGGTGCCCTCTGAATGCCTCAAAATTGCTTAGTGGGAACTGGGCTTTGAGCAAGGTAACTACCATCAGTTTTCTGGTGCATTGCAGGATTGCCTGACAGATACTTCTTGGGTTTCACGCTGGTTCCCGCTACAGAGCATGACAAAATATGTCAGTGTTTTAGGGGAGTAGTCTGACAAGTTATCTTTTTTTTTGCGGGTATTGTGTTTCATACATCAATATCACCAGATTCGGCACATTTTGCCGTTCTTCCATCTGGGAACGTATACAGATTAGCTTACATCATGTCAGCTAAACAATACTGTTCACTATTTGATTATATGTCCACCTTTGTTCTTACATAGTTTTTTTTCCAATAAAGAACAGTGTTTATTAACATTCTCGATACATGATTTCAATTAAGAAATATGAAGCATGTAATACAAATATTCAAAACAGGGTTTAAAGTTGTTAATGATATTCATGATAGTCTGTTTTCAAGCTCTTCTCTTTTTTTTGTTATGTTATATAATCAATGAGTATCGGAGTGAAAAGTTTGGAATCTCCATTGGACTACACTAGTTGCCACCCTTTCTGTTATCAGTCATTCAATCTTTAAAAAAAAATACATACCACAGTCATACAAATACAAAATATAACCATATTATTTAGGTAATCAATAATCCGGTATCTGATGACACCATTGAATTCCAATGTTGGCGTGTACAATTCTTGCTTCATGTCGATATGAAGATACAATTACATAGTATGAGGTATCAAAATCTAGTTTATCAACCTTTATATAATAACACAATCTAAAATTTCAAAATTAGGCTGTCATACAGTCATTTGCCTCCGCATGTTTATACCATCTGGAGTAGCCTAGGTGGATAGTCAGAGCAACTTTCTGGGTGCAGAAAAGGAAGAAAAAATTGAGAAGGACATTGACAGTAACCAGACAGGACATTTGTACAAAAAATATGGAAAAGGGAGACCCATCCGAGTTGTCCCATGCTACTCTCCAGTGCATATATTGTCATGTACTTTTTCATTCACAAACCTTTTTCCGAGTCTTTCAAAAAACAAAACATATACATCTGGCCAAGATTCATACAGGCCGCTTTTTCTATCCTAATTTTCCTTTTTAGAATTTGAGTAACATCTAAATCATTTTGGTAGAACAATCTCTGTCTGTGAATAAACATCTTAGCATGTAAGAGAAGAAATATTCTTACATAATTATGGATAAAGGTGATTCAATGAGATGAAATGTTGATGATTGAATAAACATACAGAGCTTAGAGCTGTTCTTTTCACTCATTTTGTATAGTTTATATTCAGGGGTCATTTATGGTCACATAGCAGAGTCAAAATTAGGTATATCAGAATTGGTAAAATCCAAAGATTTAACTCAATTCTACAATTGGTAATGGGGGGTAGACAATACTGGAGGGGTGCATGCGGTACCTCCAGTCTCAGACTGGGTGTACCGGTACGCCCAGTCTCAGACTAAAAGGAAATTTGCTGTCTCCACTGTGCGTTTTCCTGCGTTGTGATCCTGAAAGTACCTCCAGTCTGAGACTGGGCGTACCTATGTACCTTGGATCGCACAGTGCAGACAGGGCTTAAGGATCTAACATTAGAAACATTGCAATTCCATTACCTTATATGTCCGTGCATTTCAAGCGAGTGTAGATGAGTTATTTGAGAAATTCCATGATGGAGAGAGGTTGTGCTGGTTCTCCTTGCCAATGTGAAGAACCGAGGAACCAGCGTAAGTTCAAGTCGCTCACTCTTTGCACAAGCTGTGCGTTACCTGTCCTATTGTTCATTGGGACCGGGATTCAGTCTCTAGAACATGTGGTCGCTGCTGATTATGTCTGCTTAAAGCCCTCGTGCTTATTTCCCGCCAATAGGTGTTCGCTGATAAGGGGAGTGTCTGTATCTTTCCTTCTGCGCTCCTGCAACCCCCCTGCTTTCCGAGCGTCAATTTAACTCTTTCGCTATGCTGCAAAGCATTAAATATACACCCTGAAATACACTGCTGCAGTACCATTTTCATCCCTGTAGTACACTGGCACTTTTCACAATATCCGAAGTGCCGCTATTATGTCACACCTCCATGGTAATCCAAACTAATTAATAAAAAAATAACTAATAATTCATGATATTAATGATAAATATTATCAAAATTTTCGCATTATTCCATTAAATAACAGCAATAACTTAGATTTCGGAAACAAGGCATCATAGTGTACTACGCACGGGAATGCCTCAAGGCATCACAGTGTACTATGCACACGAATGCCTCCAGGCATCATAGTTTGGCCGAAGGGTTAATAATCTAGAATCTTACATGTAGACCCTTTTCTGTAGCTTTCTTCAACACCTATGGATGACCTTATGGACAGCTAAGGCCTGGCGTCCACCTACTACATAGAAATTTAGACCTACCGACATGGCACCTATACAAAAAACCAAATATCGGAGACATATCGGGAAGGTACAAAATCGTAGACACATGTCTAGACATGCCAATTCACCACACATCACAAGGGTTTCTTTTCGGTGCCTTATCATAGAAATGTTGTCAACTGCCCCGATATTATGTGACCTTCTAACGCGATTTCGATTTTTATGAGGAGGTGCATCGTAGACCATATCGGAGCCAAATCGTAGTAGGTGGACGCCGGGCCTAATACTGTCTTAACGAACGAGTTACAGAGAAGGGTTTACATGTAAGATCCTATAGATTATTAAACGGGCCCCTGGTGGGTACAGGAACATGTGGTCCGTGCTGATAATGTCTGCTACTGCCTTTTACTTTGCATATCGCTTTATCAGTATTCCTACCTCCATTATTGCCGCTTGCATGGCATGGCATTTACCGGGATATTGCTAATTCGCCTCTGTTATGCAGGTGGAAACGGATATTGCTTCTGCCATTCCTGGAGTTATCGCCTGGGAAGGCCTACTCTTATGGGTATTTTTGGTGCAGCCTTATGGCATGTGGAATGGGAATAAGAGCGATGCTGTCTTCCCACACACTCTTGGGCTTATATCAGGAAATTGATTTTAAATTTTATTGTTTCACGGCAATACTGCCTGTTCACACACTCTGGTGCTTGGAAAATTGAATTTAAAATTAATCTATTGTTTCACGGCAATGGAAATCACAACGCATTCTGCATATCACTTTTTTTAAAGCTTTTATTAAGACGAAGTTCACAGATATATAGTCGTGATTTTCCACTTAAATCCGTTATATAAATAGACATAGTACAATACAGAACACATCAGAACAAAAACGTAAACTACATCGGCCATTATATGGGGTCGCATAATCATCACAGGCACTTTCAGGTATGCATTCAACAACTATAATGTGGGCAGCTTTGTCTGGCCTGAAGAAGTATCAATAGTTACACACACACTTTGACAGATGTTAACGGTACAATTTATAACATACACACGTTGGAGACCAATGGGAGTAAACAACAACACACCTCGTCACATATCCCGAAACCTTCATTGCAACACCAACAAGGGGAAGTTATTTTTAAGGAAACAGATTTTTCTTTTTTAGCCCAAACAACTCATCTTTTGAAACTTTATGATTTGAGGAATGGATTGATATATTACACGATCTCTACATATTGCTGACTGCCATGATTTTATTCAATCTTCCTCTATATTTATCATCAAGAGAATTGATGAATTAATGTGCTCAACATTGAACTGCCGAAGCATTTTTAAGCGTCTATTTGTATTGGAATGCCCAGAATGTGGCAGAGCTCGTAATAGACTCGATAGCACAGTTTTATTACTATGCGTCAACCCCTTGTGTTTTACGGCCGCCTGTCCACAAAACCATGGCTTATTGTCTATACATTCCATCCACAATAACCGTTAAATGACTATATCCTGGGGATTATAAGACTAGGAGCAAATAGTATGTTCATCATTGATGAATGCGCATGCAATTACAAATGAATAACTAAAAAAGAAATTCTACAGACCTAAATCGCCGACACCCACCCCCGGGAATGAGGTTAGTCTGGAAAAAGTTTTACCAATACAAATGAATAACAAGTAAAAGGTTTGAGTTACATTCAGTAAATGGATAGTTTTCTGTAACCCACTTGCCATTTCTGCAACTGTTTATCTTGGATCCAAATATTTCAAGCACCAGAGGATCCTGTGCGAAAACCACAAGTTTATTCATATATATACGCCATCGCGTAAGTGCATGTATCGGCTGTATATTGACATGTTTCCTCTTCTATACGTCAGCGTAAAGGCTGTATTTGCTGCAAAGCTTATATGAAGAGTAATATCGTGTGCGGGACATGTATACGCGGGTCGTATACATTTTACACGTCTATAGATGAGGCGTATACACAATGGAAAATAGGACTACCTTGTATACACAAAACCATACCTTTCATACGCCGGGTGTATACTTAGTAGAAACCAAACGAGAGTTAGCCTTGTCAATGTTTATGCCACGATGGGCAGGTTGTGTATTACTACACGAGGCATTAGCTGAGTGTAGTGAGTAGCAGACCTGACCAGAGTGGTATAAACATTGACAAGGCTAACTCTAGTTCGGTTTTGTATTTATCCTACCCCATCTCACCGATATACAGAGAAAACTTTGTAATTATCCATGTTAGTAGTGTGTTGACACTCATCGGAGGATGACCACATTTATCAATGCTGCCGGATCTACTTTCGTTATCTGTTCCCTGATTGGTCCGTTTTTTTATTCACCTCGGTGCATAAATAGCACTTTATTCAACGCTCCGTCAAATACACTGAGTCAATGTTAAACCTATGGCGCTTTTTATGAGGGGTAGGATTTTTTTTTTTTTTTATTCAGGTAAGACATACAAATTCACCCATAAATGGGCGTTCTTCCTTGTTGTCATGGTAACAAAGACATACAATGTATACAGGACGTACAGGACATACAAGACATGGTCTGTTTCTGGCATGGTCGTGATAAAGTGTTTATATTTCCACAAGATCTGGTCTATTAAGGAGAAAGCCTTTTATTTGCAGTTTAAAATAAGAGGTGTCTACGCTTTTTTGAATTTCTGCAGGTAATTGATCCCAGACCCTTGTACTGAGATATAGGGATGACTGTCTATATTTTTCTGTTCTTGGGGGGTCTAGTTTCAACAGGATTTTTTGTTGTCTTCTTGTTGGTAAGTCTGAATTATCTCTGTGCATTGGGTCATTTGACCACCATCGCACCATTATTAGTAAGTGTATCATTCTTCGGTATTGTAGGGGTCTTAGAACACAGTTTTGGTATAACTCATTTATAGACATTTCCCTTATATTTCTTGTACGGATAGAAGTTCGCATGCAATGGTGGAACGACACATTTAGGCGTTGAATATCCCTTTTAGTACAACTTAGGTATATGAAGTCGACGTAATCAAATATTGGTAACATACATTGCTTCATTATAGTTATTCTGATATCCCTAGGTAGCAGATATCCTAGTAATTGCATTTTTTGCATTTTTTGTCTTGATTCAATGATGGTTTTATTGACTTGATTTTTGAAGGTAAGGTCACTGTCAAGTGTTATTCCTAGATAGTTAAAGGTATTAACCCTATGGAGGGTCGTTTCGCCTAAGGTGTTTGTTGGGAGTACCTTGTTTTTTAGATGTCTACCTACCCACATCTGTACAGTCTTTTTTATATTTATAAGCAGTTTATTATCATCCATCCATTTATTTATATTCTCTAAGTCTTAATGCATCTTTCTTATAGCTGCAGTTGGGTCTGTGTCGCTTATTATTAGGACTAAATCGTCTGCGAACATTAGGGCTTTACTATATTTGATCACTGTAAAGATGTCATTTACAAACATTATAAAAAGGGTTGGTCCAAGAACAGACCCTTGAGGGACCCCACATGTAATACTCATTTTTTTCGATTCTATGTCCCCTAGTTTTATTGACTGTGTTCGACTACTCAGGTACGAATTAATTAACTGGATGAAGCTGTCAGTCAGGCCATATTGTCCCAATTTTCGGTACAATAGCTTGTGACAGACGCTGTCAAACGCCTTTCGGAGATCAACAAAAGTACACAAGCTGTACATTTTATTATTCATTGCCTTATGTAAAATTACTGTAAGGTGGAATATAGCTTGACTGGTGGATCGACCAGGCATAAAACCATATTGAGTTGTAGCAATATAGTCATGGGTGATCAGATGTCTAATTAGTTGTTTTTGGATAGCTTTTTCTATAATCTTCGATATTGTCGGTACTACCGTAATTGGGCGCCAATTTGAGAATTCTTTCAGTTCACCAGTTTTTGGTAGCGGGGTTACAGTCCCGTGCAGTAGTGATTGTGGGAACAAACAATTTTCCATTGTTGTATTTATCAGGTTCGTAATTATGATGGGTTTACTGATCAATAGTCTCCTCAACTGCCCTGATGTTAATTTGAATAAACCTGTTGATTTATTAGGGTCAATATCCTTTAGGATCTTAGTAACTTCAGCCACTGTTACCTTGTTGGGAGTCAGGACCTTTTCTGTTTGTTCGTTATCTGTAGTACAAGCGGTGCCTTCGACATTCCCAAGCAGGGTAAGTATATTTGGACCTATATTTACGAAATATTCGTTCATTTGGTCTGCAGTTTCTATGAGACTAAGACCATTTTCCATTGCACATTTTTTATATAGACCATCATTATTTGCTTTGGGTTCCCAAACCTCATTTACCACTTTCCAGAGTTTTCTCGGTTGTTTCTTATGTATTTCTATAGATCGTTTGACTGTATTCGCTCTGTGATCTCTAATTTGTTTATTTATCACTTTCCTCAGTTTTCTTATTTCCGTTGTTTTTATTTACGATTCTGTTCTCAGCAAGAAGTTTCAGTAAAGAGGCTCTATGTTTTATTGCATTTTTAGTAGTTCTAGGTAACTCTAGCCCAGATTTAGTTACTATGGAATAGTCTCTAGTTGGGCAGGCTGTATCAACTAGTTTATATATATGTTGTTCCAAGTGTTGATTCAAGTCAGCATCATCCGATGGTGCTTGGTATGCATTCATGTGATTACTTATTTCTTTATCTGTTAATTTGTTAAAATTTCTTCCAGTTATTACAGTATTTTGGAGTTTAGTTTTTGTGTGTTTTCTTTGAGCAGACGTTGCGACATGATCTGATACATAGTAATTGAGGTTGCCCGATTTCATGACGTGTTTGCTATTTGTATAGAAGTGGTCTATTTTACTTTTACCTTTATCGAAGATATACGTATCTAGGGTTTCCAGTTGTTGTAAGGTATTCTTGATCAGAAACGATTTCAGGATTCTGTATTTCGGACTCATTCTGGTGTTAGTGTTTACGTTTAGATCACCTTGTATCCAAACCTCATAGTTATTAAACTGTTCATCAGAAAGAATATTACTTAAGTAATCATAACAGGCTCTGACATTCTTATGCGGGGGGCGATAGACTGATATTATTAGTAGTTTCTTCCTTTGTGGCTCGTTTATTGTACATGTAAGTACTTCATATTTTGGTGTAGATGAACAATATTTATCTATTCTTTGAAAGTAAGGTTGTATTCTTAATTGTGCATATAGCGCGACTCCACTGCCAATTTTGTCATCATCATAATCTCGGTCTAGTCGTGTTAGGAATAGGTTATCAATATTTAGTAGGTTAATGGCATGACGTTTTAGCCACGTTTCTGTGATTGTGACATAACTACATTCCTGGAAGATTTCATATAATTGGTCTAGCTTTGTGTAGAGGCTGTGTATATTTACGTTTAAGAATACATCACCTTTTAAATTACGTAATTCTGTTGGAGTTATATAAGCCATATTTTAAAAATAATAATAAGACAATGTATATCATAGATTAGATAGACCACGTGTATTTCACAATAAACCGACCAGCCAGGCAAGCAACAAGAAAAACATATAACATATAGTGCAATTACAACATTGGTCCCATTTAATAAGGACCGATGTAGCTCCATTGGTATGTATCCCAGGAGCATAGTTTCGTGCAGTGCAAATAACATAAAGTCAATTATATAGCTATGTTTCATCATTAAAGTCATCTTAGAATGGTATAGTGGTATATCAGTTCAGTTGGTATAATAGTATTATATAAGTCGGGTTACGGTTTCATGGTATTATCTTCTCTAAATAATTTAGTTAATGTAATATTACTAGTAACATTAAGCAGTTCTAATTTATACTGTGATATAAACTATATTAAAATATATGTAGGTATCAGGTAAGTAATGTCTGTTATATAACTTCATTGTCCAAGAAATAATAGTTAATTAGGGTCGATATCATCAGAATACAGTAGTTAAAGTCAAGTTGGAGTTCATCAAGCCAGTAGTGTTTTTGGTTATCCAGGTATTCCTAGTCGCGGGCAGTGCATATTTCGGTCATTTGACCTGATTTGTAGATATATCTGGTCATTTGACCTAGAAGGATAAATATATAAACTGGTGGTTTTCGCGCAGTGTGAGGTATCTTGGTCTTGAGTGATTGGTCATGGTCAGCTGGACATGCCTCTAGGACACTGGCACCCTGCTCCTTTCTCACTATCACAGTAAAAATCACTGCAGATAGTGAAAGGATAGTTCTCTCAAAGCACGTTGGAAGTTCAATGTGACAACTCCCTTTAGGCGATGTGTACAGGGCGTGCAATAGGTTCCCGGATGTCTCGGCCCCTTTGGCATCTCGGACCCCCTACGGCACCTCGGACCCATCGGCACCTCGGCCCCCCGCTTTCACAGCTTTCACGCCTTCATGCGCGAAAACCGTGAATTTCTTCCAATGTGATTACTTACCCAAAATACGGATTCCCAGCTTTGCTGTATTATATCACTTGTCTATTTTCCACAATAAAGAATCTTACAAAACAAAAGAATATCTTACAAAACATGTGTGATATCCCTATCCCAAACATTAACCCTAAACCTAACCCTAACCATTTCCCTATCCCTAACCCTATCCCTAATCCTATCCCTAATCTTAACCCTATCCCTATCCCTTACCCTAACCCTATCCCTATCCCTAACTCTATCCCAAACCTTAACGCTAACCCTAACCTTATCCCTAACCCTAACCCTATCCCTAACCCTAACATTAACCCTATCCTTAACCCGCGAAATCGGGAGTGCGAAATGCGGCCGCGAGAGGGCCGAGATGACCGCACAAAAAGGGGTCCGAGATGCTGAAGGGGCCGAGATGACCGTGTACCGTGCAATCACGTTCTGAAACGTTGTCATAACGATAGACAGAAAGTAATGACTGAATCGAACCGGAATGCAGAGAACACAAGCTGTTACCTTTCAAAAACTCTAAAAAGAAGAGCGAATGAGGAGTCCCCTCCTCGGCATGCTAGACCACTATCTTCGATTAATATGGGAACCCACCGGGTGAGAAGCAGGATCAATATGGACATGAGTAAAAACAAAACATTCACAAGTTATCACGGACGTTCTTTGGACGCTCTTTGGTACATAATCCGGATTAAATATCTCGCCAAGGTAGACAGTGCTTTATGAACGGAAATGATCGAACTCAATTCGCCATTCACAGATCGTTCGATGGATTTTGAATTATTATCCACCTGCCTTTTCTCACCATAGGAAATAACTCTTTAAATTTACTACCAACTTTAATGATCTGGGTAGGGATCTTTACCTTGTATACATTTCGTCAGTGTCTTAACTATGTTCTCTGCATTTGAAATAACAACTACGATAGTGATAATATTTGATGGAATTTGATGAAAGTATGGTTGTGCCCTGTAGCTTGGGTGGTTGTATCATTAGCGGTAGTCTTCTAGGCTTGGCATCCACTGAGCTCCAAATCGTCTACGATGTCCCTAAAAACCAATTACGATGGACGCTGATGTTCCTACTCTAGACGTTTGTCTAACATAAAGATGGTCCCGATCGTCTATGCTTTGTCAGAGCGTGCTTGCACGCGCTAAATACATCATCTAGAGGTTAGAGGCAGGGTTAGAGTGGTCACATTGAACTTTCAGTGTGCTTCCAGAAAACTATCCCTTTACTACCTGTGTGCTATTCACTGTGCTATTGAGAAGAGAGCAGGGTGCCAGTGTCTCAGGGTCTTAGAGGTGTGCCCAGCTGACCATGACCAATCACTTAAGACCGAAATACCTCATGACCCACTGTTGCTTGATCTGTTTGGATCCTAGATAGGCAGTTGAAGAAATGGCAAGTTGACTGGGTGCAAGTGTGTTATAGAGAAGGATCCGTATACTCAATCTAACCCAAAACTTTCAATTGCTTTTCATTTATAATGGCACGCTCATTCATCAATGATGAATATACTATTAGCTCCTAGTTATATTATGCATTATAGTGCCTTGGAAGGTGTTAATTGCCTATCGTAGTAGGTGAACGCCAGCCCTGAAGTGGGATTCACACGATGGGATTCATGTACCCACAGGGTGTTTTTCTAAGACAAATCCCGCTGCGATTCTGTACCTGAACAAATTTTTCCGTATAAGTTATAGGGATTCATTTCAATGAGAATGTTTACCTCCTTGTAATTGTTAAAGACATTTCTCCCTAAAAAGGAACAAAATCTCATGAGATTTTGATCCCTGTGAGGTACATGAATCCCACTTTATACACACTGAAGCGTAGGCTATGTAACAATAAAAAGATAAGGGCACTGGGGCCTCTTTATTAGAGCGTGCTTGCACGTCCTAGATACATCACTTAGAGGTTAGATTGGTCACATTGAACTTTCAGTGTGCTTCCAGAAAACTATCCCTTCACTATCTGCATGCTATTCACTGTGATAGTGAGAACAGAGCAGGATACCAGTGTCTCAATGTATTAGAGCTGTGCTCAGCTGACTATGACCAATCACTCAAGACCAAAATACTTCAAGATCTGGTGCTTGATATCTTTTGGATCCTAGACAGTTGCATAAATAGCAAGTTGACTGGGTGAAAGTAGGTTACAGAAAACTATCCAACTACTAACTGAATCTAACCCAAACCTTTTAATTGTGATTCATTTATAATTGCACGCTCATTCATCTATGATGAACATCCTATTTGCTCCTAGTTAATCTAGGACCATACATCTGTACCCTTTTCTGTAAATGAAAATCCTTAAGGATCCTTAGGTGTGACGATTGACTCAGCACTCAGTTTTGTCGCGAATGTGAATGAATCTGTAAAGAGCATTCACTCGAGACTATTTAAATTGAGCAAAGTTTGTCCATGCCTGAATACCGAAGTAGCACAAAAAGTATACTTGGCCGTGGTAAGACCCACAGCAGAATATTGTTCCTTTGTGGTCGAAGATGCCCCTGCGACGCAGGTAAACAAGTTACAACTAGCCCAAAACAGAGGCCTACGCATTATTTAGGGATTCACTCGACGCAGACAAAGTATACAAGACCTCCACCGGAAAAAAAACGACTAGACTACCTAGACAGTAGACGGAACATGCAGTTGCTGTCGATCATGCATAAGCGATCAAAGGACCTGAGTAACCTTGACAATCGTCCTCGTAAAACACGCAGTGGCCAAAAGGTCAACTTCCGCATGCCCCGGATATATCTGAGTCACTACAAACACTCGCCTCATTACAGAGGCAACGAACTATGGACTAAATTGAGTGGAGAAACACAACACTTGGTCTCCAAAAAAGAGTACAAAGTTATAATTAAATCACAGTACTCGGCCTATGAATGGAGTGTATAGACATCATACTACTGTAATAACTTCATCAAACTCATCTCATCTCATTCTATTACTAACTCGCTTGGAAAATTGTAGACCACAATGTATTACCACAACACCAGTGGAAGAACTGCTCTGAGGCAGAACTGGCTGTCTTTTGAAATAAAACAAATTAAAAAATTGTCATTTAATGACATTTGATTCTGTTCGCTAAGACAGTATTAGCCAGTTTACAAGGTCGTCCTTAAGTGTTGAATAAAGTGCTTTCACATCGGCCCTGGCTTTCTATGACATACAGGAAAGGGTCATCATGCACGAGCCTAGATTATTAAACGGGCCCCTGTTTCCTTTTTAGTAATATTTAGAAGGAAACCCACGAGATGAAAATAGCTTGGTCCGTACTCCACCGAGTTTTTAAATAATGACAATTTTTTTTAGTAAGAACTGGTTTCTTGGGATGTATTCTAATTCTACATGAGTAGATTTAACATTTAATCCAGTTTATTCAATCTCAATAGGTAATATAGGCCAATTTGTATTTGCTTGATTTACATAGGGAATCTACTGAAAAATATGGTTTTCTTCAATTCTTTCAAAAACAATGACGGTGACCTATGATTTTTAAAAACATAAATAACTAGTACTATATATGTACTATATTCTGTGAAAATTTGAGGAAAATGACATAGGTTTTACTATGTGAAAAAATACATTTTAGAATTTCTATATATTCTTATATAAAATTATCATCATAGTGATCTAGAAATCAAAAACTAGCACGGTGACCCTCGATTTTTAAGTTAGATATGTGTTCCTCAAGAGTTTGGAGATCATTATATTAAATTTTCAGGAAATTGACATGGGTTTTAATTTTCAAGCCAAATTGTCCGATATGCCTTTAAGACTCAAAGCAGATGAAAGAAGAAAGGCCCAATAGCAGCAGTTGATAAATCCATACTAATTAAGATGGCATCGTTTTCCCAGCCTTGATTGAATACGTTTCCATGTTTATTTTATTGATTCCTTCCACGGGACGAAACATTGGGAAAGACCGGAATGCCCCATGGCACAAGTGATGGTGATTTTGGCTCTTAACTTCAATTTTGTCTCTTGGATCATTTACAATTTCCAAGTGCAATTTCTTTGTTTACGAAAGGCAACTTTTGGAAGAAGACAGGTAATGACACGATGGATATTTAATCACCCTTTTCTAAAAGAACCCGTGCCCAGAGGGACTTGCCTGTAGCCACGGAAACCATCTCCTCTCGTTTGAAGCTGTCCCAAAGAATACTGCCAGGCACACACCAAGCGTGAAACGCCACGATTTCCGGAATCACTATCACAAAATGGCATGTATGTGAGATATAATTTCATATTTCATCTGATCATTGCTTCTGATACGCTTCTGTATCTAAAGAAAATCTCATGCTTCTTATGAGAGATACATTACACCCAAAAAGAATCTGTCGGTGAGAGATATCACTCTGAAATTATATCGCACATACAATTCATTTTGTGTTGGCGATTCCAGAGATCGCTGCCTTGACTCGCTTGGTGTATCCCCAGCAGTCGATCAATTATATGTGTTAAGATATCGCACGGCAGTAACATGAAATAGTTATATCAGTTCTACCACACTATTGCTTGTCATCGCATTTGCGATGTCTTAAGGATGCACCCCCTGAGAATCTAAACCGTGTATTTATATATCAATTCTTTGATAGAAAAACAATATTATTGGTCGACATCTATGAAATACTACCTGCTACAAGGGGCGCAGTCTCATTTCATGCTCGCACCCTAGGGTCTTATCAAAGATGTTCAAGTGATGCTTTGTAAGTAGTTCTTCGGTAGTATGGGAGATACTTTACACCAAAAAAATCATCGGTAGGAGATATGACTTTAAAATGATATCGCATATACATGCCATTTTGTGATGGCGATTCCAGAGATCGCTGCCTTGACTGAATCAATGAATCCTAAAGACTAATCCCAAGGACACACCAGGCGAGTCAAGGTGTCGATCTCTGGAATCGCAAATACAGGATATCGTGTATGTGAGATATTTTTACATAGTAATGTTTCCCACCGATAATTTAGCAATAATCAGGTGAAATATAGAACAATATCTCACATGCATGCCATTTTATGTTGGCGATTCTGGAGATCGCTGCCTTGACTCGCTTGGGAGAGTGGTTGTGGCCCCTAAGATTCGCGGTCAACTCTCGACCGTAGAACCGTCCCAAGGCGCTAGAAAATATCATGTAAGGAGGTCACGGTCAAAGTCGGGGTTTGCTGCAAATGCAGTCATTGGCTACTCGGTCTACTCTACTCGGTGTTTGCTCTGAGTCAATCCACGCCTTCTATATTCCTTATATGGCAGTGAAGGGAGAGGGACAACTTTGTAACACTGGCGACCTTGGCGATCTTGCGTCAGATATGAAAGCGATGTGTAGACTCTAATACAGTCTGTTGTCGCCAGGGCCAAGGCGCACAGGCTCAAACTAAGACTGTTATGCGCTGCCATTTTCAGTCAGGAATTCCTGCCTCCGCTGGTGCTATGCTGCCTGACTGATTTGCCAGTAACTAGTGGCTTGAGTTGGCGCTAAAATTAGAACAGCCAATCACGAAATTCCTTTCTCCCATCAGGCAGAAGGAACAGGCAAATGGGTGCCGTGCTCTGTTAGACCCTTACGGATGTAAGCCCAAGGCAGCGCGGTCTGGAAACAGACTAAGCGATGTGTGATGCTATGCAACTCCAGAGACTGTGCCTGGTGATCCACTCAGGCATGGCGGGTAGGAGAGTGCACACCCAGGGCTCCGTGATTACCGACTATGACAAGCATTACCA
This sequence comes from Alentia gelatinosa, assembly GCA_950022655.1. NCBI lineage: Eukaryota > Metazoa > Annelida > Polychaeta > Phyllodocida > Polynoidae > Alentia > Alentia gelatinosa. The sequence goes on along the minus strand of OX465588.1, from coordinate 7,335,328 downwards.
GCAGTGCAATGACTACAAGGGAATATGGTAACTAAACCAATATATACTCTATCTATGTATATCTATGGACCTGGGTCTGTGCATCTGTATTTACACAAGATTATCTTACTGCATTGTGCATGTTTCTTAATTAATTTACAAGGTTAGGTAAGAGAGTAGTGAGCCATGGCAGGTAGGGGCAAGGTTGTACTGGTCCGGTATAGGTTATTTTTAAACATGATTTGTGTTTTGGAGAGGGGTATGGAAGTGTATCAAGGGTGGCGTCCACGACAATGCTACGACAAGCTCCGACAAGAAAGTTTCTATCGGCGCCTTGTCGTAGCCTTGTCGTGAGAAGGGCAGCTCTGCGACAGCGCTGTCGGGGCGTGTCGTAGAGGTCGGTGGTTGCCGTAAAAAAAGGCGTCCATGGTCCTGACACACTACGACAGTGATATGGAGGAAACCCCAACAATCAACGACAAAGGTCCAGTCATAGCAAAAATCGAACATGTTCGATATTGTCGTAGCCTTGTTGGAAGGCCCCCGACAGGCCCCCGACACCTTCATGTCGTAGCCTGTTGTGGCCTTGTCGTAGACTCTTGTCGGGAACTGGGGTCCACCAACCACGACAAGGCTACGACAAGGCTTCCAATCGTAGAGCTGTCATGGACCTTGTCGGAAAGCCATTGTCGTAGCCTTGTCGTGGTTGGTGGACGCCCCCTCCATATGTATCTATATCTGTATCTGGGTGTATTGGCCTGTTTGTACATCTCTTTTGTCAGTGTATGTCTCTGTATGTACCTGGGATAGTGTCAGCGTGTAACAGTGAGAGTGTCTAATTGTCTTTGTGAGTCTGTGCATCTCTGTATGCCTGTATCTCTGTCTGTGAGGCCTGGCGTCCACCTACTACGATATGGTTCTGATATGGTCTGCGATGCACCTCCCGATAAAAAAGTCAAAATTGCGTCGGAAGGTCACCTAATATCAGGGCAGTTGACCACGTTTCTGCGATTAGACACCGAAAAGAACCTCTTACAATACATGGTGAATTGGTATGCCTAGTAACCGCGAGTAGTTTACAAAGCCACCTGTCCACAAAATCATCGTTTGTTGTATTTATTATCTATTTTTTCAACAACAAAAAACCCAGTAATTGCCATATTAGGGTATAACAATAGGAACTATTTCTTTGCTCTGAAGCAAAAGGGATTGTTTTTCCCGTATACCATGGTTTTGAGGCCGTATACCACAGTTATGGTATATGACAGGTTTCATACAATGGGTCGTGGTTTACTGAACCCCATATATTTTCAATGGGGGGCTTTGTATAAGATGGATACCGTACGGGGGTGTGATGGGTAGGTGACAATTTCGCAACGTTTAGTTTCGCCGTGGATTTTTGACGTACGAAGACAGTAATCCAGTTTCCGCATACTATGCATTCTGGTAACAGTCTGGTCCATTCTGGGTCAAAAAGGTCACTTGAACAAACTTCTAACGTTTGAAACATTGCACCTGCTACAAGATACGTTGACTGCGATTGAATTGCACCGCACCCACGGCTTGGTATTACACTGGGAAAACGAGACGAAGGCAATCGGTGTCAAAGACCCCGGAAGTAATTAAGAGTAGAAGGAATCCACACATGACACAAGGAACGTTGTCTCGAATTCAACAGTTTCGGTATATTGTGTCTCAGTTTGTCGTTTCTTGTCCAGTTCTAACCTTTGGTGGATCTGTAGATAGTTCTCACAAACAGGCGATTTACCATTTTCGTCAGACAACAAAGATAACTTACGAAGCCAGTACAGGAGTTTTTTTATTAGATCGTGCTCTTATAATCTACATACGTTTCCTAGAGATTAGAATGGTCACAAATAGACGTCTAGCATGCAGCAAACAGAAAACAAACCATCTACTATCTGCATTCTATTCACTGTGATAGTGGGAAGGGAGCAGGGTGCCAGTGTGTCACGGTCTGGGAAACATGCCCAACTGACCATGATCAATCACTCAAGACCAGAATACTTCAAGACATATATAATTGGTGCTTGATATGTTCGGATCCAAGACAGACAGTTGTTAAAATGGAAAGTTCACTAGGTGCAAGCGGGTTACAGAAACTATCCATATTCATTTATGATTGCACGTTCATTCTTCAGTAATGAACATGGTATATGGTCCTAGTTATTAGAAATAGATGTTCGCAATTTAGTGGCCTACCACGATACCCGAATTCTATCTACTGAAATTTTTAGCGTTGATGTTTATCTAGATCTCTAAAAACGTAGATAGTAATATCCGAATGCATGCGAGGATATTGCGTAGAGTCAACTCCAAGGAGCATGCAACCGCTTTTATCTGAAAGCAGCCTATATGGTTTTTATTATCCACCTTTTCCCCACAAGTTGGGTACTGATATTTATTCAGTCAGGTACGCACTATTTTTTCAAAAGCACTATTTTTACATATGCGTCGACTTTTGCTTCCCGGAGCATACAACGGATCCGTATGCTCCGGGTATGTATAGATACACGATCCCCATGTGTTTTCTACGGACATTTTGTGGTAGGTTGATAATAAATGATAAATCATATACCCGTCTTCGTTAATATACACGTTATATACGACAGAGGTTGGGAGATACAGACACCCGTATCAGGCAATGCCAATAACACAGAGACGTGGGCAGAACGGCTACACACTAAAAATGCGCTAAGAACGCTAGCCTCGTAGGGTGTGTAAATTTGTTCTAAAGCCAAATACACTTCTACCGATTCAGGGTTGAACGATTAGTTCCCAAATCGTATAGCAGTCGGTGAACTTGTCCCAGGCAAATAACGAAATACCTTTGCATATGTCAGCCCCCAATCAGGGGCCATATTGGCATTGCCCGATACATCCAAGGCTATCTACCAACGTTCCGTTGTCGGCGACAAGTTCACCGACAACTTTACGATTTGGGAACTAATCGTTCAACCCCGAATCAGTAGATGTGTATTGGACTTTACAGTTTGCTAGAACCTGGCCACAAGTGTCACTCACTGAATGGGGAGGAGTATTTTATGTTGTCCATTGATGTCACTGCGAGTTGACGCACAGTTACATCAATGGACAACATAAAACACTCACGCCGCGAGACGACACAAAATAACGTCTACTCACGTAGAAGTGACATTAATCCCAGAGCAGCCCTCTAGTGAGCTGCCTCACAACTAGAGTTATAACCATTGCCCATTGTCACTCTACACAATCCAAGCATCAGCGACGGAGCCACGGTTCAGAACACTGCCTATATTATCACCCAACATGAACACGTGGACATCGGAGTACTGTAGTGACAGTAATATGAGAAAACGTTGTTACTGAGCCTGTACAGGTGGCCGTTCGAAAAAATATGGCCCTCCCGCCTACAGCATCGGGCCATATTTTTTCATCAAATGACATTGTACTGGCTCAGTCACTACGTTTTTTTATGACTATATACCTCCTACTAATTAAAACTTGTTTAATGAATTTTTCTGCTCCACGAAATGCCACTGCTTTTCACTATGGCCCGCTGTCACAGCGGACGCGAACATTATTAATACTACACCCCCAGCAGCGGGCAGTATTTCATAGACGTTCGCTCACAGGTATATAGTAATATCAAGAAACGTCACAAAATTTCATGTGATTGTTTACACGGCGGGAGTTGTCTTCGCCGAATGATATCCCAAAGTAGAGCTGAGTGATATCTGTTGTGGAGGACAATGAACAAAATATCAAAAATTAACATTTCTTTTTCTGCTCCGTTCAAGATGCTATTTTGCTAAAATTTGCTAAATAAAAAAACAAAACTTAACAAAAATATTAGTGAAAATAAAAAAAATTAAAAAAAACATAAATTGACATTTGCTTTTCTGCTCCCTTCCAGACAGGATGCCGGTGATCGTGGAGCAGGCGTCCCCGCCTCTGACGTCAACATCACGTGACTGGAACACGACCTTCCCCGTGAGCGAGCAGCTCGGGAACGACTCGGGGTACGACTACGACCTGGCGGTGCTGTACCACCGCCGTCAACTGTGGCGCGAGCCGCACCAGATCATCGCCCTCGTCCTCTGCTGTACGGCCATCGTCGTCAACATCCTCTGTCTGCTCGCCATCCTCCAGATCCACAGTAAACTAACCGCTCATTTCAGACTCATCATCAGCCTCGCCAGCTCGGACGTGCTCATCGCTACTAGCGTCATGCTCCACATGCTCAGCTCCCAGTTATTCCCGGTCTACTTGAAGCCAGGGATAGGCCCAGGGAGTTATCGCCTCAGAAGATGCTGCTTTGTCATCACTAAAGCTCTCAATACGACGGCGTTGAATATCTCGTTGTTGAATCTAATGGGCATGGCGATTGATTTGTATCTGGCGATACTGAGGCCGCTGCATTACCCACAGCTGATGGATAAGCAGCGCGTGAGTTTGATGATTGGGATTCTCTGGGCGGTGGCCATCGTGTGTGGCTTCTCCGATGCGTTCTCGGTGATTCCTGAACGGAAGCATCTGAGGCGGTTTAATTTCTGCGAGATGGCGTATATGACGCCGTACCAGGATGAGTTTACCGTATTCTCCATCGCGCTCGTTTGTTTGTTCATCATGGTTTTCATCTACGTGAGAATCTACGTCAAGATCAACCGCCAGCACTCCGCGCGCATGTGCAGGCTACAGGAAGACAGCCGGCAGGTCGTGGACTTTAACCGGAACCGGAAAGCCCTAGTGACCACGCTGATGATTCTGGGATCGTTCGTGATTTGCTGGTTGCCGCTGTGCCTCTTTCAGATCGCGCTGGTGATTCAGGTGACCATCGATCGGTCGGTGGTGGAGCCCCTGGTGGCAGTTCTGATGAATGCTGACCAGTATCTGTATGACCTACTTCTGCTGAATGCCATCGCTGACCCCGCTGTTTATGCCATTCGTATGCCGGAAGTGCAGTTTGGGTATCGTCGATTGTGGACCAAGGCGACGCGCCGTTTCCGCCGGTCCAACCCTCGCTGGGGGCACTCCTTCATGTCCGCCTACGGTGACCGGAAGACAGCCTACGCAGACACGTTCGCGGTGTCCCGACAAGGTTCGGGGGTGTCTCGGACTAACTCTAAGAAGACAACAATAATCAACCTTACCGCCGAGACCAAGTTGTAGTAAACTTTCTCCGATATAGTTACTCATAGTTTGTTGCAGCGGAATGGAGACCATCAAATCTACTTTCATCAGGGTTCATTCTACATGAGTCGATTAGATAGTTGTATTGACATGTAAATATGCACTGTTCTGTGCATGATGTCTTTGGTAATATGTAAGCTTGAGGTCTTTATTCATTATCCATGGGGTAAATCAGTCGGTGGTCCTCATGAAGACTGATCAGTATCTGTATGACCTACTTTTCCTGAACGCCCTCGCCGAGCCCGCCATGTAGGCCATACGTATGCCAGAAGTGCAGTTTGGGTATCGTCGATTGTGGACCAAGGCGACGCGCCGTTTCTGCTGGTCCAACCCTCGCTGGGGGCCCTCCTTCATGTCCCCCTACGGTGACCGGAAAAAGCCTACGCAGACACGTTCGCGGTGTCCCAACAAGGTTCGGGGGTGTCTCAGACTAACTCCAAGAAGACAACAATAATTAACCTTGCTGCCGCGACCAAGTTGTAGTAAACTTTCTCCGTTGTAGATACTCATAGTTTGTTGCAGCAGACTGGAAACATAAATTCTACTTTTATCAGGGTTCATTTTACATGAGTCGATCAGATAGTTGTATTGCCATGTAAAAACATACAGCACTGTGCATGATTTCTTTAGGCTCTTTGTTTATTATCCATGTTGTACATCAGTTGGTGATGGAGCCGCAGTTGGTCGTCCTGATGAATGCCGACCAGTAACTGTAAGTGCCGTTTGGGTATCGTCGATTGTGGACCAAGGTGATGTGCCACTTCTACTTCTACTTAACCCTCGCCGGGGGCACTCCTTCATGTCTGCCCATGGCGAAAAGAAGGCAGCCTACGCAGACAGTGTCCTGACAAGGTTCAGTGGTGTCTCGGACTAACTCCAAGAGGACAAAAATCAACCTTACTGCCGAGTCCTAGTTGTAGTAATCTTTCTCCATTATAGATACTTGTGGTTTGTTGCAACAGACTGGAAACCATCAAATCTACTTTCATCAGGGTTCATTTGACGATCAGACAGTCGGTCAGATAGTTGTGTTGCCATGTAAAAACGTACAGTTCTGAGCATGATTTCTTTGGTAAGACATGAACTTGAGGCCCTTCATTTATGATCCATGGTGTACATAAGTCAGTGTGGAGCCCCCATTGGTGGTCCTAAAGAGTGCTGACCAGTATCTGTATGACCTACTTCTCCTGAATGCCATCGCAGACCCCGCTATTTATGCCATTCGTATGCCGGAAGTGCAGTTTGGGTATCGTAGATTGTGGACCAAGGCGACATGACACTTCCGCTTCTGCAGGTACAACCCTTGCTGGATGCACTGCTTCGTGTCCGCCTACAGTGACTGGAAGGTAGCCTACGCAGACACATTCGCGGTGTCCCGACAAGGTTCGGGGGTGTCTCGGACTAACTCTAAGAAGACAACAATAATCAACCTTACCGCCGAGACCAAGTTGTAGTAAACTTTCTCCGATATAGTTACGCAGACATGTTTGCAGTATCCCAACAAGGGTAGGGGGTGTCACAGACTAATTCCAAGAAGACTACAATAATCAACCTGACCGCCGGAACCAAGTTTTGGCGTTCTCTATTGATACCTGTGTTTTGTTGCAGTGGACTGGAGACTATCGAATCTACTATCATCAGGGCTCATTCGCCATCAGTCGATCAGATAGTTGCATTGCCATATGAAAATGCACAGTTCTCTGCACGCTTTCATTAGACCGGGCACCCACCAACGCAGATACATGCCGCATCAATACAAAATTACCATATCGTAGCATATCGGTGTGTCTCAGTTCGCGTCGGTGCGGGTCGTAACATGTTGGGAGGGTGCATGAAAAAGGTACAATGGTCCCGATACACCCTGATATAGCTCACAATGCAACCAGCATAATCAACCATTTTTACTTTATAATTCCAGAAATAATGCATATTTATGATTGATGTTCCCATTCAATGTGTCACTGATACCTTCCGACGCGCACCGATGCGCAACGACAATCGATCATTGTCGTAGACCGTCTACGATACAGGTTTTCTATCGTAGCACATTGGTGCACATTGGTGCGCGTCGGTAGGTTATCGTAGAAACCTGGCCAACTGCCCCGATATGCACTACGATTTTGCTACAATATGGATTTTGCATCGGGTGGTCAATATTGTTGCGCGTCAGGAGCTCGGTGGAACCCCCTCTAAGTAAGATGCAAACAAGAAGCTACATATCATGAACCTGTTTCACTAGTTTTATGACATGTCTGTGACACCATACTGACATTGGGGTTGTCTAGTTTTGTGACAACACAAGTAGCTGCCCTTCGAAAAAGACAGACCCCAAACATGAGAATTAGACAAATCTACATGTCATGGACTTTCACTAGTTTCATGACATGTCTGTGACACCATACAAACATTGGGGTTGTTTAGTTTTATGACAACACAAGTAGCTGCCCTTCGGAAAAGACAGACGCCAAACTTAAGAATTATACAAATCTACATGTCATGGACCTGTTTCACTAGTTTCATGACATGTCTGTGACACCATACAAACATTGGGGTTGTTTAGTTTTATGACAACACAAGTAGCTGCCCTTCGGAAAAGACAGACGCCAAACTTAAGAATTATACAAATCTACATATCATGGACCTGTTTCACTAGTTTTATGACATGTCTGTGACACCATACTGACATTGGGGTTGTCTAGTTTTGTGACAACACAAGTAGCTGCCCTTCGAAAAAGACAGACCCCAAACATAAGAATTAGACAAATCTACATGTCATGGACCTGTTTCACTAGTTTCATGACATGTCTGTGACACCATACAGGCATTGGGGTTGTCTAGTTTTGTGACAACACAAGCAGCTGCCCTTAGGAAAAGACAGACCCCAAACATAAGAATTAGACGAATCTACACGTCATGGACCTTTTTCACTAGTTTCATGCCAGATATGAAAAGCGGCACAAACAGTGCAAACAAGAACGGACAAATTGAATTCTATTGTCTAGTTCTTATGAAACTGGACACACCACCTAGATGCCATCTAGACATGTCACAAAACTAGTGAAACAGGTCCCAAGTGTCAATATTCACTTAGCTTGGATTTAAGGTACCTTCTTAAGGCCAGCCCCCACCTACCACGATTCTGGTCGAAATAGGCTCTATGACTGCCTTCCCGACACCACACTGATTCTAACATGAGATCAGCAATAATCGTGGTAGGTGCAACAGGTTTCTACGATTTTGTCTACGATGCCTCACGATAGGCTGCAATTGAACACACCAATCGTGCCGATAAAATCCAAAGTGTTGGATTTTTTGGAGCCTGTCGTAGCCTATTGGAGGTGATTTAACAGGAAAATATCTCTTGCGGGTGAGATAATAAGCAGAAAATTATAAAATTCTGGAATTAGGTAGGGCGCATATGATATATATGTATAATCGCTGTAAATATGATTATTTGATGAAGTCTAAGTGTCTGAAAATAATAGTTTCATAAAGGAATAACTATTCTACCATAGTCATTTTGTTCAATTTGATTGTATTCGTGTTTGAAAATAATATCATTATATATTGTAAATACCTGTAGAAAATTATTCGGATTCATTCAATATTTCCAAAATTATAGTATATATCAATATTAAGACCATGCCTGAGATCTACATTAAATCACCGATTGGGAACTTTGGGAAGTCGTTCTCCATGCCCCTATGAGTATTGCAGTCCGTTCTCCATGGTCTATATCCTGTGTGTCATCCGTTCTTTAAGTGTGTACAGGGGTGAGATGAATGCAGAAAGCAACTCGTTTCCGTCAAAGCTGTTGTTCTCCAGGAGTTTTATGCAGAGTGATATGAACGAGTTGAAAGCCGAGTGAATATCACTTAGCATTCAAACGAGTTGGAGAATGACTTTGAACCAGCACTTGTTGGTTTCTTCTTTAGTGCTCCATATTGATTATGAAAATTCCTGTCCAAAGCTTGCGTTAGATACTGCCGTATTAAAGACGTTTGTCTTCGAGTGCGATTTTTGGGATACAGAAAGATCATCCAAAGCCGGACCGGACTCTGCCTAAGCCCGGACACACATCAGGTAGCATGCGACGGATCAGAAAATCATCGCTCGCTGATCTATTCATTTCTTTTATTGCAAACATGACCCTTTCCTTTAGATACATCCTGAGATTTTTTGATTTTTTTTTCAAAAATTTCTTTATTTGATACTCCAGTATACAAGGTTTTTGTAGTGTATGACAGTTTGTGGATTTATGCATCAAATAAAGTGGCCGCGATGTGTCAGCTCTTACATGTCGAGCTGATTTTCTTCACATTAGCCATCCCTGATATTTTTACGGTATCACTATCCTGTTAAGTAAGATGTACCGCTTAGATGGGAGATTGCGTCTAGAAACTGCCGCCTGTCTATACCTTGTTAAAAGATGTATACAGACAATAATCGATGGTTTTGTGGACAGGTGGCCGTAAACCACGAGAGGTTGACGCGTAGTAATACACGAGCGCTAGCGAGTGTATTACGAGGTCAACCGCGAGTCGTGTACAGAGCTGATGAATGCTGAGTTTATTTGTTAAAAACTGATGAATGCTGAGTTTATTTGTTAAAAACTATTACTTGTGATCTACATGTACTCAGATATAGTAATACAATGTATAATGCCAATATGTAGGACCATTCTTTTATAACTATTCCTGGATAAGTGAAAAAGACCATAGGAACATATATACATACATGCAGAAAAGCGATCTCTCTCAGAACAGTGATCTATCGCAGAACAGCGATCTATCACAGAACAGCGATCTATCGCAGACAGCGATCTATCGCAGAATCTATTGCAGCAATTTACATACCAACAGCGATCTATTACAGAACAGCGATTGATCGCCGAACAGCGATCTATCACAGAACAGCGACCTATCGTAGGGCAGCGAACTATCGTAGAGCAGCGATCTATAGCTGAACAGTAATCTATTGCAGAGCAATGATCTATCGCAGAACAGCGATCTATCGCAGAACAGCGATCTATTGCAGAACAGCGATCTATCCCAGAACAGCGATCTATCGCAGAACAGCGATCTATCGCAGAACAGTGATCTGTCGCAGAACAGCGATCTATCGCAGAGCAGCGATCTATCACAGAACAGGGATCTATCACAGAACAGCGATCTATCACAGAATCGATTGCAGAACAGGGATCTATTACCGAAGAGCAATCTATATACCAACAGCGATCTATTACAGAACAGCGATTGATTGCAGAACAGCGATCTATCACAGAACAGCGACCTATCGCAGGGCAGCGACCTATTGTAGAGCAGCGATCTATAGCTGAACAGCAATCTATTGCAGAGCAATGATCTATCGCCAAACAGTGATATATCGCAGAACAGCGATAGATTGCAGAACAGTAATCTATTGCAGAGTAATGATCTATCGCCAAACAGTGATATATCGCAGAAAAGCGATCTTTCGCACAACAGCGATCTATCGCACAACAGCAATCCATTGCAGATTAGCGATCGATCGTAACACGCTCTAGTATTCGTAATCCACCCGTTTACAACGGCTCGAGTTTGTGTTTCTCCTTCCCCTGATGCCATCGCTTTCAGCATAGAATATTTATGGAGTGCTAGATCTGGTTGAATGAAGGACTGTGGTAAAGCGGGTTGATGCCGTGTTGTGGACGTCCACATGTGCCGTTACAATCCCCATCCAATTACCCACCACTTAAACCGGCTGTCGCCAGCTTCTACCGCTGATACCGGCCATGATTTACATCACCGGGATGAGTGTAAAGGAGATGTAACTTTATGTACCTGCGGGTGGGATGTCCACTTAGTGGTAATTTCTCCACGAGGCTTGTTCCGCAGGTTTTCCCCAAAAGCCAGAGCCAGTGTTATAATTACTCTCATTGATGTGGGGATATACCTGAGACAAATTATGAGTTACCACACCCTAGAGACATGCTAATGTGGGTCACGGTTAATGCTTCTAAGGAACCACTGCGGATGGAAACTTGGGCGATTTTGTGATGAAGGTTTCGGTTTAACGGATAACTCTATTTTCTCGACAATGTATTGAAATATTATGTTTATTTCTGAATGAGAGTTGATATATTGGACACTTATTTCGAGATATAGAATGCACAAAGGGCCATCCATAAATTACGTACGCACTGAGGGGGGGGGGGGGTAAATACATTTCTTTGTTCTATATTGCGTACAGGATTGGGGGTGGGGCTTGGGGTGTGTTCAAAATTTCGTAAATTCTGCGTACGTACTTAATGGAGGGCCCCCGATTGAATTACATCCTTAAACTTAAAATCAAAACAGGATGTGGCAATGTCCTACTCCCTAAGCGATGCTACCTTGAATGACAGTAATTAGAACTGTCCTTAACCACCGTAACCATAGTGCACTGTCAGCCGTGACATCATAGCGTCAACAACTGTCACCCTGCTGTCTCTATAGTGAGCCATGGAGACATGACAGTCGATGCTGTGTTGACACACAAAAGAGGATTGTGCGTGGTTTGGAATGCCAAACATTGGGGAATTTTATTAAGGTTTCGCCGTGTTCGGCTCATCAGGCATCATAATCAGCTTTCTAGGGTTAAGACAAAGTGCCAGATCAAACAATCTGGGCTTGTGCTGTCATCTTTACTATGTTAACTGATGTTTTAATGTGTGTGTCTGTACTAAAAGATTACTTCAAATTTTGATGACAGTAGAGGTTACAGATTCCCATCCTTAAACTTTCCAAGTTATAGGAGATCATCTTTTGCTACAGTGTTATTTCAAATATGTTTTATTAACGGGAAGGGTTTGAATACCCTCAGCCTAATGTAGTAGATTGTGTGACACATTGATAATAGCATCGTTCGGGGTGTTATATATATAAAACAGGCCAGATGACGAAGATTATGATATCAAGAAATGTCACAACATTTCGTAAGACTGTTTATTTGGTGTGAGTTATCTTCGCGGAATGATTTCATGAACCGGAGCTGAGTGATATCTATAGCGGAAGACAAAGAACACCATGTAAACAGTTATACGAAACTGAGTGACGTTTATATTTTATCCTACCTCGTCACATGTTTCTAACTTCAATTGTCACCTGTGGCATATATATATATTTCATGGCATTACCGTGGCATACAGTCACAACATGTTATGTCTATGGAGATTTATATGATGAGTAGGATAGATATCTATATTCCATCTTTTATAAAGGTGGATTTTCTATATAATGCCTCTGTCTTAAACAACCCAGCATATACAAAGCCAACGGAATGGTTTCCTGAATGGTCATTATATATATTCTTATCTGAATAAGTAATAGATTCTTTGTTCACGTAAATATAGTAGTGTGTAAAACATACCTCTGTGTGCCTTTGGTTAGTAAAGCCAGGCCTCAACCTACCACGATTCTGGTCCCCATTGGCCTTACGACAGCCTTTTCGACACAATTGAAATTCTATCGTGAGGTTAGCCAAAATCGTGGTAGGTGTGACATGTTTCTGCGATTTCTTCTACGACAGCTCATGATAGGCTGTGATTGAAAACGCCAATCGTAGAGGTCCCGATAACTTCCAATATGTTGGAAATTGTGTAGCCTGTCATAGGGTATTGTAGCCTATAGGGAAGATATCGTGGTCAGCGAGTATGATTTACAGCTCTACAATTTCAAGCCATGTCTACGATTTGGAGTTATCGGGGACCTCCCGATATGCCACGATTTGGGCATTTCAAATCGTAGCCATCGGGAAGTATGTCATAGACAGTCGTAGTAGGTGGGGGCCGGGCTTAAAGGTCTAAACAGGAAACAATATCTGCTCAAGTTGGAGGTACCCCTCACCAACACACTGAGAGTTGAAACGATAGGCAGCCATAGGCAGAAGTCCTTGATATATGTACACAGAAATAGCCGAGCATATAATGTAAACCGTATACGGAAAACATAAGTAGTAAGAAATATTCTAGTTTGTAATCGTATCATCTATGTATGTATAGATATATCCGACTCTGTCAAAGCAATGGTATACTTTGTGTTCTTTATTCTGGAGCATATTGTTTGTGATATACATGCAAGCTGTTTGTATTACTGATTTCCAAAATTTTCCCTAAAAGTCATTGGCTGTCAGGGATTTAGGTTTGATTTCCCCTCTGGATTCTTGTTGTGTATTACTGCAATACTTTTAACATCTATGTGGTAAACTATCTATGTGTCTGCTATATGTATACCAGAAAACCTATTTCTATGTATGTGTCTAATATTACAACGATATTAAATATTGTTTTGTACGCAATGATATTGAGTAGTTTACTTGTTTTATTGCTATAAATCATAGTGCATTGTTATACTTAGAGAAATCAAATATTTCCTCGCAGGGTCTCCTTCAAACTTGTATAGAACCTCCACACAAGAGCCCATGACCAGGCACTACCAAAAGGTGACAGACCAATGGGCAAAATTTACTCCAAAAATATCATATATCGAAGTACGTTAATCTGGAATTATTCCCCCTAATATAAGTGCCATTGATCCCCCTGCAGCCTTTGAACGATATGATAAAAAATACAAAATTTGAAATAAACTACATTGAATATAACTATGGAATGGTTCTTGGTACCCTACCTACACACACACACATACACGACTCTATATCATGTTTATAAACTATATAGGAAACCAAAGGTGAATAGCATCCCTTTATTGTGATTACTAACCAAACTATCATTTGAAAATTGATAATCAATCATGATAAAGCTGAAAGATCTACTGCGGCATCGCAGCTAGCATAGGGCAGTAAGTCGATTTTATTTTCGAAGTAGTAACTAGAAACTGCCATTGGTCTTAAGTCATAGACAATAATCGATGGTTTTGTGGATAGGCGGCCGTAAACCACGAGAGATTGACGCGTAGTAATACAAGAGCGCTCAACCTCGAGTGATTTACAGAGCCGCCTATCCACATAATCATCGTTTGTTGTATTTATTATCCATCATTTCGAATAAATTGAACCCAGTAATTGCTATATTAAAGGGTAAAGCAATAGGGACTCTTTCTTTGCTCTATAGCACAAAGGGACTATTTTCCCCGTATACCATGGTTTTGAGGCCGTATACCACAGGTTAGAATCCGTATACCACAGTTATGGTATCTCGCAGGTTTTATACAATGGGTGGTTGTTTACTGAGTCCCCATACATTTTCAATTGGGGCTTTGTATACGATGGATAATAAGGTAAATATACCAACCTACTTTTGTGCGAAAAGACCTCATTGTATTCAGGCTTGTTAGGAAGACAGGCCATAGAGCCTATGTCATGTATTAAATAAACGTTTGAGTAACAAAATATTACATGGTGAAATTATAACCATTATAATAGAGAAAGAAAGTCTTCAAGCATGTATAAAGCCCATCCTTAACCCTTCCCCTGCAGCACCCAGTTCCCTTACTTAGCTTAACACGGTAGGCATTGCCTGCATAAACGACCCTGCTACAGCAGGCACCTTTTTTGAAAAATAGCAATGTCACATGATATGCCATGTGATTTGAGTAGTTTACATTGGTAGCTGATGATATTTTTTTATACCAAATCAACGGTCAATATGGCATTTTCTTAATGTCAAAATTCAAACAATTATTTATTGAATTTTGTATATAAGTTTCAATGATGCCTCTATGATACCTGGAGGCATCTTCCTGCAGTAGCCAGAGAAATGCCTAGAGGTATCATGCTGCAGTTAAAGGGGTTAACGATATCGTCGAAAACATTCTTAGTCAATCGCTTTTTCTGCACTCTCTGTATGGCTGCAGGGGTTTTACTGATAAGCGCAAAAGTGCTACCAGTCTGAAATAGAAATAAAATATCCCTTCACCTTCCCACCCCGGCAGGTGCAGTCTATTTTCCGCACCCCTCTCATAAGATCTCACACTCTCTAAGTGGTTTTCTGTACAAGGTTCTCACTATGCTCTAGAGCCTTGAGAATCCACTGACCTGCCTCCGGTGCTAAAGGTGTACATCAATGCAACCCAAAGATTCCTATAATCTCAATTATGCCACCTAGCGGGATTACTGTGTGCCAGTGGATTCTCAGGGCTCTAAGCATAGTTCGTTAAGAATTCTTCTTCCAAAGCTGAAAGTTGTAAGCTGTATTATAATGCTAAGAGATTATTAAAAGACTTGGTAAAAAAAAAAATCTTCTTCCATAGAGCGTCGTGAGAACCTTGTACATAATACCACGTAGAAAATGTGAGATCTTATGAGAAGGGTGCACCTCCATTGGTCGACGAAAACGGCACCGATTTATTGAGTTCTCCTGATACAAGTACCGGACGCGCTGTAGTGATAGAAATTACGGCGGCTCTGGTGGAGTCCGAATTGAACCACCTACACTCACACTCGCCCAGCTGATCTCTTAATACCAGAGTCAGAATCTCTGCTGGAAGAGTGAACCATTCTTCCAGCAGGGACCTGTTTTACTTGTTTCGTGACATGCCTGTGACACCATACAGACATTGAGGTTGTCTAGTTTCGTGGCAACACAAGTAGCTGCCCTTAGGAAAAGACAGACCCCAAACATAAGAATTAGACAGATCTAGACACATCATGTACCTGTTTCACTAGTTTTGTGACAAAAGTGTTAGACAGACATGAAAAATGGCACCAACAGTGCAGGAAAGAACGGACAAAAACGAAGTCTAACGTCTAGTTCTTATGAAACTGGACACACCATCTAGACGCCATCTAGACATGTCACGAAGCTAGTGAAACAGGTCCCAGATCTGCAGGGACCTGTTTCACTAGTTTCGTGACAAAAGTGTTAAGTCAGACATGAAAAGCGGCAACAACAATGCAAGCAAGAACAGACAAAACCAAGTCACGTTTCCTAATGAAGAGTATTGGTCGATCCGCGTAAATGGTAAGTAAAGTTTATCTCAATTCCTTAAAAAGAAACTGTAGACATAATGTGACAATATCATAAACTCGAAATGATGTGTGAATCCTGCAATGTGTATAATTTGTCTAATTCTGATGTTTGGGGTCTGTCTTTCCCTAAGGGCAGCTACTTGTGCTGTCACGAAGCTAGACAACCCCAATGTCTGTATAGTGTCACAGACATGTCACGAAACTAGTGAAACTGGGACCTGTTGAAGTAGTCGTTCACAACAGGCTTTTGTTGTGGTTGGAGATTGTAGTACTCTCGAAGCCCCTTATCAATATTATTATTTTCATTTTTATGTATTTTGATAAAGAGACCATGAAAATAGACTTTGTTATCAATTACCTAAGTAAATACTGATTTGTAGTGAGTATTCATAGTTTATATTCCACGATGTCCCAAGAGTGTACCTTGCTTCCAGATATTTGTATCGAGACCTCTGGCCAGAAAGTGATCGAACCAGTCCAACTCTTAAGTCAGAGACAGAGGTTGGTTACCAGTCTAGATAGAGATGGCCGTTTTTCCGGCTGGTTCCCCGGTAATCCGCCAGGGTGCACGACCGTCTCCAATCACGAATAGTTACCTACCACATATGATGCATTAGAACTCTGTCGGATCCTCTCAGAGATTCTCCCGCACATAGAGACATAGTTTACCAGACCTAGACCCGGGACCTGTTTCATTAGTTTCGTGACATGTCTAGATGGCGTCTAGATGGTGTGTCCGGTTTCATAAGAACTAGACATTAGACTTCGTTTTGTCCGTACTTGCATGCACTGTTGATGCCGCTCTTCATGTCTGTCTAACACTTTTTTCACGAAACTATTGAAACAGATCCATGATGTGTCTGATTCTTATGTTTTGGGTCTGTCTTTTCCTAAGGGCAGCTACTTGTGTTGTCACAAAACTAGACAACCGCGATGTCTGTATGGTGTCACAGACATGTCACGAAACTAGTGAAACAGGTCCCAGGGACCTATTACAGTAGTTTCGTGACATGTTTAGATGGCGTCTGTGACACCATACGGACAGATCACAAGATTGCAATCGATGACACATGGAGTTTCACTCACTTCCCGTAGGAATTATGTAATGACACTTTAATATGAGTAGGAGAAACATATAACCTATAATCGTTCCAAATATGGAGAAGATTGGGCACTCCGATTTTCTGATACTTGCTAGTCTTTTTCCGCTGTTGCTTGCACTGTTGGTGCCGCTGTTGATGTCTGTCTAGGCCTAATGTCACAAGCCTACTGAAACAGGTCTCTGGAGACTGAAGGGCCATGAGAGTAAGATTGATAAACTCAAAATCTGCTCTTCCTCTTTCTAGATCGATACAATGCTAAGGAATACCTCCTATCCCGGGAGAAAACACTCCTATGTGGTGATATGTCCCCTGCATTGCAGATATCTTGACAATTTATCCCCAAGGAGGAGTATACCTGTGTTTATTACCCACCGAATACAGAGTCTCCATACTAAGCCTATGAAGCTTACAGATCGCTACTGAGTAGAATACGGATCTCCGGAATTTCCTAGGAGAAGACAGCTTTTTCGGCCACCTGACAGGAATTATAGGAACTAATTTATATAAATAATGCACTGCACTTGCATCAAATTTACAAGATTTTTCTCCTAATAAATACTCGAAAGGTGTGTAATAATTAGTAGAAACCAAACGAGAGTTAGCCTTGTCAATGTTTATGCCACGATGGGCAGGTTGTGTATTACTACACGAGGCGTTAGGCTAACTCGAGTTCGGTTTTGTATTTATCCTACCCCATCTCACCGATATAAAGAGAAAACTTTGTAATTATCCATGTTAGCAGCGTGTTGACACTCATCGGAGGATGGCCACATTTGTCAATGCTGCCGGATCTACTTTCGTTATCTGGTCCCTGATTGGTCCGTTTATTTTATTCACCTCGGTGCATAAATAACACTTTATTCAATGCTCCGTCAAATACACTGAGTCAATGTTAAACCTATGGCGCTTTTCATCAGGGGTAGGATAAATAGCCCTCACTATTGCTCGGAGTTTTACTTCGCGTCAATATGCGGAGAATACGGCCACTCAGATTAAAATCATGGTAATATATACACAATATTACCATGATTTGGATCTGCCGGGTCGTATTCTCCGAGTAGTTGACGCGTAGTAATACTCCAAGCGATAGCGAGGTGTAATGCGTAGCGTCAACTACGAGGAGAGTACGACCCCACAGATCCAAATCATGGTTATATTGTATTTGTTACCCACATTTAAATATATATAGATATGATCATCAGAAAACTCTTCAACATAGTTAAGAAGTTATGTTTACATTTTTTACCGATGTTTGGGGACTACTTTCATCTAAAAAATCTGTATCCTCCTAGGAGATTCCGGAGGTCCGTTTCCTACTCAGTAGCGATCTGTAGGCTACATAGGTTTAGTATGGAGACTCTGTATTAGGTGGGTAATAATGTATATATACACACATACCTGACCGTGTAGAATACCAATGCCCAGGTCCTGGGGGATCTCAGGCCTGTGAATATACCAGTATATAAAGTAGAGACGGGGGGATTCCGCCAAAGGTGCTGGGAATTAGGAATAAAGCTAGCTACATACCAGAGGACGTGAGATTCCCATCACTATGTGATTCCTTCAGGCCCGCCCAAAGTGGGAAGGTAGTCTGACAGAGTGGGCTCAGAGAAACGTGTCCTGAGTTTAAAGCTGACATGATACTGCCCTTAGGGGGATGTCGGGGGCTCTAGAGAGACATACAGATCCTGACGAGGGAAGGGAGGTTTGTGATTGATTCGCTGTGTTCTCGGGGACGAGCGGATAGCCAGGATAAAGCTATTTTCCACTGGCCAACTATTCACCACCGATCTGCAGTCCGGAACCATTGACGTTGCATCGGTGAATGGAAACAGACATGCAGAGAAGTGTTTATCGATTAATTAGGGAGGTTTGTGATTGATTTTCTGAGTTCTCATGGATGAGTGGATGGCCAGGATAAAGCTATTTTCCACTGGCCGACTATTCGCCATCGATCTGCAGTCGGGAACCACTAACGCCGGATCAGTGAATGGAAACAGACATGCAGAGAAGTGTTTATCGATTAATTGTGCTTAGATTATGCATGGAAGGGAGGTTTGTGATTGATTTGCTGTGTTCTCATGAATGAGTGAATAGCTAGGATACAGCTATTTTCCACTGGCCGATTATTCGCCATCGATTTGCAGTCGGGAACCACCGATGACAGATTGGTGAATGGAAATAGACATGCAGAGAAGTGTTCATCGATTAATTGTGCTTAGGTTATGCAAGGAAGGGAGGTTTGTGATTGATTCGCTGTGTTCTCGGGGACGAGCGGATAGCCAGGATACAGCTTTTTTCAATTGGCCGACTATTCGTCACCGATCTGCAGTCGGGAACCACTGACGTTGGATCGGTGAATGGAAACAGACATGCAGAGAAGTGGTCATCAATTAATTGTGCTTAGATTATGCAATAAGGCCACCACCGCTATGGTCATTGTGTTTAGAGGACAGTTCTGTCGGTGTAGAATTGTTTAATGTAGCAGAAACAAGGCATACACTACACTCTCACTGATATTTAGATACCGACGTGCAGTCATTGCCCACCACCGACCAATTTTTAGGAGAACTCAATTATCGGTGCCATTTTCATCGACCAATGGAATATTAGAACTGGTACTTCTTTAACAAGGAAAATTGTGAAAGATATCCCCCCTTTGAATGCTTGTGTGAATCCGTCTTAATGGAAAATTCATCTGTGTTGTCTGTATTGAATTGTTTAAATAGACAACATCAAATCTCTACATATGATTGTACTGTCCTGTCTTGTCTTGTGTCAATTCTACAGATTATACAAGGCAGAACGCCAAATCCATGTAAATTCCATTTATTGAATAAAAAAAGAAAAGGAAAAAAAAAGGGGAAAAAAAGTAGCAAAGCACAAGTGACTTAATGCACTGCACATAAGGAAACAGACAACATCAAATCTCTACATATGATTGTACTGTCCTGTCTTGTCTTGTGCCAGTTCTACGGATTATACAAGGAAGAATGCCAAATCCATGTAAATTCCATTTATTGAATAAAAAAAGAAAAGGAAAAAAAAAAGGGGAAAAGAAGTAGCAAAGCACAAGTGACCTTAATGCACTGCACATAAGGAAACAGACAACATCAAATCTCTACATATGATTGTACTGTCCTGTCTTGTCTTGTGTCAATTCTACGGATTATACAAGGCAGAACGCCAAATCCATGTAAATTCCATTTATTGAATAAAAAAAGAAAGGGAAAAAGAAAGGGGAAAAAAAGTAGCAATGGACAAGTGACCTAATGCACTGCACATAAGGAAACAGACAACATCAAATCTCTACATATGATTGTACTGTCCTGTCTTGTCTTGTGCCAGTTCTACGGATTATACAAGGAAGAACGCCAAATCCATGTAAATTCCATTTATTGAATAAAAAAAGAAAAGGAAAAAAAAAAGGGGAAAAGAAGTAGCAAAGCACAAGTGACCTTAATGCACTGCACATAAGGAAACAGACAACATCAAATCTCTACATATGATTGTACTGTCCTGTCTTGTCTTGTGCCAGTTCTACGGATTATACAAGGAAGAACGCCAAATCCATGTAAATTCCATTTATTGAATAAAAAAAGAAAAGGAAAAAAAGGGGGGAAAAGGTAGCAAAGCACAAGTGAGCTTAATGCACTGCACATAAGGTTTTTAACCCTTTAAGGGCGGGTACCTGTGTCAATAGTATGTGGTAAAGGGTAGGAACTAGTGCTAATGTATACCACCAGGGGGCGGGAAGACTCAGGCCTATAGTGATAGTTCTATAGCTTAGGACATGATAGAATACACAATCATTAATCTTATTGTTCATTTTACCCGAATCATTACCTGGGTGTTGCATCTATGTTCTTTGAAAATTTCACGATTTCATTCCAAAAATTTAGCAAATTTGAAAAAGATTAGTAGAAACCGAACTCGAGGTAGACTTCACAATGTTTATGCCACGACGGGAAGGTCGCGTATTACTACACGAGGCGTAGGCGAGTGTAGTGAGGAGCAGACCTGACCAGAGTGGCATAGACATTGACAAGTCTAACTCCAGTTCGGTTTCGTATTTATCCTACCTCATCTATGCTTTTGTATTACTAAAAGACAAATATTGAGTCAATGACCAACAGAACTTTTTTTCATAGTAGCTGACATTCTGCTCTCTGATTGGTCAATATTATTATTACTCTAGCGGCATACAAAAACACTTTATGTCACGGCCTGCCACATAAAATTTCCCTATGTTAAGTCTTTGGCGGTTTTTTTATTAGGGGTAGGATAAGTTACCTTTTGGCATCACCCGCCCCAGCACGGTTGATGCTATATGGCATCACCCGCCGTGAATGGGTTTAGGTCTTCTCCGCAGACCAACCCATAAAGATGCATAATGCCCGGCAAAGCCCTCTCTTCGACATCCGCTCATGACCAGATCAGCCATCAATAGGTATTTATGAACGTAATTACTGAACCCCTGACAGATTTACAGGCCATCACTGAGGTACAAAGTCCCAGGAGCTTTCACCACTGAGAGTTGGATTTCTAATATGGGGTCGGACAAGCAGTGGCGCTTTCTCTGGTATTGGATCTGGAGAAATATGTATGGTAAAGCCGTGCCCCCACCAACGCCGATTCTAGACCCAAAAAGCCGTATGATTGACTTCCCTATACCATACCGATTTTATCGTGAAGTCAGCAAAAAATCGTGGCAGTGGAACTGGGCCTTGTTTTTAGTCGCGATCATTGTGCACCCAGGAAGCCTCACGATCTACCGACGATTTCACGACAGTTTGGACGATAAAAGATGGCTGGTGTGCTAGAGACGGTGTCGTAGTGCGCCACGGACGATCGCCGCTAAAACTATCGGCCGTCACGAAATTTTAACACGGGTAAGGTCTTCATATTTGGTACGATTATATTTATATGTATACCTTACTCCTGTACAAATTTCATCGCTTAATTCCTACGGGAAGTGAAGTTGCGCATTCTGTACGACATGTCCATAGATGTCTTAGGTCTAAGACAGTTTGGGAGACAAATTTACCCACATGACCTTACATGTCTCGTGACTAAAGCACACCTCAGACCACCCTAAGTCTCTTAGAGCAGTGATAGTTACCCGACCCCCTAAACTATCGCGACTATAGTACACTAACAGCAAAAACATGTCGCCTGTAACGATGGTCGTCACTAAAAAACAGGGCCCAGGTTTCTGCGATTCCGTCTACGACACCTCATCGAAGGCTCCAATTCAAAACGCGAATTGTAGAGGTCCCGATATGCTGGATTTTTCGTAGCCTGTCATAGGGTATTGTAGCCTATCGGGAAGATATCGTGGTCAGCAAGTATGATTCACAGATTGGATCACGACAGAGGTGTACGATTCTGGAACCTCCTGATTGGCTATGATTTGGCCCTTTCAAATCGTAGAAATCGGGAAGTATGTCGTAGACCATCGGCGTGGGTGAGGGCAGGGATTTATGTTCTCCATCTAATCCAATACATGTATGTCTATTTGTTTCACGATTACTCCAATATGGAAGGTCGCCTATATCAAGGTGAGTATTACTGTCGCAAAAAACAGATAATCAAAAGTCTAATAATCATAATGAACAGTGCATTTCATTTTTTTTTTAAATTGAGCTATGAAATCATCCCCTTATGTGCGATAATATATATTCAGTCTCTTGTAGTACAAGGAAGAATGTGAAGAATAGATGGAAATCAGATCGTTGAACAAACATAAAGGATGGTGTCCACCAACCACGACAAGCCTACGACAAGCGCCGACATGAAAGTTCCAATCTGCACTTGTCACAGCCTTGTCGTGAGAAGGGGGGCTTTGGGACAGCGGTGTCGGGGTGCTCCCCCAGAATTTCCGGTCATAGACCTCTGCGACACGCCATGACACTCCACGAGAAAAAGCGAACATGCTCGATGTTATCGAAGCCTTGTTTGAAGGCTCCCGACAAGCTTCCAATAAAAATTATGTTTTCAGTATGGAAAGAAAGAAATCCTAATGATAGAAGTACATTTGAGTAGATAGATACAAAAAAGTATATCCGGTTTGAGTTTATTACTACACGAGAATCCCACTCTCGTGGCCCTTCAGTCTCCAGGCCTAGTTCTGGTTCACTCTGTCTCTATGTGCGGAAGACACTCCAAGCGGATCCTACCAGAATCGTAGTTTTTTTTATATAAGGTAGGTAATAATACTTATATTTAGACATATATATATATATATATATATATATATATATATATATATATATATATATATATATTGAGGACTGAGCACTGGGCAATTGATATAGTAAACAATCAACCTAGTCACTGGAGTAGATTATATATTTCCTCATTTTACGAGAGAATAATTGCCATACAATAGGCGTACACCTTCCCGTTAGAGATATTCTTTATTTCAAAGATTTATATAGAATTGCATCGAGAATCGTATAAATAGAAAATACTCCACATGTTTGGAGGGGCCGCAATTCGTCATCGAGGCGAAGCCGAGTGACGATTACGGGCCATTCAAATGAGTGGAGTTTTGTCTATTTAACAATTCTAGTGTGGTTCTGGATTTATCTCACCCCTTTTTATGACATTAGATATCAGCAAAATTTCACAATAATTAGAATAAACTTAGTAAATCCATATGACGTCATCTCAAATTCACTACTCCACGGCCGTGGCGTAGTATCGTCACTATACTGGGGTGATCGTTGAGTATTTTTTTCTGATGTTATTCCTATGGCTAAACTTGTACCAAGGGTGAGATAATAGAGGGAAACTATGTTCCCACTGGTATATGGTTTCCCTATTCCTATATACCTTCAATTGTCGGCTAATATCGATAAAAACCGAATATCTCTGAAAGTCAACCTGGGCAGTAAACGTCAACCTGGGCAGTAAACGTCAACCTGGGCAGTAACTTCAACCTGGGCAGTAAACAAAAGTTATTCCACCCCCAGCAGCGTTAAGTAATCATAGGTTGTTCGCTCATGGGTATATAGGAATAATCCAAAAGACGCTACTCAGAAAAAACAAAAATGAACTCAACAAAGTGCCGTCCATGTTTGCTTTAAGTAGCTCCATGTATTATTATGAAATTTCATTAGGGCTAACTGGAAGAGTTTGCTGCTGTAATGCCAGCAGAAGACAGTTACCATGGACGTTACTCACGTGGTTCCGGTCACGTGGTTCCGGTCACGTGACCACCCCACTCCGCACCCCGTCTGCGTCCACTTCAACCCTGGGACGCCAACTGAAAAGAACCACCCACTCTATGGATACCACTCACTCTCCAAACACTCTTCACTCTCATCTACTCAACTTTCACTACTCCGTAGAGCTCTTGACATTTTTGTAACATATCTTTATTGTATCTCGTTTCATTCAATTACAATGTATAACATGATAAGATAATATAGGTATGATACAAGAAGGCGGGCATATCCGTCAACTATAATGTATTAGGCTGGTTTCAATCGGATCCCTTGGTACAAAACTTTGATCATTGATTTGAGAGATGGTTTTCCCATACAGGAGAAGTTATCTGTTGTATTGAACATAGAGAGACATTACAAACTAAAACTTTGACACATCAATATCTATTTATCCAGTGGTGATGTTGGACAATTCTCCGGACCTTACATGTGACATCTGAATGGTAGTCTTTTTTTGCAAAGTTACATACGGAACAATGTTACTGTCCCCAGCATGGTCTGTTTTGTTAGATTTTTGAACTCCTTTAGAGTTTCAGTTTCCCTAGTTATTACTGGTAGACAGTTCCAATTGACTCCACACATGTATTCTGGGCGTCGCAAATATATATATATATACCTGAGTGTTAGGTGTCAAGATCCTTAAGGTTGGGGCTAGATTTTTATATTTTAGTTACAGTTATCTCTAATTACTTTATAGATTTACCTCATATTACGTATCTCAATAAATTCTATATAGCCAACTGTGCTTCTGTGTTAGTCATTACATGAATTTTATTTTTTTAATATTGTAAATATTTTCTTGTCATTACCCCATATCCCTGGATGAACGAAGAGAAAGCCGGAGTGGGCTAATAAAATTTTATTTAATTTTATAGGACTTATTATTTATAGGACTTATTAATGTGAATAAGTGATAAGACATTATTACCATGAATATTAATAATAACATGATAATAGATAATTGACATATATATATATATATATATGTTTGATGTCAAATATAATGAAAATGACATAATAACATCGGAACGGTACGGCCGATCATCTTCATATTTAGTACGATTATAGGTTCTATGAATCCCTTACTCGAGTCAAAATTTCATCACTTAATTCCGTCGGGAAGTGGAAAAATCCTCTATATACGCACAGTGAGTTAGACATTTACTGTCTAAGTATGACACTTTTAGCGGCGATTTCCCGTGGCGCACTACGACACCGTCTATAGCACACCGGCCATCTTGTGTCGTCCAAACTGTCGCGATATCGTTGGTAGATCGTGGGGCTGACTGGACCCACAATGGTCGTGACTAAAAAACAAGGCCCAGGTTAATGCGGCTCTACCATCTCCGGCCACAGTTTCCTCGGGACCCGGGCCTGAGTCTGCGGATATGGGAGTTGGTTCCAACACCAGATGGCATCACAGTACCATGCTATCAGAGTGTGGTGAGTCACAATGTGCTCCTACAGAACACACCCATGAGCGAGGACAGTTCCCCCACAATCCACATACAAAACGGCATCGTACTCACCCGGATACTTCACGAGTTTGTGGAGGCGGGGATTGAGGTTCGGCTCGGCAGTGTAATTCACTTGTGGGCATCTATATATCAAAACCCTCTCACATAATCTTGACTATATGTGTATGCACATATCACAAGTGAACAAACTGGATCCCTATTCCCATGAAAGGGAGAGAGACTGGGGGTTTAAAGTAAACAACAAATTATTCCAAATAATAGTGTAATATAGCAACCAGGACATCCTTGGTAACCGGGACTTCCTTAGTGACCACCACATCCTTAGTAACCGGTAACAACAAACCGAGAAGAAGTAAACAACGGAACAGTATCAATCAATATCTATCAATAACTACTACAAATTAATTAATACAAAGTAAAGACAAGAATACAACCCCCCAGCCCCGACATGAGTGTGTTATTGAGATCTGAACTCCAGAGACATCATGGCATGTTTTAGCAAGCATCACTGCACGAAAACCACCATTTTGAATATGAATGCACCCGGAGTATATAGGTATGCTTTTGCGTATACAAGGTCGTCCTATTCCCCGTGTGTATACGCCTCATCTGTAGGCGTATACATTCACAATATTACCATGATTTCAATCTGAGTGGCCGTATTCTCCGCGTAGTTGACGCGTAGTATTGCGTAGCGTCAACTACAAGGAGAATACGGCCACACCGATCGAAATCATTGTAATGTTGTATTTATTACTCACTTATTTTTAGATTTAAGCAATAAATATGATCGTTAGAAAACTATTCAACGTAGTTAAGAAGTTATGTTTGGGACTATCTCAAAAATCCGTATCCTCCTAGGAGATTCCGCAGGTCCGTATCCTACTCAGTAGCGATCTGTAATCGTCATAGGCTTAGTATGGAGACTCCGTATCAGGTGGGTAATAAATATAGGTATGCTTATGCGTATACAAGGTCATACTATTCCCCGTGTGTAAATGCCTCACCTGTAGGCGTATACCACTATCCAATACTTCCAATATCTGCCACTTGGGTACACTACTGTAGCATATTTCGTTTGCCATTAGTCATTAAGTCCTTGGTATATGGGAAATCCCATGTTATATTATCAATTTTGATTATAAAATCTTTCTAAACCCCTAATAAGTATTATTTCATTAATGGCATATAATAAACCCAGCATTCTCTTGTCTTTTTTTTACCATATATTTCCTCTTATATACGCCAGGTGTGAAATACAGCCAAGTCGCGTCCGTATACCAGAGGAAACAGTTTTGTATGCGCCACATACAGGCGTATTCAAAAGAAAACAAGTCGATTTACAGCCGATACGTGCACTGCCGCGATTGTGCATGTATGAATAAAGGCGTTAGTTTCGTGCAGTGCATGTATTTACCGTAAAACCTCGGTTATAAGCCGAGCTCGGTTATAAGTAAACCACCCACTTCAGTAAAATGCTATAAGCCGATTCTGGGGGACATTTCAAATTTAGGAAAAACCCCTGTTATAATCCGATACCCAACTTTGGTGTACTGTCCCCCTGCCCCTGCCCCGCCCCCCCATCCTCCCCCCTCAAATTTTTTTGTAAAATTTTCAGTATAGAATATGAACGTTTCAATGAACGTTTGTACCAATATAGAGTATACCCAATAGGTGCGAATATTCTAAATGTTGTTGTTTTTTCATCTTATTTTCTAAATTAAACCAAAAATAAATCGATGCCCATCAGCGAGAGCTGTTGACTGGTGTGCGGGTGGGTGACGAGGTACTATGAACTTTTGTACCAATATAGGATATCATGTGCGGTTGTGAAATTATGGAGCCAACAAAATGCGTGGCATAAATAAACTCAGACTCAAACTCGTGACGTCTCTTGATATTATTACACCATCAAGAAAAATATGTACACAACATGTGACAACCCGTTGGCAGACACACTGGCCAATATTTAATTCAACCTATTGCGTACAAGATCGGGAGGGTGTAGGGGAGGGGGTCAAAACTTTCAGAAATTCTGCGTATGTTCTTTATGGATGTCCCCTTTGGGGTAGGATAAATATCAATCACCTTCACTAACAACTCAGAAATGCAACGTTGCAGGGGTTCGTTTAATATCGGACGAACGAGAATAAGAAAGCTCCTACGGATGTCCCATGGCAGGTCTCATTTAATAAAGCTAAGAATCGTTCGTCATACACCCCTGGACGATACGAGAGTCAGGGTAAAGTGCCAGATCCACTAAGGCGATTTTCCATGCGAATTTGGGCATACGAATGGCTTGCGACAGTATCTAATATATTGAATATTATCGCATGGGATTCGCACAGTCGCACGGATCGCAGACGCATTCGCCTTAAGGCCTAAAGCCCAATGCCCATCTTCCGATTTTAGAACATTTATGCACGTTTGTCGGCGACAAACGGAGGGTAATTTGTCTCATCAAAGCCATCCTAACGGAGTCGGTAGATGTAGGACAGCTAGGCAAGGCTACCCAGCGATTAGTGAACACTCGGTTTCTTTGGTTTTTGCCCTCCCCCAGTGATTAGTGGACCATACATCAATTTTATCAGTGTGCGGGTCGAGCGGTGCATGGGTTAAGTAATTTGCCTGCGACAAGGTGACCGACTCTTATACGATTTGGGAACTAATCGTTCAACCCTAAATCGGTAGATGGGTATCCGGTTTAAGTCTCGTTTCAAAAAGGCCAAGACATCTCGTTTGTAGGCTCGTAGCTCGTTGCACATTAAAAGGTGTTTTAACAGACGACATCCCTAGGGGGTGTCATAGATGGCGTTTTTTGATTGATCATCAAATAAAAACACATCAATCCTGTTGGAATCACACTAAATTATGAAAATGACAAACGATTTTCAGGACTTAGTAGAAACCGAACGAGTTGTCCGATGTTAAACAACCAGTTCGGTTTCGTATTTATCCTACCTCGTCTATGCTTTTGCCTTTTATTAAAAGATAAATATTGAGTCAATGACCAACAGAACTTTTTTCATAGTAGCTGACATCCTGCTCTCTGATTGGTCAATAATGTTATTACTCTAGTGGCATAAAAAACACTTTATGTCACGGCCTGCCACATAAAATTTGCCTATGTTAAGTCTATGCCGTTTTTTTTTTATTAGGGGTAGGATGTTATCTTTTACCCTGTCGGTGTATTATAGGTTTTATATTGCAACATAGTTCACACTGAGCGAGTAGAAATGCTATCCTTTCATTATAAATTGATTTAGTTTTATTCTTAGAAATTAATTAGTGGATTAATTAGATAGTTTTTTAAAACTTTTTTTCTGATAAAGATTAACCCATCTTTCTAATGTCTATGAATATGCATAGATATTTTGATACATGTCAATTACATGAAAGTGTCTTAAAATTAAATTTGAAAAATATAAACTCTAATAAATGAATTTATAAGTTGATAGACTGGAGATACATTACCAATATATTTTGATTTCTTCATATATATCTACATACAGTTACCTGCTAAATACTTGAACAATGTTATATAATATGATATAAAGGGAGGGGTATAAAACAAAACAATGTTCACCAGATGTCGCACTGATCCGATACGATGATTCCCTCACCACAAGAATGTGACACTGTGGTTTACTATAGTGACAGTGTGTCTGACACTGAGCTCAATGACAAGAGTGAACGATAACCAGGGAGATGGTCGATTCGATTATGTATTTTGATTAAAACATTATATTTTAGATGTGACAACTATTCAGGAAAGTTCTAATATATTGTACTACATTTAAAAGATAATTCTATTATGAAAATATACTATAAATATTAATAAATCTTGATTATATATTCTCCAACGTATCACAGAACTATCCACGGAAGTAGCCGCAGGACTGAATACACTGGTGCCTTGCCGTGTCTGACGCTGATCTCCTTCCACAGACGATCTGGGTCAAAGTTAGGAGAATTTACAGCAAGGAGAGGAGAGTCCACGCAGGACCTCCCTTATTAAACGATATTCACACCGGATCCTCCCCAGTGTCCTCCCTCGCGGCTGGTCTCCTATCGTCCAGACCAATTCTCCCTCGTAACTTCTTAAACAGCACCCTGAATCGGTACCTTGAGAGATTATGCTATAAGCCTCGTCTAATGATGAAGGAACGATAATAATTCCTGGACGATTATTATAGGGTGGCACCACCTGTGGTAGCTGTTGGTACTATTTTCTCCCACCCTTCACTGTGTAGGTGTCACTACAACCACAAGACAGACAGACAGGGGGTGGTTGCCAATCTAAGGTGTCACGAGCTGTCGTGACGAAAGATGTATGTCAAATGTACGACCCTTTTCATGAGCAATCCGACAGCATACCCGCGATCAGCCTTATTAAACAAGATTTACCTCGGATCGTCCCTGAGGTCTTACCTCGCTTTATAGTTCGTATCGTTTGTCCGATATCAAACAAACCCTGGAACGTGTTCGATTTTCAGTAAGGTTTTAGGGGTTAGAGTATTTGAGTGAACATGTGTCTATTACCCTGATTAACAGCAAACCTCACGCGTCTATCTGAATGGTCTGCATGGTGAAACGATTAAAGAAACAGAAAAAATAAGATTTGAATGATATAAGTGGCGCTACTGTGAATTGTAGGGTATGCCCTTAACAGGTACTGCCTCCATAAAAGGCAATTTTAAGGGGAATGTGTTGCATGACAAATCCGCGCCTGCCTCTAGACATCTGTACAATAAAGCCTGACGTGTTGGTCAGGAGGTAGTAGTCCTTACAGTGTTGAGTCCGCTTCAGCCTTTGTGGCCCTCGCTTTATTGATTGCTAACGGGCAGTGCTTAAAGACAAATGTGGGAAGGTATCGCACTGCCCCCTGTCTGGACACTGGTGCTGCCATCTGGTTTCATGAAAATATAGCAGTTTCCCATAGATACCAATAGATAAGCACTTACCTTCTTCAGATGGCCTTCCCATAGAAATTAGTATGGTGACAGTATTTTTTTTGGTATTTCTCATTTATACATGTTCCCAACTATCATAATCCAGACTTCATTAAAGTTAGCAATAGAACATCAGTGTCATTTAGCAACAAAGTCAAAATATTGCATTTTCCCATCTGATGCGTGGTGGATTGGCATGTCTAGACATATGTCTACGATTTTGCACCTTCCCGATATGTCTCCGATATTTGCCTTTTTGTATCAGTGCCAGATCGGGAGGTCTAAATTAATATCGTAGTAATTGGACGCCAGGCCTTATAGTCTTGAGTTCGCTTCAGTCTTTGTGGCCCTCGCTTTATTAGAGCGTGCTTGCACGCGCTTAATACATCATCTAGAGACCTAGAGGTTAGAATGGTCACACATATACACTTTCAGCGTGCTGCCAGATAACTATACCTTCACTATCTGTGTGCTATCCACTGTGATAGTGTGAAAGGAGCAGGGTGCCAGTGTCTCAGGGTCTTAGAAGCATGCTCAGCTGACCATGACCAATCACTAGAGACCAAAATACCTCATTGACCCATTAGTGCTTGACCTTGATATTTGTGGATCCTATTCTCAGGTGGTTGTAGACATAGCAGGTTGACTGGGTTCCATTATGTTACAGAAAGCTATCCATAGACTGAATGTAACAAAGACCTTTTAGTTGTTATTCAAGTATAATTGCACGCTCCTTCATCAATGATGAACATTCTATTTGCTCCTAGTTGATTGTAATAAGTGTGCGGTGGCAGTTCAGTGTGGATCAATGATACAAGAGAAGTGGGGGAATATCTCAATCTGGTAGTTTTTCCTCATAGACATGTCCAACATGGTGCTTTATGACAGACACTGGTGCTTACAACAAGACATGAAAAAACAATAACATAGACGAGCCGGACTTAATATTGGGAATTTATATACAATACCCATGGGGTATTTAGAGAAAAAGACTAAATGGGGGATTATGTAACAAATGTTAGCCTATTGGTCAATCTGAAGGGTGAGTTTTATTCAGAAACCTTTTCACATTTATGGTCAGAGCTCAAATTCAATGACGTGTGAATCGCAATGTAATTCATGCGGCTTCACCGTGTGAATTACTACGCTACTCAAAGTTGAAGAGATACGAGCTCTGACCGTAAACTTTCATAGGTTCCATCTATAATATCTGGGGACATTGAAAAGGATAAAGACAATGGTAGGAGAGTCTGTGGGAGAACAACTAGAGGCCTGTTGAATAATCCAAGATATATCGTAGGAATTATCATAAGATCATCCTAGGACTAATTAATGTCTTTCTATAAGCTCTAAGGTCTTAGAGCTAGGGCAGTTAGAAGATATGATCTTCTGTAGGCTTTAAAACATAGGTGTATACATTCATCGTACAACTCTCCTTTGTCCTCCAAATTGTCAAATGGGAAACTGCAATATTTTCATGAATCCAGATGGCAGCCCCAGTGTTAAATTTAGTAGACATAGGGGGCAGTGCGATACCTACCCCCATTTATCTTTAAGGGTATTGACCGCCATTTAAAAAAATATATATTTAAACTAGAATGACAGTGCTCACGTGGTACAGTACTTCTGGCTAGTAAAAGTAAGACATTTGCGCCCACCCCCCTCCTCGATCGTTTCTGCTGGGCCCAAAAAATCAGCAGCTTCGATTTTACGGAACGAAGTGTAAATAAAGTGGCGTTCAGAACCCAAACAACTGATCTTTTTGCATCTAAAAATGTCTAAGTCTGGTTTTGTAGTAGTCTGGTTTACAGACTCAAACTATTCCTCTACCAGAAAAGAATGTCAAAGTCTGACGTTTTAACTTGCAGCAGTGGCTAAGCCATGACTTTTCAGCGAAAAAAAAGGTCTAAGTCTGACTTTCTGGCATGTAGGAATGGCTAAGCCATGACTTTTCAGCGAAAAAAAGGTCTAAGTCTGACTTTTAAGCATGCAGGAATGGCTAAGCCTTGACTTCTCAGCGAAGAGAAATGTCTATATATATACATATAGAAGTCTGACATTTTAATGTGAACCAATGTCTAAGCCATGACTTTTCAGCGAAAAAAAGGTCTAAGTCTGACTTTTAAGCATGCAGGAATGGCTAAGCCTTGACTTCTCAGCGAAGAGAAATGTCTATATATATACATATAGAAGTCTGACATTTTAATGTGAACCAATGTCTAAGCCTTGACTTTTCAGCATGGGAAAAGGTCAAAGTCTGACATTCTTATGTGTACCAATAGCTAAGCCTTGAATGTCAAAGTCTGACTTTTAACCATGTGATGAAAAGGTCAGCAATTTTTCAGGTCGCCCCCCCCCCCTTTCAAAACATTTTGACGCCCCTGTCGTCTACTCAGAGTCCATGTATACTGCCAAATGAAGTGGTAGAAACAAGAAACATTTTAGATAAGCATAATTTCAAATTATCAAAGTCAACGTTTTTTCCAACGGAATGATGCCAGTCCAAAACACTGCCAAGCAGTTGAGGAAGGGAAACCCCTCTGACGGTAGAATTTGACACATAATTTCAAATTATAATGGTCTCTTCTCAAGAAGTCTGCACCCATCCCTGGTCGATTTTTCCGTCAGGACCAAAACTTTTAAACAGGCCCCAGAAGTTCTGATACTGAAAATGAGCAAATGTGGAGGAATGATTAAGCCCTCCGGTCCAGTCACGTCACGAAACAGCCAGCCCCACACTAAAGCCTGCCAGAGCATTCTCCTGGTGGAAAGTAATTACGAACTACACAATTTGAGGACATGCAGAAAATGATAAATGGTGCTTCTTTCGCCGTATCTTTAGGCGTTCTGTGCCAGACAGCAGGGTGCTTGACTTCTTACCTGAGGAACAATTCCTGTCTCTAATATTGGAGATCCGAGAGCACTTTTCCAATTTGGCGCTCTCCTAAATGTTTGGCGCTGGTGATGACAAGGGAATAAAAGGATCCGATGCCAGCACACGACCGGCAGCAAGGCACTGGGTTTTTATCAGACTTGCTCAAGTCTTTGATTATGAACATTCATTGAATGATTAATCACAATCAGAATACATTTCATTAAAGTATGTATCCTTCTCTGACTGGCCCATGAATCAAAGACTTGTCCAGTAGAAACAGAATCTCCTGTTTATGGCCCCAAGCCACTCCCTGTAACCCTACACTTCCTCCCAACCCTCCCCCCACCCCTCCTCCAGTTCCCTGGCCGCCTGTGTTGTCATAGCAATAGATTTAGCCTACTCCTGACTGTCACCCGATTAAGATCAAAGTGAGAAGGTATCAAAGTATCAAAGTCCCTGTATCCCAGCGAGGAGAATAGACATAGGATGCAGGGACTGAAGCCAGTCTAGGATTCGTTAAATATCGGACGAACGATAATTTTCTTTTTTTTTAATTGAGCAAGCTGTTTCTTTATTTCACTAATAGTACATAACCTGATCATAGCATCATCCTTTATCTATGGATATTGGAACACCTCGCTTAGTAATACCATGATATTTCAAACACAATTTTCTCCTCCCCTTTTTTTCCTTTCCCTCTTTGTCTTCCCCTCACCAGAACGAACTATAATTGATATCA
Organism: Alentia gelatinosa; assembly: GCA_950022655.1. Taxonomy (NCBI): domain Eukaryota; kingdom Metazoa; phylum Annelida; class Polychaeta; order Phyllodocida; family Polynoidae; genus Alentia; species Alentia gelatinosa. The sequence goes on along the minus strand of OX465588.1, from coordinate 7,300,833 downwards.
GGCGAACGATAATAAAAAGAGCTCGTACGGGAGTCAAAGGGCGGGTCTCGCTTGATAAGGCCTGGTATTGTAAACGTGTAGTAATATCCGAGCGACAGAAAGGATATTACGTCGTCAACTACGAGGAGATTGCAGACACTCGTACACAAAACCAGTCGTTATTATATTTATTACCCACCTACACGATTAATAACATGTCTATTGCCTAAAAAGGAACATATATATATAGTTCAAGATTACGCCATAGCGCCACAGCACTGTCAAGCATAGTGGTAATTCTGTACTTACGCTTGTAATATAGTTCGTTATTTTTCTGGGTTTTTATATGCAAAACTTTTTATGACAGTGATTTCTGATGGTAAATGGGATTATTGTGACTGATTATAACTAATTAATATTGAATGAACAGTAAATAAACTGATTTTCAAGTGCATTATGAATTGACCTCATTTTGGCAGGGACTTTTTTCCGGAATCTCCTGCAGGAGATTCTGACATGTCTGAATCTCCGGGTAGGTAATTCCAGGTGCTCTATGCATTTCCAATGGAGACCCCGTAATAGGTGGGTAATAATGATTGAGAAAATGCACCTATGACACCCCCTAGGAGTGTTGTTTGTTATGACACGTTTTAATGTTTTAAGTCTTTTAAGTGAGGTTGTTCCATTTATATCCTACTAGTGGCTTGTGACTGATTTACTGTCTATGTTCCTTTATTAAAAATGACTGATAATGTTGACAAAAATTCTGAGTACATTAAATGCTTATTGGTTATGTATTATCTTACCTCCACTCAGTTGTGTATACAAGAAAACTCTGTGTAATACCTAGCAAATGTATAGGTGTGACTATGAAAATCAACTAATTTACAGTTGAAGTCTCAACCTGTTTTATTGAACATCCCATATGTGATACAAAATGTACACGACATGATAAATGGATATGATGTAAGATTACTTCTTTGATGTTTCAATAAACTTTTGAAAAAAAAGAAAGAAATGTGTTACGAGCCTACCAACGAGGTGTTTTTGCTGTTATTGAACGATACTTAGGTCTCCACTTTCTCTCCTATCGTCCAGAGGCCTTGCAGGAATGATTCCTAACTTTATTAAACGAGACCTGTTCTAGGACCCCCGTACGATTATTTTTTATATTTCTGTTCGTCCATTATCAAAGGAACCCCTGGGTAGAATAAAGTCCTGAAAATCGTTTTAGTGCTTCACACACTGTCATTTTCATAATTCCATGTGATTCCAACGATTCATAGCTTTAGTCCCGGCGTCCACCTACTACGATATGGCACCGATATGGTCTACGATGAACCTCCCGATAGAAAATCAAAATTGCGTCCGAAGGTCACCTAATATCGGGGCAGTTGAACACATTTCTACGATTAAACACTGATTAAAACCCCATACAATACATAGTGGATTGGCATGGCTAGACTTATGTCTACAATTTTGCACCTTCCCGATATGTCTACGATATTTGCTTTTTGTATCGGGGCCATATCGGTAGGTCTAAATTTCCTTCGTAGTAGGTGGACACCATGCCTTACCCTACAAATATCCAAAATTCAACAGAAACTGTTATTCTTCAATTTTGAAGTTATACACTAGAATATATCTGACCATATAGCGTGATGAGCAAATAAGATCTGGCGTCCACCTACTACGATATGGCTCCGATATGGTCTACGATGAACCTCCCGATAGAAAATCAAAATTGCATCCGAAGGTCACCTAATATCGGGGCAGTTGACCACATTTCTACAATTAGACACCGATTAAAACCCCATACAATGCGTGGTGGATTGGCATGGCTAGACTTATGTCTACGATTTTGCACCTTCCCGATATGTCTCCGATATTCGCTTTTTGTATCGGTGCCATATCGGTAGGTCTAAATTTCCTTCGTAGTAGGTGGACACCAGGCCTTACCCTACAAATATCCAAAATTCAACGGAAACTGTTATTCTTCAATTTGGAAGTTATACACTAGAATATATCTGACCATATAGCATGATTAGCAAATAAGGTCTGGCGTCCACCAACTACAATGTGGCTCCGATGGTCTACGATGCACCTCCCGATAAAAAAGTCAAAATCGCGTAGGAAGGTCACCTAATATTGGGGCAGTTGACCACGTTTCTGTGATTAGACACCGATAAAACCCCAATAAAGTGCGTGGTGGATTGGCACGTCTAGACATATGTCTCAGTTCTGCACCTTCCCGATATGTCTCCGATATTTTGTTTTTGTATTGGTGCCATATCGGTAGGTCTAAATTTCTATCGTAGTAGGTGGAACCAGGCCTTAGTCTTGTTGGTTCCAAAAGGTAGCATAAAAAGATATGTTGTAGGCGTACAAGCCTTTTACGAGATGAGAGAATGAAATATCGTAGGTCGTGTAGCCTAAGAAATCGTTCATATTGAAAAATGTCCATCTGTCGTCCATTTGTCGCCTCGGAAGACACCACTAGAGCTGTCGTAGCCGATGTCAAAACTCGTTTTTTATTCATTAAATCAAATCCAAATTAAAATATATTTTCAACACAGATTTCTATTTATATATGTGATACACGTATACAGTGGAACCCCGCTTCTGGGACACCTCCCTTAAGGTGTCACCCCGCTTAAGGGGACACTGTGTGTGGAACAAAATTCGTTATTTAGTTTATTTTAACCCCGCTTAAGGGGTTACCTCGCTTAAGGGGTCACTTTGCTCGGTACCGAAGGTCGCCCCTTAAGCGGGGTTGTACTGTACTAAATTGCATCCTTTGTTAAGGGTTAAATCGTTTTTGAAAAATGTTTGACCATTCACACAGATACTGCGCCACTCGCCCTGCTGGTCTCAGACATACCACTGCATCGCTGGATAGTGTATCAGTGTGTTTCTGCATTAATATAGGAAAATTATAAGCAAATAAATCAATTGTACGACGATTGTACGACATTTTGTACGGACGATACTGTGGTTGTCAACGACAACTTTAATGCTACCCTGAATGAAAAAAAAAAAAAAAATGAAAAAAAGGTCGTCCAGTATGTCGTCCATCGTTCGATATGTTGTATTTTTTTGTATTCATGAAGCACTTAGATTAACCCGGTTGGCCGTTCTTGCATCAACAATATTTACAGCATTTACACATAGGTAAATTTTTGTTTTGTTTCGTAGGAGATTTATTTCGCTTAATATATGATACACCAAGATGTCCATGCTGCTTATTACTACCTTAAAGACTAGTTACATAATTTCTAGAGTATATTTTGTGTACATTCATACTATCCAGTATCTACCCTTCTTGTTTTCTCTCCCTTTTTTTTCGATTATGTAAGAAAAAGATTTCCTTAAAAGAATAAACATGGTAACGACAATTCACACGATAAATAAAAGGACCAATTAAGAAATAATCTGATCTGAATACATAGATGTTACAAGTATGACATATGCTACATATTACTAGATGCTGAAGTACTTTGTGAGCTAGGAGAAAACAGGAACATGCGTGAGACAAGAACATCGACAACAGGACAAGCAATGTTGAAAATAGTTTGATCCGTACTGCACCGAGTTTGACTGCAGAGTAATTCACGAAGCGAAGGTAACAAAAAAGGTAGAGTGAACGACAATTGTATGACATCTTGTATGGACAATAGTGCTGATACCGACGACAAGTTCTAAGCTACCCTGAATAAAAAAGGTCGTCTAGTATGTCGTTCATTGTTCAATAATAATGTCTTATCGTTTAGCCTCACGGATGAGAAAATATTATTCAAAGGCCCCCTGTATCCTGCACAAGTCCAGGACATAAATCTATTTCCTTCTATTGTGCTAGGTCATTATTTGACCAATGCTCTCAGCGAATTGTCATTACCAGACTTGCTCTTCCAAACTACTCCCACCTCTCAGTGGCAGCCAGATCCACTCTCCAAGCATAGATCCCTCGCACTGCTTCCTGCAACCGTCTGTTTTTTGTTTTCTTTTGGAAAGATGTTTTTATTATATACCCATGTAGTATATCTGATAATTACGTACTGCTGCTCCCTGTGCAGTATAAATTATATACTGAACCCTGTGCAGTACACTGTTATACTGAACACGTTGAAACCTCAGCAGTGTTTGGGCTTTCACATAGACATGTCTTCTATGCCAATATATGGTAAGATTTGATTACTTTTGGGTATATAATAAATATAGAACGACCTACCATGCTTGTACATGGTACAAAACTCGATGGGAATTGATGTTTTTACAGAACTCGGCCTGGGGCCTCGTTCAGTAAAAAGCAACAATTCCCCATCTCGTTTTGTAGCATGTACAGCATGGTCACGTCGTTCTATATAATTATTGACGAGAAAGACTCAATATGGTACAATTGATTTTCAGCGCTGTCGTCATACTACTAAGACATAGGAAACTGCACAGTGACAAACAAAACAGCGTGACATAAAGTCAAGTTATTAGCATACTGGACGATACATTCCTTATATAATCTGCCCATAGTAAATTAGGAATTCTACTTATGAACATTACATGTTTTGATCTATATACACCAAGCATACAAGTTAAGTACAGCACATAATCATAACTGATTACATACAGTTTCCTCTTCAGCCTTTTTAGTCTAAAATTTGATCCATATGCCAGTTTTTCATATATCATGAATTCTAAACACTTTCAGGAGTATTTTATGTATCACTTGTAAATAGAAATGTATATAGCTATATAGTAAATAATATACACTCATATTTGTCATTTGTTATGTAAAATAAGACATAGTAATTAGGGATTACTTTCTTCAGTGGAAAGCATCTCATGTGTTGCAGGGTTTTGCTTGTTAATATTACACATGTGCTCACTTGAAGGGGCAGTCTAATCAACTGTGGATTCACATTATAAGGTGGTTTAGAATTGAAAAAGAAATGGTTGGATTGTCTGTGAAACACGTTTGACAATTACAGTTTTTCCGAACTCATAATATTTTTAGTTTGTTTGAGTTTAATGACGTTTTGACAGTTATCCCGTCTTTTTAATCCAAAATATGGAATTTTGGTTTTAGTGGATACCTGGGGAAGCAGTGTTGGGTTGAGGCAGAGAGAAGTAAGCACTAGTGAAAGCTCTGCTGGGAGAGTGAGCCAGATCTAAGCCCCGACATCGCTATGACCTTTGTCTGGGATCTCGGCAGCTAGCCTTACCTGTTGAGGCCAAGTGGAGCGTGAGTCTTCAGTCGATGTATCCAGTTGAATTCAATCTTGTTTCATAGTCTTGCTGCTTCTTGCTGGATCTTGGTGGATTTGCAGAGTAATTAGAATTTTTCTGATATTGCAATGCTATTATATTGTATATGAAAACAGTGAGATGAATCCAGGGGGCTGTTTCACTAGGAGCTACAATTCTCGCTGTTTGTAACAGTGGCAGCAAAGCGGCAGTTTGCGTTTCATTAAATTTCGTTTTTCTTAACAACCAAAATTTTAATAAATGTGTAGGTAGTCCGTATTTTGGTTTATGGACCACTGGTCCACACAGTATTGTTACGTCATATACTGAAACGGTGCGTATTTACAGTATATATGGCATGGGTATATAGTAATACACATTCGTGGTTTGGAATCCTGCTAAGATTGATTGGTGATATACTATAGTAACTTACTCTATATCTCTCATGAATATCTTCTTTTGATATCTTTGGTTCCCTATCCATACCATGTCTATGAGTACTAACCTTGCACTAGGTTCATGTATTTCTACTTTGTTCATCATCAATGTATTTTTAATAATTTTTATATGAATATCTACTTATGATATCTTTGGTTCCTTTATCCATAAATTGTCTTTGTGAACTAACCTTACCCTAGGTTTATGTATTTCTACTTTGTTCATCATAATTCTTTTTATCAATAATACCATATATTCATTTATTATTTTTATCTTATTAAATAAAAGAAAGACATAGTGGATGCGCCAACATTTAGGAGCTCAGTATAGGGTCATGTATGAATACTTAGAGATTTTCTTTAATTCCAATGCAAATGCCATAACATGATAAATCTATACATTAAGGTGAAAGAGCATACTCAAACAGTGATGCAGGTACTTACATTTAGGCAAGATCAGCCCTCTTGGTAGCGTTCGGAAACGCATTATTAGCCAATGAACACCCCGAATATGATCACGTGGAGTGAGAGTTACACACTTTATCTTCGTGATTACAAATAACGTTTTTCATATGTACATTTATTTTCTTATTTGATGATCAAAAGATACTTAGAAGGAAACTCATGAGATGAAAATAACTTGGTCTGTACTCCACCGAGTTTGACCACAGAGTAATTCATGAAGTGAAACAGAAGAAATTTCGTAGTGGTCAAATGAGGTGGACCGCAGGCCAAGTTCTTTTCATTAAGTGGGTTCCTGATTTTATCTCAGCCCATGTAGAATTATTAATCAATAAAATAAATCACTCAATTACCTTTTGACTTTTGGGTACACTACCTTCACGGCCTTGGACTATGAGTTCCTAACGTTAAGCCTTTGGAGAAAATTACCAGGGTAATAAAAGAATCGAAACCTACTCATATTACTTTAAGAACTATGTTTTATACCAATGTCTGGTTATTATCACCACTGAAAAGTTCAAACTAGTGTACTGATTCAGGATAGATCCCATTTTGATCAAATCGATATGTTATTCAAATAATAGAGATGGCAAAAGTCATGTATAAAGTGGGAAACACACCGTACGATTTCGTTCCCACCGATTAATTCCCTTAATTGTAAGCTAGTCTTAATGTGTCTCAGGCGAATTGCACAGGGTGTCGGCCATCACAGCGGGATTTACGGATGGGGGTGGCGGTCGTTAGTGGGAGATAATCTGAGCAAATTCTGTCCACGCTTGACGACTGACTTACAATTTTCTTGGAGACTAGAGACTACTGATAAAGGAACAGATACTTAATCTTAGTCTCCAGGTGCCAAATCAGTGAGCGGGGCTCAGTCTGTGTGTGGGAGGGCAATTTTCCCTCACCCAGCGACTAATTATGGGCTAATATTGATAGACACCACAAGGGGCATTTCTTAAACTCTGTTTCTGCTGACAATTGGAAGGAACAGGTTCCTTAATTTATTGGTCATGATTTCGGAATATTGTACTGAAATTTATCGGCGACAATGTCCACGGGGAGCATTTTCAAATCTTAGTCAAAGTTCTCGAGAAAGGGGGGCACACTGACCATGTCAGTTTCTAAGCCTCGCCTGAGCGTACCATTGTTTTTTTGTCGCTGAGAATATGAAGAGACGTCACAAGTTTGAGTCTGAGTTTATTTATGCCACGCATTTTGTTGGCTCCGTAATTTAACGAATCTAAGACGAGTGACATTATGGTGCCAACCAAATGTGTGGCATGAATAAGCTCAAACTCAAACGAGTGGCGTCTAGATTTTATCCTACCCCATTTCCAAGTTTTTTTCAGTATCAGAAAGTAGTGGCATAAACAACACTTTATGTCACACCCGTGACATAAACAAATCCCATGTTAAGCCTATGATGTTTTTATTAGGGGTAGGATAAAGGAACATTCATGTTCCGAAATCGTACCGTGTGTTATGGCCTTTATAGAGATATGCCTGAATAGTATTGTGTTCGTTCTTTATTACTCAGTCTACACTGACTGAACGTCCTGTGCCACTGTCGATCCAATTAAAGGCATATCCTACAATTCACAGTGGCGCCACCTGGTGATTTCGAAATAATGTCAATTCTTAGTAAAAACTGGTTTCTTGGGATTTATTCTAATTCTACATGAGTAAATTTAACATTTTGTCCAGTTTACCCAATCTCAATAGGTAAAAATGAGCCAATTTGCATTTCCATGATTCACATAGGAAATGTACTGAAAAATATGGTTTTCTTCAATTCTTTCAAAAACAAGGATGGTGACCTATAATTTTTAAAAGATAAATAAGTAGTACTATATATTTACTATATTCTGTGAAAATTTGAGGAAAATGACATGGGTTTTACTATGTGAAAAAATATGTTTTAGAATTTCTATATATTCTTATATGAAATTATCATCATATTGATCTATAAACCATAAACTAGCACGGTGACCCCCGATTTTTAAGTTAGATATGTGTTCCACAACACATGGATATCATCATAATCGATTTTCAGGAAATTGACATGGGTTTTAATTTTCAAGCCAAATTGTCCAATATGCCTTTACCAACATAATCTTTATCCATAAAGATATGATAGATAGAGGCAATTAATCAAGGGCAAAGGGAACTGCATAGTAATCCGATCCAACCCTGATATTGAAGTGAACTAAAAACATAACGCTTTCTCTGGAAATATGTCACAGAAATTGTTCTTACGTATCCGGAACTAAAGACAACGTTTATAGTTTAATTATATATTGACAATTGAATTATATATATCCTTATTCCCTTACTCTATGATTATAAACCCTTGCTACCACATATTATTAACGACAGTAAAGTATGGTGTTTAAGTATATTAATAATTGTCACAGGTATCCATTCGATAACCTCACATCACGGGACCAAACAATAATAAAAATCTGAAAATATATACAATATCCGAAAAATAAAACCAATGCATTATTCTCTATAAGGTATGTGGAAATTGCAAAATACACGCAGCATGAGTTACCAGATGTACTCGAACAATTGATATAGAGTGAACCATCAGTAATCATTGTGTGGATCAAAATGCATGAATTATGTGATGTTTTTAATTATCATGAACTCGATGGCATAAAGAAATATGATAACAAATGTTCAGATATTTTCAAAGGCAAGTCTCGAGAAGAAGTATTACATGTTAATTTACCATATACACAGAAGATAATATGATATAGTGATCTTCATGTATATATAGAACAATCTTACAAATGTATTATTTGGGCACATATACCCACAGCCATGTATTCTAAGAAACTATATTTTTACTAATGACATAAATATATCCTACCTGTATATACTATGAAATATACCTAGCCTACCATAGGAATGTATAACAGATAAAGACAATCAAACTGCAAGTAGTCATACACTGGGCCCGTTTAATGATCTAAAATCGTACATGAAGACCCTTTCCTGTACTTTGTACAAAGATTATTGCTTAATGATATTTAAGTTTGTTCGCTAACCCAGTGTTTACATTAGACGACTAAATATGTGGTAACTGTAGATCCTCAAGCCAGTGGTGGCAATGTCCACTGCAAAAGTCAGCCGTCAGCCTCAGAATGTACTTGAGCATTTATATTGACGACACAGAGTCGCCGCCTCTATAGACGACTAATTCAAGCCGGCTTCAAACAGTCGCCGGTGTCTGAGCATGTCCAATAGTTATGAGGTGGTGGCGAATTGTGTAATGTCATATAATCAGACGATCTGCAGTCGCCACACGCTTGCCGTTTACATTAGACAATTTCTAGAATGTTATGACCTAAAGTCATCAGGTTCAAGATCTGCAGTCGCCACACGCTTGCCGTTTACATTAGACAATTTCTAAACTTTTATGACTGAAATTCATCAGGTTCAAGAATCGTCGCCTATAATCGTCCAGTGTAAATGGCAGGATTGAGATGGTATTAGCAATCAATAATGTCGTCCATAAGTGTTGAATATAGTAAACCCACATTGCCTCTATGGCATACAGAAGAATATCTTCATGTACGATCATAGATTATCAAACAGGCTCCTTGTTTACAAAATGTATCTTTATTTCGGTACTAATACCCATGATGTCCTTAGAAGCACTCTAACACTCCTTTTCATGATTGACTGACCTTTTCACAAACTTAAACACCGTAAGATGACCACAATATCACAAGCTAGTCCTCCTTCAGAAGAAAACAGATTTACCTCAGTGAACCAGACAATTATATAGGACTGATATCACCACTTGGTCGCCCCACGGTTTTGTATCGTAGAGAGAGCGACGGTATCTGTACAGATATCATTATTTCATATCGCACTATATATCAGAAAGGCAACATAAGTACCCCAGTTTCGCCTCATCTTATTATCGCGGATTTTTGTGGTACCTAACTTATTTCCAAGTGCTAAACCTTAATTATTATCGCACATACGCTATAGCCATTGGAGAACTCGACCCGAAACGAACCTGACCCATAGTTGTCAAGAGAACTCGACTCGTTTTGGAGAATTCGATTGAAAAACTCGACCCGTTTCAGATACCTATGAATAAGATATTTTTATCTAGAAGGGAATGTTTGAATAGTTAGCTTCTAGACAAATCAACCCGTGGATATAGAAAATATGTCCATGGGTGTTTAAGTGTATGGTTAAGGTTAGGGCTAAGGGTAGGGTTAGGGATAGGGTTAGGGGTAGGGGTAGGGATAGGGAAAGGGTTTGGGATAGGGTTAGGGGAAGGGTTAGGGCTACAGATAGCCTGAGGACTTAAGCCCAATGCCCATCTACCGATTCCGGTACATTCATGTACTTTTGTCGGCGACAAAGGGACGGTAATTTGTCTCACCAAAGGCATCCTAACGGAGTCGGCCATAGTCGGTAGATGTAGGACAACTAGGCAAGGGTGAGCCACCGATTAGTAGACCGACTTGCTTAGGACTAATATCCACCACCCCATCTTCTCAATGTCTGCCGGTCGGGCGAAGAGTTACGTAATTTGCCTGCGACAAGTCGACCGACTCCTATACGATTTGGGAACTAATCACTCAACCCTGAATAGGTAGATGGGCATCAGGCTTAAGGGTTCTCTGTTTGTTTTCTACCCCAGAGAAGTCCAAATTTGAAGCCAAGATAACATACTTACTATTAAGTATAGTAGTTATCCACTGTTATAATGGGATACCTGAGATGGGAAGATTTGAAACAGGTTCTGGGTCAAGTTCTTAAAACAGGTCGAGTTCATTACAGGTCTAGTTAGTTACGGGTCAAGTTCTCCAGTATTCTACGCTATCTAGGCAATCTATACTATGTTGTTCTTCATAACAGCGAAAGTAAATTGGATTAGTGACATCTATATTCATATACATATAATAGCTGCAAGCTGGATGTGTGGTGAAGCCTTATCCCTATACAATACAGGGAGTTGTGCCGAGCACACAGCGAGGATAGGACCAATATTTACCTGTTCATTTTCACCTCTTGGTATTTAGTATTAACTGATGAATTTACAAGTCATAGCAAATCTATTTAAAAAAAGATAACCAGAATGTTGTGGTTACTTTCAACATTTCCGAGCGTCATGAGAATTAATTATGATTTTTGACGCTTGATTTTTATGAATTGAATGTGAAGTGAATCTATCAAAAGAAATTATGATATCCAAAATAATGTGTTTGAAGTGACTGTTAGCATCGATTTAATCAGCAATACCTGGGACCTGTTTCACTAGTTTCGTGATATATCTAGATGGCATCTAGATGGTGTGTCCGGTTTCATAAGAACTAGACATTAGACTTTGTTTTGTCCGTTCTTGCTTGCACTGTTGGTGCCGCTTTTCATGTCTGTCTAACGCTTTTGTCACAAAACTAGTGAAACAGGTCCATGATGTGTAGATTTGTCTAATTCTTATGTTTGGGGTCTGTCTTTTCCTTAGGGCAACTACTTGTGTTGTCACGAAACTACACAACCCCAATGTCTGTATGGTGTCACAGACATGTCATGAAACTAGTGAAACAGGTCCAAGTATTATACGCCCACCATTTTGGGTATGTAGTAAACCAAGGGAATGGAAAATCAGAAAGCTGTAGCCATTACCTCGATTCCAGTCTAAATCTAAACCTTAAAAAAAGAGCAGTGAAAGTGCTAAACAGTGTTTTCAAATTACTGGGATTCATAATCCAACCATGTGAGTGCTTCTTCAATTTACCCATTCTCGCGATGGCTTCTAAGACACTACATCTTCTCGCTAAATTACTGCAAATCTGCTCTAACCTATGATTGCATCTAATCACAACCCAATGAAAATATCTTACTTCACATGTACTATACACCTATGCCCCAAAATACTCCAAATACCAACCTCTGCTGTACAAGTGGTAGTTGAGCCGTACCAACATACTGTGCCCGTATGGCGCCGTACCACCATACTTTGAAAACGTGTGAACACACTGCATTGCTTGAGCAAACTATGCGGTGTGATAAACTGGAGCGGTGCAGCGTGACTAGCGAATGACTGGAGAACCAGCTTAGGTTAGTAGCAGAAACTGACTTCCGCTCTTCCGGTGTAGTTTGATTTTCGCCTTGACATCGACTTATTTTGGTAAGTTATTGAATATTTACGAATATTTAGAGGTGTATAGTACAAGTGAAACTTGTTAACCTAATAGAGAAAGGTCCTCGTCCCTTGTTACTTTCTCTAAAACTACCGCATTCACTCTACGAGCTACTTTTAGCGAAAGTAACGCGGGACGAGGACCCATCCCAATTAGGTTAACTAGTTTCCCTTAAGTACTGAAGGTAAATAGTGTCAACGACTACCGTTTTTTCACTAACCCCCTTAAAAATCATGGCTTGTAAAATACCAAGGTCACAACAGCCTGTGCGTTAGATTGCTAAGATAGTTCTTGGCATTTGCGGACCAAAATTGATACCATATTTCCCATAGAAATTACCGATATTTAAAATCTTATACTTCATGTTTATACCTTTAGATATTTGCCATTTAAGGAGTCAGATAAACTGATTTTCCATGTCCATTTACTAAGTAACCAACACCTCTCACCCACTCATTTGTGTATGATATATAGAATTGAATAGCACAACATTCTATGAGCTTCGTATATAGTTAATGCCTCTAGTTCCTGAAGTGGGATTCACACGTAGAGACTAATGTACCTGAACCAGATAACTTCATATCTATCCCTATCCTCAGATAACTCTCCTTTTGGTGCAGAAATGTCATGGCAAGGTTCCAGTTTTAAGTTTTTCGAGTCTCAAGGTAAAATTACGAATTAGATTCACATGGAAGGACACACCTGGTACATAGTTTCAGACGAAGTCCCCTAACACTCAGACTCAAGTACCTCTTGAGAATTAGAAGAAACCGAACGAGAGTTAGACTTGACAATGTTTATGCCACGACGGGCAGACAGGTCGTGTATTACTACACGAGGCGATAGCCGAGTGTAGTGAGGAGCAGACCTGACCAGAGTGGCATAAACATTGACAAGTCTAAATCGAGTTCGGTCTCGTCTTTATCCTACCCCGTCTATGCCTTTGTATTATTAAAAGATAAACATTGACTCAACGACCAACAGAACTTTTTCATAGTAGCTGACATCCTGCTCTCTGATTGGTCAATATTGTTATTACTCTAGTGGCATAAAAAACACTTTATGTCACGGCCTGCCACATAAAATTTGCCTATGTTAAGTCTATGGCTGTTTTTTTTTATTAGGGTAGGATAAAAGAAGTGCCTAGAGTGAAGGGTGTGCAAAGGAAGTGATCCTGCATGCTTGCTTCCTATTGGCTAGCCTGGGTATTTTCTCTGTAACTCAGCAGATTGTATAATTGTCTCACCAAAATGCCCCTATTACTTTTGAATAGGTTTAAAATCAAAATGTTCTGAGACTCCTGTGCTTCAGGGGGGAAATTTGTCAGCGACACATACCCCTATCAGGGTTGAGTATCAGGGAAATACGTTCCCACCATTCAGATGAGGAGATTGCTAGAATCTCAGCAGGATTTGTCTCAGACAAGATTTCAAAATCTTATGAGATTCGGTTCCTTTTCAGGTGTAAATGTCGCCAACAATGGCAGAGGAAAAAGTAGTCTCAGGGATATTGAACTCTACAATTTAGACGAAGAAATTGTGTTCGAGTACAGAATCTCAGCTGCATTTGTCTCAGACAAACACTCTATGAGGTAGATGAATCCTATAGTGTGAATCCCACTTAAAGGATACTTTCCAGAAAAAAATGGGCTGCGATTTTCGGAGGACTTCAATTCAACGTCCAAGTCCTGAAAGGTCTAAGCACCACATACTGTTAACAAATATTCACCTTAAACCCAAAATTGAAGAGAAAATCTTCAAAAAGCTTCCAGCTTATCCCTTAATTATTCATTTTTCATTTGATGCAAATCACCAATTATTATATACCTGTGGCCGTATGAACTACTTATACTACCCGCTCCTATCCATGGCGTATTTATATCCGTACACCACACTGTGCCGTACGGGGTATGTGATCACGTGACTAGGTAAAAGTGCGATATTTTTAGGTATATAATAATACAAAAACAGACTGACTATCTTCGTTCGTCAAAATTCTTGGTAAAATTATTGATCACATACATCCCTCTGCCTACGACATCGGGATGTATACATGTGATCAATAACTTGACCGCGTATTTTTGACGTACGAAGGCAGTAAGCCAGTTTCCGTATACTATTGCATGCAGCAGTTGCCTTCGAAGCGTGCTCAACGTCAACCAAATCAAATATTACGAAAGCGGGTACCATCATTCCGGATCTGATATTTTTTTCTCCTTTATATGCAAATTTTCATGAGTGAACAATTCCAGGCTTCATGTTGGAGTGATAACGTGATCCTGGTCCCCATTTCCTGATCCTATACATGGCCATGCTCCTTGAACTTAAACTCATGAAGACTTATATCGTGGTTCTGGTTGGTGATACTCCCCGCGCGTTCCACCATCGTCGTAGGTGTGCCGTACGCAGAACTACGTGCCCACGTTACGTACGTAGACGTGTTGTTACGGTGACTACGGAAACCCAACGGTCGCCGCCGTAACTTGTGCCGGTAGTAGGTTTTCCGTAGTTCGCTCTGGACCTCGCCGTTGAAGAAGCAGAAGAGCAACGCCACAAAGAAACCCTGTGAGGAAATGAAAATGGACAGTTAGAAGGGTATACACTATCAATTATTCCTATATGCCCATTGGAAAGCAGTACATAGTTGGCCATAAATCACAGAAACTGTGCATATGGGGATATGGGGTGAGATTGGGGGTCAGTAAATAAAGCTTCGAGAATCTCAAAGTTCTTCATTGTGGGTAATATACAGGTGTTGGGTTACCTGCTCATGAAGTGTTATGAGTTAAATATGAAAACCGTTGCTATAGGAACCCTTGCAACATATACATCCTGGAAATGATGAAGTGACATTTGAGTGTATTCCTGGATAGGGGCAGCCACACAAGTTGTAATATGATTTTGATGCCCATTTCTAATTTCTTTATTAGTGAAGTGTGTCTAAGGGTTAGGTTTTGGGTGTTCTGGTGAGTGTTAATGGGTATATTTCCTTGCACTGGGTTGTTTCATACAGGGCTATGGCAAGTATTTTACCTTAATTCTAGGTCCCTAAATATACATTACATGTCGTTTAGTTTAACAGGAGTACAGAGTTAGGTAGGCACTATCAATTATATGGAGGAAAACCCCCAGGGGACACACTTTGAGGCAGTATATAGCTTTAGTGGGGCAAAAATCTGTGAAAACCTGAGAACTTTACATACCGCTGATAGGGGCACAATAAATATGAGTTATGTACCGAGGGTGACGTTTTCGTCCCAGGCTGACATTTTCATGACTACATGATCTATATTGTCATTTATCTCACCCCTGGTACAAGTTTAGCCATAGGGATAACATTAGCAAAAATATACTCAACGATCACCCTGGTAAAGTGACAATACTATGCCACAGCCGTGGCGTAGAGAATTTGCTAAGTATATTCTGATTATTCTGAAGTTGTGATGATTTTTAATGTCATAGAAAGGGGTAAGATAAATCCAAAACCGCACTTGAATCGTATCGTTTGACTGTGCCATAATCGTCACTCGATGACGATTGCGACCCATCCAAACCTGTGGAGTATTGTCTATTCCTATATACCCATTAGCGAACTAACTAGAGTTACATACCGCTGCTGGGGTGTGCATTAAATACGAGCTATGTGTCGAGGTTGACAGTTTCGTCCCGCTCTTATGTATATAGGAATAGAGAAACTAAGTACCCGTAAGCAAAAGTCGAAGTTATTCGGTGAGGACCGGAAAAATTACTGCCCGAGGCTGACACCTTGGGCAGTGATTTTCCGGTCCTCACCGAATAACTTTGAACTGTTGCTCACCGGAACATAGTTTCCCTCTATTATCCTACCCCTAATAAAAAACGCCATAGGTTTAAAATTGACTCAATGTATTTGAAGGAGCTATGAATAAAGTGTTATTTATGCACCGAGGTGAATAAAAAAACTGACCAATCAGGGACCAGATAACGAAAGTAGATCCGGCAGTTTCAACATGCTACTATCATGGATAATTACTAAATTTTCTCTGTATATCGGTGAGATGGGGTAGGATAAATACAAAACCAAACTCGAGTTAGCCTTCTCAATGTTTATACCACTCTGGTCAGGTCTGCTACTCACTACACTCGGCTAACGCCTCGTGTAGTAATACACGACCTGCCCATCGTGGCATAAACATTGACAAGACTGACTCTCGTTTGGTTTCTACTAATTACGTTATTTATGGACAGCCCCGTACATGCTGAACCATCACTTGTATTTGATGCATATATTGTATCGTTGTGAAGGTGTTAGCGGGACCATCCTTGGTATCCCAAACACCGTAGGAACATTTCTAATAGCAGACAGAATATTAAGAACTCTGAAAATGCTTATATCAACATGTACTGCATGTAATGAATACCTCTGGTGAATTCTAAAACAATAAGAGGTGATTTCTCATTCCCCTGCTGCAGTCTTATCTGATGACATGTAAACATTAACTGCTCATGCGCATTAGTCTATTCCTACAGAGACTTGAATATATGCGGGAATAAAGAGGAGGCTTTTGGGCTTCGGAGGTGAATGGGACTGGTTGTGTCTTGTCTTCAAAAACTCGGGTTTTAAGTCAACCTTACCGGCCACCACCATGACAGCGGGACAATATGGAAGAAATATCCTGCGTACTGTATTTTCAGATAGCCTTGTGGACCTGACAGACCACCCCCTCATAAGATCTCACATTCTTCAAGTAGTATTCTGTACAAGGTTCTCACTGCACTCTATGGGAGAAGAATTCTTAATGCACCAGTCTCAGAATCTTGAGTATCCACTGGCACACAGTTATCCCACTAGGTGGCATCATTGAGATCATAGGAACCTTTGGGTTGCATTGATGTACTTCTTTAGCATGGGGGGCAGGCCAGTGGATTATCAAGGCTCTAACCATAGTTCGTTAAGAATTCGTGTCCATAGAGCGTAGTGAGAGTACAGAATACGACTTAGAGAGTGTGAGATCTTAAGAGAGGGGTGTGCAATACAGTTATTATGGGTCTTTCCTAAGTTTATAGGTTCAAATTTTTTCTTCGTTTAGCTCAGGGGGTAGAGGGCAGGATAGGGCAAGGATAACTCAGATCTTTGGGTTTGATAATCTAGGATCCTTTATGAAAACCCTTTTTCGTTCAATGATATTTAAGTTTATTCACTTTGACAGTCTCAACATGTCATAAAGTCGTCTATGAGTGTTGAAGAAAGTTGACCTATATTGTCCCTGGGTCTGTATGGCATACAAAAGAGGTGCTACATGTACGATCCTAGATTATTAAACTGGCCCCTGCTGGTTCTCTCTGCTGCGGAAATCTCTTCTCACATTGCCGCCACAAGCCCTACTCAGGAGTGACATGCATGAAACTAATAATTAGGGAATACTAGGATTGTGTGCCAAGATGAAGGAGCCAAACAAGTTAGTTTACTAAACCTGTACTAAACGAGCCATTAGTAAACTAACGAGTTCGGCTCCGAAATCTTGGCACACTATATTAGTATTCCCTTTATTATATACCTGATAATATTAAAATAATATATAAAATTGACCTTATAAGCCTGTAAATAGTTAATCCAAACGTTGTCGATTCATAACAAACACGTAGAGATGTGTCAGTCCTGCACGCTTTGAACTCACTGACCCAGAGGTCAACTGATACACTGCATCGCTCCAACACCTGCGCAGTTATAACCCTGAGCGGTGCTGTGTGATGAAGCATTTATTCTCCAAGCATATCTTCAGCAATATAGAATTACTATGTTAGCGCTCTCATACACGAGCGCTAACGTTGTAATTCTATTATTATATACCTTACAATGTGTTACAATGTTCAGAATTTACCTTAATTGCCAATAGAAGACAAGACAGTGTCGCCAAAGACGTTGTGTATGTTGGGATACATGCTGGATCTGTTACTATGGCGATTGCCTTGCTCATTCTCCGAACACATCCTCTGTTATACCCACGTTTACCGAATACCAAAGACTACGATTCGAAGAGTGAGGTTCATATAATTAGCGAACGTCGGAGAAGATTGTCAACATGACTACTTTTTCGCTCTCCAAACTCTCCAAACACATGTTCTGACGTTATGGCGCCCTCTCCAGTGCCGTATTGCACACTGTGAAATACGGGATTTAACGGCACACTCTGGTAATAACTTACAGTTACTATTTGCTTAGCAGAGGTTAGTAACTGTAAGATATACTAGCATCGGTATATAATAATTGTATATTATTGCTTGTATGATCCTCAGAGTGCACTCGGTGCCTTGAGATATCCCTAATTTGACAAGATGTTCATTTCTATGCCATGAATGGCCATGATCATCGCAGCTCCAGACATCCTACATCCTCATGAAATCAAACAATATGGTGAGTGATAATTGGAGGCCCCCTCAGGTTATGACTCTGTGTGCCATGTCGAGTCTTTTTACCAAGTTTGCTTGTCTCTGTAGAGAGGGGTAATCTGTGTTTAGAAGGGTACCTTTTTGACTTAACAAACAGATTGTAAAGCCTAGAGCCTTACTAGCGTAAGGGGTAGACCTCAAGGCCTTTCTCCACTGTGCGACTGGGGGGGGGGGGGGGGGCTTGCGATCCGTTACCTCTAGTCTCAGACTAGATGTACCTCGGATCGCAAGGTTTCATCGATTCTGTGTGGAGACAACCCTGCTTGCGACTGGAGCACTTGCGATTATAGGTACATAGGGTACGCCTAGTCTCAGACTGGGAGTACCAAATATGAAACATTTGAAAAAACGTGGCGTCGGTGGAGGCGACTACTGAGCGAGTGATCTGTGTGTATGTACGGCCGGGGTTCCGCGGACCCGTAGCGCGTCATTGTCACTTGAAACCTTTGTTCTAATAGGCTGTTGCACGAAACATTGTGTTTCGTCGTGAAGGTGGAGTGATTTGTTTTTGATTTCACTGTTCCTTCGCGCTTAAGTCTGCTGCAGTGTTTGCAGTTGATCTTTTTACACATGTTGCATGTATCCCCTGTTTTCCGAGTCTTTTTCATGGTGTCTGGGGCGTATTGTGTTCTAGTCCGTATCAGGTAGTCCCTGATGTTCTTGGGTCTTTTGTACCCTTTCATTAGTTTGCTTTGATAGATGCTTTTGGTGGTCTTGGATTTTCCCAGTATCTCCCAATTTGTCTCTATCACTTCAGGCAGGATATTGCATCCTTGTCTGTATGTGGTGGTGAGGAAGATTTTTTCCTCTACTTGCTCCTCTTTTTTCTTTTTCCGTGGGGCTCTTATATCTCCACGATCCAGATCATCGACTCGGTATTTACACTCCTTTAGGAGGGTGTCCAGGTAACCCCATTCTTTAAACTCCCGAATTTTACGGGTCGCATTGCGCTCGTAATCAGTGTGCCTGCTGCATATTCGTTTCACCCGTAGCAGTTGGGAATATGGGATGCTTCGTTTCTGCGAGGGGGGGTGGGCAGAGTCATACCTGAGGTATGTGTTCTCATCCGTGGGCTTGATGTATAGGTCAGTATACACCTTACCCCCCTCCCCTTTGTGCACCGTGGTGTCTAGGAAGTTTATTGACTCCCTTGATTCCTCTGAAGTGAATTTGATGGTCGGGTGAAATTCATTCAACCACTTCATCCATTCCCTCAGTTCGATTTCACCGTGTTGCCATACGAAAAATATGTCGTAAATATATCTGCGCCATATTTTTGGTTTGAGTCGGTATCCTCCTAGAAGTTCCTTTTCAAGGTTCTCCATAAAGAGGTTAGCGTACGACGGGGCCAGTCTGGTCCCCATTGCCGTACCGCTGATTTGTAGGTAGTTTGTGCCATTAAATTGAATGTTGTTCATTTTTAAGACCATTTCTAGTAATTGTGCTATACTATCGTTGGATGGTCTACTGCCGTCCTTTCGGACCTGTTTCAGCTTTTCCTTGATCACCATTATACCTTCATCATTTGGTATAATCGTATACAGGGCGCTCACATCTAGAGTGCCGAGTATATCGCCCTCATCCAACTTCCCCATTTCCGCTATTTCATTCAGGAAGTGGTTGGTGTCTTTGATATATGAGTCTATTTTCGGGACCTCTGGTTTCAGAAAGTGATCTACAAATTTGAGATTTTTTCTGTCGGACAACCATTTGCTGACACTACCGGTCTGCCCGGTGGTGGGTTCTTCCCCTTATGCATTTTGGGTAGGAAGTATATATGTGGATTTCTAGCCTTTTTTGTTTTCAGGCTCTCACCTAGGTCTCTACTTATCTCTCCATTCACTATCATTTTCTCTATTTTGCTAGTGATTTCTGAGTTATGGAAGTCTGTTAGATCTTTTTCCATTTTTTGGTACACCTTGCTGTCACCTAGTTGTCTATTAGCTTCTGCTACATAGTCAGAGGTATTCATTACTACCGTTGCCCCCCCCTTGTCTGCTGGCTTGATTGTGATTTCATTATCTTTTGCCAGGTTTTTTAGACTAGATCTTTCTCCCCAAGTGATGTTTTGTTTGATTTTTCTTTTACCCACATTTTTCTGAGAGAGAGAGATTTCATTGACTGCTATAAAGCCTTCTAGATTAGCCGAGCCCTGTGGGGCAGTCCAGGTGGAGTGGTCTTTTAGGTCTCTTTTCAGCTGTTTATCGTCAAAGGCCAGTATGTTTCTACTCGGGGTGGTGACTTGGTTTTGTTGTTGGGGTTCTTTTTCCCCACTTTTGGTGTTACCATTGTTTCGTTTTTCCCAGAATTGTTTAATTTTCAGATTTCTGTGGAATTTATCAAGTTCTAGCTTTACTTCGCCCTCCTCGATTTTAGTTTGAGTTGGACAGAAGTTTAAGCCCTTGTTAAGGACTGAGAACTCAAGATCAGTTAGCTTCCTACTAGAGAGATTCACTACAGTGCTACCCTTTTTAGCGATACCTTCCGGGGGTTTGACCGGTTCGTTGCTACCTGTAGGTTTTATTTGCTCGGAGAGCTCCCTATCGCTGGTTTCGTTACCGGTTTCGGTTGACCTATCTGTGTTCGACTGGTTTTCCCGCGTCAGCCTTTTCGTTGCAATAGGGTTTGCTTTCTGTGTTCGACTGGTTTTCCCGCGTCAGCCTTTTCGTTGCAATAGGGTTTGCTTTCTGTGTTCGACTGGTTTTCCCGCGTCAGCCTTTTCGTTGCAATAGGGTTTGCTTTCTGTGTTCGACTGGTTTTCCCGCGTCAGCCTTTTCGTTGCAATAGGGTTTGCTTTATGAAACATGTTTGATATTTAGAAATGCTTGCGATCCGGGGTAAATGCAGTACACCCAGTCTCAGACTGGAGAAAAACTTGCTGTCTCCACTGTGCGTTTTGCCATGCTGCGTTGCGATTCACGACACACTCACTGTTTAGCAACACTTCCTATGAGGTTAGTCCATTTCCAATGTTCCGATATCACAAGTTTGATGTATCCTCTCTGTGTTCTCTCCCTTTGAGAGATAGTTCCTCACCGACGGTATGTAAGTTACTCACAGAGTGGGCAAATCCACGCAGCAAACTTTCTCCTGTAAGCGACTCCAATCTATGTAGAGTGAAGCCTCCGGTACCTAGAATAAGCTCATCCTCCAGTGAGGAGCGGCATTTCTCTCTAGTTTCTCTACTAGATCTTAACCTCTTACTCACTGCTGCTCTCAGCAGGAACCGCAGATGTATACCCCTCTGCTGCTACGTCAGCAACTCATGTGATCATTCCTTTCCTTATACAGACGATCTGCTCTATGTCTTACTCCCGACTATTCGCCATCTTACTTCGTGCCAGGAGCTCTGTTCACATGCCAAACCTTATTACAATGGCCAGTTGAAATACTTATTACCAAAATAACAACATAACCTCTGACAAGCACACGCCGCGTGCACGGTGGCAAATAGTTGACCAGTAGAAAATGGCTTTATGTTGTCTTCTTTTTTTGGAGGATTTCCCATAAGGCCCATTTCTTGCACTGCTAACTTACAATCCGTCCATGCATTATGGGAACGACCCAGCTGGTGAAATGACCCACAACTTCTTCTGCTTAGATTATGCAATGTGGCACCCCCCCCCACCACTGAATGAAAACTCTTACCCACACCAATTTATCTACACTGGCGCACAGTCGCTGGCACCAACAACAGACTGTCTAGATAACTATAAAAATTTCCGCCGTTTTCGCCTGCCAATGGAAACAAGCCTATCGCTCATTGAGCCTTTCAGAACAGCTTCAGAACATACTTAGTAAGAGTGAGATGTATTCGTAGCAGTCTACAAGAAATGCACATTTCTAACACGATGTGAAGGGGCCTGTCAGACTGACAGATATACGTCTGGACAGTTCCCAACCCCACTACTGACTCAGTCACGTCACATGAGCGATGCTAGACAATCCGTTATTCATCCTCGTCTACGGTCCTTAACCCTTTAACAGCAGCATTCCCCTGGCTACAGCAGCATGATGCCTCCAGGCATTCCCTTGGCTACAGCAGCATGATGTCTCTAGGCATTCCCCTGGCTACAGCAGCATGATGTCTCTAGGCATTCCCCTGGCTACAGCAGCATGATGCCTCCAGGCATTCCCCTGGCTACAGCAGCATGATGCCTCCAGGCATTCCCTTGGCTACAGCAGCATGATGTCTCTAGGCATTCCCCTGGCTACCGCAGCATGATGCCTCAAGGCATCATAGGGGCATCATTGATACTTATATACAAAATTCAACAAATAAAAAAATGATTGTTATAATTGAAAGAAATTTTGACATAGTAAAAACGACATATTGACCTTTGATTTGGTAAAACAAAAATATCATCAGCTACCAAGGTAAATTACTCAAATCACATGACACATCATGTGACATTGCTATTTTCCAAAAAGGTGCCTGCTGTAGCAGGGTCGTTTATGTAGGCAATGGCTGCTG
Source organism: Alentia gelatinosa (assembly GCA_950022655.1). Taxonomy (NCBI): domain Eukaryota; kingdom Metazoa; phylum Annelida; class Polychaeta; order Phyllodocida; family Polynoidae; genus Alentia; species Alentia gelatinosa. Next base: position 7,277,639 of record OX465588.1, on the reverse strand, counting down.
TACAATGGTGTTCAGAGGAACTGGGTGCTGCAGGGAAAGGGTTAAGTTGGACCATGTCGAGAAGGAATATAACGACAAAGGCATCTGTCAAGCGGAGGCAAGACTGTGATGAAACCATTCAGACACCGACCTGCCTCACCAGGCGTTTAGATTAAACGACTAAAAACGTGAAGACCGCAGAATGTACGGCCAAAAGTCCTAAGGATTTTTATAGAGCATGCTTGCATGCGCTATATAGGAGACAGAGCCATTGTTAGTTTATGAAGCAGTCACTAGGTGGCTAGCAGTATGGTGGGCCTCTTAGGGGGGGGGCAAAACCTGTATTCTGGCTCTTTCTTCTTACAAAATTCAACTGCCTTTCAATATTTTACCGTAGTTCCCTTGATGATATACACCCATCCCATTGCAGGATGACATAATGATTGAACCCAGGACATGTATTTCACATGGAATACTTTATATACATATCTCAGAAAAGCTAGTGTTGTGACACTTCCCAATTATTACTCACTTCTTTTGCACCTCCTTTAGTGAAGAACAGCTACTTTTTCACCTCCATTAGTGAAGAACACCTACTTGAGGGGCGTCATGGCAGCGCCCATGGATCATAGGCTATATGCCGTATACATTGCCTAGAGGTTAGAGTGAACATGTATATAGACTTCCAGCATACTGCATGGAAACTCCTAACTATCTGTGTGTTATATCTGTGATATTTGGAAAGGACAGAGTGCCAGTGTCTGAGGGTCTGAGAAGTGTGCCTAGCTGACCATGACCAATCACACAAGACCAAGATACCTCAAGACCCACTGGTGCTTGATATGTTTGGATGCTGGACTGAGTCAGTTGCAGAAAGAGCAACTTGACTGTGCAAGCAGGTTACAGAAAGCTATCCATAGACTGAATGTAACTCAAACCTTTTAATTGTTATTCATTATGATTACACGCTTATTCATCAATGATGAACATACTACTTGCTCCTAGTGCTATTAGCTACAAGTCTCATTGGTGCCAAAATGTACCATAAAACATGTGTCGTCGGTAAATGAGCTTTGGATGATACGAGAAACTGAAATGTCGTTCCTGCTGTGGCATAAAAAATCTTCCATTCTGAAACTGTTTTCCATTTTGTTGTTCATTTCTTATCCCGGAAGACACCTCAAGGCCAATCCACCTCATACCATGTCTATGTGGTATGGTGTCCAGCCACTTTTTTCCTTCATCCCCAGCAGTGGTAGATTCACTGCTATATCAAAGCCCAGTCCTTCTCATACCATGTCTATGTGGTATGGTGTTCAGCCACTTTTCTCCTTCACCCCCAGCAGTGGTAATTTTACTGCTATATCAAAGCCCAGTCCTTCTCATATCATGTCTATGTAGTGTGGTGTCCAGCCACCTTTCTCCTTCACCCCCAGCAATAGTAGATTTACTGCTATATCAAAGGCCAGTCCTGCTCATACCATGTCTATGTGGAGTGGGATATAAACTAACTCTCACCTCGGTAAATGTGAAGGGGTGAGATTTCTACCTAAATTCATTACATTCATCCGATCACCACCCTCGTGAAAGTAAACAGCAGGTGTTTCCGAGGCGCAAGAAAGGGGCCATTTCTTTTACAATTACCCTTGACAAATGACCTCAGCGGTGTCATCGTAGTCATAAAAAGTATCATAATACAATATAATGGCTTCCATAAATCCCTCTCTGTAATACACTATTTATTCACCATTATTTCTTCATTAACGTATTTATCGAGAAAATCAAGACTTATGCCGAAAGGCATTCTTACCTCGAAAGTCCCAAAACATTTTTTAAGGTCAACAGGGACAGCTTTTGATTTCCGATCCTGGTAGTATTGTTCATCAGCCGTTAAAAATGTACATAATTTAGGGAAAAGAAGTAAAGGTTATTGATGAATAACACTCACACGTGTTTGCCTTTGGTAATTTACTCTAGATATTAGTCTTAAGCTCAATACACATCTATCAATTTCGCAACATTGATGTACCTTTGTCGGTGACAAAGGAACGGTACTTTGTCTCAGGCGAGCCATCCTAACAGAGTTGGGCCTAGTCTGTAGATGTAGAACAGCTAGGCAAGGGTCAGCAAAAGATTAGTGAAACCACCAGCTTGAGATGTTCTTTTGTTTCAGACGAGTTGTTGTTTGATGTGCCTAAATCGGTCGCCAAAAGTTTATCAACATGTTGATGAATCCAGTCGCTAACAACAAAAAGTTGGTAAATGGCCTTCGGTTGGGTGGCCGACATGGGCCGAGGGGATATGTAATTTGTCTTCGACAAGTTCACTGACTCCTATACGATCTAGCAACCAATCTTTCAATCCTGACTCAGTAGATGTGTAGTTGGCTTTAATTGAACACTTTGCACAGATTATTATTTCATCACAGGCAGGTAGCGTAAGGCCCAGTGTCCACCTGCTATGATATGGCTCCGATATGGTCTATGATGCACCTCCTGATACAAAATCAAAATCACGTCTGAAGGTCACCTCATATTAGGGCAGTTGATACAGTATATTTACGTTATATGGCGAAACGGTGCGTATTTAGAGTATATACGGCATGGGTATACAGTAAAGAGAAGTCGGTGGGTGGGTAATCCGATAATATAGATGACGGCAAAGCGTCCGTACTGGTGTGTTTGTTGTTTGGATCGGACGTCATAGTGATGCGGTGAAGAGGTGAGTTCGAGATTGGCCTGAAGAAGGGGTGCGTTCGATATTCAACTGTTTCAATGCCAGGTCGTTACTGATGGCAATGGCGACTGAGTTTTTGTCTAAGATGTCTATGCCAGATGACAGCAATTGGACAAGCTGAATAAAAGGTCATGGTCAGCTTCAGTATCTCTTGAAAGAAGATTGATTATGTCAACACTGCGTGAAAACCACCAGTTTATTGCTATATACGCCATCGCGGAAGAGCATGTATCGACTGAATATTAGCATGTATACGTCCATATTTCACCCAAGCGTATGAGGCGTCTACAAGACTGTATCCTTTTAAATACGGACGCGTCTTGGCTGTATTTCACACCTGGCGTATACAAAAGGAAATATCCTCTGCGCAACAATATACGCCGGGCGTATATGTGTACCGATAGAAGATAAAAAAAGGTTTGCCCCCGGCACCCGCTCTGAGTGAAGCCCTTGGTTTATTGTATGTATTTAATGAAAAGTTAACAAATAGGGTTTTAGAACAATTTTCTTATCAAAATTGATAATATAACATCAGATTTTCCATCTACCAAGGACTTCATGACTAATGGCAAATGAAATATGCTACAAGTAGTGCCCCCAAGTGGCAGATATCGGAACTATTGGATAGTGACGTAAATACAACAGAACCAGGCGTATATATAATGTATACAAGACCGTACCATGGACACGTATATATATACGCCAATAGATAAGGTGTATACACACGGGGAATAGGACGACCTTGTATACGCAAAAGCATACCTATATACGCCGGGTGTATTCATTTATAAACTGGTTAGTTTCGTGCAGTGCAAATGTAACGTATACGAACCTGGAATGAGTTGAAAAGCATCTCGAAGTAGAGTTTGACTAATTCTGCCATTGGATTCACGTTATCAGGCAACCCGATAAAAACTATATAATGCACACCAAACAGCGGAATTAGCACCAGCGTTGACTTGGCCAACTTTCTGCAAGTAGAATACAAAGGAAATGTTTTAACATGAGCACTGGGAACCATTTTCAAATGGGGCCCGTCTAACCTTTTAAGGGCGGATGATGCCTTAAGGCATCACCCGGCTGGGGGCGGATGATGCCTTAAGGCATCATTTACTGGATATTCATGAAAAGGAAAATTTTTGAACAATAAACTTCAAATTTGCACAGAATGTAGGTAAAACTTCATATTTTAGAATTCTATATGGTAGAAATATAAATATTGAGGATAACAAATCTTATCAAGTGATATACCTTTAAATTTTGAGTTCAGAGGACAATGCCCCCCATCCCCTAGAACTGTACATAGTCTCTAGTGGCCGTACCCAAGTATGAAGTTCTGCCGTGGGTGGCCGTCCTTAAAAGGTTAACAATCTAGTATCTTACACAATGACCCTTTTCTGTACCTCGTACACGGGTTATCATATAATATTATTACCCACCATGCTAAGTTTATGGAGCTTACAGATCGCTACTGAGTAGAACACGGACCTCCGGAATCTCCTAGGAGAATACTGCTTTTTTGGTCACCTGACGGGCATTATAGGAACTAATTTATGTAAACAATGCACGGCACTTGCATCAAATGTACAAGATTTTTTTCCTAACAATTACTCAAATGTGAGTAATAAATACAACATCATCGTGACCGACTGAGGAGGTTTAATGGGTTCACGAGGAGAACGGAGTGGCGCCCCCTGACGATTACGAGACGCATTCCGGCCTCCCCGGATGCAGCGCCATCTAGAGGCTCGCGGCCGTTGTGACATCATCCTCGTGACGTCATGCCGCACGCCATCAAAGACGCCTTTGAACATTTTGTTTGATCCTGCTATTACGCCGACAAGTTCGCTTTTTCGCGCATCTGCGACGCCTAAAGATGCCCCCGAAGAAAACACCCGCGGGCAAGACCCAGAAAATCGTTAAAAAGACATCGGCAGGGGAGAACAAGAACGTAAAAATGGACAAGAAAATCGAGGATTTGAGTCGCGAAATGCGGACTATGAAATCTGCATTGATGGCTTTCACTCAGGCGGCAGCCTCTAGGAACCAGGCGGCAGCCTCGCCGTCCAGGCCTATGAACGATTCCGCGATGGCGGTTCCACAAGTTTCTCCATCGACGCCTACGGGACCTCAGATGCGGGGATTCGATTTACATCGACCGAATACTACTGCGAGTACAGCCCCAACGGCCGTTAATGATGGTTTCGCGGCATCCATGTTGGCGCATCCCTGGATTCCCAGGGACGCACCTAGTCTTGGCGTCTCATATCAGGATCAATCCATCGACGACCAGGTCCGCCTATTACTTCAATCTACGGCTCATGTACTACGGCCAAACAGAGGTAAATTTATTATTCCCTGCCACTATGTATTGCTCCCCAGCCGTAAGGACCACATGAGTCTGGGCACTGTAAATTTACAGGAACACATTTGGGGTATCCTCCGCATCGTGGACGATGCGGCGGTGCCCCCTACCGTCAAACCTCATGTACTTTCACACCTCCGGGAGGTCGTGGAGGATTGTTTGGATTACGATTTCGCAGCCGTTCGCCGGTGGAGCGAAGAGATCTTCATACGAGTGGCGGAAGGTCGTTTCGCCAGGGGATGGGAGGATTCCGAGCAAATCCAGCACCTACGCACGGCGATTTCTCGTTCTGAAAGTTCTCGTGTTTGCCGCGCGGTGGAGGCACCGGCGGCAAAGAAGAAAAACAAGGCGCCCGGTTCCTCTCCAGCCCACCCCCCCTGCAAGTTGTACAATAGCGAAGGGGGTTGTGCCGTCACCCCCCCTCATTCCACGAGTGGGGGAACTGTTGTTCACTGTTGCTCCTACTGTTCTGACAACTTTGGAGCCCATCATGCCCACAGTTTCGTTGATTGCCGGATAAGGGCCCGCCATGAGGCCACCGGCGGCAGTCACGCTGTTGGTACGCCCTTTCGCGGGCAGGCAGGAGGACGACCTGCCGCCGCCAACAATTCTGCTTAACTCGCCCCGGCAGGGGGAGCGTCTTCCGGGGGGTGGGGCGGACAACCCCCCCCCGGCATGCCATGTCGACGCTCCTGCCGCCGAAGTGTGGCGCCCCCCTCCCTCGGACGAGTTCCGTGAAAGCTACCCCGTGGAGGCGGCGCTTTACGACGCGGTACGGGCCGGCGGCGACTACAATTACCGAGCTGCTCGCCGCGAGGTTCCGTCTGGCCTACGGGTCGACCGTTGGGCCACACTCCTAACCAACTACCACGACTCCGAACTGTGCGATTTTCTTCGCTACGGCTGGCCGATTAGTTTCAATCAGTCACGCTGGCCCGTCTCTACATTCACCAACCACGCATCCGGGAGGACCCAGGGTGCCGCCCTTGCCGCATTCGCTGAAAAAGAATTGCTTCTCGGGGGTCTGACAGGCCCCCTCACCCAGCTACCGTTCGGCCAGTGGTCACAGGTTTCACCACTCCTCACTCGTCCTAAGAAGGGGGGGGAGGGGGTTCGAGTCATACTGGATTTGTCGTTCCCTCCTGGCCAGGCGGTCAACGACGCCATCACACCGGGTCTCTACCTGGGGTCTCCCGCCACCTACACCCTCCCCGGGGTGGGAGACTTGATCGAGGAGGTTCTCGCGGCCGGCCCTACGGCCCACGTCTGGTCCGCAGATCTTTCCAGGGCGTATCAACAACTCCGGATAGACCCCATCGATGCCCCCCTACTGTGCTTCCGTGTAGGGGGGTCTTTCTACGTGGAGCGATGCCCCCCGTTCGGTTGCCGCACCTCCTCGATCGCGTGCCAGCGCACATCGAACGGGGTTGTCTATATGATGCGTTCCCGCGGCCGGCACTGCCTTGCGTATCTGGACGATTTTGCGGGCGTTGCCGCAGGGAAGCGCGCCGCCCAGGAGGCGTACGGCCACTTCCTGTGGTTAGCGGACCAGCTGGGCCTCCAACTCGCCGCGGAGAAGTGCCAGCCCCCCACCCGCCGCCTCACCTGGTTGGGTTTCGTGCTGGACATCGATGCGGCCACCGTCTCCATTCCTCCCGGCAAGCTCGCAGATGTACTGGAGGTGTGCCGCGACTGGCAGGGCCGATCCCACGCATCTCGCCATCAACTCCAGTCCCTCCTGGGGCGTCTCGTCCACGTCGGCCACTGCGTCCGCTACGCCCACCGCTTCATTACACGCCTCTTCTCGGCCCTACGGGCGTCGCAGGGCGCCGCAGTTATCACCGTCGGCCGCGAGATGCATGCGGACATCGCGTGGTTCCGCGCTTACGCGACGTCCTCGAACGGGCGTCACTACTTCGGCCCGCCCGACGCTTCTACCGACCTCCACATCGACGTCTCCGCGGCAGGCGGCACGGCTTCTCTGGGGGGGTCGGTCGTCAGGTGGGGGTGGGTCCCCGGCGACGCGGACATCCCCTCGGACGACGCCCCTCGCCACGCTTACGCCCTGGTCGTGGCGCTTCATCTCCTCGCTCCTCACGCCCCCCCGGGCGTGGCCATCTGGGTCCACGCCTCCCATCCGGGCGTACTCGCCCCACTCGCCCCGGGGCTCATCAAGAACAGCCAGATCGCCGCATGCGCGCGGCAAGTCTGGCTCGACGCCGCCCTCAGAGACACCGACGTGCTTTCGGGGGGGGTGGGGGGGCTGCCCCCCCCAACGCACGTGCCGACTCACGCCGATGTCCCTACACACGCAGATCTCTTCAATATTGGTTTGTAATTTGCAGGCACACCACACGATCTCCACGCCCGGATGAGGGCCTCCCACGACGCCGCGCTTGCCCCCTCCACTCACAGGAACAAGGAGGTACAGGCGCGGAGGTACGTCCGCTTCGCCGCCGGGCACACCGCGGTCATACTCCGGCCTACGGTCCTGGAGGCATGTCTCTACATACAGCACCTGGCGGATACGTTCTCGTCACCCGCGGCCGTGAGGAACGCCATTTCCGGCGCCCGCGCTTGGCTCTCGGACCACTGAGGGGACGCCAGCGCTTTCGGCTCACGGCAGGCCGCGGCCGTGTTGCGCGGCACGGCCCTGCAGTCAGCGCACATCCTACGCCGCGCTCCTCCCATCACCATGGATATGTTGTCGTCGATCGCCAACCAGGCGGCATCGCTCACAACCGGGGTTCTCGTCAAAGCCGTGGCGCTCGTCGCTTTTTTCTCCCTCCTCCGCGCCTCCAATCTCTTCGCGCCACCTCCGGGGAGGCGCCAGTCTTCTCACGCGCTGTTGCGCGCCGACGCGGTCATACAGGACGGCCGTTTAGTGCTCACCGTGCGATCTGCTAAGACCTTAGGACCCGGCCGTTCCCCGGCTGTGATTTCCCTGGAACCGTCTGACGACAGGGCATTATGCCCAGTGAGGGCATGGAGATCTTATATAGCGGCCGCCCCCGCGCGGCCGTTAGACCCCATGTTTCTCCTACGACCGGCGGAGCCGTTTTCGGCCTCTCAGTTCACCGCGGTCGTTCGTTGCCTCTTGCAACGGGCCGGTTTCCCCCACGCGGACGAGGTGACTCCTCACTCGTTCCGGAGGGGGGGGGCCCAATTTTTTCATTCCCATGGCATGCCGGCCACGGACTTACAGCGTCTCGGCACTTGGGCATCCTCGGCAGCCATGGCACCTTATCTTGTATAATATTCTCAGACTTTCAGCTTGGTATCTTTTTCTCACATTATACCGTTTATACCAGTTTGACTCCCTCGATCACTCTGGCATTGTATTTTCTACTTCATGATACCTCTGTCATATTTCCAGTTTTCGGTAATAAATGTTACCAAAATGCCTTCGACGAGTTTTGGTCATTGTGACCGACTGAGGAGGTTTAATGGGTTCACGAGGAGAACGGAGTGGCGCCCCCTGACGATTACGAGACGCATTCCGGCCTCCCCGGATGCAGCGCCATCTAGAGGCTCGCGGCCGTTGTGACATCATCCTCGTGACGTCATGCCGCACGCCATCAAAGACGCCTTTGAACATTTTCCTCCCACCCACCCCACAGTTTTCCTATGGACTTTCTATGGTATCTTTTTCTCACATTATACCGTTTATACCAGTTTGACTCCCTTGATCACTCTGGCATTGTATTTTCTACTTCATGATACCTCTGTCATATTTCCAGTTTTCGGTAATAAATGTTACCAAAATGCCTTCGACGAGTTTTGGTCATTATGATTTCGATCTTGTAGTTGACGCTACGTAATACTCCTCGCTATCTCTCGCAGTTTTACTTCGCGTCAACTACGCACAGAATACGGCCACTCAGATCGAAATCATGGTAATATTGTGTATTTATTCTCTCTAAATATAATCTAAACATGTATTATAAATGTACTACTCTAATACACTCAGTCACTTGGGCCGGGCGTTATAAGAACTAATTCATATAAACAAAGCACAGCGCTAGGGTCGAATTTCTTATTATAAACTATATTTGTTTCCTGATATTTACTCGTAAGGTGAGTAATGAATATAACATTACCATGATCTCGATCTGAGTGGCCGTATTCTTCTTGTAGTTGATGCGACGCAATACTCCTCGCTATCGCTCAGAGTTTTGCTACGCATAAACTATGTGGAGAATCCGGCCACTCAGATCGAAATCATGGTAATATTAGGAAACGTCCTTACTGTGGGCGAAACTTTTATTGTTCGTGGTCATTTTTGGTTTTTCGTACGGCCTGACGCCGTAAATGACCAAGAACAATAAAAGTTTTGCCCACAGTCAGGATGTTTGCTTATTATTATATACCTTAAGATAATTAAAAACTCCATTTTAATGACTTATAAAGTCCCAGTCACAGCGGGCATGAACATTATTATTACTGCACCCCTAGCAGCGGGCAGTATTTAATAGACATTCGGACACAGGTATATAATAATATATATATATATCCATGTCTGTTCGCTAAGACCATATCGACCTTTCATGAGACAATACAGTTATTACTCTCATGTGCATACAGAAAAGGGGTTCTATGTATGATCCTATATTATTAAACGGGTCCCTTCTATACGGCCTTAATTGATGAACATCTAAGATCTTAGTGTTCATACAATAACGTTATATGATATGGTGGGTTTCTTAATCGTTTATAATACACAAGAAGCTTTGCATTAATGAGTAACACATGCTTACCTGTATTTCTTAGTCTCTGGAGAGTTCGTAGCTTGTAATTTTATGAACAGGAATCTCACGATGTTTATAAAGAATAAAAAATTTACCTGAAATGAGAAATGAGATGCATAAAATTTAGTGGATCACTTACAAAATAAATGCCACATTCAGTAGTCACACAGATATTTCACAAATCTAAAGAAATGGCCTTTTAGTAGGCTTGACAAAATATAATGATGTGCCCATTGCACCTGGGCCCCGTTGCTCCAGGATTACGACAGAGCTACGGATCGCAGAATAGCGTAGTGAGGGCCAAAATGTTGCTCCTGAAATTTTGCGGATTGTGACAGAATCGCATAGGCACATCGCTGCGTAAAATACGGCTTTTAGGGATACTTTTCACGTGGACCTTCACAGCAATGCGGATCATATCGCCTTGTCTGATATTTCAAATAATGATCCATGATGGCACCACCAACCCCTGCCCCTGGTTTTTTTACCTATAGGAAATAGTGATCCAAACCACCAGGTGTCAGATCAGATTTAACTTTGTTGCCATCTGTATTTAATTGAAGAACTAGTGAATCTTCCTCTGTCTCATTCAATATGAATTGTTGTATCGTAGTTACATCGTAAAAATTAGCGATACCGCGGAAACATAGCGATACAATCAGATATTACTGGAGCAACGCTTTTTTAGTCGGATCGTTAAAGTAATCGTGAAAATCAAATTGCGATCGGATTATAGCTAGTGATACCACAAAAACAGGAGCAATGGGGCTCTGTAAATCTTTCACCTCACACAAATACAACTCGTGTAGGATGATGATCGTTTCCCGTTTTGAGGCAGATCGGTTCATACGTGTATTTTGTTTGGCAATTGTTTTTGAAATGCGAATGATTTGTAGTATCAACTTATTTGTGTGGTCCATGATATATGATGATTTTATTTATTTATTTTATTTTTTTATTCGTTCATATCAATGTCATGTAACAGCAAACACATTTCAAGAGCATGAGTTCCATTATCCATATTATCATGGATAGACGTTTATAAAGGAACATATCACTGCACAAAAACCATCATTTTACATATGAATGTGCCGGGCGTATATAAGTAGGTATTTTGCATCTACAAGGTCGTCTTAATCCCCGTGTGTATACACCTCATCTGTAGGCATATATAAGCATCCAGTGAAGAGGACTTCACTGAGAGCGGGCAGGGGGAGGTTGCGGGAGGTGGGAGGGGGAGGGCTTCCTACTGAGGACACCTGTACTTCTACCAACACAAAGGGGCGGGGGCAGAGGGTATTTTCGCTCATATACGCCGGGTGTGAAATACAGCCAAGACGCGTCTGTCGTATATAAGGCCTGGGCGTATATAAATGAAAACAAGTCAATATTCAGCCAATACATGCACTTCCGTGATGGCGTATATATGAATCAAACGGTGGTTTTCGTGCAGTGTATACAGTGTAACTCTCAAAATAAAATACGAAACACAATAACAAAAAAAAAGAGAATGCCCCATTAAAATATATAGCACACTGGGAGAGACAAATGTATAAAAAAACACTATCGCCCTCCCAGCTGCATCGGAACCTGAGACAAAGCTGCAGTGTGTATCACTGCAAGAAAACCACCAGTTTATTCATGTATACGTCATCGCGGAGGTGTATGTATCGGCTGAATATAGACTTGTTGTCACATGTATACGCCTATATTTCACGCCTACGTTTGAGGCGTATACAAGACGGCCCCAAGAATGCAGGGTTTATTATGTGAAATTAATCAATTTATACTTAATCAGGTTTTATAAAGGATCTATAAAATAAATTGGTAATATAAGATTGCATTTTTCATATAATACAGACTTTGATGATTAATGGAAAATGAAATATGATACCAGTAGTGTTCCCAAGTGGCAGATAATGGAAATATTTGATAGTGGTGTATATACAACAGAATCAGGCGTATACATTAACCAGGTGTATACATGAATCAGGCGCATACAGATGTGTGCGTATACACACGGGGAAAAGGACGTCCTTGTATACGCAAAAGCTTACCTATATACATGCATTCATATATAAAGCGGTTAGTTTCGTGCAGTGTATATAAAGGTGTTTGTTTATTCCCTGTTTTCAAACCAGCAGGAAGCTGACAATGACCATAACGTTCATGAGGAAAAACATAACTCAGAGCACATGAGCTTCGTGAAAACATCCCCCTAACGTAATCAGAGACTGTTGTCTATGACACTGTGACGGTGACTTGTCATCACCATAGAGGACGATGGGGGTTGACTCTCAATGGCTGGTGAGTGTAAGGTCCCTTCACTCTCCTGGCGGAGATCCTGTGCTCTACTGTCCTGTGGCTGCTTATCTGTTATCCACCTAATACAAAGTGTCCATAGAAAACACATAGGGAGTGTGTTTCACCATACCCTTAGCATACAGATATATCCACCTAATACAAAGTATCCATAGAAAACATATAGGGAGTTTGTATAGACATACCCGGAGCATACAGATATATCCGCCTAATACAAAGTGTCCATAGAAAACACATAGGGAGTTTGTATAGACATACCCGGAGCATACAGATATGTTGTATGCTCCGGGTGATACATACGGAAAGTAGTGCATACGGAAAAATAATGCATAACTAAAATGGACTGATATCGACATGCCACTTGCCCAGAAAAGGTGGATAATGAATACAATATAGACTGGTTTCAGATAAAAGTTTGTGTATGCTCCTCGGAGTTGAATCTGCGCAATATCCTCGCATACCCTCAGATATTACAACGCGTCAACTCCTTGGAGCATACCGCCGCTTGTATCTGAAACCAGTCAATATTGTGTATATATCTCTGCCCAAACTAGACTGGTTCCTGCCCAAATGAAACCAGGTAGCATTTCAAGTAGCATGGCGAGCTAGGTGGACGTGTGCGAGTGTATGGTGTGCAGAAATGATTCAATCATCGGTGATAAAAAGTATCAAATAGGACTCATAGTGCGGAAACATGCACTATAAGATCATACGGATTACACACATATGAAAGGATTACAGATACAACAAGTATTCTAAGTGTAATTTAAAGATCGGCTGTGTGCAGAACCCGGTGGACGATAATAGGTGGTGGTAACTACGGACGCCGACGCCAGCCGCACCAACAACAAACACGACAGCATGGGTACGAGAGGGAGAGCGGCCAGCAAAGCTGGATTGCAGGAAAGTGTCACTTCCATACTAAAATCTGTTAAGGAAATCGAAGGTAGAGCTAAAACGCTAGAACAAAAACTGGACAAACTCACAAAAGATCGTGAAAATGATAGCTCAAAACTTGATGAAACTAACAACGAAGTAAAAGAACTGAGCACTAAACTGGATGAGTTCATCGTAACTAGCCAACAGATAGAAGGGGACGTAGGGGACATAGCTACTAGGGTTATTGACTTAGAAGCAGATATGTATGAAGTAAAAAAGATCAATCGCCAAGTAGAGAAGGATAAACTCAACCTAAACGTTATCATCAGGGGATTACATGAGAAACGGGCGTGGACAGGAGTTGGTTAAATGAAAAGGGGGAGGTAAAAATTGGGGGGGGAGTAGGAGCGTACATAAGGGATGGGATTACCAATAGCAGTGCAGACATTGCCCACCTCAACATTAGCACAGCTGATATAGAATGCCAATGGCTTAAACTCGAACAAAACATGCAGAAAACTATAATCGTAGGAATAGTATATAGACCACCAGACAATGACCTCCCAACAGCAATTGAATATCTGTCGGCTACTTATGAAGAGCTAAGAGAAAGTTATCCTAACCATGAATATCTATTGATAGGTGATTTTAATGTGAACTATCAAAATGCAAACGCACCTGAGACTAAACTACTGAAACAATTAGCCACAATCACAGATCTGAAACAACACATAACTCAACCAACAAGATTTGAAAATACCATAGATCTAGCCTTCAGCAATTTGAAACATATTCAAAATAGTGGCACTCTTAACTATAGTATAAGCGACCACCGGGCCATTTTCATAACAAAGAAAAAAACCAAAGAAGTTTATGTAATGAAAAACATCCTTGGCCGATCGTATAGGAATTATGATAAAGAAAAATTGCAACAAGAATTACTTGATAAGAACTGGGACGAGTTTTTTACAAATCGTGATCCAAATATCTGCTGGGACATAATACAGAACAGTATATTATCAGTACTAGACAAAATGTGTCCAATTAAGAAACTGCAATTTCGTAGCCAAGATAACCCTTGGATAACAAATGAACTTATCGAGAAGGTAATAGACAAGGACAAATCATGGAAAAAGGCCATGCGCACAAAAAACCAAGAAGATCTAGCACTAGCCAAAAGACTAAGAAATGAATGTAAGCAAGCTGTTATAACATCAAAAAGAGATTACATCGAGAGCAACATGCAGGATGACCCCAAAGTATTCTGGAGGAAAATAAAAAAACTGGTACCAACTCAAACTGAATCTGGAGATATTACCCTAGAACACAATGAAACACATCAAAAAATACCAGTTAATGAAACAGCAGGGTACATAAAGAAATTCTTCTCAGAGATCGGACCAAATCTAGCGAAAAACTACACCGACGAGTGGATAAACACTCTGGAAAATCTAAACATCGAGACAAATGCTGAAAAAATCATAATTACAAGTGAGGAAGTCCAAAAACTAATTGGAAAAATTAACATCCATAAAGCATCTGCCATTGAGTTCCTATCTAGCCGTATATTGAAAGACAGCCTCAAGGTACTAACCGATCAACTAGTGTATATTTTTCAACTAACCATAGACACCTCAATTTACCCCAACCTCTGGAAAATAGGAAAAATAACACCGATTCCGAAAAAGAAAAATAGTACGAACGTGTCAGACCTAAGGCCAATCTCTGAATTACCCCTACCCGGAAAGATTTTTGAGAAGATAATACATAATCACATGCTTGAACATCTAACCAATAATAGATTACTAAATAAAGATCAGGGAGGTTTCTTACCAGGTAAATCCACGGTCGCCACTATAGCAAACTTTACTAATGACATTTTTATGAATATGAATAACCAGGAAATAACCACAGCAGTATATATCGATTATGCCAAGGCCTTTGACACTGTCGACCACAATATCCTCAACAAAAAAATTGACTTATATGGTTTTCACACCTTAACATGTAAATGGCTTAAGGAATACCTCACAAATAGAATGCAATACACAAGGGCTAATAACTACTCTTCAAACCACCAGAAAATAACACACGGAGTGCCCCAAGGCTCAACCCTTGGACCCCTACTCTTCCTCATCTACTTAAACGACATTAGTAATTCAATCAAACACAGCAATATAAAATTATATGCAGATGATGCAGTTGTATATCTCTCTGGTAAGGATACTGTGGAAACACACAGGAAACTCCAAGAAGACATCACAAACTTACAGAGGTGGTGTGTGAATAACAAATTAACAGTAAATGTCCAAAAAAACAAATTAATGAATTTCGGCACCTATCAAAAGCTCTCAATGCATAATGCCCCAGCAATACTAATGAACAATAGGAACTTAGAGGAAGTAAAATGCTTTAACTATCTGGGGGTGAAACTGGATCAAAATTTAACATTCGAAGACCACATTAATAATCAAATATCGAAAACAGGGCACAAAACATACTTATTAGGCCAAATCAGGAAATATCTAGGAAAAGAACAGGCAATCAAAATTTATAAAGCCAAAGTCCTACCCTTTCTGGAATATGGGGATATCTTCACACACCACTGTAAAGGAGACTTACTTCAAAAGATGCAAGTAATCCAAAACAAGGCACTTAAAACATGCCTTCGAGTACCACTCAGAACAAACACGAAGAGAATCCATAGTGAATGCAAAATCAATCTTCTATGTGAAAGAAGGGAAGCACATATTGCTAACTATGCCTACAAACTTAGCCAAGATGAGGAAAATCTAGATAAGACCGAAAGAATAACCAGAGGGGGCCAGGGGCTGAGACTAACTGAGAAGAGATTTAAACTAGAATCATATAGAAGAAGTGCTGACTACAAAACAACATATATATGGAACCAACTACCATCAGATAAGAGGGAAATAGATAACTATGATAATTTCAAGCAGTACACCAAAGAAGGTCTCCTTGCCTTAAGACTAACCTACTGAAATAAGCGTATCTGGTTTCTTTCTAGGGATCCCCAGCCAAAACCCCCACCCACACTCATAGTATGGTGAATCATGGTAATGATATTGACATCTCACACATCATTGTATATATCTCATAACTGTTAATAATTATATCAATGTCCAGCTTACCGATATAATGTATGTAAGATTAAAACTATCTTATTTTGTATATATGTTACTCTTGACCTTATAGCATACACAATGAGAGAAAGGAAAATGGCCCTGGAGCCTACTGAAAATAGGGTTGTACATGAACCCTAGTAGGATATCCAGAATAATAAACTTACTAAAAAAAACAACAACAAAAAACGGGTTCCTATGTAACACTTGTGCACCACCTTAAACTGTCAGTCATGCCAGCTCTCGAGCCCATAGATCAATTAGTTTGACGTCATTCTACCCGCCAAGGGTGGGGTTTCCCTACGCTCTGGTCCCAAACACTGGGATATCCCCTCACTAGTACGGCGGTTGGCGATCACAAACATCTAAAATTATTTACTTCTGCAGTATATCTAACTGCAAATTCTCATTAAAAATCAGTAATTGCAACCTGTGCCACATGAAAACATTGCATACATCACACTTTCTAATGACAATCCCACAATGCAACAGAAACATGGAGGCATTACCCATAGTGCACCAAAGTATGTAAGCTGTTACCTTGCCTATAATATGAATAGGCCAGGCTTCTAGGCTATGCCAAAACCTGCCTGTTTGGGCAAAAATTTGCTAGTTTTTAAAATATCCTAAATTCTTAGTGCTTTGAGGAGCATTTTGTGGTTGACTTGTAAATAGAGATGCACATATATCTATATGGTTAATAATATACAATCATTTCCTTTATTTATTATGTCAAATCAGACATAGTCACAGGGATTACTTTCTTCAGGGGAAAACACCTCATGTGTTGCAAGGTTTTGTTTGGCAACATGTCACATGTGCTCACTTGAAAGGGCAGTCTAATCAACTGTGGATTCACATTATAAAGTGGTTTAAAGTTGAAAAAGAAACTATATTTCCCAACTCATAATATATGAGTTGTTTGAGTATCATGACTTTTGACAGATGTCTCGTTTTTAATCCGAAATAATGGCTGGTACCCTCTGTCCTTAGCAGATGCACAGGGAACCAGCATATGACGTCACTGGGTTGAGGCAGAGATTAGCGCTAGTGCTGCGAAAGATCTGCTGGGAGAGTGAGGTCCCTTGGTACAGATAATCTGTTATGAATATGGATGACTTGGTCCGCCACAAGAGCCGCAGTGGTTAAAGGTTGGATGATCCATTTGCGTATATCAGAGGAGGGGCTGTTTGGAGCGGGAGGATCACTTATCATGCATTGTATGCTTATTACACCTTCAACCCGCTAGTATCATGTATTCCTATATACCCATTTCCGAACACTCTATAGTTACATACCGCTGCTGGGGGTGCAGTAATTATGAGTTATGTAGTGAGGGTGATGTTTTCGTCCCGGGCTGATGTTTTCGGCCCGTGATGACCACGTCATATAAAGAGCGCCGGGACGAAAATATAGCTGTTGCAGTTACTCAATAAGGGTGGTTGTTTTTCTTGGGGCTATCATAGGTTAAGAAATAACCATTTTTATCGATATTTGAAGGTATATAGGAATAGGCAAACCAAGCACCGGTGAGCAAAAGTCAAAGTTACTAAAAGTCAAAATTATTAATTGTTCCGGTTCTCACCTAGTAGCTTTGAACTTTTGCTCAATGGAACATAGTTTCCCTCTAAAATGATTTATACACGGCGTGCCAAATATAATGAAACTTGTCGCTGCTTGTAGGTATGAGTTGTGACAGGCATGTGAGGGTAACTCAAATGAGCGACTGGCAGCTCCAGGCGACATCTTGGAGAAAACAAGGCGAACTGCTGAACACAACATACACTGGCCACCAGAGCTACACTATAAGTACACTGGCTGCCAGAGCTACACTACGTTAGCTCTGGTTGCGTTAAATCTGTGGCCGCCTTGATCCAGTAGCTGCAAAATCTTGACACTCTTCCTGCAGATCTTTCGTCTCACTTAGATCTATGCTTGGGGAATATATCTCTCACTCTTGAAGCTATTTTCCCATGTTCATATTTCCTTTGGTGTGTCTTTTGGATGAAATAACAATAAGAACTCTCTCAGAACCCACATGAAAAGATAGGACTTGGTTTGCGAGTGAGAATCCGTGGGTTAACGCTACCAACCTCTTAGTTGGAACGCAGAAGAGGTGTGAAGCGCAGCGCCCCCTTTCGTTTTGGTATGGTCTCAAATGACAGCTGATGAAGATTCCTATGCTAAAGTATAGGAAAAATAGGCTACCTAGTAAGAGCTACTACATACAAACTGTTAGAGCTCTATCAAAAATCTTTTCAGATATTGACAGAGTTATATCTAATCTATTTCAAACCACAATAGAGCTCAATAGAGCTCTAAGTTTTATGCCTGTTTTTCGTTGTGGAATAATGCCTTATTTCTCACAAGTATTGTTAGGCTTGGGCAAGACTAGTCCTAGAGGGTCTGATTGTGAAGGCTGTCCACTAGGCAGTCAAGGTTTCTCGACTAGGGCTAGACTGGCCCCAGTCCCTGGGTCCTACCCACCTCTCTTACTGCTGCCAACCACCACCGCACACCATGCTTTCCCTATCGATGTCAGATTGAAAGTGGCTACCTGAGGCTGTCGCGATTGTATATATGTTTCAGGTCGGTATAGGGGGCGCTGCGCTTCACACCTCCTCTGGTTGGAACGTAGCGGAAACAGAGGTGGCGGCCAGTTTACACTATACGTTACACTGGCAACCAGAGCTACACTATGTTACACTGGCAACCAGAGCTACACAAGGTTAGCTCTGGTTGGGTTAAATCCGTGGCCGCCTTGACCTTTGGCTGGTTCCCCCCAGTGTAGCATGGTGAAGCACTTGTAGGTTGACCACCAACCCCTGTCTGGGCTCTGCTGCGACTTACAGCAAATGCCTGCTCTGGTGTCCAGTGTATGTACCTCCTGCCAGACCTTTTGTACTGCTTGGAGAGTGTGTTATGTCATAACCTCGAAGCTAATTATCCATTTCCTTATTTCCTTTTCTTTGTACTATTTCAAAATATATTGAACGTAAATCTTGGTTTCTTTGTCAATTTGTTAGCAATGGATATTTCATATTAAGTATATCTGCTTTCATAATATGCATACACAATAATGACTGGTTTTTGTGTACGAGTTGCCGTAATCTCCGAGTAGTTGACGCGTAGTAATATCCGAGCGATTAGCGAGGATATTACGTCGTCAACTACGAGGAGATTACGGTCATTCGTATACAAATCCAGTGGTTATTGTATTTATTACCCACCTACAAGATTGATAACAAATCCATTGCAATTAAAGAGTAAGCCATAGTTCAAGACATCACATCACTGTCAAGTATGGCAGTAATTCGGTGTACATACACCAATAATATAGTTCGGCATTAATCTGCACTTTTAGATGTAAAGTGTGTTATGACAGTGATATCTGATGGTAAATGAGATTATTATGATTGATTCTAAATAATTAGCATTGAAGGAACATTCAATAAACCTATTTTGAAGTACATAATAATCCAACCTCTTTATGGACAGGACTATTTTTCCGGAATCTCCTGCAGGAGATTCTGACATGTCAGAATCTCTAGGTAGCTGTTTCCAGGTGCTCTATACATTTATTATGGAGACTCCGTAATTGCTGGGTAATAAATAGAATAAAAGTACTTGGTTGGAGATGAACACAAAGGGATACCGTATGAGATTTAATCCGACCAACCCCTATATCGTAGCTCAGCACAGACAGGGGTTGGTTAAAAGCAGAAACCTCCTGCCTTGTATAGTCTCAAATTATATCATGAGGCAGATGCCTTCACTATTCCCATATTCCCTCTAGCAGTGGATTTTCGCCATAGGCAACGAGGCGATTAAATTACCATTTGTCTGGTAAAATTAGACAGCTGGCACCTTCATGGCGGATCACAGGCTCTACAAGATGAATCGTAAACAGATGTAAGCTCGGCTCATGATACGCTGAACCTATAAAGCCAATTTATTCATCCGGAGGTATTAGTCGTGCTTGTAAATCATCAGAGGCCTGTTGAATAATCTAGGACCATACATAAAGACATTTTTCTGTACCTACATGAAGACATTTTTCTGTACCTCTTCCAACGGTAATCATTTGATAATCTCAATGTTCGCTAAGACAATCTTAAGGCAGAATTCTACTGGACCGACGGTAGCCGATTCCGTAGCCAGACAATCGCCGATTATTATCGGATGCCCTATAATTTCTCAAATCTTTGAAAATGGTCATTTATCAAACTATTATTATCAGAATTAAATGAATTACAATACGTGAGCTTCCTCTTAAGGGCCTAGGAACAATTGATCGGGTGAGAAATCGGCCTGGTGGATTGTGCCCTTAAGCCGTTATCAAGGTTGTCCATAAGTGTTGAATAAAGTTGGCGCACATTGTCTCCGAGTCTCCTTCGTGTACAGAAAAAAGTCTGCATGGACTATCTGAGATTATTCAATTGACCCTTGCGTCACCCACAAGGGTAACAGGAAAAGCAATATTCAATCTCTTATCCAGTTTATGAATCCCTCCCCGGCAGTATTTAGCAAGTAACAGGGTCGTGAAGTTTGTATGTTTGTATTAAACTGTATTGATATACACATGCCGTATATACTGTAATTATTATATACCTATGGCCGTATGACATACACATACTTCCCGCTGCTACCCATGACGTATGTATAGCCGTACGTCACAGTGTGACATACGGGGTATGTGATCACATGGCTAGCTAAAATTTCACCATTTTTAGGTATATAATAATAGGAAAACGGGCTGACTCTCTCAGTACGTCAAAGTAGTTGGTCAAATTATTAATCGGGATGTATCTGATCAATAGTTTTACCGCGTATTTTTGACGTACGAAGACAGTAAGCCAGTTTCTATATAATACTCACCGTTTCTACATATAATGTAACAATAATGTACGGAACAGTGTTCCGTACGGTCAAATACGGAACACTTGTTCCATACACATTCACTTTAAATGCTAGTAGTTAGGCCAAATCAAATTAATTATTCATATCAATTTCGGGTATATAGTAAATATCGAATGATCTACCATACTTGTAGAAGTCACAGAACTCGATAATGATCTACAGTTTGTACGGAACTCGGCGTAAACGCCTAATTCCCTACGAACCTTAAATTATCATCTCGTTTTGTGGCTTGTGCAGTAAGCCGGGCCCCCACCTACCACGACGGTCTACGACATACTTCCCGATGGCTACGATTTGAAATGCCTAAATCGTAGTCTATCGGAAGGTGGCAGAATCGTAGACCTATGTCGTGATCCAATCTGTGAGTAAAAGGGGACCCCCACCTACCACGATAGGCCATGACATGCTTCCCGATCGCTACGATTTGAAATGGCGAAATCGTGACCTATCGGGAGGTCCCCGAATCGTAGACCTCTGTCGTGATCCAATTGGTAAATCATACGCGCTGACCACGATATCTTCCCGATAGGCTACGATACCCAACGACAGGCTACGAAATTTCCCACATGTTGGAAATTATCAGGACCTCTACGATTGGTGTTTTCATCACAGCCTATCGTGAGCTGTCGTGAACGGAATCGCAGAAACCTGTCCCACCTACCACGATTTTGGCTGACCTCACGCTAGAATCGGAATGGTGTCGTAAGGCCAATTGGGACCAGAATCGTGGGGGCAGGCTTTTAGACTTGACGACCACGATATCTTCCCGATAGGCTACGATACCCTATGACAGGCTACGAAAAATCCAACATGTTGGATTTTATCAGAACCTCTACGATTGGTGTTTCCACTCGCAGCCTATCGCAGCCAATTGCAGAAAACTGTTCCACCTACCAGGATTTTGGCTGACCTCACGATAGAATCGGAATAGTGTCGGAAAGGCTGTCGTAGGGCCTATATCGGGACCATAATCGTGGTAGGTGGGGGCCAAGCTGTATGGTCAGGACGTTCTATGTAAATACTATAAAACTGTATGTGAATGTCCATGAAATATTGCCTGCTGCTACGGGTAAAGTATAACTAATGTTCGCACTCGCTAAGGCCAGGCATCCACCTACTATGATATGGCTCCAATATGGTCTATGATGCACCTCCCGATACAACATTAAAATCGCGTCGTAAGGTCCCCTAATATGGGGGCAGTTGACCACGTTTCTGTGATTAGACACCGATAAAAGCCCCATACAATGCGTGGTGGATAGTTATGTCTAGATATATGTCTACGATTTTGCACCTTCCCGATATGTCTCCGATATTTGGATTTTGTATCGGCGCCACATCGGGAGGTCTAAATTTCTATCGTAGTAGGTGGACGCCAGGCCTTACTCAGCGGGCCATAGTGAATAACAGTGGACTTGTACAGCAATCAGAGTGTTTCTCACAAAGCAGGAAAATTTAAAAAAAATTGTCCTTTTAAATGATTAGGAGAAATATGATAATATGAAAATATAGTAACTAAGCCTGTAGGGATGCCATTCTTTGTCTTTTGACGCAAACATACGCTCTTTGCCTGCGGCATCAGGCAGTATCTTTGACCCAAAACACCTCGAATGACCATCCCTACAGGTTCTATAACTATGTTTTCTCATTTTATAATATGTCAACTCTATTTACTTTGATGGGATAAAATGTGTTTGTGTGGCTAACTGTGTGTCTCAACGCAATGACTGATAATATCGTAAAACCGGATGAGTTTTAATCTGGGCTCCCGTATATGCGACGACAGGAGTCGCATACGGGAGCCCAGATTAAAACGAATAAGGTTTTGATTTTATCCTACCCCCTGTGAACGATATTTTTATGTGAGGATAATAACAAAAAACACGATAAAAAACTTTCTGAAGTCCTCCATATAGCTCTCCTTGCTGCTCTGAAGGCGCTTGGAACTAATTTCAGCTGCTGATCTCTGATTGGTCCATTTTGTGTACGCGCCTAGGGGCGATTTTTTATCCGTATGCGACATACGGGCGCATACGGAAAGTCAATGTTAAGCCTATGGGATTTTATATTAGGGGTAGGATAATAATCGAGAATGGACACATGCAGAACAAATTGATGTCGTTTTTAGGCCCTATCTTTACCGTCGTTCTGTACTATACAGGATGTTATTAAATGATATGCCACACACAATCAACAACGTTAGCGTTATCTCAGAAAGATAGATCCAGTCACTTTTTTATCACTACTAACGACTTCGTCGGGCGACCCGCAAGGTATCCCAAGAATAACGTCACATTTTCAGCCTGGGGAACACCGCATTAGTCTTGACGCCAATATCAGGATTTCCCCGTTGTCACGTTATATTCTGTTGCCGTAGCGAGTATAGTGCTTTCAAATAATGAATTCTAGGGAAATTGAGAATAGATTCAACAGCGAACAGGACTAAGCTCTGACTTATGAAGGGATATCCCAAAGTTTGGCACCAGAGCGCAGGGAAAGCCCGCTGCCGGTGGGTAGAATGACGTCACACTAATGCGGTCTCGACGTGAAGGGGCATGGCAGTTCATGAATATTCAAATAGGTGTTGGCGGCCCAAGGTATGATAGACTTACAGTTTACAATTTCAGCGTGATTAAAGCGCCAAATCCACTAAGGCGACCAAGCGAATGTGTCTGCGATCCGTGCGACTGTGCGAATCCCATGCGATAATATTCAATATATTAGATATTGTCGCAAGGCATTCGCATGTCCATGTGAACGACTGCGGCGCCCCCTACTATTAATACCTGAAACTATCAATTAGTTCCCAAGCATCATTACATGTGACACGGATTTTACCGACTACCAGCGAAATGTGATCTCATTGCATTGTCTCAAGGAAAGGAGATCAGAAAACTACAGCCCTAAATTATGTTTTCAGTACAGGTAGAAACAAATCTTAAGGATAGAAGTACATCTGTGTAGAGAAACACGAACAAATGAGCAGGATTCAGTTAAATACTGCACGAGAATCTCACTCTCGTGGGTGTTCAATCTCCAGGCCTAGGTCGGGTTCACTATGTCCCTATGTACGGCAGCAACTTCAAGCGGGATCCACAAAATTCTAACGTTTTATATGTGGTAGGTAACACCTTGCGCCATCTTTAAATGGCGCAGTCGGTTGAAGGCTGGTCTCAGGGTAACGAGATCTGCAAATTACAGCACTAAATTTTGTTTTTCGGAATTGCTAGAAAGAAATTATAAGAGAAAAAAGACAAATCTAAGGGAAGAGCCACAAAAAAGAATAGGCGGTTTGGGTTTTTCAGCACACGAGAATTATTTATTTTTTTTTTTTTGGCAATTTTTAGGGGAATATTGTGTCAGACAATCACCGAATTCGGCTATATGGCCGTTCTTCCACTCGGGCCCTAGACCCCTACTCCTCATTCTTATGGCGGGTGTTAAGCCGAATAGGCAGTGGGTACCATTTTTGTGTAAGTCTTTGGTATGACCTCTCACTCTCATGGCAGTTCAATCTCCATGGACAGGTCTAGTGCTCTCTGTCTCTATGTGGGGGAGCAACTCCAAGCATATTCTGTCGGAATCGTGCCTTTTTATATATATGGTAGGTAACACATTAAAGGTGTTTAGTACAGATATTAGGTGAATTATACTTACTACAACTGTAGCAACTATTGGTCCTCTGATTATCCAAGAGTATGCCCTGGTGGGGTGGGTATTCCAACACCTGCAACAACAAAACAATTGTGTAATATACAGGATATCCCTAGATGGTATAATTTCTTTGATTTTTTTTCCTCAACGGTTTTCCTTTAATATAGAGCATTTCCACTGGTAAGGTATCATTGATGTGATATGAATGGGTAGGTACAGCGGCTTAAGGGTAAGGTATAAAGAGAGGTTAGAAATTAAAATAAAGACACTTGTCCGTACCTTTGTACAAGGGTTATCGTTTGATAATATCTAAGTTTGTTTGCTAAGACAGTGTCAGACATCCAGAAAGTTGACTCACATCGTCCCTGGCTGTCTATGGCATGCATAAGAAAGGGTCTTTATGTAGGACCCTAGATTAATCAATGGGGTTTTATTTTTTTCATTCCGTTGGAGTTTGCTTGAACCTCGGTGTTTTAGGCCTGGCGTCCACCTACTACGATATGGCTCTGATATGGTCTATGATCCACCTCCCGATAAAAAAATCAAAATCGTGTCGGGAGGTCACCTAATATCGGGGCGATTGACCACATTTCTGTGATTAGACACTGATAAAACCTCATACAATGCGTGGTGGATTGGCATGTCTAGACATATGTCTACCATTTTGCACCTTCCCAATATGTCTCTGATATTGACCTTTTTTATCGGAGCCATATCGGTAGGTCTAAATTTCTATCGTAGTAGGTGGACGGCAGGCCTAAAGGTGGTGAACAAGCCAGGCCCAATCTTTCTACACAGAATCTGTATTCTAGCTCGTTGTTATTACGAAAGTAAATTGGCTTTCAAAATGCTACCATTTTTCCTTTGCTTCTCTACGCCAAATCCAGAGTAGGATGACTTTAAGATTGAACACAGGTTATAATGTTTATCACATGAAAGGCTCCTGTAGCCCTCCAGCCATTGATTTGGCGATGAAAAGTGTCCAATTATAATAATCCTATTCGCTTAATTTCGTCGCTGCGTATTTCCTTTGTGATTACCAGCGAGCGATGAAATGACATGAAAATTTGTTGCTATACATACTAATTGTAACCATCGAAATTGCTAAACTATGCTTTCATATCTGTCGATATTTATGTAAAGGGTGCCAGGAATCATCTGATATACACAGTGGGAATTAGTTATGCTTAAAGGTGCAGTGATTTGGCTAGGTTTTTGATGTTATTGCATTTGCTTTGGTCATTAACATCAAGGCTTTAATACCCGGATTCATTTAGAAAGTTATCAGCGATAAAGACGAGTAAACGCCTTTCTGCTTGATAAATTACTCAAGTGGCAACAAGGTTTGTCACGTATTACAACACCTACGCCAAATTATGATCACTCAGAGTTGGTCTTTCCCATGGAAATGATGCAATTATCACAGCGCCTAATTGTATTAAGGGTAGGGGGCGTCCATCAACCACGACAAGGCTACGACAATGGGTTCCCGACAAGGTCCATGATTGGCCTACGATTGGAGGCCTTGACGTGGTTAGTGGACCCCAGTTCCTGACAAGAGTCTATGACAAGGCCACTACAAGGCCACCTTTGGAAGCTTATTGGCAGCCTTCCGACAAGGCTATGATAATGTTGAGCATGTTCGATTTTTCAAGACTGGACCCTTGTCGTGGAGTGTTATGGCATGTCGGGAACGTATCGCAGAGATCTCTGATAGGACATTTTGGTGGAGCGTTCACTTCCCAACACGCCCCGACAACACTATTGTAAAGCCCCCCTTCTTACGACAAAGCTGTGACAAGCGCCGATTGGAACTTTCTTGTCGGCGCTTGTCATAGCCTTGTCATGGTTGGTTGGATGCCATCCTTTACTATACACCTATTGCCAAACATGTATGAAATACTATCTGCTGCTAGGGGTGTAGTATAGATAATGTTCACGTCAGCCGTGACAGCAGGCCGTAGTGAATGGCAGTGGGTTTCCCGGAAAAGAAAATTCAATTAAACGGTGTTCTTGGTCTTTTGACTCAAAAATACAGCCCTTCCGCCTACAGCATCAGGCCGTATTTTTGAGTCAAAAGACCTCGAACGGCCATCCCTACAGATCGCTACTGAGTAGATTCCGGAAAGAATACAGCTCTTTTCTGCCACTTGACAGGCACTATAGGAACTATTTCATATAAACAATGCACAGCGTTAGGGTCAAATCTCAAATAGTATACCAGATTTTTTTCTATTGATTCGACGAAAGGTGAGTAATAAATACAACATTACCCTGTTTTGGATCTGTGTGGCCGTATTCTCCTTGTCACTATGCAATACTCCTCACTATCGCTCGTGGTATTACTACGCGTAAACTAAGTGAAGAATACGACCACAAAGATCCAAATCCAAAGCCCAGAGACACACAGCCCACAGTCTTTTCGGCTTTTTATCAAAAGAAATTTTCTCAATTGTTATAGTTAAACAACCAAATTATTTTCAGTGATTGCTTCAGATTTTCATTTACTTTTCATGTTGAAGGAGGACATTAAAGCTGGTATGAAGCCCACTTAATAATCTACATCCCAACTTTGGCGCAGATCCCAGTTATAATTACACGGGTAATAACAGTCTACATGTCCTCCTACTATTCTCTGCCCTCATAATCCCCACCCACTGTAAAGGTGGGCGTCCACCAACCACGACAGGGCTATGACAAGCGCCGACAAGAAAGTTCCAATCGGTGCCTTGTCGCAGCCTTGTCGTGAGAAGGGGAGCTCTGCGACAGCGTTGTTGGGGCATGTCGTAGGTTGCACGCTCCACCTAAATATTCTATTGTAGACCTCTGAGACAACCTCCCGTCATTCTACAACATGCCACGACAAGGCTCCAGTCGTGGCAAAAATCAAACATGTTGGATTTTGTCGTAATCTTGTTACAAGGCCCCCAACAGGCCCCCAACAAGCTTCATGTCGCAGCCTGTCATGGCGTTGTCGAAGCCTCTTGTAGGGAACTAGTGTCCACCAACCACGACAAGGCTATGACAGGCCTTCCAATCGTAGGCCTGTCATGGACCTTGTCGGGAACCCATTGTCGTAGCCTTGTCATGGTTGGTGGACGCCCGCTTTAAGTGTTCACCATTTCCAATATCCCCTGCTCCACTCAGTCTCCACTCTCACCCGGCGTTTACACTAGACGACTGAAGGTGTGCCGACTTATGATAGTTGTTACCAATGGTTGGGCCACTCAAAAAAACAAACTTGTTTCTCATTACCGCGCGCATCAGAAAAAAATGATTTAAAAGATTTTTTTCTAAAAATAAGATGAACCTTGAGAGAATTTATGAAAGGTATGTGTATTTAGTATCAAATTAAAATCCTGATGTCAGAGATGCATTAAACGTATAACCAATAAAAATCTGGAAACCCTGTGTAAGCGGCCAACCTGCATAAGCGCGCACTTTGGCCCGGATCGGATGGTGTCCGCTTATGCGGGGTTCTACTGTATGCCTGAAGCTTATATTATGACACTTCAAAAGCGATTTTTGATCCAGCAAAAAAAAAATCACCCTCATCATATTTATCATGGCTTGGTGATGAGAAACAAGTTGTTTTTTTTTAGTAGCCTTGTCAATTGGTGCTCGATTGGTCAGTCTGCCGCAAAAGTTGTTGAACTCAGAATGTTCTCAAACATTTACACTGGCCGATCGTTCACAAAATCGCCACCTGTCTAGACTAATTCAAGCAGGTTAAAAAAAGTCGCAGGCCTCGCAGGTTTAGTTGTCAAGTGGTGCTGAATTCAAGAATGGCCGTCTATAATCGTCTAGTGTAAATTTCGGGAAAGTCTTCAGGTGGTGCTAAATTCGAGAATCGCCGCCTATAATCGTCTAATGTTAACACCGGGTAAGTCGTCAGGTAGTGCTAATTCAAGAATCACTGCCTCTAATCGTCTAGTGTAAAGAACAGGTAAGTTGTCAAGTGGTGCTAAATTCAAGAATCGCCTCCTATGATCGTCTGGTATCCTTCTAAGCTCCATCCCTATCACTCTCCCAGGCTGTGGGTGGTGATTGTCAGAGGGTGACACACAATGGCTTCAGGGGCCACTGAGCAGCTCACAGATGCCCGGGTAAGTCTCAGAGCTGATCAGAGCTGCTCGAAACTGCTCCGCACTGGTCGGGTAAAACTCGGAGTTGATCGGAGCTGCACGGGGCTGCTCGGAACTGCTCGGGTTAGGCTCATAGCTGCTCGTAGCTCCTTGAAGCTGCTCGTAGCTACTCGGAGCTGCTCGGAGCTGCTTGGAGCTGCTCGGGTTAGACTCAGAGCTGCTCGGAGCAAATCGGAGCTGCTCGGAGCTGCTCGGAGCTACTTGGAGCTACTCGGGTTAGACTTAGAGCTGCTCGGAGCTGCTCGGAGCTGCTCGGAGCTGCTCGGAGGTTCTTCGTAATACTCACAACACATCCTCCTGCGTCACGCGAACAGCGATCCATGGTCCGACGAAGGCGAGAGGTAGCGCTAAAAGACCATAAAGACCAGCATTAGAAAGCTTTCTACTCAAAAACCTGAGCAAATACAGACACCACTGCATGGTAGGTTTTACGTTCATAAATCTTTTATATGAGATATCAGTGCGGCAATTAAACAATGTTACTAAAGCCAATCTAAATGCTTCATCCAAGCATCTGAATCTTAATCAATGTTGTTTTTTAGCTCATAGTAATAGAGACTCTCTGGCGCAAGGCTTCATAGATGATATAACACAGGATGGGACATAATCAAATGGTGTAGTATGTAATCCCAAGTAAAGAGAAAATAAGCAATGTTATCTATTATAATCCTAGCTGTAATGTACGTCGAAATTCTAGGCACGGGTAATTTGGAGAGTACTGTATCGTTTACTGACATCGAATGAGAATTAACCCTCGTGAAAGTAAATGGTAGCTGAAGTTCAATGCATGAGGGTCATTTCCATTGGGTTACGCGCTCGGTGGCTAAGAGGTAGTCGTGTTTGCCTCGAGCGTGGGAGGTCGTGGGTTCAAATCCTGGTCGGGTCATACCAAAGACTTACACAAAAATGGTACCCACTGCCCATTCGGTTTAACACCCGCCATTAGAATGAGGAGTAGGGGCAAGGGCCCGAGTGGAAGAACGGCTCTACAGCCGAATTCTGTGATTGTACACACAATATTCCCTTATAAAAATTATTAAGAAAAAGAAGGAATAAAAACTACAGAGGAAGCCTGAAAAAGTTTCGGGCCAGAGCTTGTATCCCATTGAGTTTGAATAGCATAGTAATTCAAAAGGCGAAGCCGCATGAATTACATAGCGATCGAAAGGAGATGGGATCCAGCTCTGACCCTAAACTTGAATGGGTTTATCTCACCCTTCACATTGACTAATGGCCTAACTTTTGTGACATAATCCCCCATTGAATATTTGTTTCTAAATACCCAATGGGTGTTGGATACGATTTCCCTAATGCTAAGTCTATGGAGGGGAAAATACCAGGGGTGAAATAAATTAAGTATCCTTGCCAACATATCCTATTTGTTCTTTACACTGACTGGTAATGGTTTACTATGGATTTACAAAACTGATTTAGAGTTTTCAAGATCAGTCTGAAAGGGAGATTTCTCATCATTCGTAACAACCTATGATTACTTAACGCTGCTGGGGGTGGAATAACTTTTTTTTACTGCCAAGGTTGAAGTTACTGCCCAGGTTGACGTTTACTGCCCAGGTTGACGTTCAGAGACAGTCGATTTTTATCGATATCAGCCGACAATTGAGGGTATATAGGAATATGCATTCCCACCGGAACATTGTTTCCCTCTATTCCTCTATACCTATGGCCAAACACTCTATCGTTACACCATGTTAAGGGGGATGGAATAACCTGTGCTTGCTACCCAAGGCTAACGTGTACTACCCATTATTGACGTCTACTACCCAAGGTTAACGTTTAGAACAATCACATCCATTCTTACAAAATTCATTTGAAAAGCACAGTGGGAGGAAAACATAGAGTGTCAAGTTACTCGATCGGGTTGGATCTGGCTTCACATTTGATGGTGGGTAAGCAAATATGCTATTCATCGTTATTAAATTACATTTGAAGGTATAAAGGACCAGTGAAAGAAAGTCAAAGTTAGTCGGAAAAATTACTGCCCACGGCCAAGGGCCAAGAGAGCTGTTTGGGCAGTAATTTTTCCAAGCCTTACCGAGTAAAGGCGGGCGTCCACCAACCACGACAAGGCTACGACAATGGCATTCGGACAAGGTCCATGACAGGCCTACGATTGGAGGACTTGTCATAGCCTTGTCATGGTTGGTGGACCCCAGTTCCCGACAAGAGTCTACGACAAGGCCACGACAGGCTGCGACTGGTAAGCTTGTCGGGAGCCTTCCGAAAAGGTTACAACAAAATCAAACATGTCCGATTTTTCCTACGACTGGACCTTTGTTGTCAAGTGTCATGGCATGTCGTGAGCGTGTTGCAGAGGTCTACGATTAATTTTGGTGGAGCGTGCACTTCCCGACACGCCCCGACAATGCTGTCGGAAAGCCCCCCATTCTTACGACAAGGCTGCGACAAGCACTGATTGGAACTTTCTTGTTGGCGCTTGTCGTAGACTTGTCGTGGTTGGTTGGATGCCACCCTTTACTATACGCCTATTGCCGAACACGTATGAAATACTATCTGCTGCTAGGGGTGTAGTATAGGTAATGTTCACGTCAGCCGTGACAGCAGGCCGTAGTGAATGGCAGTGGGTTTCGCGGAAAAGAAAATTCAATTAAACGGCGTTCTTGGTCCGGAACATAGTTTCTCTCTAATAAGTTGACTGTACGACTTACCCCATCCCACAAGAATGTAAGGTATGACGCTTTTCCGATCGGAGAAGACGGATACGAAGATGATCATGTGCAGATACAGTGCCTCGACGAATATCCACATGTAGTTGGCGCCGATAGCGTACATGAAGACGCACATCAGCAGCTTGCATTCCCAGTGCTGAAAGACAAGAAACGTCGGAAAATGTAGCCAAATTCCCAAAAATCAGGGACATTTTATCGTAAGAATGTAGGCGTAATTCTAGCCTAGAATGATAAGGATAATAATGACATAAAAGAAAATAAACGACAGTGTATATATGGAATATGTAGCCAAATTCCCAAAAATCATTGACATTCAATTATAAGGATGTAGGCATAATTCTAGCGTAGAATGAAAAGGATAATAAGGACACAAAAGAAAATAAACGTCAGTGTATATATTTGGAATATATAACCAAGTTGCCAAAAATAATGGAAATCGAATGATAACGATGTATATCGCAACTAGAATGTTAAGCATGATTAGGATATGAAAGAAAATAAACGTCATTGTATATTCGGAATATGTAGCCAAGTTCCGAAAAAAATCATGGACATTCAATGATAGGTATGTACGTCATAATTCTAGCCTAGAATGATGAGGATAAAAAGGAGGTAAAAGAAAATAAATGTCAGTGCATATTCGGAATATGTATCTAAATTTCCGAAAATCATGGAAATTGAATGATAAGTATGTACGTCATTATTCTAGCATAGAATGATAAGGATAATAATGAGGTAAAAGAAAATAAACGTCAGTGTATAATTGGAATATGTAGCCAAGTTTCCGCAAATCATGAAAATTGAATAAAGAGTATGTACTTCTATCTCTTGTTTAAAAATGTGTGTGTATGTTTTGGGGTTTTTAAAAGTTTTTTTGGGGGTTTCTGTTGTTGTTTTGTCCTGTGTAGTACATATAACCCCTCCCTACGGGAACTTCTACTTTTATGTATTAAACTGCACGAAACCCACCATTTTACATATGAATGCGCCCGGCGTATATAAGTATGACTTTTCCGTATACAAGGTCGTCCTATTCCCCGTGTATATACGCCTCATCTGTAGGCGGATATAAGCATCCAGTGAAGAGGGCTTCACTGAGATAGGAGGTAGGGGGGTGGGGGGTGCGGGGGGCGGCGGGGGAGGGTTTCCTATACTTATACCAACACAAACGGGCGGGAGGCAGCGGGGGAGAGGATATTTCCTCTGATATACGCCGGGTGTGAAATACAGCCAAGACGCGTCCGTATTTAAACACTGGGCGTATATACATGAAAACAAGTCAATATTCAGCCAATACATGTACTTCCACGATGGCGTATATGTGAATACAATGGTGGTTTTCGTGCAGTGTTAGTATTAACTCAGATGTTGTAATGAAGATCGACACATTATAGTAGAAGTCCTCATCCTTTCTATGGAGTAATATTATAGGAAACATCCTGACTGTGGACGAAACGGCTCCTGTTCGAGGTCAGTCTTCGATTTCATACTGCCTGACGCCTATGACGACTGACCGAGAACGAGAACCATTTCGTCTACAGTCAGGATGTTTGCTCATTATTATATACCTTTAATTGGTGAAAAAACGCCATTTTAATGACATACAAAGTCGCAGTCACAGCGGGCACGAACATTATTAGTATTAAATAGACGTTCAGACATAGGTATATAATAATAAACATTTCTCGATACATAAAAAAAACACTTTCCAGGAACTAATGCAAGAGAGTACCTTTATGTAATGAAAAACTTCGGTTAATTGTGTGAAACACAATAGACTACGATTCAATGGGCTTCTATTTCTGTCACTTCTCAAACTGTATTCTCACACCTCGCCTCTCTGGTCCATTAAGTCATCTCAAACTTCCACTACCTGTTACAAATTCTATATATCTTTCTAGTAGGTATTTTCCAAGTAACGGGAATGTGTTCCCTTCCCGCATCTTGCGGATGATAAAGCCGGGCTCCCACCACTTTCCACACACTCCGACATGGTTATGATAAGGCTACGACATATATATTTCAAAATCGTAGCCTAGAATGGCTCTGTCGCAGTGTATCAGAACAGGTTTTACGGAAATAAGAGCGTATTCATGGTACCAAAAACACGCCACAACATAAGGAGCACCAACGTGAATGATCTGAAAGTGTATGTGTGTTGGGTGGGGGGACTGGCGCATACCTTACCCATATTACTATACACCTATGGCCGAACGTCTATTAAATACTACCCGCTGCTATGGGTATGGTATAAATTCTGTTCGGGCCCGCCGTGCAGCGGGCCGTAGTGAATCCCATAGGGTTTATAATGTAAAAATGTACGGCCCGCCGTCCAGCGTCAATAGTGGCAATACACTGCACCGCACCGCTCCGCAAAAGTTTCCTGTAAGTAGCTCGAGCGAGGCAGTGTGAACCACAGCGGCCTTGTCGAGGGTGGTTGTGGCACCTAAGATTCGAGGTCAAAAGATATAGCACACTGATAAAATCGGTGTATGATCCACTAATCGGTGCAGGAGCGCAAAAACCAAAGAAATCGAGTGTGGCACCCCCCTACAAGCCTCACCAAGCGATTACTGTAGGTACTTTGTCGGCGCGTGTCAGCCAACCAATCAACCCTCCTTTCCCAAAGTTCCGTTGTCGCCGACAACATTTATCAACATGTTGATAAACTGATCCCCACCGATTTTGGAACTTTGAAACCACAACTTGTCGGCGACAAAAGGACGTCTGAAGGTGGTGGTTCACTAATCGGTGGGTAGCCTTGCCTAGCTATCCTACATCTACCGACTCCGTTAGGATGGCTTGCCTGAGACAAATTACTACTCGTTTGTCGCCGACAGAGGTACATAAATGTTCCGAAATCGGTAGATGGGCATTGGGCTTTATTAAAGCAGACACACCGTGTTTTGGGTCTGTCTTGTCCTAAGGGGAGCTACTTGTGTTTTCACGAAACTAGTAAACCCAATCTGTCTGTATTGTGTCACAGATGCCATTTAGACATGTCACGAAACTAGTGAAATAGGTCCCTGGTCTATTTATGGCTAAATAAAAACAAAAAATATATTTAAAAAAACGTATGCCTGTAAAAGGACAGGTTGCTTGGAGACGTCGGGCGAGGGTTATCCTTTAATAATACCCAAGCTTCTTCATCTGGGACTTTTTTTTGCTGCATGACCTTTTAAAGGTCATCCATAAGTGTTGAGTAGAATTTACCCAAACCCTCACCGGTTTCGTTGGCGTATATCATATAGACCTCATGACGGATTCTGAAAGCACTGGGTGATTTGAAACTGAATGTCTAAACATGTCTAAACATGCACTGCGCAGGAGTAAAATAGGATTGGGTGATAAGAAAAGGGCATCATTTCAATGTCAGCCTGTAAGATACTCTCCCAGCAGATCTTTCGCGGCACTAGCGCTGCCTCAACCCAAATGACGTCATACACTGGTACCTGGGTACCCCTTAAATGACAAAGGAAACCAGCCAACATTTCATATTCAAAACAAGGCATCTGTCAAAAGTTATGAAATACACAATAATGACTGGTTTTGTGTACGAGTGGCCGTAATCTTCAAGTAGTTGACGCGTACTAATATCCGAGCGATTGGCGAGGATATTACGTAGTCAACTACGAGGAGATTACGGTCATTCGTATACAAAACAAGTTATTATTGTATTTATTACCCACCAACAAGATTAATAACAAATCTATTGCAATAAAAATCGTTCTGTAATAATATTTAGTTCCAGACACCACAGCACTGTTGAGCATGGCAGTAATTCGGTGTAGACTTATACCAATAATATAGTTCGCCATTAACCTGTACTTTTAGCATGCAAAGTGTGTTATTACAATGATTTCTGATGGTAAATTGAGATTATTATAATTGCTTCTAAATAATTAACATTGAATGAACATTCAAGAAACTTATTTCGAAGTACATGATGATTCAACCTCATTATGGACAGGACTATTTTTCAGGAATCTCCGGGTAGCTGTTTCCAGGTGCCCTATACATTTCTTATGGAGACTCCGTAATCGGTGGGTGATAAACTCAAATAACTCATGTATCATGAGTTGGGAAATATGGGAATTATTCAATGAGCTTCAGAGAAAATCCAACTGTTTCTGTTTTTAGCTTTAAACCCTTTTATATTGTGAACCTACATTTGATTAGACTACCTTTCAAGTGAGCACATGGGTTATGTTGACAAACAAAACCCTGCAACACATGAGGTGCTTTCCACTGAAGAAATCACTAAGACTATGTCTGATTTGGCATAACAAATAACAGAAATGAGTGTATATCATTCACTATATAAATATGTGCATCTCCATTTACAAGTAAACCACAAAATACTCCCAAAAGCACAAAGAATTTAGGATATTTAAAAAACTGGCGTATGGGCCAGATTTGGGCCCAGACAGGCAGGTTTGGTCAGAGATATAAGCGGCCACAGGAAGTAGAGCGCAAGATCTCTGCTGGGAGATTGCCAGTAAGATCTGCATTTTTCGAGGGCTTTTAGTGAAGACAATGCTCCGACGATGGTCCATTTACCGGAACCCTTAAACATGTGCACAAAATACAGATATGCAGGGGGTCGGAATAGGACTAGAATACCAAGTTAATTGGACTTGACTTCCATCCCGCGGAGTTGTTTCACAGGTTAACATTTACAAGGAGGAAGATACGAAAAATAGTACGACCTCTCCTCGGTCCTTTAGGCCTGGCGTCCACCTGAAATACGATATGGCTCTGATATGGTCTACGATGCACCTCCCAATAAAAAAATCAAAATCGCGTCGGAAGGTCACCTAAAATCGGGACAGTTGACCACGTTTCTGCGATTAGACACCGATAAAAATCCCATACAATGTGTGGTGGATTGGCTTGTCAAGACATATATGTCTATGATTTTGCACCTTCCCGATATGGCACCGATTTTGCCTTTTTTCATCGGTGCCATATCGGGAGGTCTACGATTCTATCGTAGTAGGTGGACGCCGGGCCTTATACTCTTGTTGGCGTAGAAAATAAAACAACCCCAAGATACCTATTTTCTTAAATCTAAGAACGATAGTAACTGAATGACTACGATTAGGACTTACCACAATGATACTGACTGGGATATCTGTGTCAGTCCGTATTCTAAACGTGGTCCTACAGAAATGATCAAATCTTTATCTCCAAGCCTGATTGGTCGTAGTTGAAGACTTATCCTAGTGGACGACCAATCAGATTAAGTTTGAAAGTCACATGACTAAACACTAGGATTGTCTTTATTCAATGTATTGTCCTTTGGTGGAGGACAACACATTGCCATTTCACAAATAAGCATTCTCTCTACCTCTGCAATAGATTCATTTCTAGGAAAATATGATAATGTAATCCAACTACATTTTAAAAGGCCAAGCTGAGAGTAGCTAAGTTGTATAATTCTGGTAGCCCAAATACTGGTACGACACACCCTGGGGTTGCCTTCCAAATAAGACCGATAATGGAGGTAGGACAGACCTATGGACGATGTGAATCACGATTAAGGTTTTTTAAAACACCCAAAA
This sequence comes from Alentia gelatinosa, assembly GCA_950022655.1. Lineage (NCBI taxonomy): Eukaryota > Metazoa > Annelida > Polychaeta > Phyllodocida > Polynoidae > Alentia > Alentia gelatinosa. Next base: position 7,240,476 of record OX465588.1, on the reverse strand, counting down.
TAAAGATATTTTCCTGATCGTTGTGTAGGAATGTCCTCCATATAGACGGATCACTTTAGGTAATTGGAATGCATCAAGAACCACGGTGGGATCAATTTTTTTTGTCGTTCTAAGTTTCAAAAACAGGTCCCTGGGAGGTGTTTTTAAAACTAAGAACGATATAAGAACAGTTTTTTTTTAAACGAGCAGCGTTCTCTTTTATTCAGTATCATGATTTCATTACACAGTTCATTCTCCCTGTTCAAAACTACCATAAACCCATTGGTGTTAACATGTGCTCGCTCCCACGATGAACAATATAGTATATCCAAAAGAATAGATCTTATCTTGGTCTTTGTTGCATTCTCGCTACTTAAAGTGATCCGTCGTTATAGAGGACAGTCTTACCAAACGATCAGTGAAAATACCTCCATTTTTTAATTTTCAAAAGGTCACAAGTTATACCGTTTTTAGGTCCGATGCTAGGTGGGTTCGATCCTTTATAACAAAACATCTTCCACTTAGAAAGGAAAAAAGTAAACAATAAAAAATTGCAAACGATATCCTGGAATCATGCAGACCACGTTTAAAAACTGACTGACGCTCTGATCGTGATCACTGTCGCCTGAGGATGGGCCCAATCGTAATAGTTCAGCCAATATCGTTCTTAGTTTTAAAAACAGCCTCATGGTCTCCTTTAAAGCCTATTTCCATTGGCTGACGAAAACGGCAGATATTTTATGAGTTCCCGGTATCAATTTATCGGTAAGGGTGTATTGTATGTACTTTTTCTATAATATTTTCTGGTTGAAAACAGATTCAATTTCCATTCTTACATAATCTATGCAAATTTAATATGTAAGCATTCGCTGCAGGTCTCGTTACCATTCACCGATTTGCAATAAGTGTAGCCAAAGATCTGACTGTGGTTCCCGACTGCAGATCGGTGACAAAGTCGGGAAATAGAAATGGGCTTTGGTACACCCCTCTCATAAGATCTCACATTCTCTAAGTGGTATTCCGTACAAGGTTCTCACTATGCTCTATGGAAGAAGAATTCTTAACAAACTATTCTTAGAGCCTTGAGAATCCACTGGCATGCCTCCCGTGCTAAACACGTACATCAATGCAACCCAAAGATTCCTATGATTTCAATGATGCCACCTAGCGGGAATACTGTGTACTTGGCGCCTTACTGGCTTTTTTTGGACTGGAATAGAGGGAAACTATGTTCCGGTGAAAGGAAGTCAAAGTTACGAGGTAAGGCCGGAAAAATTACTGCCCAAGGCCTTGGCCGCGGGCAGTAATTTTTCCAAGCCTTACCGAGTAATTTTGACTATCTTTCACTGGTACTTGGTTTCCCTATTCCTATATACCTTCAAATGTGGTTTAATAACGATAATTAGCGTTATTTGCTCATCCACCATCAAACCTGAAGCCAGATCCAACCTTATCGAGTAACTTGACACTTTATGTTTACTCCCCACTGCGCTTTTCATATGAATTTTGTAAGAGACAATCTGATTGGTCTAAGTGTCAACCTTGGGTAGTATACGGCAACCTTGGGTAGTATACGGCAACCTTGGGTAGTATCCATAAGTTACTCCACCCCCCAGAACGTGGTGTAAGCATAGAGTGTACAGCCATAGGTATATAGGAATACAGAATACCGCTTAGAGAGTGTGAGATCTTATGAGAGGAGTGCACCCCATAACATGGGTACCAGTTAATTGCTTAAATGCAAAACATCTCCGATGGATAGACACATACATGTACAACCCGTTAAGTGAATACAGATCCATGCTCATTTAGAGTCCAATGATTAATAGAATATTAAATATAAATAAACATGAATAGAGACTGAGGCGGGTTGGGCGGAAATTGAATAATAAACGGGTTTATTCAAGTAAATATGGAATTACTCACTCTGCCTTGGTGAATCTAACGAGCAGGACCTGTGAAATTTAAATTTAAATTTAAATTTTAGGTCTTTAGCTATCCAGTTTTGTATAATGTAATACTGGGGTTGTCGTCATCCTGTAATCACGTAATGAAAGGCCTCAGGGTCTGGGGTATTTCCCGCCAATCTATATTTACTCGTGTGTTATATCTATTTCAGTAATATGAACCGAATCTAATTAATATATATATATATAATAATATATATTCATATATACATATATTATAGAGGAAACCCATGAAAGTTTAGGGTCTGAGCCCGTATCCCATCGAGTTTGAATCACATAGTAATTCACAAGGCGAAGCCGCGTGAATTACTATGTGATTCAAATGAGATGGGATCGAGCTCTGACCCTAAACTTGAATGGGTTTCTGAATTCATCTCACCTTTAATATTGACTAATGGGCTGACATTATCCCCCATTGGATATTTTTCCTAAATATCTAATGGGCGTTAGATACGAACTCCCAATGTTAAGTCTATGGAGAAAAAATATCTTGGGTGAGATAAATGATAATATCTATATCTATATATATATATTTATCTATATATATATATATATATATATATATATATATATATATATATATATATCTATATATCTATATATATATCTATATATATATATATCTATATATCTAAAATTTGTAGAGAGAAGTGTTCTGCGCGGCAGGTAATGAAGTTGTGAGGCTCAATGCCTAGTCCTCCACCAACTACCATGCCCTCTGGTAGGGGCGCTGTGAGTCCTGGTACCGGACTGGTGCGCCATCTGGTAGTATCTTCTGGTACTCCTGGCTAGTTATATTTATATAAACGTTTCTTTATATTTCACATATATATATATATATATATATATATATATATATATATATATATATATATATATATACATATATAAGAGGAGGAGTAGAATATCCCCTGATACTACTTCACACATTGCCGCCTGCTGTACACTCTCAGGTTACCTACTGCCAGGTAATGGGGACCGGCATGATACATCCCCACAGAAATGAGAGCTCATGCCTACCCTGTAGCCGCGTCCTTTGCCTGCAGGCGGTTTGTGCGCGAAAAGCCATTTCCCGATGAGGGTGGATATTGTACCCGTTAGCAGCAAGGGACCTGCATCTTATGATTGTGGAATTATCTCACTCCTGGTATTTTCCCCCCTAGACTGAACATCGGTTGGCTGGTTGGTTTGATTTAAAGTTCAGTCAAAAATACCAGACTTTCTCAAGGTTCTTTTACACCACTAGAGTGGTGTTCGAATTTATGTCATGAATTTAGCTAGAAATATCACCCCTACAGATTTACCGAAGTGAGAGGGGTTTTTTTTCTTCCCACACCACATAGATATGGTATGAGAAGGATTAGTCTTTGATATAGCAGTAAATCTTCCACTGCTGGGAATAAAGGAGAAGAGTGGGATTCAAACCCACAAAGTCCTACAACCTTGGGATTACAATTCCAGTGCCTTGACCACTGAGCTTACTCCCCACCCCCACTTAAAATTGGGAACTCCTATCCATGGCCCATTGAGTATTTAGGAAAAATACTCAATGGGGAAATAGGTCATAAAGGTAAGCCAATTAGTTAATGTGAAGGCTGATATCAATTCAGAGACCTATTGAACCGTTCAAATCGTTTCATAACACATGCGGTTTCGCCTTGTGAATTATTACGCGATTCAAACTGAATAGGATACAACATCAATTCATGAAGCTTTGGTAAAACATGCTGATATAGTCTAAGATGCACCTCCCGATACAAAATCAAAATCGCGTCCGAAGGTCACCTAATAAATATCGGGGCAGTTGACCACGTTTCTGCGATTAGACACCGATAAAAACCCAATACAATGCGTGGTGGATTGGCATGTCTAGACATATATGTTTACGATTTTGCACCTTCCCGATATGTCTCCGACATTTGCCTTTTTGTATCGGTGCCATATCGGGAGGTCTAAATTTCTATCGTAGTAGTGGACGCCATGCCTAACACACAGTTACATTAGTCGTTTGACAAAGTTCGGGAAGGGCAAAGGAACGTCTCTAGGAGGAAGAATAAAGGGTAGGCCAACGTAGGAACCTGATTTTTATGCGTTTTAGTACAATGGGGCAACATATAAAAATGTTTTCAAAGGACAACGGCCGTACCGAATTACAATAGATTCATTTGATTTACCTTAACTGTATAGAGGACAAAAGAAGATGTTGCTACTCAATCGTTTGTAGTTGTAGTTGTATGATTTTGTTACACTTCTTAAATGATAAAAATATTGTCTGTATCATAACCTTGTTATCGCAAGTCTCATTTTTTTTTTAAATTTCTGTTTTATCTACGAAAAGAAAAAGCTTAGACAATAGTCATCCTTCAAGTAAGTTCTTCAAAGGTAAGGTAAAAAAGCAGTACAGGAAATGACATAAGAGTAAGGGTAAGTTATTCATACTAACAGGTATGAACAGAAAAAATAAATTCATCTGATGTCAAAATCTTAAATCAAAGTTTCGGATAATGGCACTTGTTTATACAATGGAGCAAATACATAATGTACACCCGCTGTCAACCATTGATGGAAATATCTGGGCTAATTATGTAAATCTATTTCCTCGTTTTCAATGACTTCTAGTATTGTTTTGACTTTACTTTTAAGTAATCTAAAGCCCTATCTCCACTGCGCGATTCTAGGTACAAAGGTACGCCCAGTCTCAGACTGGGCGTACCTCCAGGATCGCAACTCGGCAAAACGCACAGTGGAGACAGCAAGTTTCCCTCCAGTCTGAGACTGGGCGTACCGGTACACCCAGTCTCAGACGGGAGGTACTGCATGTACCCCGGATCGCAAGCGTTTTGAAATATCAAACATGTTTGATATTTGGTACGCCCAGTCTGAGACTAGGTGTACCCTATGTACCAAGAATCGCAAGCCCTCCAGTCGCAAGAGGGGGTGTCTCCACACAGAATCGATGATACCTTGCGATCCGAGGTACATGCGGTACGCCAAGCCGATAGCCGATTTTGTGTACGAGTGGCCGTAATCTCCGAGTAGTTGACGCGTAGTTATATCCGAGCGATTAGCGAGGTTATTACGTCGTCAACTACGAGGAGATTACGGTCATTTGTATACAAAACCAGTTGTTATTGTATTTATTACCCACCTACAAGATTGATAACAACTCTATTGCAATCAAAAAGTTTCTTTAAGCCATATAGTTCAAGACATCACAACACTGTCCAGTCTGGCAGTAATTCGGTGTACATACACCAATAATATAGTTTGGCATTAACCTGCAATTTTAGCATGTAAAGTGTGTTATGACAGTGATCTCTGATGGTAAATGAGATTATTATGATTGATATAAATAATTAGCGTTGAAGGAACATTCAAGAAACCTATTTTGAAGTACACAATAATTCAACCTCTTTATGGACAGGACTATTATTCCGGAATCTCCTGCAGGAGATTCTGACATGCCAGAATCTCCGGATAGTTGTGTCCAGGTGCCCTATACATTTCCTATCGAATTCAAAATTTCCGCGGATCGAATCCAGCCACCCCTTTCATAAGATCTCACACTCTCTAAGTCATATTCTGTACTCTCACTTCGCTCTATGGAGAGGAATTCTTAACGAACTAGGCGTATAGCCGTGAGAATCCACTGGCCTGCCTCCCGTGCTAAAGACGTAGATCAGTGCAACCAAAGATTACTATAATCTCAATGATGCCACCTAGTGGGAATACTGTGTGCCAGTGGATTCTCAAGGCTCTAAGCCTAGTTTGTTAAGAATTCATCTCCCAAAGAATCCTGACCTCAATCCCAAGAGCTGTCCCTATGTTGTCCCTCGCAATGACACCTTCATAAAGCCGGATGCCCATCTACCAATCTAGGGTTGAACGATTAGTTCCTAAATCGTATAGGAGTCGGTGAACTTGTCGCAGGCAAATTACGTAACCCCTCGCTCGACCGGCGGCCCTCGAGGAGAGGGGGTGGAGGGTATTAGTTCTGGGAAATCGGGCTACACCTACCGACAGAGATACGACTATGCACCCCGCTGACTGAGTTAGGATTTGGGAACAGTGCCTCCAAGCATTGGTCTTTGAGTCTACACCAAACGACTGAAATACGATTTCTGACCGACAGAGGGCCACCGATAAAAGATACTGCCCCTCTACCATACTGTCCTTAAAACATATTGCCCGTCAACATAGTACCCCTCCGTCATACTGCCCCTTCACCATACTGCCCCCTCATCATACTGCCTCTCTACCATACTGTCCCTCTACCATACTGCCCCTTTACTATACTGTCCCTCTACCATACTGCCCTTCCACCATACTGCCCCTCTACTATACTGTCCCTCTACCATACTACCCTTCCACCATACTGCCCCTCTACTATACTGTCTCTCTACCATACTGCCCTTCAACCTACTGCCCCTCTACTATACTGCCCCTAAGGGTTACAGGGAGCAACGGTGGGGGGCACTTACAGGAGGTTCTGTTCATACTGGACAAGTCTTTGATTCATCGGCCAGTTAGAGAAGGATACATACTATAATGAACTATATTCTGTTTGTGTTCAATCATTCAATGAATGTTCATAATCAAAGACTTGAGCAAGTCTAATTGGCAGCGTGTATCTATATACCTGGAGCATACAGATATGTTGTATGCTGCGGGTTGCAAAACTCCGCACATACAGAATAATAGTGCGTCTGAAAAAATAGTGCATAAATAAAATGAACTAGTATGGGTACCTCACTTGTCAGAAAAAGGTGGTCAATAGGAACAATATTGACTTGTTGCAGATACCAGTGGTTGTATGCTCCTCAGAATTGACTCTGCGCAATATCCTTGATTGCGCAATATCCTTGAACTCCTAAAAGCATACGGCCGCTCGTATTTGAAACCTGTTAATACTCTTTTCATATTCTACATGTCTGAAACAATGTTGCGCCAGAAAACTATACCAATCATCTAAAGCTTTTAAGGGCAACTGACTGTTTTGGAAAAAAACTCCTCTGTTGCTTCAGAGTAAGATTCTCATCAACTGAGAAACGCTACCAGGAAATCGTACATAGAGATTATGACCAGGAGAATGAGCATACAGATTCATAATACAGTCTTCTCGCATGTATTTGATTAGGCTAATTATTTCCTATTTTGTGCAAGGGATTACAAGACATATTATAACAGGTCCCGAGCATATAAGTACAAAAACACAGACTGGGTGAGCTTATTGCTGAGGAATTACATAACATCTGTAATACTCCTTTCTTATACCTCAAAAAGCTTTGTAAGATGAAAGGCATGATCTTACGGTATAACCGTAATAAAACATTACAATAACTAGCATCGGACCCTTTAGACATAGTGAGGAAACGTCAAAGGAAGAAGGGCCCGGAGTGAACCTACTATGGTATTGCTCCGGTATGGTCTACGATCCACCTCCCGTTAAAAGCTGAGTACAGGATTTATATGTTAAAATAAGGAGACTGGAGTGGAGGTAAAATAGTTTTACTACTAGTAGGGCGCGCGCAGCGCTAGTATATTCATACAAGTGTGAAAGTGTACATAACCTAATTAGGTCAAGGATAGTAATAAGTCATACAGTTACTGATAATGAACTAGATGCGAGGGATAAACACCTAGCTATGACAAACAAGCATTGATAATAAGATAAGGTAAAGGTAAGACAGTGTATGTAAGCGTTGAGGCGTCAGTCTCTGAGTCCATGAGAGGGGGGGGAGTGAGCCGCCCCCCTGAGATAGGCGAAAAAAAGGAGGCAGGGGAGGGAGGTGGAGCGCAAAGCGGAGTGCATGCTGACTGCGCGAGCACCAGAGGGCGAGTGACCGAGCCCCCGGAGGTGTCTGGTCTCGCGAGCCTAGACCCTCAGTGATGGGGGTGGGGGCCGTCTCCCATTTAAACCTATATATAGTTTATATATATCTCCAAACATAGATTTTACAGGGGGATCGGGTTGTAGGATTACGGCCATGGGTCCACCCCTCTCATAAGATCTCACACTCTCTAAGTGTTATTCTGTACAAGGTTCTCACTATGCTCTATGGGAGAAGAATTCTTAACTTAACTAGGCTTAGAGCCTTGAGAATCCTCTGGCCTGCCCACCGTGTTAAACACGTACATAAATACAACCCAAAGATTCCTACAATCTCAATGATGCCACCTAGCAGGAATACTTTATACTTGGCACCCTAGTGGCTTTATTTGGACTGGAATACAGAATACATTCTGGAATACAGAATACCACTTAGAGAGTGTGAGATCTTATGATAGGGGTACACCAATAAGGCTCTTACTACAACATGGTTGAATAACCTAGCCGGTTGCGTCTTATGAAAAAGCACAGTTTCATGGGTTGGTGTCTATATCCAATACCTAGAGAAGTGAAATGATGGGACAACAACAAATCAAAAATGTCAGCCACCAAACGTAGCATCTCAGATGAAATTACAAGTATCCTAAGTAGTTCCCAACCTTAAAGGCCTATCGGACAATTGGGCTTAAAAATCAAAACCCATGTCATTTTCCTGAGAATTTAATATCATGATCTTTAAGTATTTTGGAACACATATCTAACTAAAATGGGGGTCACCGTGCTAGTTTTTACATTTAGAGATCAATATTATGATAATTCTATAAAAGAATATATAGAAATTCTAAAAAGGTATTTTTCACATGGTAAAACCCATGTCGTTTTTCTCAAACTTTTATGGAATATAGTAGATGTATAGTACTAGATATTTAAGTTTTAAAATTGAAAGGTCACCGTGCTTGTTATTGACAAAATTAAAGAAAACCGTATTTTACACTACATATCCTATGTAATTCAGGTAATTATTAATTGGCTTATTTTACCTATTAAAGGCATATCCTCCAAACTCAAAGGACCAAAATTTGAGTTTTGTCTACTTTGACCTGCTAGATTCTATAGGTAGAAAAGGCCCTTTTTCGTATGCTTGATCTATATATGAAATGTACTGACAAATATGGTTTTCTTCAGCTTTTTGAAAAACAAGGACTGTGACCTATGATTTTTAAAACCCAATTAGGCAGTGCTATACATATACTATATTCTGTGAAAGTTTGTGGAAAATGAGATGGGTGTTGCTATGTGAAAAACAACTTTTCAGAATTTCTTTAATCTAATATAGAATGATCATAATATTGATCTCTAAATCAATATCTAGCACGGTGTCAGAAATGTGTTTTGCAATACTTAGAGATCATTGTATTTAATTTTCAGAAAAATGACATGGGTTTTAATTTTCACGCCAAATTGTCCGATGTGCCTTTGAGGGCTATCTATCATCATTGAGTAACTGTTTAGCATGCGTACGTTTGAAAAAAATGAGCAGTAATGTACAGGTGCACTGGCAAAGTGGAAAGAAAGAAAACCTACTATCATATCTTCATCTCACATATTACACTTAATAGCTTCTTGATAAATTTTGATCTCGATATTAATAGCCATGAATATGATTCAAGGAACTGTACTGTTGTAACTGAAGAACTTGCTAGTTGCGAGAGTCTACAATAAAGAAATTAAAAAGAAAAGCAGTACCATGATATCAAGAAACGTCACATGATTGTTTACAGGGCATCAGTTGTCTTTGCGGAATGATATCACGAAGTTGAGCTGAGTGATATCTGTGACCGAAGACCAAAGGGCCAGGGGCCATACATAAAGTACGTACACTGAATTGCTGAAATTTGTGACACCCCCACCCCTCCCCCTGATCTTGTACGCAATAGAACAAAGAGGGAGCATACGCAAAATTTCCAATTGTTTTTATCCCCCATCCCCATCAGTGCGTACGTACTTTATGGATGGCCCCCTATCAAGTTGATTCAATAAAGGGAGCTAAGCTCAATTATAAAATAATTGTAAAGGACCAAGTGTAAGGCAACACTTTCCCTGAAGACCCATTTCTGTGATGGAGAATATGATGCCGGGGACACACCAGGCGAGTCAAGGTGGCGATCTCTGGAATCGCCAATACAAGACAGCATATATCTGAGATATTTTTTCATAGTAATATCTCCTGCCAATAATTTAGTATCGAATATGAGCACACATACTTGCCATTTTCGCTGCATTTCTCGCATCGTATGTCTCCGGCTTTAAGCCATACGCACTTCACTATGTAAAAAATACTTTTAGAATTTCTATATATTCTCATATAAAACTTTCACAATATTGATCTATAAATCAAAAACTAGCACGGTGACCCCCGAGTTTTATGTTAGATATGTGTTCCACAACACTTGGAGATCATCATATCAGATTTTCAGGATATTAACACGGGTTTTCATTTTCACCCCAGATTGTCCGCTATGCCTCTAAGAGCTGGTTATACTTAACGTACCCTCCTCTATGAAGTGGATGTGGCCATCAGCGTCAAACGACACATCCTTAAGAGCTGGGACCTGTTTCACTAGTTTTGTGACATATCTAGATGGCGTCTGGATGGTGTGTTCAGTTTCATAAGAACTATACATTAGGCTTCGTTTTGTCCGTTCTTGCTTGCACTGTTTGTGCCGCTTTTCATATCTGTCTAACACTTTTGTCACAAAACTAGTGAAACAGGTCCATGATGTGTAGATTTGTTTAATTCTTATGTTTGGGGTCTGTCTTTTCCTAAGGGCACCTACTTGTGTTGTCACGAAACTAGACAACCCCAATGTCTGTATGGTGTCACAGACATGTCACGAAACTAATGAAACAGGTCCCAGGTCCATGATGTGTAGATTTGTCTAATTCTTATGTTTGGGCTCTGTCTTTACCTAAGGGCAGCTACCTGTGTTGTCACAAAACTAGACAACCCCAATGTCTATATAGTGTCACAGACATGTCACAAAACTAGTGAAACAGGTCCCTGGTGGTACTTACCGTGCCCTCCTGTATGAAGTGGACACACTTCACGAGAACCACCATTTTACATATATATGCGCCCGGCGTTTACAGACATGCTTTTGCGTATACAAGATCTTCCTATTCCCCGTGTGCATACACCTTATCTATTGGCGTATATACGTGTCCATGGTGCGGTCATATATATACGTCATATAAACGCCTGATTCTATTGTATTTACGCCACTATCGAATAGTTCCGATCCCTGCCACTTAGAGACACTACTGGTAGCATATTTCATTTTCCATTAACCATCCAAGTCTGTATTATGTGAAAAATGCAATCTTACATAACCAATTTTTTTTATAAAACCTGATTAAGTATAAATTGATTAATTACACATAATTAACCCTGCATTATGTTGTTTTTTACCGTTTAATATATTTTACTTTGAAAACACCACCCTTCTGTCGTGTTCTGTGTATTCCCATATATAAGCCTTTAAGAAGTTGATACTATAGACATTGAAGTCCTCTTCCTACATGTCTGAATGCGGCTGCCTGGCCCCCGCCCGCCGCCCGTGACACCTGTGAGGGTGGCTGTGAGAGTGGCTTTGAGGGGTCCGCGCTCAGGTCCCCACCCAACCCCCCCCAACCCCCCGAGGTTGCACCAACACGCCTCTCAACACTCAGTCAGCCAACACTGAAGCCCTCGGCTCACCCTCATTGTGTGTAGAATGACCCGAGGTACCGAGTCAAGATTCTTTTCCTTTTTTATCATATAGACACTCGGCGTATATATATCGCGCAGATGATGTTTCCTCTTTTATTATCCATCGTATACAAAGTTCCCATTGAAAATGTATGGGGACTCAGTAAACCACGACCCATTGTATACAACCTGTCAGATACCATAACTGTGGTATACGGATTCACATCTGTGGTATACGGCCTCCAAACCATGGTATACGGGAAAAATAGTCCCTTTTGCTATAGAGCAAAGAAATAGTTCCTACTGTTATGCCCGTTAATATGGCAATTACTGGGTTTAATTTATTTGAAAAGATGGATAATAAATACAACAAACGATGATTTTGTAGACAGGCAGCTTTGTAAACCACTCGCGGTTGACCTCGTAATACACTCGCTAGCGCTCGTGTATTACTACGCGTCAACCCTCTCGTGGTTTACGGCCGCCTGTCCACAAAACTATCGATTATTGTCTATATATATTCCAGGTGTGAAATACAGCCAAGCCATGTCCGTATACAAAAGGAAACAGTCTCGTATACGCCTCATACGCTGGCGCGAAATATGGACGTATATATATGAAAACAAGTCAATATTCAGCCAATACAGGCACTTCCGCGATGGCGTATATAGGAATAAACTGGTGGTTTTCGTGGAGTGACGTGGCCGGCAGCGTCAAACGACACGTCCTTAAGAGGTGGTGATACTGAGATGACCGTGTACCGTGGTACTTACCGTGCCCTCCTGTATGAAGTGGACGTGGCCGACACCGTCAAACGACACATCCTTAAGAGGTGGTGGTACTAAGATGACCATGTATCGTGGTACTTATTGTGCCCTCCTCTATGAAGAGACGTGGCCGACACCGTCAAACGACACATCCTTAAGAGGTAGTGGTACTGAGATGACCTTGTATCGTGGTACTTACCGTGCCCTCCTCTATAAAGTGGACGTGGCTGACACCGTCAAACGACACATCCTTAAGAGGTGGTGGTACTAAGATGACTGTGTACCGTGGTACTTACTGTGCCTTCCTCTATAAAGTGGACGTGGCGGTCACCATCAAACGACCCATCCTTAAGAGGTGTTGGTACTGAGATGACCGTGTATCATGGTACTTACCGTGCCCTCCTGTATAAAGTGGACGTGGCTGTCACCATCAAACGACACATCCTTAAAAGGTGGTGATACTAAGATGACCGTGTATCGTGGTACTTACCGTGCCCTCCTGTATAAAGTGGACGTGGCCGACACCGTCAAACGACACATCCTTAAGAGGTGGTGGTACTGAGATGACCGTGTACCGTGGTACTTACCGTGCCCTACTGTATGAAGTGGACATGGCCGTCAGCGTCAAACGACACATCCTTAAGAGGTAGTGGTACTGAGATGACCGTGTACCGTGGTTCTTACCGTGCCCTCCTGTATGAAGTGGACGTGGCCGACACCGTCAAACGGCACATCCTTAAGAGGTGGTGATACTGAGATGACCGTGTACCGTGGTACTTACCGTGCCCTCCTCTATGAAGTGGACGTGGCCATCGGCGTCGAACGACACATCCTTAAGAGGTGGTCGTACTGAGATGACCGTGTATCGTGGTACTTACCGTGCCCTCCTCTATGAAGTGGACGTGGCCGTCGGCGTCAAACGACACACCCTTAAGAGGTCAGGGTACTAAGATGACCGTGTATCGTGGTACTTACCGTGCCCTCCTCTATGAAGTGGACGTGGCCGTCACCATCAAACAACACATCCTTAAGAGGTGGTGCTACTGAGATGACCGTGTATCGTGGTACTTACCGTGCCCTTCTGTATCAAGTGGACGTGCCCGACACCGTCAAACGACACATCCTTAAGAGGTGGTGATACTGAGATGACCGTGTATCGCGGTACTTACCGTGCCCTCCTCTATAAAGTGGACGTGGCCGTCGGCGTCAAACGACACGTCCTGAGGCAGCCCCAGACCCTGCACGAGCACGTTCTCCTTGATGAAGGAGATGGCAGCGCGCAGCATGAAGGAGACGAACAGGTGCACGTGAAGCGTGTTCCGCGGACAGTGCAGCTTCCTGCAGCGACAAGATACACACAGCCAAGTCTTAAAATAATTCTTCTCTTTTTTTTTCTTTTTTTTTTTGCAAACAAAATTCACCAAATTTGGTGGTCTACCATTTTGTCGACGTATATACATGTCTTAATCCGTTTCAGTATTCGGAAACTGTATTGTATAGTAAGAGTTCTGAAAATGTTAATAATGATAATAATAATGATAATAATAAATATAATAATAATTATGATAACATTAATAATAATTATAATAATTATAATAATGACAATAATATTTATGATAACGTTAGACTGAGAAGTTTATGTATGCGTGATGAAGTAAATGAATGAATTCTAGGCTTACTTATTAAATTTTGTCTCGGGGGGAGGGGCATGGGTGGTTGGGAATATAACGGTCTTGTGGAACTAGCGAGATGGGGCACTGCTCACAGCAAACGAAGGGTGATGTTACATAACCCTGCTCACAGCAAATAAAGGGCAATGTTACATAATCCTTCTCACAGCAAATAAAGGGCAATGTTACATAATCCTTCTCACACCAAATAAAGGGCAATGTTACATAACGCTGCTCCCAGCAAACGAAGGGTGATATTACATAACCCTGCTCACAGCAAATAAAGGGTAATATTACATAAACCTGCTCACACCAAATAAAGGGTAATATTACATAACCCTGCTCAAAACAAATAAAGGGTAATGTTACATAACCCTGCTCATAGCAAACGAAGGGTGATATTACATAACCCTGCTCACAGCAAATAAAGGGTAATATTACATAAACCTGCTCACAGCAAATAAAGGGCAATGTTACATAACCTGCTCACACCAAATAATATCAAGAGACGTCACGAGTTTGAGTCTGAGTTTATTTATGCCACGCATTTTGTTGGCTCTGTAATTACAGACGAGTGACATAAGGAAGCCAACAAAATGAGTGGCATAAATAAGCTCGAACTCAAACGAGTGGCGTCTAGATTTTATCCTACCCCGTTTCCATATTTTTCAGTATTAGAAAGTAATGGCATAAACAACACTTTTTGTCACACCCGTGACATAAACAAATCCCATGTTAAGCCTATGGCGTTTTTTATTAGGGGTAGGATAAAGGACAATGTTACATAACCCTGCTCACACCAAATATATGGTAAACTTACAAAACCTGGCTCAAAGATTTCGGATTTGATCGTAGTCTTATCTTGGAAATATTGCTCTGTCTATATTGCTCATTGTGTACGAGTTACCGTACTCACAATCCTGTTGTGTACGAGTTCCTAATGTTAAGCCTACGGAAGATCACATCTGCCAACAATAATTTGTTGGGTTGCCTTTTTTTGGTGAAGTTTCTTTATTGAGCTTTTTGACGCGGTGCATATTTCCTTAAAGTAGCTTAATAAAGTGGCTTGAACCTCGGCCCTTACCTTTAGGCTTCTTTACATGGTTTCTATCTACCCTCCTAGCAGCAGATTTGTTTTATTTGCTAAAAGATATTGTTAACTTGATATATAAATGGGCAATCTTCTATGTTTATCATCTAGAGGTTATGTTCTGTCATCATATCTTATACAATCTCCACAGTTTCACTTTACTTTCTGAATTGATATCTTATATTTATATTCTTTCCCTTAGTCATATCTGCAGAAAGATGGAGTTGATGTATTCGTTTGACCTGCCGGCATTTGCTTCAGGATGTGGACTTTATGCGGGTGGTCGTTACCCGAGGTTTACTGTGACAGTTCCCATTCCATGCTTACTTTATCCCTCTCCAGAATCCTGAGGTCTAAGGCCAGCGCATAGTTCCATCTCTCCAGATAAATCCCCTCCCAGATCCAACATAATGGAAGTGTGTTTGTAGATCCCAAACCCAGATCGCATTTCATAGCTACATAGGTTATTGTCATAGAATGTCATTACACATGTTTCTTTGGGACACATATATAGTATTTATGTACAAAGCGATGAAGGAATAAAAATTAAACACCTTTTAGAGTTGTTTTTTTTAATTTTTTTTTTATTCAATAAACAAATATAACGACGTACAATTCACCTAAAAATAGGCAGTCTTCCATTATAAGCCGGAACATGACAAGACAGGACAGACAGGACATAGCGGACAAAAACACCAAAAGAGAAGCAGAAAAAGATATTTCCTGTTTATATTTCTTTTCAGTTTTGATCTTTTGATCAATATTATCTATAATAGTAATCTTTATGTCTACAGAATATAAAATTAAGTACCATATGCTTACATACAAATTAACCACATATTTATTTGGGGCAGTTAATACCTTTGATCTTGTGATCAATTTTATGTAGTACTCCTTCGTTTATATCTTTAACTTATTTTCTAATGTGCTAAGTCAAATTTTTACATTTTCCTTAAACAATACCGGATTTTTTTCTTTCTATAGTTCTGGATCCATTATATCCCATATTTGTTTGCCAATACATAATGGGGAA
Source organism: Alentia gelatinosa (assembly GCA_950022655.1). Taxonomy (NCBI): domain Eukaryota; kingdom Metazoa; phylum Annelida; class Polychaeta; order Phyllodocida; family Polynoidae; genus Alentia; species Alentia gelatinosa. The sequence continues at coordinate 7,224,392 of OX465588.1, read as the reverse complement.
TGTATGAATTTTTGTGTCTTCGCTCGTTTAACTTTGAGTTTGATTTTACTGTCACTCCTTAGCAGCTTCTCATCTGCGTGATAGAGTGTTGCATTATTGCTAAAATCCCTTGGCTTCAACCAGAAAAGGTTGCCCACCAGGGCTGCTATGCATTGCTTTAGAGGCCCATTCCCATTGGCCGATGAAAATGGTGTAGATTTTATTAGTTCTCCTAAAAAGCCCATTTCCATTGGCCGTCACTGATCTAAAGTCAGGCACCACCGACGGACCTTTAGCACTGCTGACGCAAAATGGAAATCCGCTTTTAGAAAAAAACACAAACATTCCACGCCGTTTTCGTCCGCTAAGGCCTGGCGTCCACCTACTGCGATAGAAATTTAGACCTCCCGATATGGCACTGATATGAAAAGGAAGTATCGGAGACCTATCGGGAAGGTGCAAAATGGTAGACACATGTCTAGACATGCCAATCCACCACCCATCGTAAGGATATTTTTGGGTGTCTAATCGCAGAAACGTGGTCAACAGCTCCGATATTACGTGACCTTCCGACGCGATTTTAACTTTTTCATCGGGAGGTGCATCGTAGACCATATCGGAGCCATATCGTAGTAATGGTCAATGGGCTTTACCTGTTCATATTGATAAGTGAAATTCAAGCGCATATTGTGTAATAGAAACTGTTATTATTGAAGGTATTCAGACACAGGGTGGAAATGTCAAGATTTCAACATCTGCTGATAACTATTCGTGTGTCCATTAGGAATCAGATTAACTATAAGGCCTGGCGTCCACCTACTACTATAGAAATCTAGACCTACCGATATGGCACCGATACAAAAAGCAAATATCGGAGACATATCGGGAAGGTGCAAAATTGTATACATATGTCTAGACATGCCAACCCACCACGCATTGTATGGGGTTTTATCGGAGTCTTATCGCAGAAACGTGGTCAACTGCCCCGATATCAGGTGACCTTCCGATGCGATTTCGATTTTTTATCGGGAGGTGCATCGTAGACCATATCGGAGCCATGTCGTAGTACTTACTTTTTCATTTTGAAGCTATTTTCTACTGACCGACTATTCGCCACCTGTCTGCAGTCGAGAGCCACCGACACCAGATCCGTGAATGAAAACAGGCAGGCAGAGCAGTGTTCACTGGTTAATTATGTATAGATCATGCACTAATGACACCAATGCGATGGTGATTGTGGTTGGAGGGCAGTTCTGTCGGTGTGGACCTGATAAATGCGGCAAAAACAAGGTATGCACTAAACCCTTAAGCCCAATGCCCATCTACCGATTTCGGAACATTTATGTACCTTTGTCGGCGACAAACGGACGGTAATATGTCTCAGCCAAGGCATCCTAACAGAGTCGGCTGTAGTCGGTAGATGTAGGACAGCTAGGCAAGGTGACCCACTGATTAGTAGACTGATTTGCTTAGGACTACTATCCACCTACCCATCTCCTCAATGTCCGCCAGTCGAGCGAAAAATTACGTAATTTGCCTGCGACAAGTTCACTGACTCCTATACGATTTGGGACCTAATCACTCAACCCTGAATCGGTAGATGGGCATCAGGCTTTAAGCCCAATGCCCATCTACCGATTTCGGAACATTTATGTACCTTTGTCGGCGACAAACGGACGGTAATATGTCTCAGCCAAGGCATCCTAACGGAGTCGGCTGTAGTCGGTAGATGCAGGAAAGCTTGGCAAGGGTGAGCCACTGATTAGTGAACCAACTCCTTCAGATGTCCTTTTGTCGCCGACAGCGGAACATTGGTAAATGAGGCTTGATTGGGTGGCCGACACAGGCCGAGTTATAACATAATTTGCCTGCGACAAGTTGACCGACTCCTATACGATTTGTGAACTAATCGTTCAACCCTGAATCGGTAGATGGGCATTGGGCCTTATCGATTTTTAGATACTGACATGTAGTCGTTGGTCATCACCACCCGACTATTAGGAGAACTCAATTAATCGGTGCCCTTTTCATTGGCCAGTGGAAAATGGCTTTAGCTCTTTCTGTCCGAGCCTGATTGGAGAGCACAGGCACTATAGGACGAGGCATAATACCTCTATAAACACCAAGGTTGTCTATTATCCATAATAAAGAATCTTACAAAACAAAACCCTAACCCTACCCCTAACCCTATCCTAAACCTTAACCCTTTCCCTAACCCTAACCCGATCCCTATCCCAAGGTCACTTAGCAACCTTTAGATAGAAGTTATTATTACATACCTATGTACTAAATCAGTGTAAATACGTACTGCTCCTAGGGGTACAGTTATTACACAAAGAATGCACTGTACGCCGTGAAACGTTGTACCGGTGCCTTTGGATACTGACAGACTGCACACTTTGGGTGACAGACTGCATCCTTTGACCCTCACCAGCACGCTTTGGCTGACAGACTGCACCCTTTGAAGAAATAACGCATTTTGATTGGTCGAGAGGCTGACAACAGAATTCTAGGCGCAAGATTCAAGAATGGCGGATCCCTTCACTTCGCGAGTTCTGTGGCATCGTACAGTAACCACGGAGCGAGTTAGTGCGAAAATACATCAAACATTGAGGCGGAATACGATAACGAACTACGTGATATATTTTAGATAGCTTAGATATGCGAGAAATATTGATTTCGATACGTTCACGGGCCGAGCGGGCGACTCGTTGATGTCAACAAATAGTGGAGACACTGCACTGCTCAAGTATAGCTGTCCGACAGGACGATTGAGCATAGCAGGGTGATCGCTTGCTAATTTATGCAGCGCTATAATGTATTCGCGCCTGCGCGGTGATCACTTCCGGTTGTCAACTTCCGCCATGTCTGCTCATGTACACGTCATCTTTGCAAGTTGTAAATAGTGACTTCGAAGTCGAATTACGGTCAGTTTTAGCGAATTAAGACTGAATTAAGGTATATAATAATATGAAACCATAGTGATGGTTTCACATATTATAGTTACTTATCGAATACCCACAGAGTATAATGATGAACATAGTCTGTTTTATTAATTGTAAAAAAATGGTGTAAATCTATTCATTATTTCTCATAAAACATAACGTTTGTGATGATGACACATAAACAATATATAAAATATATTTTTAAACAATGCCTGGAGGCATTCCTCCTTCCCTGGGTGGCAATGCCTCCAGGCATTACTCGGACTGAAAGAGGTAAAACGTTTGGAGATTTTCTGGACTCAAACTCAACGACACAGGGGCCCGTTTAATAATCTAGGGTTGTACATATTATGTAACAAGTGCGATTGTTTTACGATATTTAAGTCTGTTCGTTAATACAGCATTAGTCGTCCAAAAGTTGTCCATATAAGTGTTGAATAAGGTTACCCCACAATGTCCCTAGACCTCTATTGTAAACAGGAAAGGGCCTACATGTACGATCCTAGATTATTCAACGAGCCCATATTAGGTCTTCTACTTTGTAGCGACGAATGATAGAAAAATCAAGTGTTTGATTTAATGAGGTATTCAAGATTAAAACCGTTAACCCTTTCTGGCAGGGATATGGCATTCCCCTGGCCATGGCAGGACAATGCCATATGGCATTCCCCTGGCCAGGGCCGGACAATGCCATATGGCATTCCCGTATGGAATGAATGAACCACTCTGTATTTGTTCCTTTGTAACTTTTTGAAAAATTATCGCAGAATCATAAAAATAGAGATATTATGCTAAATGTCGCCAGTATGTCTTTGAAATATCGGAAAGTTCTAATAAAAAATACAGATTTACTGGAAATTTTAAATTTGTAATTTCTCTTAATAATATTGACTACAAAAGCCGGCCATACAAAGTCCACAATTGGGTCTGGTGCCTGCTGTAGTATGGGTACATGGTGGATTATATGCGTGGGTCTTGAAGGGTTAATATACGTTTCTCCAGGAACATGTCTACTCAAGAGACAGTTATCAATAACTTTCAACCCAGGGTGCATTTATGTTGATCCATAGTGAATGGATGGTCACACAGGAGATTGTCTAAGCAGGAGGTTTGATAGAAATAGTCACAAAATTTGAAAGGCTTGCGACTTTGAAATGAAACATATTTAATATCGAAGTCGCAAGCCTGCTTATCGCAAGTCGCAAGGTGTAAGATATACCTGTTGGATTTCATCACCTGTCGTTATTACGAACCTAGATATATTCGTATTGTATTGCCAATAACTTGAAATAACGATAAAAATTAAAAAATATAGTAAAAGCTAGGAGCAATATCGCAAACAATCATCTGACTGGAGAACATTTTATCTCCATAGACTTAACATGGTGTGACTGTATGCCACGGTTATTATCCTAACCCTCATATAAATATCCATAGACTTAACATGATGTGACTGTATGCCACGGTTATTATCCTACCCCTCATATAAATCGCCATAGACTTAACATGGTGTGACTGTATACCACAGTTATTATCCTACCCCTCATATAAATCTCCATAGACTTAACATGGTGTGACTGTATGCCACGGTTATGGCATAAAATATGTATATGCCACTGGTGACATATGAAGTTAAAAACATGTAACAGGGTAGGATAAAATCAAAACATCACTCAATTTCATATAATTGTTTACATGCCATTCGTTGTCTTCCGCTACACTCAGCTCCACTTCGTGATATCATTCCGTGAAGACAACCCATGCCATATAAACAATCATATGAAATTTCGTGATGTTTTATGATAGTATTCCTTTACAAGGTTCTCCTCCTCGATCTCGATCTCCAACAATCCCCAATAGAATCCAATCAAGATCAGATTATCATGGAAGTTCAGGCAGGGACCAACCTAGGCCGGTGCCCCTGTCATTGCTCTGCACGAGGGTCTAATTTCGCCTCGCCACCTGACAAACACCACCATGGAAAATAGAACTAGCCCCCAACAGATGTACTAAGATAGTAAGTAGTAATTGGTAGAAACCAAACGAGAGTTAGCCTTGTCAATGTTTATGCCACGATGGGCAGGTTGTGTATTACTACACGAGGTGTTAGCCGAGTTTAGTGAGTAGCAGACCTGACCAGAGTGGTATAAACATTGACAAGGCTAGCTTGAGTTCAGTTTAGTATTTATCCTACCCCATCTCACCGATATACAGAGAATATTTGTAATTATCCATGTTAGTAGTTATCAATGCTGCCGGATCTACTTTCGTTATCTCGTCTCTGATTGGTCCGATTTTTTATTCACCTCGGTGCATAAATAACACTTTATCCAACGCTATGTCAAATACATTGAGTCAATGTTAAACCTATGGCGTTTTTTATTAGGGGTAGGATAAGTCCTCTGTCCCCTGTTAACAAACTTGTTAAAAAAACAACTATTTTAATACAAAGTGATGTTACAAACGGCGCACCATAATCTGAGCTGGAATTTGTTATTCAGGACCCTGGGAGACAAAAGGCCCAGCATAAGGTCCTCCCTAATACAATGAGCCTCAGGTCTTGAGGCTGATTCAAAACGCGTGTAGGGACCGGGTCCTGGCAGGGCTACCTAACCGATTCATTACCTTTTTAGGGGTGGCCAGAGAGGGAACGTGTTTTTGGTCACTCTGAATATTCAGAAGTACTTATGGGGTTGTCGGAATGACAGATGACCCTGAAGCTGATGACACTAATAAAACGTGCAGGACTATGAAGTCAGCTCTCTCAGATGCCGAAGCAAGGAAAACTTAACCCTTTAAGGACGCATGATGCCTTTAGGCATCACTGCACTGAAGACGCATAATGGCTTAAGACATCACCACATTAAAGACATGTGATGCCTGGAGACATCACCGCACTAAAATGCATGATGCCTTGAGGTATCGCCACACCAAAGACGCATGATACCTGCAGGCATCACCGCACTAAAGACGCATGATGCCTTGCGGCATCACTGCACTGAAGACGCATGATGCCTGGAGGCATCACCACACTAAAGAGGCATAATGCCTGGAGGCATCACCATACTAAAGACGCATTATGCCTGGAGGCATCACCGCACTGAAGATGCATGATGCATTGAGGCATCATTATTCCAATATTTACAAAAATCTTGTAACAAATCTTCACAAAATGTAGAAATGATATCATGCTTATCATCTCTATTCAAAAGGACCGAAATATTTATGATCATTTACCTTATAACGTGGATACAAACTAGAATAATGAGTTTTAACCATTATTCTACCCCTAACATAAAATCCCATAGGCTTAACATTGGGTTTTTGTAAGCCACTCTGACTGGCATACGGAGTTTTATATGCCACTAGTGGCATACAGCATTGTTATCACGTAATATTCCAAAATCGAGGAGATAGAGTAGGATAAAATCAAAACCTGATTCGTTTTAATCTTGGCCACCGGATTCCACTCCTGAAGTTTTGGCTCTGGACTTCACTCGGCTGCGCCTCATGAAGTCACTTTGCCAAACTCCAGTCGTGGAATACGGTGGCCAAAATTAAAACTCATCCAGTTTTACGATATTATGTGCCCGTCCTCTAGCAGGACACCCTCCCCCATCTTTATAGCAGTAGCTCGGCCACAGGCACCCCTCCTTTAAGGGTTTATATGGCAGTGACCACATGTACAACCTGATGGCACTATGGACTGATGGTACAACAGACTGATGGCACCATTTCGGAGCGATGGTAATATTTCCCAAAGACTGATGGCACCACTCACAAAGTCACGTTCATTATTAAGGTGGAGGATGAATTTTCTTTTTTTTTGCTGGTACTTCTATGGAAATGGGGGAGGGAGGGAGATTTTTTCGTTTTTTCATGGTAACTGGGACTTGGGGGAGGGAGGTGATTTAAAAAAAAGAAATTCGTGGGGCTGATTTTTCTCCTGATAATTCCTTGGGGGGATAAGAAGAAAAAACTTCAGAGCGAGGTTGGGCAAACTTTTCTCTGTCAAAGGGGTGGGGGGGTATTTTTGGTATTTTTATGGTGAAGAGAAGTTTATATTGATAACTGGGGGAGGGGGGGACTTATTTCATCTTTATTATTCGGGGGGGGGGGGGGGGCTAGAAAGATCATGAGATGATGAATTACGGAGTTAGTGCATCTAGTTTTAAGACACACCCTTCCCACCATTACGGATCTCCTGGCTTAAGCCGGATGCCCATCTACTGATTTAGGGTTGAACGATTAGTTCCCAAATCGTATAGGATTCGATCACCTTGTGGCAGACAAATTTCGTAACCCCTTTGTTTGACCCGCACACTGATAAAAAGTCTAATTGAACAAATTGGACGTTAAACTACCCAAACAAACACTGATAAAATCGGTGAATGGTCCACTAATCGTTGGGGAAGGGCAAAAACCAAAGAAACCGAGTTTTCACTAATCGCTGGGTAGTCTTGCCTAGCTGTCATACATCTACCGACTCCGTTAGGATGGCTTGGCTGAGACAAATTACCCTCCGTTTGTGGCCGACAAATGTACATAAATGTTCCGAAATCGGTAGATGGGCATTTGGCTTTAGACACAGATAGTATACAGGAGAGTACTGCTCTAGGAAGCAGGGCCCTGTTTTTAAGTCACAAAATTTTCGGCCAACGATACCCTGAGACATCTCTGCGATTGGAAGACAATTTGGAAGACACAAAATGGCGGCTGTGCTATAGACAGTGTTTCAGCGCGGCACTTTCGATCGCCGCTAAAAATGTCCTTGTCTAAGACAAGTATAGAACTGTCTCAGGTTCTATACTGCAAAGACTGCCCAGCACCAGCTTCAGGGTAGCTTATACCTAGGAGTGGAAAGCTTGTGGTGAAGTGGTTAGAACACCTGCCTCAGGATGTGAGGTTCGGGGGTTCGATACCTGTCTATGTCTAACTTTTTTTCTTATAATTTCAATTTGAAAATTTCACATAACCAACAAACAGTTTCTAGATATGTTTATTAGTACTTTTGTTTACATTAGTTTTGTAGTTTGAAAAAGACACAACGTTTTGGCCTTCATGGTTTGGCCTTCATCAGGTGTAATGTAAAGTCTAAAGTCTGCTATAATATACTAAGTTAATTGAATTTCCCAGGGGACAATGTCTAGGTCGACGCATAAATTAGCAAGGTGTGCTCTGATGCTCTCTGATAGACACTGGCCACCAGAGCAGACAATTGCTATGATGAAATTCAAACATGAATATCGGGGGCCGATCTTCTCCATATTTGGGACGATTATAGGTTATATATATTCCTTACTGGTATTAACATTTCATTGCTTAATTCTGACGGGAAGTGAAGTTGCGCATTCTGTACGACATGTCCATAGATGTCTTGGGTCTAAGACACTTTGGAAGACATTTTAAACCACGTGACCCTAAGGGTGTCTTGTCTATAGTACACCTGGCTGCAGCCTAATTGTCCTTGGGGGATAATCGCTGGCCGATCCCCTAAGATGTCTTATCTATAGTACACTGACAGATGTAAGATGTCTTACAAAGAAGATGTCCTGACCGAAAAACAGGGCCCAGATCTCAGCAGGGAATAGCGTCAGCTGTTACTTCACCCGACCGACATACCTTTTATCTGCTCCACCATAAATAAGAGGTTCACCATTGTTAGGTGTCCTGAATTCTGCTGCAGAACCTTTTCCATAGCCGGCTAGTTTTTGTCAAATGTCTGGATGTACTAGGAGAATACTGTCTTAGGATTCGTGAAAGTTGTATGGTACGCGGTTCTTATCCAGGTCGTAAGTCATTAGGAAGTGCTCGAACCTCCAATTCCCTAGACTCATAGGAACTATGTTAAGGTATTTAAGAACTCTCTCATAAAACCACTGAACATGTTGTTATGAAACGTGAAAATTGGTATTGTTCAAGTTGTGTGATACTGCAGTTATCATTTTAACTGATGTATTTGTCAGGCTAAATAAATGGAGAGTAACGAAAAAGGCCCCGAGTTCACAGAGCGAGGGACGTATGATTTGGATGTTGACCAAGTACATGTACCATACAACGTTCCTCATTGCCTAGACATTATCACTTTTATCATATATCCTCAAAAGTTTTTAAATAGTTAAATATTTACCTAAAAGCCATTATCAACGTCACAGGGCACAGCATTGTGTATTCAAGACTGGTTCCTTGCCTCAAAGATTGATGGGTCAGGTAACGCCTAGCTGGAGCAATGTGTGAGCGACCTTGAACTTTCCTTTTTGCCAAACTGATTTGAAGTGGCAAGGAAAACAACACAACTTCTCTCCCTAACGAGGTTTCCCAAATAACTTAATTATACTTATTTATAATGTGCGATGATACAAATAAAGTAAGAGCAACCTTTCAAAAGATAAAAGATGTAACAAAAATCATTAGAATGTTTCTTTAAAAAGATAACAGACTAAAAAGATAAAATCCAACAAGAATCAGTCAGGTACCAGCTGATATGTGAGTGCACATTGGCCAGGCTTCCAGGCTATTTGTTCTCAAACCCTGCATTACTGTTCAACGCTTGCTTTAAAATGAAATTAAAAGCCAATACCCACTGAACGATTTCGTTTCCACCGATTAACTCCCTGAATCGGCAGGGTTATTTAACTTGTCTCAGGCGAATATGTACATCGCGTCGACTATTCCCACAACGTTTATGGCAGCCATTAGCATGAGTTAATCGTAAGCAAATTCTGTCCACACTGGAAGACAGACTGCGTAAATCGTGAGCGATTTAGGGCCACAGATAAAGGAACAAGTAATAAGTCTCAGTATATGGGAGTTAAATCGGTGAGCTGGCCTCAGTCTGTGTGTGGCATGGGCATTTCTGCTCACCCAGCGACTAATTAAGGGCCATAATTTGTAGGAACTACGGGGGGTATTTCTTTTGGCGACAACGGGAAGGAACACGTTCCTTAATTTATCGGTCCCGATTTCGGAACATTGGACTGCAATTTGTCGGCGACAAAGGTACATCGCCATGGGGGGGATTTCCAAATCTTAGGCAAATTACTGTAGGGGGGTGTCACATTGGCTGACACATTTTCTAGGCTTCGCCTGAGCTTACGATTGTTCTTTTGTCGCCGAGAAAGGAACATTCATGTTCCGAAATTGTACAGTGTGTATTGGCTTTAAGGCAACCAATTTTGACTGTGGAGTAATTCACAAAGCGAAGCAGAGTGAATTGGGTTGCGCTCAAACGAGGTGGAGTGCGGACCGAGATATTCTCATCTCGTAAGGGGCTGATTCCACCAACACGATGCATTCGTTATGATATATATTATTAGTATATCTTGCAATATCTTACAGTGTCGCGATATATCGTACCTCCGTTGTCGCGAAACGTAGCTGTGCGGTGTCGGGTCTATGTTTTGGTGCTCCACCACCGCAACACCCCAAGACACATCACGACAAATAGGCACACGATTATTCAAACCTAACCCGAATTAGCAAGACAACCAAATCGTAACCAATCTCGCTATATCTTGTGTGTCGGTCGAATCAGCACTCTAAGGTTTCTGACTTTATCTCACCCTGTATAACATCATTTATTGATGAAACAGCTCACCAAGCTAGCCATTGAGTATTGGGTACACTATCTTCAGGACTGTGGAGTATAAGTTGCTAACTTTAAGCCTATACAGAAAAATACTGGGGTTTGATGATAAGTGCTACCAACAAGGATTCACTTGTCATATAGACCCCGCACCCACCAACGCCAACGCGAGCCGACGCGAGCCGATACAAAATGACCACATCGTAGCGCGTCGGGAGGCATATCGTAGTGCGTCGTTTCACGTCGGGCCGCGTCGGGCCGCGTCGTAACGTGTTGGGAGGGTGCATGAACAAGGTACCATGGTCACGATACACTCCGATATAGCTCACGACGCAACCAGCGTGATTAACAATATTTCCTTTATAATTCCAGAAATAATGCATATTTATGGTTGATATTATACCTGTAAATACAAAACAATAGTATATATAATATTGCCTAATAATATTTAATGAAAAATTCAATTCCCATTTTAAGTATAAATTTATCAATTTAAGACCCTTATCTACCATCAACTTTCACAATTTGTTCAGAACCGCATTAGCATCATATATTCTAGGTATTCTGAAAATTCCATAATTTTCCATTGATTATTTCATATGATTTCCCGTTTAAAGTGTCATCTATACATACCAACGCGCACCGACGCGGCCCGACGCGCTACGACAATCGATACATGTTTGATTGTCGTAGACCCTCTATGATATGTTTTTTTTTATGGCTCACGTCGGTTCGCGTCGTAGCGCGTCGGGCCCTGTTGGTAGCGTTATCGTAGAAATCTGACCAACTGCCCCGATAAGCTCTACGATTTTGCTACGATATAGATTTTGTATCGGGAGGGCAATATCGGGGCGCGTCGGTTCGCGTCGGAAGCTTGGTGGACACCCCCCCTAACTGTACCTTGATGACAACACAATCCTAGCTGCCACACATGTCCAAGCCCCACATACAGCTCTTTGACGTCTGACATATGACCCAGCCTATTTACTCATCACCAGAAGTGCCCTCTACGCAACCCGTCTGTCATATGGTTGGGTTTCAAACCTGATACGATCTGAATGGTCATATCCGATCCCCACAGGAAAGTGGCTCACGGGCTTAAAGCCTCCCATGTTTGGGAAGACAAGACTTGTACCCTCAAATGCCATCTTTGGTCTCTCATGAAGCCAGTTTCCATTGGCAGATTAATTAATGTAAATACGTCAGGTATTCCTTGTACTAGGTATTATAATTTGAAACCCACTATTGGCCACTGGAGCCTACTGAAAACAGGGGCGACCCTAGTAGACCCTCCACTATAAAAAAGTATTTATGAAAAAGAAGATTATTCGCCACCGATATAAATCATTTCTGCAGCATGATTGTTTTTTCTACCGAGAAATGTTTATTACAACATTGTTAAGATCCCTGATTGGGTCGAAATTTAATTGAATATTATTATAATTAGTTAAAATTCTTATTGATTTGTGCTTTCAAAACACTAGTGTTCCATGTCGTTCAGGCTAGGTATGTTCATAAGGCACAACCTTTTTTTTTTTTTTTGAGCAATGATTTTTTTTTGTTCATTTCCAAAGATGTACATTTCATACTTGTTCCTTTCCAGATTTACACCAGCTAATTCTCACAGTCCCATTTTACGCATGGTCAATTTCTTCTTGCTCTTACTTTTTTTAAGCAATCAATCAATTGATTTAATACTAATCTGAACTAGTCTAGCTAAAACCTTACCACTCTCTCTCTTGTTTTCGATATTGATTGTCACCCTTTTGTCATTTATTCTTATTTTCTTTAATTGCTTCTTCTTCACTTGATACATCAGATAACCCTATTCCATCTGGTCTTTTGATTTCATAGTTCTGTCCCTTGTTGTTGCACAATCTTACATTTAACTGTTTTGGGAGACACGGGGTCGGAGGATACCTATACTTCTACCAACACAAAATGGGCAGGAGGCGGAGGGGGCAGAGGGGGCATGAAAAATATCGCTCTTTTGGGATACACTTGACAAATGACGTCATCTGTTTATGTAGAAGTAATTTAGACGGGCGGGGTAGGATGAATTCTAAACCAAACTGGAGTTAGTCGTGTTATTGTTCATCGCACTCTTGCAAGATTGCATATTACTGCGCGAGGCAAAGCCATCGTGCGATAAACAACAACAGGACTAATTCTTGTTTGGTTTCTCCATAGATATGTCCATATATATTATATAAGCCCTGGGCATATAATTATGAAAAAAAAGTCAATATTCAGCCAATACATGTACTTCCACAATGGCGTACATATGTTTTCTCAAAACTGCGATCTTTCGAACAATCATCTGGATGAAAAAAATAATCCATTAATTCTCAATGATGACCAATTTATGTACAGGATGCACACGATAGATGTTTTTTTTGTCAGCAGGTAGATATGCCGTATTGGTGACCCATGGCCGTTGGTCAGGGGTGGTCATTGCTCCCCCTGGTGTTCCCCCCTCTCGCGCGACACGAGCGCCCCTCCTGCCCCCTAGCGGCTCTCACACGTACTGCGCAGTCACGAGCGCGGCCAAGCCATCGGTCCCGGTCTCACTTCTTCTCCAGCTGTACTGCAGTACACACCTACTCCAGTCTTTCTCGTCTTTTTGGCCACGTGCTCGCAGCCTCATACTCCACGAGTACGGGCCGGCACGTCCATTCTATCACGAGGAACACGCATCACGAGTGAGGAGAAGAGTTCAACATGGGTCCACCGAATACGCGCAGTAATCCCGTCGCTGGACCATCCCAAGGACCAGACATCGAAGGTACGGTCTCAGACTCGAGACAGACCGGCACGGACCACGTGGCGTCGGTCTCCGACAACGGGTCGACCGTTAAGTCCTCGAGGATGACCGCCCTGGAGAACAAGATGGATACCATGATGGAGGCAATCAACCGAATGTCTCGCCAACGATCCTCGTCCCGGGCTTCGAGGTCGAGGCCGCCGACGGAACCGACAGCCGTGGAGGCCTGGACCAGGGAATGGGCGCACGAGCAGACCGCACGGCTACCACCACCGAGGCAGCTGCGGGAGCAGTACATGCCGGAGGATTTGCTACAAAGGGAGCTCGACCGTGAGGCCCTACGACATGAGAGAACGGCTGGTAAGTTGGCCTCAGATTTGACCACCTCTCGTTTGATTTCCAAGCCGTTCATGTTTGTGGACCGTGAGGGCATATATACCCTCAGTCAGAAACTCGAGGTCAGGGGTACGCTGGGCCCCCTCGAGTACATCAGTGCTTTCCTGGCACTCATGGAGGACGACCGTGCTACCCAGGAGTGTGACCGTAAGGACATGTATCGTCACCTCCACCAGGTCTCCGTGGACGCGCAGGCACGGCCGTGGGCCGGCGTGCGCCGTTGGTCCAACTTCATTTTTGACCAGGTGGAGGCGGGACGTATTTATTGGTCGGATCATGTACGAATCCAGGATGAACGGGTTCGTCTGGCTATGACGCCTACGGCTGGGAACGGTGCGAGTCAAGGAGGAGAAAAGTCCGGAGGGCATGAGCTGCCATGCCGGGCATACAACTCGGAGAGAGGGTGTCGGCAGCGAAACGGCCACCAGGAGCGGGGAATTAAATGGTTACATGTGTGCTCCTTCTGCGACTCGGTCGGCAGGATGTGCACACACTCCATCCACGCCTGTAACCGCAAGCTGTCGTACGGCGTGGGGTACGACAGTACTCTGCCCACACCGACACCCACACCACACCGGATGCACCACGCCGGACACTCGGCTCGCGCCGCCGACACCAAAGCACTCCCACAACAGAGTTCAAAAAACGGACCGGACGCGCCCCGCGAGTGAGCGAGGCGCGTCGCTCGCCCCCCCCGCCCAGTACGTGCGCACCACAGCGGAAGGGGGGCTTAACGATCAAAGGGTGCAGCAGGGGTGACGCAACACCCCACGTGTCAACAACACCTCCCGCCGGACACGTGGCCAACACAAAGGATGCTTACGACACGCACACTGAATCCACTCCCAGTATTATCGGTGATAGCGTGTACAGCGAGCAATTGCCTCGGCAATTGCCCCGGGAGGAAATGGACACAGCCGCTCCACCAGACTTCTCGGCCATTAGGGAGGTCTGTGAGACCGGTGTCCCCTCCCCCGGCCTCCGGACGGACCCCGGGGCGTTCGCGGACCACAGGCGGGCCCACTGGCCGGACTTCGCCGGGCCCGGGCCGCCGGGACACGCATACATCTACTCGGAGGTGCGGCAAACCGGGCTGCCAAACGCGCTGGGGGCACGGATCGAGCTCCCTTCCGATCTCAACGTACCGGCCTGGGTACGTTACCTCGGGGACGCACCGGAAGGGAGGGAGCTACTGGACTTCGTGCGCTACGGGTTCCCTCTGGGGTACATCGGGCCGACCAGCGACACCCGAGGGGTACCCAACCACCCCAGTGCCACGGGGTACCCAGAGCAGATCAGAAAGTTCATCCAGAAAGAAGGCGGGCACAGTAACCTACTGGGACCATTCCAGGAACC
The DNA here is from genome assembly GCA_950022655.1 of Alentia gelatinosa. NCBI lineage: Eukaryota > Metazoa > Annelida > Polychaeta > Phyllodocida > Polynoidae > Alentia > Alentia gelatinosa. The sequence continues at coordinate 7,209,367 of OX465588.1, read as the reverse complement.
CCCGTTCTCACCCTGGTGCCACGTGTCGCCGTTAATGACACGCGAAAAACGGGCCTCCAACGACCGTCGTGTCATTACGGATATGACATACCCTAAGGAGCAAAGTGTAAATGGGTACATCATAAAAAACTCAGTCTACGGGCAGGAGCGCGACCACTGCCTCCCGACCGTCGACAGTTTCGTCGGCCGCCTGGTGGCCTCCGGGCCCAGTAGCTATATGTCCACCATCGACATCGCCAGGGCATATAAGAATTTCAGGTGCGACCCCCTCGACTGGCCGTTGTTATGCTTTGCATGGGAGGACGGGTACTTCTGTGACACGGCCATGCCGTTTGGTGCCCGTGCCTCCTCGTACCACATGCAGTGCGTGGCAGACTGCATCGTGGGTATCCTCGGCCGGAAGGGGGTCGAGGCATGTATGTACCTGGACGACCTGATCATCCTGTCCCCGAGCCGGGCCAAGGCGACCGCCGACTTTAACATCGCCCGTGAGCTTTTCAAAGAACTCGGGCTCCCGGAGGCACGAGAGAAGGCACAGACCCCGGCGCCGGTCGTTACGTGGCTGGGCATCGTCATCAATGCCCCGGAGATGTCCCTCACCATCCCCGAGGACAAGCTGCTGGACGTACGGGCGCACGTTAGGGCGGTCGCCGCTAAACGATCACTGACGAAACGCCAACTCCAGTCGGTCCTCGGCAAAATACTTCACGTGTCGAAGTGCATACGGCCGGCCCGGCCGTTCGTGAGTAAATTGCTCGAGGCCCTACGGAGGATGTCCGGCTTCTACGTCAATATCAACGCCGAGATGCGGCAGGACTTGCAATGGTTCCTCCGCTTCGCTGAGGGCTGGAACGGCCACGCCCTCATACCTCGCGGCCCGCCTACCAAGTGTATCATCGTCGATGCGTGCCTCTCGGGCATCGGAGGTACAGACGGGAAGTACTCGTACTCCGGGCAGGTGTGCCCTGTCAGCGACCCCGTCGACTGTATCGCCGAGCTCGAGGCACTCAACACCATATTCGCGATGAATACGTTCCTCACCGACCGGGATCGAGGCACGCGGGTAGAAGTCTTCTGTGATAACCTGGGCACCGTCCAGGCACTCACATCCGGACGGGCAAGGAACTCAGTCCTTGCGGAGTGTGCCCGTCAGGCCTGGATGGTCCAGGCAAAATTGCAGATCGACTTCATATACACGCACGTGCCGGGGGTACTCAACACCGTGGCGGATGCCCTCAGCCGTGCTCACCTGACCTCGAGGGAATTTGACAAAGCGGCCACCTTCACCAAATTTCATTCCCTCACTGAAGTTACCCCCTGTACTCACGCGACTTTTATTCCTGTATTACGTCTCATGTGCAGATCCGGCGCTACGCTGTCTCCAGACGAGGGCATCTGCTCGCCAATCAGAGGCACGTGCCCCCGGAACGGTCGCGAACCAGCGGAGCGCCGTCGCGACCTACCTCGCGTTCTGCCGGCGGATGGGGGCCGACCCGCAGAGGCCCACGGTGAGCTTTACCACGGCGTACCTCGAATACGTCGCGGACCACGCCCCCTCGCCGGCCACGGTCGCGAATCACCTCTCACACGTGCGGTCGCACCTGCGACTGACGGGAGGGGATGTCGCACCCACGGAGGACTTCCGGATCAGGCGGGCCCTCGAGGCGATGCGGCGAAACAAGACGTATCAGCCCAACGTGAAACCTCCAGTGCCGTTGGCCGTGATCCGAGCTGTCCTCGCGGCCCTTACGGACTCACCAATTCACCTCGCTCTACGGGCCGCTATCTTGATCATTTACTACGCGGCTCTGAGGCAGAGCGAAGTAGCGCCCCCGACGGCCTCGAGGTACGACGCGGCACGACACCTGTCGCGCCGGGATGTGGTGGTTGGCCGTCGACACGTGACCGTCCGGGTGAAAGCCGCCAAAAACATGCAGCACGTGGGGGAGGAGAAAACGGTCACGCTGCAGGAGTCACCCGATCCACGGTTCTGCCCGGTACGTGCTACACGCCAGATGCTGGTGGCGTCCCCTACGGCCAGCCCCGAGGACCCGTTCCTCCAGCACGTACACGGAGCGACCGTTACGACCAGGATCCTCACTAAAGAGTGGAAAGCCTCCCTACATGTAGCCCAACAGCCGCCTACCTTTACGCTGCATGGACTTCGCAAGGCCGCAGCGACACAGGCATACCAGGCCGGTATGCCGGAACTCTCCATCCAGAGGTATGGCGGCTGGAGGTCCAACGCCCATAGGACGTACATTACGAACAATGACGCAGACTCTGTCAACCGGGCGTTGGTACTATCACTACTCAACAAAAACTCTTAAATTACTCCCTCCCACCCTCTCCTTGTTTAATGGATCTTTGGCATTTTTATTTACAATATACAATTTGTCATGTATTGTATCACGTACAATTTACATTTATATTGTATACCATATTTTCTTATCATAATTGACTATTACTCCATTTGTCAATTACATTTACCTTATTACTCATATTAATATCATATTCATATGTCGTCCAATAAGGTCGGCATAAAATTTTACACATATAAAATTCAATAAAATTTTATGTTCCCAAGCCCATGCTTCTCTCTTTTATCCAGGGTAGGGGTAATGGGTGACCCATGGCCGTTGGTCAGGGGTGGTCATTGCTCCCCCTGGTGTTCCCCCCTCTCGCGCGACACGAGCGCCCCTCCTGCCCCCTAGCGGCTCTCACACGTACTGCGCAGTCACGAGCGCGGCCAAGCCATCGGTCCCGGTCTCACTTCTTCTCCAGCTGTACTGCAGTACACACCTACTCCAGTCTTTCTCGTCCCACCCACCCTCAACCTCACTACTTTTTCCTACTCACGTAGGCCCCCCCTTTCATCCTTTTCCTACTCACGTAGGCCATTTTTATTTACAATATACAATTTGTCATGTATTGTATCACGTACAATTTACATTTATATTGTATACCATATTTTCTTATCATAATTGACTATTACTCCATTTGTCAATTACATTTACCTTATTACTCATATTAATATCATATTCATATGTCGTCCAATAAGGTCGGCATAAAATTTTACACATATAAAATTCAATAAAATTTTATGTTCCCAAGCCCATGCTTCTCTCTTTTATCCAGGGTAGGGGTAATGTTGCTTTATGACGTTAAAGACAAATGCTTGTAGTTGGGTGATTTCTAAATTCTACAGATTTTTGCAAATAACTCTGGATATTAGAAGTTCCATATATCAGCAAATAGGAAATGAAACAAAATTGGCATGTCACCATGCTAACTTCTATGGGAGGGCCATCTGAAAATGTAAGTGCTTTACTATTAGTGTCTATGGGAAACTGCAATATTTTGACTTTGTTGCTAAATGACACTGATGTTCTATTGATATCTTCAAATGATTCTGGATTGTAATAGTTGGGATCATGTACAAATGAGAAATGCTTAAAAAAATACAATGTCACCGTGCTAACTTCTATGTGAAGGCCATCTGAAGAAAGTAACTGCTTATCTATGGGATACTGCGATATTTTCGTGAAACCAGATGGCAGCACCAGTGTTACATGGGGGCAGTGCGATACCTACACGCATTTGTCTTTAAAGACTTATCGGACAATTTTGATTGAAAATTAAGACCCATGTCAATTTCCTGAAAATTGAATATGATGATGTATCTTACTTAAAAATTGGGCGTCACCGTGCTAGTTTTTTATTTATGGATCAGTATTGTGATTTTGTCGCATAGTAAAACCCATGTCATTTTCCTCAAACTTTAACAGAATATAGTAGATGTATAGTACTTCTTATTCAGGTTTTAAAAATCATAGGTCACCATCCTTGTTTTTGAAAGAATTGAAGAGATCCATATTTTTCATTACATTTCCTTATGTAGTTCCAGCAAATATAAATTGGCCTATTTTACCCATTGGAGTCGGGAAAACTAAACAAAACCGTTAATTTAACTCATGTAGAATTATAATGAATCCCAACAAACCTGTTTTGACTAATATTTGACATTATTCAAAAATCACTAGGTGGCGCCACTGTGGATTGTAGGATATGCCTTTAAGAAGGTGAAGAAAGCTCCCGTAACAAATAAATCCCAACGATCCGGAATCATTGCATATTTAAGAACGTGTGGAAATCCAAGTAATATGTCATTTAGACAACGAGAAGTAATTCAACAATTAGATGATTTTATCTCACATCCCATACAATTTTAACAAACATAAGGTTATACGCATGCTTTAGAGAAACTTCAGTAACATCAAAGTCTTTGATATGGCATCACAGGTCTCCAGAAGTGCAGAGAGTTCATTGTAACATTTATCGAGTAACAAAGGTTATTAGAAAAAGGAGCATGTGATATTTAGAATAAAATAGATACTTTAATTACAATTCGGAGGAAATGTTGAATTACTAATTGGAGATGGCGGTCCCATAAACAAACAGGTATCGTACGTGACTTGTAGACAGGGAGCCTCACATCCTTTAGAAACATCACATGTAAAAGGATTAAATAACCATTATAAAAGGTAAGGCCTGGCGTCCACCTACTACGATAGAAATTTAGACCTCCCGATATGGCACCGATACAAAAGGCAAACATCGGAGACATTTCGGGAAGGTGCAATGTCTAGACATGCCAATCCACTATGCATCTCAATGGGTTTTTTTCGGTGCCTAACCGTAGAAACGTGGTCAACTGCCACAATATTAGGTGACCTATCGACGCGATTTTGATTTGGGGGGTGCACCGTAGACGATATCGGTACCATATCGTATTAGGAGGACGCTGGGCCTTAAACATCATAATTATTTTGGTATCAAATTAGTGAAGGCATTTATTACTGATTGATAAACCGACGATTCGACTATTACATAGTCGTTATCAAGGTTAATCTGTCACTGATTGTTATACTGAGGTACTCATTGAGTCAATAAATTTACTCATTTGAAGTTAAGTGTTAAATAGGTTGTTCAATACGTTTAGAGTATTATTGGTTTTTTTTTCACACAACACGTATAGATAATTCATATGTTTATTAAGCCTTGCACGCTCCAACCCCGATTCTGGCCCTGATAGCCCTTACGATTGACCTTTCAACTGGAATAAAATTTCATCGGGAGGTCAGAAAAATTCGAGGCAGTGGACCATGTTTCTATGATTGACTCTACGATAGCCCATGATTGTATACCAATAGGCTTTGATTGGAAACACCAATCATAGAGATCCAGATAAGACACAACATGTTGGATTTTTCATGGCCTATCGTAGTCTATTGTAGTCTATTAGTATCTAATAATATCATGGAGCACGTACTGCCCCCTGTGTAACACTGGTCCTGCTATCTGTTTCATGAAAATATAGCAGTTTCCCATAGACACCAAAAGATAAGCACTTACTGAGAAGACTTAAGACTGAATTCTATAAAAGATCACCAAGTTACAGAGGTTGTCGACTCTGGAACGCCCTCCCAGAAGATACCAAGTCATTACAGGGAAAAATTCTTTCAAGACTTGCATTAGGTCCCTACCGAATTTAGGCTAGGAATGATTATCAGACAAACAGTTAAAGCCCAATGCCCATCTACCGATTTCGGAACATTTATGTACGTTTGTCGGCGACAAACGGAGGGTAATTTGTCTCAGCCTAGCCATCCTAACAGAGTCGGTAGATGTAGGACAGCTAGGCAAGGCTACCCAGCGATTAGTGAACACTCAGTTTTTTTGGTTTTTCCCCTTCCCCAGCGATTAGTGGACCATACACCGATTTTATCAGTGTGTGGGTCGAGCGAGGGGTTACGTAATTTGCCTGCGACAAGGTGACCAACTCCTATACGATTTGGGAACTAATCGTTCAACCCTAAATCGGTAGATGGGCATCCGGCTTTATCCGTGTCCTATTTATACATATTATTATTATTGAATTATTGCATGAACATCATGTAAATATACCCATTGGATATTGAAGCCTTCTAACAAGACCAGTAAATCTTACTGCCCACTCATTTGTTGTAGTTTCCTCATCATATTCCATTACTTTCACCTCGTAATTTTATGTTGATTTGTAAACAATAAGTGATTCGAACCCAATTGAATGTTCATGGGGCTGTAATTGAAAACCAACCTTGTAGTTGAATTACGTCCATAAAATAAATTAAAAAACACAAAAAATAACCTTCTTCAGAGGGCCTACCCATAGGAGTAAGCATGGTGACATAGTACTTTTTAGCATTTCTCCTTTTGACATGTTCCCAACTATCATAATCCAGAATCATTTGAAGATAGCAATAGAAAATCAGTATTATTTTGCCACCAATAGTTAGGCACTTACATTTTTAGATGGCCCTCCCATAGAAGTTAGCGTGGTGACATGTCATTATTTTTGAATTTTCTAATTGCTAATATATGGAACTTATATTATCCTGAGTTATTTGCAAAACTCAATGAATTGAAAAATCGCCCAACTACCAGCATTTGTCTTAAAGATAGATCTCCAAATGACAGTTTCGCACATACCTCTCATAAGATCTCACACTCTCCAAGTGGTATTCTGTACAAGGTTCTCACTACGCTCTATGGGAGAAGAATTCTTAATAAACTAGGCTTAGAGCCTTGAGAATCCACTGGCACACAGTATTCCTACTGGGTGGCATCCTTGAGATTATAGGAATCTTCGGGTTGCATTGATGTACGTCTTTAGCACAGGAGGCAGGTCAGTGGACTTTCAAGGCTCTAAGCCAAGTTTGTTGAGAATTCTTCTCCTATAGAGTGTAATGGGAGTACAGAATACCACTTAGAGAGTGTGAGATCTCATGAGAGGGGTAGTTTCTCGGTGTCAGTCTTTAGGAAGAATTGCCTGGAAGAATGGTCATATCGTAAAACTGGATGAGTTTTAACCTTGGCCACCGTATGCCACGACTGGAGTTTGGCATTGTGACTTCATGAGACGAAGCCGAGTGAAGTCCGGAGCCAAAACTCCAGGAATGGCATGCGGTGACCAATATCAAAACGAATCCTGTCTCCTCGGTTTTGGAATATTACATGATAACAATTCTATATGCCACTAGTGGCAAATAAAACTCTGTATGCCAGTCAGCGTGGCATACGGTAACTTAATGTTAAGCCTAAGGGATTTTATATAAGGGGTAAGATAAATAGACCGTACGCAATTAAGCCCTTTAAAAAAAAGAGGAGAACCTTTGTATTACTATTGGTGTTTCACATAGCATTGAGTCTACTGACAGGGGATAGGTTGCCCCTTGATACCAAGGCCCAACTGTAATTAATTTATAAAAGCAATATGGAGAAGAACTCACTTGAAGTAAGCCATGATGACGACGGCGATGAAGAGAGAGCCCAGGGAGGTGCCGTAACCCACGTTGTACAGGATCTTGATCCGCCACACGTGTTTCTGAAAAAGTAAACGCTATAGCAATTATTAAGTATCATCCAAAATCTACTGCGACATTCATTCTTTAGACATGCCCTAACTATACATGATTTATGATTTGTTTTAATATACTCTATGGAAAATATGACTACTGATTTTGTCACGGCTTGGCCATTAAAACCAGCCATTTAAAAAAGCTGAGGCCTTCTGCCGTTTTGTTGGGTCCTGAACCTAAAGGAATGAGTTGATGAAACGTGTGTATATTACAAAAAAAACATATTATAATGTTTTCTTTATAGAAAATTACAGATTTTGCCAAGCCATCTAGCGGGTAAATCAGCATAAAATGGCGAGTGTTACTCATGAGGCACCAGAGAAATGGAGGGCGTTACCTGGCCTAGTATGTGAGTGGATACATAGGCAAGGCTTAAGAAAGTTAAACGAAAGATGAAAAATGAGGCCATTCAACCTATGCATGTAATTGTTTTAAGAGACTCAAAAACAAAAATGTAGTGGTAGTGAACAATTTTTCGATGTAACCCCAAGAAACTTCTTCATATACCTTTTCTAGGAAAAGGAATAGGAATAATCAGGATTGTTAGAGTCAACACTGCAGGGGTGGCAACCATGTAATTAGTACAGGACACTCAAGAGATGAAAGGTTTAGTTCAAGAATAGCCTAAATGATGTTCAGGTAGTTTTGGTTTTTTATAGATAACTGGTACCAAAAAAAAGAGGGAGCAATGGAAATGACCACAAGATAACAATGAATGTACGGAGAATTGTTTGGCAAACCTGAAAGTTTTAAGCAGTATGATGATGTCCAGAGATTAATAAAAGACTTGCTCAAAAAACAAACCAAAATGAGGCCATTCAAAAACTACTGCACTATTGAAACCTGAATCTTGAAACTTTGATTTATATGACATTATAGCTCCATATATAAAATTTTAACTCCATTACTCAATGAAAGGGTGATCTCCTGCCCAAACTATCTTGATACGAAGTAGGTTTTAAGTTTGTATATGAAGGTGTTTCCACACCCATATGTGTATAACCCTGTGCCTTGAATTTATATAACTTTGTACTAATTTAACAGCTATTGACTAAAAGAGTTGCTCTTTCCCGCAAAACAATTTTTCGTGCTATAAATGTTTTTTATTGTTACAAACTTCTGTAAGAGACATGGATTGGTGTACAGACAACTCGACGTATATTAAGTGATTTACCAATATTTTGCTGTAAGAGTAAATCACATCAGCCATCAGGCTGAATACTTTTGAGTACATTGTAAATTAATTCAGTAAGATATATGGGATACTGCAGTAAACATGAACGGCATATCACCATAATCTTATCTACAGTTTCATACCATAGATTTGGTATCTGAAAACGGTATTGTACTGTAAATGTATTCAGTACTGTAAACCATCCAATCTACGATCAGTCTACCGTATGAAACAGTAAATAGGGATACATTAGATACACTTAAAATAATTCTAACATCAGCAAAAAATCTAAGTAGTGATGAAAATCCAGAAGTTACCTTCATGAAAATCTGTAATAGATATTCATTCATCTTCTGTAAGTTTCTGCCATTTAAAACATATTAGTTCTCAGGTTTGAATGATATATATCAATGGGCCATTTTTATGATATATCTATACAGTTTTACAATTCTATATCTAAGGGTAACAACCATAGTCAAAATACAGTTTATTACAGTTAGGAATTCAGTCATGAAAATATAACTGTCGCCCGTAAAATTTACGGTATTCCTCTGGCACCCCAGTTGCCAGGGAAAAACCGTAAAATTCACAGGAAATGTTTTACAGTGTATAAATAAAAAAAATATATTAAAAAAAAGGCTCTCAGGCAATAAGCAGTCTGGCTGTCTTGTGGGTCTCCAATCCGTCTGTGAAAGAGACTAAGGTGATCTCGGAACCGGATTACAACCGGAAGTTACCGACAGGCATAACTCATTTAGTTTGTTAGCACTTAGGAATGATTAACCCCAGCGCAGAGTCCAAACTCGTGATTTCCATTTGGTCCTGTGTACCTTAAAGGCATATCCTACAATCCGAGGTGGCGCCACCATGTGATTTTTAAATATTCCCATTGATCCATCGAAATTGGTAATTTGTGGCATATTCAAAACTCATAAGAGCAAAATTTAAGTTTTGTCTAATTTGATTTAATCCAATAGGTAAAATAGGCCCTTTTTCATTTGCTTGATTTATATAGGAAATGTACTGAAAAATATTGTTTTCTTCAATTCTTTCAAAAACAAGGACGGTGACCTATGGTTTTTAAATCCTAAATAGGTAGAACTATACATTGACTATATTCTGTGAAAGTATGAAGAAAAAGACATGGGTTTTACTATGTGAAAAACAACATTTAAGATTCTCTATATATTCTTATATAAAATGATCATAATCGTGATCTCTAAATCAAAATCTACACGACCCCCAATTTGTAAGTCAGATATGTGCTCTATAACACTTGGAGATCATTGTATTAAATTTTCAGAAAAATGACATGGGTTTTAATTTTCACGCCAAATTGTCCGATATGCCTTTAAAGCATGTCCACGTTGATTTTAGGACTTGTAGTAACAAACATCGGCAGTTTTATTCAATAGAGCAGATCTATGTTCATTTTCATTAAGATCTAATTCCTCTTATGCCTTTTCAGGTGAGTGTTCTGTATTGATTGGTTAGAGACCTCCAAGGGGTTGTTTGCAGACTGATATAAACAGTTTAAACTCGAAGATTTGGAGGGAAATCCAATTGGTTTTATCTTTTGAGAACATATTGAAGATAAGTCTGCTAATATATAATCTGATGTTGGTTAAAATGAAATGCGTGGATATTGAGTCAACTCCTAAAAACGTACAACCGCTTTTATCTAGCACCAGAATGTATTGCATTTCTCATCCAACTTTTCTGACAAGTGGTGTACGCACTTTTTTTCCGTATGCACCATTTTTCTGTATGCGCCTCCTGGAGCATATAACATGTCTTTATGCTCTGGGTATGTAAATACACGATCCCCATTGTTTTCTATGAACACTTTATATTAGGTAGATATATCTGTATGCTCCGGGTATGGTGATACACACTCCCCATGTGTTTTCTATGGACACTTTGTAGTATGTGGATATATCTGTATGCTCCGAGTATGTCCATATACACTCCCTATGTGTTTTTTATAGACACTTTTATTAGGTGGATATATCTGTATGCCGTGGGTATGGTGATACACACTCCCCAGGTGTTTTCTATGGACACTTTGTATTAGGTGAATATATCTGTATGCTCCGAGTATGTCGCTAGATCTTGCCTATATGTTTTCTATGGACACTTTCTATTAAGTGGATATATCTGTATGCTCCGGGTATGGTGATACACACTCCCTATGTGTCTTCTATGGACACTGTATTAGGTGGATATATCTGTATGCTCCGGGTGTGGTGATACACACTCCCTATGTGTTTTCTATGGACACTTTGTATTAAGTGAATATATTTGTATGCTTCTGGGTTTGGTGATACACACTCCCTTTGTGTTTTCTATGCACACTTTGTATTAAGTGAATATATTTGTATGCTTCTGGGTTTGGTGATACACACTCCCTTTGTGTTTTCTATGCACACTTTGTATTAGGTGGATATATCTGTATGCTCCGGGTATGATGATACACACTCCCTATGTGTTTTCTATGGACACTTTGTTTTAGGTGGATATATCTGTATACTCTGGGTTTGGTGATACACACTCCCTATGTGTTTTCTACGGATACTTTGTATTTGGTGGATATATCTGTATGCTCTGGGTTTGGTGATACACACTCCCTATGTATTTTCTATGGACACTTTGTATTAGGTGGATATATCTGCATGCTCCGGGTATGCTGATACACACTCCCAATGTGTTTTATGGACACTTTTATTAGTAGATACTATAAAGCCCAATACACATCTACCGATTTCGGAATATTCATGTACCTTTGTCAGCGACAAACGGACAGTAATATTTCTCAGGCGAGGCATCCTAACGGAGTCGGCCGCAGTCGGTAGATGTAGGACAGCTAGGCAAGGGTGAGCCACCGATTAGTAGACTGATTTGCTTAGGACTAATACCGACCAACCCCTCTACTCGATGTATACCGGTCGAGCGAAGGGTTACGTAATTTGCCTGTGACAAGTTCACCGACTCCTATACGATTTGCGAACTAATCGTTCAACCCTTAATCGGTAGATGCGCATTGGGCTTAGCAACCACCCATGCGCTGTTGTTGAGAGATAATGAGGACTGTTTTTATGAGACTTGGCGTACGCACAGCGCTTAATGGCGACACATTTCAGAGTAGGAGAGAGAAAAAGAGAAATCTGTAAAGGTTATACACATTATATATACATTATACAGAACAGATACATAGACCCGCTGCCGGCATTTGCGAAGATCACAGAGTGTTATAATTGGTGACCTTAGAACCTTTGTAATAAGTTATACAGGAGGAATTTCACATCAATTCCCTGATAAAGGGATAGGCACCTTCAGACACATGATACAGGGACAGGTGATAGGAAACTGTCGGTAACCACAAACTTATACGGCATATAGCCTATGATCCATGGGCGCCGCCATGACGCCCCCTGAGTAGGTATTCTTCACTAATGGAGGTCAAAAAGTAGGTGTTCTTCACTGATGGAGGTGGAAAAGAAGTGAGTGATAATGGGGAAGTGTCACAACTCTAGTCTTGTTCACATATGTATATAAAGTGTTCCATGTGGAAAATATCATGTCTTGGGTTTAATTAGTATGTCATACTGCTCTGGAATGGGCGTAGAGAGTTAAGGGAATCATGTTAAAACATTGAAAGGCAGTTGAATTTTGTAAGAACAAAGAGCCAGATGACAGGTTTTGTCCGTCTGTCAGCTGTGACATTCTACTGATAGCTGGGAGCAACCATTAAGTTTATAAAACACTGGGGATCTGCAGTATCTGGATGGGACTTAACGAAGGGGAAGCAAAAAAAGTTTCTTTGAAAATTTCCTTCATTCCTTTTCAAATGACCAATCCTTTTAAGGATGACTATGCCTCCCCCCCTCCCAACCACCCTCCCTCCCTCCATCCCTCCCTCCCTCCCTCCCTCCCTCCCTCCCTCCATCCCTCCCTCCCTCCCTCCCTCCCTCCCTCCCTCCCTCCCTCCCTCCCTCCCTCCCTCCCTCCCTCCCTCCCTCCCTCCGCCCTTCCTCCTTCCGTCCGTCCCTTCCTCCCTCCCTTTGACCCTCCCTTTGTCCGTCTGTCCGTCCATCTGTCCGTCCATCCATCCGTCAGTCCGTCCGTCCGTCCGTCGAGCAGTCGGTCTGTCCATCCGTCCGTCTGTCCTTCCCTTCTCTCTCCCTCCAAGCCGCCCTCCTTCCCTCCGTCCCTCCCTCCATCCCTACCTCCGTCCCTCTATCCCTCCCGCCCCTCCTCCCTCCCTCCAAGTCGCCCTCCTTCCCTCCGTCCCTCCCTCAGTCCATACCTCCGCCCTCTCACCATCCCTCTATCCCTGCCTCCCTCCGTCCCTCCTTCCCTCCCTCCGTCCCTCCTTCCCTCCCTCCTTCCACCACCCCCTCTCTCCCTCCCTCCCTCTCTCCCTCCTTCCCTCCCTCCCTCTCTCCCTCCCTTTCACTTCGTTCTTTTCCATCTTCAACTACCAGCCAGGCGACTTTTATTTCCTTTTTTCCTTTTTAATTTCCAAGGACATCAACTGGTGTAGATGGTCTTCTATAGCATCATGTAACTGTCCGAGCAAAATTACAGGCAAGTGCTGGCTTACATGGGTGTACAGATTACATAGACCAGTGGCATGATAATAATTACAATATCAGATTGGAACACATTATCAGGTATACCTGATCCATATTACCGCAGAATCTATAACCGGTATGAGTTACCATTCTATTAGCTCCAGATTGAGTCTTTGTGGCACACTGGATAATGGATAATGGGTGAGATGGGAAGCTGGTAATGATATAAGTTTACAGTTTGTCCCACTGCACGAAAACCACTATTTTATTCCTTTATACGCCCTCGCGGAAGTGCATGTATTGGCTGAATATTGACTTGTTTTCATATATATGTATATATATACACCCAGGCATTATATACGGACGCGTCTTGGCTGTATTTCACACCTGGCGCATATGAGAGGAAATATCCTCCGCCTCCACCACTTCCCGCCCCTTTGTGTTGGTAGAATTACAGGTGTCCTCAGTAGGAAGCCCTCCCCCCGCCCCCCTCCCCCACCTCCCCCTGCCCACTCTCAGTGAAGCCCTGTTCACTGGATGCTTATATACGCCTACAGATGAGGTGTATACACACGGGGAATTGGACGACCTTGTATACGCGAAATACCTACTTATATACGCCGGGCGCATCCATATGTAAAATAATTATGTTCGTGCAGTGTCCAGTCTGGCAATTGCCTGCTAAAGTGGGATTTACACCAGACTAATGTACATGTAAATGAGACTGGTGTACTACACACCTTTCCTCTAGTTTCAGACCATCCTCTTCTAGTAGAACAATCTCATGATAAGATACTTTGGCCAGTTTCAAGGCACAATGGCGAATTGGATTCACATGGAGGGACATATAAGGTAGATCATCTCAGACTTAGTTACAGTGAAACCTCATCTTGGGACTCAAGTGCCCTTGAGGTGAGGGGTGTTACCAACATGTAATCTTGCTTGTTGGCCTCCTATCGGCTATTTTTCCTTAAGACTGATACATACATGAGAATTTTGTACTATACACCTATGCCTGAAAATACTCCATATACCAACCTCTGCTATACAAGTGGTAGTTGAGCCGTAAATCCATACTGTGCCGGTATGGCGCCATATCACCATACTTTGAAAGCTTGACCTTATTGCCACTGCAAATAAGCAGGGAACCTGCGAAAGTTCAAAGTTGCTCATAGCTGAGCGTCACCTGTCCCATATTTTATTGGGACAGGGAACCAGTCTAAGTGGCAAGGAGAACAAACACAAACTCTCTCCCTCACGAGGTTCAAGTTGAGGTAACCAGTCTAGGTAGAAAGCTTGCTGAGACCCCAGTAGTCAATATGGGTCTTGAAAGTTTGATGGTCTAATGGGCAGGTGAGAGTATGAGTGGTGAGCTCCTGGTGAATTATTTACTATAGACCTTTTTCACAGGCTGGCGTTACACCTTGTCTGTCTGCTTACGTAATTTCCTGAAGACAAACAGAAGCCTGGCAACACATCGCTTAAAAAAACATAGTGATGACGCCAATACGATGATATTTATTCTAGGAGTATGACAGAATTTGTTCCGAACTCGTTCTTCCTGGCTTGGCTGTGCCGTTCTTCCAACAGGTTCTGTTCACTCGTCCCGCAATTTCTGTCATATTTATACAACGATATGTTAGTACAATACCTAATACATTATCACGTATTACGTATATCATGTGAAATTAATCCTATAAAAGTAACTAGAAGAACTGAAAAGGTCTGTATCAAAGAAAAAAGAACGAATACTGAAAAGTATTAAAAATCAGCACTTTCAAGAGGAATTAAGTTGTGGAATTTACTACCAAGAGAAATACAACTTAAAAGAGCTGGAGAGAGAGAGCTTTAAAAATTACGTAAAAGAGTACAATATTAAGAATAATGAAATATTTATAGATATTCAAACTTTATGATATATGTTTGTGACGTCTATGTACTGTCAATGTAATGTCCTATAGGAGTAAGTGTGGAAGATCACCGATTGTAAGGTGAACACTTATGTCCTTTTTCATCTTTGAAATAAACACGTCTTGATAAAAAAAAAAAAATACGTACACAGCCCATCCATGGTCGTACGCCACCTGCGTAGTGTACAGGGTACGCATGGCAGAGAAACCCAACAAACCGTACAAAGCCAAGGTAAATAATGGCGATTCTAAGGTGCATTTTCCCCTAACTGCATGGCTTATAGATGACCTTACCAGAAAGAGGTATTTAAAATCACTCTGACTACTTTGTTGCACCTAAGCAATCTAGGAAATGTACGTCACATGGAACTCGCAGTTATGACCTAAAAAACCCGTATACAACATCATCCATATCATCATACCAAAGCACTATAGCTAAACAGCGAATTACGTGTCTATGGACTTGTAACCATGGGCAATAAGCCCACCTTATGTACCTTTTGTTCAGTTTCTTTGTTACATGTTGTTTTCCTTTTCTTTTTCTTTTCTACTATCATCGAGTTAAAACTCTATCTACTTGGCTGTACTAAGAAACCAATGCTTAATGTTAAAAAAGCCCTACATTGTGCTGGGTGCGAGGAAGACAGGCCATTGAGCCTAGACCATTTCCAGGATAAATAAACGAACTAAAAAAAAAAAAATAATAATACGAGAACAGTCACAGTTTGTACAGTCTGCAGTTTCGATGTCTTAGGCAGCGGTTCATTTAATCGTCAATTTTACCACATATTCATCAAGTATACTGTCACAGTAACCCTTTTTACGTATATTACAAATGTCAATGAATGGAACAATAGCAGAGCTCATTGAAGTTTTTCTCGATTGATCGCCACTTCATCCATGGAGAGGGAAGATGATTCAAATCAATTGTCGCGTACATCTTTTTTTATCATATACCTCTTGTGTCTATATAATAAAAAGGAGATATATTGTTTTCTCAAAGGCATATCCTACAATTCAGGGTGGCGCCACCTGGTGATTTTTAAATAATGTTGATTATTAGTCAAAACAGGTTTCTTCGGATTTATACTAATTCTACATGAGTAGATTTAACATTCTCTCACATTTATCTGATTTTAGTTGGTAAAATAGACAAATTCACATTTGTTTGATTTACATAGGAAATGTATTGAAAAATATGTGTTTCTTCAATTCTTGAGAAAACAAGTATGGTGACCCATGAGTTTTAAAAACCAAATGAGAAGTACTATATATGTGCTATATTCTGTGAAAGGTTGAGAAAAATGACATGGGTTTTACTATGTGAAAAAATACTTTTTAAAATTTCTATGTATATGTTCTAATATAAAATCATCATAATATTGATCTATAAATCAAAAACAAGCACGGTGACCCCAGATTTTCAAGTTAGATATGTGTTCCACAACACTTAGAGATCATCATATTATTTTTTTAGAAAATTGATATAGGTTTTAATTTTTAAGCAAAATCGTCTGATTTGCCTTTAGGAAGCAAGTTATTCAGTTATTTCTTTGGTAAGCTTCCTGGAAGGTTGACCACATTGACCCCCGAGCCTATTCATAAATCGATAAAGCCTGATGCCCATCTACCGATTCAGGGTTGAGCGTTTAGTTTGCAAATCGTATAGGAGTCCGTGAACTTGTCGCAGGCAAATTACGTAACTCTTCGCTCGATCTGCGGACATTGCGGAGATGGGGTGGTGGATATTAGTCCTAAGCAAATCTGTCTACTAATCGGTGGCTCACCCTTGCCTAGCTGTCCTACATCTACCGACTACGGCCGACTCCGTTAGGATGCCTTGGCTGAGACGTATTACTGTCCGTTTGTCGCTGACAAAGGTACATAAACGTTCCGAATTTGGTAGATGGGCATTGGGCTTTAAGGATAAAGAGGAGAAAAGATAGGAAAAATTAGTAGAAACCGAACGAGAGTTAAACTTGTCAGTGTTTATGCCAGGACAGGAAGGTCGTGTATTACTACACAAAGCGTGAGCTGAGCGTAGTGAGGAGCAGACCTGACCAAAGTGGCATAGACACTGACAAGTCTAACTCGAGTTCGGTTTTGTATTTATCCTACACCATCTCCACGACTTTCTGATATTAGAAAAGTCCGACTTAATTCCGTCCATGTTTGACAGCTGTCAGAATTTCTGATCTGCAGCCGGAACTATTACACAGGTGAATAATTCCTGATCGCTGATTGGTCAATTTTTTTTATTTCTCTAGGTACATGATTCATACTTTATTTCATGGCACGCGACATGAAATTTGCCTATGTTGAATCAATGACGGTTTTATATTATAGATTGGATAAAAGATGAAATTATATATAGAGTAAAGCCTGATGCCCATCTACCGTTTCAGGGTTGAGCGATTAGTTACCAAATCGTATAGGAGTCTGTCAACTGGTCGTAGGCAAATTACGTAACCCTTCGCTCGACCGACGGACATTGAGGAGATGGGGTGCTGGATATTAGTCCTAAGCAAATCGGTCTACTAATCAGTGGCTCACCCTTGCCTAGCTGTCCTACATCTACCGACTACGGCCGACTCCGTGAAGTGGGATTCACACTATAGGACAAACGGACCTGAGACTGGTGTACTTCACACCTTTGCACCAGTCGGCTACTATTTCCAGCTGGGTACAACGTTTCACAGATTGGGGTATTCTACAATCTCAGGGAAACATGGCGGATTCAATTCACATGGGAAGACCTAACAGGTACATAGTCTCACCCCTACACCCCTACACAGGGTACACAGGGGACACAAGGTTCACAGTCACCGACTCAGGGTACTTCCCCGTGTGAATAGGTGTTATTTGAGACCAATGAGACTCACAGATTGGGGGAAAACAAGCAAAATACATATGTCTCTCCAAAATGCCCCTCTAAATTTTAAACCTGTTCAAAGTTAAAATCTCATGAGATTCCCCTCCTTGTTAGGGGTGATTGTAGCCGACAATTGCAAGAGAAAAAAATTGTCTCATCCAAAAGGAACTCTGTCATTCACACGAGGAGATTGTGTTCCAATACCGAATCTCAACAGGATTTGTCTCCAGATAAACGGACAGTGAGGTACATGAATCCCACCGTGTGAATCCCACTTTAGGATGCCTTGGGTGAGACAAATTACCGTCCGTTTGTCGCCGACAAAGGTACATGATTGTTCCGAAATCGGTAGATGGGCATTGGGCTTAACTAAGCCAAGTACCATTGGCCAGCAGTGGGGGTCTGCCAGTGGCAAGAACCTCCTCTAAGCCGCCTATGCTGAGCAACAAGCCAACATAGACGGCTCCCGACTGAGTACCTCTGAGGTTTAAATCCATTTTACAGGCTGCCACGTAGACTAGCTCCAGTCCCTGCATCCTTCTGTAAATATTTAAAGTTGTGTTGATATATTTTCGGTGGGTATCTTCTCAATAAGAAAAATTGTCACTTACGGTGCAGGAAAAACGTCATGGAGACCCCAGAAATGCATGTGAAAGAATTTATGATAAAAGGATATATCGCCTGAACTGTACCTCATGTGTCAACTATTACTATTATTTCAACTATTTTTTATTAGCAAACATGTCACCTATTGTACATGTATGCACGAATGTTCGTATGTTTTGAGGAAGATTTTTTTTTTTTTTTTTTTTTTTTATAAGATTTTTATTCTGGATATCCTACTAGTGTTGACATAAAACCCTATTTTCGGTAGGCCCCAGGGCCATATGTATTTCCTTTAGTGCTGTTGTTATATATCATTAGATATGAGTGCACATACTGTTTGGATTGATGAATAAACACTTTCCCATGGGTCTTAGATTCAAGCAATTATAAACTGCCACCTGCCTGAAACGGGTTGACAGATCTATGGGTTGCACCTGTGTCTTCCTGAGATTGACCACCTGGGTTCCTGGCGGGTGCGAAACCCTGAGAAAAACATAAAACTGTCACAGCCCTCCCTGTGGAATTCGGAGATTGAAATGGCAGAATATCCTGCTGGACTGCAGACATTCTAGCCTGGAACCTTACAACCTACAAGACTATCCGGGTTTCTCTGTTAATTGCAATAGGCTTCAATGCTAGTCTTAAGCCGGACGCCCATCTACCGATTTAGGGTTGAACGATTAGTTCCCAAATCGTATAGGAGTCTGTCACCTTGTCGCAGGCAAATTATGTAACCCCTAGCTCGACCAGCGGCCCTCAAGGAGAGGGGGTGGTGGGTATTAGTCCTAAGCAAATCAGTCTACACTTACTGACAGATATACGATTATGCACCCTGGCGACTAGATATATCAACATATTGATAAACTTTTCACCACCGATTTGGGGACATAGGAACAACAACTTGTCTGCGACAAAAGGACGTCTGAAGGAGATGGTTCACTAATCGGTGGGTCACCCTCGCCTAGCTGTCCTACAACCACCGATTACGGCCGATTCCGTTAGGATGTCTTGGCTGAGACAAATTACCGTACGTTTGTCGCCAGCAAAGGTACAAAAATGTTCCGAAATCGGTAGATGGGCATTGGCCTTTATAACTAAAGTGGGGTTCACACTAGGGACCCACGTACCTGAGACTGGTATATTTCACACCTTTACCCTAGTCTCAGACAATTCTCGGTTGGTACAAAATTCTCATTTTATCAGTCTCAAGGAAAAATGGTGAATTTGATTCACATGGGAGGACACACCTGGTACATAATCGCAGACATAAGCACAGAAAACACTCACCCTTGGACTCAAGTACCCTTGATGTGAGGGGTGTTACAAACCTGTAATCATGCTTGCTGGTCTCCTATTGGCTAGGGCAGCTACATTGTCGCAGCAGGTACATTTGTCTCAAGAAAATGACCCTATAGATTTTAAACTTATCTAAAATCAAAATCTCATGGGATTCTGTACCTTGTTAGGAGTAATTCTCGCCTACAATTGCAGGAGAAAATAGAACTCTCCAAGTTCCTGTGTTAACTGCAATAGGCTTCAATTCTAATCTTATACCTAAAGCCCAAAACACATCTACCGATTCAGGGTTGAATGATTAGTCCCCAAATCGTATAGGAGCAAGTGAACTTGTCACAGGCAAATTGCGCAACCCCTCTGCCCATGTCAGCCACCCAATCAAAGGCCATTTACCAACGTTATGTTGTCAGTGACTTGATTAACCTTGTCTGACCCTTGCCTAGCTGTCTTACAACTACTGACGGGGACTAAGTCTGTTAAGTGGAATTCCCACTATGGGATTCAAGTACAGTAGGACCCCGCGTAAGCGGACACCCTCCGTTCCGGGCCAAAGTGTCCGCTTACGCGGGGTGCCCGCTTACGCGAGGTTAAAATAAACATCTAATAGAGGGAACCGTTCTGAGCAAGGGGGTCCGTTAACGCGGGGTGACCGCTTACGCGGGGTGTCCGTTAGGCGGGGTTCTACTGTACCTTACCGGGTTCAAAATCTCATGAGATTCTGTTCCTTACTATGAGTAAATGCTTTTAACAATTACATGGGGGAACACATGTATCAGGGAAAGGGAACCCTATAATTTAGATGAAGAGATTGCGTTCAAGTACAGAATTTCAGCAGGATCGGGAGGTTTCAGAAAAACACCCTGTGAGGTACGTGAATCCCATCGTGTGAATCCCACTTTAGGATACCTCGCCTGATACAAAATACCGTTCCTTTGTCGATGACAAAAGTACGTCAATCTTCCGAAATCGTGTATTTGGCTTTAATCTTTACACCATGGTTGCCCCTGCACCTACCTCACTGTTCCTCGTGGGCCCTCTCAAGCGTTAGGGGAAGTCCAAATATTGCAAAGTAATTTTCACTGCGCGAAAACCACCAATTTATTCATATATATATACGCCATCGCTTAAGTGCATGTATTGGCTGCATATTGACACATTTCCTCTTCTATATGTCAGCGTATTGGCTGTATTTGCCGCAAAGCGTATATGAAGAGAAATATCCTGTGCGGGACATACATATGCGGGTCGTATGCATTTTACACGTCTATAGATAAGGCGTATACAAAACGGAAAATAGGACTACCTTGTGTACGCAAAATCATACCTATATACACCGGGTGTCTACATATATAAACTGGTGGTTTTCGCGCAGTGTTTGTTTCTTAACAATGTCCATAATCAAAGACTTGAGCAAGTCTAGCTGCCAGCTTAAGCCCAAGACGATTGGCTATTATCTAAGGCATCTGAGAGAAATCATCGTTCCACCAGCTGTCATCATGTGTTATGCTACAACTCCCCGCAGATAGAGAATTGTGCCTTCTTATTTGGCGGATGTAACAAAGATGTGCAGTGTAAGTTAAAGCGATTACAAAACAAGGCACTGAGGGTTGTCTCCCAAACCTGAGAAAATATTTCTGTTAAATCCCTAAGCCGGATGCCCATGTACCGATTTAGGTTCTCAAATTGTATAGGAGTCTGTCACTTTGTCGCAGGCAAGTCATATAACCCCTCGCTCGACCCGTATACTGATAAAATCGGTGTATGGTCCAGTAATCGCTCGGGGAGGGCAAAAACCAAAGAAACCGAGTGTTCACTAATCGCTGGGTAGCCTTGCCTAGCTGTCCTACATCTACTGACTCCGTTAGGATGGCTTGACTTGTACAAATTACCCACCGTTTGTCGCCGACAAATGTACATAAATGTTCCGAAATCAGTAGATGGGCATTGGGCTTTAGGGGAGACGTCGGTCGTAGTTGGTAGATGTAGGACAGCTAGGCAAGGGCGAGCCATTGATTAGTGAACCACATCCTTCAGATGTCCTTTTGTCGCCGACAAGATGTGGTCTCTATGTTCCAAAATCGGTGGCAAAAAGGTTATCAACAGGTTGATAAATCTAGTTGCCGAGAATGGAACGTTGGTAATTGGGGCTTGATTGGGTTACGTAATTTGCCTGTGACAGGTTCGCCAACTCCTATACGATTTGCTAAGTAATCGTTCAACCCTTAATTGGTAGATAGGCACTGGGCTATAGGAATAACATTAGAAAAAGATACTCAACGATCACCCCGGTAAAATGACAAAACTACGCCACGGTCGTAGTGGAGTGACACCATATGCGATTGACCAATCAGTGTCCAGGGCCCTGTTTTTCAGTCAAGACATAATCGCCCAACGATACCCTAAGATGCCTCCACGATTGGAAGACAATTTGCAAGACACAAAATGGCGGGTGTGCTATAGACACGGTCTCAGTGCGGCGCGCTCGATCGCCGCTAAAAGTGTCTCAAGTCTAGAACTGTCTCAGGCTCTATCAAAGCTCACTGTGTGTATATAGAGGATTTCCCGTGCTTCCCATACGAATCTAGTAATGAAATTTTAACACGAGTAAGGTATACATATAACTTATAATCGTACCAAATATGAAGAAGATGGGCCACACCGTTTCGAAGATATCGGCGTTTGAACTTCGTCATAGCAAATTTCTGCTCTGGCCATTGCACCCTCCCACCTCCAGTGAACTCGAGGTCACTGCATAAATTAGAGTCACGTGAGCGTGGGGGTACACTGGCCACCAGAGCAGAGATTGCTATGACGAACTTCAAACGCCGATATCTTCGGAACGGTGCGGCCGATTTTCTTCATATTTGGTACGATTATAGGTTATATGTATACCTTACTCGTGTTAAAATTTCATTGCTTAATTCCTACGGGAAGTGAAGTTGCGCATTCTGTACGACATGTCCATAGATGTCTTAGGTCTAAGACAATTTGGAAGACATTTGGAACCACGTGACCCTAAAGATGTCTTATCTATAGTACACCTGACTGCAGCCTAAGTGCTCTTGACGGACAATCGTTGGCCGATCCCCAAAGATGTCTTATCTATAGTACACTGACAGCTGTAAGATATCTTACAAAGAGGATATCGTGACTGAAAAACAGGGCCCAGGATTCCAGAGAAAAGACAAGATATCAACATGGAGATTTGAGTAATCTATACTTAGATAATCGGTGTGCACTGTCCTGTATGTCTGTTTCCAAACACAAAGATTTTGACCTGACAATTCTAACTGCAAATCAACTTATGTCTTTGATATTTTCAGATTGTGTGTTGTATAAAAAATATTCTACAACATAGGAAATGCATTTCAACATCAACTAGTTTTATCCCTTCCCCTGACATTTAACGTGAAACAAAAGTCGACAAACAATCAAAACCTAACCGAAATCCCAAAGAAACCAAACCCAAAGAAACACAATTGGAATCGATTTATTTTTGGCTTGGAACTCGAAAGGCAAGGGTCCCTTGTTAGGTCAGAACATTTTCTTCTAAGTGATTCCCTCAATTTGCATCCTCGGTTCAATCATTTCTGGTCATTAAGCCTTCGTTGCCGATGCGTAAACTGCGAAAATTAGGGTTATTTATTACCAAAATATTTGTAAATCTAATGATGATGATTGTTTCATACCAAGTTCGGTGGCTAAGTGGTAGGAGTGTTCGCCTCGAGCATGGGAGGTCGTGGGTTGAAACCCCGGTCGGGTCATCCCGAAGACTTACACAAAAATGGTACCCACTGCACATTCGGTTTAACACCCGCCATTAGAGTGAGGAGTAGGGAGAACGGCTCAATAGCCGAATTTGGCGATTGAACACATAATATTACCCCCCCAAAAAAAGAAGAAAAAAAAAACTACGGACGTTGTGAGGGTACATAACATAATAACAAAATTGAAGCATTTAGAATAAACATCACTAGTTTCGGTTTTTGACATTTTCGTTGCATTATTGTCATCAATGAGTGTTAATAGTGACTGTATAAAGAAGGATTTATTAATGGTTTATAAAATATTGGGTGTGGATAAGATGTTGATAAGACATTTGTAATATTGATGTCGATTAAATACATTGATAAGAGACACGGGTATTGGTAGTGTTGATACAGTGGATGAGAATATTTATTATCCATCGTATACAAGGACCCCATTGAAAATGTATGGGGACTCATGACCCATTGTATAAAACCTGTCAGATACCTGTGGTATACGGATTCAAACATGTGGTATACAGCCTCAAAACCATGGTATACTTATATTCATGTACCTCACATGACGTTTGTCTGAGACAAAACCTACTGAGATTCATGTACCTCACAGGACGCTTGTCTTGTACAAATCCTGCTGAGATTCTTGTACCTCACAGGGTGTGTGTCTGAGACAAATCCTGCTCAAGGAAAAGTCGGTGACAAACCCCAAATCAGCGGGGGGAGGGAAGGGGGTGAAAAGGGGGTGCATAATGGGGTCTGCGATATTGCAAGGAAACCATGGCACACTTAGCAATATTGTACCGTAAAAATGTCTCAAGGGGTGTTTTACGGCGACTTTTCCGCTAAAAACGGGAAAAGTCGCCTAGTGTGCGTTGGTCTTAACATGTTATATTTTTCTGCTTGTGACTTTTGACTTTTGGATGCCACCTCCCGCTGGGCGGGCCGTTGGCCCGGGTCTCGGGTCCTGGAATTATGCTTTGGGGTCTTCCAAGCCTGGAAAAATCCTGGAATTCTCACAGAGAGACTGGAAAAACCTGGAAAACCCTGGAAAATATAGTTTTGCATAAAAACAATCTATTTAGTATAATTCAATATCATACATGATATTGAGTTAAAATATATAGGTATAAATAAATGTAAAAAAAAACCATGATTGCCAAAATGGTCCACCTCGCATCTATTTTGTAGCTACCAGAAGCCAGTTATCCATTGTTGAGACTTTCAGAAAGGGAAAGTCTCAAAGAAAGTCTCAGGGAAAGTCTCAAAGTGTGCATGCATAGGCCTTGAGATTTTCGGGTAACCTCCTGCTGGGGTGACCGACGCCCGAACAGAATTTGTCGCCGACTTTTCCTAACCCATGCTGTGTTTATTGCACCCCCCTTGCGATATTTTTGCTAGAAAGTCTCAAGCATATCGCAAGGAAAAAAGTTGCCTAGTGTGCGTTGGTCTTTAGATTCATGTACCTCACAGGGTGTTTGTCTGAGACAAATCCTTCTGAGATTCATGTACCTATCAGGGTGTTTGACAGAGACAAATCCTTCTGAGATTCTTGTACCTCAAAGGGTCTTTGTCTGAGACAAATCCTGCTTAGATTCATGTATCATACAGGGTGTTTGTCTGAAACAAATCCTTCTTAGATTCATGTACCTTACCGGGTGTTTGTCTGAGACAAATCCTACTGAGATCCATGTTCCTTACTGGGTGTTTTTTCTGAGACAAATCCTGCTGAGATTCTGTACTCAAACACAATCTTTTCCTCTAATTTGTAGGGTTCCATTTCCATACCAAGGAGCAGAATCTTATGAGATTTTGGACCCTGGGAGGTACATGAATCCCCCAGTTCGAATTCCACTTTATGTACTTTTGGTTCAAAGCACGCCTACTATATTCCTTATGGGTGTAGACCTTCCTGTATAACATGCTGACCAAAGGCCACTTTCAGCGGTAGTTAAAGCTATATTCAGGAGTCTTTGTACAGTGAAATAATAGGTTAAGAATTTCAAAGTTCTTTTGTCGACCTATAAATTAAAAAACTTAATTGTGAAGTACTATGAGAAAACGTGGTTACTGAGCCCGTACGAGTGGCCGTTCGAGGTCATTTGATGAAAAAATACGGCCCGACGCCGAAGGCGAGAGGGCCGTATTTTTTCATCAAATGACCGAGAACGGACACTGTACGGGCTCAGTCACTACGTTTTCTTATTACTATACACCTTTCAATTGTTTAAATTTGTTTAAAATGGATATTTTATCTACTTACCTGCATCGCACTTCGGCACCCATTCGACTCCCTTCACCAAGTTGAAACACTACGGCCCGCTGTCACTCACTCCGAAAGTCTTAGCTACAACTCTTTTCATTGGTTCATTAACTTCCAGCCAATCAGAGCCCACCTTTCATTTCAATCATTCTTCAAGCACATATTCCCTTCCGCGTTACGTACAAAACCTACACTGGAGAGTGACGCTCTGTTTTTGAACGTGGCGGGATCCACTTTGACCAGTACTGGACGAGCGGCCATCGACATGACACGGATATTAACACGTTATATTTCTGGACTTTATAGTTAAGTATTTATGACATTATAACATTACTTTCACATACATATGATGTCATATCATCCCTAGATCATCTATATATAATTAATTATTGACCAAACCAACAATTTACAACAAAATTCGACATTTTATTCAACTTGAATTTGACTTTCGAGTCACGAACTCTACAGTTTGTACATCCGGCGAAGCCACATCTACTTATTCTCTACTCGCTTCTACATTTTGATATTTATGTTAATCGTCGTAGCCTGAAATTTAGCACTTGAAAGCAAACCTTTCACAAACTCTTGTTGTGAGATTATTTTCGAATTTACTGTTTTTAAAGAATTTTGATCAGCATCTTCTTGTCTAGGAACCGCCAACTCCAGATTCATTTCCTCTTCTTCTTCTAGATCTCGTAGGAAATTTTGGGTCAGCATCGGATCCTGAAAAAACAATACAATTTTCATAAATTATATGTAATGGAACTTTCACAATGTTCATATGAATTATTTAGCACATTCTAAATCATTTATACCTACATTTTCAGCGTCGCTGTCTTCAACCACGGACTCACGGCCGGCCGTAGGAGCAGAGGCCGCTTGCTTCCCCCGCTTCGTCGGTATCAGCTGATCACTCTGCGCTGACTGGAAGTGAATCATCAACAACACATGGATTACAATTATTATGATACAGATATATAACTACAAGAAATTCTCCATAACCCTTGTAATGTAGAGGCGGAACCTTGCAAGACGCGGAGTTAATATATTTATTTATTATGGCATTTTATATTCAACCAACCTCAACGGTTTTTGGTGCTCGTCCCGCTGCTGCTGAAACCGGTCGCTTACGAGACTGTGGGAGCTCTGCAGGCGGAGGAAGTGCGAGCTGTGGATCCATCTGTGTTTTATAAGAGAAAAAAACCAGAATTTTGTTTAAAAAATATGAAATCAATTTGGAGAAATACCCATTATAATTCATTATTTATGAAAAGTGCCATTTTTATTAAAAATACGAACTGCACTGTGTTGGATATGTACCTGGATCTGACGACTTGATGGACCTGTCAGGGCGACGGCTACGGGTGAGTTGAATGATTTGCTTCCTTTGTTTAAGATGTCGTACATCTTCTTTTGCTGTGCCAAACTCGCCGTAGCATACGATTGGAGGGACTGTACGTTACGGTGCCCAGACAATTGGGCCACTATATTAGGTGGAACACCTGCATGTATCAATTGTGTGCAAGTAGTCTTGCGAACAGAGTGATTAGTTATCTTCTTATGAATTAATCCAGCCTTTTCTGCAGCATTCTTCATAATTTTCGACAACTCGTTTTTGCCCATTGAGAGCCGTGAATACCACATGTTACTACCGGCCGCCCGTTTATGATTTACTGTCAAGTAGAACGCATAATCGTCCTTCAGCGTATCACTCGGCCTGTGACTTTCGTACAATTTCAACAGTCGTACAGGGCATTTCTCTGGTTCTTCGTCATTAGTCCACATTTTTGGTACGAACGAATGTGAGCAATTTCCATCCCCCTGTCTCGTTTTAGTCGTTCTTTCTTTAAAACGTATGAATTCATTTCCGTTTCGATCCCTATCTAACTGAAGATCTCCCCAGCGTAGTTGTCTGGATTCTTGTCTGCCTCTAAGGCCCAATGTTTTCGTCGTCAAGAACCAGATCGAATTACGCAGGCCTGATGAATGGGAGGCGTCAAAAAAACCCGAATCCCATATAGCTTGCTCATCCTCCTCTGTCAAGGGGTCGCACTGTTTAGAAAAATTACAGAAACAAGGGAAAATTGTTTAATATCATGGCATAAATATTTTATTTATTTGTTAAATATTCATAAATAAATGTATTTCTTATGAATTAAATTTTACTTACGCGGTTTGGGTGATTCCCGTGGCCTTGGGACTTTAGTTCACGCTTTTTACCCGCTAGAACTTCTCGGGCGGGCCTGAACAAATCTGATTTTGTGATGTTTTCTCCATAGCTGTGCAAATCCAAGTATCTTTTAATCGAACCATAGATCCCCGAAAGGCTTTCGGGTTCATAATTGCTTCCATCTTTACGTTGGGCACCTATGAAAAATGAACCCAGCAGTACATTCAATCTAGCAGGTGATATTCCGTGTATAGGCCCAACCTCTCCACAGCTGCGACAATATATTTCAAAAGCCGTAACATCTCGAGCTGTTTTTTTTCGCGTTTCGTTGCTTTTCGTTCGCTCAATGTATTTTTGTAGAGTCTCGTCACTCGGACCATTTTCTACAGCATTATCTTCATGTTCTTCGTTCGTATTTTCTACTTGTATTATATCAGAAACATCGAATTCAGTCATTTCGCTCAAATCCTCTTCCATCTTGGCAGACGACTGACGCTAGCACGTCATACGCATAGTAGTGATCGAAGATTTTGCTATTTATTTTTAAAATGTTGCAGAAATATATTTAAAGGTATTTTTATTCGCTAGATTTATAATTCATTACGACCTATAAAATGTATAACTGTAAATATTCGCTCTTTAAGTTTTTCCCGTGATTTCACATGTTGTTTACATTTTGCAGATCCACTTCCGGTTTGCTTCGCAACGCCGTAGATTCAAACCGTGAGTACCCCTTTTCTCTTTTATATTTACAAAATGGCAAGGAAATGTATTCACAACTTCTCATGTTTGTTTTTTACCCCGTCCATACGCTTTAGTTTGTTACTTGCTCTATTTATATTTACGGCTAGCGTTACGCTAGCGTTGAAGCGTACATATGGGCGCCGCCATCTTGTTTTTTTTTTACACTGTCACTGCTCTCGCGCTATCGCGATATATTTCAGTTGTGAGCCAAACGTCTGGTATGGCGGGCACGTACATTTTTACATTGTGTAGCCTATGGGAATCTCTACGGCCCCCCCTACGGCGGGCCTGAACGTTATTTATACGACACCCCTAGCAGCGGGTAGTATTTCATACATGTTCGGCCATAGGTGTATAGTAATATAGTATACACCTACTATATTCTATGATGGTTTCAGGAGAATGTCATGGGTTTTACTATGTGAAAAAACAACTTCTTAGAATTTCTATATATCCTTATATAATGTTTTCACAATATTGATCTCTACATCAATGACTTATGCGGTGACCCCGGCTTTTTAAGTTGGATATATGTTCTACAACTCTTTCAGATCATCGTTATCAATCTCGGGAACACTAATATGGGTTTTACCTTTCAAATTCATATTCAATTTTCATATTCAATATTCAGGAAAATGACAAGCCAAATCATCCGATATGCCTTTAAGTAATAATTATTTGTAATATACTCAGATGAAGCTATCAGGGAGCTGTTTCAAAACGTGGGTTAAGTCTATGGTTTTGAAACAGCTCCCAGGATATCTTCAGCGGATTCGGGTTTTGCCAGATGTTTTACCACAGTAAGAACTATTTGAGAAACTATTTGAAATGACAATCCCTCATGCAATCATAATTGTGTTCATATTGAATTTATGGAGGCATTTTATATCAAACATCAATTAATACGTGCACATTGTGCTGTCATCCTTCATCTCATAGCTTGTCAGCAGTACAGGTAGTTGCCCCAACAAAAGGACATCCGCATTAAAAGGTCAAGTGATTAATTGCACGTCTCATTTGAAACTCAACCCTTGTCTTTCAATTTGAAACCATGCCACTCCTCCGCTTTTTTAGAAGATGTATACATATTTGTTTGCGTTAAAAACAGATATTCCAGTAAAGAAAAGCCTTTTGAAAAACCCTGTAATTTTTTTATTTTTTTTAAAACTAAAATGCTGATGCATGATTGATAAATACATTACCTGGTAAGCAGCTGAGTTTTTTGTAAATGGCAACATCGTGTGTACTAGGACGAGAGCACAGATTAAAGTTTTAAAATTAAAACTTAATTGCTAAATTAAAGTTGGCAGTTATGTAGAAAGGTCATTAGAAGAACTCCTAGCTTAGACAGGAATATTGTCCTAAAAAGAGGCCTAGAAATGCACTTTCGTGGCAAATTCTTGTAAACACCCTGGAATGTGGCTACTTTGGGATAATTTGGCTCGTATTTTTCATTTGTGATATCAATTTTGCTCT
The DNA here is from genome assembly GCA_950022655.1 of Alentia gelatinosa. NCBI lineage: Eukaryota > Metazoa > Annelida > Polychaeta > Phyllodocida > Polynoidae > Alentia > Alentia gelatinosa. The sequence continues at coordinate 7,179,061 of OX465588.1, read as the reverse complement.
AAAAGTGGACATTCTATACACCTGAGAATTCAATGGGAACCACACAAATTAACATTTCGGGGCTTAAATCTAATGTTAAAGTGAATATTCATAGGCAAACAATGTCAAAATGTAGTTTTCTATAGATATATCAAAACATATTGATACATCCAAAATTTCGATCAGCCTACCTGTGAAATCTTTAACATGGTTACCATGACAACACACTAAAATAGGCAATCAGGCCCATATGGCCTACTCTCTTTTATCATCCACCTAATACAAAGTGTCCATAGAAAACACATAGGGATTATGTATGGACATACCCGACGCATACGGATATGTTGTATGCTCCAGGTGGCGCATACGGAAAATAGTTCTTACGGAAAAATAGTGCATAATCAAAACGAACTGATATTGACATGCCACTTGTCCAGAAAAAGGTGGATGATGAATATGATATAGACTGGTTTCAGATAAAAGCGGTTGTATGCTCCTCTGAGTTGCCTCTGTGCAATATCCTCGCATATGCTCGGATATTATTATATACCTATGCACAAAGTCAGAGTAAATACATACTGCTCCTAGGGGTACAGTTATCGTACACAGAATGCACTGTATGCCGTGATTCTTTGTACCGGTGCCTTTGGGTATCGACAGACTGCACCCTTTGACTAACAGACTGCATCCTTTGAGCCTCACCTGCACGCTTTGACTGACAGACTGCACGCTTTGAAAAAATAATGCAATCTGATTGGTCGAGAGGCCGACAACAGAATTCTAGGTGCAAGATTCAAAAATGGCGGATTGCTTCACTTCGCGGGTTCCGTGGCGTCGTACAGTAACCACGGAGCGAGTTAGTGTGAAAATACATAAAAAATCGAGGTGGAATACGATAACGAACCACGTGATATACTTTAGATAGCTTAGATATGCGAGAAATATCGATTTTGATATGTTCACGGGCCGAGCAGGCGACTCATCGATGTCATCAAATAGCGGAGACACTGCACCGCTCGAGTGTAGCTGTCCGACGGCACGATCGAGCGTAGCAGGGTGACCGTACGTTAATTTATGCGGCGCTATAATGTATTCGCACCTGCGCGGTGATCACTTCCGGTTATCAACATCCAGCATGTCTGCTAGCGTACACATCGTGTTTGAGAGTTGTGCCAAGTGATTTTGACGTCAAATTACGGTCAGTTTTAGCGAATTAAGACCGAATTAAGGTATATGATAATATGAAACCATAGTGATGGTGCCAATACGGGGTAGATTTACTAGTTGTTTCGGAGAAATTCGTTTAGAACAAATTTCTCCCAAACAACTCATAAATCTACCCCATATTGTCACCATAACTATGGTTTCACATATTACTACCCGTCTGAAACTAGACAATATTGTGTATGTATTCCCTGTCATAAATTGTGCAGAAAATCATGACTTATTGAACCTATCTTGATATCACATATAAGAGAAGGCTCTATAGAAAATTTCTGAATTCTAAAATGGAACAATAAAATGTTCCCCTGGCAACAGGTAGCCTAGAAACATTCTTTTGGGGTTCAAGTGTGGTCTTATTTGCAAAAATTTGAGCAATAATTCAAGAGATCTTGCATCTAGGCCAGCTTTTCACATATAATGTCCATCTAAATATCATAATTCTTTTCTGATAAACTAAATGAGCAATTGGCCGCATCAAACCATTGGTTAACACGGCAACCACATTGGTCAAAGCGGTCTTTTTTCGTGTATTTAACCCTTTGATATAGAGTTTGACCTTATTCCTTAGCCTAAGCCTAAGCCTAACCCTAACCCTACCCTAACCCTACCCCTAACCCTTTCCTTAACCCTAACCTTTTCCCTAATCTTAACCTAACCTTATCCCTAATCCTATCCCTAACCCTAACCTTTTCCCTAATCTTAACCTAACCCTATCCCTGATCCTATCCCTAACCGTTTTGCACTATGCGCTTGTCCGAGATTATGTTACGATTCCTAAAGGTTAATGGTATAGTCAGTAAGACATGAATACAAAGCAACAGAATGTTAGCAGGAAGAAACTTCTAGAGCGATCGCCTGTATAAGGAAGTGAATGGTCACGTGACTTGCTGATGTAAGCAGCTGAGGAGTACACCTCCGCTGTAGCTGCAGAGAAGCAGCACTTCGGTACGAGGAGTAAGATCGGGAAGAGCTGAGAAAACCTGCTCCCGCTGGAGTAGGGTTTGCGATTAGGCGCCGGAGTGAAGCCGCCTACTATGAACATTCACTGCGTGAAGCCATTCTCTCTGTGTGTTGCTTACAGACCGACATGTGAGTAACTAACTCTCAGTGGAGAGTACACAGAGCGGATGAACTGGACTAGCAACTTAGAGTCTAAGATAATGAACTAGCAACCTAAAAGACTAATTAAGGGACATAATATAAACCCCCACTACGGTGCAATTCCCCAAACCTAACCCTATCCCTAACCCTAACCCTATCCCTAACCCTATCCCTAACTTGAACCTGTCCTTAACCCAATCCCTAACTAGTCAGACCTTTCATTCTACATAAAATTGTCTTAATCATAAGTATCTGAAACGGGTCGAGTTCTCCAACCGAATTCTCCAAAACGGGTCGAGTTCTCCAGACAACTACGGGTCGAGTTCGTTTCGGGTCGAGTTCTCCGCTAACTGTGGAGAGGAGGGGAGACATCAGTCGGCAATGACCACTCCTGACCATAGGCTCTGATCTAAGATTTTAATTGCATATGTCACCTGTGGCATATAAATATTATATGGCATAACAATAGCATACAGTCACACCATGTTAAATCTATGGAGATTTATATAAGGGGTTATAGAGGATACTTATGAAAGTTTAGAGTCAGAGCTTGTATGCCATCAAGTTTTAATCGCGTAGTAATTCACAAGGCAAAGCTGCATGAATTACGTAGTGATTCAAATTTATCTTATCCTTGATATTGACTAATGAGCTAACATTTGTGACCTTATCCCCATTGGATACTTTTCCTAAATATCTAATGGGCGTTAGATACGAGTTCCAAATGTTAAGTCTATGGAGAAAAAAATACCAGGGGTGCAGTCACATTATGTTAAGTGTATGGAGATTTATATGAGGGGTAGGATAATAACCATGGCATACAGTCACTCCATGTTAAATCTATGGACATTTATATGAGGGGTAGGATAATAACCTAGCATACAGTCACACCATGTTAAGTCTATATAAATTTATATGAGGGGTAGGATAATAACCGTGGCATATAGTCACACCATGTTAAGTCTATGGAGATTTATATGAGGGGTAGGATAATAACCTTGACATACAGTCACACCATGCTAGGTCCATGGAGATTTATATGAGGGGTAGGATGATACTCGTGGCATACAGTCACACCATCTTAAGTCTATGAAGATTTATATGAGGGGTAGGATGATAACCATGGCATACAGTCACACCATGTTAAATCTATGGAGATTTATATGAGGGGTAGGATAATAACTATGCCATCCAGTCAGACCATTTTAAGTCTATGAAGATTTATATGAGGGATAAGATGATAATCGTGGCATACGGTCACACCATTTTAAGTCTATGGAGATTTATATGAGGGGTAGGATAATAACCATGCCATCCAGTCACACCATGTTAAGTCTATGGAGATTTCACATTAGGGGTAGGATATGTAGATCTATTGTGATATAAACTGATGGAGAATCGTGTCGGGGAGTTTGAGGGTATTCAGCACATGATTCCTTTACGTAAATGAGAATGGGACACGAGCCATTGAATGAAATCCAATAGTGGTTCTCCTTGCATGATCTCTATTACAAAAACAGGACACTGAAATATCACATTCTAGCACGCGTTTTGGAATATCTGAGGGTCTTCTCTGTCATGTGTGTCTGTTATCGAAGAGTTTTTTTGTTGTTTTTTTATATTGTGTTTAGTGTGATAATGCTTTTTTTGTTTATGATATATTGGCAGTCTCCATTGTGTTTTTTAGAACACATATGATGCCCGTCCGTAAGAGTAGTCAATAATTCCTGCAAATCATGACAAGAACACTAGCTGGGGAATACATCTACATTGGGAAGAGGACAAAACAATAGAATTTAGTTATTCAAAATATATATTCTTGAAATGCGGTAATTTAGGTGCATTGAATCATAACAAAAAAAGCTTGGGAATTCATCTACATTGGGAAGAGGACAAAACAATAGAATTTAGTTATTCAAAATATACATTCTTGAAATGCGGTAATTTAGGTGCATTGAATCATGACAAAAAAAAAGCTTGGGAATTCATCTACATTGGGAAGAGGACAAAATAGAATTTAGACATTTAAAATATAGATTCTTAAAATGTGTTAATTTAGGTGCATTGATTTATGACCAAAAAAAAGCTTGGGAATTCATCTACATTGGGAAGAGGACAAAATAGAATTTAGACATTAAAAATATATATTATTAAAATGTGTTAATTTAGGTGCATTGAATCAAAAGCAAAAGCTGGGGAATACATCTACATTGGGAAGAGGCCACAGCAATAGAATTTAGATTTTCAAAATATAAAGTCTAAAAATGCGTTTTTTAGGTGCATGAAATCATGACAAAAACACAAGCTGGGGAATACATCTGCATTAGGAAGAGGCCACAGCAATAGAATCTAGATATTCAAAAAATAAAACTTTATTTTAGGTGCTTGAAATAAAGGCGCATTCTGAGGACAAAGGTTGTGTCACTTGTGATGCAACAAGAGCACACGTGATTCCTCTTACAAAGGTGAATGTCAGTTGAGGTAATGGCACACCCAGAGAAATCAGAGGCTGCAAGGCACTGTTAAAATGAGGAGACAAAGGGGGAAAGAGAGAAAAAAAGGTGGAGGAGGAAAAAACAAACAAAAAACAAGGGCAAGCTGCCGTGTAAGAGTTTGATTGTGTTTGAAATACTATGGTATTACTAAATGGGATGTCCCTCTAATCATAGAATAAGGACGGTGCTATGATGACATTTTATGGTTGGTGCTGAATTCTATACTTCATATGTGAATGAACATGATAATCAAGATCGAAAATCATGAATATACACTCAGGAAAAAATGAATGTATGTACTAATGTGTTTATCAAGACAGAAAATTATGATTATATACCCAGGAAAGAATGAATGTATGTATTACAAGTGAAATAAAGTAGGAGCTTGCTCAATTAAAAAAAAAAAAAAAGCGAAACCATTCAGTTTTTATCCATGCTTTTCTAGGTGTTTTTTTTCTGAGATTGAGAATCTGTTTATGTGTGCTTCATGCCTGTATGCCTTTTAAAACCTTTCCCTTTCAGTGTTTTACAACGACACTGTACCATTGATGTCCTCATTATTTATATTTTGTGTCGAAAAAACTTTTTGTGGTCGAAGCAAATTGGTCGAAGTAGTCTACTGTTACACTATCATTTCCCCCTGAGGTTACTTAAAGGGGGTGTTCCACTGGACCGACGGTAGCCGATTCCGTAGCCATACAATCGCCGATTATTATCGGATACCCTAGAATTTCTCAAATCTTTGAAAATGGTAATTTATTAAACTATTACTATCAGAATTTAATGAATTACAATACGTGAGCTTCCTCTTAAAGGCCCAGGAACAATTGATCGGGTGAGAAATCGGCCTGGTGGATTGTGCCCTTTGGACAGGCATCTCTATGCCACCTTTGATGCAATGTTTTCAAGTTGTAGAAAACCTATACTTAATAGCATTGGAATGACATGTCCCTGACTATCGCAATGGTGATGCATCCTTTCAAATCTAACAGTAATATAAAGAAACAGGCTTCCTGTGTGTTAAGTTTCCGGATTACGAACTCGTTTCGCCGGATGTTCAAACCGAGGTCTTTTGTTTAGTGCGGAAAGCCATAGTTACCGTATATATAGCTACGTGTTGTATTTACGTTAGTTACGAGAGTAGGTATAAAGTAATATACGACCAGGGTGTACAGAAACCACATATAAACATCTGTTTTAAAGATTTGAATTACAAAACAAGCACGAGTCCACCAAATATAACTGAAGTGGCTTTTATCGTATTCGTTGTGGGTAAAGCGCCAGATCCACCAAGGCGACCAAGCGAATGCGTCTGCGATCCATGCGACTGTGCGAATCCCATGCGATGATATTCAATTTATTGAATATTGTCGTAAAGCGCCAAATCCACTAAGGCAACCAAGCGAATGCGTCTGCGATCCGTGCGACTGTGCGAATCCCATGCGATAATATTCAATATATTAGATATTGTCGCAAGGCATTCGCATGTCCATGCGAACGTCTGCGAACGTCTGCGAACGTCTGCGAACGTCTGCGAACGTCTGCGAACGTCTGCAAACCCAACTTCGCATGTAAAATCGCCTTAGTGGATCTGGCACTTAATGCATTGGCATGTCCATGCAAACGTCTGCGAATGTCTGCGAACGTCTAAAAATGTCTGCGAACCCAAATTCGCATGGAAAACCGCCTTAGTGGATCTGACGTTTAACAGTATGGTCTTAGTAAACCTTCGTGTCAGCAGTAACATAAGTTAACGGTATCCAGGGGCGAAACGGTCTAGAGCTTTGTGGAATCCCACTTAAGACAAGTCTTTTCCTTGGAATTGTCAGCGACAATCACCCCTTACAAGGAACAGAATCTCATGAGATTTGACTCTAAAGTGGGATTCACACGATGGGATAAATGGACCTGACACTGATGTACTTCACACCTTTTGTTGGTGAAAATGATTTGCCAGCACCAGGGTTTGAACACCCGACCTCCAGCACAATTGCCTGATGCCTAACCTATGGCTCCACAGAGTTGGCTGATGCAATACACCCCTAAGACCCCAAGTTAAGCTGATATGACTGAGCCAGTGCTGGGGCAAGAGTAGAATTATAGAACCTAAGATAGTTCTATATTTGTCTAAAGCTAAGAACATTTTAGCGGCGATCTACGTGGCGCACTAAGACTGTGTCTATAAGACAGCGGCCATCTTTTTTCTTGTAAAAATGAACTAGATTCTCTAAGATAACTTAGCAGAACTCACCCTACTGTCTTGGCTAAAAAATAAGGCCCTGGAATAATATAGAATGGATGGAAACTTCCAAATTAGTTGAACACAGTCAGGATGATTAGATGAGGATGAGTATTACATAGTTTCATAACAAATTGGAGAGCTACCACAGGCACCATGCATGATTGACTATCTATGTAATGGAAATGAACTAGCATAACTATGTTGAAGTACTGAGACATATTAGGGGTGTCCATTAGGCATCGTTCTACTGTAATTCCTATGGCTAAAGATGTACCAAGGGTGAGATATACACAATAATGACTGGTTTTGATTATAGACGGCCGTAACCTACGAGTTGTTGATGCGTAGTAATATCCAAGTGATTAGTGAGGATATAACGTCGTCAACTACGAGGAGATTACGGACACTCGTAATCAAAACCAGTCGTTCTTGTATTTATTATCCACCTTTAAAGGATTAGATTAGAAAAACTAGTTAACCTAATGGGCACGGCTTATCGCACCGCATTACTATCGGTAAAATTAATTTTACCGATAGTAACAAGGTACAATAAGCCGTCCCCATTAGGTTAGCAAGTTCCACTTGTACTATACACCTCATATATATGTAAATATTCAAAAACTTACCAAAATAAGTCCACTCCAAAGCCAAAATTAAACTCGCTTGGGAGGGCGGAAGTTGTTTTCTGCTACACACCACGCATGATGTTCATAGCCGCGAATTCGTAAATAAAATTCGAATCTGTTTGAAAATAGTTTTCTTTGGTATTAATATTCTCATGATATTATCTATTAATTTCTTGTTTGATTTTTTTTTATCTGAATCACGTCATAAATAGGTCACTTGATTTTCTTAAGCAATAAGATCAAGCTTTCAAAGTTGGTGGTACGGTGCCATACCGGCACAGTATGGTGGTACGGCTCAACTTCCACTTGCAAAGCAGAGAGTGGTATTTGGAGTATTTTAAGGTATAGGTGTATAGTACTTAGTCCATTGCAACAAAGAGTACATGTAGTTCCAGATTACGCAACAACACTGTCAAGTATGGTAGTAATTCGGTGTATTCTATGCCAGCTTTATAGTTCGCTATTTTTCTGTGTTTTCAGCATACAAAACGTTTTATGACAGTGATTTCTGATGGTAAATGAGATTATTTTGACTGATTAATTAATATTGAATGAACATTATATAAACTTATTATGAAGTAAATTATGATTTAACCTCATTTTAGCACGTACTTTTTTCAGGAATCTCCTGCAGGAGATTCTCACATGCCAGAATCTCTGGGTAGCTGTTTCCAGGTGCTCTATATCATTCCTGTGGAGACCTCGTATTCGGTGGATAATAAAAAGGGCATTCTCACCCCTCAGGGTCGTAAAGTGTGGGGACATCCTCGCCCTGGGAGCTACCAAACACCCAGCCCGTCCGGAAAGATTTAACGTGGTGTTAACTAATGAGAGGTCTGCCAAGCAGCTTCAGGCCAATGCCCATCTGCCGATTTCAGAGCATTTAAGTACCTTTGTCAGCGACAAACGGAAGGTAATTTGTCACAGCCTAGGCATCCTAAGGGAGTCAGCCGTAGTCTGTAGAAATAGGACAGCTAGACAAGGGTGAGCCACCGCTTATTAGTGAACCACTGCTTAGTGAACCACCTCGTTCAGATGTCATTTTGTCTCAGCAAGGGCATCCTAAGGAAGTCGGCCGTAGTCGGTAGATGTAGGACAGCTAGGCAAGGGTGAGCCACTGATTAGTAGACTGATTTGCTTAGGACTAATATCCACCAACCCCATCTCCTCAATGTCTGCAGATCGAGTGAAGAGTTACGTAATTTGCCTGCGACAAGTTCACCGACTCCCATACGATTTGCAAACTAATTGCTCAACCCTGAATCGGTAGATGGGCAACAGGCTTTAGTGAACCACCTCCTTCAGACGTCCTTTTGTCTCAGCAAGGGCATCCTAACGGAGTCGGCCGTAGTCTGTAGAAATAGGACAGCTAGGCAAGGGTGAGACATCAATTAGTGAACCACCTCCTTCAGACGTCCTTTTGTCGCAGACAAGTTGTGGTTTCTATGTTCCTAAATCGGTGGCAAAAAGTTTATCAACATGTTGATAAATCTAGTCACCGGGGTGCATAATCATATCTCTGTCTGTAAGTGTAGACTGATTTGCTTAGGACTAATACCCACCACCCCCTCTCCTCGATGGCCGCCGGTCGAGCGAACGGGTTACGTAAATTGCCTGTGACAAGGTGAACGACTCCTATACGGCTTTTTAGAACTAAAGCCGGATGCCGGAATTCAAATGTAAATTGTAACAGATAATCTTATTACCGCGCGGATTGCTGGGATATACTCTCATATTAGATTAGTTTTTATATATTGTACGTCTTTTTGCAATGAACTTTTTGTTCGGCTGGTACATGGTAGAGCGCCTACGGGTGATTGTGTTTTGTCATTTTTCTGAATAAAAAAAAATGCAACATAGAAATAAAATGGAAGATTTTAAAAGAAAAATAAAGAAATATAAAAGTATTTATCATCAACACCGAATGGTGGGATGCTATTTTTATCTTACTTGAGTTTTGCACTATTTTTTTTCATACGCACTATGTATTTTCCTGATGCGCCGGTTATTGCAGCCCGGAGCATATAACATATCCGTATGCTGCGGATATGTGCATACAGAGATTTGCTATGGGCATTTCGTGTCAGGTGGATAACAAAGTAGATGACCTTACCGAACCTGTATGACTCAGAGTCTGTGAGGAGGCAGAATGGTTGTCTGAGGGCGCCAATCATGTATAGTGGAGTCCAGGGCCCTGTTTTTCAGTCACAACATAATCGGCCAACGATATGCTGAGACATCTCTGCGATTGGAAGACAATTTGCAAGACACAAAATGGCGGCTGTGCTATAGACATGGTCTCAGTGCACTGCGTTCGATCGCCGCTAAAAGTGTCGCAAGTATAGAACTGTCTCAGGTTCTATCAAACCTCACTGTAGGATTTTCTGTGCTTCTCATAGAAATTAAGCAATGAAATTTTAACACGAGTAAGGCATATATATAACCTATAATCGTGCCGAATATGAAGAAGATATTTGCTATGGCGAAATTCAAACGCCAATATCTTCAGATTGGAGCTGCCGATCTTCTTCATATTTGGTACGTATCCCTTACTCGTGTTAAAATTGTATTGCTTAATTCTTATGGGGAGTGAAGTTGGGCATTCTGTACGACATGTCCATAAATGTCTTAGGTCTAAGACACTTTGGAAGACATTTTGAATCACATGACCCTAAGGATGTCTTGTCTATAGTACACCTGGCTGCAGCCTAAGTGTCCTCGAGGGATAATCGTTGGCCGATCCCCAAAGATGTCTTATCTATAGTACACTGACAGCTGTAGGATGTCTTCCATATAGGATGTTGTGACTAAAAAACAGGGCCCAGGTCCTTAGTATTTATATAGAACTGCATCTAGAATCGTATAAATAGACAATACTCCACAAGTTTGGATGGGCCGCAATCGTCAATGAGGGGAAGCCGAGTGACCATTATAGCCCATTTAAACGAGTGGAGTTGTGTGTATTTTACTATTCGAGTGCGGTTCTAAATTTATCTCACACTTTTTATGACATTAAATATCCTCAAGATTTTACAATAATTGGAACAGCCTTAGCAAATCCATATGACATCATCTCAAATTCACTACGCCACGGCTGTGGCGTTGTATTGTCTCTTTACGGGGTGATCGTTGAGTATTTTTTTCTAATGTTATTCCTATGGCTAAACTTGTACCAAGGGTGAGATAAAAACCATGGTCTGGTGGCAAGCGGTAAAGCCCAATACACATCTACCAATTCAGTGTTGAACGATTAGTTCCCAAATCCTGTAGGAGCTGGTGAACTTGTCACAGGCAAATTGTGTAACCCCTCAGTCCATGTCGGCCACCTAATCAGGGGCCATTTACCAATGTTCTGTTGTCGGCAACTGGATTTATCAACAAGTTGATAAACCTTTAGTGAGCGATTTAGGAACATCGAGCCACAACTTGTCAGCGACAAAAGAACATATCAAGGAGGGGAGGGTTCATCAACCATTGGCTGACATCTACTGACTAAGGCCGACTCCGTTAGGATGCCTTGCCTTGTTCGGAAACTGGTAAATGTGTATTGGTCTTAAAGGCATATCCTACAATTCACAATGGCGCCACCTGCTGATTTTTTTAAATAAAGTCAAATATTAGTCAAAACTGGTTTCTTGGGATTCATTCTAATTCTACATTAGTAAATTTAATATTTTGTTCAGTTTATCCAATCTCAATAGGTAAAATAGGCCAATTTGCATTTGCTTGATTTACATACGAAATCTGCTGAAAATATGGTTTTCTTCAATTCTTTCAAAAACAAGTACGGTAACTTAAGTTTTTTTAAAACATGAATAAGTAATACTATATATGTACTATATTCTGTGAAAATTTGAGGAAAAATGACTTGGGTTTAACTATGTAAAAAAATTTTTTTTAGAATTTCTATATGTTCTTGTATAAAATCATCATCATATTGATCTATAAATCAAAAACTAGCACGGTGACCCCCGATTTTGATGTTAGATATGTGTTCCACAATACTTGGGGATCATCATATAAAATTTTCAGGAAATTGACATGGGTTTTAATTTTGAAGCCAAATTGTCTGGTATGCCTTTAACCTGAAGTTTACATTAGACAACTAAATATGTGGCGACTGTAGATCGTCAAGACAGTGGTAGCAATGTCCACCTCAAAAGTCGTCGAGCTCAGAATGCGCCTGACTGTTTACACTGGCGATTATAAGTTTTCGCAGAATCGCCGCCCGTGTAGATGACTAATTCAAGGCCGCTTGAAATTGTTGCTGGCGTCAAAGCGTGACCAATAGTCGTGAGGTGGTGCCGAATTGCGTAATCTGATGTAATCAGATGATCTACAGTCGCCACGCGCTTGGTGTTTACAATAGATTATTTCTATCATTTTTCTGCTGAAAGTCGTCAGGAGGTGCAAAATGCCAGAATCGCCGGCAAGAATCGTCTAGTGTTAACGCCGGGTAAGCTGACTACTTCAGCCATGCAGCAATATGACGCCTATATATAGAGTATTTTCCATATAGCGCCTATATTGAATGGCAATCCATCCGGAAACATGACAACCCTTTACAGGGAGCTCCAGTCACACTGGGGCCTCCTCGCCTGAAGTACTGTCACCCCCTGACATCCAGGAGAGTAGGCTAATCATTAACAAGAAACAATTCCCCGAACGACAACAGGCATGCGGAAAGGAGAGAAGGCAGGAGCCAGAGGGCTGTTGAATAAAGTTCGTAAGTTTCCGGTGCTGGTCTGAAAGATGCGATAATTCCAACGACAACCAACATCCTGGACGATTTCATCCATTCAGTCTTGTATGACAAAACAGAATATATTTTTTAAATGAATGTATTAACTGAAAGTTCCAATTGGTGCTTGTCGCAGCCTTGTTGTGAGAAGGGGGGGCTTTATTACAGCATTGTTGGGGTATGTTGGGAAGTGCACGCTTCACCAAAATTTCCTATCGTTGACCTCTGCGACACCCTCCCGACACGCCATGACACTCCAGGACAAGGGTCCAGTCGTGGGGAAAATGGAACATGTTGGATATTGTCGTAGCCTTGTCGGAAGGCTCTGAACAAGCTTCCGATCGTGGCTTTGCTGTGGCCTTGTTGTAGACTCTTGTCAGGAACTGAGCCTCCAATCGTAGGCCAATCGTGGACCTTGTCGGGAAGCCATTGTCTTAGCCTTGTAGTGGTTTGTGGACGCCCCCCTTTAGGCCCAGCATCCACCTACTAAGATAAAGTTCCAATATGGTCTACTATGGACTATGGATAGCGTCGGAAGGTCACCTAATATCAAAGCAGTTGACCACGTCTCTGGGATTAGACACTGATACAAAATAGGAAGCTTGTTGGGGGCCTGTCGGGGGCCTTTGATTTTTGCCACGACTGGACCCTTGTCGTGGAGTGTTGTGGTTTCCTAAATATCACTGTCATAGTGTGTCAGTACCATGTATGCCTTTTTTTACGGCAACCAGTGACGTCTAAGACATGCCCTGACAACGGTGTTGCAGAGCCGCCCTTCTCACGACAAGGCTGCGACAAGGCGCCTATTGGAACTTTCCTGTCGGCGCTTGTCATAGCCTTGTCATGGTTGGTGGATGCCCGCCTTAAGAAACATATCAAAACTTAATACTTTGGGGAAATCTGGAAAGGGAAGGGATATTAAAACCAGAAATCAATGTAATAAATGCGGTGTCATGGTTGTATGACAGAATATAGAAGAAACCAACAAGATATCGTTCTCTACAAGTTTGATGCAGAGTGATATGAATCAGGCGACAAAGCATTCAAACAAATTAGAGAATGACGGCTTTGAACTAAACGAGTTGCTTTCTGTATTTATCTCACCCCTGTACACAATAAAAGAGTTATATAGAACTACATCGAGAATCGTATAGATACAGAATACTCCACACGAGTTTTGTCCATTTTACAATTCAAGTGCGGTTCTGGATTTATCTCACCCCTTTTTATGACATTAATGATCATCAAAATTTGACAATAATTAGAATACACTTAGCAAATCCATATGACGTCATCCTAAATTTACTACGCCCCGGCCGTGGCGTAGTATTGTCACTTTACGGGGGTGATCGTTGAGTATTTTTTTCTAATGTTATTTCTATGGCTAAACTTGTACCAGGGGTGAGATAATTGACAACACATAGGATATAGACCATGGAGAACAGACTGCAATACTCATACTAATTAGGACGGGAGCCGCATGAGTGAGATGTCATGGTGGTATAAAGGACAAGAAGTGCTCATATCCGCTCCGGTGGCAGCTTGCAGCTGCTCACACAAGTTTGCAACCTAGAAATGTCAGTTCTGCTCGCACATACACCATGGGAAATCAGAGATTGAAGTATTTTTGTACAATACACTAGATGGTGCCCATACAACATATTGAAGCCGGATAATTATCTTTCGGGGCTTTGGTTACAGTTTTCTTATATTGTGTATGGTAGAGATACATACACAATATTGACTGGTTTCAGACACAAGCGGCTGTATGCTCTGAGGAGTTGATGCGTAGTAATATCCGAGCGTATGCGAGGATATTGCGTAGAGTCAACTCTGAGGAGCATACAACTGCTTTTATCTGAAACCAGTCTATATTGTATTTATTATCCACCTTTTCTGGACAAGTGGCATGTCGATATCAGTTCGTTTTAGTTATGCACTATTTTCCCTTGCGGACTATTTTTCCGTATGCCCCACCTGGAGCATACAACATATCCGTATGCGCCGGGTATGTCCATACACACTCCCTATGTGTTTTCTAGGGACACTTTGTATTAGGTGGATAATACATACGCTTTCCTAAATATTGGACTTCATTAGTATAACATGAGACATAGCAGACATTAGAGACAGGGAAATAAAAGGTCCTCCTTTAAATCTGTTTCCATTTGCCGACGAAAGCGGCGTAGACTTTTTTATTTCTCCTAAAAGCCCATTATAGGGATCACTAGATGGAATCAAGTACCAAACCACGAACCGCAATCTCAGGCAAATAGCCACAGTCTAAGCTTAAGAAAGTAAGTTCTGAATTTAATCCGGAAGCTTATTTAGCATATTAAAATGTCCATTGAGGGTGGGATAGTTATTAGAGTTGTCATGAATATTGTATATACAGTATATATGTATCTTTATTACCCACCTATTACGGAGTCTCTATAAGAAATGTATAGGGCACCTGGAAACAGCTACCCGGAGGTTAATGGCGAACTTTATTATTGGTGGAAGTCTACACCGACTTACTACCACGCTTAACAGTGCTGTGGTGTCTGGAACTAAATGTCTTATAGAAACATTTGTATTGCATTAGATTTGTTACAAATCTTGTAGGTGGGTAATGAATACAATAACGAGTGGAGTTGACGACGTAATATCCATGCTAATCGCTCGGATATTACTACGCGTCAACTACTCGGAGATTACGGCCACTGGTACACAAAACCAGTCATTATTGTGTATGTAATGGAATGAATATACCAAGACCACCACCGCAGACTTTCTCACAGAAAATCTGTGTGTACATGGAAAATATATACACAATAATGACTGTTTTTTTGTACGAGTGGCCATAATCTCCGAGTAGTTGACGTGTAGTAATATCCGAGCAATAAGCGAGGATATTACGTCGTCAACTACAAGGAGATTACTATCAGTCGTATTCAAAACCAGTCGTTATTGTATATATAACCCACCTACCAAATTAATAACAATTCTATTGCAATTAAAAAGTTTCTGTAAGCCATTTAGTTCCAGACACCGCAGCAGTGTCAAGTGTAGCAGTAATTCGGTGTAGATATACACCAATAATATAGTTCGCTATTAACCTGTGACTTTAGCATACAAAGTCTGTTATGACAGTGATTTCTGATGGTAAATGAGATTATTATGATTGATTCTAGATAATAAGCATTGAATAAACATTCTAGGAACTCATTTCGAAGTACATGATGATTCAACCTCATTACGGACATGACTTTGAAGGAAAAAGGAAGGAAAAAGGAAAAAGGAACCCTACCCCAGGTATTAGTTAAAACACCGAATAGTGCAGCGTATGCCTGTATGGGTTTGGGCAGTGAGTACTGCATGTACATTTCCAGTTTTGAGCTCTGTGGAAATAGGCACTTTATGAGCATACAGAACCTCCAGAATAAACATAAACTTAAAAAGAAAAAGCTTCGTGTCTCCTTTTCACCTACTGATTACTTCTCATGTATCGCAATTCAGTTTGATAAATGGAGCAAAGCTCGTGATATAAAAAAAGAAGAAGCTTCGTGTATTACACACCTGTCGCTATATGAACTATGTATACTACCCGCTGCTACCCATGGCGTCACAGTGTGACGTACGGGTATATGATCACGTGTCTAGGTATATTTTCACCATTTTTAGGTATATGATAATAGGGAAACAGGCAGACTGTCGTCGTACATCAAAGTACTTGGTAAAATTATTGATTACATACATCCCTCTGCCTATGGCATCGGGATGTATGTGATCAAATATATCACCGCGTATTTTTGACTTACGTAAACAGTAAGCCAGTTTCCGTATACTACAACCGCAATATGAGCACAGACTGGGAAAAGAAATGTTGATTACTTTCCTCTTTTGAACGAAAAGATTGAATACAAACTAAGCGGGACCTAACAAGTTAACTAAATTTCGACAAATGTTGCTTCATTAGAGCGTGCCTGCACAGTATATACATTGCCTAAAGGATAGAGTGGCCACATTGAACTGCCAGAATGCTTCCAAAAAACTATCCTTTCACTATCTGCATGTTATTCACTGTGGTTGTGAGAACAGAGCAGGGAGCCTGTGTTTCAGGGTCTTAGAGGCATGTCAAACTGACAGTGGCCAATCACTCAGAACCAAAAGACCTTACGACCACTCGTGCTTGATATATTTGGATCCAAGATAGGCAGCTGCAGAAATGGAAAGTTTACTGGGTGCAAGAGGGTTACAGAAAACGATCCATAGAGTGAATGTAACCCAAACCTTTTAATTGCTATCCATGTATATTGTTGATGGAAGCAACCTGAGAAAGGAGTAGTTGGAGGAGCCAGGAAACTCGAAAACGAGCCCGGATGTTTTATTACATAACAAGAAAATTTTAAATTAAAAATACGACGACGGATACATGAACTGGCGTCATCTGAGTTGGGAGGTGAGGTCTGAAGTGATCCTCTACCTGTACAGGTGTGTGAAGTAGTATGATAGTGGTTCCACCTAGCGGTTTGTTCATACACAAATATACAGCCTTACCCCCTCTGGTAGTAAGTCACACATATTGTTGATGGAAGCAACCTGAGAAAGGAGTAGTTGGAGGAGCCAGGAAACTCGAAAACGAGCCCAAGCCCAGTTAAACAAAATTACTCAATTTTCGAGAAATCCTGAGATCCTTAAGAATCTTTGAATCAGTTGATTCAGAAAGATATAGAAGTACCGCCCATGACTTCCAGTCTCCTATACGCTTCACTTCGTGAATAGGGATGCCTATTGTTACCAAGAAGGTAGCTCCACCTCTCCTGAGACTGTGTGGAGAATAATGGCCATTTAGACCAGATAAAGAAGACATATATTTCAATTTTTTATAAAATACATTATAGTTATAAGGCTTAATAACTTTTGAACCAGGATCCGGGAACAATGGATCAGATGGTTTAAGAGAAAACCTAGTTACAATCAAAGATAACCAATACACTGGACATAAAGGAGTATTTGAACGATTAATAGGTAACTTAAATGTTCTGTCCTTGAATTGTATAGTTTTGGAGGAATCTATACATAATAATAACCCATAAGGGGTAAACTCCACAGAATTTCTTAATAACATGTGTGAAGAATAAGTAACATGTGATTTCCGAAGCAATGCACGAAAAGACAATGTAACTGCACCCCAAAAAATTAGATCCTCATCATAGCTCATATCGAGCAGTTTGAAAATGTCCAATAATTGATGAGGATAAAAAGGGGTTGCTGGGTTTTGATGATTACCGATTACTCTTTTAATACCCATTAGGGTCATTTTGATTTTGAAACAATTTTTTTCCACATGTGGAACATCAAAATAATTGTGAAGAGCCCAGACTGAGCTGAGATAATTGATAATCGAGACATATTTTAGAGAATTAGCTAAGAATGATAAATACAAACAAATAGTGTCCACACTAGCTGGGAGTGGATCAAACTCATAAGATACACAAAAGTCAATGAATCTCTTCCATTGGGATTTTCGAGTCATCCATGTATTGGAAGACCAGCCTTGTACTTGGTACTCTAGACAATCTGCTTTGATATCGTCAATGTTTCCTGAAAGGACAGCAGATAATATCGGAGTCAATCAGTCGATTCAATACATCATGAAAACGATAATCGGACATACGTGAAAGTGAATCGGCCAGAACGTTGTCTTCAGACCTTATGTAATGAGGCCGTAAACGAATATTGTTGAGGGAGACAATCCAAAATAATTCGCGGATCCAAGTCATAGCTGCTAAGTTCGAGCTCCTACCAGTGCGAATCATACTTATGACTTGAGTATTGTCTATGTACAAATGAAGAACTTTGTTCTTGAATGTATTACACCACCTAGTGATTGCTCTGACTACTGGCCATAACTCCAATAAGTTTATGTTTTGATCATAACTGTCAAATATCGGAGATATATCAGAATGACCACAAGATACACACGGATTGTTCCAAACACCAAAGAGAAAATCAGATTCAGTGTGGGCCCCGAATCCAGACAATGAAGAGTCGGTATAACATGAACAATGATCTTTTACAGAGTCAGGTATTAAAGATCGACCATTAAAGATTGAGATGAAGCATTCCCACCATTTAAGGTCGGCCCTGATGGAGTCAGTAACGTTAATACGGCGTTTTCCATGATGTTCTTTTAGTGCCTGATACAATCGGCGCATGAAAGTACGGCCTCCATGCACTATTATCGCACAATGTGCCAAGTATCCAACTAGACTCTCGAATTTCTTATAAGGAATCCAATTTTTAGAACTTAATTCTACAATTAGATCCTTAGCAGATTTGATTTTTTCATCAGGTAAAGATAACTCAAACTTACAAAAGTCGATAAAAATGCCCAGGAACCTGACCTTTTGACTTGGTTTAGTCGTTTTGTCCTTATTTACTACGAATCCCAAATATTCAAGGATAGAAACAAGTTTAGACTGATAGGTCTCACAAGTGCTCATATCTCCTGCACAGATGAAAAAGTCATCTAGGTAATTGATACAGGAGGAGATAGAGAAAAATAACAAAACTCTGGTTACAAAATCTGATAAACAGTTGAAAATATATGGGCTAGACCGGCCGCCGAAACAAAGGCGGTGGTCTAGAAATACAGACTCTTCCTCATTTGGGAAAGCCCAACGAAATCCTTGTAGTTTTCTATGAGCGGGGGCAATGTGGACTGATCGATACGCTGATTTGATATCTGTAACGGCTCCATAGCCGTTTGGGGAGATAATTTCGGTGGCATTATCGATACTCTTAAAGTGGAATTTTTGGGCAGTATTTCCCATATGGGAATTGATACTAGTGCCTACTGGCCTGCGGCAATCCGTAATGGGGCGTAGGCCCCCATCATTTTTTCGGACAGCTCCCATGGAGTGAATGCATTGAGGTGATTCTTCAGTCTTAGAGATTTTTCCCGCTTCCAATTCGTCTTTCACATTACTACTCATTTGTAGACAATAAGGTTCTGCACGTATTGAATTATAGTTTGCACAATCATAACAATTCGTAAATCCTTCATCAACTATGGCGAAACCTCGACAAATACCTGTAAGGCAATACATGTCCTGGGACAAATAATTGTCCATAAGAAAAACAGAAGAAGCCCATGAACAGGGTTTCAGTTGAACAGGACTACCGTTTAAGGTAAAACTACAAGTACAATTAGACCTACAGTCGAAGGAAACCGGAATGTGTGAACCGTGATCTATGCAAATACAAAAACAATAGTTTTCACCTAAAATTGATTTACCACAATTGGGATCGGTGCAGCGATTTACAAAATAAACCAAATCGCTTTCAAAGGTATAACCATCGTTGGTTGGAATGATAATATCTATCATTATTCCCGTAGGACCACGTGAAACGATACATTTTGTATGATTATGAATATCTGAGACAGGGAATTCCAATTTTGTTTCAATTACCTCGGGTTCATCTACTACAAATGGAATTTCGTCATAAGAGATATCTCCCTCGCCAATATCGATATGATTATCGCAACTATGACTTACATCGGGAGTTTCAACAGTATGTATGTATTCACTGGTAGAACATTCATCACCGGATATGTACATAACCTCACAATTACCGTTAGTATGAGAATTCGGTACAATATCCGGAGCCTTATCCTATTTGGCAATTTTAAGTTTGCGAATTACCTCGCAATCTGATCGGGCATGGTCGCCTTCACACACAATGCATCTGTGATCGAACCTACAATTGGTTTGGGTACAGTTATTGTCTTGGAACGTTATACAAAAACGAGTTTTGGTCCTGTCGACTTTACCTCTAGTGGTCTTTGTTCCCGATTTACTCACATTTTTCACTTTTTGTTTTTCTACTCCTCGAGTCCCGTCTACACCGAGAAAACGAGTAGACAGTTCTGGGTCGACACCGATAAACGAGTCACTATCTAGTGCCATTTTTTTACGACATGCTTCGTCATACTTGCAAAGGGCATTAGTTGTGTAAGTACGGTTCTCAGCTTTTTCAGCCAGATAACGTACATGTTTTAAGTACGATGTAATGTCACTTCCTTCTTCATAAAGTTCCGAACACAACGATAAGGAGGAAAAAATCAGCATTTCGAAGGACATGGTCTTGGATCTGTCTGTTTTGTCAATGAAGCGTTTAAGGGCAAACTTACGCAGGCGTTTTTTCTCTTTTTTGCGAGAGAGTCGTTTTGAAGAAGGCTTAGTAGTCTGGACTTTGTTACGATGCTTGCGTTTCTTTTTTCTCCTGGATGTATCAGAATCGTCTGAGTCGCTGGTATCACTGGTCGTCGAGGATTCACATGAACTACTGGAGCTGCTGGTGGAATCGGTCGCGTAGGCAGAAACCTCTGGAGCAGGTCCGGATTTCCCAATACGATCAACTTCCTTGAGAAGTTTAGATGAACGAAGTTTGTGCTCGGGTTCATCAGGATCTTGGTCTCGGTGACGGTGAACACGATCAGCTGATTTGTAGTCTGTAGATCCACGTACTTGGTCCCGGTCAAGACTCCGGTCACGGTCACGGTCGCGGTCACGGGTGGTTACTCGCTTCAATGCTTCAGTAGTTTCCTCCCCACGCGGCTTGCTTTTTGGTCTAGCGCCCGTACCCAAACTCAATTTTCCCATCTGATTTAAAAGTGAGTTTAGGGAAGTTTCGATACCATGTAGGCGGCCAGATACGTTTCGAAACTCGGTTCGAACTTGTGTCTTTAGGACTGTAGTGTCTAGGTCAGTACCTTCATTTTCGTCTGCCCATAGGTCGTCCTTCTGAAGTTCCTCCTCCTTCCCGCCGGCGCCCGCCATTGTGCTCTGAGAGCTACTATCCAATTGATAATCCGTATTAGTCTTTTCCATGCGAGTACACTTCTTCCCGGTCGGTTTCAAATGTGTAGAAGCACATGTGACACAGTAACGAAGCCTCGGGGGCATATCCGATACAAGGGTGCCCAGTAAAATTAAAAATACGACGACGGATACATGAACTGGCGTCATCTGAGTTGGGAGGTGAGGTCTGAAGTGATCCTCTACCTGTACAGGTGTGTGAAGTAGTATGATAGTGGTTCCACCTAGCGGTTTGTTCATACACGAATATACAGCCTTACCCCCTCTGGTAGTAAGTCACACATAATGACTATGAGACGATAAAATATGAGTTGGAGAAACATCACGAAATTTCATACAATTGTCTATATGGCTTGAGTTGTTTTCGCAGAATGATATTACGAGGCGGAGCTGAGTGATATCTGTATCAGAAGAGAACGAATGCCATGTAAACAATTGTATGAAATTAAGTGACGTTTAGATTTTATCCTACCCTGTCACAAGTTTTTAACTTCATATGTCACCTGTGTCATATAAATATTATATAGCAAAACTGAGGCATACAGTCACTCATGTTAAGTTTATGGAGATGTATATGAGGATAAATACAAGATTTACAAATACACGATGGTAATTTGGATGTGTATTTTGGATGAGTTATTTTTTAATATAGTAATACAACCCAACCCTTTTAATTGTTATCCATTAATAATTTCAAGTTCATTCATTAATGATAGACATGCTGTTAGCTCCTAGTATCTTGTATGCTGGTGGAAATATCCCTTAACCTAGAACTTACTTAGGGCGCCCATACTTCACCATGTAGCTGTCTTTATAAGCAGGTCTTGCTCCGAGGATGGTAGATTTGTGGGCTCTGACATGACGACTTTGGGATCATGGTGAGCTGGTGGTTCTGTGTGTATTCCCTGCCACGCTTCACTTCTTCCAGCGACCTGGGCACCGTTTAATAAGTTTTGGTGCTATCGCCAGACTCCTGCCAGCAATCTTAGGACGAAAGACATTTCCCGTTTGACAAATGGTGTTCACAGTAGAGAGAGAAATCCTGCATATTTAGTCTCCTAGGACTAAATTCAGTCTTGGGCTTGGACAAAACAGGCTGTAGGACAGCTGGGGGATCCCTATGGAGGAGAGTTCCTATGAACTGCAGGTAGTGCCACATAGTGGGACATGGGGTAACTAATTTCATCATTTTTGATAATCAACGAATCTAACTAAGTATTTAAGATAGTTCCCCTCTGGTATTTAAGATAGTTCCCCTCTAACACTGCTGTTTTGTATTACATACCATAATATACATTTTTCTCTAGTTAATTTGATGAATAAGGTTGTTCATTGTGAATTTGAATCGTCTAGGACACCTATATAGGTGTCCCCCATCTAGGACACTTTTGGGTATGTGGAGGACAGTTTGTAAGATGGGGGTCAAACTTTTTCAACACTTTTGGACAATGTGGCTAAGATCCTATGCTAAGACAGTCCCTGGCAAAGATTGACTTTATAGTTAAATACAAACCATCCTAGGACCTCTCTTACAGCCATAACTCTCCTAGGACCACATAGTTTAACTCCCCCCGATCCTTCCTCTAGGATGACTGCATCAATACCTCACACATTATCCATGGAGAGGAGTATTCAGAAGAGAGACGCTCTGTTTTATCTCACCCGTGGTATTTTATTTCCATAGACTTTTATCAGGAACCTTTTTTTAATTCCCATTGAGTACAGTTAAACCCCACTCAAGGGGACACCCCACTCAAGGGGAGAGTATCCTCGGAACAGAAAATTTCAATAAGTTTACTTTAAACCCCTTTCAGGGAGCACTACTACCTTCACCGATTTTTTGATACAGACGCATAGTCGGTGGCAACACCGACAGACTTTAAAAAATCAACACCCTTTTTGTCAGCCAATGGAAATAGGCCTTATAGGTTTCTTCTTCTACTATATGACACTAGACGATTCTGGCATGTTGCAGCCCCTAACGATTAATAGCCGTAAAAAAGCTAGACATTGTCTATTGTAAACGCCAAGAGCATGGCAACTGCAGATCATCTGATTATATCAGATTACTCAATTCGGCACCACCTCACGACTATTGAACACTCTTGGACACCGGCGACTAATTCAAGCTGCCTATAATAAGTCATCTAGACGGATGGCGACTCTTTGTCATCACTGTAAACACTCAAGGATAGTCTGAGCTAGTTTGGCAACCAACCCCTTCTACGATATAGGGGTTGGTCGGGTTAGATCACATACGGTATCCCTCTGTATTCGCCTCAAACCAAATACTTTTGTTCTATGTGTACTCTGAAAGCAGACATACTTAATATGAAATACTCATAGCTAAAAAATTGATAAAGGCACCAAGATTTGTGTTCATTATATTTTGAAATAATACACAGGAAAGAAATAAGAAAACGGAGAATTGGCTTCAAGGTTATGATATGACACACTCTACAAGCAGTATGAAAGATCTGGTTGGAGAGTAGCAAACTGTTCCGGCTACTGGGTCAAGGTGGCGCCATGTCTTACCCGACCAGAGCTAATTTTGTGTAGCTCTGGTTGCCAGTGTAATTCTGAGCTTGGCGACTTGTGCGGTGGACATTGCCACCACCTAACGACATTAGCTTGACGATCTACAGTCGCCACATATTTAGTCGTCTAATGTAAACAACAGATTAGTACGCTTCTTGCTACAATGGGTCCCGTGAGTCTTCACATTCCTCTGATCTGCGGGTGGTTTGTGGCCCACTAGATTCGAGGTCAACTCTTGCCTGTAGAACCGTCCCAAGGCGCTATAAATATCATGTAATGAGGTCAGGGTCAAGGTCGGGGTTTGCTGCGAATGCAGTCATTGGCTACTGGGTCTACTCTATTCCTTATATTGCAGTTAGTGTAATGGGCACTGCATGAAAACCATCATTTTACATATGAATGCGCCGGGCGTATATGAGTAGGTATTTTGCGTCTACAAGGTTGTCTTAATCCCCATGTGTATACACCTCATCTGTGGGCATATATAAGCGTCCTGTGAACAGGGCTTCACTGAGAGCGGGCACAGGGGCAGAGGATATTTTCTCTCATATACGCCGGGTGTGAAATACAGCCAAGACGCGTCTGTCGTATATAAGGCCTGGGCGTATATAAATGAAAACAAGTCAATATTCAGCCAATGCATGCACTTCCATGATGGCGTATATATATGAATAAAACGGTGGTTTTCGTGCAGTGGGGACAACTCCATGCAGCCCGTGAGGCTTCACATTCAACTGATCGAGGGTGGTTGTGACCCCTAAGATTCGAGGTCAACTCTTTCCTGTAGAAATGTCCCAAGGCGCTATAAATATCATGTAAGGAGGTCAGGGTGAAGGTCGGGGTTTGCTGCGAATGCAGTCATTGGCTACTGGGTTTACTCTATTCCTGATATGGCAGTTAGTGTAATGGGCACTGCACGAAAACCATCATTTTACATATGAATGCGCCGGGCGTAAATGAGTAGGTATTTTGCGTCTACAAGGTTGTCTTAATCCCCATGTGTATACACCTCATCTGTGGGCATATATAAGCGTCCTGTGAACAGGGCTTCACTGAGAGCGGGCGCAGGGGCAGAGGATATTTTCTCTCATATACGCCGGGTGTGAAATACAGCCAAGACGCGTCTGTCATATATGAGGCCTGGGCGTATATAAATGAAAACAAGTCAATATTCAGCCAATACATGCACTTCCGTGATGGCGTATATATGAATAAAACGGTGGTTTTCGTGCAGTGGGGACAACTCCATGCAGCCCGTGAGGCTTCACATTCAACTGATCGAGGGTGGTTGTGGCCCCTAAGATTCGAGGTCAACTCTATCCTGTAGAACCGTCCCAAGGCGCTATAAATATCATGTAAGGAGGTCAGGGTGAAGGTCGGGGTTTGCTGCGAATGCAGTCATTGGCTACTGGGTCTACTCTATTCCTTATATTGCAGTTAGTGTAATGGGCACTGCACGAAAACCATCATTTTACCTATGAATGCGCCGGGCGTATATGAGTAGGTATTTTGCGTCTACAAGGTTGTCTTAATCCCTGTGTGTATACACCTCATCTGTGGGCATATATAAGCGTCCTGTGAACAGGGCTTCACTGAGAGCGGGCGCGGGGGCAGAGGATATTTTCTCTCATATACGCCGGGTGTGAAATACAGCCAAGACGCGTCTGTCGTATATAAGGCCTGGGCGTATATAAATGAAAACAAGTCAATATTCAGCCAATACATGCACTTCCGTGATGGCGTATATATGAATAAAACGGTGGTTTTCGTGCAGTGGGGACTATAGAGGAAACCCATGAAAGTTTACAGTCAGAGCTTGTATCCCATCGAGTTTGAATCGCGTAGTAATTCACAAGCCGAAGCCGCGTGAATTATGTAGCGATTCAAACGAGATGGGATTGAGCTCTGACCCTAAACTTGAATAGGTTTCTGAATTTATCTCACCCCTTACATTGACTAATGGGCTAACATTTGTGACTTAATCCCCCATTGGATATTTTTCCTAAATATCTCATGGGCGTTAGATACGAGTTCCCAATGTTGAGTCTATGGACAAAAAATATCTGGGGTGAGATAAAACTTCATGCAGCCCGTGAGGCTTCACATTGCATCTGCGGATACCTCATCACGGAGAACTACTGGGCTGTGTTTGTGGCTGCTGCTCGGGTATGCTCCTCATCCTGTGTGCCCGTGGTGAAGTGACAGTGGCTGTTTGATGCTATCACTCTCCTGTTATTGTCTTACCACGACCTCTGCTCTCATTGTCCTTCTCCTCCTAACTGTCCCTATTTATCAAACGGCCCCCTGGTTGGTCTCCTGCGGGCTTGTGCAGAAGGCAGTGCAGCTACACAGGTAATGACCTGATGGGCACCATTATGGTGACTTATGATGCAACTTCCTCCTGGACAGTGGTTTTTGTTGTGTTTTATAACTTTTTAGTTCCTCCTGCTTCCTGTGGGCTGCCTTGGTTGTAAAACATTTTCGTGGTCGCAAAGCGGTGGGAGATAGAAATGTGCTTTTGCTACGCCTCGTCTACAACCTTTAGTTTTGTTTTGTGTGGTTTTGTGGTGTTGCTGTTAGATTTGTTAAGTTTGTTATTGTTTTTTGATTTGTTAAGTTTGTTATTGTTTTTTTTTAAATTAAAAAAAAAGTTATCCTTATTTATATATATATATATTTTTTTAATTTATTCATTCTTTTCTTTTTTTTAGGGGGGGCTGCGTCTGATAAGGTTGACTGGTTGGAGGTTGAGCCAGGGCTGTCTGGACGCCCTCCCTCCATAGATTCCTCGAACTAAACATCACTAAACAATATGAATATTAATTTAGTCTAGTATGCCCAACGTAGTTTTCTACGTACAATGCACACAGCTTTTCAGTAAATTGTTTTTTCTAAAACGTTTCAATGGGTTCGTCAAGAATAGAAGTTGTTCTTTCAAGCAATAGTTGATTGACCTACCGTAAGTCAGAAAAATACAATTTTTTTTTATTTTATTCAAGAAAGGCATACAAATTCACCCGATATTAAACGTTCTTCCTTGAACTTGTCACTCGTCTTCGACTCGTGAAATTATGGAGCCAACAAAATGTGTAGCATAAATAAACTCAGACTCAAACTCGTGACGTCTCTTGATGCTACACCTTTCCTAGAGATGTGTTGTTTTACTGGGAAGGTGGTAGACCGCGAATGTATATTTGCGAACCGACTCAATAAAAATCTAAAAAACAAAAAGAAAGTTCCTTGTCTTACACTCACCCCTACGATTTATGGTAGTTAAAATTCAAGTGAGGGAAAGATGCCCGCACAGAATGTCCAATTCAGCCATCTTACAGTGTGTGATTGTTCCTGAAGGTCATCCCTGAGGCTGAAGGTCATTCTCGTAAGTTTAATTCTCAGCCAGGACAACATCTTACTGATTAATAATGCAAAGTATTACCTCCAAACTTTTTTGTGACTCTTCCTATTCATGGTAAACAAGTAGTATAAAGGGTTCTACATTAATGAAAATAATCCTATTTTCTGGAAAAATACATACCAATTTTAGTCCAAAAAGTAGAAGTACAACTTCTTCCTTATTTTTGGAGGGGGTGGGGGTGGGGGAGAGGGGTGTATGAAATTGACTATGCAACAGGATTTTTCTTGTTGTGTACCAGAAACCAATTGGCCATTGGATAATCCAGGAAATATCATAGAAATTGTCCTCTGATCGTCCTAGGGCCTTTGAAATGTTGTAGAAATGAATCGTACAACTCTCTTTTGCCCTCCAAATTGTCCTAAGTCGTCTAAAATGCTCCTACACCAAGGACACCTATAGGGATGTCGTACATTTAGCTTGTTTTTAAAATACAGTAAAATAAGTTCTGATTTTAATTGTAAAGGAAGAAAAGAGGTTCTGGAGAAGCTTGATACCCGGAGGTTTATTCAGCACTCCCCAGGACATTTGGCCTATTGAATAATCAAGGACATATCATAGAAATTGTCCCACGTCTATGGGGCAATAGGCTTATATTTGAGGAACTTATCCTTAAGAAACTTCTGCGACACACTCAGGACTATTTCCAAGAAGGGTTTTACCCTCCACCTGGGATTTCATTTATGAAACAATATATGGCATGGATCATCCCAGACCTCCCCCATCTTGTGTTAAATCTCATCGTCCAGCCGTAGGATACATCCTGGATTATTAAACAGGCCACTGGGGCCTGTTACATAAATTTTGAACGATACGACCATTGTATGATAAGATCTATTCAACGATGTACGTACGACCTCCTGGACGATCCTCGTCCAATTTGGTTACATAAAGCCGATCGTAGGGATACATATGAATCGTTTATACAAATTATTGTATCTTTGACATACATTGTAATGGATCATAGGTCTACTATGTGGAAGCTTTGCACCCCCTCTCCTTTCCACACACACTGCTTATGACCTCTTGGGTTCGAGTGTTACCAATCAGCCCACTTGGATTCAACCCACTGCACAAATTTGGGCCCTAGCTATTTCAGTCAATTTTAGTGATTTTTCCAGGATTCTATGTAAAAAAAGCTGTGTATTTTAACGTTAATAAAGCCTTATTTTAATTTTAGATTTGAATAAATGAAATAAATACATGAATCGAGACCCACGACACCCTCTAGAGGTATCATACGATTTTGGACGATATAAAACTATTTGCACGATGAAGGACAATGCTTATGTAATGATATTTGCCATTCTTTTTTGCCGATCGTTTTTGTTTTGGGGTAGCAATTTTGTTGAATATATAATCTATCACTGAGGTGTAATTGTGTGGGTCGAAGCACCGTTGAAGGTAATAATGGTGTAAATTTAATCCTGTAACACATAAATAGGGATTCTATGTGATTTAGAACTAATCAATGATCATTTATCCATTATCGTCCCATTATTTCCTGGATTCCTGTCATATTTCATATCCTTCTAGTGTTCCGCCAGTTCTCTGTCTTTCTCGGATCACTTCCCGAGAACTAGATTAGTCTGTTCCGGTGGAGTGAGACAGTGCTACCCTATGTGCCCTACCACATAGGTTGGTTCAGAATGTTTTCGGTAATTTAAGAAGATGCAAGATCTACTATAATCAAGCCTCATCACACAAAACCAGACTCCGAGAGCTTCGGTATATATTCTTTACTATACCTTTCTTTCATTACACGGTACCTTGTACCAATGTACTAAGTAAAGCCAGGCGAGTGAGTTTCCTCACTCAACCACTGAAAGGTTCCGGAGAAACCTAACCAATCTGTGAGGCTCCAAAGTGTTCACTCTATGCGGAGGAACGTGCAAGTAACCTGTCAACCTGCTGTCGACTCGGCCTTATATACAGACCAAGTTACGTAATCCGGGCGAACCAGTAGCATTTGCATGCACAGGCTCTCTGGGATCACTGCACAGCAGGGATCCACACCCGCGACCTCTTGCATAAACCAAACACACTACCTCTTTTATTGCCTTATATACAGACCAAGTTACGTAATCCGGGCAAACCCGTAGCGTTTGCATGCACAGCTCTCCAGGATCACCGCACAGCAGGGATCTGCACCCTTGACCTCTGGCATAAACCGAACTAACCACTGCT
This sequence comes from Alentia gelatinosa, assembly GCA_950022655.1. Taxonomy (NCBI): domain Eukaryota; kingdom Metazoa; phylum Annelida; class Polychaeta; order Phyllodocida; family Polynoidae; genus Alentia; species Alentia gelatinosa. Next base: position 7,149,646 of record OX465588.1, on the reverse strand, counting down.
TGACTAATTCGAGCCCTACCTCCTTATAAGGTAATAGGAAGGAAATGTCAATGCCCTTGGAGTGTTCCAAGTAAAAAGCCTTAAAAGAGAAAATTCTCTGACCTTGTCTAGTTTTTAGGTATATTGAGCATCTAAATTCTTTTCCACCACTCGATGAAAATACTTTGGTCAACACTTCACGTCGTTTGACTACTATGTAATTCACTTAACTTCGCATTGAGAATTACTCCGTGATCAAACTTGATAGAGTATGGACAAAGTTATTAAGTAAGTTTCTCGTGAGTTCCCTTCTAATTACTTCGCGTATTGTGTCAAAAGAGCCTTTAGCAACCTGCCCTTATAATAGAAATCAAATCATGGCTTAATGAATATTGAAAATCCTATTTATCTTGAAACCATGCCAAGCGACGCTTCAGACAGACAAGAATGAAGGCGTAAGACTAAGAGATTGTCCCCATGGCGCTTAAAACCTGCGCGCAACGTTTGGTGAAAGACGATAGCTCTTTCACGTAGGCGATAGAAAGGACTGCGTGGAGAGAATATTGGCAGACTGTCGCTAAGTGTGGGCTGCCGGGCTTCCGCATGCAAAGTAAACACGCTATTCCTGAGGTCATTGACTCAGAATGTCGTACTCAAACCTCCTAACAAGGGAACCTTGGCAACCTGTGACGGCACGCAGATTCTCTCCGGATTATACTCTTGGTTTTTGCTTTTTCTACTCACAGACAACCAGGAGGAATATATTTAACGGACAACACTCTGCAAATTAAATCGTTCATTCAAACCTTATTTGAATATTTATAACGGATAACACTCTGCAAATTAAACATAAATGTATGTAGTATGAATATTAAATCGTTCATTCAAACCTTATTTGAATATTTATAACGGATAATACTCTGCAAATTTAACATAAATGTATAAAGTCTGAATATCAAATCGTTCATTCAAACCTTATTTGAATATTTATAACGGATAATACTCTGCAAATTTAACATAAATGTATAAAGTCTGAATATCAAATCGTTCATTCAAACCTTATTTGAATATTTATAACGGATAATACTCTGCAAATTTAACATAAATGTATAAAGTCTGAATATTAAATCGTTCATTTAAACCTTATTTTAATATTTGTAACAGATAGCACTCTGCAAATTTAACATAAATGTATAGAGTCTGAATATTTAATCGTTCATTCAAAACTCCAGCACATACGGAAAATACCTCCAATTTTCTCGATGACATCGTAAGAAGGTATTCTGTAACTCCTGTGCATAGATTTGTGTGCCACCAATGGATGGCCCTCAGCTCAACTTAAGCCTAATGCCCATCTACTGATTTCGGAACATTTATGTACGTTTGTCGGCGACAAACGGAGGGTATTTTGTTTCAGCAAAGCCATCCTAACGGAGTCGGTAGATGTAGTCCAGCTAGGCACGGCTACCCAGCGATTAGTGAACGCTTGGTTTCTTTGGTTTTTGCCCTCCCCCAGCGATTAGTGGACCATACACTGATTTTATCAGTGTGCAGGTCGAGCGAGGGGTTACGTAATTTGCCTGTGACAAAGTGACCGACTCCTATACGATTTGGGAACTAATCGTTCAACCATGAATCGGTAGATGGGCATCAGGCTTAAAGTAGAATTTTGAGCCAAATATATACCTACCGATTTCGGAACATTTATGTATCTTTGTCGGCAACAAACAGACGTTAATTTGTCTCAGGCGAGGCATCCTAACGGAGTCGGCTGTAGTCGGTAGATGTAGCACAGCTAGGCAAGGGTCAGGCAAAGGTTAATGAACCACCTCCTTCAGATGTTATTTTGTTGCCGACCATTGGTTGTTTCTATGTTCGTAAACTGGTGTCAAAAAGTTTATCAACATGTTGATGAATCTAGTCGCCAACAACAGAACACCGACTCCTATAAGATTGGGCACTAATCGTTCAGTCCTGAATCGGTAGATGTGTATTGGGTTTTAAGTGGGATTCACGCGTAGGGACAAATGGACCTGAGAATGGTGTACTTTGCAACTTTTCAGCATTTGCCGACTATTTCCCACTCAGTACACTGAAACTCACAAACTGGGGGAGAATGTGTGAAGTACGTTTTTCTCACCAAAATGCCACTCTGAATTCAAAACCTTTTTAAAGTCAAAATCTCAAAAGATTATGCTCCTTGTTAGAGGTGATTGTCGCAGACAATTGCAAACACCCTGTGAGGTACATGAATCTCAGCAGGATTTGTCTGAGGCATATACCCTCTGAGGTACATGAATCTCAGCAGGATTTGTCTCATACAAACACCCTGTGAGGTACATGAATCTCAGCAGGATTTGTCTCATACAAACACCCTGTGAGGTACATGAATCTCAGCAGGATTTGTCTCATACAAACACCCTGTGAGGTACATGAATTTCAGCAGGAATTTTCTCAGACAAACACCATGTGAGGTACATGAATCTAAGCAGGATTTGTCTCAGACAAACACTTTGTGAGGTACATGAATACCACCGTGTGAATCCCACTTAAGAAAAGGCGCCATAGAACCACTAGGTACACAAAGTCACTCGGGTACACAGAGGCATTCAGATGTTGAATGAGATACTGGTCGACTTGCAGAGGATAGACTCGATTCCTTTGTTTAACACTTTCCAGGCGAGCAGGTTGGCGGGTACCACTAGCCGCAGGGGCTACGATGCCCCTTGGCTTGTGGCGAGAATGCCTTGAGGCATTCAGGAAAGTTGTAATGGTCATGTGACCCAGGGAATTTCCTTTTTGCCATAATTCAATTATTTTGAAAGAGTATACAAAATATATTGATTTCCAGATATGTCTTTTCATAGTTTACACAATTCAAATTGTTCTTATATATATTGGAAAATGCCTGAATATATCATGAATGCCTGTAGGCATTCTCGCCCCCTGTGTACGTAATGTCTGTAGGCATTTTTGCCCTGAATGGGTTAAGAGGGCTTTGTAAGGGGGGATAGAGCGGGATTGATGTGGTAGGGGTATACAATGTATTCCTTCGCAATCTTTGTAAGAAGATCCCTAAATAGTATGTTCCTGATCCCAGGACTATGATTGCTGTCGCTCATAAACGAAATAATCTTTTAATAACCGACATTTCTCTTGATAAGTTGCTTTAATGAATCCTGGAGAGAAAACCAATAACTCAATTAACTGCGAATTAAGCAAGGGGATTGGAATGGTTCCTAATTAGAAACCTTCACGAGTACTGAACTCTACCATTTCTCATCAGGCCACTATCACACTGACTCTTTGCAGCTCACTGAGTAACTCATTGTAAAGCCTTAAAGGCATATCGGACAATTTGGATAGAAAATTAAAACCCATGTCAATTTTCTGAAAATTCAAAAAAATGACCCCCAAGTGTTATGGAACACATATCTAACTTAAAAATCGGGGGTCACCGTGCTAGTTTTTGATTTATAGATCAATATTATGATAATTTTATATAAGAATATATAGAAATTCTAAAATGTATTTTTTCACATGGTAAAACCCATGTCATTTTCTTCAAACTTTCACAGAATATAGTACATGTATAGTACTACTAATTTAGGTTTAAGCAATCATTAGTCACCGTCCTTGTTTTTGAAAGAGTTAAAGAAAACCATATTTTTCAGTACATTTCCAATGTAAATCAAGCGAATGTAAATTGGCCTATTATACCTATCAAGATTTGATAAACTGGACGAAATGTTAAATTTACTTGTGTAGAATGAGAATGAGTCCAGAGAAACCAGTTTTGACTAAAAATTGACATTATTTAAAAAATCATCAGGTGGCGCCACTGTGAATTGTAGGATATGCCTTTAAGCCCAGTAGTGTATGGAGATGTGCCCCTAGCCTCTGAGTAGTATATGGAGATGTGCCCCAGTCTCTAAGTTGTATATGGAGATTATTTTTAATTTTTATAAGCTTTATTAAGGTACATCGGTTTTACAATCCAGGCTCAGCTCAACCGTTCTGCCGCCTGGTCCCTGATTGTTCACAATGAATATCTCAATCTGATACAAACATATGGTGCTGCGGAGCACAAGCAAATAGTCTTATTTCTACTTAGTTTTACTAATAGTAATGGGATGAGATGAGATGAGTTAGTAAGAAAGTAGACACTCATTATTTGTTATTGTTATGCTAATACATCATTTCGCGATTTCACACTTGCTTATATCCATTTTAGGATTATTATCAGTTAATGTCTTAGATAGTTTCTATGGCTTTATCTCGGCAAAGTCTATCTACATAGATTTTAAGTCCAAAGGTCGATGGCCTTTTTTATTATGTATCTTACTCTTCTTTCATGTGATGTGCCCCAGTCTCTCAGTAGTATATAGAAAAGTGCCCCAGCCAAGGACAACTTCATTGACTGGGTGTCAACTGAAAAGCCCTTACATACAAAGTTTTTGTTTTGACATTGACATTGTTTAAGCCCAATACACATCTAACTATTTCAAGGAATGGAACAGTAATTTGTCTCAGGTGAGCCAGCCTAACTTTGTCGGCCCAGGTCAGTAGATGTAGGACAGCTAGGCAAGGGTCAGCCAAAGGTCAGTGAAACCACAAGCTCGAGATGTACTTTTGTCGCCGGCGAGTTGTCGTTCGATGTTTCTAAATCAGTCCACAAAAGTTTGTCAAGTTTACGTTGATAAATCCAGTCATCAACATCAGAACATTGGTAAATTCGCCTTTGATTGGATGGCCAACACAGGCCAAGGTGTTATGTAATTTGACTGTGACAAGTTCACTGACTCCTATACGATTTGGGAACTAATCGCTCAACCTTGAATCGCTAGATGTGTATTGGGCTTAACTAGCTAGGTGTAGACCTCAAGAGTAACTCCAACACAGATGTACTAGGTACTACTCTCAACTAAACTAAACTGATTCAATGACAGGTTCATCCAGCTCATATGCAAGCAGCAGGTGCTATCTTGGGATCTATTAAGCTTGTAAGCTCTGTGCTGGCATTTGATGTTGAAGCAACAGACAAGAAGGATCAGACAGTCATGTTCCAGTCTCTCGTACATAGCAGGAGGGCCGCTCATGTCACCTACAACTCAGGTGTCATGTCAGTGCGCCCTACCCAAATGCCGCCAGACCAGGAACTAGAGCGAGTGATAATGAGGTAAACTTGCCGTTCACTACACGGCCGCCATACAGTCCACATCAAGACATGAAGGAGCTGCTACAAAATGGTGACTGTCTTAATGCAGTCTTTTTGATACTAATAGATATGGACAATTTAGTTGACTTATCTCTTTGCATATATCTAATTGGTCGTGATAAGGATGTAGACAGTGGAAATTTACACCATTTTCATACAATCTGTTTTGGAACCCTACAATTCAGATGAGAAGGTTGTGTTCCAGAGATCTATCTCAGCAGGATTAATTTCAGATAAATACCTTTTTAGGTATATGAATCCCATCATGTGAATCCCACTTAAAATCTGTAGGGTCATTTTGGTGAGCTGAATGGAACCACTGCAGAGTCACTGACTAAGTACCTGTCCTAGCCAATAGGAGGCCAGCAAGCATCATTATATGTTTATAAATAACACCCTGCACCTCAAGGGTACTTAAGTCCCATGGTGATTTTTCAATGTGACTATGTATGAGATTATGTACCAGGTGTGTCCTCCCATGTGAATCAAATTCGCCTTTTTTCCTTGAGACTGATGAAAGTACTTTGCCATGAGAATTTGGTACCAACCGAGCATTGTCTAAGACTAGGGGAATCCCACTGCACCATATTAGGGGTAATTGTCGCCGACAATTGCAGGGGAAAACACATGTTGCAGGGAAATGGAACCATACAATTCAGACAAGGATATTGTGTTTGAGTACAGAATCTCAGCAGGATTTGTCTCACCCTGTGAGGTACATGAATCCTACCATTTGAAACCCATTTTAAGGGTAACAACATCTCTATGCGCCTTGCACACCTTCCTCAAGTGGGATTCACATGGTGGGATTCACGTACCTCACAGGCCGTATGTCTGAGACAAATCCTGTTGAGATTTGGTACTGGAACACAATCTCCTCGTGTGAATGACAGTGTTCCATTTTGCTAAGACAACTTTTTTCCCTTGTAATTGTTGGCGACAACAAGGAACAGAATCTCATGAGATTTGACATTCAACAGATTTAAAATTTAGAGGGGCATTTTGTTGAGACAAATGTATTTCACACATTCTCCCCCAATCTGTGGGTGTCAGAGGTCCGAAATTACACCTATTCACACGGGGAAGTACCCTGAGTCTGCGACTGTGTACGTTGTGTACCCTATGTAGGGGTGTAGGGGTGAGACTATGTACCTGTTAAGTCTTCCCATGTGAATTGAATCCACCATGTTACCCTGAGACTGTAGAACACCCCAATCTGTGAAACTTTGTACCCAGCTGGAAATAGTAGCTGACTGGTGCAAAGGTGTGAAGTACACCAGTCTCAGGTCCATTTGTCCCATCGTGTGAATCCCACTTAAGATAGAAAAAAAAGGAGTTTCCTTCCGACCAGGGACAATGATCATCCATTAATGCAGCTGCACACGGGGTTTGCCAATGAGTAGCACACCTGTCTTGAACCTGACCTCAGGAGACTAGGGAGGGGATAAGAAACATGTGGGAGTGTGATTACAGTGCTGATTGTAGTGGTAATAATTCCACCAGTGATGAGGTTGTTCGTCCCTTGATTGAAAAAAACCCCCAATTTCGCTCCAACAACTGTGTGCCTATGTCAGTGAAAAAGAAAAAGAATCGTGTGCTTGGATAATGGACACAAATGAGGTAACGGTAAACTACCACCGCCGTTAGTTTCATCTGCCGGAACAACCATTTCCTGACACCTCCAGGAAACTAACAGCACGGGATGTTGAACCTGATTCTGGACAAAACTAAGGTCATTGCCTTAAATGTTTTTTTGTTTTTTTAATTGGCTAAATATGAAGAAGAGGAAGAGGGTTGCAAACATTCAAAGGTCATAGTAGTTCAGACTATGATGAAATAAAACATAACAGAAGCACAGGAAAGGCAAATCAGAAAGACCACTAAAAAACTACTATGTGTGTATTGTAAGGTAAATGTATTACATTATCACAAAGAAGAATGAAATGGACATATGTATTGCAAAGGATAAGAAATCAATGACATGTTTGCACAAAAATATAAAAATATGTAAAAGGTTTGCCTAAATATATATCCCCTTATCATCTACTTTCTCCTGTTGTTACTTTACTATAACAATATTTATAAGATGCAATGTTCTAACCACCAATTAGGATTAGTTACTTAGGTTTCTTAGATAATTCGTGTAACATAAATCATAGCACAAGCTTGGTGGCTAAGAGGTATTGGTGTCTGCCCTGGCATTGAAACTCCAGTCGGGTCATACCAAAGACTTCCACAAAAACTGTACCCACTGCTCATTCGGCCTAACACTCACCATTAGAATGAGGAATTGGCAGGGTTAGGTTTCACGGAAGAACATCCAGTGACGAGCTACTTACGTATAGGGCCAGAGCGGAAGAACAGCTGTATCTCGAACTCAGTGGTAGTACACACGATATTCCCTCAATGAAATTGATACAAAAAAATACAAAAAATACATCATTCATGGATTTTGAGTTAAATACCCATCTGATGTATTCTATATAACAATAGCAAATCGAAGATGAGACACAGGTCCCTTTTATCATGACCAATTATAATCCTCAGGCTTTCCCTAACAGCTTGTTGAGAACCCTTGTTGAGGTACTTCCTCAACATATATATATTATAAAGTATTTAAGTGTAATGTGCAATATTCATATATATCTTCAAGGGAAATAGCAAATGTTAAATGTGTTAAGTGTATCCTTACTGCATAGGGTAGCAGTCAATGTGTTAGTATATATATATATATATATATATATATATATATATATATACATATATATATATACATATATATATGTAGGCCTATACATATTTATGCGGCCTTACCAAAGTCACAGATGGTCGGGAGCTACACTAATAGGGTGCATATTGTCGCCCCTCTCATAAGATCTCACACTCTCTAACTGGTATTCTGTACAAGGTTCTCACTACGCCCTATGGGAGAAGAATTCTTAACGTACTAGGTTTAGAGCCTTGAGAATCCACTGGCCTGCCTCCCGTGCTAAACACATACATCAATGCAACCCAAAGATTCCTATAATCTCAATGACAACACCTAGCTGTGGGAATACTGTGTACTTGGCGCCCTAGTGGCTTTATTTGGACCAGAATACAGAATACCACTTGGAGAGAGATCTTTTGAGAGGGGTGCACAAATCTGTGAGGTCATGATAGTATTCATTGGTTGTAGCTCCATAACTACCACCACAACCCTCAACTCCTTTAATCTTCATAAAATTTGCTAGATTGTAAACATCCTTAAAGCCTGCCCCCACCTACCACGATTCTGGTCCCAATTGGCCTTACGACGGCCTTCCCGACTCCATTCCGATTGTAGCGTGAGGTCTGGCAAAATCGTGGTAGGTGGGACATGTTTCTGTGATTTCGTCTATGACAGCTCACGATAGGCTGCGATGAAAACGCCAATCGTAGAGGTCCCGATAATTTCCAACATGTTGGAAATTTTGTAGCCTGTCGTAGGGTAGTCGTGGAGCTATTGTGACCATAGTTTATGTTATTGGTCCTCCCAAGGTGTTGCCACGCTCTACGATTTCAAACTGTTGGACCTATCGGGGACCTCCCAATAGGTCACGATTTCCCCATTTCAAATCGTAGCGATCGGGAAGCATGTCATGGCCTATCGTGGTAGGTGGGGGTCCCCTCTTACTGTGGCATTTCCACCTGCCAATAATGATCTTATAAGAGGGGTGCATTTACTCCTACAGTTTTCCGGCGGATTTACATGGTATTTGCGGGATACAAACCCTTGATTGTCGAAGAACTTATCTGAATTTACTATATTTACGCTAGTATGCAGCTAAGATTCAGCAGGAAGAATGCCCCAGAACTAGGGGACAGTGCAAGCGAGTAATAAAGTTACCCAGGCCCCGTACATCTTTCTTTAAACGAAGCCCCATTTACAGGGGTATGAATAAATGGAATAGCCTGCCTAAATAGGTGCAAGAAGGATCATTATACGCTTTTATAAAATATATCAGGTTAAAGTATTATGACAAACATAGTTAGATAGATAATGGTTGAGAATGATAATAAATTAAAGCTAGAGTCGTGTATAGTATTTATTCCTCCTCAATTTTTCATCATTACTTTCATCCCCTGTACATAATTGTATAATTGTAAATTAGACTGAACTTGTTACCGACTTAAATCATAACCCGTTATTTGAATGGCCAGAATACCTGCTATGGCAGAGGCCATTATTGTACCTTTTTCGTGCAAATAATAATTAAAAAAAAAAAAAAAAAAAAAAAAAAAAAATCATCTCGAGGTGAGAGATGAGTCCGTCTAACAGGTATTATCGTAAAACTGGATAAGTTTTAATCTTGGACATCGTATGCCACGACTGGAGTTTGGCATAGTGACTTCATGAGGCGAAGCCGAGTGAAGTCCAGAGCCCAAACTCCAGGAGTGGCATGTGATGGCCAAGATTAAAACAAATCAGGTTTTGATTTTATCCTACCCCGTCTCCTCAATTTTGGAATATTACGTGATACAAAATCTGTATGCCACTAGTGGCATATAAAACTTCGTAGGCCAGTCAGCGTTACATACGGAAACTCAATGTTAAGCCTATGGGGTTTTATATTAGGGGTAGGATAAAGGTGTTGGCGTTAGAGTGTCTATCCTATCTGTCTACGTGGTGCCCGGTGTATCGGGCCTGGCGTATCGTCTTACCTCCAGCAGTGTGAGCCCCTCCTGACGACGCGCCGACACACACAGCGAGTAGTTGGTCCACGTCCGGTTGTAGGTCGGGTTGATGTACCACGTCCCGTCCGGTAAACACGCCCGAGTCGCCACCTCTGTCACAAAGTAGAGAGGAGAACTATCAGAGTTTAGAGCTTTTATTATCCATCGTATACAAAGCCCCCATTGAAAATGTATGGGGAGTCAGTAAACCATGGCCCATTGTATAAAACCTGTTAGATATCATAACTGTGGTATACGGATTCAAACCAGTGGTATACGGCCTCAAAACCATGGTATACGGGAAAAATAGTCCCTTTTTGCTATAGAGCAAAGAAATAATCCCTGTTGTTATACCCTTTGATATGGAAATTACTGGGTTTAATTTATTCGAAAAGATGGATAATAAATGCAACAAACGATGATTTTGTGGACAGGCGGCTCTGTAAACCACTTGAGGTTGACGTCTTAATACATTCGCTAGCGCTCGTGTATTACCACGTGTCAACCTCTCGTGGTTTACAGCTGCCTATTCACAAAACCATCGATTATTTTCTATTTATTATCCACCTAGACAAAGTGTACATAGAAAACACATACGGCGTTTGTATGGACATACCCGTAACATACAGATATTTCCACCTAATACAAAGTGTCCATAGAAAACACATAGGGAGTGTGTATCACCATACCCGGAGAATACAGATATATCCACCTAGTACAAAGTGTCCATAGAAAACACTTAGGGCGTGTGTATGGACATACCCAGAGCATACGGATATGTTGTATGATCCGGGTGGCGCATACGGGAAAATAGTGCGTATGGAAAAATAGTGCATAGCTAAAACGAACGGTTGTATGCTCCTCGGAGTTGACTCTCCGCAATATCCTCGCATACGCTCGGATATTACTACGCGTCAACCTCTCGGAGCATACAGCCGCCTGTATCTGAAACCAGTCAATATTGTGTATTTATCCTACCCCTAATAAAAAACGCCATAGGCTTAACATGGGATTTATTTTTGTCGCGGGTGTGACATAAAGTGTTGTTTATGTCACTACTTTCAAATATTCAAAAATCGTGTAAACAGGTTAAGATGAAATCTAGAGACCACTCGTTTGAGTTAGACCCGTGAGATTATGGAACCAACAAAATGCATGATATAAATAGACTCATACTCAAACTCGTGACGTCTCTTGATATAATTACCCACCTATAAACACCTAATCGATTCACTAATAGGAGATAACACAGATAATTTAAATATAACTATAACAGAAAAAGATGTAGTAGACTCAGCTAAAAGTATTTGTATATCAAAAAGCTCAGGGATAGAAAATATATCAGCCAGGGTGATAAGAGATTCAATCATTATTCTCAAAAGGGAATTTGTATACCTGTTTAACTGTACCATAAGGTTGGGTAAAGTGCCAAACAAGTGGAAGATTGGAACCGTAGTTCCTATTCCCAAAAGCGGCAACTTGTCAAAAATTGAAAACTGGCGGCCTATTACCCTGACTCCCATACCTGCAAAAATTATTGAAAAATTTATAGCTAAATATATAGAAACATATTCCGAAATTCATCATCCTTTGAACAAAAATCAATACGGTTTCAGGAAGGGGTTGGGAACGTGCGATGCTCTTTTTCAATTTACTAAAGATATTTATGAGGCTAGAAATAGGGGTAATATTATGGCTGTTGTATACGTGGACCTAAAAAAGGCTTTTGATTCAGTTCCCCACCAACTATTGATAAAGAAACTCAGATATGAATTTTTCTTCCCTAAAAATATAGTAGACTGGATACAAAATTATCTGTTGAATAGGACGCAAAAAGTTAAGATAAATGGTTTACATTCGTTGTCAAAAGAAAACGAATACGGAGTTCCTCAAGGTTCCGTTTTAGGGCCGATTTTATTTAACCTTTTTATTAATAATATGTGTGAAGAAATCTCATTAAGTAACCATATGCAGTACGCAGATGACTTGGTAATTTACAGTGTAGGAAAGAAAGAAAATGACATAACATTTAATTTACAAGATAGTCTAAACAAGGTTACAACATGGTGCAACACTAATGGAATGACGATCAATACAAAAAAGACAAAAAGTATGTGGTTTTGCTCTAACTGTAGATTAAAATTGTTGAATCCTCTCAAGTTAAGTTGTAACGGGAAAGAATTAGGTATGGTAAACAAATATAATTATTTAGGCGTCACTATAGACACGGTAATGAACCTAACACATCATCTAAAAAATATAAATAAAAATGCAAATTATCGACTGTTTAAATTAAACAAGATTAGGAAATATATAGATAAGAATACAGCACGAAGAATTTATATAACTATAATCAGACCAACATTAGAATACTGCTCTTTTTTAATTGATGGTTCAAATTTAAAAGAAACTAAATCGCTTCAAACAACCCAAAATCGAGCATTAAGGTCTATCTCAACGAATTGGTCCAGGATTCAAAATATTGAAAGTCTACATAAAAAATGTAATATTGATTTTTTAGATGCGAGAAGAAATATGCAAGTACTAAACATAATGCACAAACAATCGACAAATATGGATAACTTGGATAAAAGAGAGCGCATTACTCGAAGTAAATATCACATAAGATTTAATAAAGAAAGAATTTTTAGTAGTACTTATTATAGATCGCCTGTTTATCGCGGAAATGTTTTATGGGATAAATTGCCGAGTACAACACAATCGTTAATAACTGCTAAGGAGTTTAAAAAGGAAATTAAAACTATGTTCTCAGTATACGATTGGAAATGAATAATCAATGAGATTGAGTGTTTTCTTGTGATGTTATATTAATGGAATTGTACTGTCTCATCTTCATACTCTCATCATATCCTTTCCCACATTTTTGTATTCAAGTGTCGGCTAAAAGGAGTTACTATTGTTATGAGATTCCATGTACAACTTATGCTCGGTGGAAGATCTCACCTCGGTGAGAACCGGAGTTAATAATAAAAAAAAAAAAAAAAATATACGGAGTCTCCATGCTAAGCCTATGAGCATACAGATCGCTACTGAGTAGAGTACGGAAAGCCGTATTTTCCTAGGAGAATACGGCTTTTTTGGCCGCGTCAACCACACGGAGAATACGACCACACAGACCCGAATCATGGTGATATTGTATCCATCTGTCACAAATCATACAATCATATCAATGTTTAGGTTCAGAGCTTTTATTACCCACCCAATACGGAGTCCCCGTACTAGGCCTATATAGCCTCCAGATCGCTACTGAGTAGAATACGGGAAGACCTAGGAGAATATGGCTTTTGCGGCCACCTGACAGGCATTATAGGAACTTTTTATATAAACAATGCAGGTTTGAGATCCCAGTGTTAGGCCTATGAGGAAAAAATACCAGATGTGAGATAAAATACTTAGTATCACTCTAACCTCACTCAATTGTCAACATTATATTGTTTTGTGTCTTGAAATGAATGAACAGAAAAATAGGATTAAAGGCATATCGGACAATTTGGCTCGAAAATTAAAACCCATGTCAATTTCCTGAAAATTTAATATGATGATCTCCAAGTGTTGTGGAAGACAAATATAACTTAAAAATTGGGGGTCACCATGCTAGTTTTTGTTTTTTAGATCAATATTATGATGATTATATATCAGAATATAAAGAAATTCTAAAAGGTATTTTTTCACTTAGTGAAACAATGTCACCTTCCTCAAATTTTCACGTAATAAGGTATATATATAGCACTTCTTATTTAGGTTTTAAAGATCATAGTTCACTGTCCTTCTTTTTGAAAGAATTGAAGAAAACCATATTTTTCAGTATATTTTCTATGTAAATCAAATACATGTAAATTGTCCTATTTTACCCATCAAAATTGGATAAACGTGACAAAATGTTAAATATACTCATGTATAATTAGAATGAATCCCAAAAATACCAGTTTTGACTAATATTTGACATTTTTTGCAAATCACCAGGTGGCGCCACTGCAGATTTTAGGATGTGCCTTTAATTGTCTAAAAGCTGATGGTGATGGAAAGCTTAATCTTTCTGCAAACTTGTATTTGCGATTTACTTTTGATATTGTTTGTGCACTTTCCTATGAGGAATATAGGTTGATCCAACAAAAGATTAAGTATTCACAGGCTGGTATAAATGATAGTGCTTTCTTGTAGCTATTCACGAAAAGGCTTTGTAAATATTGGGTGTTGACTGGAGGGGTATGAAGAGGAAGATGGAGTAGTGGTCTTGAAATAACAATGTATTGCCTGTATATATACTGGGGATGAGGTATGGGCAATGATAGATCTATTATGGCCATTGTAAGAACAGTATACTGCATATAGCCTATGAGCCATGGGAGCTGCCATGACACCCCCCGAGTACGTGTTCTTCGCTAATGGAGGTGAAAAAGTAGGTGTTCTTCACTAATAGAGGTGAGAAAGAAGTGAGTTAGAATTGGGAAGTGTCACAACTCTAGCCTTGCTCACATATGTATATAAAGTGTTCTGTATGAAAAACATCATGTCCTGGGTTTAATTTCATCCTGCTCTGGGATGGGTGTAGAGAGTCAAGGGAACCATGGTAAAATATTGAAAGGCAGTTGAATTTTGTAAGAACAAAGAACCAGAATATAGATATGTCCCCCGAAGGGGCCCACCATACTGCTAGCCACCTAGTGACTGCTTCATGAACTAACAATAACTCTGTCCGCTATAAGGCCGGGAACCCACTGAGCTCTGGACGCATAACAACAATTGTTCGGACACACTTTGTATACGATACAGAGTTTTTCAACCTTCCAGTACAGAGACAATGAACGAGGTTAGTTTCGTACTCTGATATTCTTAAAACCGAGTTTTTCAACATTCTGACAAGGCTATGATGCAGGAATTTTGATTTGTACCCATGTCAGAGCCAGATCGTAAACCAGAGCCTGCATAAAAATGTACTGTATTTTACATAGCACTGATCTTTATTACAAATAAGGGAGGAGTTTATTACATTTGTGGTTACAAAATTATTTAATTTAAGGGTGACTTCGTATTATAAATAAGGTTGACAAGGTTATAGAATTTAAGGAAGGTGTTTTTACAATTAAGGGAATTTATAACGAATGTGGTTGAAATTTTATTACATTGAAGGGTTGTTGCATATGTGGGTTTTTAGTACATTTGATCATGAAACATCACAAAATTTCATATGATTGTTTCTATGGCATGAATTGTCTTCGCGGCATGATATCACGAAGTGGAGCTGAGTGATATCTGTAGCGGAAGACAATGAATGGCATTCAAACAATTATATGAAATCTCGATGTTTAGATTTTATCTTACCCCATCACATGTTTATCTTCATATGTCACCAATGGCATATAGATATTTTATGGCATATCCGTGACATACAGTCACACCATGTTAAGGCTATGGAGATTTATATGAGGGGTAAGATAATAACCGTGGCATATAGTCACACTATGTTAAGTCTATGGAGATTTATATAAGAGGTAGGATAATAACCGTGGCATATAGTCAAGTCTATGGAGATTTATATGAGGGGCAGGATAATAACCGTGGCATACAGTCCCCTCATGTTAAGTCTGTGGAGATTTATATGAGGGGTAGGATGATAATTGTGGCATACATTTATACCATGTTAAGTCTATGGAGATTTATATGAGGGGTAGGATAATAACCGTGGCATACAGTCAAACCATCTTAAGTCTATGGAGATTTATATGAGAGGTAGGATAATAACCATGGCATACAGTCACACCATGTTAAGTCTTTGGAGATTTATATGAGTGGTAGGATAATAACCATGGCATACAGTCCCCCCATGTTAAGACTATGGAGATTTATATGAGGGGTAGGATAATAACCGTGGCATATAGTCACGCCATGTTAAGTCTATCAAGATTTACATGAGGGGTAGGATAATAACCGTGGCATATAGTCAAACCATGTTAAGTCTGTGGAGATTTATATGAGGGGTAGGATGATAATCGTGGCATACATTTACACCAGGTTAAGTCTATCGAGATTTACATGAGGGGTAGGATAATAGCTGTGGCATACACTCACACCATGTTAAGTCTATGGAGATTTATATGAGGTGTAGGATAATAACCATAGCATACAGTCACACCATGTTAAGTCTGTGGAGATATATATGAGGGGTAGGATAATAATCGTGGCTTACATTTACACCAGGTTAAGTCTATCGAGATTTACATGAGGGATAGGATAATAGCTGTGGCATACACTCACACCATGTTAAGTCTATGGAGATTTATATGAGGTGTAGGATAATAACCATGGCATACAGTCACACAATGTTAAGTCTGTGGAGATTTATATGAGGGGTAGGATAAAGGGTGTAACATGCCTGTCTTAACCCAATGGAATTATTAGATTATCGTAAATCAGGAAATGCTGTCGAAGCATAAATTAGAGTGGAAATTCATGCTTCATTGGAACATAGATAGGTGTTGTTAATCGCCCTCATTGTACCGTTGATTACGTCCATAGGACTGTTGTGATAGGGCTTTGAGTGTTGAGGGATGGGCGTCTTGATATAGATAAGAAATGATGATGAGGTAATTTACGTTCAGTATTGAATCCATCGATGTAAGGCGGACATGCTTGACTGGACAGAGTCCCCGCCGGTGCTTCACTCCAACAACTGATACCATCCCACGTGCGGTTACATCCGAGCCCTGCAAGTAGATGTGGGTAAGTCAGTTTATTATCCACCTAATACAAAGTGTCCATAGAAAACACAATGGGAGCATGAATCACCATACCCAGAGCATACAGATATATCCACCAATTATAAAGTGTCCATAGAAAACACATGGGGAGCGTGTATCACCATACCCGGAGCATTCAGATATATCCACCTAATACAAAGTGTCAGTAGAAAACACATAGGGAGTTTGTAATTACATGCCCAGAGCATACAGATGTATCCACCTAATACAAAGTGTCCATAGAAAACACATAGGGAGCGTGTATCATCATACCTTGAGCATACAGATATATCAATCTGATACAAAGTGTCCATAGAAATCACATGGAGAGCGTGTATTTACATACCCGGAATATACGAATATATCCACCTCATACAAAGTGTCCATAGAAAACACATAGGGAGGGTATATCACTATACCTGGAGCATACAGATATATCTACCTACTACAAAGTGTCCATAGAAAACACATAGGGACTGTGTATGGACATACCCGGAACATACAGATATATCCAGCTAATACAAAGTGTCCATAGAAAACATATGGGGAGGGTGTATCTATATACCCGGAATATACAGATTATGCACCTCATAAAAAGTGTCCATAGAAAACACATAGGCAGTGTGTATCACCATTACCGGAGCATACAAATCTATCCACCTAATACAAAGTGTCCATAGAAAACACATAAGGAGTGTGTATCACCAAACCCGGAGCATACAGATATATCCACCTAACACAAAGTGTCCATAGAAAACACATAGGGAGCGTGTATCACCATACCCGGAGCATACAGATATATCCACCTAATACAAAGTGTCCATAACAAACTTAAAAATCCCAGTAAATCTGTATTTTTTATCAGAACTTTCTGATATTTTAATGACTTGCTGGCAATACTGGCCCCGCACCCACTAGTTACGACACGTTCCGACAAGCGTTCCGACACAGAATTTCTCTGTCGTAGCGCAATCGTAGCACTCTTGTCGTAGCGTGTCGGAGCGTGTCGGAGCGTGTCGGAGCATATCGGAACCTGTCGTAACGGTTTTTAGCGGGGAAAAAAGGAGACCACGGCGCCGACACGGGCTACGACACGGGCTACAACAGGATACAGGTTTCCTCAATTCTTTCAAAAATGATGAGAGTAACCTATGATTTTTAAAACCTAAATAAGTAGCATTATACATATATTATATTCTGGTAAAGTTTGAAGAAGGTGAAGTGGGATTTACTGAGTGAAATTTAACTTTTTAGAATTCTTATATATTCTATTATCAAATATTTTAAAACTCTTGGGTTACGGAAAGGGTACATCCTGATTAGTATGTAACCGAAATTTTGTTGAAATTTTCAAAGTATTAACGGAGATATAGAGGAAAATATAAATTCCCATTGACTTACCATTGCTACCATAGGCGCCAATGTTAAATATCGTGACTTGTGTCGGAACAGTGTCGTAACCCTTATCGGAAGCCAGCCTCCACTACTGATGAAGGCTACGATAGTGTTCCGACACGTTCCGACACGCCCCGACACGTTCCGACATGGGTGCCGTGTCGTAGGCCTTGCGACACGCTTCCGACATTTCCAACATGTTGGAAATGTCGGAAGCGTGTCGCAAGGCCTGCGACAAGGCGCCCGTGTCGGAGCGTGTCGGAAGCCATGTCGGGGCGTGTCGGGGCATGTCGGGGCATGTCGGAACGCTTGTCGGAAGCCGGCCTCCACTCGTGCGATAATTCACACGCTTCCGACACAACGTTCGATTTTATGTCGGAAGCGTGTTTGAAGGGTTCCGTACAAACGGTAAATTATCATCGAGTTCTGTGACTTGTACAAGCATGGTTGGACGTTATATATTTACTATACACCCGAAATTAAAAAAAAATCAATTTCATTTTGCTTAACCAAAATTTTAATAAATGTGTATGGGTAGGTAGTGGTCGGTACAGTATTTTTACGTCATATGCCGAAACGGTGCGTATTTACGGTGTATACGCCATGGGTATATAGTAAAAATAAATATGGGTATGTAAGTTGTATAGCCCTATAAGTAGTGGTGGTATATCTATGAAATATATGTTTTTTTCACACAGGCCTACATAACTGTCCTCCAAACGCAATGACCATTATTGACGATTTAAAACCCTTTTTTTCAGTCATTCTGTAAGTCATTGACCAGGCCAGTCTGTCGTGGCCTTAATACGTAATCTATGCACAATTAATCGGTGAACACTTCTCTGCATATCTGCTTCCATTCACTAATCTGGCGTTAGTGTTTCCTCACTATAGAACGGTGGCAAATAGTCAGTCAGTGGAAAATTCCTTTTAGAGGGTGCGTCCACCAACCACGACAAGGCTACGACAAGTGCCGACATGAAAGTTCCAATCGCAGCCTTTTCGCAGCCTTGTCGTGAGAAGAGTATTGTCGGGACAGCGGTGTCGGGGCGTGTCGTAGACGTTGCCGGTTTCCGTAAAAAAGGCGCCCATGGTTCCGCCACACTACGACAGTGATATCGAGGAAACCACAACACTCCACGACAAAGGTCCAGTCGTAGCAAAAATCGAACATGTTCGATATTGTCGTGGCCTCCGACAACCTCCCAACAAGCTTTGTGTCGCAGCCTGTCATGGCCT
Organism: Alentia gelatinosa; assembly: GCA_950022655.1. Classification (NCBI taxonomy): domain Eukaryota; kingdom Metazoa; phylum Annelida; class Polychaeta; order Phyllodocida; family Polynoidae; genus Alentia; species Alentia gelatinosa. The sequence goes on along the minus strand of OX465588.1, from coordinate 7,130,362 downwards.
TGTCGTAGCCTCTTGTCGGGAACTAGGGTCCACCAACCACGACAAGGCTACGACACGCCTTCCAATCGTTGAGCTGTCGTGGACCTTGTCGGAAAGCCGTTGTCGCAGCCCTGTCGTGGTTGGTGGACGCACCCTCTAAGACTGTGTTGGGATGTTGTTTGCCGTCTATTAAGGCGGGCGTCCACCAACCATGACAAAGCTACTATACAATGGCTTTCCGACAAGGTCCACGACAGACCAACAATTAGAAGGCTTGTCGTAGCCTTGTCGTGGTTAGTAGACAAGAGTCTACAACAAGGCCACGACAGGCTGCGAGTGGAAGCTTGTCGGGAGCTTTCTGACAAGGTTCCGACAAAATCGAACATGTTCGATTTTTCCTACGACTGGACCTTTGTCGTGGAGTATTATGGCGCAGAGGTCTACGATAGTAAATTTTGGTGGAGCGTGCACTTCCTAACACCCTTCGACAATGCTGTCGTAAAGCCCCAGTTCTTACGACAAGGCTGCGACCACCGGCGATAGGAACTTTCTTGTCGCCGCTTGTCGCAGCCTTGTCGTCGTTGGTGGACGCCCGCCTTTAACCACCCAATACGGAGTCTTCATATTATTCTTATGGAGCCTACAGATCGCTACTGAGTAAAATACGGAAAGCCGTAATCACCATTCACACCTTTCCCTTTCGGCCACCAGACGAATTTCTATTTATTTACAAGATTTTCTTCCTAATAATTAGTCGAAAGGTGAGTAATAAATAAAACATTTCCATGATTTCGATCTGTTGGGCCGTATTCTCCTTATAGTTGCTCGGAGTATGACTACACGTGAACTACGCGGAGAATACAGTCGCTCAGATCGAAATCATGGTCAAAATGTGTATTTATTTCATCCTAAAACCGTTCTGACGCGCTGCAATGAACACCAACACAATCTGTGTGATACCGTTCTGTCATACTTCCATTTATCGGTAATAAAATTTACCAAACGCCTTCGTCGAGTTTTGGTCATTATTGGTTATCATCCTACTGTTCTAGGATGCAGATATTTTTAGTCAAACCCAAACAGTTTGAAAACCCTCTTATCAAGTTGTGTATGCCTCGGGCGTGTTCTAAATCCCCTCCCGCGGTCTCCCAAACAAGAGTGCTCTACTTAGTAGAGAAATGCAATAAGCGAAATAGTTCCGTTCGCCTTCGGGTAGCTAGGGTGACCGATTACATGAATCTCTTTCAATGAACCCTTTTACTATGGTAATGTTATAATTGACTGACATTGTTTTGTATGTGTGGGAACTCTCCTGGAGAAAAAAATCGGGTCCCGATTTTATCCCCCAAAATTTGTATTATATTGTTTTGTAATTAAAAAGAACATATTTGATATGTAGTTGTTGTCACAATATGATATGAAATAAGACTAGGCTCAAGTATAACGTTTTCTGCAGCTAACGATACACAGGATTGACATAGGTTTCCTTACCCTTTAAGGGTGGGTACCTGTGGCAATATTATGTGGTAAAGGGCGGGTACTAGTGCTAATGTATACTGCCAAAGGGCGGGAGGTCTCAGGCCTATTATGATAGTTCTATAGTTTAGGACGTGATAAAATATGCAATCATTAATCTTATTATCCATGTCACCCAGAATCATTAGCTGGGTGTTGAATTTATATTCTGCGAAAATTTCATGATTATATATCCATTATTTCCGATTTTATTCCACAAAATCAAAATTTTGCAAATTTAAGAAAATGGTGCCTTTTAGCATCACCCGCCGTGAATGGGCTGAAGGCTGTATCCATAAAGCCCGATAATCTGTCGATGCGGCGTTGGCATCAAAGAAAACTAAAAGCAAGGTTCCTGAAACGTCCGTCCCGAAATAGCATCTCTATGAGTAGTCAGTTCAGCCTTAGAAACCCCATCTGAAGCTAAAGTGGGACTCACACATAGGGACTAATTTACCTGAGACGGGTGTACTTCACACCTTTCCTCTAGTCTAAAGTGGGATTCACATGTAGAGACTTATGTACCTGAGACGGGTGTACTTTACACCTTTCCCCTAGTCTAAAGCGGGATTCACATGTAGAGACTTATGTAGCTGAGACTGGTGTACTTCACACCTTTCCTCTAGTCAAAAGTGGGATTCACATGTAGAGACTTATGTACCTGAGACAGGTGTACTTTACACCTTTCCCCTTGTCTAAAGTGGGATTCACATGTAGAGACTAATGTACCTGAGACGGGTGTACTTCACACCTTTCTCCTAGTCTAAAGCAGGATTCACATGTAGAGACTAATGTACCTGAAACGGGTGTACTTCACACCTTTGCTCTAGTCTAAAGCAGGATTCACATGTAGAGACTTATGTACCTGAGACGGGTGTACTTTACACCTTTCCCCTAGTCTAAAGCGGGATTCACATGTAGAGACTTATGTAGCTGAGACTGGTGTACTTCACTCCTTTCCTCTAGTCAAAAGTGGGATTCACATGTAGAGACTTATGTACCTGAGACGGGTGTACTTTACACCTTTCCCCTTGTCTAAAGTGGGATTCACATGTAGAGACTAATGTACCTGAGATGGGTGTACTTCACACGTTTCCTCTAGTCTAAAGTGGGATTCACACTTCAGGACTAACGTACCTGAGACGGGTGTACTTCACACCTTTCTCCTAGTCTAAAGCAGGATTCACATGTAGAGACTAATGTACCTGAAACGGGTGTACTTCACACCTTTCCCCTAGTCTAAAGTGGGATTTACACATAGAGACTAATGTACCTGAGACGGGTGTACTTCACACCTTTGCTCTAGACTAAAGCGGGATTCACATGTAGAGACTAATTTACCTGAGACAGGTGAACTTCACACCTTTTTCCTAGTCTAAAGCGGGATTCACATGTAGAGACTAATGTACCTGAGACGGGTGTACTTCACACCTTTCTCCTAGTCTAAAGCGGGATTCACATGTAGAGACTAATGTACCTGAGATGGGTGTACTTCACACCTTTCTCCTAGTCTAAAGCGGGATTCACATGTAGAGACTAATGTACCTGAGACAGGTGTACTTCACACCTTTCTCCCAGTCTAAAGTGGGATTCACACATAGAGACTAATGTACCTGAGACTGGGGTACTTCACACCTTTCTCCTAGTCTAAAGCAGGATTCACACGTAGAGACTAATGTACCTGAGACAGGTGTACTTCACACCTTTCCCCTAGTCTAAAGTTGAATTCACACGGTGGGATTTATGTACCTCACACGGTTCAAATCTAATGGGATTCTGTTCCATTTTAGGGGTACATGTCGCTAACAATTGCAGGGGCGGGGGACTTTGTCTCAGCGAATTCCTAATCAATCTAATCCTAGCCTGCATTTATACATTAAAACCTTTCGTTAAATGTGATTAACTTAAACGTGCTACCACACAGACAACTTTTCCCCAGGAATCAAACAGATTTTATTCACGACTATCAGATCCTTCTCCCTGATCCTAAAGAAATGTATAGGGAACAGTTATTAGATTACAGGCGACACGCAAGTGAACTTCTCCAGCAAATAATTCATAAATTGAACTAGACCCATGATTAGAACTTAAGAACCGTGGGTGAAGTAGGAATAATAGCTGTCGTGTATTGGCTTTCTTCAGGATAACCGAGTTTCACGATCAGTCTGGACAGGGTTATTGTTGTTTTGAATTCCTATGCGTGTTTGCCGCAAATTAAATTACGATATTCGCACGCCACTGAAATCCCCTATAGACCTTGCAGAAGTAGACCTGTCAGTTTCAATGATCCCCCAATAAATACGACTGTACTTGTAACCCCAATATGACTCTGTTCCCGACGAGAAACAGTTGTCTCGATTCCTTTTTCTCCTATTGAAAGTGTCCTACAGATCAACATTGAATGGCATTTCCCATGTTACTATTCCTTAAGGAGGAAGCAGAGTGCTCGTGATAAAAGGTTCACACATACTCCGCCGGATACATCAGATAATTTCTTGACAGTCACTACTGGGATTTTCTTCAACCTATTGAATCTATATTTATCCTTGGCTTCAGCCGCAAGTCATGCCCTCCGGAATAATTCACATGAAACTTGGTGAACTTTTCTTCCTTTTTGAGCTTAGCACTCTTTTTCTAAGATTTCTTTCCAAAGATTGTGTTATACATGTGTCTATCCCTCGTAGTTTACATGTGACTATCCCTCGTAGTTTACATGTGACTATCCCTCGTAGTTTACATGTGTCTATCCCTCGTATTTTACATGTGACTATCCCTCGTAGTTTACATGTGCCTATCCCTCGTAGTTTACATGTGCCTATCCCTCGTAGTTTACATGTGACTATCTGAAGCTGTTTGTTAAACTGGAATTGCTGTTCATTAGTAAAACGATGCCAGCTATGTGTATGTAATTAGATTGTTGAGTTAAATCTAGGTTGAACCTGGTTTTTGTTTTTATTGTATTTTCTGTTCTTTTCTCTGTTGAAAAATCAGTGCAGAAACAGGATTATAAGGTCTTTTGGACACGGCTTGGTCATTTAAACCAGCCTTGTGCTTAAACTGAGACCTTCTGCCGCTTAATTGGTTATGGAACTAAACTGTAAACCTGTTGGAGATTGCTGTATACGTACCTCTTGAACCAATAAAGAAATGAAAAAAATATTTAAAAAAAGTTAAAATATGAGATCATCCATTAAAGATTACTACAATTCTGAGAAGAGTTTTCAATAGGAAGATAGCCTTAGATTGTATTTCATAAACCCGTTTCTTGGCCTGTAATGTAACTAGGCCAGGCTTCCAGGCTATCTTCCCCCACCACTCAGACTGTTAACACATTAAAACCTTCCACCCACCCACCCTACATGTTCTTTTCTTTCCGGGTGATTATATTTGATAAACTCTACAGATATCGTAATTCCATTATCTGATATCTCATTCACATTTAATACTCCATGTATCATTAACATGTATTTTCAATACCAAGAATTCGTTATTGTTCGTATTACAATTCAACTACTCGTAATACCAATTGTATTACTCACTGGTATAACTCCATGTCAATTGTTATACTACATATAAAATTTACCAAAGTATAATGAATACAGTATAGTCCAATCCGGACTCTGAGTAGTCATTAATTCTATACGATCCTAAAGGGGGCTGTCCACCAACCACGACAAGGCTACGACAATGGGTTTCCGACAAGGTCCACGACAGGCCTACGATTGGAAGCCTTGTCGTTGCCTTGTCATGGTTGGTGGACCCCAGTTCCTGACAAGAGGCTACGACAAGGCCACGACAGGCCGCGACATGAAGCTTGTCGGGGGCCTGTCGGGGGCCTTCCGACAAGGCTACGACAATATCGAATATGTTCGATTTTTGCTCGATATCACTGTCGTAGTGTGTCGGAACCATGGGCGCATTTTTTACGGCAACCAGCAACGTCTACGACACGCCCCGACACCGCTGTCTCGACACTGTTCTTCTCACGACAAGGCTGCGACAAGGCTGCGATTGGAACTTTCATGTCGGCACTTGTAGCCTTGTCGTGGTTGGTGGACGCCCCCCTTTAACCTTTTTAATACGTTGATTGTGACCTGGATGTCACTGCTTTTTAAGTCTTCTCGAAAGTATCCAATTTGCAATGAAGCCTGCTCGTAATGTCTTAAAAGTGGTTTTTGAACATTGCTTACCAAATTAAAAAGCTGCAAATATCTGCATGTGGGTTTAATTATATCAGCTAAAGTTTGCCTGTTTTAAAGGCATATCGGACTATTTGGCTTGAAAATTTAAGGCCAAGTCAATTTCCTGGAAATTGAATATGATGATCTCTAGGTGTTGTAGAACAAATATGTAACTATATCTGAGGTCACCGTACTACTTTTAGATTTCAATATCAATGTTATGATACTTTCAGAAAAGAATATATAGAAATTCTACAAAGTTGTTTTTCACATAGTAAAACCTATGTCACTTTCCTCAAACCTTCACTGAATATAGTAGATGTATAGTACTACACATCTAGGTTCTAAAATTCATAGGTCACAGTCATTAAGCTTGTTTTTGAAAGAATTGAAGAAAGTCATATTTTTTCGGACATGTTTTATGTAAATCAAGCGAATTGGCCCATTTTACAAAAACGTTAGATTCACTCATTTGGAATTTGAAATAAATATCAAGGAACAACTTTTTACTGATAATTGACAATAGTTAAAAATAATTAGGTGGCGCCACTGTGAATTGTAGGATATACCTTTAAAGGCATATCGGACAATTTGGCTCGAAAATGAAAACCCATGTCAATTTCCTGAAAATTTAATATGATGATCTCCTAGTATTGTGGAACACAATTATAACTTAAAAATCGGGCGTCAGGGTGCTAGTTTTTGATTTATAGATCAATATTATGATAATTTTATATTAGAATATATAGAAATTCTAAAAAGTATTTTTTCGCATAGTAAAACCCATGTCATTTTCCTCAAACTTTCACAGAATATAGTATATATAAAGTACTTCTTATTAAGGTTTTAAAAATCATAGGTCACCGTCCTTGTTTTTGATAGAATTGAAGAAAACCATATTTTCCAGTACGTTTCCTATGTAAATCAAACACATGTAAATTGGCCTATTTTACCCATCAAAATTGGATAAACGTGACAAATTGTTAAATGTACTCATGTATAATTAGAATGAATCCCAAAAATACCAGTTTTGACTAATATCTGACATTATTTAAAAATCACCAGGTGGCGCCACTGTGGATTGTAGGATATGCCTTTAAGTAAGTCTGACTGAAAAGTTGAGAAAAATGTTGTTTCCCTAGGGCTACCAAAAGATGGACTCAGCTGTGGTTATTGAATTCAGACTTTGATTCTTACTCACTTGGGGAGGTCTGCAGTATTGAATGGGGCCTACAATCTGGAGGAAAAAATCTAAATAACATTCACAGTTAAATGCCTGCGTTGAGTCGAATTTGCGTCATTCATTTTAGGTTCTGAATTTCCTTCACATTTCCTTCCTGTGTTCCTTCACAGCCCCTGTATCGTGATCGATTACTTGTCATCCAAACACCTCCCCAACTAATATCTTTGAATGACGGTCGATCTGGGAACGTAGCATACAATACCAGGTTCCTATTCTAAAGGCTTTCCTAGATGTACATAGAATGCTCTTCAGCTATGCCTGACGATCTGTCACACTACCAAACCCAAACACCTGCTGTTATCAGTTTTATTCTATTATCCTACCCCTAATAAAAAACGCCCTAGGTTTAACATTGACCCAATGTATTTGACATAGCGTTGGATAAAGTGTTATTTATGCACCGAGGTGAATAAAAAAACGGACCAATCAGGGACGAGATAACGAAAGTAGATCCGGCAGCATTGATAACTACTAATGTGGATAATTACAAATATTCTCTGTATATCGGTGAGATGGGGTAGGATAAATACGAAACTGAACTCGAGCTAGCCTTGTAAATGTATATACCACTCTGGTCAGGTCTGCTACTCACTACACTCGGCTAACGCCTCGTGTAGTAATACACAACCTGCCCATCGTGGCATAAACATTGACAAGGCTAAGTCTCGTTTGGTTTCTACTAATTATCCTACCCCTAATAAAAAACGCCCTAGGTTTAACATTGACTCAATGTATTTGACAGAGCGTTGAGTAAAGTGCTATTTATGCACCAAGATGAATAAAAAAACGGACCAATCAGGGACGAGATAAAAGTAGATACGACAGCATTGCTAAATGTGGCCATCCTCTGATGAGTGTCAACACGCTGCTAAAATAAATTTTTACAAAATTTTCTCTGTATATCGGTACGATGGGGTGGGATAAATACGAAACCGAACTCGAGTTAGCCTTGTCAATGTTTATACCACTCTGGTCAGGTCTGCTACTCACTAAACTCGGCTTCAACAGGCGCAAGGCAGTATGAAATCGATGACTGACCGAGAACAAGAACCATTTCATCTACAGTAAGGATGTTTGCTTATTATCATATACCTTTAATTGGTGAAAAAACGACATTTTAATGACATACAAAGTCGCAGTCACAGCGGGCACATACATTATTATTACTGCACCTCTAGCAGCGGGCAGTATTTAATCACCGCGCGCATCAGAAAAAACGATTTTAGAAGATTTTTTTTTTAAATAGGTCAAACTTGATAGAAATTATGAAAGGTATGTGTATTTAGTATCAAATTAAAGCTCCTGATGTCAGGGATGCATTTAATGTATAGCCAATAAAAATCTGGAAACCCTTTGTAAGCAGACACCCTGCGTAAGCAGCCACTTTGGCCTGGATCAGAGGGTGTCTACTTCTGCAGGGTTTTACTGTATGTCTGAAGCCCATTTTATGGCACTTCATAAGCCATCTTTGATATAGCGAAAAAAAGAAGAAAAAAAACCAGACCTTGTCTTTTTTTTCATGGCTTAATGATGAGAAACAAGTTTTTTTTTTAGTGGCCTTATGCATCACCCCCACTTCAAATTTGAGAGTATGAAATAATAAATCATCAAAATATATATTTACCATAGGTCTGTAGCTGTCCTGGTTGGTGTTTTTCGTCTTGTGAGATGGTTGTAAGGCACTGATGATGGGCCAACAGTAGAGCTCTCTGCTGTTCGTGTTTGGCCAGTCGAACAACTTCCCCCTGAAGGGAAATTAAACAGGATGATAAGAATATGGAAACCACTTAGACAGTTATTTTATTACCAAACTATTACAGAGTCTCCATGGGAAATGTATGGAGTGCCTGGGATTCGCTACTCAGAGATTTTTGCATGTCAGAATCTCTGGGAAAAGAAGTCCCTTTGCCAATTTCAGTATTATTGTCCAACTGAATTTATATTGATATTTATCCTACCCCTAGTAAAAAACCGCCATGGACTTAACATAGGGAAATTTTATATGGCAGGCCGTGACATAAAGTGTTTTTTATGCCACTAGAGTAATAACAATATTGACCAATCAGAGCGCAGGATGTCAGCTACTATGAAAAAAAGTTCTGTTGGTCATTGACTCAATATTTATCTTTTAGTAATACAAAAGCATAGATGAGGGAGGATAAATACGAAACCGAACTCGAGTTAGACTTGTCAATGTCTATGCCACTCTGGTCAGGTCTGTTCCTCTCTACACTCGGCTACGCCTCGGGTAGTAATACGCGACCTTCCCGTCGTGGCATAAACATTGTCAAGTCTAACTCTCGTTCGGTTTCTACTAATTATTACTCATAACAATAAATGATTAACTCGAATACTGATATCGATATCACCGTCATTATCATCAGAGCTGCCACCGCACAGCATAATCTAAAAATAGGTTTACTTAAAGCCGAATGCCCATCTACCAATTTAGGGTTGAACGATTAGTTCCAAAATCGTATAGGAGTCGGTCACCTTGTCGCAGGCAAATTACATAATCCCTTTGCTCAACCCGCGGCCCTCGAGGAGAGGGGCTGGGGGGTATTAGTCCTAAGAAAATCATTCTACACCCACCGACATATATACGATATAGCACACTGATAAAATCGGTGAATGGTCCACTAATCACTGGGGGAGGGCAAAAACCAAAGAAACCGAGTGTGGAATCCCCCTACAAGCCTCAGCAAGTGATTATTGTATTTACTGCGTTGACCAACTTATGTCGGCCAACCAATCAACCCTCATTTCCCGACATTCCATTGTTGCCAACTACATTTATCAACATGTTGATAAACTGAATCATTTGGAACATTGAAAGCACAACTTGTCGGCGACAAAAGGATGCCTGAAGGAGGTGGTTCACTAATATCAGGGTAGCCTTGCCTAGCTGTCCTACATCTACCGACTCTGTTAGGATGGCTTGGCTGAGACAAATTACCCTCCGTTAGTCGCCAACAAACGTACATAAATGTTCCGAAATCAGTAGATTGATTTTAGGGATATGAAAAGGTAAAGTGTAGTATGAGAAAATGTGGTTACTGAGCCCGTACGGGTGGCCGTTCTTGGTTATTTGATGAAAAATATGACCTGACGCCGCAGGCGGGAGGGCAATATATATTCTTATCAAATGACCAAGAATGGACACCGTACGGGCTCAGTCAGTACGTTTTCTTATTACTATATGCCTCCTACTCATTTAAAATGCCGTTTTATTAACTGTACAAAGCCTATGCCATTCACTACGGCCCGCTGTCACAGCAGGCGCGAACATTATTTATACTACACCCCTACCAGCGGGCAGTATTTCATAGACGTTTGCTCACAGGTATATAGTAATACAAGGTTTTGATCATAAATAAATATTCTTGGTATACAATTTCTACTCACTGGAAATTGGAGATTACGGCTACTCATATACAAAAATAGTCATTATTGTGCATGTATACTACTTGTAACAATCAGCATGTTGACCATCTAAGCATTAGTAGAAACCAAACGAGAGTTAACCTTGTCATGTTAATGCCACGATGGGCATGTTGTGTATTACTACACGAGGCGTTAGCCGAGTGTAGTGAGTAGCAGACCCGACCAGAGTGGTATAAAAATTGACAAGGCTAACTCAAGTTCGGTTTCGTATTTATCCTACCCCATCTCACCGATATACAGAGACAATTTTGTAGTTATTCATGTTAGTAGCGTGTTGGCACTCATTCGAGGATGGCCACATTCATCAATGCTGCCGGATCTACTTTCGTTCTCTTGTCCCTGATTGGTCGTTTTTTTTTATTCACCTCGGTGCATAAATAAAACTTTATTCAACGCTCTGTCAAATACATTGAGTCAATGTTAAACCTATGGCGTTTTTTATTAGGGGTACGATAAACCACGTATCTCTATGAGCGAACGATCTAGATTGTTTACTGGCCTGCAGTATTCAATATTCTACTTCAAAGGTGTGTAATTGAGGTTCAACAACACATGATCTCTTCAACCAGATGAAAGCCGATGAGATGGAACAGAAGCGCCTCGTATATAATCCTAGCGCTGTCCTTTTTATAATCTCAGCTCTGCGGCTTATGACATGAGAGGCTTTTTACGGAACGACTAATCGAACCCGTAAAAAACCTCAGTGGCATCCTACAAAAAGGGTTCAGTGGTCTAGCCATCCCAGGGACTAAAAGCATAATGTTCACAGGCTACAGTTAAAATACCCGTGCTTTAGAACATTCTCATGGTCATCAATCATGTTTCTTTGAGGCATAAGCTCCGTGTTTATTGTATTCCAGAGAGACATTACAAGCGGGTTTTACTGACCCTTGTAAAGTAATGCTCAGTAATGCCGAAAATGGGGTGATAACTCATGTACTCGCGAGGTGATAGGACGAGCGTTTGTGTTGAGTATGCTGTGAAAAATTAATCGAGTAAAATTGAGATTAGACTGCCCAGAGCTTGCTTTCGGGGGCTGCAAGAGCTCTTCTATTTCATAAATAAACATTAAAACATCCGAAACAGACATAAACATGTCCGATCTGGAGTTTGTTAGAGCGTGCTTGCACACTATATATACGTTGCCTATAAAATGTTAGAGTGCTCATATACACTTTCAGCGTGCTGAGAGAAATTCTGCACTTGTACTATTCGCTGTGCTATTGGATAAGGAGCAGGGTGCCAGTGTCTGCGCATCTTAAGAGGCATGGGCAGCTGACCATGACCAATCACCCAAGACCGAAATACCTCAAGACCCTCAGGTGTTTGATATGTTTGGATCCTAGACTCAAGTAGGTAGAGATATGGCAAGTTGGCTGAATGAAGAGGGTAACAAGAAAACGATCCATAAACTGAAAGTAACCCAAATCTTTTAATTGTTATTCATTTATAATTGCACGCTCATTCATCAATGATGAACATACTATTTGCTCCTAGGTTTACAATGTCAATGATAAGAGGTCGTCCTATGACCAGGAGTATCAAAATCAACACACTAGAATCTACATCTCCTACGCATTTTCATTTATAGCTAGGCTTAACAGCAGTGATGGAACAGAAAATCTGCTATGCATGAAAATATCTCCAGTATAAATAAAATAAAACTCGATCTCTGGTGCAATCATTTGGCTTTATGCCCTTATCTTGTTGCTAATTCGGGGAACTTGAAATATCCAATGCCGTTTAATGTCCACAGACTATTTTGGTAGACAATTATAAATACTGATATACACAGAAAATATAAATGAACAGAATATAGTAGCAGTGTTCTCATACCGGCGACTGAAGTCATTAGTTTCTTCGAGGAGTTTTCTCGGAAATGAACAATTCTAAAATGTACTCGATGCTGAAATACCTCTCAATGTACCCAATGAGAGACATTTGATTTAAAAAAAAAGCATTCTGCGAACAAATATTCATCATAAAAGGCAACACCATCTAGTGTTCTCCTTTTTTTAAATTAAAATTTTTTTTTTTTTTTTATTAGCAAGTGTTCTACTTTGTCATTCATCGTATACAAAGACCCCCATTGAAAATGTATGGGACTCAGTAAACCACGACCCATTGTATAAAACCTGTCAGATACCATAACTGTGGTATCCAGATTCATATACATCTGTGGTATATGGCCTCAAAACCATGGTATACGGGGAAAATAGCCCCTTGTGCTGTAGAGCAAAGGAATAGGCCCTATTATTATAAACTTTAATATGTCAATTAGTGGGTTTAATTTATTCGAAAAAGATGGATAATAAATACAACAAACGATGGTTATGTGGACAGGCGGCTCTGTAAACCGCTCGGTTTACAGCCGCCGATTATCGATTGTTGTCTATTCACTGCATGTTATTTAAAACATCCATACGTTAAAGACAAATGCTGGTAGGTATCGAAACGCCCCCTGGTTTAACACTGGTGCTGCCATCTGGAGCCATGAAAATATAGCAGTTTCTCATAGACACCAATAGATAAGCACTTACCTTCTTCAGATTGCCTTCCCATAGAAATTAGCATGGTGACATAGTATTTTCTTAGTATTTCCCATTTGTACATGTTCCCAACCATCATAATCCAGAAATATTTGAAGACAGTAATAGAACATCAGTGTCATTTAGCAACAAAGTAAAAATATTGCATTTTCCCATAGACACCAATAGTTAAGCACTTACATTTTCAGATGGCCCTCCCATAGAACTTAGTATCGTGACATGCCATTTTTTTGCATTTTCTATTTGCTGATAAATAGAACTTATATTATCCTGAGTTATTTGCAAATCTCAATAGAACTTAGAAATCACCCAATTACCAGCATTTGTCTTTTAATGACTATTTTGTTAAAGACAATACAGGCGTTGCCGTTCAACGCCGCCTAACGGTGCATTGGTTAATTAAGCCATCTCCCATAAGGCCCTTTTCCATTGGCGGACAAACACGGTGTAGATTTTTTTCGATCTCCTAATAGCCTATTTCCATTGGCCATCACCGATATACAGTTAGGAACCACCGACAGACCTTAGCACTGCTGATGCCAAATGCAAATAGGCTATTAGGAGAACACAGAAAATCTACACAGTGTTTGTCGGCCAATGAAAAAGGGCGTCTAGAGACACCTAGAGTGTGAATGGTGGGTGTGATTGCGGGAGTGTTAAGTGTTTGACAGATTAGATTAAACCAGGACATTGTCTCAATGGGTGTAGTCCGTCTAAACTTTAGAATTGATAATTGTCTTAGTTTGTCGATAGATAAATATATTCATATGTTAGGTAGGCCAGCCAATGTATCATTGTACGGCTTCCTGTGGTGTTCCTGTGTTTTATTACCCACCTATTACGGAGACTCCATAGGAAATGTATAGGGCACCTGGAATCGGCTACCCAGAGATTCTGGCATGTCAGAATCTCCTGCAGGAGATTCCGGAAAAAAGTCCCTGCCAAAATGAGGTCAATTCATAAAGTACTTCTAAATAAGTTTATTTAATGTTCATCCAATATTAATAAGTTATAATCAGTCGCAATAATCTCATTTACCATCAGAAATTACTGTCATAAGAAGTTTTGTATTTAAAAACCCAGATAAATAGCAAACCATATAACAGGTGTAAGTATACACCGAATTACCACCATGCTTGACAATGCTGTGGTGCTATGGCGTAATCTGGAACTATATGTACTTTTTAGGCAATAGACATGTTATTAATCTTGTAGGTAGGTAATAAATACAATAACGACTGGTTTTTATGTACGAGTATCCGCAATCTCCTCATAGTTGACGACGTAATATCCTCACTAATCGCTCGGATATTACTACGCGTCAACTACTCAGAGATTATGGCCACTCGTACACAAAACCAGTCATTATTGTGTATATCTAAATCATATCTGAAGTAATACTGAGTCGATATTCATATGTAATCCACCAAATAGAAGCTGGAATACAACAGAATACGACACCATCAATTTACTATCCACCAAATATGAAGTCTCCATACTAAGCCTATGGAGCCCACAGATCGCTTCTGAGTAGAATACGGACCTCCGGAATCTCCTAGGAGAATACAGCTTTTTTATCACCTGACAGGTATTATAGGAACTAATCTATATAAATAATGCACGGCGCTTGCATCAAATTTACAAGATTTGTTTCCTAACAATTACTCGAAAGGTGAGTAATAAATACAACATTATAATGATTTTGATCTTGTAGTTGACACTACGTAATACTTCGCGTCAACTACGTGGAGAATACGGCCACTCAGATCGAAATAATGGTAATATTGTGAATTTATTCTCTCTAAAGATATTCTAAACGTGTATTATAAATAAACTATTCTATTACACTCAGTCATCTAATGCTGAAGAATACGTTACAAGGTGTTTGTTTGGCTGCAGACATTGCGTAACCAGGCAGATAAGGTGCGACACCAGCCTGTGGAAAAAGGTCTATTCCTGTGTCAGTCCTGTTTCCTTAAATAACCTGAAACATGCTTAAGCCCCTCATTATAAGAGATTACGCTGGGTGGTCCAGACAAATACCATCCTGATGACATCGGCCTGGTTCCGGAAAACAATGTCTGAAGCTGACGAGAATAATACGTCAATACACCTCAATTATTATCCACCTGATATAAAGTGTCCATAGAAAACCCATAGGGAGTGTGTATGGACATAATGCACTTCCGCGATGGCGTATATATGAATAAAATGGTGGTTTTCGTCCAGTGAAGGAATACAATGCAGCCTCTCTGATTTCTAGACACCGATGGGCAGTCATTGGCCACCACAGACTGACTATTTGGAGAACTCAATAAATCGGTGCCGTTTTAGTCGGCCAATGGAAGTGGGCCTAGAGCATGTTATTTGTTTGCACAGTAACAATTATTACCGGAGACAAACCAAGCAAGAAAACAGAGATTTCCTGAATCACCAACTCAAAATGGTGTGTAATCGAGATATTATTTAACAGGAATATCTCCCAGAGATAATTTAGCATTTCAGAAGCAATAACAAATATAAGTTATAGCTTACATGCTCTCCATTTCTCGCTTGTTGTCCCCTTTATTAGCTATTATCTCAGATTTCACCTGATTATTGCTTCTGAGAAATAATCGGTGGGAGATGTAACTATGAAATAATATGGAGAAACCAAACAAGAGTTAGTCGTGTTGTTGTTTATCGCACGTTGGCAGGATCGCGTATTACTGCGCGAGGCGAAGCCGAGAGCAGTATTACGCGATCTTGACGATGAACAATAACACGACTAACTCGAGTTTGGTTTAGAATTTATCCTACCCCGCCCGTCTAAATTACTTCTAAATTAACAAATGGCATCATTTGTCAAGTGTATCCCACTAGAGCGATATTTTTCATTTTTCTGAACTCCAGACTGAATACAGTGACCCAATGTTAAGCCTATGGAGTTTTATATTAAAGGTAGGATAATATCTCACATTCACGCCATTTTTTGTTGGGTATTTCGGGGATCTCTGCCTTGACTCGCTACGTGTGTCGACTGCGTTAGATTCATCTAAGATACAAAATGATGTTAGCAGAGTAAAAATATATCTACTTTATAATCCTTACCATACATTGGATGTGGACTATTCACTATGAGAACATTGATCTCGTTTTATACAAAATATAACGGAGACTTAGTCTGTTCCTATTGACAAATCCCCTAAGTGAAGTCCAGTACAAGTTTTTTAATCTGTTAGCTATATTTTCTGCAGAGCAATACCATTGTGGCTCCACACTGATGTGCAGTTTCACTCCCTTGTTCCTAGCACCTGCGAAAAGAATCTAGCAGTGAACAGAAGCTTAATAGAAAAAAGAGAGATGTTAAGAATGCTGCATGGTAAAAATCGCCCGGTAAGCACTTGTATGAAACAGTTTTTTATAGACACGACCAACCAGTAAGCCTCTTACATCTGTCAATGGTCTAGAGATAAGAACGACCGTGTGGGATAAAAACTGTTTTAGCGTTTGAATCAAAGAAAAATCGTACTTCAGCAGATAGGGAGGACGCCATTGCTGTGTTGATTCACTCGTCGAGACTAGTGTACCTGAGACGGGTATACTTCAAGTGGGATTCACATGTAGGGACAAATGGACCTGAGACTGGTGTGCTTCACACCTTTTCACCAGTCGCCGACTTTTTCCTGCTGAGAACAAAGTTTCACAGATTGGGGTGTTCTACAGTCTCAGGAAAACATGGCAGATTCAATTCACATGGGGAGACTTATGAGGTACATAGTCTCACCCCTACACCATGTAAACCCTAGTCCGTTCACGCACCGCGCCACCTTCGGGTTACGGTACGTGAAGGTCTAACAGAGCATGGCTCTGACTGGCCAGCCACCTTTAGTGAGAGGAATTGCAGGGTTGGCTGTTCTATTTATAGCATCAGTTTGACAAGAGGGATACTGTATCATATTGCTGGTTACTGGATCGCAATACACACGAGGTTAGAACCAGCGATCCGCCATTTTCCAGGTGCATGTTGGTAAGAAGGTAGGAATTCCCACCTTAAAATGACAGCGCAAAACAGTCCCAGTATGAGAGCCTGTGCGCCCTGGCCCTGGCGACAACGGGCTGTACTAGAGTCTATGTAAACCCTACACAGGGTACATAGTCGCTGACTCAGGGTACTTCCCATGTGAATAGGTGTGATTCAGTGCCACTGAGACAGACAGACTGTGGGGGAATGCATGAAATACATTTGTCTCACCAAAATACCCCTCTTATTTTTAAACCTGTTTAAAGTAAAAAATGTCATGAGACTTTGTTCCCTGTTAGGGGTGATAGTCGCCGACAATTCCATGGGAAAAAAACCTTGTGTCCGCAAAATGGAACCCTATGATTCAGACGAGGAGATTGTGTTCCAGTAGAGAATCTCAGCAGGATTTGTCTCAGACAAAAACTTTGTTAGGTCCATGAATCCCATCTTGTGAATCCCACTTCACACCTTCCCTCTAGTCTAAGGCGGGATTCACACATGGAGACTAATGTACCTGAGACAGGTGTACTTCGCACCTTTCCCCTCGTCTAAAATGGGATTCCACACGTAGAGACTGATGTACCTGATACAGGTGTACTTCGCAGGTTTCCCCTAGTCTAAAGTGGCATTCACATCGTATTATGAGAAAGAACATAATTCAGAATCATACTCGTATGCCTGTGTATATATTGACATCTGTATTCATTAGTGTTACCATAGAAACCTACAATCCATAACATATATATTCACAATTATTATAAATTTAGTTTAATGTAATAGAATTTATTTAATTGATATTTATACTTAAAGTGGTTAAAAGTTGTTGTTATGAACTATATAATTTATTTAATAACTAATTAAACTATGAGCAACTGTTTATTACACCAAAATTTATCCATCAATTTAAGGAACCAATCAGCCACGTTAGCAACTGGTTTGTATGATCTATACATGCTCTTTTAAAGCGGGCGTCCACCAACCACGACAAGGCTACGACAATGGCTTCCCGACAAGGTCCACGACAGGCCTATGATTGGAAGCCTTGTCGTAGCCTTGTCGTGGTTGGTGGACCCTAGTTCCCGACAAGAGTCTATGACAAGGCCACGACAGGCTGCGACATGAAGCCTGTCAGGGGCCTTCCGACAAGGTTACGACAAAATCGAACATGTTCGATTTTTGCCACGACCGGAACCTTGTCGTGGAGTGTTGTGGTTTCCTCAAAATCACTGTCGTAGTGTGTCGGTACCATGGACGCCTTTTCTACGGGAACAAGCAACATCTACGACACGCCCCGACAACGCTGTCATAAAGCCCCTCTTCTCACGACAAGGCTGCGACAAGGCTCCGATAGGAACTTTCTTGTCGGCTCTTGTCGTAGCCTTGTCGTGGTTGGTAGACGCCCGCCTTTATCCTACCCCTAATAAAAAACCGCCATAGACTTAACATAGGCAAATTTTATGTGGTAGGCCCTGACATATAGTGTTTTTTATGCCACTAGAGTAATAACAATATTGACCAATCAGAGAGCAGGATGTCAGCTACTATGAAAAAAAGTTCTGTTGGCCGTTGAGTCAATATTTATCTTTTAGTAATACAAAAGCATAGAAGGGGTAGGATAAATACGAAACCGAACTCGAGTTTGATTTGTCAATGTCTATGCCACTCTGGTCAGGTCTGCTCCTCACTACACTCGGCTACGCCTGGTGTAGTAATACACGACCTGCCCATCGTGGCATAAACATTCTCAAGTCTAACTCTCGTTCGGTTTCTACTAATTATGCACCTAAGAAAATTGATAGCAGATATCTATACTTAAAAAAAGGCAACTAACAAGCCAAAACGTTGTAAATACTGTTCTAATAACCAGCCAAACCATCAAAACCAATTTGGACAGCAGTCGAGTTGTACTTGTCTAAAATCTCTGTCCATTTATAGAATTTGCATTCCTAAAAGTCATCAGAAGACAATACGAGATTACATAGCAGACAGTCATGCGACCAGTGGAATGCACCGATCCTCCTACATCAAAGGCCTACTGCTTAGCATGCCGGACGAGAACTGCATTTCTTTACAAACAACGCCTGAGCTAATGATTCTGTGAAGTAAATGAGACCGGAGATAATGATAGAGCTGCGCCCGTCCCGAGTACGAGATGTTTTTAATATCATCCTCCCTATATATTCGTTACGGATTTAATTAGGTCCTTCCTGCGTGTGTGTCTTATCAGTCCCTTTGTTCCTTCGTATCTGGCACCAAGGGTGTATAGGGCACAGAGTGATTGCTAGTTCCACCATTATCTATCGGGAAATTGTAAGATAGCGCCACAATAGTGGGAGGCAACCACTATCATCAGTTTTTATAATCTATAGATAATACTGTTAGAAGGCTATAATTCCTCTATGGAACCCCCCCCCCCCCCCCAAAAAAAAAAAAAATGGCATCGGGGTACAAGATGGCTGATTCCATAACACAATGGCTATGTGCCCTATAGGGCCTCGTCTCATGATTATCTATAGGTTATATAGACAATAATCGATGGTTTTGTGGACAGGCGGCCGTAAACCACGAGAGGTTATAGTCCGTTCACGCACCGCGCCGCCTTTGGGTTACGGTACGTGAAGGTCTATGAGATCATGGATCTGACTGGCCAGCCACCTTTGTGATAGGAATTTAGTGGTTGGCTGTTCTTTTGATAGCATCGGTTTGACAAGCAGGAACCCTAGACTGTAGTATGTCCCGTTGTCGCCAGGGCCAGGGCTCTCAGGCATTCCAATACACCTCAGTTTATCATTAAAACAAATTTTTGATTACCATCCATATCGTAAATAATATATGTAGAACAAAAATCCAACTTAAAGAACCTAGAAAGAAGCCAAACTTAGATGTTACTATTTTCTTTTGTGTATCTTTAAATAAAACGATCATTATCAATATGTTTGATCATGAATGTTTCATATCAAATTTCTCTGCATTATAAACGCACACTGAAAAACGCTCTGGCCCTGGCGACAACGGGCTGTACTAGAGTCTAGGTAATAATCTGGTTACTGGCAAATCAGTCAGGACAGCATAGTACCAGCGGAGGCAGGAATTTCTGCCTCAAAATGGCAGCGCATAACAGTCTGAGTTTGAGCCTGTGCGCCCTGGCCCTGGCGACAACTGACTGTACTAGAGTCTAGGGTGTATAGGGCACAGGGTGATTGCTAGTTCCACCATTATCCATCAGGAAATTGTAAGATAGCGCCACAATAGTGGGAGGCAACCACTATTATCCTACCCCTAATAAAAAACGCCATAGGCTTAACATGGGATTTGTTTATGTCACGGGTGTGACATAAAGTGTTGTTTATGCCACTACTCTCTGATACTGAGAAAATATGGAAACGGGGTCGGATAAAATCTAGACGCCACTTGTTTGAGTTTGAGCTTTGAGCTTATTCTTCGACTCATGAAATTATGGAGTCAACAAAATGTGTGGCATAAATAAGCTCAGACTCAAACTCGTGACGTCTCTTCATATTATCAGTTTTTATAATCTATAGATAATACTGTTAGAAGGCTATAATTTCTCTATGGAACCCCCCCCCCCCCCCCAAAAAAAAAAGAATTTAAATCTTTGATACCATACTTTGATGATTGGTCCCGCCACCTGGGGTCCGTTGAATATATCTAAGCTCGTATATGAAGACCCGTTTCTGTACCTCATACAAGGGTTATTGTCTAAAAATATTCAAGTCTGTTCGCCAAGACAGCCTTAGCCATCCATAAGGTCGTCCATAGGTGTTGAATGAAGTTGACCCACATCGTCCCTGGGTCTCCTTGGCGTACAAAAAAGGGTCAACATGTACGAGCATAGATTATTCAACAGGGCCCTGGTGCTGGACGATACGATAACTCCAACGATAAACAACATCCTGGACGATATTTTCCATTATATGTTATATGAAAAAACAACGGCTACTTTGTATTTGAACGTATTTGTAGGCAGCATCTTTGAGGAGCTTTACGTTACTCTTATCGTCAAACATCATTGTTTACAACACCTTATTTTATACCACACTATGGCCCCACAGACAATATTAAGATACTGTTTTTGGTCGTTCGTAGTTTATTCAACGGCCCCCTTGCCGGCGATTCTCTCATTTTGCCCCGCTTGATGACTTTCAGCCGTTAAGATTTGGAAGTCGTCCAGTATAAACCCCAAGCCCGTGGCGACTGTAGATCGTCTGATTACATCAGGTTATGACACATTTTATCACGTCTAATTACGCAATTAGGCACCACCGGATGAATATTGGTCACCCTCCGACGCCTGTGACTATTTCAAGCGGGCTTGAATTAGTCGTCTACACGGGTGGCGATTCAGTGTTTATCCCACCCCTAATATAAAATCCCATAGGCTTAACATTGAGTTTCCGTATGCCACAATGAGTGGCATACGGAGTTTTATATGCCACTAGTGGCATACAGCAATATTATCACGTAATATTCCTAAATCGAGGAGACCGGGTAGGATCAAATCAAAACCTGATTCATTTTAATCTTGGCCGCCGCATGCCACTCCTGGAGTTTTGACTCTGGCCTTCACTCGGCTTCGTCTCATGAAGTCACTTTGCCAAACTCCAGTCGTGGCATACGGTAGCCAAGATTAAAACTCATTCAGTTTTACGATAAAACGCTCGGGTACATTCTGAGCTCGACGACTTTTGCGGTGGACATTGCACCACATGGTTAATACCGCTTGACGATCTACAGTCGCCACGTATTTAGTCGTCTAATGTAAACGCCGTGTTAGTGTTACTATGCGTATTGCTATGTAACAAGGTGTTGCTAGGTGACAATGTACCGTTCAAGGCGTGTATATAAATATGTATATACGTGATACGTTTATATATTTATATATATATATATATATATATATATATAGAGAGAGAGAGAGAGAGAGAGATATATTACAAGTACAACATTTCAGACGTCTAACACCCGATCATTGGCGTGCTAGCTGGCGTGGTGGAGGCGTGGTAACACTGGTTTATTCTACCCCTAATAAAAACGCCATAGGCTTAACATGGGATTTGTTTATGTCACTGGGTGTGACATTAAGTGTTGTTTATGCCACTACTTTCTAATACTGAAAAAATGTAGAAACGGGGTAGGATAAAATTTAGACGCCACTCGTTTGAGTTTGAGTTTACTTATGTCACTCATTTTGTTGGCTCCATAATGTCACTCGTGTTTGACTCGTGAAATTATGGAGCCAACAAAATGCGTGGAATAAATAAAATCAGACTCGAACTCGGGACGTCTCTTTATAGTAACTCGATGTGGGTCAACTTCATTCAACACTTATGGACGACCTTATGGATGGATAAGACTTTCTCAGCAAACAGACTTAAATATTATAAAACGATAACCCTTGTATGAGCCACGAAAAAAAGGGTTTTTATGTACGATCCTAGATTATCAAACAGGCCCCTGGATCCGACAATCATCCCTTTACTGTTGCCTTCCCTGAGGCAATTGATGCTGACACGCTTCGGCTGCTGGGTACATGGTTTTCTTAGTGCCTGCGTTAGGGCTCTTCTCTAAACAATCACTGCGCGAAAACCACCAGTTTATTCATATAAAAGCCATCGCGTAAGTCCATGTATCCGCTGTATGTTGACATGCTTCCTCTTTTATACATCAGCGTAATGGCTGTATTTGCCGCAAAGCATATATGAAGGGAAATATTGTGTGTGGGAAATATTTACACGGGTCGTATACATTTTACACGTCTATAGATGAGGCATATATACACCACGGAAAATAGGACTACCTTGTATACGCAAAATCATACCTATATACGCTGGTCGTATATATATATATAAAATGGTGGTTTTTGTGCAGTGAATTTCCAGGTCCCAACACAAGCTTCGTGTGGTCAGGCTCCACCGTTAACGTCTAATCAATGAAGCAGTCCCTGCAGATAGGAGCCAGAAGCCTTCCTCAGGGGCACATCTCCATATACTCCTCAGAGGCTGCACTGCACACAAACCACCACTTATTTCATATATACGCCATCGCGTAAATGCATGTATCTGGTATATATAGACATCTTTTTAAAATATACGTCCACATTTCACGCATGCGTATGTGGTGTATACAATATAGTTAATGTGTGTATATTAGGGCGTAATGGCTGTAATGGCTGTAATGTCTGTATACGCCAAGCGTATATGAGAAGAAATATCCAGTGCGTGACTTATATATATGTATGTATGTACTGATAAAGAATAGAAAAGGTTCGCCAAAAAACTGCCCTGCCTCCGCAACATGGGCACATGTATACGTCCATGGCAAGAAGGACTTCCTTATTTAAGCAAAATAATATATAAATGCCATACGTATACATGTATGTATATCACAGTTTTTCACCCTCTACTGGGGCCAATCTCCAGGTAATAATTAGAGGCTAGGTCCAATTTCCATATACTACTCAGAGCCTGGGGCACATTTTCATATACTACTCAGCGACTGGGGCACATTTCTATATACTACTCAGAGGCTGGGGGCACATTTCCATATACTACTCAGAGACTGGGTCACATCTCCATATACTACTCAGAGACTGGGTCACATCTCCATATACTCCTCAGAGACTGGGGCACATCTCCATATACTACTTAGAGACTGGGACACATGTCCATATACTACTCAGAGACTGGGGCACATTTCTATATACTACTCAGAGCCTGGGGCACATCTCCATATACTACTTAAAGACTGGGGCACATTTCCATATACTACTCAGAGACAGAGGCACATTTCCATATACTACTCAGAGACTGGGGCACATCTCCAGATACTACTCAGAGGCTAGGGCCGTTTTCCGCTTTTAATTCTCGTCGGGAAAGACAGTTCCCATGAAGGAGAGACTTGAAGTGTGCATTCGTGTCCGTCTTTTCGCTGAAAAGGAATTGATTAATTATACTGCTCTTTTTAATCACCTACTAGGAGAGGTAAAGAAAACTACGGATTATGTTTATGATACATTATGAAACCTCAATAAATGATATCTCATGGATCTTTGGCAGGAACTGTCCTTCCCAACGGAACAATGAAATATCAAACCAGAATCATTGAGCGAACTTCTCTCGGACCTTATTAGAGCGTGCTCGCACGCTTTATGTACATCGCTTAGAGGTTAGAGTGGTCACATATAGAGATGTCAAGGGTGCTGCATAATAAACTATCCCTTCACTATCTGAACGCTATTCACTGTGATAGTTAGAACGTGAAGCAACGTTTCTTACCACCTTTGATTAAGTGGGATTCAGACATAGGGACAAATGTACCTCGGACTGATGTACTTCACACCTTTTTACCAGTCGCTACTTCCCACTGGGTGCAAAGTTTCACAGATAAGGTCTAAAGTGGGATTCACACGGTGGGATTTACGTACCTCACAGGCCGTTTGTCTGAGACAAATCCTGTTGAGATTTGGTATTGGAACACAATCTCCTCGTCTGAATAGCAGGGATCCTTTTCGCTGAGACAACTTTTTTTTTCTTGCAAATGTCTGCGACAATCACCCCTAACAAGGAACATAATCTCATGAGATTTTGACTTTGAACAGGTTTAAAATTTAGAGGGGCATTTTGGTGAGACAAATGTATGTCTCACGTTGTCACCCAATCTGTTAGTCTCAGTGGTCCCAAGTAACACCTATTCACATGGGGAAGTGCCCTGAGTCGGCAACTGTTTACCCTGTGTACCCTATGTACCCTGTTTACGGGTGTAGAGGTGAGGCTATCTATCTGGTAAGTCTTCCCATGTGAATTGAATCCTCCATGTTGCCCTGAGACTGTAGAACACCCCAATCTGTGAAACTTTGCCCCAGCTGGAAATAGTAGCCGACTGGTGCAAAGGTGTGAAGTACACCAGTCTCAGGTCCATTTGTCCAAACGTGTGAATCCCACTTGAGAGAAACATTGCGGATTCAATTCACATGGGCAGACTTTCCGGGTACAAAGTCACCTCTAGACCCCTACTCTCCTACACGGGGTACATACTTCGCCATGTGAATAGGTGTAATTTGGGAGCAATGATAATCACAGACTGGGGGAGAATTTGTGAAGTGTGATTCTTTGCCTTTTTACGGATGTACATTGCCAACGATTGTAGGGACAAAAGATGTGTCTGGGAAATAGAATCCTACAATTCAGACGAAGAGATTCTGTTCCAGTACAGAATCTCAACAGGCTCTGACTCATACAAACACCCGTGAGGTACACGAATCCCACCGTTTGAATCCCATTTTAAGTGGGATTCACACGGTGGGATTCATGGGTACTTGGGTCCCAGGTTGATTGTTCAATGTGACTGTGTCTGAGCTTATGTACCAGGTTTGTCCTCCCATGTGAATCAAATTCGCCATTTTTCCATTGGACTAATAAAAGCACTTTGCCATAATAATATTGTACCAACCGAAAATTGTCTGAGATTAAGGTAAAGGTGTGAAGTACACCAGTCTCAGGTACATGAGTCTCTCCGTGTGAATCCCACTTTAGACACGGGGAAAGGTGTGAAGTACATCCGTCTCAGGTACATTAGTCTCTACATGTGATTCCCAAATTTAGATTAGGGGAAAGGTGTGAAGTACACCTGTCTTAGGTACTTGGGTCTCTACGCGTGAATCCCACTTAAGACTAGGAGAAAGGTGTGAAGTACATCCGTCTCAGGTACATTATTCTATACATGTGAATCCCGCTTTAGATTAGGGGAAAGGTGTGAAGTATATCCGTCTCAGGTACAGTAGTCTCTACATGTGAATCCCGCTTTAGATTAGGGGAAAGGTGTGAAGTACACCAGTCTCAGGTTTGTGGGTCTCTATGTGTGAATCCCACTTTAGATTAGGGGAAAGGTGTGAAGTACACCAGTCTCAGGTATGTGGGTCTCTATGTGTGAATCCCACTTTAGATTAGGGGAAAGGTGTGAAGTATATCCGTCTCAGGTACATTAGTCTCTACATGTGAATCCCACTTTTGATTAGGGGAAAGGTGTGAAGTACACCAGTCTTAGGTATGTGAGTCTCTATGTGTGAATCCGGCTTTAGACTAGAGGAAAGGTGTGATGTACACCAGTCTCTGGTACGTGAGTCTCTAGTCTGAATCCCGCTTTAAGCAGAAGCTGCCCTCACCTCCCTCCTCATCACTCCCTCTCCGTCCACCAGATTCCTCCTGTACTTGTTGACCTTGTTTTCTGATATCTCATCAGGAACCCATCCTTCTACGCACCATGCTCTTACGTCCCTCTGCCACCACTCCGGGCATCGCCCCCTCCCGCCGAGATTAACCCTTCAGGGCGGATAATACCTTGAGGCATTCCCCAGCATAGACCGGATAATGCCTTGAGGCATTCCCCCACGGAGACCGGATAATGCCTTGAGGCATTATTTATGAAATTTAGTAATATTTACCATTTCATTATTTTATGAAGAAATAATTGATCAATATATCTGAAACTTTCAGAGAATATACCTATGATATAGTATTTGATATTATCTGGTAAAACAAATAATATAAATAAGAATGATGTGTCATATCACGTGATCATATAATGGAATATGGGTTTAGACAAAATTTGACCTGTCCCCTGGAGTTATGTCAATCCAAAGTACCCGCCCCAACCAACAGGGCTCTGCCACAGACCCCCGTCTTTAAAGGGTTAAGCTGCTCTGTACGTCAACCTCTGCACGGGATACTTCCTCTGTGTTTGTTACTTCACTAGACTGACATCTAAACGCAGCACCGAACTGACCGCTTTCGTTCTCTGACTTCCTGACGGAATTACGTGTCAGAACCCAATCCTCGAATTGCCATGGGAACACATTTTTCCTCTCCTCCACACTGGCCCCGTTGCTCCAGGATAACGACAGAGCTGCAGATCGCAGAATAGCGATCCGAAGGCCAAAACGTTGCTCCTGAAATTTTGCAGATCGTGTCGCAATGACATAGGGAGCCAAAGTGAACCCGCTGAAACCACAGATACCCGTTTACGAATCACCATTTCCGGTGGCCCGCAAGAACGAGGCATAGTGCTAAACCTATGGGGGTTACTTTTGAAGTGTAGTTTACTACTATCGTCTCTGAATAACTCTGTTTCGAAACTAGATGACAGTTGTTAAGTTTATTAAAAATTTGGATCTAAAAGATTGGAGAATGACACATATAATTCCGAACCTACATAGTCAAAGTACCCGGAAATAGTATTTTGTAACCGGCTATCTGTGGTTGCTACAGGTTCACTTTGGCTCCCTATAGGCGCATCGCCGCGTAAAATACGGCATTTAGCGATACTTGAATTGCCATGGGAACACTTTTTGCTCTCCTTCACTCTCGCCTATAAGGGACAGGTATTTAGAAGGGAACTCACGAGTTGAAAGTATCTAGTTCCATACTCATGCACTAATATTATGTTTGATATTTAGTCTCGCTTTTTATTTTTTTGGTTGGTGATACTAGGGTCCCCTTTACCCCACCAGGAAATGTTAACTGTGATAAATTGCTATGGTCATTACTATTTCCTATATCATGCAAGTTCGGATTTGGATGGACCAGGGCCCCGTTGCTCCATGATTACGACAGAGTTGCAGAGCTGCAGAATAGCGATCCGAGGGCGAAAAACGTAGCTCCTGAAATTTTGCAGATCGTGTCGCAATGACATAGGTGCATCGCCGCGTAAAATACGGCATTTAGCGATACTTTTTATTCGGACCTTCACAGCACTGCGGATCGTATCGCTGTAGGTTAAAACCAGCCTTGTCTGATATTTCAAATAACGATAAATAAATTAGATTAATAAAAGACTTGCTCAAACAAAAACAAAAAGATGATGAAACAGTAGTTTTCGCGCAGTGTCATGCAGTTTCTCACCCGGATGCAAGCTCACCCTACATCCCCTCGCTCTCCCCATAATGAGGGGAGGCAGGCAGCGCAGCAATCAGCAATCTAGTGTGATTGGTCATGGTCGGTTGGGCATGCCTCTTTCTCAGTATCACAGTGAATAGCATGCAGATAGTAGAGGGATAGTTTTTTGTAGCATGGTTGAAGTCTATATGTAACCACTCTAGCCTTTCGGCAACTTATATAGGGACTGTGAGCACACTCTAATATAATGCATCTGCTCCCAATAAAATATGGGACAGGTACCGCCCAGCTAGTAAGCGACTTTGAACTTTCTCAGATTCCCCGCTATTTGCAGTGGCATAAAGGACCCATAAAACCTCCCTCCATAAAACCTCCAAGCTAGGAGAGTGCATCTCTCCCTTATGAGATTCCCAAAATAACTCACTAATAGTTGTTTATATTATTATATACCTATGCACAAAGTCAGAGTAAATACATACTGCTCCTGGGGGTATAGTAAGTGTACACAGAATGCACTGTACACCGTGAAACGTTGTACTGGTTACTTTGGATACCTACATATTGCACGCTTTGAGTGACAAATTGCACGCTTTGAGCCTAACCTGCACGCTTTGAGCTAGAGATTGCATGCTTTGAAGAAATAACGCAATCTGATTGGTCGAGAGGCCGACAACAGAATTCTAGGCGCGAATTCTAATTCGCGAGTTCCATGGCGTCGTACAGTAACCACAGAGCGAGTTAGTGAGAAAATACATCAAACATCGAGGTGGAATACAAGTACGAACCACGTGATACACTTTAGATAGCTTAGACATGCGAGAAATATTGATTTTGATACGTTCACGGGCCGAGCGGGCGACTCGTCGATGTCAACAAGTAGCGGAGACACTGCACCGCTCGAGTGTAGCTGTCCGACAGGACGATCAAGCGTAGCAGGGTGACCGCGTTAATTTATACGGCGGTATAATGTATTCGCGGCTGGGCGGGCGGGTGGGGAACTCATACTCTCGGCCAATCAGAATGCGTTAAATTCTAAAGCCCGGAACAACGTAATCGCCATTTCTGGCATGTCTGCTAGCGTACACATCGTCTTTGCGAGTTGTAAAAAGTGACTTCGATGTTGAATTACGGTCAGTTTTAGCGAATTAAGACCGAATTAAGGTATATAATAGTATGAAACCATAGTGATGGTGCCAATACGGGGTAGATTTAAGTACTCATTGTTTCAGAGAAATTTGTTCTGAACTCGCCATGCCAGCTCGTTCAGAACGAATTTCTCTGAAACAGCTCATAAATCTACCCCGTATTGGCACCATAACTACGTCTACGGTTTCACATAATATACGATGATACAAAATAAGTAATATCAACCTTTCAAAAGATGACTTTCTTAGTATGTTTCTTTACAAAATATAACAGATTTCGCAACGCCCTCTAGTGGGGCTTTATCTTTTATCTCACCCCTGGTACAAGTTTAGCCATAGGAATAACATTAGAAAAATATACTCAACGATCACCCTGGTAAAGTGACAATATACGCCACGGCCGTGGCATAGTGAATTTGCTAAGTGTATTCTATTATTCTGAAGTTGTGATGACATTTAATGTCATAGAAAGGGTTAAGATAAGCCCAGAACCGCACTCGAATCGTAAAATAGACAATACTCCACTCGTTTGGCTGTGCCATAATCATCACTCAGCTTCGCCTCGATGATGATTGCGGCCCATCCAAACTCGTGGAGTATTGTCTATTCATACGATTCTCGATGCAGTTCTATAAAAATTTTACTTATGTGAGTGATCACATAGGCAGGCTTCCAGGCAGGAACCAGGTGATCGCCCATTAAATGCATTAAGGGGGTGTTCCACTGGACCGACGGTAGCCGATTCCGTAGCCAGACAATCGCCGATTATTATCGGATGCCCTAGAATTTCTCAAATCTTTGAAAATGGTCATTAATTAAACTATTATTATCAGAATTAAATGAATTACAATACGTGAGCTTCCTCCTAAGGGCCCAGGAACAATTGATCGGGAGAGAAATCGGCCTGGTGGATTCACCCCTTAAGAGTGGCTGACAGGCTGGGAAAGGCCTCCCAACTGTTGAAACCTTACTATCGAAGATGTAGCTAATGATGAAGGACAGAGTCTTTTTTTATAGAGAAAACCTATTAAAGTTTAGGGTCACAGCACAAATCCCATCGAGTCTTAATCGGTATTTATTCACAAGGCGAAGCCGCATGAATTACATAGCGATCCAACCGATACGAAATCGAGCTCTGACCCTAAATTCGAATAGGTTTCTCAATTTATTATGAAAATCTAATTTTTTTTTTCACTTTTCTCTGTGGAGAGTTTTATAAAATACCGGGCTGGTCAAGATCTGAGTCTTTGACCGTATACAGTGTTCTGAATTTTTTTTATCTACCCTTCACATTGACTAATGGGCTAACCTTTGTGACATAATTCCCCATTCAGTATCTTTTTCTAAATACCCGATGGCTTTTAGATTTTACTTCCCAATGTTAATTCTGTAGAGAAAAAAAACAAAACAGGGTAAGATAAATATCCCTAGTACATCTCACAGACAACAACCCCCAGATACATCGGCCTGGAGCCTCGTTCAGTAAAAAGCAACAATTCCCCATCTCCTTTTGTAGCTTGTACAGCATGGTCAGGTAATTCTATATAAGTATGGGAGACCTGTATCAGTATCTTAATCAGGGCTTATGAATTATAAGGTTCGCCCTTATCTTTACGACCGTCATTCGTCAATTATTAATACCTATTTCCTTTGATGCTATGGTATACAGGTTGCTTATCGTTTATTTATACTGCAGTTAGAAGAGGAATGAATCAAGGTTCAATGGCCTTGTAATTTACAAGGCAAAACCACATAAATTACATAGTGAATGAGAAAGAGGGGATTGAGCTCTGACCCTAAACTCGAATAAGTTTCTCAATTTATCTCGCCCTTCATATTGACTAATAGGATAACCTTTGTGGAATAATCCCCTTTGACTATTTCTTTCTAAATAGTCAATGGGCATTGGATACGAATTCCCAATGTTAAGTCTATGGAGGAAAAATATCAGGAGCAAGATAAAGCGCAGGATCTATGCTAGGAGAGTGGGGAAAATGAGATTTCAAAGTTTATCTCACCCCAGTTTTTTCTCAATAGGCCTAACATTAGGAACTCGTACTCCACGGCCATGTAGTTCTTGTACCCAATACTCAATGGCTAATTGGGTGATTCCTTTTATCAATAAATAATGTTATATGGGGTGAGATATAATCAGAAACCCACTTGATGAAAATAACTTGGTCCGCACTCCACCTCGTTTGACCGCGGAGTAATTCACTCAGCTTCACTTTATGAATTACTCTGCGGTCAAACTCAGTGGAGTGCAGACAAAGCTATTTTCATCTTGTGGGTTTTCTTCTAATTATCTGCCTCCGCTCAACACATGACCTCACCTCACTCCCTTCTCAGACAGCTGTCATACAACATTAGCCGCCACCACTCCCAAAAGAACTAGGAGCAAATAGTATGTTCATCATTGATGAATGAGCGTGCAGTATACATGAATAACAATTAAAAGGTTTGGATCACATTCAGTCCAAGGATAGTTTTCTATAACCCACTTGCATCCGATTAACTTGCCATTTCTGCAACTGCCTGAGTCTAGGATCCAAACACATCAATCGCCAGTGGGTTTGAAGTATTATGGTATTGAGTGATTGGTCATGGTCAGCTGGGCAGCCTCTAAGAGACTGAGACACTGGCTCCCTGCTCTGTTCTCACTATCACAGTAAATAGCACATAGAGAGTGAAGGGATAATTTCCATGCAGTACCCTGAAAGTCTATATGGGCCACTTTAACCTCCAGATGATGTATATTATGGAGAAACCAAACAAGAGTTAGTCGTGTTGTTGTTTATCGCACGATGGCAAGATCGCATATTACTGCGCGAGGCAAAGCCGATCTTGCCGGAGTGCGATGAACAATAACATGACTAACTCGAGTTTGGTTTAGAATTTATCCTACCCCGCCCGTTTAAATTACTTCTACATTAACAAATGACGTCATTCGTTAAGTGTATCCCACTAGAGCGATATTTTTCATTTTTCTGAACTCCAGATCGAAAACAGTGACCGAATGTTAAGCCTATGGAGGTTTTTATTAGGGGTAGGATAAAGCGCATGCATGCACGCTCTAAAAAGAGACACCTCAGCCTCTCAACATGGTCAAACAATGAAACTCATCATTATTGCGTATCTCGTGTCTGCTTTATCAAGCTATTACATTATATATTGTCAACTTTAAATCGCGTACACCTTACTATGGCATTTTAAGATATTTTTTTAATATTTTTTTTATGCTTTTATTCACATCTTTCAGACGAGAAAGCTCTTCCCGTGAATACAAATCGTGAATTTGAAGTAGATATTCTAATGGTTAGACACCATATGCAGCTCCTCAAAATAATGTACAAGTTATCAACAGATACAAATTACCTGGAAGAATCCGAGCGAAGTACACGTAGTTCTAACACGGTAAAGCTGAAGGTCCCAAGGTCCCTCACTAGTACACATTAAAAATCGCCTCTGTATCGAGGGAACAAACTGTGGTAACAATTGAGTCCTGATACACAAAAATCCGACAGTTTAACTCTTTCAGTCCCAGCAATGCCTGGAGGCATTCCAACGCAGGGGACGAGGAATGCCTCCAGGCATTGTTTATGTGTCATTATCACAAACGTTATGTTTTATGAGAAATAATAAATAGATTTACACCATTTTTTCACAACAAATAAAAAGTACTGTGTTCATCATTATACTCTGTGGGCATTCGATAAGAAACTATAGTAACTTGTATCTACAGGTTACTAAGTGACGCCCATATGACAAACAGACGCCATTGTGCCGATACTCTCGTCCCCTTGGGGTTTATAGCAGTATTATGCCTCGTCCTATAGTGTGCCCGCTCCCAATTCAGGCTCGGACAGAAAGAGTTAAAGAGCTACAAGGTAATTATAAAACGGAGGTTCTCACAGAACGAGTGGCAAACATGATGTTTCTGTTTATGCGTCGCGTTTTGTCCCCTACCATCACCTTCATCATCACAATTTGTTTTGTATATTTACCTGTGGTCTAAATGATTGTATCAAGGAGTCATTTGTATAATACAACGTAAGACCTGCCATGCGCAGAGCTGATATTTTGTGTGAAATACAAAAAAAAAGAAGATATGAACCAACTTTTTTTTTATATATAAAGGTGGTTTGAAATCCGTCCAACTCTAAGCTCCCCGTAATGACCGATGTCCACTCCAGATTGTGATAATAAATAATTTATTCCAACTGGTCGATGTTTCGACGTAGCAGCGCCTTCTTCAGGACAGGAATGGTATGTGTTGAAAAACGAGATTACAACGCCTTTTATACTAGAACTTGGATCATCAAAACAGGGTGATCCTAATAGGATTCAAATAATGGCATGGAAAACAAGTTTGTCCTAAATGGGATTATCACAGTTCGACACATTGTACAACAATTAGGCCGATAATGGAGTATTGTGGGTTTATATTGGATGGTGCCAACAAAAGGGATATAGAATTGTTACAAAAAGCACAGAATAGGGCACTAAGGATAATTCATGGTGGTAACTGCCTACGGGAAAGCATGTGATGTTGAATATCTTGATGTTAGGAGAAACAACCAATTATTGAAAAGGATGTTCACACTATCAAAAAACATAGAGTACATAGAGGATGGAGTGAGGAATACTAGAAGTGCTATGAAGGTTAAATTCAGGAGCAAGAGAAATAGAACGAGTAGATACGAGAGAAGCCCATATCACAGAGGTATATGCTAATGGGATCAACTTTCACCGGACATGCAACGTTGAGATTGTAGGGAGGGCTTTAAACGGAAACTGAAATTGACATCTACTGTAGCTAATTGATGACCACAAGATTGTTTTCTAATTGGTATGTCTGGCCGAGAGGTAGACACATTAATATTAATACATTATGGACTACATTAGACATGGTAATGGGATCAACTTCCACTGGATATGAAATTGTTGATAACCTAAAGTGACAATTCCATCTCATCACATAATTTCATCTTCATAACTATTGCATTGTATTTTGATGATACCTATACTTGTTGGTTGTACTCTTGATGTATCTCAATTGGAAGAATTCCTCTAGTAGGAGAAATTGAAAAAAGATCTAAACAAAAAACTAAAACTAAATCTGGGCCCTGTTTCACTAGTTTCGTGACATGTCTGTGACACCATACAGACATTGGGGTTGTCTAGTTTAGTGACAACACAAGTACCTGCCCTTAGGAAAAGACAGACCCCAAACGTAAGAAATAGACAAACCACCAAGTTTCTCAGCCAGGCTCTGGGACATTAACATTAATTATTTTTTATATATAGTATGTGGTTCATGTGGTACACCATAGTTGATAAACCACATGCACCACCTACTGTACCACTTGGTTTAAATAATAACATCTCACCAATTTAATTCTGTGTCTTATATTTTTTGTGATTTCAACCGTTTGAATTTTGTATATATACTTACGATTTACTATCTATCAATCACTGCGTGAAAAACCACCAGTCTATTCATATAAACGCCATCGCGTAAGTGCATGTATCAGCTGTATATTGACACATTTCCTCTTCTATATGTTAGCGGAATGGCTGTATTTGCTGCAAAGCATATATGAAGGGAAATATTGTGTGCGGGACATATTTACGCAGGTCGTATACATTTTACACGTCTATAGATGAGGTGTATACTCACCTAATATCGGGGCAGTTGACCATGTTTCTGCGATTAGGCACCGTAAAAAACACCATTACGATGCGTGATGTATTGGCATGTCTAGATAGATATCTACGATTTTGCACCTTCCCGATATGTCTCCGATATTTGCTTTCTGTATCGGTGCCATATCAGTAGGTCTAAATTTCTATCGTAGTAGTCGGACGCCAGGCCTAAGGCTAACATGTTACAAACTATCATGTATTCGTCACAAAATTTCATATGATTATTTATATGGCATGAGTTGTCTTCGCGGCATGATATCACAAAGCAGAGCTGAGTGGTATTTGCAGCTGAAGACTATGAATGGCATATAAACAATTATATGATATTGAGTGATGTTTAGATTTTATCCTACCCTGTCACATGTTTTTAACTTCATATATCACCAGTGGCATATAAATATTTTATGCCATAACCATTGCATACAGATACACCATGTTAAGTCTATGGAGATTTATATGAGGGGTAGGATAAACAAAAATATGCCAAACGTATATAACATGTATACAACTGGTGTATATATATCATGTACAGTATATTTCTTCTCATATATGCTTTGTGTAAAATACAGCTTCCCTATACATGGTAAAAACACATTTGTATATGCCACATATACAATGGCATAAGATGTGGACGTATACATATAACAACATGTTAATGTACATCGGATACTTATATAGAACGTCATGACTATGCTGTACAAGTCACAGAACGAGATGGTAATTTACGGTTTGTACGGACCGAGGCGTTTACGCCGAGTTCCGTACAAAACATAAATTGTCATAGAGTTCTGTGATTTGTACAATCATGGTTGGACGTTATATATTTACTATATACCTGAAATTTTAAATAAATCATTGATTTCATTTGCCTTAACAACCAATATTTTAATAAACCTTTATGGGAAAGTAATCCGTATTTTCCTGTACGAACCAGTGGTCCGTACAGTATTTTTACGTTATATGGCGAAACGGTGCATATTTACACTATATACGGCATAGGAATATAGTAAATGCATTTACGTGGTGGTGTAAATATGAAATCTCTGTGGTTTTCGCGCAGTGTACTCACCATAGTAAACAGCGAGATATTAGTAAGAGCTTACGGAATGGGGCCTTATTAAGTGCGTGCAGGCAGATTGGGCTTATCACGAAGACAGTCTCCAGGGAGTCTTTTTCCTGCCACAGAGGTGAGACTGTTCCAGGAATCCATGGAAGTGTTCACAGGGGTGTTGCTAGAAAGTGGGTGACAAGATGGGAGAGGACGTCTCCACACGGAGAGGCACCGCGGGCAGGATTATTATCCTCCAGGGGCCCGTGTGATAATAGAAAGAAACTATGTTCCGGTGAGCAAA
Organism: Alentia gelatinosa; assembly: GCA_950022655.1. Lineage (NCBI taxonomy): Eukaryota > Metazoa > Annelida > Polychaeta > Phyllodocida > Polynoidae > Alentia > Alentia gelatinosa. The sequence goes on along the minus strand of OX465588.1, from coordinate 7,094,335 downwards.
AGTTCCAAGTTACGAGGTAAGGCTTGGAAAAATTACTGCACAAGGCGTCAGCCTTTTGTTTACCAGTACTTGGTTTCCCTATTCCTATATACCTTCAAATATCGATAAAAATGCTTAATTTTTTACCTGAAACACTTCCGAAGCAAATGGCCACCCTTATCGAGTAACCACAACAGCTATTGTTTTGTCCCGCTGCTGTATTGTATCACGTGATCAGAGCGGGACGAAAACGTCAGAGCGGGACGAAAACATAAGAGCGGGACGAAAACGTCAACCTCGACACATAACTTATTTTTAATGCGCCCCCCAGCAGCGGTATGTAACTCTAGTTAGTTCAATAATGGGTATATATATTTCCGTATGCATATGCACAGAGCTAGGCATGTTAAAAGATGGCGGCCAAGAAAACCAGCCACGGCTGATGGCCAGCCAATTTATTGTTAAATTTGTATAAATCACGAACGAAAATGTAAAGAGTTATCAAATAAGGCCAATAAAAATGATGAAAAAAAAATGCCATAAAGACCTGGAGACGATTTGGGTAAGCTTTATTCAATGAATATGTACGACCTTATGGACGGCTAATACTGTCCAGGTGAATGAACTTAAATATTGTTAAACGATAACCCTTGTATGAGGTACAGAAAAGGGTCTTCATGTATGATCTTAAACGGGATTCACACGGTGGGATTCATGTACCTCACAGGCCGTTTGTCTGAGACAAATCCTGTTGAGATTCGGTACTGGAACACAATCTCCTCGTGTGAATGACAGGCTTTCATTTTGTGAGACAACTTTTTTCTCTTGCAATTGTCAGCGACAATCGCCCCTAACAAGGAACAGAATCTCATGAGATTTTGACTTTAAACAGGTTTAAAATTTAGAGGGACATTTTGGTGAGACAAATGTATTTCACACGTTCTCCCCCAATCTGTGAGTCTCAGCGGTCTCAAATAACACCTATTCACACGGGGAAGTACCCTGAGTCGGCGACTGTGTACCCTGTGTACCCTGTGTACTCTGTGTAGGGGTGTAGGGGTGAGACTATGTACCTGTTAAATCTTCTCATGTGAATTGAATCCGCCATGTTCCCCTGAGACTGTAGAACACCCCAATCTGTGAAACTTTGTTCCCAGTTGGAAATAGTAGCCGACTGGTGCAAAGGTGTGAAGTACACCAGTCTCAGGTCCATTCGTCCCACTGTGTGAATCCCATTTTAGATTATTAAATGGGCCCCAGGCCGTTTGATATCTGAGAAGATTCTCCTAGGACGGTTATATACACAATATATTGGTGGTCTCAGATAGCACCTATTCACATGGGGAAGTACCCTGAGTCGGCAACTGTGTACCCTGTGTACCCTGCGCATCCTGTGTACCCTATGAAGGGGTGTAGGGGTGAGACTGTGTACCTGTTAAGTCGTCCCATGTGAATTGAATCCGCCATGTTACCCTGAGACTGTAAGACACCCCGATCTGTGAAATCGTGTACCTAGCTAGAAAGAGTAGCCGACTGGTGCAAAGGTGTGAAGTACACCAGTCTCAGGTCCATTTGTCCCATCGTGTGAATCCCACTTTATATCCAAATAATCCGGGCACACTCGTAGCACTTGCTTGCACTGGCTCATTTTACCCACCATACAACAGGGACTTAAGGCCAATGCCCATCTACCGATTGCGGAACATTAATGTACGTTTGTCGGCGACAAACGGACAGTAATTTGTCTCAGGCGAGGTATCTTACCGGAGTCGGTAGATGTAGAACAGCTAGGCAAGGCCACCCAGCGATTAGTGAACCACCTCCTTCAGACGTACTTTTGTCGCAGATAAGTTGTGGTTTATGCCCTCCCCAAGCGATTAGTGGACCATACACCGATTTTATCAGTGTGGGAATATATTTCAGTAGGTTTAGACTGATTTCTTTAGGACTAATACCCACCAGCCCCTCTCCTCGAGGGCCGCGGGTCGAGCGAGGGTTAGGTAATTTGTCTGCGACAAGGTGAACGACTCCTATACGATTTGGGAACTAATCGCTCAACCCTGAATCGGTAGATGGGCATCCGGCTTTAAGCTCTATAGCATACCTTTGTAATTATCTGATTATTGTTAATACCTTTCTGACAAGGAATTCCCGGTGTTTTTTTGTTTTTTTTATCAGGAAAATAAACAGTACAGACATCAGCTGTCGTCCAGAGACGTTCTTCCCAGTTTTAGCCAAGACAAACAACACTAGTCAACCACACATACAGACAAACAATCATACAAACAAATAAGATAGAAATAGAAATAAGTGTTATCTAATGACAACGTTCGGATAATAAAACAGAATTTTCTCCATCTACTTTCATTCCATTATATACGTTAAAAACAATGACTTTATATACCAATACAATTTAATCAAAGATATCTATAGATCAAAACCAACTATCTTCCTGCTTATGATTGATTGACAGAAATTCCTGTTGGACTTGTGGTAGCGTCACCGAATGGTAGGCCTCGTCGCACACACTTATGTACCGTAGTCAAATACGGTACTAGTATGGAGTATTATAAATAAGTAAAAGTTTTTTTGGATTATTCTGGTTATTTATCAAGTTTCATGTTTTATTAATTATTCACAAATATGTATCAATGTGTTGTGTATTTATTATAATACTTAATAGCGTTTAGATAGTCACTGTATCAAGGTTCTAGCTATGTATCACTATCATGTATCACTTGAGGTTTGCAGTAGTACGCCACTGAGTAACTACGGCAGGGCCAGCGCTCCCATAGGCGGTATTCACTTGTACTACAGTGGTTAAAATAGAGAAACGTCACCGTTTCCCATTCAATAGTCTATACCTCTACCTGAATTACGTTACCACTTCCACAATTATATCATATCTTTACGAATTTACCATACCACTACCAGAACACTCAAGAAATTCCTGTTATGCATAGACCCAGTGCTGCGATTTTCCCAATCTATAATTACACTAATCAATTGCTTTCTGAAATTGACCATGACTTTTAGAGCTAAGGAGGGACCAGTAATCGGCTACCGATGTAAAAAGGAACAGAAATTCAATAGCCATCGATTTCTACACAGAAAGGTACTATCCTTGAGTCAAAAATGAAGCAGCCCAACACAGACACAAAAATACCCCGTAGTAGATTGCGAGACAGAACCATTTCCGAGACGTCTGCAGCAATGTCAAGATAATGACTTACAAAATGGGTCTAGACGATGGGTCGATGTTCTGTAAAGCCACTTGGATGTTGGAGAAAGCTACCGTTGCCTTCAAGGGTTGAACATTCATATAACATTTTTTGTTGATGATAACAAAGGTCGATCTTTCGGTTAGGAGTCAATGTTTCTTATTGGCTATTTGAAGCAACAGTGTATGAGCAGCTATTTGGAGGCTGCCATTTTTTTCAGTTTATATTTAGTCTGGAGTTATTTACTAGGATATAAATACAATTTTATTTCCAGTAGGCTCCAGGAGTGTAATAGATATGATGCTTCCAAAAAAAGGTCTATAGTAACATGTACATAACAGTTATAATTCTTATTTTTTTATTTAAGAATATTTTGATGTGCAGCTATAACCGTTCTTATTAAAAAACGTATGATATATACAATGTTGGTTTTGATGATATCTCAAAATCTATTTTGGGTATGTTGGTAAGGGTTGAGGTGGAAGGAAGAATGATGTAGCCTATTAATACGCCAATCTAAAGACAAGAGATTTGTATTATATTTTGTGTACCTTTTAAGGACAATCTAAGGACAATCTAAGGACATGAAGATTTGCATTTTATTTTGTGTACCTTTTAAGGACAATCTAAGGACAATCTAAGGGCATGAAGATTTGTATTTTATTTTGTGTACCTTTTAAGGACAATCTAAGGACAATCTAAGGACAAGAAGATTTGCATTTTATTTTGTGTACCTTTTAAACTCTTCGTACCTCGGTATAGATCATGCTTAGGGATTTAAGGTATTTCATTCTTTCACTGTCTTATACCAGGCACCAGTTTTGTGGGTGATCTTCTTTTGCTCTCCTTATCATAAACATGATACTAGGTCAGTCTCCTCCTTTTATAAGCATGGCTGAATGTGTGAGTGCTTGTCTTCTCTTCTAATTTTAGTTCCTCACATTCACTAAAATTAACTTCTTTTTTTTTGTAAACTTTTATTTAGGGTACTGCTATTTGTTACAATCTTCCAAGTTCCTCCTTGGCCGTTCTGCCACCAGGGACCTGTTTCAGTAGTCTCGTGACATTAGGCCTAGACAGACATCAACAGCGGCACCAACAGTGCAAGCAACAGCGGAAAAAGACTAGCAAATATTAGAAAATCGTAGGGGCCAATCTTCTTCATATTTGGAACGATCATAGATTATATGTATCCCCTACTCATGTTAAAGTGTCATTGCTTAATTCCTACGAGAAGTGAGTGAAACTCCGTGTGTCATCGACTGCAATCTTGTGATCTGTCCGTATGGTGTCACAGACACCAGCTAGATATGTCACGAAACTACTGAAACAGGTCCCTGGTCCCTCTGAGGGGGAAACAATAGTCACGGTAGCAAGGTAAGTAATGGGTAGAGTTTCGGTTAATCATCTATACAGTAAAGGAAATACAACATGTAACAATAAACAGACATGAGAACTGACAACTGGTGTTCACAGAGGGGTCGTACCAAAGAAAAGATGAATAAAATGTGATGCACGAAGAACAGATGTAATACTAATCAACAAAGTAGTTTGCTAGATTCACACTAGTGTAATCGTCTTGAGAGTTTGTAGATACTTAAGTGTGGCAAAAGCAGCAACCGCTGCCAACCATTACTGTCAGCATAAACCAGATACAAAAATTCCCATACTTCAATACAAGCTCCATAGAATAAGATAAGTTAATAAAGTTACTTACTAACATTTGTGGTATAAGTTTTATTAAAAGAAAAATAACCGATAATGATGTATAAGACAGAAAGTGTAGGAAAGGTATCAAGCAAGTAACTTTGATCGTAGGTTTGGGCACACAACACACTATACAAAATATGATAGCAATTGGGGCTTATCAATAAAATATGATAGTAACTTGTCAATATCATCACCAGGAATTGTCGACCAATAACGCACATTAACCGTTACACTAGACGATATACTAGCTCTTAAATGAGGCATGTAATACTTCCTGTTATCCACCTTAACAGGCATTTATATTTGACAATTATAGGCGACGATTCTTGAAGGTTAAGGCCCGGCGTCCACCTACTACGATATGGCTCCAATATGGTCTACGATGCACCTCCCGGTAAAAATATAAAAATCGCGTCGGAAGGTCACCTAATATCGGGTCAGTTGACCACGTCTCTGCGATTAGGCACAAAAAAAACCCACTTCGATCCGTGGTGGATTGGCATGTGTAGACATATGTTTACGATTTTGCACCCTCCCGATATGTCTAAGATGTTTGCTTTTTGTATCAGGGCCATATCGTTAGGTCTTAATTTCTATCTGTTAGGTGGACGCTAGGCCTTACGCTTCTTAAAGGTGAATGTATTTTTATACCATTAGAAAATCGCAGGTAAAAAGGGTTTGAGTGGAAAATAGTGATGTTCATCAGCGATGGAATTGTATCTGGTAAAGAGCAAAGACGTCCAAGGACATTATCTTTTAGAGAGTTCCTGCACGCGCTATATACATTGCCTCAGGGCTAGAGTGGTTACATACAGACTTTCAGCGTGCTTCCAGAAAGCTCTCCCTTCACTATCTGCATGTTATTCACTGTGATAGTGAGAAAAGAGCAGGGAGCCAGTGTCTCAGGGTCTGAAAGGGATGCCCAGCTGACCATGACCAATCACGAAAATACCTCAGTGACCCACTGGTGCTCGATATATTCGGGCCCTAGACTCAGGCAGTTGCAGAAATGGCAAGTTGACTGGAAGCAAGTGGGTTACAGAAAGGTATTCATAGACTGAATGTAACCCAAACGGTATGGCTTGATGTTTAGATTTTACCCTAACCTGTCACATATTTTTAACTTCATATGATCAATGGCATACAACTATTTTATTGCATGACCGTGGCATACAGTCACACCATGTGAACCCTTTGGTGATTCATATAAAGGATAGGATACAATTACATATACCTTTGTAGTCCTACCTTGTTACGAACGAGAGGAATATGTATTATCTCATCCCGAGAAAAAATGTCCATAGGCTTAACATTGGGAACTCGTTCTTCATGCCCCTACAAGTATTGCAGTCCGTTCTCCATGGTGTATATCCTGTGTGTTGTCCATTCTTTTAGATAAATACAGAAAGCAACTCGTTCTGGTTAAAGAAGTCATTCTTCAACTCGTTTGAATGCTATTTGGTATTCACTCGGCTGTCGCCTTATTCATATCACTTCGCATCAAACTCGTGGAGAATGACGACTTTGACCAAAATTTGTTGGTTTCTTCTTTAACACTGCTGACTAACTGGCCTGAATATCTGCCATGCAGGTCCATGCAATGTAGTACTTTAATGCAAATAACAAATCCCCGAGAAACAGGAGGGTCAGGAGGCAAACACTAAGGGTTATGGCCCTACATTGGTGAACCGTAGAGGTGTCCACGTCTATGGCAAAACGAGCGGACTGTCGGTCGCCGCGAATTGACCATAACCGGCCATTATACGGGCACAAAACCGGCGCGGATAGTCCCGGCCAGCCCTATTATCATTCATCACGACCTATGGCTACCCTCAGAATTTTTGACAAGGTACGAAGGGCAGCCAGGAAGCGAACCTTCGCGACCTTCTAGAGAGATCAACATCAATCAATATGGATTTTAACTTTACGTGGTCTTAGGGTAAGGAAGGTCTTAGACTGAAACAATCCCCAAAACATTTACTGTATAGAGTTATCTATGTGCGGCAGTATTCAGGCACTGCTTTGATGTATTTATATGAGAGGTCCAAGATCTTCTAGCTGTATTTGTCAGCATTTATGATATAAACGTAGGTAAATCAGTTGTGTTAAAGTCTATCGAGCCACTCTTTGATAAAGAGTTAATCATGTTTAATTCCTTTCCATTACATTTGAAACAATTTTTTTTCCTTTGAGGAAATTTACTGAAAAAACGTTAGAACAAAGTAATCATGGTACAAATTTATTTCATCCAAATAATGGAAAAACTCTCGCGTGGCGTATTGTTTTCTGACTATGATATAATTAAAAAGGAAACTCATGAAATAGAAATAACTTACTCCGCTGAATTTGACCATAGAGTAATTCATGAAGGGTAGCTGAATGAATTACTCTGCGGTCAAGGTAGGTGGAGTGTGGACCAAGTTATTTTCAACGGGTGGGTTTCTGATTTTATCTCACCCCATTAAGCGTTAAATAGAAAAATACAAAAAATCACCCAATTAGCCATTGTGTGTTGAATACACTCCCTCTACAGCCATGGAGTATGAGTTCCTAACTATGGAGAAAAATACTAGAGTGAGATAAGAAAAAAAAGAAATTGGCGGAGCACTATGAGAAAGTTATCTGATTGGACCATACTGGGACGGGGTAGCAGGTAAATGGGCTCATTACGGACTGCACACAATGGGTGAGATCACGACCTTACCGTGATTGCGCTGTTTGCAGGACGTTCCCTTGTTAGTGACCACTACAGCTCTAGGCAGCTCTGAGCAGCACTGAGAAGCACCGAGCAGCTCTGAGCAGCTCTGAGTAGCTCTGAGCAGCACCGAGCAGCTCTGAACAGCTCTGAGCAGCTCTGAGCAGCTCTGAGCAGCTCTGAACAGCTCTGAGCAATACTGAGTAAATCCCAGCAGCTTCTAATAGCTCCAACGAGCTATGAGCAGCTTTGAACAGCTCTGAACAGCCCTGAGCAGCTCTGAACAGCTCTGAGCAGCTCTGAACAGCCCCGAACAGCTCCGAGCAGCTCCAACCAGAACTGAGCAGCTCTGAACAGCACTAAATGGCTCTCAGTAGCTCTGAACAGCACTGAACAGTACAGAGCAGCCCTATATGACTATGAGCAGCTCTGAATGGCTCTGAGCATCTCTGAATGGATCTGAGTAGCTATGAACAGTTCCGAGCAGCTCCAAGCAGGTCAGATCAGGTCAGAGCAGTACCGAGCAGCTCCCAGCAACTCCAAGCAGCACTGAGCAGTTCCCAGCAACTACGAGCAGCTACGAACAACTCTAAGCAGCACATCGGAGCATATCTGAGCATATCTCTGCAACTCCTAGCAGCTTCGACCAGCTCCGAGAAGCTCCGAGAAGCTCCGAGAAGCTCTTAACAGGTCTTAGCAGCTCTGATCAGGACCGAGCAGCACTGAGCAGCACCGAGCAGCTCCAAGCAGCTCCCAGCAGCAACGAGCAGCTCCAAGCAGCTCCCAGCAGCACTGAGCAGCTTCGAGCAGCACCGAGCAGCACCGAGCAGCACCGAGCAGCCCCGAGCAGCACTGAGCAGCACTGAGCAGCACTGAGCAGCACCGAGCAGCAACGAGCAGCCCCGAGCAGCACCGAGCAGCACCGAGCAGCTCTGAGCAGCTCCCAGCAGCTACGAGCAGCTCCCAGCAGCACTGAGCAGCCCCGAGCAGCACCGAGCAGACCCGAGCAGCACTGAGCAGCACCGAGCAGCTCCAAGCAGCACCGAGCAGTCCTGAGCAGCTCTGAGCAGCACCGAGCAGCACCGAGCAGCCCCGAGCAGCTCCAAGCAGCTCCCAGCAGCACCGAGCAGTCCTGAGCAGCTCAGACCCCGGGCCAGCGCTGGTCGTTACCGCCTGACCTCTGACCAGGTGCCGAGGTGCCCATCATTAACCCTCCTCCAGGATAACACCTGGACGGTCTCAGGTGGCGGCCTCCGTACCCTCCTAATGTAACGCCTAGTTTACTTGAGGAACGTTCAGAGGACAAAATCTTACATAGCATATCTTGTTCTTCAGACTATTTAGAAAGTTCTCGGGCGAGATGAAAAATTTGCTGACCTTTTTCTGAAATGTTGACCACTGTCAGGGCAGATTTATAGAAATAATTGGTGTTGAGCAGGTGGGGGCTTCCCGGGAGCAACCTCCAGCGACTGCACAGCCAAGGACCAGCAAGACCTTATTAAATTCCTTTTGCTTTTTACACGCCAGTGGTATCAGTCATGTTTAGTGGAAGTCTGATGGTGCCTTCATATTATTCAGTGAAACACACCCTTTAGATACTAAAAGGTCAGGCTTCAGCATTGCTACATATTTAAAAGAGTCTCACATTTTCTATGCTATAAAATCAAGGCTTTCTTCCGTGCAAAAAAGACAGATATCTTACATTTATTCATAGTGAAAAGTCAAGCCATTGTTACATGCTAGGTAGACCGGCCCCAGTCCCTATATCCCTCCACTCCTCAATACAAATCGGTAATGGTGTCCGATTTCTAGCGCTGGTTAGCGCCAAACTCGACCAGCACTCTCCATTCAGAGTTCCTTGTTACTGGTCAGAACATCTGCTTGGAGATTTTCTAGGTTTACCCATGGCTTCAGTCCCTGTACAATGATCTTAACTGTTAAGAACCCTGTACACAGTCCAAAGATCGTCCACAGTCGGGATTTATTGCTCTGATAACATAGCACCCGGGGAACTGGAGGAGGGGGAGGGGTAGGAGGAGGTGTAGGTTTACAAGGAGCAGTTGGGGTTGCAATCTACAGGAGGTTTTCTTTCTTAATGGGCAAGTCTTAGATTCCCGGACTAGTCAGACTGCAACATACTTTATCGCAATTTTGTTTAATCATGAATGTTCATAATCCAAGACTTGAGCAAGTCTAGCTAAAAGGCTAAATTTCTTACATTTCTCCATGTTGAAAAGTCAAGCCATTGTTACATGTTAAAAGTTCAGATTTCTTACATTTCCCCATGGTGGAAAAAAAAAGCCTTAGCCATAATTACATGCTTAAGAGTAAGATTTCGACATTTTTCCACGGTGGATATCAAGGCTTAGCCACTGTTACATATTAAAAAGTCAGACATTGACATTTCTTCACAGTTAAAAGTCAAGACTCTATCACTGCTACATACTATAAAGTCAGACGTTGACAGTCTAAAGTGGAATTCACATGGTGGGATTCATGTACCTCACAGGGTTAAAATTTCATGAGATTCTGTTCCTTTATATGGGTAAAATATTGCCAACAATTGTGGCGAAATGATATGTCTTTGGGAAAAGGAACCCTACAATATAGACGAGAAAATTGTATTCGAGTACAGAATCTCAGCAGGATTTGTCTCAGACATACACCCTATGAAGTACATGAATCTCAACAGGATTTGTCTCAGCCAAACACCCTGTGAGCTACATGAATCACAGCAGGATTTGTCTCAGACATACACCCTATGAAGTACATGAATCTCAACAGGATTTGTCTCAGCCAAATACCCTGTGAGCTACATGAATCACAGCAGGATTTGTCTCAGACATACACCCTGTCAGGTACATGAATCTCAGCAGGATTTGTCTCAGCCAAACACCCTGTGAGGTACATGAATATCAGCAGGATTTGTCTCAGCCAAACACCCTGCGAGGTACATGAATCTCAGCAGAATTTGTCTCAGACAAACACCCTGTGAGGTACATGAATATCAGCAGGATTTGTCTCAGCCAAACACCCTGTGAGGTACATGAATATCAGCAGGATTTGTCTCAGCCAAACACCCTGTGAGGTACATGAATCCCATCGTGTGAATCCCACCCAATACTTAATCTCTGTGATGTAACAATGTACATTTCATATAATGCAGCCATAACGGAAGTAGAGGAGGAAAAAAGGATTTCTCAAGTAAGATGAAATGTTTCAATTGGATTAATTGAGAACGTTTCATTTAAAACAATGTCTAACTCTAAAGTGGGATTCACACGGAGAGACTCATGTACTTGAGACTGGTGATCCCCAGTCTCCGATCATTTTCCCTGTGTCCAATAGTCTTCAAGAAGAATTACAATCTTACAGGGAGAGGATCAAGAGATTGATGCACTTTGATAAGAATTCAACTTCTCAAAGTATACAATATACATTGAAACTATAGCTAACATTAGGGTTCAATATCAAAACACCAAATCAATAAATATGGAGATTGCTTAGAATATAAATGCCAATAAAATGTTACTGTTATTTTTCTTATTACCTTTTAGTTTTTATTTATCCTGCAGTTTGGCCTTGGGCTTAAACATAGTCCTATCTTCCAGCAGCTTAAACTGTAGGAAATGTTACATCGGGCTAGTCATGCCTTAGAAATTGAGAAGGAAAGAAATGAACCAACATTGCTATACAGTACTATCTAGATGTAACCATTTGAGAAGAAACTGAATAAGATTTCCATGAAACAAAAATCGTCTTTTTATTATTTTGAGGCATGTATCCTTGCCATTCCATGTTGGGAACATTGTAAGTATACTTATAAGATGCAGCATTTGTTGGCCATCTCATAAGATCCATTTGTTGGCCATCCCCCCTATGACGCGTTGTAGGCTCGCGGCTATAACACTCCCCTTTGAGCCCACAGTCGTCTTACCAGGCAGCAGCTAAATCAATTCGTCGTTTTCTGTGAGAGAAACGAGTTACGCTTCTGTGTGCTTTGTGTGTGAGTTGGCGGGCGAGGAGAGAGGTGTTACGATACCTACTTTGATGTAGATCTTTTGTTCTGGGTGTTGGAAATGTCTCCGATAGAAGAACGACCCCAGGCTTAATAATTCCTTTAGAGCCACCGCTTGCGAATGGCTCTGTAATTTGGACTGTTCTATTGAATGGTGGTACTAGGGTTAGGCAATTGGCATTAAAGGCATATCAGACAATTTGGCCTGAAAATAAAAATCCATGTCAATTTCCGAAATTTGGATATGATGATCTCTTTGTGTTATACTACACATTTTAAATAGGGGGTCACCGTGCTAGTTTTTGATTTATAAATCAATATTATAATGATTTTAGAATAGAATATATAGAAATTCTAAGAAGTTCCTTTTCACATAGTAAAAACCATGTCATTTTCCTCAAACTTTGACAGAATATAGAAGATGCTATATGGAGATCATCATATCCAAATTTCAGGAAAATGACAAGGGCTTTTATTTTCAGGCCAAATTGTCCGATATGCCTTTAAGACCAAGAACGTTAACAAAGACCTGCCTTTACCACTGAGCTGTGGCTGACCAATGTGTAAATCTTCAAGGGGATGACTAGAAGGGTGCTCATAGTCACTCTCTGTTCTGACCTACTTTTATTTTCTCACTTTGGAGATGATCTAGCCAGTTTTCTGACATTTACTGAGATATTTTATATTGTTTTATTGCATTAGGAACCATTTTAATGCTGCTCATTCTGTGTATTAACTCAGTATATTCATCCTATTCTCAGATTTATTACCCAGTTCAGGGAGCTGTTTCAGAAGTTGGGTGAAGTCTTGCCAGCGGGACGTCGCATTTCAAACAGCAATCAGCAAGCAGCACTTTGAATCAAAACGGCAGCGAAACCGGTACCAATACCCAATGGCGAACGGCACCTTAACCTTGACAGTGACGCTTCAAGTGTCATTGTTAGCTCTTGCTTTGGCGGTGAGTACTCTTGTTTAGCACCCTCCCGACTTTTGAAACAGCTCCAAGGTTCCTAGTAAAGTATGGACATGTAAACAGTGTGGACTAATGGTTATCATATCGTGAAAAAGGAAACCCACTATCATGCCAAGCTCCCATTACTTCTACACACTTCCTATAGCCCTACCGTTTGTCTTTAAGGTCTTTGTCTTTTTCAGCGCCTTTGTCTTTTTTAGCGTCCACCTACTATGACAAAAACTTAGACTTCCCAATCAGGCTATATTACAAAAAGTCAAAATCGTAGACTCATCGGGAAGGTCCATATCATAAACAAATTTCTAGACAAGCCACTTCCCCACCGATTATAAGACCTGGCGTCCACCTACTACAATAGAAATTTAGACCTACCGATATGGCACCGATACAAAAAGTAAATATCAGAGACATATCGGGAAGGTGCAAAAACGTAGACATACGTCTAGAGATGCCAATCTACCATGCATTGTATGGGGTTTTTATCAGTGTCTAATCGCAGAAACGTGGTCAACTGCCCCGATATTACAGAACCTTCCGACGCGATTTTGATTTTTTATCGGGAGGTGCATCGTAGACCATATCGGAGCCATATCGTAGTTGGTGGACGCCGGGCCTTAGCAGATAACGGTCTCGATATAGCCCTGGACACACCAGTGCAGATCTCGAGGTAGCATTTCTATTTTCCAATATCTAGCGAGTTATAATTCAGGGAATATTGCTTGATTATGAATAAATGTTTCAACAGTATAAATAGAACAAGATTGTATATTGTTTCGGGTTTCTCAGTTTCAAGTCTAACTATGAAATGATTAATTTGAGTCACTTAACCCTTTAACAGCAGGAAGATGCATTCCCCTGGTTAGGGCAGGATGATGCCTCCCGGCATTGTAGAGGCATCATCGGTACTTATATACAAAATTCAACAGATAAAAAGATGATTTTTTTGATTTAAAAGAAATGACATGACATTGCTATTTCTAAGAAAAAAGGTGCCTGCCATAGCAGGCTCCTTTGGGCAGGCAGTGCCTGCCGTGTGATGCTGAGCAGGGGAACTGGGTGCTGCAGGGAAAGGGTTAAACTTATAGCATGTGATCCACCAAATCAATGCTCAGAGACGGCCAGAGGCGGCCGGCCAGTTGGTTTTTACAGGGCCGGCCGGCCAGAGGCAATGACCGCATCGATGCGGGCGACAGGGTTTTCAATTGGCTGGTCCGGCCGATTTACTGTTCCAACAGACAGATTGTCCCAGCCGATCTGAGCCGATGAGTGATTTGGGCGACCGACGTCCACAATTCCTGCACATGGTCATCATCCAGCCCTGACTCACTCTTGGTGGATCATGTGCTTAAGCGAGAATCGTCATATTTGCCGTGCGAGTGTGACTATGTGTCTCCTACTTGATTCAAATATTTCATGATTTTCTGTTGAGTATCTTACACGTGAAACTGATTTTACCGGCAGTATTCTCTACGATGCTCCCGATTAGCCACCGACATTCGATCATGATTAAATCCCCTAGACACCCAATGGTAAATCTTTTTTCATTGGGAACAAATCATAGACCTCCGGTTTGCATCGGAGCCTAATTGAGGACAGGTGATAAACTGCACCGATGATAGGTGACCTTCCGACGCGATTTGAATTTTCACTAGAAGGTGTGTCGCATGGCATATCTCAGACATTTATTTTTTTTAGCTCAGTGGACACTGGGTCCAATACATATCATTCTTTTTTTATATCATTTTATTATCCTGGATTTGATAAGGCAACAATATGCCTGTTTACAATCATCACCCAGCAATGTAGTACTTTTCAAGAAAAAAAAGGTCATTTTAATGACGCAGTCCTAACAGGCTGACTTACTAACAGAACAATATTCCAACATTGATATTTACAATAAGTACGATAAGTAGTTTCAAACGGGCCAAAGCAGACCTTATTAAGGCTGTACTAACCTGGTCAAGTAAAAAAGTATATATATATATATATATATATACATATATATATATATATATATATATATATATATATATATATATATATATATATATATATAAATCAGATAATACATTGTTTACTGAGTAGTTCAAGGTGTTGTACAATTTACATCGTATCTCAAGTATCAACAAAGTATAATGACGCTAGACCCGATTGCATTGTAGTAATACACACGTTTATCCTACCCCTAATATAAAATCCCATAGGCTTAACATTGGGTTTCCACGCTGACTGGCATACGGAGTTTTATATGCCACTAGTGGCATACAGCATTGTTATCACATAATATTCCAAAATCGAGGAGATAGGGTAGGATAAAATCAAAACCTTATTCGTTTTAATCTTGGCCACCGCATTCCACTCCTGAAGCTTTGGCTCCGGACTTCACTCGGCTTCGCCTCATGAAGTCACTTTGCTAAACGCCAGTCGTGGAATACGGTGGACAAGATTAAACCTCAGCCAGTTTTACGATAGTATGTCAGAGAAGAAAAATTTGAATTGGATAGTGTAGACATGATATGGGATACATGTCCATAATCCCCCAAAGTCCCTTAATTGCATTCCTGACCTATAGCTAGACACAGAACGGCTTAGCAGACAACGTTATGTGGTCCCCTACTGTATGAATGATTAGTCTCTATGTTATCAATTTCTTATTTACTTACGTATTTCCACTTCTCTAACAGAGATTGGAATTTACAGTTTTTTTTCTGTCATAGGTAATGATACAAAGCAAATTTTCTTTGTGTTTCCTTATGATGTTGTTATACTTCCATCTCATCTCATCAACTCATCCCAATCTCTGATGTATTTTGTGGCCTGGTATCATTTGAATCTGTACCGTATTTTACTCATACTAAATGACATATACCTTGAATGGGTCCTGTTATATTGAGACCAACTCTGTATATCTGTTGTCCGCACTATCAGTGGAAGAACTGCTCACCGTAGCAGAACTGATAGAAATAAACAAAATATTATCAAGAGACGTCACGAGTTTGAGTCTGAGTATATTTATGCCACGCATTTTGTTGGCTCCATAATTTCACGAGTCGAAGACGAGTGACATTACGGATCCAACAAAATGAGTGGCACAAATAAGCTCAAACTCAAACGAATGGTGTCTAGATTTTATCCTATCCCGTTTCCATATTTATCCTACCCTGTTTCCATATTTATATTCCATATCTATATTCCAGTATCAGAAAGTAGTGGCATAAACAACACTTTATGTCACGCCCGTGAAATAAACAAATCCAATGTTAAGCCTATGGCGGTTTTTTTTAGGGGTAGGATAGATATATATGAAGGTCCATAGTATAGATCTTGAGTCATGTTCATCAGCATAAAAGACTATAGAGGTCTGCCAAGAGAGTGCACATTATCGATTCAAACTCATTACCAGGTGCACTTTGAAAGGTCAAGCCATGCAGAGGCAAAGGTAGCAAAACACTACCTGGAAGCCCACTGCTGCACGTTATAGAAGTTAACCATACCTTTTCGGTTCGCAGAATAGCGATCTGAGGGCATTAGCGTTGTTCCCGGAATCTAGCGGATTGCATCACAATTGCATTGCCGCATCACACATCACGCATCACTTACAATGGGTGGTACACTGCATGAAAACCACCAGTTAATTCATATATACGCCATAGCGTAAGTACATGTATCGGCTGTATATTGACACGTTTGCTCTCTTATATGTCAGCATAATGGCTGCATTTCCAGCAAAGCATATATGAAGAGAAATATTGTGTGCGGGACATGTATACGCGGGTCATATACATTTTACACGTCTGTAGATGAGGCGTATACACAACAGAATATGTGACCACCTTGTATATGCAAAATCATACCTATATACGCTGGGTGTATACATATATAAACTTGTGGTTTTCGGGCAGTGGTAGCATCACGATCGCAGCCCCCTTAAAGAAGTATTCACACTGTGAGATTCATTTACTTCGCACGGTGTGAGGGTCTGAGACGATTCCTGCTGAAATTTCTTACTGGAACACAATCTCCTCGTCTGAATTCTAGAGTTCCAATTTCCTGAGACAAGTTTTTTTCCTTGCAATTGTCTGCGACAATCACCCCTAACAGAATCTTATGAGATTTTGACTTTAAACAGGGTCCAAATTTAGAGGATCATTTTGGTGAGACAAATGGACCTGCTGCCAATATGTACCAAATTTAGAGGGTCAGTTTGGTGAGACAAATTGACCTGCTGCCAATATGTACCAAATTTAGAGGGTCAGTTTGGTGAGACAAATGGACCTGCTGCCAATATGTACCTGCTCTAGCCAATAGGAGGCGAGCAAGCATGAATACATGTTTGTAACACCCCTCACCTCAAGGGTACCTGATTCCAAGGGTGATGCCCCAGTCACACTGGCATAAAAAACGGGGTTTTTCTGTGTATGCACTATGTTCTTCTACGCATTTTGAAATCTCAAAATATGCCGAAAAACGCGGAGATACGTAAAGGAAAGTCAGAATGCGCTGAAAACACCAAAATATGTACAGAACTATAGATAAGCGTTGATGAACGTTGAGAAGCGTACTAAAATGTTAAAGCAAAGCAAACAAATACGTTCCAAATCCGTAGCTAATACGTGGTCCCCACCAATTCAAATACGTAGAAGAAATGCCGTTTTTTTACGCCAGTATGACTGGGGCATGAGTGTTTAATGTCACCATTTCTGAGATTATGTACCAGGTGTGTCCTCCCGTGTTAATCATTTTCACCATTTTTCCTTTAGACGTTATGTTGCTCTTTGTTGTCTAGTATGAATGTCAATGTATGTGAGTACTGTGTGATGTCTTTAATGTATTAGGTATTCAATGGAAGAACGCTACTCGATGTGGCGAATGGTTATTTATGTGGATCAAATAAAAAAAAATTTAATTAAAGCAATTTCACTGAACGAAAACACCTATTTTACATATGTAAACGTCCTGCGTACATAGCTCTTTTTCCGTCATGTATACGCAGCTAGGGGACACCACTTTTGTTTTTATTTGCCACTAGTCATTAAGTCCTTGGCGTATGAAAAATCCAATGTTATATTATCAATTCTGGTCATAAAATTGCTCTAAAACCCTTTTTACTATCTTTTTGTTAATTACATTTACGCAGTGGCATATATATGGAATAAGTGCGGGTTTGCGTGCAGTGTGTGCAATGAGAATTTTGTACCAACTGAGAATTGTCTGAGACTAGGGGAAAGGTATAAAGTACACCTGAGTATATGTGAGTCTCTACGTGTGAATCCTACTTGAGCAAATAGCGATGTTAGACCAGATGTCAGACCAGCTTTAACAAGGTTGCCATCTGTATTTATTTAAAGAACTAATAAATCTTCTCCTTTATTACCAATCGTATACAAAGCCCCCATTGAAAATGTATGGGGACTCAGTAAACCACGACCCGTTACATAAAACCCGTCAGATACCATAACTGTGGTATATGTATTCAAACCTGTGGTATACGGCCTCAAAACCATGGTATACGGGAAAATAGTCCCTTTGCGCAATAGAGCAAAGAAATAGTCCCCATTATTGTACCTTTTAATATGGCAATAACTGAGTTTAATCTATTGGAGAAGATGGATAATAAATACAACAAACAATGGTTTTGTGGACAGGCAGCTCTGTAAACCACTCGAGGTTGACGTCGTAATAAACTTGCTAGCGCTCGTGAATTACTACGCGTCAAACACTCGTGGTTTACGGCCGCCTGTCCACAAAACCATCGATTATTGTCTATGTCTCATATGTTCTCCTGAATGTGTCGTATCGTTATCACATGGTAAGAATTGGCGATACCACGTGAATATAGGGATATTGTCCAATATTACGGGAGCAACGCTTTTCCAGTTGAATTGTTAAAGTAATTGTAGGAATAATTCATTTTATTACCCACCGAATACGGAGTCTCCATACTAAGCCTATAAAGCCTACAGATCGCTACTGACTAGAATACAGACTTCCAGAATCTCCTAGGAGAATACGGCTTTTTTGGCCACCTGACGGGCATTTTAGGAACTAATCTATATAAACAATGCACGGCGCTTACATCAAATTTACAAGATTTATTTCCTAATAATTACTCGAAAGGTGAGTTATAAATACAACATTACCATGATTTCAATCTGTGTGGCCGTATTCTCCTTGTAGTTGACACTACGTAATAGTTTTACTACACGTGAAGTACGCGGAGAATATGGTCACGCAGATCGAAATCATGGTAATATTCTGTATACAGCCAACGATACCACACAAACAGAAGCAACAATCCCCAGATACTGAGCAAGTTGATTGTCAAACGGATAAATGGGTGGATTGAATCCCGAAACAGATTCAATGTAGCTTTGTGCACGTTGTTGTTTGACATGTTATCGACCCTATCGATTACGGCAAAAAGTATAATATTTCAAAGATTTCAATTTGAACCAGGTTTTTGTGGAGGCTCTTCCAGAAATGGATTCCTTTATCTTCTATTAATGGATATCGGTTTGATTCATGACAAGATCCCTGTGTGCCTTGATTTTAGTTTAATTAAATATGGAAAAATCCATTCTTTAACCATTGGAAGTCGTTGAAAGTCACCCAGCTTTAAAATTGTCAGTGATTGCACAAAGAAATCTAGATGGTAGTAGAATTATATATTACTATATACCCATGCCGTATTTACTGTAAATATGCACCGTTTCGCCATATAATGTAAAAATACTGTACGGACCAGTGGTTCATACACTAAAATACGGACCACCTTGCCATACACGTTAATTAAGATGTTGGTTGTTAAGCTAAATGAAATTAATGATATTTTTTTAATTAATTTCGGGTATATAGTAAATATATAACATCCAACCATGCTGTACAATTCACAGAACTCGATGGCAATTTACAGTTTGTACGGACCGAGGCGTTTACACCGAGTTCCGTACATGTAAAATTACCATCGAGTTCTGTGAATTGTACAGCATGGTCAGGACGTTCTTTATAAATATTGATTACCCCCTTTATCTGCAGAATATTTAGAACAAACTGCCTGCAGATGCAAGGAAAATTGATTCTCATGAAGACATGAAAAATTAGAATCAAACTTGCACGCTGCATGCCATGTACTTGTTGTTATGTTAAAGGCCAATGCCCATCTACCGATTTCGGAACATTTTTGTACCTTTGTCGGCGACAAACAAACGGTATTTTGTCTCAGCCAAAGAGTTTTGTAGCTTGTTCAAGTATGGTAAGTCATTTCTATATATTTGTTTTATACCCAAAATTAATGAAATCTTACCATATATTGGCATAGAAGACATGTCTACGTAAAAGCCCACACACTGCTGATATGTCAACGTGTTCAGTGTAACAGTGTACTGCAAACGGTTCAGTATACAATTTATACTGCACAGGGAGCAGTTGTACGTAGTTATCAAATTTACTGCATGGGTATATGATAAAACACATACAGAAACAGTGTACTATAGAACTAGAGGGAAACTATGTTCCGGTGAGCAAAATTTCAAAGCTACGAGGTAAGGCTCGGAAAAATTACTGCCCAAGGCCTTTGCTGCAGGCAGTAATTTTTCCTAGCCTTACCGAGTAACTTTGACTTTTGATTACCGGTACTTGGTTTTAAAATTAATCAACAGGAGAGTCCTAAACCCATTTTGTTGGTTACTGATAATGCTATTGGTTTCCTAGATCTCACGTGTGTGACTATGAGCAATTTTTTTTTCATGTACCATGTTTATGGAGATAGAATAAGAAAGGTGATTGGTGACTCATGGCCTTTGGTCAGGGGTGGTCATTGCCCCCCCTGGTGACACATTTCACCACAAGCGCTCTCCATGCGCCACCTGTCGCTTTCACCATGCACCGCGAGCCGACCTGCGTGAGCGGTGCACTCACCTCAGCCTCACAATTCGCTCAGCTCTCCTACCGTACTGACGTACATTTTTCTAGTCTCCAGTCTCTTGGCTTTTCCCTCTACGTACCTCCGGTCTCCGTATTCCCCTAATACCGGTGACCGTGTACAAAGGGATTCCATAATTTCTGGTATCTGGAGGATTTTATTCTACAAGGATGAGTGGACCAATTACGCGAAGTGCAGCCGCCTCACGCCCGGAGGAAACGTCTTCACCGGCTGAGGACTCAACAGACTCGGAGGTAACCGTGCGCCAGCAACAGCAGCCAGATGACCACGTGGACTCTGTATCCCAGCAAGCGACCAGCGTGCGGTCATCAAGGATTACAGCCCTCGAGTCCGGCTTCAGCAAGATGTCCGACAAAATGGACGGGATGATGGATGCCATCATGCAGATTTCCCGGCTGGCATCGAAGGGGACCGGCTCACGGGCTTCGGCTGCATCCCGGACGAGGGATTGGGCCCGGGACCAGGCCAAACGCGCACTCCCCTCCCTGGTCAACTACGGGACAACTACGCGCCTGAGGACTACCTACAACGCAAATTTGAGAAGGAGACCATGAGGCACGACCGTATCACGGGTAAGCAGTCATTGATCTCAGACTTCAGCACCCGTAGATTAACTGCAAAACCGTATATGTACATTGATCGTGACGGGGTATATACACTCCACCAGAAGCTCGAGCTACGGTCATCCCTCGAGCCACTGGAATATATCAGTTGTTTTCTGTCCCTGCTGGGAGACGAACGGGCCGTGCGGCCCGAGGACTGTGAGCAAATGTTCCGCCACCTACAGCAGGTTTCCGTCGATGCTCAGGCACGGCCGTGGGCCGCAGTTCGACGGTGGTCAAATTTTGTGTTTGACCAGATTGAGTCTGG
Source organism: Alentia gelatinosa (assembly GCA_950022655.1). NCBI lineage: Eukaryota > Metazoa > Annelida > Polychaeta > Phyllodocida > Polynoidae > Alentia > Alentia gelatinosa. Next base: position 7,072,927 of record OX465588.1, on the reverse strand, counting down.
CCGTTTGTACTGGGCTGACTACGGCCGTATCCAGGAGGAATGGGTACAGCTCGCCATGACGGCCACCGGACCTACACATCAAAGGAACGAGACCGGACATACCATAAGGGCGGGAGGCCCCTTGCAGGGACTACAACACCGAGAGGGGGTGCCGCCACCGTAACGGCCACGAGGATGGGGGTATCCGGTGGCTGCACGTGTGCAGCTTCTGTGACTCAGTAGGCAGGCAGTGCGGTCACTCCGTACACGCCTGTAACAGGAAGCTCACGTACGGGCACAGGTATGAACACACCGCGCCGGCCCCTGTACCAACACCACGCCGGATGCCCCAGGCCGGATACCCTCTTCAAAGCGGTGCTCGGCCGACACCGCAGCAGGCCGGATACGCTCAGACAACACAGGGTTAAAAAAACGGGAAGGACGCGCCCCGCGACTGGGCGAGGCGCGAGACAGCAACCCCCCAACACGTGGACGGGGAAATGAAAACATCAACAAACGTGCCACGCCCCCACAGTTACCGGCCGCTCCTACTGCCTGCAGCGTGGCCACTGCTACTGATGATATCCCCGGCGTGGAGAGTGTTAGTGTTACTAGCCAGCGGAGGCACAGGTCCACGCCGGATTAAACACTCCGGATTTCGACGCGATCAGACGCACATGCGAGACCGGAAAACTGCAGCCCGGGCTCCGGACCGACCCGGGGGCCTTCGCCGACCACCGACGGAGGGAGTGGCCGGACCTCACAGCTGTGGGGCCCGACAACCATCGAGCGATATACCAGGCCGTGAGGGACACAGGGCTGCCCAACGCCCTGGGCGCTCGGATAGAGCTCCCGTCAGATCTCCGGATTGACGCATGGGAACGATACCTCTTGGGGATGGAAGGCAAGGACGAACTATTAGGGTTTATTCGCTACAGCTTTCCCCTCGGCTACCTCAGGCCGGCCAGCGATACCCGAGGCCTCCCAAATCACCCCAGCGCCGACAGCTACCCCGAGCAGGAACAAAGATTTATCGACAAGGAGAGGACGTTCTCGAACATGCTGGGACCATTTGAGGACCCCCCACTCACACCTTGGTGCCACGTGTCCCCACTCATGACGTGGAAGAAGCGAGGCACCTATACCCGCCGAGTGATAACGGACATGACATTCCCGAAGGAGCATAGTGTTAACTCGTATGTTATCAAAAACTCGGTCTACGGGCTCGAGCAAGAACACGGGCTCCCTACGGTCGATGGATTCGTCCGGAAGCTCGTGGCGGCAGGTAGTACCTCATTTATGTCCTCGACCGATGTGTCCCGCGCTTATAAGAACTTCCGCTGTGATCCGCTGGATTGGCCTCTGTTATGCTTCATGTGGGAGGGCGGGCACTACTGTGATAAGGCAATGCCGTTTGGTGCCCGCGCCTCCTCGTACCATATGCAGTGCGTGGCGGACATGATCGTGGACATCATCCTATTACGGCCGCGATGTACCTGGACGACCTCATCCTACTCTCGACCGACGTGGCTACGGCCGAACGTGACTTCACAACGGCCCGCGCCCTCTTCGCTGAACTAGGCCTCCCCGAGGCACGTGATAAGGCGCAGGCACCCAGTCAGCCGGTCACGTGGCTGGGCATTGAAATCGACGCCCGCACGATGACACTGTCGATATTTTCCAATATCAATGCTGATATGCGGCAAGACCTGGATTGGTTCCTCCGCTTTGCTGAGGGCTGGAACGGCCATGCCCTCATACCTCGAGGTCCCCCTACGAGATGCATCACCGTGGACGCGTGCCTCTCGGGAGTGGGCGGGACCGACGGCAAATATTACTACTCCGGTCAGGTGTGCCCCGCTAATGACCCTGTTGAGTGTATCTCGGAACTCGAGGCCGTAGATACGATCTACGCCCTCAACACTTTCGTTACGGATCGAGACTGGGGCACGAGGATTGAGGTGTACTGCGATAACCTGGGAACAGTGCAGGCCTTGACCTCGGGGTGTGCCCGGGACCGCGTCCTCGCGGAGTGCGCGCGGCAGGCCTTGATGATACAGGCACGGATGGAGGTGGATCTCGTCTACAGTCACGTGCCCGGGGTCCAAAATACGGTCGCCGACGTTCTCAGCAGGGCACATCTCACAAATAACGACTATGATAAAGCTGCCTCATTTGTATCCCTGCATCGCTTGTATCCCGTGATACCATGTTCACATGCCTCTTATGTCCCCATCCTCCGCCTATTCTGCAGATCCGGGGCTGCTCTCACTCCAAGCGAGGGCATCTGTCAGCCAATCCGAGGCTCGTGCCCCAGGCACGTTTGCCAACCAGCGGTCAGCCGTCAGCACCTACATCGCATTCTGCAGGAGGATGGGGGCGGACCCCCAGGCACTGACCGTGTCTTTCGTGACGGCCTATCTCGAGTACGTCGCGGAGCCACCCCCTCGCTGGCGACCGTGGCCAACCACCTGTCACATATACGGTCACATCTATGGCTGACAGGTGGGGACATGGCACCGACAGAGCATCACCGGGTCAAACGCGCCCTCGAGGCCATGAAGAGGAACAAACGCTACGTTCCCAACGTAAAGCCCCCCGTGCCGATGGAAGTATTCCAACGAATTCTACCGGGCCTCGGGGACACGCCCCTTCATATCACCATACGGGCAGCACTGCTGATTATATATTATGCTGCCCTGAGGCAGAGCGAGGCAAAAGCGGGCAAAAACCTCCAGAAGGTCAGAGAGCAGAAAGTGATGCGCCTACAGCCGGCAGCAGATTCGATGTACTGCCCGGTGCACGCCGTGCGCCAGATGTTACGGGCGATCCCTACGGCCACACTGCGAGATCCATTCCTAATGTTGCCGGACGGATCCACACTCACCTCACAGGTCCTCGCGAAGGAATGGGAGACATTACTCGCGGCAGCGGGCCAGCCCCCGAGGTCATTTACGTTGCATAGCCTCCGGAAGGCTGCCGCCACACAGGCATACCAAGCGGGTATGCCAGAACTAGACATTTAACGTTATGGCGGGTGGAGATCAGACTCTCATTGATTGTACATCAAAAACTCAACATCTGTGAATGTCAATAAGTCTCTAATTCAGTCTCTATCTCAAAACTAGTCTCTTTCTTCATTCCCTCCCACCTCTCCCTCTTCTAATGGCTCCTTGGCTATATATTTTTATTATTATCTTATTACTCTTATGTAATGACACATAATAACTATACTTCATATGTTATTATCATTATAATTGACATACAATATATCTTTTTCAATTATCCATCTTCAATATTATTATTAATATTCATATGTACATTGTAGTACACTTATTCATATTAATAAGACTTCATAAAATTAATAAAATTTTATTTAGCCCACTCCGGCTTTCCTCTTCGCTCATCAGGGATAGGGGTAATGCGTGACTCATGGCCTTTGGTCAGGGGTGGTCATTGCCCCACCTGGTGACACATTTCACCACAAGCGCTCTCCATGCGCCACCTGTCGCTTTCACCATGCACCGCGAGCCGACCTGCGTGAGCGGTGCACTCACCTCAGCCTCACAATTCGCTCAGCTCTCCTACTGTACTGACATACATTTTTCTACCCACCCACCCTCACCTTTTCTCTCCTACTCACTTCACTCGTAGGGCTATATTTCTATTATTATCTTATTACTCTTATGTAATAACACATAATAACTATACTTCATATGTTATTATCATTATAATTGACATACAATATATCTTTGTCAATTATCCATCTTCAATATTATTATTAATATTCATACGTACATTGTAGTACACTTATTCATATTAATAAGACTTCATAAAAGTAATAAAATTTTATTTAGCCCACTCCGGCTTTCCTCTTCGTTCATCAGGGATAGGGATAATGGTAAATGATTGTAGCTCGAAGGACAGCAAATGTGAAACTCCATAATACAAAAATATGTAGTTTGAGTTGTCTCCTCCAGATCAGATTATGCTCTTTTTCTGTTCATAGTTATTGGAGAAGATGGCCTCAGGCTAGGCATAGTAATCCAAGGGGGATTTTGCAATCTTCATTACTTGATGGATACTGTTGCCGACAAAAATATTATACATTTTAATGAGATTGCCTTTGTATATATCATGGTATCCCAATACTTCGTGTTAAAGCACATACGAGGTACACCGGCAAAGATTTATTGAGTTCACCTAGAAGTCGATCAGTGGTGGGCCACGACTTTATCTCACCCCTGGAATAGATGTCAATAGGCTTGACATTAGGATCTCGTTCTCCATGCCCCTACGAGTATTGCAGTCTGTTCTCCATGGTCTATATCCTATTTGTTGCCCATTCTTTTAGTGTGTTCAGGGGTGAGATAAATACAGAAAGCAACTCGTTTTGGTCAAATAAGTCATTCTCCAACTCTTTTGAATGCTATGTGATATTCACTCGGCTGCCGCCTCGTTCATATCACTCTGCATCAAACTCGTGGAGAACGACGACTTTTAACAAAACTTGTTGGTTTCTTCTTTAGTACGTCGGTATCTAAAAATCAGAGATAAATCTGGCCCACATGTAATTTGATCACGTTTGTTCACAGAGAATCGAATATTCTGAGCTGAAATGAGGTCTATGTTTCATGTCTAAAATTGCATATATTTGTTTGCTCATTACATTACAATGGTAAAGGTACCATTGTTATTTTACCCGATAGTTTTTTTTTCACAACAAAACTTTCATGACAATAATGTTTGCAATTTAGTAGACGATCTTCCACAATTATAGTCACACAAAATATTGCATAACAAAAGGCTGGACAGTTTAAACACAGACAAGTCACATATCATTATATTCCTGTGGTAGTATAACCTACACATACGGCCCACTCCTACTGATGTCGTATTTGTATCTGACGACTTGCAACAGTAAAATGATGGAAATCGTTTGATTTAAACGCCAAGCGCGTGGCGACTGTCTTCGGTGCATGATATCACAAAGCGGAGCTGAGCGATATCTGTAGCGGAAGACAACAAATGGCGTATAAACAATCATATGAAATTGAGTGATGTTTAGATTTTATCCTATCCTGTTATATGTTTTTAACTTCATATGTCACCAGCCGAATTCGGTGATTGTGTTGTAACACAATATCCCCTTAAAAATTGCTAAAAAAAAACTAAAAAAAACTAACCATGTTTCCATATGATATTTCCCGTAACATTTGTGGTGAATAAAGTAACAAAACTTTCAGAATGAACACTATCTCATATCATTCCCGGTCATGTCGGATCTGCTGATGTCGATATGAGTAATAAGATTCCAACAATGGAAATGCCAACTGGTGATCTTCCAAGAAGAGCGATAATTACAACAACTTTAATTACCATTAATTGCAATTAAATCGGCCCATCATTTGATGGTTTCAAATCGGATTAACTTTCCAATTGTTGTTCCGTAATCAGAATTATTTAGCAAAAGAGTCACTAAAGAAAACCCTTTCAAAAACCACAACTTTCGACTTGAGTGGCAAAGGTATGATGATTCCAATGCAGGAATTGTGAATTCAAGCAAATTATGTTGTGAAATAGAATTTTCTCGATCACTTTTTATGTAGAAGGATTATGAATATCCAGAACAAAGTAGTGATTTCTAACAGTGATTACTTTTTTCCTCCGAAATATTGTAGGTTTAATTACCCACCTTTGGATAGACCTTGTCTTATTGGTTGATATTCAAAGGCATATCCAACAATTCACAGTGGCGCCACCTGGTGATTTTCAAATATTGTCACTCATCTATTGAAATTGGTGATTTGTGGCATATTCCAAACTCAAAAGAGGAAAATTTGAGTTTTGTCTAGTTTGACCTAATCCAATAGGTAAAATAGACCCTTTTTCATATGCTTGATTTATATGGGAAATATACTGAAAAATATAGTTTTCTTCAATTTTTTCAATAACAAGAACGGTGACCTATGATTTTTAATACCTAAATACCTGGTACTGTACATGAATTATATTCTGTGAAAGTTTGAAGAAAATGACATGGGTTTTACTATGTGAAAAAGAACTTTTTAGAATTTCTATATATATATATATATTGATATAATATGAAATGATCATAATATTGATCTCTAAATCAAAATCTACCACAATGACCCCCGATTTTTAAGTCAGAAATGTGTTTTTGAAAGAATTGAAGAAAACCATATTTTCTAGTACATTTCCTATATAAATCAAGAAAATAAAACAGGACCTATTTTACCCATTGGATTAGGCGCCACCATAAATTGTAGGATATGCCTTTAATATTTTTTTACTATTGTAGTCATTTTGATTGTCAAGCTATTTATTAAGACTGTTTCTTACGCAAACTATTCTTTTTGACTAATCGAGACTTTTATAAATAAAAAAAAACACCCAAAAAACGAATAAATGAATTTCATCACTCTCAGCATAACTATTCACTACATCTATTTTATTCACTCACTAGAACTTATCTATCACTTTGTAAATATCACATTGAAAATATCATAACTATTCACTAATTCATGTATGTAATAAAAAATCAATGCTTGTTATATATATATATATATATATATATATATATATATATATATATATATATATATATATATATATATATATATATATATATATATATATATATGTTATCGTTCTATTGCCTGGAAGAACAATTGTAAAATTTGACGCAATAAAGAACCTTTAAAAAAAACCAACTTATTTCACAAAATTCACTGCGGTGCTGTTGAGATAGGCCTTATCTTGTCCAGATAGATTACCTTCAGTGTGGTCAGGCAACCGACAACACCCCAGCTGGGAGTGAGTAGTGTGCTTAACCCTTTAAGGACGGCTGCCTGGGGCCCAGCTACTCCCATAATGACGGGTGCTGGTGGCAGTTTGTCTGGCTAGAGGACGGCCACATAATAGTTAAAACTGATATCCAAGTTTCTAATCATGCAGTATGATACATAATCATAAATATTTTATTTCTTTTTAATAAAAATACTAAATATGATGTTATATCTACATATTCTGAAAATTTCATGAATATAATTCTATTATTTCTTTGTTAAAACATTTTTGTTAATATTGGGACAATGATGCCTCAAGGCATCATGCGTCTTTAGCACGGTGATGCCTAAAAGGCATCATGCGTCCTTAAAGCGTTAATAATGTGCAGGTGATAGAGCACCAGAGTAAGCTGCCTGGGTCTACATCTAGACTTCCCCTCTGCTTTGTGTGGTTAAGGTCAATGCCAGAGGTCCACATGTCAACTCGCCTGTCTCCACAGCTGCAGCTGACAATTGGAGACCTGGGTTGATTTATTGCGATTGCGTTTTGCTGTTTCCACGAGCCATATTCCATTCCCGTCCAGTAAGTATGGGTCTACTCCATCTATCATGGTTCTGCGTGAAATTGAATCATGTTATCAATATGGTGGACTTATATAGAACTGCATCGAGTATCGTATGCATTAGAAGGAAACCCACAAGATGAAAATAACTTGATCCGTACTCCAACGAGTTAGACTGCAGAGTAATTCACAGAGTGAATTACGTAGCGGTCAAACAAGGTGGCGTGCAGACCAAGTAGCGGTCAAACAAGCCAATTTTTTACGGAACTCGGCGTGAACGCCTCGTTCCGTACGAACCTGCATGGGACCTGTTTCAATAGTATGGGGAGTAAAAAGGAATAGCCACCACAATAGGAGAGCAATCAACGGCACTAAGAGTGGGAGTTGCCGCCTATAATCGTCTAGTGTAAACGCCGGGTTACACATCTAAAGGGCACAATCCACCAGGCCGATTTCTCACCCGATCAATTCTTCCTGGGCCCTTAAGAGGAAGCCCACGTATTGTAATTTATTCAATTCTGATAATAATAGTTTAATAAATGACCATTTTCAAAGATTTGAGAAATTCTAGGGCATCCGATAATAATCGGCGATTGTCTTGCTAAGGAATCGGCTGCCGTCGGTCCAGTGGAACACCCCCTTAAATAGGCAAAGGTGCAAAATTAGAAAGAAATTCCATAAAATCCATTTCCACTGGCCGACGAAAAGGGCGCCAATTTGTTAAGTTCTCCTTAAAGTCAGTCGGTGGTGGCCAATGACTGCACGTCGGTATCTAGAAATCTAGACGGCCTGAGGGCGTTAGTGTGCCAGATTCCATGGAGAGACAGTAGGTGTTACTTTGTCCATTTAAGCTCTAATATTAGAGCTATTTAGCAAGAATAAGCTTAGATTTCCCAAGACATTTCGACACGAAGGTAAAAGGATCTTGTTAAAGGAGTTGTACAGTATACTGTTTCTAGACAGCTTGAATAATTCATCTAGACAGGCGGCGATTCTGTTAAAAGTTGTCTGGTGTAAACACCAGGGTACATTTTGAGATCGACGACTTTTGCAGTGGAGATTGCGATATCAAGCACCAGCTAACGACTATCGGACTGACGATCTACAGTTGCCACATATTTAGTCATCTAGTTTATTATCCATCGTATACAAAGCCCCCATTGAAAATGTATGGGGACTCAGTAAACCACGACCCATTGTATAAAACATGTCAGATATCATAACTGTGGTATACGGATTCAAACTTGTGGTATGCTACCTCAAAACCATGGTATACGAGAAAATTAGTCCCTTTTGCTATAGAGCAAAAAGATAGTCCCCATTGTTATACCCTTTGATATGGCAAATACTGGGTTTAATTCTATTCGAAAAGATGGATAATGAATGCAACAAACGATGATTCTGAGGACAAGCGTCTCTGTAAACCACTCAAGGTTGACGTCGTAATACACTCGCTAGCACTTGTGTATTACGACGCGTCAACCTCTCATGGTTTACGACCGCCTGTCCACAAAACCATCGATTATTGTCTATGTAAACACTGGGTATCACCTGGCGTTTATAATAGACGATTATAGGCGGCAATTCTTGAATTTTGCACCATCTAACGACTTTCAGCTAGCAATGACTAGACATTGGTACATAAGACTAGGAGGAAACAGTATGTTCATCATTGATGAATGAGCGTGCAGTATACATGAACAACAACAATAACAATTAAAAGGTTTGGATTACATTCAGTCCAAGGATAGTTTTCTATAACCAACTTGCACCCAATTAACTTGCCATTTCTGCAATTGCCTGAGTTTAGGATCCAAACACTTCAAGCACCAGTGGGTCTTGAAGTATTTCGGTCTCAAGTGATTGGTCATGGTCAGCTGGGCACACATCTAAGACATTGATACACTGGCTCCCTGCTCTGTTCTCACTATCACAGTGAATAACACACAGATGGTGAAGGGATAATTTCTATGCAGTGACCTGAAAGTCTATATGGACCACTCTAACCTCTAGATAATGAATATAGCGCGTGCATGCACGCTCTAAGAAGTGTAAAAGTTTGAGGAAAGTCTTGTGTTGATGACTTTTGGGACCGATATTGCGTAATAGAACATCACCTTACAACTAGACAATCTACAGTCGCCACGTCTTTAGTCGTCTAGTGTAAACGACAAGTTAAAATGTGTACTAGTGTTTGCACTAGATGACCTTTTAGAGTGTGCTAACACACCTATATACGTATATATATTAAAGGTAAGAGTGGTTACATACACTTTCATCGTGCTGAGAAAATCTATCCCGTCACTATCTGGGTGCTATTCACTGTGATATTGGAAAGGAGCAGGGTGCCAGTGTCTGAAGGTCTGAGAGGCATGTCAAGCTGACCATGTAAAGTGTAAACGTTTGAGGAAAGTCTTGGGTTGATGACTTTTGGGACCGATATTGCGTAATAGAACATCACCTTACAACTAGACAATCTACAGTCGCCACGTCTTTAGTCGTCTAGTGTAAACGACAAGTTAGAATGTGTACTAAAGTTTTTGCACTAGATGACCTTTCAGAGTGTGATAACACACCTATATACGTTGCCTTTTAAGGTTAGAATGGTTTCATACACTTTCAGTGTGCTGAGAAAATCTATCCCGTCACTATCTGGGTGTTATTCACTGTGCTATTGGATAGGGAGCAGGGTGCCAGTGTCTGAGGGTCTGAGAGGCATGTCAAGCTGACCATGACCAATCACTCAAGGTCAAAATACCTCAGTGACCCACTGTTACTTGATATGTTTTGATCCTACACTCAGGCAGTTAGAGAAATGGCAAGTTGACTGGGTGCAAGTGGGTTACAGAAAACGATCCATAGACTGAATTTAACGCAAACCTGTTAGTTGTTATTCATTTGAAATTGCACGGTCATTCATCAATGATGAATATACCATTTGCTCCTAGTTATAGAAATGCAAGGCATGTCTGAGATTTTACATAATCATCAGCAGTTTAGATGACTAATTCAAGCCGGCTTGCCATAGTCATCGGCTGTCAAGTGGTCTCAATTATCGCCAGGTTGTGCTACACTGCATAATCTGACATAATCAAATGATCTGCAGTCGCCATGCAGTTGACGTTTAAGCTAGAGATACACCAAGTGAGAAACGCAGCGAGTTCCGTAATCGCCAACACAAAATGGCCTATATTATGAGCTATTATTTCATCTTTCACCTGATCATTGCTTCCAAGATGCTAAATTATAGGCAAGAGATAGTTCTATCAAATTATATCTCACATATATTCTCGCGATTTCCGGTGTCGCAGACCCAAAATGGCGTATATGTGAGCTTTACGGGTGGGAGATATTACTATGAAATAATATCGCACATAAACGCCAATTTTTGTGGGCGATTCTGGAGATCGCTTCCGTTACTCGCTTGGTGTGCCCCTGGCATTGTATTAGAAGATTTGTTGCATTTTCCCGCTGAAATGGCCAGGTGGTGCTAAATTCGTGAATCACCATCTATAATCATCTAGTGCAAATGATTGGTAAAGGGTGTGCTCCACCAGGCCGATTTCTCACCCGATCAATTGTTTCTGGGCCCTGTAGACGAAGCTCACATATTGTTATTTATTTAATTCTGATAATAATAGATAAATAAATGACCATTTTCAAAGATTTAAGAAATTCTAGGGCATCCGATAATGATCGGCGATTGTCTGGCTACAGAATCGGCTACCGTCGGGCCAGTGGAACACCCCCTTAACCCGGAGTTTACACTAAACAGCTAGAACGTGACGACTGTAGATCGTCAGGCCAATAGTCGTCAGGTGGTGCTCTATTATTGGCTAGACGATCTGCGCTCAGTCGTCTAGTGTAAACACTTGGTTAATTGATTTGCGATATTTCATTCTGTTTTCTCCTTTGTTTGGATTATTTTTCTACACGATAAATTCATGCGCGCTATTACAAGGTCTGAGAGGGAGGATTAGTTCTACCTAAATAGGACTAAAGCCCAATGCCCATCATTTCTAAGGTCTACACAATTTCCGATTAATGGAAAATGACGGATAGTTAATTCTGTTGAGGGTCCTCGGCCAGACCGTCTCAGCCTACTGATATGAAGGGACAGTTGATTACTTTTGACAGCAGCAATTTCTGGCCGCTAATTGTTGCTGTGGATTAGAATATAAATCCTCAGAATTCTCCTTCATATGTCTCAAACACACTGTTCCTGTGGAATAATTTAACTACTTACTGATGAAGGAATTTTTTATGAATCCGAAACGTTGTTATCTAATATAAGCAAATAAATACCATCCTGAACTTTCACTTCAATTCACTGTCTGGAGTTGTGCCTTCCTTACAGACTAAATATTTAACTACTTAATTCAGTTCTATCCACAGCCATGATGATAAATTTACCAAAATCACTCTTAAAGCCGTGTTCCATTGCGCCGATTCAATGGAGCAGTACTGGGAGAGTTGAGTCGGCGGCCCACAGCCGATTACAGGAAACTGGGTCACGGCAGCCTCACAGCTGTGGGGGAGATTGGGTGCCGGGAATCGGGCCCCTAGCTCCACTACCGCACCACTGCTGCTCCATTATCGGTGACAGAGGGCCGTCCGGTCGGCGATCAGAGAATCGCCACCCAATCTCCAGTGAATCGGTGCAATGGAACATTGCTTTTAACGACAAATGCGGGTAGGTATCGAAACGCCCCCTGGTTTAACACTGGTGCTGCCATCTGGAGCCATGAAAATATAGCAGTTTCTCATAGACACCAATAGATAAGCACTTACCTTCTTCAGATGGCTTTCCCATAGAAATTAGCATACTGTATAGTCAATAAGTACCGTTTTAGAGTGTGCTCCCGCCCTATATATGTCGCCTATAAAAGGTCAGAGTGGTCACATACACTTTCAGCGTGCTAAGAAAAATATACCCCTTCACTATCTGCGTGCTATTCCCTGTGCTATTGGATAAGGAGCAGGATGCCAGTGTCTGAGGGTTCAGAGGCATGCCCAACTGACCATGACCAATCACTCCAGACCAAAATACCCCAAAACCCACTGGTGCTGGATATATTTCGATCCTAGACTCAGGCAGCTGCAGAAATGGCAAGTTGACTGGATGCAAGCTGGTTACAGAAACGAACCGTCGGCTGAATGTATTCAAACCTAATTATTGTTATTCATTAGTAATTGCCCGCTCATTTATCAATAATTAACATTCTCCTTTCACCAAGTTATACTCAAAGAATCAGTGATGTCCTGGCCAAACCCCACCCACACATAAAAACCTTAATAGTATTAAGTAAACGTTCACAAATCATTTTCTTCTTGTTTGTACATAATCATTGTATTACTTGACTGTTTGTTTTTAAAAACCCATGTCTACCGAATTCCAGGTATCAATTTAATATCTTTCTATGTTTTTCTGAACATTTATAGGTTTGGACAATGATTAAAACAAGCCGAACAACAAACTTAAACTTCAGCAACCGGATCCTACCGAAATCAGGGGCTCGCTCCGCAGTAGCTACTCAAGGATGAATTATATCTAAACAAGTGATATATATATAAATATATATATATAAGATACATAAAGGTCAATTTATACACTGCGCAAAAAACCAGTAGTTTATATATGTATACACCCGGCGTATATAGGTATGATTTTGCGTATACAAGGTAGTCCTATTTTCCTTGTGTATATGCCTCATCTATAGACGTGTAAAATGTATACATGTCCAGCACACGATATTTCTCTTTATATTTGCTTTGCGGCAAATACAGCCATAACGCTGAGGTATAGAAGAGGAAACATGTCAATATACAGACAAGCACTTACGCGATGGTGTATATATGAAAAAACTGGTAGTTTTCACACAGTTTTCACTAGTGATTTTAGCCACCACCAGATGTCTTCACGGTAACTGGACCGATGGCATCACGGACCAATGGCACCTGGACTGATGGCACCTCTTTTCAGTGATACCTGGACTGATGGCACCCGTGCCTGGACTGATGGCACCACTTGCCTAGACTCATGGCACCACCTCATTTTATATCTGAACATGGGAACTACTTGATATATATAATATGTAACATGCAATAGTCATGTAATAACAGTTTAGTTTATTCCTGATTTCTGAAAAAAAAACCACTGCTACCACTGCTACCGTGGCCAGTACCGCGTCCGGCTGTGCGGCCAGCACCGAGGCGGACACGGCCGGCACCGAGTTGTCCACGGCCGGGGCTGAGGGGGACTTAATTAAGCGATATATACCAGTGCAGGGGTAGGGTAGAGTAGGGTTAGGGTAAGAGTAAGGGGTAAGTCAGGGTTTGCCCACTGTGTGGCCGGCCGGGCCCGCGGGTGGCCGGCCTGGACCCCGGCTGCCGGCGCCAAGGGGTCAGAGCCAGGGCTTGTTTTTTTTTGTTTTTTTTTAATCATCAAATAAATTCTGCTATATGCGAGTATAATATAACCGGTAGTTGAAAAGTGGTGTAGTCAGTATAACCTGGCAATAACCATTGGTTGAACATGTTCGATTTTGTCGGTGCCATCAGTCCAGGTAGTCGTGCCATCAGTCTAGGTAGTGGTGCCATCGGTCTAGGAAAAATGTTGCCATCGGTCCGAAGAGGTGCCATCAGTCCAGGTGCCATTGGTCCGTGGTGTCATCGGTCTAGTAATCGTCTTCACTAGTCATTGTACTAATAGCCGTGGCGCCACCAGTGTTATGAGAAGGAAGGATGGAAGGTTCACCTGGGACCCCCACATCACACCCACTGATTGGTCGAACATGTTCGATTTTGTCGTAACCTTGTCGGAAGACCCCCGACAAGCTTCCAGTCGCAGCCTGTTGTGGCCTTGTCATAGACTCCTGCCATGAACTTGGTTCCACCAACTACGACAAGCCTTCCAATCGTAGGCCTGTCGTGGACCTTGTTGGAAAGCCATTGTCGTAGCCTTCTCGCAGTAGGTGGACGCCACCCTTTAACAAGATGGCGACCCATCAGCGACTAAACTACCGGCGTGGTTTACTTCATTTGTATGAGAGCAAGGCGAGTTGAGAGTCGAAGTCGTTACATTAAGGGGTTACATCAGAGCTTTGGGCAACGCTTTGTCATTGATGCAGATTTCGTCAAACATGAAAAAAAAATGGAAAAAAACCCCCAAAAAACAACAACAACTTCGCACGATGCAGAAGGCTTCTGGCAACTGAGGTGCCACTCAAATGCGACAAACAATGGAGTACAAGTCGGCCAGGGCCCTTTATTACTAATGCTGGAGACACACCAAGCGAGTAACGGCGGCGATTTCCGGAATCGCCAACACAAAATGGTGCATTTATTAGCTATTATTTCATATTTCACCTGATTATTGCGTCAGAGATACTCAATTGTTGGTGGGAGATATTACTATGAAATAATATCGCACATACACAAACATTTTTTTTGGCGATTCTGGAGATCGCCGCCGTTACTCACTTGCTGTGTCCCCGACATAAGCTCAATGGCCAACATAATGCTGGAGACACATCAAGCGAGATACGCAGCGATTTTCAGAATCGCCAACACAAAATGACGTGTGTGTGACCTATTATTTCATATTTCATCGGATTATTGCGTCTGACATGCTAAATTATCATTGGTGAAAAGTCACAGTAGTTGTTGTTATTTTGTATGCTATCCTATTGTTTTCACCATTTACGATATCCTTGGACGTACTCGAACGCTATGGCCAAAGTTTAGCCATAACCACTGGCCATTTACGACCGTAATTTCTTAGTAATACACCTAGAAGGCAACCGATTGCCAAATCGCCCCGTTGGCCATGATGCTGGCCATAAAGTCTTAGTAATACGCCATCCAGGGGGCTGTTGAATAAAGTTCATTCGTTTCTGTTGCTGGTTTGAACGTTACGATAACTCAAACGATAAAGGACATCCAGTTCGGTTTTTTCCATTCAGTGTTGTATGATAGAACAAAAGAAATTTTATAAATGAAAGTATTTGTAAATTACACCTTATAAAACCTTTAGTTTACTCTTAAAATCGAGCACCACCTGACGACTATTGGCCTGACGATCTACAGTCTTCACATATTTAATGCTTTAGTACAAACACCGGGTAAGGCAATATTTATCCAGTGGATGAAACAATGAGACTATCCCTTAGTTATCTTTTGGAAAAAAACTATACAGATTGAGTTAGATTCCCTTTATAGGTTATTTTCCTTTTGTATTTTCGTCTGTCCATTAAATATGTAGTGGATATTACCATCATGCCCATGAAGTGCTTACCGTCCCGACTCGATTAAAAGGACACCAACCACGACAGGGCTGCGACACTCGCCGACAAGAAAGTTCCAATCGGTGCCTTGTCATAGTATTGTCGTGAGGAGGGGAGTTGTTGTGACCCCTTGTCGCAGCCTGTCAGGAAGTGCACGCTCCACCTCTGCGACAACCTCCCGACACGCCACGACACGGCTCCAAAATCGAACATGTTCGATTTTGTCGTAACCTTGTCGGAAGGTCCCCGACAGGCCCCCGACAAGCTTCATGTCGCAGCCTGTCGTGGCCTTGTCGTAGCCTCTTGTCGGGAACTGTGGTCCACCAACCATGACAAGGCTACGACAAGGCTTCCAATCGTAGAGCTGTCGTGGACCTTGTCAGAAAGCCGTTGTCACAGCCTTGTCGTGGTTGGTAACTCATCGTACAACAGGTGAAATATTTGATACAACATTGCACCTGCCATATACAATAGCCATTCAAACACCACGAGTAAGTCCTATTCATGTAGGACTAATCCTCCCTCTCAGACCTTGTAATAGCGGGCATGAATTTATCGTAAATATTTCGTATCCCCTTTGAAAGCAATGTCTTCCAAGGAGAGAGGAAAAGCAAGGTCAGGCAGGCATAGACTGCAAGGGTTATAGATATGTTGTATAATGTAGTATGAATAAAGTAAAAAAAAAAAACATGAATATATAATAAATTCATATCCACTTGTGCCACCCCTCACGAGTGAGTTATCTGAGACTATTGTAGTAGGATTTAGTTTACAGGAACGGCTACCGTGGCACCAACACAGTTGATTATATCTTTCTATCTGCCCCTTTGTTCATGCTTACTGAATATTTATGGTCCTTGACTGTATGCATGTATGTATAGAGTCTGGCAGCGAAGTAGCTCTATATTATTTCAGCAGGAAGCTTTATGGTGTACTCTTTCAGAATGGTGCTGTTTCAAGTCGAGAAGTTGCGTACGTGTATATACAGAGGAACAAGTTGATTTATTCCATACAAACGGACGGTAAGCCATGACATCCTAACAGAGTCGGCCATAGTCGATAGATGTTGAGTATATTAAGCCTGATGCCCATCTACCGATTCTTGGTTGAGCGTTTAGTTTCCAAATCGTATAGGAGTCGGTCGACTTGTCGCAGGCAAATTACGTAACTCTTCTCTCGACCGGCGGACATTAAGAAGATGGGGTGGTGGATATTAGTCCTAAGCAAATCGGTCTACTAATCGGTGGCTCACCCTTGCCTAGCTGTCCTACATCTACCGACTACGGCCGACTCCGTTAGGATGCCTTTGTCGAGACAAATTACCGTCCGTTTTTCGCTGACAAAGGTACATGAATGTTCCGGAATCGTTAGATGGGCATTGGGCCTTAGTCCTATTTAGGTAGAACTAATCCTCCCTCTCAGACCTTTTAATAGCGCGCATGAATTTATCGCATATATCTCGTATCCCCTTGGAAAGCAATGTCTTCCAAGGAGAGAAAGAAAGCAAGGACAGGCAGGCATAGACTGCAAGGGTTATAGATATGTTGTATAATGTAGTATGAATAAAGTAAAAAAAAACATGAATATATAATAAATTCATATCCACTTGTGCCACCCCTCACGAGTGAGTTATCTGAGACTATTGTAGTAGGATTAAGTTTACAGGAACGGCTACCATGGCACCAACACAGTTGATTATATCTTTGTATCTGCTCCTTTGTTCATGCTTACTGAATATTTATGGTCCTTGACTGTATGCATGTATGTATAGAGTCTGGCAGCGAAGTAACTCTATATTATTTCAGCAGGAAGCTTTATGGTGTACTCTTTCAGAATGGTGCTGTTTCAAGTCGAGAAGTTGCGTATGTGTATATATAGAGGAACAAGTTGATTTATTCCATCTTATCGTAAAACTGGATGAGTTTTAATCTTGGCCACCGTATTCCACGACTGGAGTTTGGCAAAGTGACTTCATGAGGCGAAGCTGAGTGAGGTCTGGAGCCAAAACTTCAGGAGTGGAATGCGGTAGCCAAGATTAAAACGAATCAGGTTTTGATTTTATCCTACCCTATCTCCTCGATTTTGAAATATTACGTGCTAATAATGCTGTATGCCACTAGTGGCATATAAAACTCTGTATGCCAGTTAGCGTGGCATACGGAAACCCAATGTGAAGCCTATGGGATTTTATATTAGGGGTAGGATAATAAGTGGGATTCACACGATGGGACAAATGGACCTGAGACTGGTGTACTTCACACCATTTCACCAGTTGCCGACAATTTCCTGCTGAGTTTCACAGATTGGGGTGTTCTACAGTCTCAGGGAAACATGGCGGATTCAATTCACATGGGAAGACTTACCAGGTACATAGTCTCACCCCTACACCCCCATCACCCCATACACAGGGTACACAGTCACCGACTCAGGGTACTTCCCCATGTGAATAGGTGTAATTTAGGACCACTGAGACTCACAGACTGTGGGAGAATGCTTGAAGTACATTTATCTCACCAAAATACCCCTCTAATTATTAAACCTGTTTAAAAGTCCGAATCTTATGAGATTCTGTTCCTTGTTAGGGGTGATTGTTGCCGACAATTCCAAGGGAAAAAAAACTTGTCTCAGCAAAATGGAACCCTATGATTCAGACGAGGAGATTGTGTTCCAGTACAGAATCTCAGCAGGAATTGTCTCCGACAAACGCCTTGTTAGGTACATTAATCCCATCGAGTAAATCCCACTTTAAGGTGAATGCCAATCTACCGATTTCTGAACATTTATGTACCTTTGTCAAACAGACAAACGGACGGTAATCTGTCTCAGCCAAGGCATCATAACAGAGAGGGCCCTAGTCGGTAGATGAAGGACAGCTAGGCAAGGGTGACCCACTGAATAGTGAACCACCTCAAACATCCTTTTGTCGCCGACAAGTTGTGTTTCTAAATTCAAAAATCGGTGGCTAAAAGTTTATCAACATGTTGATAAATCTAGTCGCCGACAACGGAACGGTGGAAAATGGTGTAGACTCAGAGACCAACGACTTAAGGACTGTCCCCAAATCCTAACTCCGTCAGCCGGGGGTACATAATCAACTATCTGTTGGTAAATGTAGACTGATTTGCTTAGGACAAACACCTGTCACACTCTCTCTTGGAGGGCCGCCGGACGAGTGAGGGGTTAAGTAATTTGACTGCAACAAGTTCACCGACTCCTATACGATTTTGTAACTAATCGTTCATCCCTGAAACGATGGATGTGTATCAGGCTTTAGGTATATCATCTCCATACCTCCGTATACACATTTATCTCACTCCTCACGCCTATGGAGTATTTAGAAAAAAAATATCCACTGGGTTTTTATGTCGCAAATGTTTGCCAATTGTACAAGGTTCTTACTACACTCTATGGGAAAAGAATTCTTAACAAATTATTCTTGGAGATTACTCACATAGCCAACAAACACCAGATTCCAAATAAACTGTTTCTTTATTCAAAAAATTTTGTTGGATTTTCATGATGGTTTTGACACAACGTTTCGGTTTTTTAGACAGCCTTCATCAGGTGTGAATCATGTACTTATACTAGTACTGATGTACATTTTGAGAGCAATTTGGCTAGCGGTATAGTAAATTGATGAGATAATAAAAGTCGTCACGGTCCATTACTTGGTCTTCCCGTGTTTGTAAAAATTGTTTTATTTTATATTTATTTTTAAGTTTAATATCTCGATATAAATTGTCTATAATCAGTTATTAGGTTTTAATAAATTGATAATTCATTTTTATTCTTTCAATATTAACGATAACCTTTGCAGGAATTTTTTTTTATATACATGTATCACTTTACCCGAAGTGTACTCTCGGGAATTGGATTGATATCTCTGCCTAACTTTCAGTCTGATATCTGCGATATTTCAGTGAATTTATCTGAAGATTCCTTGGCGATGGAATTCTTCCTCCATTATCCACCCCATTGGCTGATTGATTTTTTTGATGACTTTGTACAAATTCTTAACAATCTAGGCTTAGATCCTTGATAATCCACTGGCACACAGTATTCCCCCTAGGTATCATAATTAAGATTATAGGAAACTGTGGGTTGCATTAATGTACGTCTTTAGCACGGGAGGCAGGCTATTGGTTCTCAAGGCTCTTAGCCTAGTTCATTAAGAATTATTCTCCATAGAGCGTAGTGAGAGTACAGAACACCACTTAGAGAGTGTGAGATCTTATGAGAGAGGTGCAGGCAAGCTGCTTTTGCATCACATGACTAGCCATCCCATATACAGAACACTGATTTTACATACTTTCATCAATTATTGTAATTCATCGCTAAATTTGTACCTGCTATGACTTTTTGCATATAGCATTGAATTACAATTTTCAATAAGCCGCATACTCAGCCCTGTGTGAATAAGTCTTTTTTTTGTCAATTGCATACTGTTCTCTATCAGAAGGTGATGTTATCTTTTTGATGCCATCAAATCTCGAACTTTTCTCTGAGGGGAATTAGTAGAAACCGAACGAGAGTTAGACTTGGCAATGTCTATGCCACGACGGGAAGGTCACGTATTACTACACGAGGCGTAGCCGAGTGTAGTGAGGAGCAGACCTGACCAGAGTGGCTTAGACATTGCCAAGTCTAACTCGAGTTCGGTTTCGTATTTATCCTTCCTCGTCTATGCTTTTGTATTACCAAAAGATAAATATTGAGTCAATGACCAACAGAACTTTTTTTCATTGTAGCTGATATCCTGCTCTCTGATTGGTCAATATTGTTGTTACTCTAGTGGCATAAAAAACACTTTATGTCACGGCCTGCCACATAAAATTTCCCTATGTTAAGTCTATGGTGGTTTTTTATTAGGGGTAGGATAAGTGATAGATTCCTTCTCTCTTGATCTTGGACCGATGTTGTTTATTTGTCCACCAGGGTGTTGATGCTGTTTCCTGCACTTTATCAGAGCGTGCTTGCACGCGCTAAATACATCATCTAGAGGTTAGAGTGGTCACATTGAACTTTCAGTGTGCTTCCAGAAAACCATCCCTTAACTATCTGGATGCTGATCATTGTGATAGTGAGAACAGAGCAGGGAGCCAGTGTCACAGTCTCTTAGAGGCGTGCCCAGCTGACCATGACCAATCACCCAAGACAGAAATACCTTGAGACCCACTGGTTTTTGATGTGTTTGGATCCTAGATAGGCAGTTGCAGAAATAGCAAGTTGACTGGGTGCAAGTGGGTTCCAAAAAACTATCCATAGACTGAATCTAACCCATATCTTTTAATTGTTTTTTTATTCATAATTGCACGCTCATTCATCAATAATGAACATACCATTTGCTCCTAGTTGTTAATCTATAAGACAATATGTTACTGTGCTAGAACTCCAATGTGCATGTAAATTTCAAGCCTGGAGTAACAGGTAAATAGGCATATCTGAGCCTACTATTTACCATCAGCCTAAATAAGAAAAAAAATGGAAAAAACATTAAAAGAGAACCAAAAGGTACTTCCTGTCCTACCGGAAGTGGGTGAGACAGGTCGACAAAGTAATCCTTTCCGGAGAGACCCTAGTGGACCAGCGAGTATGGGCAGTGATCCCCAAGCCTGGAGCTGCCGCGCTGCATAATCCCTGTTGTATACAAGATTGATGAAGGTACGACAGTCCTATACATATTATGGCTTTCCTCACATATAAGATCTTTTTCTGTATTCATTGGCTTTTATACCACTTCCTTGTACAATTGGAGGTTATTTATAATATTTTTTATCAAATCTTTTTCCCTCATCTTTTCTTCTCGGGGGGAGAGGAGAAAAAGAGGAGAAAGACTATCCTTCACACCTTGTGGGCTGTTTTTAGGGGGGTCTTTCCTTGGTTTGGAAAAAAAGGTTATTTATAATAGTTCAAATGTTTGAACACTAAATGGAGATTCTTTTCGTGATTGCCAGCAAGCGACTGTAATGACATGGAAATTCGTCGCTAAGCATACTTTTTGTAACCATCGGAATCGCTAAACTACACTTTCTTAGCTGTCGATATTTATGTAAAGGGTCCCAGGAGTTGTCAGGCGCCTATTCTGTGCATTCTGTAGATGGGCGATAATAGAGGGCTGAGCTGCGAGACAATGAGGATTCATCAGACTAGACGTAACTTTATTTTATAGATTCAACGTCTAGACGTGAATAATGTCTCGAAGGACCTTGAACTGATGTATTGTCTCTGACTGGCTTTATTTCTGTATCTGTTTCAGTCCCTCTTGTAAGCATCTCCTCAGTCGGAGTCTGTGACTTGATGAACAACAGTGTTCTCAAACTTCAACAGGTGCCTCCCAAGTATAGGATCACAAATAATAAGAGATATACGATATTACTATATACCCATTAGCGAACTAACTAGAGTTACATACCGCTGCTGGGAGGTGCATTAAAAATAAGTTATGTGTCGAGGTTGACGTTTTCGTTTCGCTCTCATGTTTTCGTCCCGCTCTGACGTTTTCTTCCCGCTCTGATCACGTGATACAATACAGCAGCGGGACAAAACAATAGCTGTTGTGGTTACTCGATAAGGGTCGCCATTTTCTTCGGAAGTGTTTTAGGTAAAGAATTAAGCATTTTTATCGATATTTGAAGGTATATAGGAATAGGGAAACCAAGTACCGGTAATCAAAAGTCAAAGTTACTCCGTGAGGATCGGGAAAATTACTGCCCGCGGCTGACGCCTTGGGCAGTAATTTTCCCGATCCTCACCTCGTAACTTTGAACTTTTGCTCACCGGAACATAGTTTCCCTCTATTCCTTAAACCTATGGCCGTACACTCTATGCTTACACCACATTCTGGGGAGTGGAGTAACTTATGTATACTATCAAAGGTTGCCTTATACTACCCAAGGTTGCTGTATACTACCCAAGGTTGACATTTAGACCAATCAGATCGTTTCTTACAAAATTCATATGAAAAGCGCAGTGGGGAAAAAAACATAGATTGTTAGTTATTCGATAAGGTTGGATTTGGCTTCAAGTTTGATGGTGGTTGAGCAAATAATGCTAATTATCGATATTAAAAAAAATATATATTCTTCAAAAATCATAGAGATACGAAATTAAATCCCCATACACCATTGATTTTTTAGGAGGGATCTTTTGGAAAACATAATTATCGATATTAAGCCACATTTGAAGGTATATAGGAATAGGGAAACCGAGTTTCCGGAGAGAGAAAGTCAAAGTTACTCGGGAAGGCTTGGGAAAATTCCCGCCCGAGGCCAAGACCTTTGGCAGTAAAATTGCCAAGCCTTATCTCGTAACTTTGACTTTGTCTCACAGGAATATAGTTTCCCTCTATTACAATATGATTGTCTTGAATCATATGAAGAGGAAACTATAAGCAGTGCTTGCTGATCTTTTGTCGTTACGATACCCTTAAAAGTCCAAGAGGGTGTCGTATAAAAGATCGTTTATTTTGTAAATGTCGTCCATTTGTCGTCCAGGGAGACATCTCTATAGGTGCCAAAGCCAATGTCAAACTCGTTTTTCATGCATTAAATCTCATTCCAATTATAATACATGTTCAACAGAGAATTATATTGCTATGTAATACATGTGTATCAAATTTCAGCCTTTGTTAATGATCAAGTCGTTTGTGTAAACACATTTTCCCATTCAAACAAATATACAGGGACTGCACCACTCGGCCCGCTTCTATCCACAGAAGACATTATAGGCCCGGTACCATTGACTGACGAAATCGGCAGAGATTTTCTGAGTTTCCATTAGACGTCACCGATCTAAAGTGGGATTCACACGTAGAGACCCACCTACCTGAGACTGGTGTACTTCACACCTTTCCCCTAGTCTCACGGAATTCTTGGTTGGTACAAAATTCTCTTGGCAAAGTGCTTTTATCAGTCTCGAGGAAAAATGGCGAATTTTATTCACATGGGAGGACACACCATGTACATAATCTCAGACATAGTCACATTAAACACTCACCGTAGGACTCAAGTACCCTTGAGGTGAGGGATGTTAGAAGCATGTAATCATACTTGCTGGCCTCCTATTCGCTAGGGCAGGTACATAGTCGCAGCAGGTCCATTTATCTCACCTAAATGCCCCTGTAAATTTTAGACGTGTTTAAAGTGGGATTCCCACGGTGGGCCAAATGGACCTGAGACTGGTGTACTTCACACCTTTGCACAAGTCGGCTACTATTTCCAGCTGGGTAAAAAGTTTCACAGATTGGGTTGTGCTCACCCCTAAACCCCTACACAGGGTACACAGGGTACTCAGGGTACACAGTTGCCAACTCAGGGTACTTCCCCTATTAATAGGTGTTATTTGGGACCACTGAGCCTGCATTGTATGGGTTTTTTATTGGTGTCTCATCGCAGAAACGTAGTCGACTGCCCCGATATTAGGTGACCTTCCGACGCGATTTTAATTTTTTATCAGGAGGAGCATCGTAGATCATATCGGAGCCATGTCGTAGAAGGTGGACGCCCGGCCTTAAAGGCGTATCCCACTGTTACGATTTGAGCCTCCGACACACTACGATAGCCTTACGACAAGCTTTCCGATGAAAAAAAAAGAAATTTTTATCGGAAGGAACGAGTCTAGCTTTCACGATAGACCCGTTCCTTCCTTCTGCTGCCATTTTTTCTTCAGAACGCTTGTCGTAAGGCTATCGTAGTGTGTCGGAGGCTGAAATCGTGATAGTGGGATATGCCTTTAACAGAGACTATACAGAGACACTGGAGGGTCAACTAAAGACACGTGGCATTGCATTACCTCGCCGCATAAAGTGGTTTTCTTTTATCGGCTTGACTGAGCACACTTTCTTTGACTGGCAGCCCAGAGTCTCTATATTCCTGATGGCTTTCACGCTGGAGAAAAATACCTTTTTTCAAAATGGTATTGGAAGAGGATACTCTCAACATAACGCCAATCGGCTTTGTTAGTTAAAAAATAGAGAACATTAGAAGATAAAATGATCGTCTTTTGAACATTGGACACAGTAATTGGAAACAACAGTGTTCTTTTTGCTGCTGCAATTGTATACCATGTCGGTTACATTATCATCTAGCAGCACCTTCATAAAACATTTGACGTGTTATCAATATTGAAATTGTGTAATCACAATTCCGTATGGCGCATTTTTAAAGGGTATATTTATTCATCTATATCGTTACAATTGTTGAACTTATTGTACATTCCCATACCGAATTTTCATTATTTTCCATACCGTACTGGAAGAACAATCTTTATTATCCACGGTATAAAGAGACCCGATTGAAAATGTATGGGGACTCAGTAAACCATGACCCATTATATAAAACCTGTTATAACTGTGGTATACGGATTCGTATCTGTGGTATACGGCCTCAAAGCCATGGTATACGGGGAAAATAGCTCCTGTAGAGCAAAGAAATAGTCCCTATTGTGATACCCTTCGATATTGCAAACAGTGGGTTTAATTTATTAAAAAAGATGGATAATAAATGCAACAAACGATGGTGTTGTAGATAGGCGGCTGTAAACCAGTTGAGGTTGACGCGTAGTGATACACGAGCGCTAGCGAGTGCGTTACGACGTTTCGTGGTTTACGGCCGCCTGTCCACAAAACCATCGATTATTGTCTATGTACTCAATCGAAGCAATAAATCTTTTCAAATTTTTTTTTTTATCATTATTCAGAAATCTGAAGTAGGTGATGTAAACAATCGGCAAACAATCGGCAAACATCTTCCTTGCACTACTCAATAGTGTCACGAACACATGTGAATTAGTAGACATAGAAAATATTCCAAACAGTTATTTCAGTCTCTGCTACATGTTGTACGTTGGTTGGTCGGATGACACTTCATTTCAGCATACTATGAAGAGACGTCACGAGTTTGAGTCTGAGTTTATTTATGCCACGCATTTTGTTGGCTCCATAATTTCACGATTCGAAGACGAGTGACATTACGGAGCCAACAAAATGTGTGGCATAAATATGCTCAAACTCAAACGCGTGGCGTCTAGATTTTATCCTACCCCGTTTTCATATTTTTTCAGTATCAGAAAGTAGTGACATAAACAACACTTTATGTCACACCCATGACATAAACAAATCCCATGTTAAGCCTATGGCGTTTTTTATTAGGGGTAGGATCAACCTCTTTTACACGTTCTTATTTCCACTGATATTTCTATCTGTCTATGAAACGTGACCACCCTGGGGCCTGTTTAATACAATAGGATTAAAGATGAAGTTCCTTTTCTGTAGCTCGCACAAGGGCTATCATTCAATAATGTCAAGAGACGTCACGAGTTTCAGTATGGACGTTTTTTTTTTATAAGTGAGGGAGGCAGATTGAACTTTTATTCATTGCATTTTTCTCACCCCTAGTATTTCTCCTCAAGGATTTAACGTTGGGAACTCATACTTATTTAGAAAAAGAAATACCAGATGAAGGATTATGCCACAAATGTTGTTAGGCAATTAGTCAATGCAAAGGCTGAGATAAATTCAGAAAGCTATTCAAGTATATTGTCAGAGCTCAATCCCATCTCATTTGGATCGCTACGTAAAGCTGGAGACACACCAAGCGAGAAACGCAGCGAGTTCCGCAATCGCCAACACAAAACAGCCTATATGTGAGCTATTATTTCATATTTCAACTGATTATTGCATCCAAGATGCTAAATTATAGGCAGGATATATTCCTATGAAACAATATCTCACATACACGCCAATTTGTGTTGGCGATTCCAGAGATCGCTGCCTTCACTCGCTTGGTGTGTCCCCGGTATGACTCACGCAGCTTCGTTTTGTTAATTCCTGCACAATTCAAACTCGACGCGATACAAACTCTGACTGTAAACTTTGATAGGTTTCCCCTACAGTATCACATACCCTTCCGACTGAGATTTATATATGGATCCAGGAATACAGCAATATATCTAAATTAAATAAGATGGAGTAGTATTCCCTGCTTGGCTCGGCTTTTATAAATGGGAACAGCTCACAAACATTTGTCTCAATGACAGTCTCCCTGGAGCTACTCGGGAGCATGCCTTATTGATTTCCGCAGACATTTTAACATCTGCCCCCCGTTTCATATTCATGCCTCATATTTCAGAAAAAAAATCCGTTTGAAATTTAATATATTTTAAAATGTCATCGATATTACGGTGGTTTTGCTCTTCTTCCTCTGCTTGGGGGTGTTGGGGACAGAGATTAATTTCCAGCCGTGGAAAAACATGTCAGGAGGCTCTCAACGCTATCATTCTTCAACCAAATAATAAAATTGAAAATATTGCATGAAGCAAGGACTTATTGACATGGGGTATCTGCACCACACTCGCAAGACGATCAACAACAAATTGATTAACAAAGGAACTTTAAACCAAAAACTGTCGTACGAGGACGAGCTAAAATATTTTATTCAACTCCTCTATAATCCCTGACTGGTCAATCCCATTAAAATGTTAATTCAATTTACCAGTTATAGTCAATGACTAACGAATCTCGATCTATCAATGTCTAACTTCATCAGCAAAATTGTCAATGTACCACCAAATCTCATGCACAAACGACTCACCGACTTGCAGTTCAGCACCGTTGGTGTGGATCTAATTAAAGGTCCGTTTCCATTGGCTGACAAACTTTACATAATTTTTTTGTGCTGCACAGAGTCTGTCGGTGGTGCCACTGACTGTGCATCGATCTCGAAGGGTAGTAGATTTCACTCAGTGACCAAGCTTTCACTCAGTGGCGGGTGGTAACATATTGCATAATGTAAACAGAAAAAGTCGTGGGTCATTTCACGAGCTGGTCGTTTCCATTGACTGATTTTGGGTCAGCAGTGCCAAAAGTCCGTCGGTGGTTCCTGACTGTAGATCGGTGACGGGAAATCGGCCAATGGAAACGGGCCTTATGGTTCAAATGACTATTGTGGGAAGCTAGTCAGGTATCTTCAGAATCTTATTGCTTCTAGCCTTAAACAGCTCTAATGCATGGTAGACTTAACTCTCTCTTGGCATGGTCACAGTTACATGGTGACCTCACATCCCTGTGACCTGAGGAATAAGGAATATTTTTTTTTTTTTATTCAATGACAATTTTTAACGACGTACAAAGTTCACCAGCCAGGGGTGCTCTTCCACTTCGATATCACAGAGATACAAGGTACAGATAATACAGGACACCATGGCTGACAATACAAAGAGAATTGACATCACAGGACAATACAGAAAGTTAAGTATTACATGGTATTGTTTGTACAAACTTATTATTATCCTACCCCTAATAAAAAACGCCATAGGCTTAACATGGGATTTGTTTATGTCACGGGTGTGACATAAAGTGCTGTTTATGCCACTACTTTCTGATGCTGAAAAAATATGGAAACGGGGTAGGATAAAATCTAGACGCCACTCGTTTGAGTTTGAGCTTATTTATGCCACTCATTTTGTTGGCTCCGTAATGTCACTCGTCCTCGACTCATGAAATTATGGAGCCAACAAAATGCGTGGCATAAATAAACTCAGACTCAAACTTGTGACGTCTCTTCATATTATTTAGTCTTATGACAATCTTCATCATGCTAATCAATCTTCAGAGATTTCTAAGGACATCATTACTTCTTTAAGGTTCGATTTAAATGTGTCTCCATAAGGCTTCAGTTGTACTTGAGCAGGAAGGCGGTCCCAGTACTTGCCTCGATATATAGCGGTGATTTTTTTAAGCGTTCAGTCCTTGGTTTTTGGATTTTGATTTTGATCTTCTCTTCACTTCTGGTTCTCCTGATCTGAACAATCGAGTACAGTTTAGGAACTTTAATTTCCTAAGAAACAATCCGTAAACATTCTGTACACGGCACGAAAACCACCGTTTTATTCATATATACGCCATCACGGAAGTGCATGTATTGGCTGAATATTGACTTGTTTTCATTTATATACGCCCAGGCCTTATATACGACAGACGCGTCTTGGCTGTATTTCACACCCGGCGTATATGAGAGAAAATACCCTCTGCCCCCGCCCCTTCCCGATCCTTTGTGTTTGTAGAAGTACAGGTGTCCTCAGTAGGAAGCCCTCCCCCCACCCCCGCCACCTCCCCCCGCCCGCTCTCAGTGAAGTCCTCTTCATTGGATGCTTATATACGCCTACAGATGAGGTGTATATACACGGGGAATTGGACGACCTTGTATACGCAAAATACCTACTTATATACGCCCGGCACATTCATATTTAAAATGATGGTTTTCGTGCAGTGGTAGTGTAGCTGCACCCTCATAATGCTCACCTATCTTGATGCAGACCCAAGTTTGGACTATGATCGGTGTCATGGTACAACTTCAAGTATATCAGAGCATGCCTGAATTGTCATTCATTAAAGGCGACTCAACTCCATGTCGAGTGAAGCCTCCGGTACTTAGAATCAAACCCGTCCTCCAGTGAGGAGTGGTTTTGCTCAGCTCTCTACCAGATCTTAACCTAGTACTCAACTGCTGCTCTCTGCAACGGCAGCAGAGGTATACTCCTCTACTGCTCACATTAGCAGGTCAGGTGACCACTCACTTCCTTATACAGAGGATCTATTCTGACTCGTACCTCCGGTTATCGCCATCTTGCTTATCATCCTACCCCTAATATAAAATACCATAGGCTTAACATTGGGTTTCCGTATGCCACGCTGACTGGCATACGGAGTTTTATATGCCACTAGTGGCATACAGCATTGTTATCACGTAATATTCCAAAATCGAAGAGATAGGGTAGGATAAAATCAAAACCTGATTCGTTTTAATCTTGGCCACTGCATTCCACTCCTGAAGTTTTGGCTCCGGACTCCACTCGGCTTCGTCTCATGAAGTCACTTTGCCAAACTCCAGTCATGGAATACGGTGGCCAAGATTTAACCTCATCCAGTTTTACGATAGTACCTAGCGGTCTTAACTCACATCCGTTTTACCCTTATAACAGTGGTACAACTAAACCATCTTTATTTTAGAACCGTAACATAATCTCTAACTAGCGCATAGTGTAGTTGTTGGCCACCACCGACCACATCTAAGTAGAACACGATTAATCGGCGCCGTTTTCGTCGACCAATGAAGAATAGCTTTAAAGCCATATACACATCTACCGATTCAGGATTGAACGATTAGTTCCCAAATTGAATAGGAGTCGGTGAACTTGTCCCAGGCAAATTACGTAACACCTAAGCCCTTGTCAGCCACCCAATCAAGCGCAATTTACCAACGTTCTGTTGTCGGCAACTAGTTTTATCAACATGTCGATAAACTTTTGGCCACCTAATTAGGAACAGAGAAACCACAACTTGTCGGCAACAAATTAACATCTGAAGGAGGTGGTTCACTAATAGTTGCCCGACCATTGCCTAGCTGTGCTACACCTAAGGACCACAGCCGACTCCTTTAGGATACCTCGCCTGAAGCAAATTATTGGCCGTTTGTCTAAGACAAAGGTACATAAATGTTCCGAAATCGGTAGATGTGTATTGGGCTTTAATGGTGAACCACCAGCACACCCCATTTGAATTTTATGGGATGAATGATTGTCCCAGGACGGACCCAAGATGAACCCGTATCAGATCTATGTAAAATATTCAATTTTTGAATTGGCTTCTGTTGAATAATACATAGATAAAGGCCATTTATCAATAGAATCTATCTCCATCAAAATATTTTAAACGTCACACAGATTTACGATACCGCCCGCTCCTCCTCATGTCGTATGGAAGGACGAGTTTCAGATCACGTGACAAGCTAAAACTTTGCCAATTTTTGGTATTTGGAAATAATTAAATAAAGGAAAATAAATAGAAACATAAATTTATAAATATAGGAAAACAAACCGTGACAAGGTAGAACTTTGCCAATTCTTGGTATTTGGAAATGATTAAATATAGGAAAATAGAATATAAATGTAAAAATATAGGAAAACAATATGATACGAGATTGTGATGTATCTAAACAATAATTTCACCGAGTATTTTGACGGTCGCAGAGAGTAAGCTTGTTTTAGTGGTATTATCCTAACCCTCTGACCATATCCCCTACGTATACCGCCTGCTCTGAACCCATGTCGTATCTATGGCTGTATGTCATCAGTTATTGCTACATTTGCCTGATAAAGCCTGTTTCCATTGGCCGAGTATTTGGCACCGATCTGCAGTCGGGAACCACCGATAGATATTTTTGGGTACGCTGACGACAGTTCGGTGAATAGAAACGAGACCTGCAGAAAATGCTCACAGATTAATTTTGCATAGATTATGTAATAATGTCAATTAAATCTTGTTGTAAAATGAAAATACAGTAGAAACAGTGCATACAATACACATTACGGCTAATTTAAACAAACGAATAGGGGTAGGATTTGTCCAGTATATTAACATAAGGCCCGTTTTTCATTTGCTGACGAAAATATTTTATTGATAAAATTATTTATCTTCTATAATAATCTATTTCCATCGTCAATCACCGATATATACACCTAGGAACATTTATCACTGCTGATGCAAAATATAACTACTTAGTTACACACAATCTGTCATGTAATGCTTCTAGATTACTATCATCTATACGTTCACATACATTGGACATATTGCAAAATGCCATGGATATTATGAGATTAAATATACAATAATGACTGGTTTTGTGTACGAGTGGCCGTAATCTCCGAGTAGTTGACGTGTAGTATGCAAAGTGTGTTATGACAGTGATTTCTGATGGTAAATGAGATTATTATGATTGATTCTAAATAATTTGCATTGAATGAACATTCAAAAAACTAATTTCGAAGTAAATGATGATTCAACCTTATTGTGGACAGGACTATTTTTCCGGAATCTCCTGTAGGAGATGCTGACATGCCAGAATCTCCAGGTAGCTAATTCCAGGTGCCCTATAGATACATTTCCTATAGAGACTCCGTATTGTATTGTGTGGGTAATAAAAGCTGAGGCATATATTTACCTCGTATTTAATTTCAGATTATTGTATCATATGAAATTTGAAGACTGAGAATGCCTGAGTTTGTTGCTGATTACAGAAGACTCACGGACTGAGGGAAACTTTACAAGGTCATGTTCAAGTCTCTCAGAACTAACTCAAATATCCACTCGGGATAAAATCTGCATCAGGCGCCGCTTCTAGTGTCTTTTACTTTCGCGAAGTGATTAATTTCTCTCACGTTCAAAACTAACGTTATCAATCCAGAATTCAAACTGCTTCTTATATTTGTGTTGAGATAGGAGACATGGATGATTATGTTCTGCTGCCATAAAATACCCCACATGTAGATATGGGAAAGGTCCAAGAGGTAGATATGGGAAAGGTCCAACAGTTAGATACTGGAAAGGTCCAACATGTAGATATGGGAAAGGTCCAACATGTAGATATGGGAAAGGTCCAACAGTTAGATATGGGAAAGGTCCAACAGTTAGATATGGGAAAGGTCCAACAGTCAGATATGGGAAAGGTCCAACAGTTAGATATGGGAAAGGTCCAACATGTAGATAGTGGAAAGGTCCAACATGTAGATATGGGAAAGGTCCAACATGTAGATATGGGAAAGGTCCAACATGTAGATATGGGAAATGTCCAACAGTTAGATATGGGAAAGGTCCAACATGTAGATATGGGAAAGGTCCAACATGTAGATATGGGAAAGGTCCAACAGTTAGATATGGGAAAGGTCCAACAGTTAGATATGGGAAAGGTCCAACAGTTAGATATGGGAAAGGTCCAACAGTTAGATATGGGAAAGGTTCAACATGTAGATAGTGGAAAGGTCCAACAGGTAGATATGGGAAAGGTCCAACATGTAGATATGGGAAAGGTCCAACAGGTAGATATGGGACAGGTCCAACATATAGATATGGGAAAGGTCCAACATGTAGATATGGGAAAGGTCCAACATGTAGATATGGGAAAGGTCCAACATGTAGATATGGGAAAGGTCCAACAGGTAGATATGGGACAGGTCCAACATATAGATATGGGACAGGTTGTGACCTTTATCTCACCCCTGGTACAAGCTTCGCCATAGAAATAACATTAGGACAAAATACTCAACGATCACCCCCGTAAAGTGACAATACTCCGCCACGGTCGTGGCGTAGTGAATTGGAGATGACGTCATATGGATTCACTAGGTACCGGTATATTCGAGCTATTCTGATATTCTGATAATATCTAACATCATAGAAAGGGGTGAGATAAATCCAGATGCGCACTCGAATCGTAAAATAGACAATACTCCACTCGTTTGGATGTGCCATAATCGTCACTCGGCTTCACCTCGATGACGATGAGGGCACATTCAAACTCGTGGAGTATTGTCTATTTATACGATTCTTGATGCAGTTCTATATAATCCTGCCATCAGAATCCCCACCTTCCTTCTACGCTAATCTCACAGGTGTTTATCTACATGGAAAAGTCTGATAAGCAGCCAGGAGCCTACCCCTACTTCTCCATCAACAAGGCCTAAAGAACTCCTTCCTATCTCGATGACTGTATAAGATATTGCAGCAATCCGATCCCGTCTGCACACCTTTCTGCACCACTACAGTGTTCCTCATTCAAAGTCCTCGTTACTATTTGGTACACTGCACGAAAACCACCATTTTATTCATACATACGCCATCGCTGAAGTGCATGTACTGGCTGAATATTGACTGGTTTTCATATATATATACGCCCAGGGTTTATATACGGACGCGTCTTGGCTGTATTTCACACCCGGCATATATGAGAGGAAATATCTCACCGTCCTTGTTTTTGAAAGAGTTGAAGAAAAACATATTTTTCAGTACATTTACTATGTAAATCAAGTAAATGTAAATTTTACCAATTAGAATTGGATAAAGTGGAGAAAACATTAAACCTACCCATTTAGAACTAGAATGAATCAGAGGGAAGCAATTTTGACTGATAATTGACAATATTTAAAAAAATCCAGGTAGCACCTGCTTGAATTGTCTGATATGCCTTTAAAGGCATGTACTACAATACACAGTGCCGCCACCTGATGATCTGAAAATACTGACAATTATCAATTCAAACCGATTTCTTCGACTTATTCTAATGCCAAATTAGTGAGACATATAGTACTATCGAGTTGACTTAACCGATGGGTAAATAAGTCAATTTACATCGGCATCAGTAGCACCCCTCTCATAAGATCTCACATCTCGTATTCTGAACTCTCACTGCGCTCTATGGAGAAGAATTCTTAACGAACCAGGCTTGGAGCCTTGAGAATCCACTGGCCTGCCTCCCGTGCTAAAGACGCACATCAATGCAACCCAAAGGTTCATATTTATATCAATGATGCCATCTAGCGGGAATACTGTGTCAGTGGATTCTCAAGACTCTAAGCCTAGTTAGTTAAGAATTATTCTCCCATAGAGCGCAGTGAGAACCTTGTACAGAATACCACTTAGTGAGATCTTATGAGAGGGGTGTCGGTAGGCGTGAGCCTTCAGCTTTGCACCCGCCAACGCCGATTCTTGTCCCGATAGGCCTTACTATTGACTTCCCGACTGGAATAAAATTTTATCCGGAGGTCAGACAAAATCGTGCCAGTGGACCATGTTTCTACGATTGACTCTACGATAGCTCAAGATTGGCTAACGGTAGGCTACAATTTGAAACACCAACCGTTGGGCTCCCGATAACGCTGTAATGTGGGATTTTTGATTTATAGCCATGTCGTAGCCATTCGCAAGCAGTGGGTGTCCAGCTACCCTCTTCCTTAAAACCCTGCCCCCCCCCCCCCCCCTACGCCGATTGTCTACAACATACTTCCTGATGGCTAGAATTTTAAATGGCAAAATCCTAGCCTATTGGGAGGTCCCAGAATCATAGACCTCCGTCCTAATCCAATCTGTGAATCATACTAGATGGCCACGATATTTTCCCGATAGGCTACGATACCATATGACGATTTAGGCTACGATACCATATGACAGACTACGAAAAATCCAACATGTTGGATTTTACCAGGACCTCTACGATTGGCCTTTTTTAATCACAGCCTATTGTGAGGTGTCGTAGACGGAATCACAGAAACCTCTTCCACTGCCCCAATTTTCGCTGACCTCACTATAGAATCGGTATGGTGTCGGGAAGTCAATCGTAAGACCTATCGGGACCAGAATCGTGGTAGGTGGGGGCAGGGCTTAAGGTATTTATATATATATATTTAATGATCTCATTACAGTTTGGCCCCGCGTCCACCTACTACGATATGGCTCCAATATGGTCTACGATGCACCTTCCGATAAAAAATCTATATCGCGTCGGAAGGTCACCTAATATCAGGGCAGTTGACCACATTTCTGCTATTAGACACCGATAAAAAAAAACATTCAATGCGTTGTGGATTGGCATGTCTAGACAGATGTCTAGGATTTTGCACCTTCCCGATATGTCTCCAATATTTACTTTTTGAATCGGTGCCATATCGGTAGGTCTTAATTTCTATCGTAGTAGGTGGACGCCAGGCCTTAATCATTTTCCCTAACAATAATACTTGCTTTATATTTGCTACGCCACAAATTTCCGATTATGAAATTGTGCACCTCCAAAAAAAAGGTGTGCAGAAACTTGTGAAGGAGACAACTTGTAAAATAAACCTGTTTACTCTGACAAATATTTTTTTCAAATAATTGCGTTCCCTGATGAATGTATGGAAACAGTGTCACTCATTCCCACTGCTGCATTGTAACATAGAATAACAAAAAAATAAACGTGGCGCGAAGTGTTCAGACTTTCAATTTAAGATTCCAAGTGCGTCACTTTGGGATAAATAAAGTCAGGTTTCTTTTCCTTATTGTTAAGATTGCCATGATGCATCGACCAGAGCTTTCTTTGTAGAGATTCTTTCAGAATATTACCTGTTTTAAATTGGTGTTCATTAATGGGAACAATCTCTCTTGCTGTATTACTTTATGTCCTTCATCACAATGCAAGTAGACGCATATGAGACTCGTGTTTTTGATTAAAAACTCATTCGTTTTGTATTCTTTGCAGTGAAAGATGATTGGCTATTTCTCAGACAATGGCCATTCTTCAACTACTTTGATTGATTCATGTTTTGATCAAGGAATGCTCATACTGAATTTATTTAGTATCTGTTAGGCCCGACGTCCACCTACTACGATATGGCACCGATATGGTCCACGATGCACCTCCCGAAAAGAAATCAAAATCGCATCGGAAGGTCACCTAATATCGGGGCGGTTGACCACGTCTCTGCGATTAGTCACCAAAAAAACCCCATTAAGATGCGTGTTGGATTTGCATGTCTAGACATATGTTTACGATTTTGTCTAAATTTCTATCGTAGTAGGTGGACGCCAGGCCTTACACTGTGTCGTAGTGTGTCGGGACACTACTGACGCATTGAGGGAGCTCAAGGCCACCTGTTCCCGACACACCGAGTTCCCGACATATTACGAAAATTGTCCCGACACACTACGACACAGTGTAAAGCCTGGAGTCCACCTACTACGATAGAATCGTAGACCTCCCGATATGGCACCGATACAAAATGTCAAAATCGGTGACATATCAGGAAGGTGCAAAATCGTAGACATGCCAATCCACCATTCATTGTATGGAGTTTTTATCAGTGTCTTATCGCAGAAACGTGGTCAACTGCCCCAATATTAGGTAACCTTCCGATGCAATTTGGATTTTTTATCGGGAGGTGCATCGTAGACCATATCGGAGCCATATCGTAGTAGGTGGACGCCGGGTCTTATTCAGCAATATATATACAGACACATATATAAATACGTCAGTTTAGTTTCATACTCTGACATTCTATGAAACCGAATTTGTCAAGATACTAAATCAAAGTTGGATAAATTTTTTTTTTCTTAAAGATCTTTATTGGTGTCCTCAATGAGTACACATTGTACTTCCGTACATCCGTTCAGTTTGTTGGATATGTTAAGAAATTATCAATGTCGACCGTGTTTCGGTCATATGATGAAATAAACAATGAACGTATCATTGCTCTACATGCAGCGCGAAATTTAAAGAAAAAGATGAGTTGGGAAAATAAGATTTTATTTTTGTGGTAAAATTTCATGAGAAAAAAACTTTTAATAATGATAAGTGTGATTTATTATTAAAAGTAAAAATAAATAGTTGAGTCAGTAAATACCACTGTGTTTGTAATAAAATGCATGATGATAATGAAATGACAGATGAGCAATGTGTTATTGTAAAGGATGTGGGTGGGTGGGTAAAATAGGTGCCGTGCGTGTTGTGTGAGCAGCGAAAGCAAAGTGAGGGCGAGGCTTGTTATTGTATAGTATATGAGTAGCGCAGTGTAGTGGGTGATATTTTCCGCACTGCGGACCTCAATGACCCGCCAGTGGCCGAAACCTCTGCCGAACCATGAGGCGTACATATAACATAATATCAAGAGACGTCACGAGTTTGAGTTTATTTATGCCACGCATTTTGTTGGCTCCATAATTTCACGAGTCGAAGACGTGTGACATTACGGAGCCAACAAAATGTGTGGCATAAATAAGCTCAATCTCAAACGAGTGGCATCTAGATTTTATCCTACCCCGTTTCCATATTTTTTCAGTATCAGAAAGTATTGGCATAAACAACACTTTATGTCACTACCCGTGACATAAACAAATCCCATTTTAAGCCTATGGCGTTTTTTATTAGGGGTAGGATAAAACATATTATGGTATAACTTTTGCTCATCATTTGGCAAACACAAGTTTGGACCATACATTGAATTTACTCATTCAAGTTTCTGAATGAGCAGATGTTAACATTTGGTCCAGTTTATTCGATCCCAATAGGTTAAAGGCATATCGGATAATTTATGGTGGTGCCACCTGGTGATTTTTAGATATTGTCAATTACCAGTCAAAATTGGTTCCTTGTGATTCATTTTAATGCCAAATGTGTTAATTTAACGATGGCCTTCGGCATCGGTTCGTTTTGTCGTCAATTGTATCGCGAATTTATCACGTACAGCCACAGTAACCCTGTCTCTGTATATTACAGGTCTTGTAGGCAGTGAGTATCTCCGTGAGGGTAATATGAGAACGGCGGCTGCTATTTTGAGGCACAATCTGTCACATTTTAGTCTCTTCAATGGGTCTCCACTCCCCACGAAATGAGATAGAAAACCTACTCCACCCTCAAGTATTACCAATAGGTGAAATCCCTGACATGAATGGCAACGCAAGTGCTTTTTCTTGTTTCCTTACCAAAAGGGTTCTGATTATATGGGTCAGAAAATGACCTTCAATCGTGACCTCTGGCATGTAATGGTGCCGGGTTCCTTTGAAAAGGCATCTAGTTCCTTTATCCGACTGTAGGGGTCGCTACCATATATCAGGGGGATGTTCTTCTAAGCACACTGATTCTATTAAGAATCCACAATTGAGAGGTACCGGTGCGCTTGGAAGGATAAAGTGGGATTCACACGATGGAAATCAGGTACCTGACAGAGCGTTTGCCGAAAATAATCGCTGAAGTGGGATTCACACGATGGACAAATGGACCTGAGACTGGTGTACTTCACAACTTTGCACCAATCGGCCACAATTTCCAGCTGGGTAAATAGTTACACAGATTGGGGTGTCTTACAGTCTCAGGGTAACATGGCGGATTCAATTCACATGGGACGACTTAACAGGTACATAGTCTCATCCCTACACCCCTACACAGGGTACACAGGGTACACAGGGTACACAGTCGCCGACTCAGGGTACTTCCCCGTGTGAATAGGTGTTATTTGAGACCACTGAGACTCACAGATTGGGGGAGAATGTGTGAAGTACATTTGTCTCACCAAAATGTCCCTCCAAATTTAAAACCTGTTTGATGTCAAATTCTCATGAGATTCTGTTCCTTGTTAGGGGTGACTGTCGCCGACAATTGCAAGAGAAAAACGTGTTCCAGTACCGAATCTCAACAGTGAATCCCACCGTGTGAATCCCACTTAAATTCAGCATTGTAATTACGACGCGATCAACTAAAATTCTGGAGCAACATTTACGCCCTCGGATCACTATTCCAGGAGAGTCGGAATATTTTGAAAGTGTGGGGGGGGGGGGGGGGGCAACAGAAAAATTACTGACTTTTTTTTTTGGTATGAAGTCAGACTTTGACATTGGCCTGTTCCACTGGATTTACCTTAAATCTTCGAAAAGTCTGAGAAAAGTCAGGTCATAGCCTTTATTACACGAGGAAAAATCAGACTTTTACATTTTTCCATGGTGAAAAGTCAGGGCTAAGCCACCATTACACGCAAATAAGTCAGACTTTGACATTTTTACACAATGAAAAGTCAGGGCTTACCCATCATTGCATGCTAAAAAGTGGGATTTAAACATTTTTCGATGTTTTCACTTGATTTAGTTAAATTTGAAGGTGCTGACATTTTTTAGGGCTGGCAAAAAAGTGTGTGAGGGAGGGGGCGGCCGCCAAACCCCGCCCCCCTATTCTGCGATCCGCAACTCTGCCTGCATGGAGTTGTCCCCCTACATTAACTGCCATATGAGGAATAGAGTAGACCCAGTAGCCAATGACTGCATTCAGAGCCAACCACGACCTTCGCCCTGACCTCCTTACATAATATTTATAGCACCTTGGTAAGGTTCTACAGTCGAGAGTTGACCTAAAATCTAGTGGGCCACAACTACCCTCCAGTAAACGTGGGACAAGGGCCCCCTGAAGAGGAGTGGTCCTGTTATCCCAGCATGCAACAGGGCACCTAATCCCAGCTGCCGTGTGAATTCTGGATTTTCGGAGGAAAGTTATGTTCGACGAGAAGAAATTTAATGGGGGTGAAGAGGTGAACAAGGAGAGAGTGGGAACTGCTGTCAGGGGAATTAAGCTTGGTTTAATTTAGTTTTCATTTATTTCTTTATAAAGATGAGAATGCACGAATTGAGAGGGGTCTTTCTCAACCATTTTTGGGACTAATGATGGCCATTTTCACAAGAATGCAGTAAAATTAAACCATATTATTTGATTATGGTACAACTTTCTGATCCTCTATGATATCCAGAACTGAGATGTATGAAGCTACATGGACTGACAAGAAAGGAACATTTACTAGAAGAGAGGAGGGCTCTATACATACAAAAAATGTTAAAAAAAAATATAAAAAAATGTCACTATATAACTTATTATATATATATATATAAATTAATTAACCGCCTACCGTAATGGACTCGACAAGTCTAGTTCGAGTATATTATACGCCCCAGCTGTTTTCTCGGATGTGTGTATCCAGGTTACGGGGTCACCAAGGTATCACTTGACGTCACGTTCTCTGCAACGGTTATTCCGCTGCCTCAAATCAACAACACGAGTCGTGTTTTAAGTCTTACCTTTAGGCTTAGCCTATTCTATGTATCGATCTAGATGTTCAGGCTTATTGTAATTGTGTTAATAAACCCATGTTTATATATATTTACCGCCATCCCTGTTTCGTGTTCAATCCATTCACCTATTATTATAGGTTAATATTATTTATATATTTATATATGAGCAGTCAATAAGTGGTATTCTTGTCTTGGAGGTCATCCAAGTGTACACTGACTTTGTACTTTGTCTGGGAAATAAAAGCTGCTTTATAAAAAAAATTAAAAAAATTTACCCATATTGACTTATATTTCTTAAATATCCTATTGACTTAACAACTAATAATATATTGCTTTATAAGTCATCAGACCCTGTTTGTTTGTCTGTTTGTTTGTTTGGGTAGTTTAACGTCCAATTTGTTCAATTAGACTTACTTTGGGTTGGAACAAATCTATGAGATGAATGTAGTTAGAAATCTCAGATTGAACAGACTGGTAATTGATGTTTACCCCAGCAGACCTGGGACCTGTTTCACTAGTTTCGTGACATGTCTAGATTGTGTCTGTGACACCATACAGACATATTGGGTTTGACTAATTTCTTGACAACACAAGTAGGGCTGGCGCAAGTGGAACTCTAGTGTCACTGTTCACAACACAGACATTGTGACACAACATGCAACAATAGATGTTACATGCATTATGAAACGTTTTGTCTGTTCTTACTTGCACGGTTGGTGCTGCTTTCCATGTCAGTCTAACACGTTTGTCACGAAACTAGTGAAACAGGGCCCAGACCCTGTTGTTCTATGTCTCCTTCACCTACTCACCAGTCTACTATATTTTTTATAATTCATAGCTGGGACCTGTTTCACTAGTTTCGTGACATGTCTAGATGGCGTCTGTGACACCATACAGACAAATCGTGACAACACAAGTAGCTGCCCTCAGGACAAGACAGACCCCAAACACGGTGTGCCCGGTTTCATAAGAATTAGACATTAGACTTTGTTTTGTCCGTTCTTGCTTGCACTGTTGGTGCCGCTTTTCATGTCTGTCTAACACTTTTGTCACAAAACTAGTGAAACAGGCCCCAGGTTGGTGGGCCAGGTATACCGACCAACAAAACCAACTCCAAGGAAAATTCTACCAGGAACATCTCATTGGCAGGAACTCGACCTGAGTTTAACCCTATCGCGCCGGGTACCCGCGGCTGGGCTACAGTCGTGGAGCCGGGTACTAGTGCCAGTGGATGCCGCTAGAGGCCAGGTACATAGGCTTATTGTGAAAATTCTGTTTTTGGATCCCTGACATGACACGTGATACTTATCATTATTTTTCATTTCACTTAGAAAAATCAAATATGATGTTATATCTACATTCTCCGAAAGTTTCATACTTATTTAGCCATTATTAAAAATTTAAATTAAAAAAAGCGTATATTTTGCAGATGATGCTTCAAGGCATCACCCGGCCAGCATCGGTTGATGCCTTGAGGCATCACCCGGCCAGCCCTGGTTGATGCCTCAAGGCATTACCCGGCTTGAAAGGGTTAAGGGATGTTGTACATATATAGAACTGGATCGAGAATCGTATAAATACCTAATACTCCACGAGTCTGGATGCGCTGCAATCATTATTGAGGCAAAGACGAGTGACAATTACGGCACGTCTAAATGAGTGGAGTATTGTGTATTTTACGATTCGAGTGTTGTTCTGAAATTATCCCACCCCTTTCAATGATATTAAATTGCATCACAATATTAGAATGATTAGAATTACTTTGCAAATCCAGTTAGGAAGGTTTGAATCTTCATGTTGATGTCTTGTCTTTTTCTCTGAAAGCCTGGCCCCCGATTGGTCAATCACATATATGACGCTATCTCACATGCACTCCGCCACGGCCGTGGCATATTTTTTTTTCATTTTACACGGGTGATTGTTGAATATTTTTGGATAATGGTGTTCCTATGGCTAAACTTGTACCAAGGGGGAGATAAATAACTCAATCATTTATAGAATTACATCAAGAATCGTATTTGTTTGTTTGTTTGTTTGGGTAGTTTAACGTCCAATTTGTTCAATTAATCGTATAAATAGCAATACTCCATGAGTTTGGATGGGCAATAATCGTCATCAAGGCGAAACCAAGTGACGATTACGGCACAACCAAACGAGTGGAGTATTGTGTATTTTACGATTCAAGTGGGGTTCTGGATTTATCTTACCCCTTTCTATGACATTAAATATCATCACAACTTCAGAATAATCAGAAAATACTTTGCAAATCCATATGACGTCATCTCAAATTCACGGAGAACCACAGAATGGCAGGAATACACAGCAAGTGGTGTGCGAACAACATGTTGAACATGTTAGAAAACCAATAGGGCACAGAGTGATTGCTTGTTCTGCCAACATCCGCCAGGAAATTGTAAGATAGCGCTATACTCTAGTGCGTGCGGACCAATGGTAGCAGTTGTTACAACCTAAGGCCTGGCGTCCACCTACTACGATAGAATCGTAGACCTCCCGATATGGCACCGATACAAAATGTCAAAATTGGTGCCATATCGGGAAGGTGCAAAATCCTAGACATATGGCTATTCAAGCCAATCCACCATGCGTTGTATGGGTTTTTTATTGGTGTCTAATCGCAGAAACGTGGTCAACTGCCCCGATATCAGGTAACTTTCCGACACGATTTTGATTTTTTTTATCGGGAGGTGCATCGTAGACTATATCGGAACCATATTGTAGTAGGTGGACGCCGGGCCTAAAGGTAATATTGAGACAAGGCTAAAACTCCTCGATGGCAAGTCCCTATAAAAACTTTTGATAAAATACAATGATAATTGGTCTCGCCAACTGGTGTTTTAGATGGCGTTAGGGGGCAAGATGGCTGCCTCGGTAGTACAGCAGCTATGTGCCCTCTATTATCTCGTGCTGTGATAGCGCCCCCACATTTCCATAATCATTGACACTGACAAAGTAGGATATCTACAAACCCAAATTCTATATCATTAGGTCGGCTTAGCTCATAATTTCCGCAAATAGCTCCTATATTGCGTATTGCACTATAACAGGGATAATACCCGCAT
The DNA here is from genome assembly GCA_950022655.1 of Alentia gelatinosa. NCBI lineage: Eukaryota > Metazoa > Annelida > Polychaeta > Phyllodocida > Polynoidae > Alentia > Alentia gelatinosa. Next base: position 7,029,805 of record OX465588.1, on the reverse strand, counting down.
TTGTATAGCCCCACGTGTAATTAGATATTCCCATGTGGCAGTTGGACTGTCTGTATCGTGAAAGTGGTGTCCGCATCCGCGCGAGTCCCCGTGTTCACCTGATGCCAGATTGTGTAACCACTCATGGTGAGAGTTTCCTGACTAAACCAACGCCGATGGTCATATTTCTACATTTCGTAAAGAATTCATGAATATTGCTCTATTATTTCTTCATTAAAATATGTTTGTGAATATTGGAATAATAATGTCCCCGGGCATCATGCGTCCTTAAAGGGTAAAGACAATCGTTGACAGTAACAACTTTTGGAACGGTAGGTAGATCGATAGAGACAAAGATACAGAGAGAGACAGAGAGAGACAGGGAGAGACAGAGAGAGAGAGACAGAGACAGAGAGAGAGAGGGAGGCAGAGATAGAGAGACAGAGACAGAGAGAGATACAGAGAGACAAAGACAGAGAGAGACAGGGAGACAGAGACAGAGACAGTGAAAGACAAAGAGAGACAAAGAAAGAGAGACAGAGTGACAGAGAGACAGAGAGAGAGACAGAGAGAGACAGAGAGAGAGAGATAGAGCGAGAAAGAGAGAGACACAGAGAGGCAGAGAGAGATAGAAAGAGGCAGAGAGACAGAGAGACAGAGAGAGACAGAGACATAGACAGAGACAGACAGAGAGACATAGTGAGCCAGAGAGAGAGAAGACAAATTCTTTTTATCCAATGAATTCAGCTTCCATGCTGACAACAAGCGACTTCAACACAATATGGAAATCAACTTTTGCAACGTACCCTCATAGGTTTCCAAGCTGGCCTCTGCCTGACGTTACTTTTAAATGCTAGGTTTACAGTTTCAGCAAAACCCAACTGCCCTGTTCGCAGTGTAAACCTAGAATATTTTTTTCTAATCTTTTCCAAAATGTATTGACGTTAAAGGCATCACGCATTTGTAGTAAAACATTGTCCAACTTTCCTTTTTCATAATGCTACAAAAAGTACTATTTCTGCTTTAAACATAAGGCGTGGCGTCCACCTACTACGATATGGCTCCGATATGGTCTATGATGCACCTCCCGATAAAAATCCAAAATCGCGTCAGAAGGTCACCTGATATCGGGGCAGTTGACCACGTTTCTGCGATTAGACACCGATAAAAACCTCATACAATGCGTGGTGGCTGGCATCGCTAGACATATGTCATCATCTATTTTCGTCCACTTCAAACATTTGTGTCACAAAAGAATCCTGCAACAAAAATGAGCCTCAGAACATTAGTGCAGGGCTCTATTCATGGAGCACTTCTCTCATTAGTCAGTATAAAGCCCATGTAAAAGGATGAACATGACGACTGCACTCTCCTCATTAGCTATATCTAATCATCTTTTACAATTAAATAAAGTCTAATTCTATATAGTTAGCAGGCGCTTCACATTTGAACAATAGATGAAACAGTTTTACCTTACATAGTGTTTTGCCGTTGACTCACGTATATTGTACGACCGGAGAGAACGGTGGGATTCATTTACCTCACAGGGTCCAAAATCTCATGAGATTGTGCTCCTTTTTAGTGGTAAATGTTGCCAACAATTGCAGGGGAATGATCTGTTTCAGGAAAATGGATCTCTACAATTTAAACGAAGAAATTGTGTTTGAGTACAGAATCTCAGGATTTGTCTCAGACAAATACACTGTCAGGTACATGAATCCCATCGTGTTAATCCCACTTAAGATATAAAGTACACCAGTTTCAAGTACATGTGTAACTCTGTGTGAATCCTGCTTCAGGAAAAAGGAACGCTACAATTCAGAGAAAGAGATTGTGTTTGAGTGCAGAATCTCTGCAGGATTTGTCTTAGACAAACACGCTGTGAGGTACATGGATCTCAGCAGGATTTGACTCAGACAAACACGCTGTGAGGTACATGAATCTCAGCAGGATTTGTCTCAGACAAACACCCTGTGAGGTACATGAATTTCAGCAGGATTTGTCTCAGACAAACACCCTGTGAGGTACATGAATCTCAGCAGGATTTGTCTCAGACATACACCCTGTGAGATACATGAATCACAGCAGGATTTGTCTCAGACATACACCCTGTGAGGTACATGAATCTCAGCAGGATTTGTCTCAGACATACACCCTGTGAGGTACATGAATCTCAGCAGGATTTGTCTCAGACATACACCCGGTGAGGTACATGAATCTCAGCAGGATTTGTCCCAGACAAACACCTTGTGAGGTACATGAATCTCAGCTGGATTTGTCTCAGACAAACACCCTGTGAGGTACATGAATCTCAGCAGGATTTGTCTCAGACAAACACCCAGTGAGGTACATGAATCTCAGCAGGATTTGTCTCAGACAAACACCCTGTGAGGTACATGAATATCAGCAGGATTTGTCCCCAACAAACACCCTGTGGGGTACATGAATCTCAGCAGGATTTGTCACAGACAAAAACCTTGTGAGGTACATGAATCCCAGCAGGATTTGTCCCAGACAAACACCTTGTGAGGTACATGAATCTCAGCTGGATTTGTCTCAGACAAACACCCAGTGAGGTACATGCATCTCAGCAGGATTTGTCTCAGACAAACACCCAGTGAGGTACATGCATCTCATCAGGATTTGTCTCAGACAAACACCCAGTGAGGTACATGAATCTCAGCAGGATTTGTCTCAGACAAACGCCCTGTGAGGTACATGAATCTCAGTAGGTTTTTGTCTCAGCCAAACACCCAGTGAGGTACATGAATCTCAGCAGGATTTGTCGCAGACAAACACCCAGTGAGGTACATGAATCTCAGCAGGATTGGTCTCAGACAAACACCCTGTGAGGTACATGAATCTCAGCAGGATTTGTCTCAGACATACACCCTGTGCGGTACATGAATCCCACAGTGTGAATCCCGTTTAAATCAGAGCCAACGTGCTACGGCTTTTAGTGGATGAGATTTTGTCCCCGGCACTTAGGGAGAATTGGCCTTACTACATCCAGTATGAATGGTCTGCCGTGCCGCCAGCTCATCTAGCGTGCAGCAATGTCGAGTATACACACTGCTCACGCTCGTGCTCTATTCCCATATCTTCATCTGCAGGTATCATTCATGAAAGCATCCCCGGATAAAACCTCCATATTTCAGCGATGTACTCCGCGGCGAATGCGCAGCGCAAAACTAGAATATCTCATGTTGGAATGGGTCGGCCATCTGAGAAGGGAGGCACATTTCTCTCTTTTTATTGCCAGTAATAAGAAAAGTAGTCGTTTTATTTGCCTACAAGGGCAGATTTTTCGGATTACATATCCGGATGATAGAGAGCATTGTACATAGTTCCTCAGAGTAGGTTTCTTAACAAACATCGCTAAATTTATAACCGTGCTAAGGGTTGTTCCACTATGTAATACTCGTACAAGTCAAAGTAATTTCATTTATTAAACGAAATCAATAGCTCTAGATATAATGAGGGTGAAAGGTTAGGCCACTCAAAAAAAAACCTTGTTTCTCATCACCGCGCGCATCTGCAAAAACGATTTTAGAAGATTTTTGTTTTTTAAATAAGATGGACATCGATAGATATTATGAAAAGTATGTGTATTTGGTATAAAATTTAAGCTCCTCATGCCAGGGATGCTTTCAATGTATAAACAATATAAATCTGAAAACCCCACATACACAGACATACTGCATAAGCGACATTTTGGATCAGAACGGAGGGTGACTGCTTAAGCAGGGTTTTACTATATGTCTAAAGCCCATTTTATGACACTTTTAAGCCATCTTTGATACAGCGAAAAAAACAACAACAACAAAAAGCCCTCATCATATTTTTTATGGCTTGGTGATGAGAAACAAGATTTTTTTTTTTAGTTGCCTTAGTAATCTCTGAGGACTAGACACGTAGTAATCTCGGAGCGATAGCAAGGTGATTACGTAGAGTCTAGTCCGAGGAGATTATTGCCACAAAATAGTTCCTTTTGCTATAGAGCAAAATAATAGTCCCTACTGTTATTTCTTTTAATATGGCAATTACTGGCTTTAATCTAATTGAAAAGATGGACGATAAATACAATAAACGATGATTTTGTGGACAGGCGGCTCTGTAAACCACCCGAGGTTGACGCGTGTATTACTACGCGTCAACCAGTCGTGGTTTACGGCCGCCTGTCCACCAAACCATCGATTATTGTCTATAAATACAATGAGAAAAGAGATCTAAGCACAAAAACAACAGTGTCCAGACAGAAGGCTGTATAATAACACGCCAAATAGAAGTTCTCATGTGCGAACGAAGTGTGCTGTCAATATCTTCCCTGAATTAATTCTCGAAAAACCTTTGCCATATCACTATTTTCCGTTGACAGCTATTGCCTCGTTCCCTTCAATTACCTCTGCAATGTTCAAAGCAAGCAGTTTTGTTGAATTTTTGAGAAACGTATAAATATCAGCCATTACAGAAGATTTCAAAATAGCCATCAGAAATATGTGTTCACGATATGATGTCTATAGATACTGGCTATAATATCGTAAAACCGGATGAGTTTTAATCTTGGCTCCCGTATGCCACGACTGGCGTTTGGCGTAGTGATATCACGAGGCGGAGCCGAGTGGTATCCGGAACCATACGCCAGGAGTATATAACATATCCGTATGCGCCGGGTATGTCCATACACACTCCCTATGTGTTTTTTATGGACACCTTGTATCAGGTGGATACTAAAGGTGGATAATCAAACAATGAACAATCAAATATCCATATTTGGCCACATGTGTATTATCCATTGGAGAATAAGGTGAAAGCGGAATCGATAAAAATATTGTTATTGCACTTTCAATGTCTGTTATAAATATAATTGGTAATAAGCCTCATCATTCCATTGCTGGTGTATCGGGTGCCCGGTGGACACCCCTCTCAGTCTTTCTGTTTTTAAACTGTAGCAGTTTCCGTGCCTCCTTTGAAGATCTATAGGTGAGTAGAATCTTAGTGCTCAATAGCTGTTGTTATCTTTTGTTTTATATAGTTAGAGTTTGCACTTGTCCCTGCTTTGATATTCATCCTTCTAGTACTCCTTCACTATCAACAAGCTTCTAAAGGCCTTTCTCCACTCTGCGACTGGGGGTGCTTGCGATCTGGTACCTCCAGTCTGAGACTGGAGGTACCGGCTTTGCGTACCTCGGATCGCAAGGTATCATCCATTCTGTGTGGAGATAACCGCGCTTGCGAGTGGAGGGCTTGCGATTCTAGGTACATAGGGTACACCTAGTCTCAGACTGGGCGTACCAAATATCAAACATGTTTGATATTCAAAAACGCTTGGTGTACCGGTACGCCCAGTCTGAGACTGGGGGGAAACTTTCTGTCTCCACTGTGCGTTTTGCCACGTTGCGATCCTAAAGGGGGGCGTCCACCAACCACGACAAGGCTACGACAAGTGCCGACATGAAAGTTCCAATCGCAGCCTTGTCGCAGCCTTGTCATCAGAAGAGCAGTGTCGGGACAGCGTTGTCGGGGCGTGTCGTAGACATTGCTGGTTGCCGTAAAAAAAGGCGCCCCTGGTTCCGACACACTACAACAGTGATATCGAGAAACCCACAACACTCCACGACAAAGGTCTAGTCGTAGCAAAAGTCGAACATGTTCGATATTGTTGTAGCTTTGCCAGAAGGCCCCCGAGGCCCTATTGTCTAACTATTTCAAGAATCAAAAATTCAGTAACAAAAAGGTTGTTCCATTGATATATATATATGACCTCTAAATGTATCAATATTCCTTCGGTGCCTGGAGTAGAAGAAGTGCAAGAAAACATTTCGCAAGAATATATTTCGAGCACATTGTTTTTATCCTAATCCTGATATTTTTTCTCCATAGACTTAACATTGGAAATTCGTATCCAACGATATAGGATATTTAGGAAGAATTTCTAATGGGGGAATATGTCACAAATGTTAGCCCTTTAGTCAATGTTAGGGGTAAGATAAATTCAGAAACCTATTCAAGTTTAGAGTCAGAGCTTGTTTAAATCGCTATGTAATTCATGGGGCTTCGCCTTGTGAACTACTACGCGATTCAAACACGATGGGACACAAGCTCTGCTCCTAAACTTTGATATGTTTTTTCTATATTACTATGCACCTATGGCCAAACATGTATGAAATACTTCCCGCTGCTAGGGGTGTTGTATAAATAATTATCGCCCACTGTGACATCTATGACGTAGTGAATGACATTGGCTTTTTACAGTCAATAAAACGGCGTCTTTAACAAGTAGGAGGTATAGTAATAAGAAAATGTGGTGACTGAGCCCGTATGGTGTCTGTTCTCGGTCCTTTGATGAAGCACCATCGAAATAATATAAAACTCTTCATAAGTGATAATCATTGGTCGCTTTTTAAATGACGTCATTTGACAACTGTATCCCACTGGAGCGATAAATTTCATTTTCCTGCACCGTAGACCAAATACATTCCGCTAATGTTAAGCCTATGGAGTTTTTTATTAGGGGTAGGATAAGTTGGCGAGTTACATTAGTTACATACATACTTAACTAGTGTATAAAGTGTTACCACAACGTTTGAAGCCTAGATGAGGACTTTGTTTGCCACCACATCATTGATCAGGTACCTTAAAGGATGGAGATATAAAGCACGACCAAGTCACTCCTGACACTCAACCGCCACATTCAGGTACTTGACGGGAGACTCTGATCTGAGGCTTCAGAATGTTCCTTATGACCAGTTCACACTGTGCACTTTTACATATTAAATTGGGATTCACACAATGAGACAAATGGACCTGATACTGGTGTACTTCACACCTTTGAACCCGTCGGCTACTATTTTTACCAGCTGGGTACAAAGTTTCACATATTGGGGTGTTCTACAGTCTGAGGGTAACATGGCCGATTCAATTCACATGGGAAGACTTTACAGTGACATAGTCTCACCCCTACACCTCTGCACAGGGTACACAGGGTACACAGTCGCCGACTCAGGGTACTTCCCTGTGTGAATAGGTGTTATTTGGGACCACTGAGACTCACAGATTTGGGGAGAACATGTGAAATACATTTGTCTCACCAAAATGCCCCTCTAAATTTTAAACCTGTTTAAGGTCAAAATCTCATGAGATTCTGTTCCTTGTTATAGGTGATTGTAGCCGACAATTACAATGGAAAAAGTTGCAAAATGGACCCCTGTCATTCACATGAGGAGATTGTGTTCCAGTACCGAATCTCAGCAGGATTTGTCTCAGACAAACAGCCTGTGAGGTACGTGAATCCCATCGTGTGATAAGGTACGCCCAGTCTGAGACGCACAGTGTGAGTATCAATTTGCCCACTAGTCTGGGACTGGGCGTATCGGGTACGGCCAAACTAGTGGGGAGTTAGTTAGCTCAGTGGCTAAAGTGGGATTCTCACGATGGGATTCACGTACCTCACAGAGCGTTTGTCTGAGACAAATCCTGTTAGATTCGGTACTGGAACACAATCTCCTCGTCTGAATTGTATGGTTCCATTTTGCTGAGACCAGTTTTTTTCATTGAAGTTGTCGGCGACAATCGCCTCATACAAGGAACAGAATCTCATGATATTTTGACTTTAAACAGGTTTAGAATTTACAGTTGTGGGAAGTAAAAGAACTCTCAAGTGTGTAGGGGTGAGATTTCTGCCTGAAAGTCTTGTAAGGACATATAGTGGTTTGACTGGACGTCAAATCAAACCAAACAAACAAACAAACAAAAAAACCCGCCCAGTATCAGAGTGGAGGTACTCAGGGACACCCAGTCCAAAGCGGTTTTTGAACATCAAACACATATTTGAAATTTAGTACGGCTATTTTGAGACTGGATGTACCAATATACTACAGGATTTGTCTCAGACAAACGGCCTGTGAGGTACACAAATCCCACCGTGTGAATCCCACTAAAGTCACAGAATGTGAACTGGCCTTTACTTAGGTGGAGCCGCTAAGCTCCTTAAGACGTTAGAATTCTACCTGGTGTAATTAATGTACAGGCGGGCTTTCATCCTACTGTTGGCCACTCAATTGAGTTGCCTTTGATCCCCAAAAGGAACTATTCATGAGTGCATGCTTGCACATTCTATGTATATGTTGCCTAAAGTTTAGAGTTATCCCCTCATGCTATTCAATCACAGTACTTCGAGTCTTAAGCCTGATGCCCATCTACCGATTCAGGGTTGAGCGATTAGCTTGCAAATCGTATAGGAGTCGGTGAACTTGTCGCAGGCAAATTACGTAAGTATTCGCTCGTTTTGCGGACATTGAGGAGATGGGGTGGTGGATATTAGTCCTAAGTAAATCTGTTTACTAATCGGTGGCTCACCCTTGCCAAGCTGTCCTACATCTACCGACTACGGCCGACTCCATTAGGATGCCTTGGCTGAGACAAATTACTGTCCGTTTGTTGCTGACAAAGGTACATGAATGTTCCGAAATCGGTAGATGGGCATTGGGCTTTAGAGGCATGCCAAGTTTGGCTCCTAGACTCAGGCAGTCTCAAGTTTACTTGGTGGTAGTGGGTTCTGTGAAAGTTTGACGAAAATGACATGAGTTTTACTATGGGAAAAAAACAACCTTTTATAACATCTATTTATGCTATTATAAAATCATCATAATATTGATCTTTAAATCAGAAACTAGCCCTTGTTTTTTTTGTGTTTTTTTTTATTTAGTGAAAAAATAGGTAGTAATACAATCATCAGCAATTGGCGTTCTTCCTTGCATTCCTTGTAAGTTATCATATATACCGGGTTCGAGTAGAAAACGCTTAACCTTTGGGATATAACGCAACGATCTCTTTTCATTTTGCAATACAGCAGGTAACTTATCCCATAATAACATTCCCTGGTAGAAAGGGCCATATTTAAACCTGTCTGTTCTGGGTCTCCTTACGATTAACTTTAGTTTATTTTCTGAACGCATGCTTCTCTTGGAGTTGGGTATTAGATTATCTACATCCTGGGCCCACCAGTGCATTAAATTCAGCAGGTCTGCAGCCCGCCTGTAAAAAAAACAGTCTAGCACATTGACCCCAAATTCTCAAGTTAGATATGTGCTCTACAATGCTTTGAGCTCATCATATTCAGTTATCAGGAGAATAACATGTGCTTTGATTTTCAGGCTAGATTATCCAATATGCCTCTAAAGGCAAATGTGAGGAGCTATCGAAGTGCTTTTTATATCTACACTCAGAACTAAGTTTTACTCTGATACTGCCATCTGGTTTCATGAAAATATTGTAATTTCCCATAGACACCAATAGTTAAGCATTTTCATTTTCAGATGGCCTTCGCAGAGAAGTTGGAACGCTGACATAATATTTTTTAGCATTTCTTACTAGTATATGTTCCTAACTATCAGAATTCAAAATCATTTGAAAATAGCAATAGAACATTGGTGTCATCTAGCTACAAAATCAAAATATTGTAGCTTCCCATAGACACCAATAGTTAAGCATTTACATATATTCAGATGGCCTTCCCATAGAAGGTAACATAGTGACATACCTTTTTATCATTTTCTATTTACTAATATGTGAACCTTATCTGTTCCAGAGTAATTTACAAAAATAAATAGAATTTAGAAATCACCCAACTACCAGAATTTGACTTTAAGGGGGTTGGATATGCGCTCATTCTTGGAAGGGACTCGGTCGATGGGTCCGACCGGTCATAGGCGCCTTTATAAGAAAATCGAGACAATGCAGGGGCAAATCGTAGCAACGAAGCCTGTGTCAGACAATAGTTGCAATTTATCAAGGGGAAGCCTAGCAGCTCTGGATTCTTGATACCGATGTTTTATCATTATGTGAATTCTTTTACAGAAATTGAGAAACCATGACTGGCTGATATTTGACAAATTCGACTTGAATATCTTTTGTCGGATGAGTGCAGTGGTGTTCAAAATGGCCCTTTATGGTGCCGCCCATTGCTCCTTCGCGTCTCTGCAGTCAATGGTAGTGAGGGACATTGTGATCAGTGCAGTGGAACAGCGTCAAGGCCCGTTTCCATTGGCCGATTTCCCGTCACCGATCTAGAGTCAGGAACCACCGACAGACCTTTGGCACTGGTGACCCAAAATCGGTCAATGGAAACGACCCAGCTCGTGAAATGACCCACGACTTTTTCTGCTTAGATTATGCAATGTGGCACCACTCACCACTAAGTGAAAGCTTGGTCACTGAGTGAAATCTACTACCAGTCTATATTGACTTACAGTCAGTGGCACCACCGACAGACTTTCTGGGTAACTCATAAAATCTACACACATTTCGTCTCGGCCAATGGAAATACGCCTATAGGCGGTTGACAGCTGTATTCATGCATTAACCCTTTAAAGACGGGTGCCTGTGGCCGAGCTACTCCCGTAAGGACGGGTGCTGGTGGCAGTTTGTCAGGCCTTCGGACGGGCACATGATAGTTAAAACTGATAATTCAAGTTTATAATCATGCAGTATGATATATAATCATAGATATTTTATTTCTTTTGAATAGAATGACTAAATACTGATGTTATAACTACATTTTCTGAAGATTTCATGAATATAGCTCTATTATTTCTTTGTTAAAACATTTCTGTGAATATTGGAACAATGATGCCTCAAGGCATCATGCGTCTTTAGTACAGTAATGCCTCCAGGCATCATGCGTCTTTAGAGCGGTGATGCCTCAACGCAACATCTGTCTTTAAAGGGTTAAATGTGTGGATTTGTATACACACACCCTAGACCTGTTCAACTCAGTAGAAACTGAACTCGAGTTTGTAGTGTTAAGCCCAAATGCCCATCTACCGATTTCAGAACATTTATGTACGTTTGTCGGCCACAAACGGAGGGTAATTTGTCTCAGCTAAGCCATCCTAACAGAGTCAGTAGAAAAGTGCCTTCTTTTATGAACATATCCTCGCGTACTAATTTAATCTTTGGGATTTTAACATATTTTCCTGTAGAGGAGAGCCACATGTCATGTTCCACATGCCGCATTCCATTAATGAATCACGTATTGTGACCATCTCTGGGGAATGTGTTAGGAATGCATTAAGCCCGTTGGATGCCGGCTGTGTAATTTGTTACATTAACAGATGACCGCATGACTGCTTCCATTATCGCCCAGACCGACAGGTAGCTAGAAGGGCCCAAGGTATAGGGAGCCAAAGTGAACCCGCTGAAACCGCAGATACCCACCTGGAAACTGACTAGTTGTTTTATATATACGTCCATATTTCACGCCAGCGTATGAGGCGTATACAAGACTGTTTCCTTTTTAAATACGGACAGGTCTTTGGCTGTATTTCACACCTGGCGTATACGAGAGGAAATATCCTCTGCCCAACATGTAAACGCCGGGCGTATGTGTACCGATAGAAAATAAAAAATGTGGAGTGATGCCCCCCCCCCCCCCCACCCTCCACCTCCCGCCCGTGTTGGTAGAGGTATATATATATATAATATTTTATTATTCTTTATTCTGGAGGTATCTACTAGGATTTGATACAATCCTGTTTTCGGTAGGCTCCAGGGCCAGGTGTAATAGATTTGGTGCATACACTGCACGAAAAGCACTATTTTACATATGTATGCGAAACGCGTCTAACAGTAGGATTTTGCGTCTAGAAGTTAGACCTGTTATCCGTCTCGTAGACGCCTTATCTAGTGGCATATATACATGTCCATGGTGCGGTCTTATATACGTCATATATACGCCTGATCCCGTTGTATATACACCAATCTCAAAAAGTTCCATTCTCTGCCACTTGGTGACACTACTGGTAGCATATTTCATTTGCCATTAACCATCCAAGTCTGTATTATATGAAAATTGCAATCTTATATTACCAATTTATTTTATAAAAACCTAATTAAGTATAAATTGATTAATTACACATAATAAACCCTGTATTTGTTGTTTTTTTACCGTTTTTCTAATAGATTTTACTTTAAAACACCATGCCTATGTGTGGTCAATCTTGGCTTAGCATATAAGCACCCTCTTCAATGTTATAGCTAACTACTGAAATCATGGGCGGGCATGGGCGGGCAGTGGAGGGTGGGGGAGGGTTTCCCACTGAGTCAACCTGTACAAACGCGGCTGGCGGTGGGCGGTGGGCGGTGGCCGGCGGGCAGCGGGGGGCTTCTCACTGAGGCTGGCTGGGGGTGGCGTTGGGTGGTGGGGGGGCGGTAGGGGGTGGGGTTGGGAGGTCGCGGGTGGCGGGTCAGTGTTGGTGTATCCTCTACCAACACCCACAGGCCCGGGTGGGCCGCGGGTCGCACTTTTTTTTTTTTGGTATCATATATACGCCTGGCATATATATATGTTGCGCAGAGTATATTTTATCTTAAATACGCCAGGCGTGAAAGACAGCCAAGTCGCGCGCTTCTACATATGGAAACTGTCTTGTAGACGCCGGAAACGTAGACGCGTATAAGAGGTGTATACAAGTATAAACAAGCCATGATACAGCCGATACGTGCGTTATCGCAATGGCGTATATATATGTAAAATAGTGGTTTTCGTGAAGTGATATATATACTTTTTCGTAGCAGGTGGACGCCAGGCCTTACTATGTGAGATCTGATTTCTTGAAATTATTGATATCTATACTGTGATGATGTTTACTACGAGAAGGTCTCCTACAGAAATACTGAAACAGTGTTTTTATATCTGGACACAATACTTGAAACTTGAACAATATGATACTTACTTGATGTTCCTATCTGCATAGAGAAGGCGAGGACAAAAAACATCTTCTAGATAAGTTGACAAGCATCATAAGAAGAACTGACAGAAAGATGATGACATTTCCGCAAGACACTAATGAGGATCCTTGATTCTTTCTCCCACAAACAAATTAGAAGAAATTAATGTATAAGAGGTGAGCCGGTGACGTCGGCTCGTATGTTGGAGCAGAACCATTGTGTATCTTTACGTTTAAATGAGTCTTGTCTGAAGAGGGTACTCCTGTGGAATAATATTAAGAGACGTCACGAGTTTGAGTCTGAGTTTACTTATGCCACACATTTTTTTGGCTCCATAATTTCACGAGTCGAAGAGTGACATTATGGAGCCAACAAAATGAGTGGCATAAATAAGTTCAAACTCAAACAAGTAGCGTCTAGATTTTATCCTTCCCCGTTTCCATATTTTTTCAGTATCAGAAAGTAGTGGCATAAACAACACTTTATGTCACACCCGTGACATAAACAAATCCCATGTTAAGCCTATGGCGTTTTTTATTAGGGGTATAATGTGTAGAAAACATAATTGGGCATTAGAAAGTGTGATGAATCGTGAAGCACAAGACCTAGCACGCTGGTTCAGCTAGGGGACCTCTGCTGTCCGATATCAAGTATGCACAGCCCGATTTATAGGATAGACAATGAATGGGGAGGAGTGTGGGGTTAGAATCTACCCGAGGGGCTACTTTGCAGGCCGGACATAGACGCATGAATAGATAAATTGTTTAGATCGTCTTCCCCATGCAAAGACGATTCTTAAGGGAAGATCATCTTACACTGGCCACCAGAGCGAGACTACGCTAGCTCTGGTTGGGTTAAATCTGTGGCGACCTTGAACCAGTAGCTGTCAGTGTTTGTTACTCTCCACCCAGATTGTCTGTACTGCTTGGGGAATGAGTTATTTTGTATCGCGTAAACCAATTGAAGAGTTTGTGTTTATTTAAAGGAATATATATTGAACAAAAAGCTAGGTTTTATTATCAATTCCTAAGGCTAAGGATATTCCTATGTAATTTTGAGATAACATCACACTCTCCAAGCAGAGATTTTGCGCTCTACTTCCTGTGGCCGCTTACATCTCTGACCCAACCTGCCTGTTTGGGCTCAAATCTGGCCCATATATGCTAGTTTATGAAATATCCTAAAGTCTGAGGGCTTTTCGGGGTATTTTGTGTTCTACTTATAAATGGGAACGAACATATTTAAATATAGTAATAATATACACTCATTTATATTTTTTGTTTGTCAAATTAAACATAGTCATAGGGATAATTTTCTTCAGTGGAAGGGACCTCATGTGTTGCAGGGTTTTGTTTGTAAACATAACACATGTGCTAACTTGAGGGAGCAGTCTAATCAACTGTGGATTCACATTATGAACAAAAGATATGGGGGAAGAGTGATAACATCATATATGTAATTGACCAATCACCAGCCAGGTGACAAGACATCAACATGGAGAATTAAACGTCTCTAACTGGATTTGCGAAGTAATTTGGATTATTCTTATATTATTTGATAAGGGGTGAGATAAATCCATTATCATCACTCGGCTTTGCCTCGATGATGATAGCGGCACATCCAAACTTGTGTAGTATTGTATATTCATTTGATTCTCGACACAGATCTATAAAGTTGGTTTTTTTTCATTGTGCCAAAGCAAAGGGAATAAAAAATCTCAACTAAGGATAAAGATGCCAAGAACAGAGAAGTACAAGTACTCATTTGGCTGTGCCATTATCGTCACTTGGCTTCACCTCGATGACGATTGCGGCCCATCCAAACTTGTGGAGTGTTGTCTATTCATACGATTCTCGATGCAGTTCTATATAGCTATTAAACTATTGGTATCTGAGGGATGTTTTTAAAAGAAAGAATATTTAATAAATGGATCATTTGTTGCATTCTCGTTACCTTAAGAGATCGGTCCTCATGAAAGAGAGTCCTACAAGAAGATCAGGTAAATATCTTTATTTTGCGTGTTCTAAAAGATCTTAATCGTGATCCATATCATCTATAGGCCTTTCCCACCTCCATTATCGATCGTATAGGAACAGTTCCCAATGGGTGTCGTAGCAGTCACAACGTGAAAACCATCAGTTTGTATGTATATACACCCAGCGTATATAGGTATGATTTTGCGTATACAAGGTAGTCCTATTTTCCGTTGTGTATACGCCTCATCTATAGACCTGTAAAATGTATACGAACCGCGTATACATGTCCCTCACACGATATTTCTCTTCCTTTGCGGCAAATACAGCCATTACGCTGACGTAAAGAAGAGGAAAGGTGTCAATATACAGCCATTACATGCACTTACGCTATGGCGTATATATGAACAAACTGGCAGTTTTCTCACAGTGATAGTTAACTGTAGTACCCTCCTGATTTTTCAAAACCTGAGGCTACACTTTCTTGCTATCAACTCAGAGTAACTGGTAAAATCCCCACCATTTTTTGTCAATGTTAACAAGGTTTATGTATGGTTTGCCATCACCTCTGCAGTTCTTCTCTCTTTTAGACTTATTTCCTCATCCTGTCCATGATTCCATGCATGTGGACTCATGCTACTTGTGGATTCTCCCAGGGCCCCGTTGCTCCACGTTTACGACAGAGTTGTGGATCGCAGAATAACGATCCGAGGGCCTAAACGTTGCTCCTGAAATTTTGTGGATCCTGTTGTAATCGCAGAGGCGCATCGTCGCGTAAAATACTGCTTTTAGCGATATTTTTTACGCGGACACCACCAACCCCCAGCACTAGTCTTCTACCTATAGGAATTAGCGATCCACATCACCAGGTGTCAGATCTGTTTTAACTGTAATGCCATCTGTATTTAATCAAGGAACTAATGAATTTTCCCCTGTCTCATTCAATATGTGCCCCTGAATTGTTGTATTGCTGTCGCATCGTAAAAAATAGCGATACCACGGGAATATAGGGATACAATCCGATATTACAGGAGCAATGCTTTTTCAGTCGGATCGTCAAAGTATCCGTCAAAATTAAATTGTGATCCGATTATAGCTAGTGATACCACAAAAAGTGGAGCAACAGGACCCTGGCGCAGCAGATGATTCTACACAGTCTTAGAGGGGCAGCAGTTCAAGATACAGTAACATATAAGATGTTTGACGTTGGCCGACAAGAATGGTGGAGATTTTGTTAGTTCCCCTTAATATCTGTTTACATTGACTGATTTTTCATCAGGAGTGCCGAAGGGCTTTTAGAGGAATTCAAAAGGTCCCCGCCATTTTCGACGGCAAATGGAAACGGGCTTAATAGGAAATCTACCTCAGTCACGAGGATTTTTTCCAACAGGATGGGATGTAGACAACCTCAAAAGCTTGTCAATTCATGTCAAATTACTCATGCCATAAGTAATTGATGATATTCAAGATTTAGATATCTGACACCTCATTTTCATGAATTAAATAATCTCCAATTCATCCTTTTGTCCATAGTATGACGAGAAGCCATTGAAAAAAAAACACAATTTCAGGACGATCTCAAACACACTCATGAGAGGAAAATGATAACAACTATCCCTAAAAAATCGTGTTATTCTCAACACAGAGGGTTCAAGCACCGAATAACTTCTGTATTCACAAAACGAAGCATGCTGTTTGCACGCCATTTGCACTTCTTCAATCGATCTTGTAATAAGATCATAATTGCAAAAAAGTATGAATCGTTTCAAAGTGTTCAGTGAATTGCATGACCGCCAAGTATTGTGGTTTTTAGTTTTTGGATGGTCGATCCTATTTAGGGGGCCTGGCAGAGGCGAAATGGAAATTTGTCAAATGAAATATGATATGCATTGCTAGAGTGAAAACCTATCAGGATATTGTTAACATGTAAAAAAGGACCGCAATAACCACTTCGGGTAAGGGACCAATCCGAAATCAAGTGAATTTAGTAAATCTAAAGTATTCCGTTTATTTACATTTAAGACGACGTTAAGGCCCGGCCTCCACCTATTACGATATAGCTCCGATATGGTCTACGATGCACCTCCCGATAAAATTCAAAATCGCATCGGAAGGTCACCGAATATCGGGGCAGTTGACCACGTTTCTGCGATTAGACACCGATAAAAACCCCATACAGTGCGTGGTGGATTGGCATGTCTAGATATATGTCTATAATTTTGCTTTTTATCTTTTGGTGTAATTTGGTGATTATTATTCTCATCGTTGGAAAGTCACATTGTAAAGTTCTGGTCTATACATCCCTATCGTGGCCATGTAATATTGGTTTCTATGAGAAGAAAGTAATCATCTAAATTACCCTTAATTATTGAGGAACAAATTGACTGAATTGGAACAGTCACCATTTTGGATAGTAACCTCCTCCCTGATGTTTACAGTGTGGCTGCCATGCTTTGAATGGCATATAATACCCCTATTGTCGCTCAGCTCTAGTTCCCAGTCTGCCCACATGAGGGCAGGTCACTCTACCAATGACACTTGGAGTTGTTCAGTGTCATGAGCGGCCTCCTGACATGTGCGACAGACCGGAACGGGCGGTCAACCGGAACGGATTTGGTCTTCCTTTATTGGCTGTTGGTACAACAGCCAATGAGAGCGCAGAGCTCACAGATGCCAAGCCTGTCATGTCAACCCCCTGCTAAGGGTATAAAACAAGGATCCCTTCTTGTCAATAAACAGTTAGTCTCAGGTTCTGACTCAGAGTAATACCTAGTACTTCTGTGTTGAGTTCTGACTTTCTCTTCTTAAGGTCTACTCCTTACGCAAGTAGGTTGTGAGACTTTACAAAATGTTACTACATGGATTATACAATTGAACGATTTACATTAAGCCATTTTCCGCTTGCCGACTATTTGCCACCGATTTGCAGTCAACACCTCCCTTGGCCCCGTTGCTCCACTTTTTGTGGTATCACTAGCTATAATCGGATCGCAATTTTATTTTTACGATTATTTTAACGATCCGACTGAAAAAGTGTTGCTTTCATAATATCGTATCGCATCGCTATATTCCCGCGGTATCGCTAAATTGTACAATGCGATAGCGATACAACAATTCAGGGGCACATATTGAATGAAACAGGGGAAGATTCATTAGTTATTTAATTAAATACAGATGGCATCACAGTTAGAACTGATCTGAAACCTAGTGCTGTTGATCAGTATTTCCTATAGGTAGAAGAACAAGGGCCAGGGATCGGTTGTGCCACCATGGATCGTTATTTAGAATATCAGATAAGGCTGCATTTAACCCACAGCGATATGATCCAACGTGCTGTGAAGGTCCGCGTAAAACTAACACAAAATG
Organism: Alentia gelatinosa; assembly: GCA_950022655.1. Taxonomy (NCBI): domain Eukaryota; kingdom Metazoa; phylum Annelida; class Polychaeta; order Phyllodocida; family Polynoidae; genus Alentia; species Alentia gelatinosa. The sequence goes on along the minus strand of OX465588.1, from coordinate 7,011,758 downwards.
GCTTATTTTACGCAGTGATGCGCCTTTGTGATTACGACGCGATCCGCAAAATTTCTGTCACCTGTGGATCGCTAATTCCTATAGGTAGAAGAACAAAGGGGGGGGGGGTATTTCAGGAAGACACAGGCAGTCTGCTGTAGTAGCAGGTTTTGTGTGCCGCAAGAAGTTCTTTTATACATCTTGTGCATTAATACCAGTTCTCGTAAGGTACAGTTAATACTCTTTCATGGAGCCCATTTTACAAAGATTCGATGAGATGAGATGAGATGAGGTGATATCTTAAATTCCTAAACACACACCCTTATTTATTGATCCTAGCATAGATGGAAAAACATATCATATATGACAGCTCGGGCAATTAAGTTATCGAGAAGCTACATTTGTTAAGTAGTTTCTTGGTCCCAAGCCCTGCTCCGGACGCCAATGTTCTTTTTATACAGGTACATCGAGGTACAATTTTTATTTTTTTTTTAGTTTAGTTTATTGCATCATCTCATACATTTGTTGAGTTTTTCAGATACAACGAGTCGTTTACTCATTAAGCATCAAAGTCATATAACTACACAGAATACAAAACAGGTGTGATGAGAGAAAGATGAAGATGTTATGTGATTGTCCATACTAGTGTCTCTGTTCGTAGAACCAAAACTAGGAGCATATGTTATTTCCATTCATAATGGAAGAGCGCGGTATACCAAAATCTGATAAAATAAAAGAAAGAGAATATCAATAATTTGGTATATTTCTTTTGAGATGTTTGTCATTTTTTGGCTAACGTTTTTGATTTTGACTTGTGCCTGGTCTAGCATACCACAGATCACATTCAACTTGTTGTGGTTGTGACTGAATCCTTCATTTAGGGTCTTGGTCAACTGCCCTACTTCTCTGGCTAATAGGTCAGCTATGCCACTCAGTTTGCTCTTTGACACACGTTCACATGGTCACTCAGTCAGTTCTATTTAAAGGAACCAAGTCAGTAGTGAGGCAGGAGTACGGGAGACAGGGATACTGGCCACCAGGGACCTGTTTCAGTAGTCTTGTGACATTAGGTCTAGACAGACGTCAACAGCTGCACCAACAGTACAAGCAACAGCGGAAAAAGACTAGCAAATACCAGAAGATCGAAGTGGTCAATCTTCTTCATATTTGGAGCGATTATAGATTATATGTATCCCCTACTCATGTAAAAGTGTCATTGCTTAATTCCTACGAGAAGTGAGTGAAACTTTGTGTGTCATCGACTGCAGTCTTGTGATCTGTCCGTACGGTGTCACAGACGCCATCTAGACATGTCACGAAACTACTGAAACAGGTCCCTGATCCTTTTACCAGGCCTTTATAGTTGGTGCATGGATAGTGAAGTGTTAGATTCTCTGCAGTAAGCTGAAAGCCTGTGTGAGTATTCTAACCTCTCTAGATGACGTATATGAGCGCGATTTCCCGCGCTCAACTAGTTCCGATTAGGGCCGATCATTTCGGAGGGCATCTAACTTGTTTCTTCATCTGTAGTTTGAAGGCATCAACTGTAACAATCCGTTGGACACTTACTGGTAGGCTATTCCACATTGTAGAACCTCTATAATACGGACTGTTTAATGTACTTGAGCATCTCGTATGCAGCATGGCAAAGATTGTCTTGTCTCCCATTCTTGTTCTGGCTCTGCGTTCAGCGATCCATGTAGTATTATGCCTATTCTTGTACATTATCATGGCTAACTGAATTTTCCTCCTGTCTTCCAGAGAGGTTACATTGGCATTGGTCATCATAGTTACAATTTTGGTATTAGGTAATCTCTGGTTAAAAATGATGCGCAAACCCCTATGATGTAATTCGTCAAGTCGTACCCGGTCCAATTTCCTAGCACTGTCTATGATAAAAGAGCACTTATCAAAAAAGGGCATTATACAACATTTGTACACTGACTTAGCCGCATTTTGCACTTCTGCTGCTAACTCCTTCCAGTAACCCATTCCTATGTACAATGGATTCCGCCTGTAGACGCTTGTGCGTGGCCTCTTTAACTTCACTTGTCTTTTTGCTTCTGATCGGGTTCTCGGGAGGACCTCTGCAGTTATATTACTAGCGTATCTTTTCAGAACTAGGAACAAATGTTATTTCCATTCATAATGGAAGAGCGCGGTGTACCAAAATTTCATCAAATAAAAGTAAGAGAAAATCATAGGAAATTGTTGATCAGTAAGCCATTTGCATTTTAAAGTATCAAGAATGTTTCAATAAACACAGAGAATGGATTTGATAGTTGTTCTCAAGTATTATGAACAGGAATATCTCAGCTTATATACACTTATGGAAATTATGGGATAGATTATTATGGGATATGATCGCCTCCACAGGAAGTTGCTTTGACAGGAAGTGATGTCATTGATTTATATAACCCCTTTTCTTGTTGTGATATTTTCCTGTTAGTTTAGTAATTAGTATAGCCATGACTTAGCAAATTATACAACATATCTTGCAGTGTTACACATTAATTATAAAGTTAATATCTAAAAATGCCCACCCATTGGATAATTATAAACCCATTTAAGAAAGACATTGTTTCTACTTACATTAAAATAGGTGACTAAATCTGCTGAACATCATTAAGTTTCTTTTTAAATATATCATGTAAACATTTTACTTTAGCAAAACATTGCCACAATTCTTTTGAGGTGTTTGTCATTTGTTGGCTAACGTTTTTGATTTTGACTTGTGCCTGGTCTAGGATACCACAGATCCCATTCAACTTCTTGTGGTTGTGACTGAATTTTTCATTGAGGGTCTTGGTCAACTGCCCTACTTCTCTGGCTAATAGGTCAGCTGTGCCACTCAGTTCGCTCTCTAATAGTCCCTTAGCGCTTGATGCACTAATGTTTGTTTGGCTTGAGGCTACTTCATTTGGAGTATCAGTAGTGCTCTTGGTAGTCCTTTTACTAACATATTTGTCATCTGTTTTCCTTCTACTTCTAAGAGTTCTTTTGACATATTCAGATGGGGTATCTAATAAATTCGGCACTATTATCATGGTCCATTGACATGTGATTTCTGTCCATGGATTGAAACCAATTCAGTAGTGGGGTAGGGATGAAGTGTCACTGGGATACTGGATACCTGACCATTTTCCAAGGTCTTTAAAGTTGGTGCATGGATAGTGATACGGGATACTGAGATACTGGACACCTGACCATTTTACCAGGCCTTTATGATTGGGGAATGGATAGTGAAGGGATAGATTCTCTGCAGTAAGCTGAAATCCTGTGTGAGCATTCTAAACTCTAGATGACATATATGAGCGCGATTTCCCGCGCTCAAAAAGTAATAGCATGTAGATACGTCTGGTTCCCAACATGTCTACCTTACATCTTCTATGAAGGGCGTCGGTGGTATTATTATATACCTGTGGCTGTATGGACTATGTATACTGCCCGCTCCTCCCCATGGCGTATTTATACCCGTACGCCACACTGTGACGTACGGGGTATGTGATCACATGACTAGGTACATTTTCGCCATTTTTAGGTATATAATAATACAAAAACAGGCTGACTGTCTTCGTACGTCAAAATACTTGGTAAAATTGTTGATCACATACATCCCTCTGCCTACGGCATTGGGATGCATGTGATCAACAATTTCACTGCGTATTTTTGACGTACAAAGACAGTAAGCCAGTTTCCGTATAATATCTCTAACCCCCTTCCGAGTACAAATTCTAAGTCCTCGATTTTGGGCTTTTGGGAGATTTGTTAGTAGTTTCTTACTAGCCCCACCTATGAAGTAGCTCAAATGGTCAAAGATCGGTGGGATGATCGTTTTATAAATTTGGGTTTGGTGGTGTCTGCGTAAAAAGTATCGCTAAAAGCAGTATTTTACGTGGCGATGCACCTATGTGATTACAATGCGATCCGCAAAATTTCAGGAGCAACGTTTAGGGGTGGGATTTTTAAAACCTGCTAAATTGCCAAAATAAGCTCATTCAAGGTTCATGTTGTATAAACCTATCTCATAAATGTAAAAATGAAATTATTTGGTGTATCTTTTGATAATCCTTCTTTCCAACATAGGGTTTTGTATAGCTCTGAGGAATTTTTCCTTCCGAAAATCAACAAAAACTGTGATTTTCTATTGATTTTCGCTTTGTTCAGAATCAGGGAGACACAATTTTGAGCAAGTTGTATTCATTAACATGTTTAAAGCATATGTCATGAGAAGTGTAGACAATATAATTTTGAAAATTGGTAAAAGATTGAAAAAATATTAAAATGGTAAAAACTATCCAGGACCTTCAGATGGTTATTCAGCAATCCGCAGCTCTGTCGTAAACGTGGAGCAACGGGGCCCTGAAGATCTCCATCCTCTCCAGCATTCCCTCCATGTCTTGCTAACCACTGATGGGCGTCAATCAGGTACAGAGTAATGGTGCCCTCCCCAACCCACCTTAAAAGGTGCAGGGAAGTGAGGGAATGTGGGGGGAGACTGGCCGGGACGTGGTTGAGGGGTAAGCTCAGTCTCCTAGCAGAGATTCTAGGCATACAGATGGCGTACAGATTCTATAGAGGAATATCATAAAACTGGATGAGTTTTTATCTTGGTCACTGTATGCCATGACTGAAGTTTGACAAAGTGATTTCACGAGGGGAAGCCGAGTGGAGTCCGGAGCCAACTCCAGGAGTGGCGTGTGGCGGCCAAGTTTAAAACGAATCAGGTTTCGATTTTATCCTACCCCGTCTCCTCGATTCTGGAATATTAGGTGATATTCTGTATGCCACTAGTGGCATATAAACCTCTGTATGCCAGTCAGCGTGGCATACGGAAACTCAATGTTAAGCCTATGGGATTTTATATTAGGGGTGGGATAAACCTTCCGATTCAAACGAGATGGAATCGAGCTCTCACCCCATGTAAAACATGAATGGGTTTCTGAATTTACCTCACCCTTCACATTGACTAATGGGATAACATTTGTGACGTAATTCCCCATTGGATATTTTCCCTAAATATCTCATGAGCATTGAATATGAGTTCATAATGGTAAATCTATGGGGAAAAAATACCAGGAGTGAAATGATGTGCTTTACTTCATTGGCCGCTTGTATCTCTGCCCCGACTTGCACTTTTAGAACAAATTCTTTTACCAGTTTTACATATTTTTATTTTTTTTGGGGTAAGAATTTCTTTATTGAGCATGAAAAAGATACAATTGAGAGTTTGACATAAGTATTTGCGATAGTGAGCTCAATAAAGTGGCATAAGGCCTCAGCTTATTTATAAAGCTGGTCTTAACGGCCTTGCCGTGATTAACATGGGAGATCAAAAGTTTACTTACTTAATTTTAGAAACACAACAATTTCACATCTAACAGAGTTCTTCATATATATTCTGAATTCTGAACAGTATGAGAGGTATTTTGTGTTTTACTTGTAAATAGAGATACACCTATTTATATGGTAAATGATATATATTCAATTCTGTTATTTGTTATGTCAAACCAGATATTCTCTTAGGAATTACCTAATATGCTGCAGGGTTTGTCTAATAACATGACACAGGTATTCATTCAAAGGGGCAGTCTAATCAAACATGGATCCACATAATAAAGTGGTTTAAAGGCATACTGGACAATCAAGCTTGAAAATTAAAACCCATGTTATTTTCCTGAAACCAGAGTATGATGGTCTCTAAATGTTGTAGAACACATATCCACTTGAATTCGGGGGTCACCGTGCTAGTTTTTGATTTAGAGATCAATATTATGACAATTTTATAATGGAACATAAAGAAATTCTAAAAAGTTGCTTTTCACAAAGTAAATCCCATGTCATTTTCCTCAAACTTTCACAGAATATAGTTGATGTATAGGACTATACATTGAAGTTTTAAAATTCATAGGAATTCAAGAAAACTGTATTTTCCAGTACATTTCCTGTGTAAATCAAGCAAATGTTAACTGGCCTTTTGTACCTATTAGGATTGGATAAACTGAACAACATGTTAGATTTAGTCAATTGGCATCAGAATAAATCCAATGGAACGAGTTTTAATTGGTAATCGACAATATTTAAAAATCACCAGGTGGCGCCACCGTGAAATGTAGGATATGCCTTTAAAGCTGAAAATGAAACAGCTTGATTGTTTGTGAGGCTGATTTAACAATTACAACATGTCCCAACTCACAACATATAAGTTGTTTGAGTTGAATGATTGTTGACAGTTACCCTGTTTTGTATCAGAAATGTAGGGTTTTTTGTTTTTGTTGTTGTTGTTTTTTTAATTTCGTTAGGCCACTCAAAAAAACACAACTTGTTTCTCATCACCAAGCCATGAAAAATATGACGAGGGCGGTTTTCCCCCCCGCTATATCATAGATGGCTTTTGAAGTATTATAAAATAGGCTTCAGACGAACAGTAAAACCCCGCATAAGCGGACACCCTCCGATCCGGGCCAAAGTGGCCGCTTACACGGGGTGTCTCCTTATGCAGGGTTTCCAGATTTTTATTGGCTATAAATATAATACATCCTTGACATCAGGAGCTTTAATTTGAAGCTAAATGCACATACCTTTCATAATTTCTATTAAGGTTCATCTATGTAAAAAAAAAAAAAACTTCTAAAATCGTTTTTTCTGATGCGCATGGTGATGAGAAACAAGTTTTGTTTTTTTTAGTGGCCTTATTTATACTACATGATCTTCAGCTACAGAGCTGGTTTTAATGTTCAATTTTGGCATGAGAACATACAGAAATGTTGGTTCTCCCTGGTTTTTGTGGATACCTGGGGAATCAGTGTTGGGTTGAGGCAGAGATTAGTAAGCGCCATGAAAGATAGATCTGCTGGGAGAGTGGGGGAAGCCTGAGGCTGAGCGGTCAGACAGACACACTTACCAGACCTCCCCTCCCCTGGTCATTGAGAATCCCGTCACATACCCCACCCCGGGGACCCGAGAGACTGGCAGCTCCCCACTGTGACCAGAGGTGACATCTGGTGTGGGATGGCCGTCGATAAGGTCTAAACTGCAGATTAATGTCGACAGGCGGTTTAGGGACTGTCCATTTTAGGCCAAGCGTCCACCGACTACGATAGAAATTTAGACCGTGTCATTTAGCAATAAAGTAGAAATATTACATTTTCCGATAGACACTAATAGTTAACACTTACATTTTCAGATGGCCTTCCCATAGAAGTTAGCATGGTGACATGCCATTTTTTTTGCATTTTCTCTTTGCTGATATATAGATATTATATTATCCTGAGTTATTTGCAAATCTCAATAGAATTTAGAAATCACCCAACTACCAGCATTTGTCTATAATCAGCATTAATTTGTACCATATTTGTTGAGCTCATTTCTCTTATTCTACGGACAAAAAGCTCTTATCTTCATCCGGTGTCCTTCTTGATTACATTAGGACCACCCCGTGTAAGCAGTAACCCCGCGTTAACGGACACCTCAGCCCAGAACGGTTTCCTCTATTAGATGTTTATTTTAACCTCGCGTAAGTGGACACCCCACGTAAGCGGACACTTTGGCCCGTAACGGAGGGTGTCCGCTTATGCGGGGTTCTACTGTATACATATAAGTCTTCTATAGGTATTCACACTTAATAAATTTCATGTTTAAGAGAAAGTCAAAGTCTCTGTATATTAAGCCGGGTGTAAGGGAAACAAGAGCGAATGAAGAAACACTTCTGAAAACTGTTACACCTAACTGTCATGCCTTCCAGAGATCTGTTATGTTCAATGGAGCTCTACACTGGAATAGTACTCAGGAGGTGGGAATGGAAAGGCACCTACGCTCTTCTTCTAAATTTAATTTTAATGTCAGACAACCACATACTGAGTTTTACAAAAAATCACCTGCCTACAGAGGCTGTGTCCTATGGAATTCGCAGGACACAGAGATAAAGAAACTCCCGAACAAATCTGTCTTCAAAAACAGGGTAAAAATGCTCCCGCTCGTACCGAATGGTTGGCCTCTTCGAAGATAGGGAGAGGGGGGGAGAGTGAAATTGAATGAAAAAAGAAGGAAAGAGATGTAGAAACTTCTGATCGTTGGCCCCATTTAATCTTAAATATTTAATCCTAATTTAATTTTAAATTTAAATTTAATTTAAATTTAATCTAATCTAGTTAATTAAATTAGTCATATTTAATCATGCTAATCATGCTAATCATTTACTGATACTGAACTCAGATGTACCGACTATTTGTGGTCAACCCCATACTTGTGTTTCGTACCCCTTAACATCATGTACCTATTACCTACTCATCTGTCCTGTCAACCATTGACCATCATTCAATAATTACTGTAGTCATTGTTCTATTATACTGGTATGACTCTGTACATTAAACCTGATACTTATTTGATTGTAACACTTTACTTGCAATTGTTAGACATGATCTGGCCTGGATTGAAAACCAAATGTAATGTTTGAATCTATGACCAATAAACAAATAAAAAAAATCAAAACGAAATTTTAAGCCAGATATTCGCAATATAGATTCTTATGTAGTATTCAAAAACCTGACTAAAGGACTAATGCTCGGTAAGATACCTGCTTGAAAATAAGGTTGGATATTAGGGGATCTTCAACACCATGCAAATGGAATCATGTGCTTTTAGTTGGACTGGATGGTTGTCTATGAGTCAGGAAAAAACTCAACGGTCGTACTAGTATGTGAGGAAAAGGGAAGAGCATGAAAACTAGGCTTGTGAGGTCTTATGGTCACCCTGTTTTATTGTTGTCAATGTATTTTATATGAAAGGAAATACTATCAACAAGAATGACCAATTACCTGAACTTTGTAAAATTGATATGGAATCACTCTATGTTGATACTATGAAAACCACTTGTACTCTTTATCCTTTTTTTTTTCTTTTTTTTTTTTTTCAAAATTTCCTTTATTGATTTTTAGTACAGGAAGAAGTATTTCATGTATTCACAACATTTAACATAGTCAATAAAAGGGGGCGATTGACAATCAACTGTTATACGTGTATAGCTGGTTTTCATTGCCTGGCCCATGTTCCACTTATTTGTCCTACCCCAAATAAAAAACGCCATAGGCTTAACATGGGATTTGTTTATGTCACGGGTAGTGACATAAAGTGTTGTTTATGCCACTACTTTCTGATACTGAAAAAATATGGAAACGGGGTAGGATAAAATCTAGACGCCACTCGTTTGAGATTGAGTTTATTTATGCCACTCATTTTGTTGGCTCCGTAATTTCACTCGTCTTCGACTTGTGAAATTATGGAGCCAACAAAATGCGTGGCATAAAGAAACTCAGACACAAACTCGTGACGTCCCTTAATAATATTGGACAACAATAAAAGAATGTTCTGAAAAAAAGATACGATGGGATGCCATGGTACTCCACTGTATGCTCAGGAAATATTGATTCAGATATAGTCAAGATTAATGCATGCATACGGAATCCTCCATGATCTTTCTCGGAAGTTGTTTCTCCTGATTTATTATACCTCTAGATTCGTCCTCCTCGTAAAAAAGGGACAGAGACCTGAACCATTCATGACTGATTGTAAGAGGTTTTCTCCTCGAGCATGGGAAAACCGAGGTCTTAAAGGCTACTTCTTTTTTTGTTTTTTGTTTATTTCGACCAGTTCTGCCACGAATGGGCAGATCTTCCACTGGAAGCATAAGGCAACAATACATGGTGATACATTACACTTCATGAACGTACTATACACCTATGCTTCAAAATACTTCAAATACCAACCTCTGCTATGCAAGTGGTAGTTGAGCCGTACCACCATACTGTGCTGGTATGGCGCCGTACCATCATACTTTGAAAGCTTGATCTTATTGGTTAAGACAGAAATATGTAAATAAATAGTAAACAACCAAAATTCGGGCAAAGAAATCAAAGAGGAAATTAATAAATGACATTATGAAAATATTAATACCAAAGAAAACAATTTTCAAACAATTTGAATTTTATTTACGAGATCTCGGCTATGAACATCCACATGGTGTGTAGCAGAAAACAACCTTCGCCCTCCCAAGCGAGTTCGATTTGTGCTTCGAAGTCTTCTTATTTTGGTGAGTTTTTGAATATTTACAGAAATCTATAGGTGTATAGTACTCCTACGTTGTTTCTTTTGCTAAATCTACCGCATTCGCTCTACGACCTCATGCGGTAGATTTAGCGAAAGAAACGCGGTACGAGGACCCGTCCCAATTAGGTTAACTAGTTTCCCTTAAATACCATTATATCCATACTTTTCATCTTATGACTAAGCAAATAATGTTAATGAGATGATTATGAATGTGGATGATGTGAAGTCATCTCTAGGTAACTTATAATCAACAAACAACTATCGGCCGCTATGCATAGATGAGTTTCGCCACTCATACATCGACAATAAACCCTTCACTCGTGATTTGAAACCTTTCTTTTCTTAGTGTCGGTTTTTTTATATTCAGTAGATAAAGCATCCCATTTCTTAGAGCCCCTATAGTGAGGAGATTTGCTCTATGCGGAGTCCAATACATCGTAGGAGAGTTTTTTTTTATTAGGTTTTATTGACCTTTCTCCTCCTGGTGCAATAAGCCGATACAATCGTGTTACATGTTTTGATACAAAACTCAACATAGTCAGCATGGATATATTAAAGGCATATCCTACAATTCACAGTGGCGCCACCTGGTGATTTTTGAATAATGTCAATTATTAGTCAAAACTGATATCTAGGGATTCATTCTAATTCTAAATGAGTATTTTTATAATTTTGTCCAGTTTATCCAATCGCAATAGGTAAAATAGGCCAATTTACATTTTGATTTACATAGGAAATATGGCTTTCTTCAATTATCTCAAAAACAAGGACGGTGACCTATGATTTCTAAATAATTAATAAGTAGTACTATATACGTACTATATTCTGTGAAAAATTTATGAAAATGACATGGGTTTTACTATCTGAAAAAATACTTTTCAGAATTTCTATATATTCTTATATAAAATGATCATCATATTGATCTATAAATCAAAAACTAACAAGGCGACCCCCGCTTTTATATGTTAGATATGTGTTCCACAACACTTGGAGATCATCATATCAAGTTTTCAGGAAATTGACTTGGGTTTTCATTTTCAAGCCAAATTGTCTGACATGCCTATAAGGGGATGAATGGGGCTCTGATTGTGTAATAATGATGAGATGAATGATAGTTCATTTCAATATTGATCAAGTACAGTGATAGAAGAAATTGAATAATTTGCTTGAAATTATCTTTGCTTTTCATTCTAGGTATCTCTAACTTTCTTTCTGCTGCCGGGATTCTAAAGGCTACAGGGTCAATATGGATTTTTTTATTGCCTCATTGCAAAACTGAAGGACAAATATCTTATTACCCATCGTACACAAAGACCCCATTGTATACATACACAATATTGACTGGTTTCAGATACAAGTGGCCGTATGCTCCGAGGAGTTGATGCGTAGTAATATACAAGCGTATGCGAGGATATTGTGCAGAGTCAACTCCGAGGAGCATATAACCGCTTTTATCTGAAACCAGTCTATATTGTATTAATTACCCACCTTGTCTGGACAAGTAGCATGTCCATATCAGTTCGTTTTAGTTATGCACTATTTTTCCGTACGCACTATTTTTCCATATGCGCCATCCGAAGCATACAATATATCCGTATGTGCTGGGTATGTCCATACAAACTCCCTATGTGTTTTCTATGGACAGTTTGTATTAGGTGGATAATAAAGGAAAATAGTCCCTTTATTTGTGCTGTAGAGCAGAGATATATTGCATATTGGTAAACCCTTTAATATAGCAATTTCTGGGACTAATATACTCGAGAGGAGGGATAATAAATACAACAAATGCTAGTGTTGTGGAGAGGCGGCTCTGTTATGTTGCTTGACGCTCGTGTATTACTACGCATCAAGCCCTCATGGTTTACGGCCTCCTGTCCACAAAACCATTAATTATTGTCTATGTAATGAATATCACTGGTGGTAGATGAAAACCAGCATGTATATTGCAGAGTTCAACCAGCATAGATAAACATTAAAAAGAAGATAAACCACTGCACAAAAACGACTAGATTACATATGAATGCGCCCGGCCTATATAAGTATGACTATTGTGTATACAAGGTCGTCCTATTCCCCGCGTATATACACCTCATATGTTGGCGTATATAAGCGTCCAGTGAAGAGGGCTTCACTGAGGGCGGGTGGCGGGAGGTGGCTGGGGGTAGGGGGGTGGGGGGGGGGGGCGGCAGGGTAGGTTTTCCTATACTTCTACCAACACAAACGGGCGGGAGGCAGCAAGGGGAGAGGATATTTCCTCTCATATATGCCGGGTGTGAAATACAGTAAAGACACGTCCTTATATAAACCCTGTGTGTATATATATGAAAACAAGTCAATATTCAGCCACTACATGCACTTCCGCGATGGCGTATATATAGATTGAATGGTGGTTTTCGTGCAGTGAACCCAAGCCATATTTTTCAATAGTGTTTCACATATTGCCATAGATTGAATTTGGATAGCCAACCAAATTAGTGATGCGGGCTTATCAGGCACATACAGAGAGTAGTTGATTTGATGACGGTGTTTAACTCACAGCTCACAGACCACAAGCTGGATGATGTATTCAACAAGCTGTGGTTTTGTGGACAGGCGGCTCTGTAAACCACTCGAGGTTGATGTCAACCACTACATGTCAACCCCTCGTGGTTTACCGCTGTCTGCCCACAAAATCATTGATTATTGTCTTTGTATATCATTACATACCTATGGCCGAACATCCACCAACCACGACAAGGCTACGACAAGCGGCGACAAGAAAGTTCCCATCGCCGCTTGTCACAGCCTTGTCCTAAGAAGGGGGGCTTTAGAGGGTGCGTCCACCAACCACGACAAGGCTACGACAAGTGCCAATCGCAGCCTTGTCGCAGCCTTGTCGTGAGAAGAGCAGTGTCGGGACAGCGGTGTCGAGGCGTGTCGTAGACGTTGCCGGTTTCCGTAAAAAAGGCGCGCATGGTTCCGACACACTACGACAGTGATATCGAGGAAACCACAACACTTCATGACAAAGGTCCAGTCGTAGCAGAAATCGAACATGTTCGATATTGTCGTGGCCTTGTCGGAGGGCCTCCGACAAGCTTCATGTCATAGCCTGTTGTGGCCTTGTCGTAGCCTCTTGTCGGGAACTAGGGTCCACCAACCACGACAAGGCTACGACAGGCCTTCCAATCGTACAGCTGTCGTGGACCTTGTCGGAAAGCCGTTGTCGCAGCCCTGTCGTGGTTGGTGGACCCACCCTCTTGTACGACAACATTGTCGGAGGGTGTCGGGAAGTGCACGCTCCACAGAAATTTACTATCGTTGACCTCTACGACACGCTCCCGACACGCCATGACACTCCATGGCAAAGGTCCAGTCATAGGAAAAATCGAACATGTTTGATTTTTTCGTAACCTTGTCTTAAGGCTCCCGACAAGCTTCCAGTCACAGCCTGTCGTGGCCTTGTCAAAGACTCTTGTCGGGAACTGGGGTCCACCAACCACAACAATGCTACGACAAGCCTTCCCATCGTGGGGCTGTCGTGGACCTTGTTGGAAAGCCATTGTCGTAGCCTTGTCGTGGTTGGTGGACGCCCGCCTTTAGGGCTGGTGTCCACTGAGCTCCCGATACGCTCCGATTTGCCCTACGATGCATCGCCCGATAAAAAATACGAAATCGCGTCATAAGGGCAGCTGACCATGTCTCTGCATTTAGGCACCGATACAAAACAGACGTCTACGATTTGGTACCGATGTAAGAGCTGTATCGTAGGGTCTCTATGAAATTTCAACATGTTTTAATGGCGATGGCTTATCGGGAGCATTGCAGAGTATTGTTTAGGGAAAATTCCTCTCACGTGTGAGATACTAATAATAGAATTATCAATTTTTTTGTATTTGACAGACGATACATTTGTCCGTATGCCCTGTGCATATCGCGACCATGATCACCATTTTCTAACAGTCAACCCCTTACGATGCTTGGTGGATTGGCATGTCTAGACATATATCTACGATATTGCACCCTCGGTATGTCTCCGATATTTGTTTTTTGTATCGGAGCCATATCGGTAGGTCTGAATTCAGTGGTAGTAGGTGGACACCAGACCTCATAATACTTTTATTTTTTTCGCCTAGAGACTAGGGGAAATTGATATTTGTTGCTTCCGCAGTTATTTGTCCGATGATGCTATGCAGTATGGCTTCCTTCCGCTTCCGTGGACGGGCCAGGCTATTTTTAGAGCGTGCTTGCACGTGCTAAATACATCATCTAGAGGTTAGAGGGGTCCATATAGACTTTCAGGGTACTGCATAGAAATTATCCCTTCACTATCTGTGTGTTATTCACTGTGATATTGAGAACAGAGCAGGAAGGTAGTGTCTCAGGGTCTTAGAGGCATGCCCAGCTGACCATGACCAATCACTCAAGACCAAAATACCTCAAGACCCATTGCTGCTTGATGTGTTTGGATCCAAGATAGGCAGTTGCAGAAATGGCAAGTTGACTGGGTGCAATTTGGCTACAGAAAACTATCCATAGGCTAAGTCTAATGCAAACCTTTTAATTGTTATTCATTTTGACTGCACGCTCATTCATCTAGGATGAATATACTATTAGCTCCTAGTCTCTCTAGCCTTCCTTCTGTTTTTAGGCCCGCAACAGAGAATCAACCTCTCTCTGCCTCTCTCATCCCTCTCATATGATCTCATACTCCCTAAGTCATATTCTGTACTCTCAATACGCTCTATGGAGAACAATTCTCTGCCAACTAGGCTTAGAGCCTTGAGAATCCACTGACCTGCCTCCCGTGCTAAAGACGTACTTCAATGCACCCAAAGATTCCTATGATCTCAATGATGCCACCTAGCGGGAATACTGTGTGCCAGTGGATTCTCAATGCTCTAAGCCTAGTCGTTAAGAATTGTTCTCCCATAGAGTGCAGTGAGAACCTTGTACAGAATACGACTTAGAGAGTGTGAGATCTTATGAGAGGGGTGCACCATTGACAATGTTGCCTGTTTAATGTTTCACTGTCTTGTTTAACCTCCTGTAATATCTAATTGGGATTGTATAACCGTGTCTGAGTCTATCTAATGTAATGATACACTGGTACCAGGTAAAATAGAGGACTATCTGGAAAATATATGTCTTGATATCGACAATAATCAATGTTTTTTTGTGGACAGGATGCAGTAAGCCACAAGCGAGTATATTATGACGTCAACCTTGAGTTGTTTACAGAGCCGCCTGTCCAAATAACCATCGTTTGTTGCATTTATCGTCCATCTTTTCGTACATATACGTTATATATACGCCTGACTCTGTTGTAAGAAATGCCACTATCAAATAATTCCGATCTCTACCAATTGGGGACACCACTGTAGTGTATCTCATTTGCCATTAGTCATTAAGTCCCTGGTAAATAGAAAATTCAATGTTATATCATCAATTTTGATTATAAAATCATTCTAAAACCCTAATAAGTGTCATTGTATTGATTACATATAAAAAACCTAGCTTGTCTTGTCTTTTTTACTTTTTTTTTATGATTATACTTTCTAAACACCATGTATCTATGGACTCAGTCTATCTATGGTTGCAGTCGATGTTGGTATAACAGCTGCCGCAGGCCGCTGCCACTAAAGGCCCGTTTCCATTGGCCGACGAAATGTGTGTAGATTTTTTCAGTTACCCAGAAAGTCTGTCGGTGGTGCCACTGACTGCGCGTAGGTAAAGAAAAATCGGTGAGGGTTGTAGATTTCATTCAGTGACCAAGCTTTATCTCAGTGGTGGGTGGTGCCATATTGCATAATCTAAGCAGAGAAAGTCGTGGGTTGTTTCACGAGCTGGATCGTTTCCATTGACCGATATGGGGTCAGTAGTGCCAAACGTCTGTCGGGGGTTCCTGACAGTAGATCGGTGACGGGAGATCGGCCAATGGAAACGGGCCTTAAAGGCCCGTTTCCATTGGCCGATCTCCCATCACCGATCTATAGTCAGGAACCACCGACGGACTTTTGGCCATGCTGACCCAAAATCGGACAATGGAAACGATCCAGCTCGTGAAATGACGCACGACTTTTTCTGTTTAGTTTATGCAATGTGGCACCACTCACCACTGAGTGAAAGGTTGGTGGCTGAGTGAAATCTACTACTCTTGTAAATCGCACAGTCAGTGGCACCACCAACAGACTTTCTGGGTAACTCAATAGATCTACACCCTTTTCGTTGGCCAATGGAAATAGGCCTTATCATATCTGCCGCCGGTGTGGCTTTGACACCTGTTGCTTTGACACCTGTCTGCACACAGCCATGTGCCCGCCCTGCTTTAAAATAATGTTTAGATAATGTGTGTAGGCAGAGGCCTAATCCTACCATACACAATGTGCGTGGGCGGAGGTTAGGCAAGGGGTAAACAAACATTTATGCAAGTTGAAATACATGCGTTTGGACATACTTACGCCACACAAACTAAGGCGTATACAAAAGTAAATGACTGAATATAGCATGACATATATATACGACAAGGAAATAATTTATCAATGTACATGAAATCTTTAGGAAATGTAGCTATAACATCAAAATCAATATTAGTAAGCTAAAATAAGTGAAATATTATTTATTATCAATAATATCACGTGATGGAACATCAAATTATGACTTTATCTAAAAATGTGTTCTTTTTCTAGAAATTTTTTCACTATCACTAGCACCCGTCCTTATGGTGACAGCTCTGTCACAGGTGGCCTTCCTTAAAAGGTTAAGAGTGATCTCCTAATGTTAACCTTGAGGGAAAAAATACCAGGGTTGCTATAAACGTTTCAAACCGAATTTGCTTTCAGAGTTGTGTTAAGCTGCTGAATGCCAGTATAAGGAGTGTGTATGAGCATACTCGGCGCATACAAATACATCTACCTGATACAAAGTGTTCCTAGAAAACACATAGGGAGTGTCTATGGACATACTATGCGCATATATACACAATATTGACTGGTTTTAGATACAAGCGGTTGTATGCTCCGAGGAGTTGACGCGTAGTAATATCCGAGTGTATGCGAGGATATTGCGCAGAGTCAACTCCGAGGAGCATACAGCCGCTTTTATCTGAAACCAGTCTATATTGTATTTATTATCCACCTTTTCTGGGCAAGTGGCATGTCAATATCAGTTCATTTTAGATATGCACTATTTTTCCGTACGCACTATTTTTCCGTATGCGCCACCCGGAGCATACAACATATCCGTATGCGCCGGGTATGTCCATACAAACTCCCTATGTGTTTTCTATGGACACTTTGTATTAGGTGGATAATAAAGATAGATCCATCTAATACAAAGGGTCCATAGAAAACACATGGAGAGTCAAAGGGAGTGTGTATCACCATACCCGGAGCACACAGATATATTTACCTGTACAAAGCCTCCTTAGATAACACATAGGGAGTGTGTCTGAACATACTCGGTGCATACACATATATCCACCTAATACAGATTGTCCATAAAAACACATAGGGAGTGTGTATCACCATTGCCAGGGCATACAGATATATCCACCTAATACGAAGTGTCCATAGAAACCAAATAGGGACTGTGTATCACCATACCCGGATGGTACAGATATATCCACCTAATACAAAGTGTCCATAGAAAACACATAGGGAGTGTACATCACCATTGCCAGGGCATACAGATATATCCACCTAATACGAAGTGTCCATAGAAACCAAATAGGGACTGTGTATCACCATACCTGGATGGTACAGATATATCCACCTAATACAAAGTGTCCATAGAAAACACATAGGGAGTGTGCATCACCATTGCCAGGGCATACAGATATATCCACCTAATACGAAGTGTCCATAGAAACCAAATAGGGACTGTGTATCACCATACCCGGATGGTACAGATATATCCACCTAATACAAAGTGTCCATAGAAAACATATAGGGAGTGTGTATCACCATACCCGGATGGTACAGATATATCCACCTAATACAAAGTGTCCATAGAAAACATATAGGGAGTGTGTATCTACATGCCCGGATCATACAGATATATCCACCTAATACAAAGTGTCCATAGAAAACACATAGGGAGTGTGTATCACCATACCCGGAGCATACGGATATATCCATCTAATAGAAAGTGTTCATAGAAAACACAAACAAGGAGTAAGAGCTAACTGAGCAAAGACTTGCTCCTGCTGGAGTAAGGTTGGGTGCCGGAGGCTTCAACCCGCGAGGGTGGAGTCACCTACTATAGACATACTATACGGAAACTGGCTTACTGTCTTCGTACGTCAAAAATATGCGGTGAAATTATTGATCAGATACATCCCGATGCCGAAGGCAGAGGGATGTATCTGATTGATAATTTTACCAAGTATTTTGACGTACGAAGACGGTCAGCCCGTTTTTGTATTATTATATACCTAAAAATGGCGAAATTATAGCTAGTCACGTGATCACATATCCCGTACGTCACAGTGTGACGTACGGCTATATATACGTCATGGGTAGCAGCGGGCAGTATGCGTGGTTCATACAGCCATAGGTATATAATAATACATGAAGACTCTCAGTGCTGTGAGTTGCCTACAGACCGACGTGTGAGTAACTAACTCTCAGTGGAGAGAACACAGAACGCATGGACTGCTACTATAACATTCAACCAGGAACACTATGGTACTTGACTATATCCATCAAAACAGGAACTGAAGTGAACAACTGCAGGAACGATGTGTATTAAGACTGATTGAAGGAAACAGAACATTTCGGACAATAAGCCAAAGTTTAATATTAAGAAGGTATGACATAGTCAACGAGACTAAAACATCGCATTGGATACTATTGCCTGTAATCGCATAACACAGATTGCTCTCAGGAGATTAAAATGATTAAATTGACTTGCAGTGTTCGCCTTTCCTCCTATCAGGTCATCGGGATGTGAGGTCACCGTGTCTCGGTGACTCTGCTAAGCAAGTAATTCTATCCCCTTTTAGTCTACAGAAGCAGGAAGACATTAGAAATAGGAAGTTGATTTAGCTACCCTAATAACTACTGAAGGGTCCTTAATCACACCCTCTCTATGGTGCAACTTAATACAAATGTCCATATAAACCAAATAGGGAGTGTGTATCACCATACCTGGATCATACAGATATATCCACCTAGTAAAAAGTATCCATAGAAAACATATAGGGAGTAAGTATCACCATACCCAAAACATACAGATATATCCACCTGATACAAAGTGTCAATAGAAAACACATAGGGAGTGTGTATGGACATACTCGGCGCATACGGATATGCTGTAGATGCCGATCGCATACGGAATAGTGCGTACAGAAATATGGGTCATTATTTAAACGAACTAATATCGGATACCATCTGTCTGGAAAACATAGATAATAGCTGAAATATAGACTTGTTCCAGATAAAAGCAGACATATGCTCCTCGGAGTTGACTCTACACAATATCCTTGCATGCGCTCGGATAATACTACGCGTCAACTCCTCGGACCAGTCAATATTGTGCATGTATTTGGGGATATTGAAGGGTTATTTTCCAGATAATAGCGGTATATAATTCTCAGAGTAACATTATGTTCAGAATAGCTTTTTACAACCACAGCTAGGTCTAGTCTGTGAATGAGATACAAAAAACAACTCCCCCAGATAGAATCAGGGAACTGTTTCCATACAGAACTCCTAGAATGAGGCGATGGAGAGATAACATAGTCTCTAGTTCTCTCACCACTCATACACAGACATTATCCAGAACAGTATCTATGCTGAAGAGGGTATTACACTGAATCTACATCTATGAAACATTATCGGATATCTATCCAATCGGTCCTTTCATCCAGCTATGGTGAGGACACCGATACACAAGTTCCATTCCTAGTTATTTCTCTCGCCGGTTTGTTCTACATGACATACTCCTGACATCCCCTCTCCAAGTGTGATTATTTGTTTGTCTTTTCTCCGAAGCAATTCAAAGGTTTTTCCCCATCTTTCAAGTAGCATAATTTTACATGTAAGTAAGGGTATATTTCTCACAAGTCGCTAAGGATCTAGGATGTGCTAAATCAGCATTTTTTTATCTGGACTGCATGAAAACACAAATCTGGTGTTTTTGTGGGTTTCATTTTCATAGTTGTGAATATTTCCGTGCAGATTATTTATGTCGGTGGTTAAAGTTATATTTTACCTGATGCTAAGCACAGTAAAATTTATAACTTGGTCAACTGGGACTGTGGATAGGAGGGGTCAAACAGCTTTTAAAAGTGTTTTGAATTATGTAATCAATGTAGACCTCCATTTATTCAGGTCTCAAAACCTGTTGTTCATATAAGAAGGTAAAATCTTCCGTGTTGGGAGATTCACTCATACCAGCTAACCGCTGATGTCCCCCCCAAAAAAAAGAATTTAAAAAAAAAGAATTAAAAAAAATATATATCATCTACACATATTGTTAGCATACCCAGGACATTTGGAAGATCTCTAGAAATTTGAGCTACTCTCTGTTTAATTCTATGTTAATCACTGTAAGCAATGAGATGAATTTTTTCGAGACCGATGTGTAGGTTATGGTTCTGGAGTTTTTTCCACTTCAAAATGGTTACTTGTGAAAACTGCGGAATATTTCTCAGAAATCAAGAAGGACAATCTCCGATGTAAGGCTGACATTACGGGCCTTCGTTTGGAAGTGTCGACCTTAACTTCAATGGTGGCAGAGTTGAAATTGCTACTAATCGGCAGTAGACAAGATGGCGGCCACAGGATTGGTGAAGGTGCCGGCGCCAGAGAAATACGAGGAGCGGAAGCAAGTGCCGGAATGAATTATTAATTATCTATTACTATTCATATTATGTGTACATCGATGTTATGTTTAGTCACTCTAGGCAATCAACAATTTTGACATATATATATATCATATATAATATATACATTATATATGATATATATATATTTATATAAAATTAATATTATATACGATATACATGTTGCTTGTTAATCTCTCCACAGAGACAATTCCATGAGCTTTAGGTCCCACTATATCGTCTATCTATATTATTTTTTTTAGAAATGATGCCTTGGTTGTCTAAGACATATAGGCGGCCATTTATTTTTTTATATTTAGAGGGCTAAAAAAAAAAATTGCAGCTTGGTAAAATTATTTCATTAAATTTACAGCCAGAAATTGACTTAAAAGCGTGTCTTACCAAATTTAACTGAAAAATGCCCCAAGAATCCTATTTAGCTGGTTCTAATTCTAGTCTATATGATCCTAGAAAGTCCCAAACCTAAAAGCCATATGACAAGTACTATATTAAAACTGGATGAGTTTTAATCTTGGCCACCATATGCCACGACTGGAGTTTGGCGTAGTGACTTCATGAGGCAAAGCCGAGTGAAGTCTGGAGCCAAAACCCCAGGAGTGGCATGCGGTGGCCAAGATTAAAACGAATCAGGTTTTAATTTTATCCTACCCCATCTCCTATATCTTGGAATATTCTGTGATAACAATCCTGTATGCCACTAGTGACATATAAAACTCCGTATGCCAGTCAGCGTGGCATACGGAAACACAATGTTAAGCCTAAAGGATTTTATATTAGGGGTAGGATAAATTATATGATTACGCATCGTTACAAATGAGTAACGCTTACCTCTGGATATTCAATAATTATCTTTTCTTGCTACTTCGTTGTGTATAGAATCTATCATCTGAGTCGACCATATACATAATACAGACTGCCATCGGTGCGGCAGGACCGAAGAGCCATGGATGAAAAAGTGTGGCGAAGTGAGCAACATCCTTCTCTTAGGGACCAGGATATAGGCTCAATCTATCAAACTGTAAGTCATGTGTCTGGTAGGCAGCTGTGTCTAATGGTGCTAATTAAGAGCAGATTTTAGATGTTTTACTCATTATCATGGATGGATCTCTTTTTCTTAATTTCCTGTTTTTTTCTTGTAGAAGAATATATACATCGTATGGTTTCCATCTAGATCAGGCATTCTAGAGGCCCGTTTCCATTTGCCGATTTCCCGTGACCGATCTACAGTCAGGAACCACCGACAGACTTTTGGCACTGCTGACCCAATATCGGTCAATGGAAACAAACAACGTCGTGAAATGCCCCACGACTTTTTTTGCTTATATTATGCAATGTGGCACCACCCACCACCAAGTGAAAGCTTGGTCACTGAGTGAAATTTACTACCCTCAGTGATTTTCCTATACCGACGCACAATCAGTGGCACCACCGACAGACTTTCTGTGTAACTCAAAACGTCTAAGCAATCTTCGTTGGCCAATGGAAACGGGCCTTCAAGGCATTTATCATTGGCCGATGAAGATTTTTTAGTTCTTCTAAAAGCCCATTTCCATTTTGCGTCAGTTTTAGCACCTCTTATGTCGTGGCGTGTGTCGGCACTGTGGTCACCTTTTTATTTTTGTAAAACCGGTTCTGACACACTGCAACAGAACACTTCCAACAGAAGTACAATTTGAGAAATTATATCCAGCCTTATTGTAGCCTTGTTGGAGAGTGTCAGAAGTGGTGGGAGCCCAGTTTAAAGGATGGCGTCCATCAACCACGACAAGTCTATGACAAGCGCCAACAAGAAAGTTCCAATCGGTGCTTGTTGCAGCCTTGTCGTAAAAAGGGGGGCTTTATGACAGTTTTGTTGGGGAGTGTTGGAAAGTGCACGCTCCACCAAAATTAATTATCATGCCATGACACTCCACAACAAAGGTCCAGTCGTAGGAAAAATCGAACATGTTCGATTTTGTCGTAACCTTGTCGGAAGGCTCCCGACAAGCTTCCCAGTCATAGCCTGTCATGGCCTTGTCATAGACTCTTGTCGGGAACTGGGGTCCACCAACCACGACAAGGCTATGACAAGTCCTCCAATCGTAGGGCTGTCGTGGACCTTGTCGGACTGCCATTGTCGTAGCCTTGTCGTGGTTGGTGGACGTCCGCCTTAAGGGCCAGCGTCATCCTACTACGATATGTCTCCGATATGCTCTACGATGGACCCCCCGAGAAAAAACCAAAATCGCGTCGGAAGGTCACCTAGTATCATGGCAGTTGACCACGTCTCTGCGATTAGGCACCGATGAAAAATGGGGGTCTACGATTTGGTACCGATGAAAAACGTGTATCGTACGGTCTGTACGACATTTCAACATGTTGAAACGTCAGTGGGTAATCATGAGTATCGCAGAGTATTCTGCTGGGGAAATCAGTGTTGCGTGGAAACCACTGATCAGAAAATTATGAGATTTTGGAATTAGATAAGAGATATATATATTCATATGCCCTATATATCTGGTGATGTTTTATTCGGTTAAAGTGTCTCAAATCAATATTTTCTTACTAGAACTTGGAACAGAGCTTTTAGTGCATGGAAAAAAGTACATTATTGTTCTATGTCTCCTGGGAAACATTATCAATGCAATATTTTCTGAATTATAGTGTATCGTATATCTAAAGATGCAGATAACACCTCAAGATATGCACTTCTGCACTGGTAATATCATGGGGCATATATATTTTCTTGTAGAAGAATTATCGTTGATATACATTGTATGGTCTCCATTTTAATCACGCATTTTAAAGGCCCGTTTTCACTTGCAGATGAAAATGGTGTAGATTTTTCTAGTTCTCCTAAAAGCCCATTTCCATTTTGTCTCAGCAGTGGTAAAGGTCCGTTGGTGGTTCCTGACTGTTTATCGGTGATGACCAATGGAAATGGGCTTTTAGCACTGCACGAAAACCACTATTTTACACATATGTACGCCATCACGATAACGCACGTATCGGCTGTATCGTGGCTTGTTTATACTTGTATACAGCTGTTATACGCGTCTGCATTTCGGGCGTCTACGAGACAGTTTCCATATGTAGACGCACGCGACTTGGCTGTCTTTCACGCCTGGCATATTTAAGATAAAACATACTCTGCATACGTATATATGATACCAAAAAAAAAAATTGCGACCCGCGGCCCGCCCCGTCCTGTGGGTGTTGGTAGAGTATGCACCAACACTGACCCGCCACCCGCGACCTCCCAACCCCACCCCCTACCGCCCCCCCCCCCCACCACCCCAAGCCACCCCCAGCCAGCCTCAGTGAGAAGCCCCCGCTGCCCGCCGGCCACCATCCACCGCCCGCCGCCAGCCGCGTTTGTACAGGTTGACTCAGTGGGAAACCCTCCCTCACCCCCCCACGCCCGCCCATGCCCGCCGCTGCCCGCCGCGAGGTGTTATGGTGTCGGGTGGGGGTCGGGTACACATGTGCAGCCGTATTCACACTTGTGCGGCCGCTTTCACACCTGTGCGGCCGTATTCACAGGGGGTAAGATGATTTCATGATTCAACCTCAAGTCTGAAGAGGGTCCTTATATAGTAAGACTGATTGTCCACACATTGAAATGGTGTTTGGAAGTAAGATCTATTAGAAAAACAATTAAAAAAACAATATAATGCAAGGTTTACTATGTGTAATTAATCAATTTATACTTAATTAGGTTTTTATAAAATAAATTGGTAATATAAAATTGCAATTTTCATATAATACAGACTTGGATGGTTAATGGAAAATGAAATATGCTACCACTGATGTCCCCAAGTGGCAGAGGTCGGAATTATTGGATAGTGGCGTAAATAAATAGAATGAGGCGTATATATGACGTATATAAGATCGCACCATGGACACGTATATAAGCCACTAGATAAGGCATCTACGAGACGTCTAATAGGTCGAACTTGTAGATGCAAAATCGTACTGATAAACGCGTTTCGCATACATATGTAAAGTGGTAAGTTTCGTGCAGTGTAGGAGAACTAAAAAAATCTACACTGTTTTCGTTGGCCAATGGGAATGGGCCTTAAGGCAAGTCAGACCATCTCTGCCTGTATTCTATAAACAGGAAAAGGTTGAAGGTGACATTTGCAACCATAGTATCCAAACAAAATTAATTTCACTGCAAGTTTTCTTTACCATTTACGTTTTTCTCCAATAATACAGTTTTAAGATGATTTACAGTTGTGAAACCGAATGTAAAAAATTGTTTTGTTTGAAGTTTCTTTAGTATATTTTATCGTTGCCTAGTAGTATACGGCTTCAGTATCTTTATTTCATAATAAGGCCAGGCGTCCACTTACTACGATAGAATCATAGATGTCACGATATGGCACCAATACAAAATGTCAAAATCGGTGCCATATCGGGAAGGTGCAAAATTGTAGACGTATGTCTAGACAAGCCAATCCATCATGCGTTGTATGGGTTTTTTATCGGTGTCTAATCGCAGAAACGTGGTCAACTGCCCCGATATTAGGTGACCTTCCGACGCGACTTTTACTTTTTTATCGGGAGGTGCATCGTAGACCATATCGGTGCCATATCGTAGTAGGTGGATGCCGAGAATAACGTCGTCTTAAATGTAAATAAACGGAATACGTTAGATTCACTAACCACACAACAAAAATGCCAAATCGCCAACGTTTGGACCAACTACATGCAGGCCTTCCTTTGAAACCTATATAAAACCTACATTTCAACTGTTTAGCCTATATCTAACGTATCCTATAAACCTATAAACTTATGTTTTTTTCAATGACGTGCAGATTGATGTATAAGGGAAATTTTTGAAGTTTACCTGGCACAAAGTCAGATTTTCAAATGACAAAAATTTCACATTATCAACATGTTTAAGAGATCATAAGATACAAACATCCTAATTATACTTATGATCTTAATATCGGAACGAGACAGAATGCGGCCTCAACTTTGAGGATTGTCAAGCCGAATACACAGGTATACATACGAAGCCCAGAGTATATATGTGGAACAAATTGGAATGCTCTCCCAGCTATTGTACGGAATACGAAAACTTTGCAAGAGTTTAAAAAACTGTCGAAGCAAACAATGTTAAATACCATCCCGTAATTATATCCCAAATGTGTACTTAGACTACTAGAGCTCCAATGTCAATATTGTTTTCATCTCCCTGCCGGATTACTGACTCAATATAATTTCACTACGCTTATTTGTGTCGCAAAACCTATATTGGGATATGGAATATAATTGAGCGATAATCATAAGGCCGGATGGTACGCCATGGTACGCCCTAGTACCCCTTACCATTATCCTGTTGTTGTTGTTATATGGGATTGGCCCCCGATTGAAACCAGCCATATGCACCTGGCTGACCGAGACCATCTTTATTGTCAAATGGATGATAGAACTAAATTATTGTTTCCATTCCATCTATCATTATATCATTCCTTGTATATACGTTATATATATTTCCTACCAAGATGAAATTTGTTAACGGTGAACATGTATCCCGGTTTATATGATTGGTCAGAATAACTGCAATGCAGAGACCAATTTATGTACCTCTATACAGTACCAAATAAAAAAAAAACAAAAAAAAAACTGTAAAACGGGCAAATTGTAATAACTACTGGAGATTTAATAAAGATAATGTTGAAAAAAAAAATGGAAAAAAAAGAATATTAAAAAATCAACAGTTTGTATGACTTTTTGTCAGGCATGTATGTCTAACCGGATGGGCCAGACACCCTTGCGTCGCGTAAATGAGAACTAGATTAACATTTTTAGAAATTAAGAACTGAAGATAAGTGAATCGCTATATTTTGACTCCATCATGGTGAATATATTAATATATAAAAACCCTATAAAACCTATGTTTTTTACCTTAAAAACAATGTAAAAACCTATCTTTTGATTTTCAACTCCTATTAACTAACCAATATTGAGGAAGAGTGGTACTGGGAGGCCTGCACTTGCTAAAAGGTATTGATCTTTCAAGGCTGGATATATTTCAAATACCCACTGATAGGAAACGTCTTGTAGAACGTCAATGTTCACGCTAAATTACTCTACCTCGGCACTGTGGGTGGCGTTTCCTACGCTACCGGCGCCTACTCTTCCCTAAGGAGGGGAATCTAGTAGGTGGGAGTCACGGAAGTCACATCGTGGCATTTTGTCATCCTTTGCCCACAACCTGGCAAACATCCTGAGCAAGAAAAATGGTTTTTCATCAGGATACGAAAGCGGGAAAGATCATGGCATGTGACAAGTCGCTTTCCTTCATATGATGGAAATAATCGTCTTGTATCATAGCTTTAGATTCGTTTAGCTGAAAGATAACTTTCTTTCGATAATAAAAATACATCGTGTCTTATCTTTTCGTTTACTTGCAGCATTGTCATTGCGCATGTAGAGAAATAAAGGAGTCTTTTTTTCTGCAAGTATTTTTGGTTAAAATACATATATATTTTTCCCTACAAATATGTTAGGGTGCCTTGTTATACTGCCAATTATACCTGTACTAACGATTATTGTGATGCTCAGGATATATAATCATATACCTGTACCTATGGCTGTATCAAAGTTCTACATATACTGCGATTGCATACTTTTGATTACCCGCCTAATACGGAGTCTCCATTGGAAATGCATAGGCCACCTGGAATTAGCTACCCGGAGATTCTGGCATGTCAGGAGATTCCGGGAAAAAGTGCCTGCCTCGGGGTGTCCGCTTACGCGGGGTGTCCGTTAGGCGGGGTTCTACTGTATACGGCATATAGCCTATGATCCATGGGTGCCGCCATGACGCCCCCCGAGTAGGTGTTCTTCACTAAAAGAGGTGAAAAAGTAGCTGTTCTTCACTAATGGAGGTGCAAAAGAAGTGAGTGATAATTGGGAAATGTCACTTTTCTTGCCTTGCTCACATATGTAAATAAAGTGTTCCATGTGAAAAACATCATGTCCTAGGTTTTAGCATTATATCTTCCTGCTCTGGGATCAGTGTAGAGAGTCAAAGGAACCTTGGTAAAACATTGAAAGGCAGTTGAATTTCGTAAGAACAAAGAGCAAGAATACAGGTTTTGTCCCCCGACCACCTAGTGACTGCTTCATGAATTAACAATGGCTCTGTCCCCTATATCGATAGAGTCAGTACAATCACCTATAAAGCCTGTCCCTGGAGACTCGGTAGCGGGGTTTATTACATTCCTGATCTTGCACCAGTATCAGTGTGGATCTCCTATATGTCTGTGTAATTGTGTTTCTATGAAGTCCCTCTTATCCGTAATCAATTTTTTCCGAATATCTCTTTTAAGCTTCTTAAGCTGTGACAGGGTATTCCCGAAAACGATAAGTGAAATAACACCACAACTCCTAGTCGGTGTTTCTATTTTTCAGAGATGATTTATATTCTATAAACATACATGTGATTTTCATCATAACATGGACTCTAAAAATCAGGACCTAAGGCTACTAAAAAAAACAACTTGTTTCTCATCACCGCGCGAATCTGCAAAAACGATTTTAGAAGATTTTTTTTGTTTTGGTTAAAATAAGATGAACATTGATAGAAATTATGAAAGGTATGTGTATTTAGTATCACATTAAAGCTCCTGATGCCAGGGATGCTTTTAATGTAACAGCATAAATCTGAAAGCCCTGCATATGCAGATACCCCGCATAAGTGGACATTTTGGCCCAGAACAGAGGGTGACTGCTTACGCAGGGTTTTACTGTATGTCTAAAGCCCATTCTATGACACTTTTAAGCCATCTTTGACCCAGCCTAATATCGAGTGGCCTAATATCGACCTTTCGGTATTTTCTACCTTCTTCAGGACAGAGTTTGTATGACATGTGTACGCTGTATTGTGATGTGACTTATAGGTAACAAGAACTCTGTATCAGACTGTTTTCCTCATCAACCTGTTTGTACCCTGTACCCAATCATCATGCTATATAAGTGTGATTGTGATGTTGTTATCAAAACAAAAAAATACAAAAGATAGAGCAGCTTATAAAATAAGAGCAAGGTAATTATGTTATCCATATTAAATACCAGTCAAAGGATTAATAATCACTACAAGGATGATATGGAAACCTAGGTTATCTTCATATTGAAGACTCAGCTAGACTTTCTATTAGCACTGAAATACTAAGAAATATAGGAATATTTATTGGATAGTCTCAATTTTGAACTTTGTGGGATTGACACATTTAAACTACGAGGGATAGTCATATGTAAACTACGAGGGATAGTCACATGTAAACTATGAGAGAAAGTCATAAATAAACAATGAGGGAAAGTCATATGTAAACTTTGAGGGAAAGTCACATGTAAGCTACGAGGGATATTCATATGTAAGCTATAAGGGATAATAATATGTAAACTAAGAGGGATAGTCACATGTAAACTATGAGGGATAGTCACATGTAAACTACGAGGGATAGCCACATGTAAACTACGAGGGAAAGTCATATGTAAACTATGAGGGATAGTCACATGTAAACTACGAGGGATAGACACATGTAAACTACGAGGGATAGTCACATGTAAACTACGAGGGGATAGTCACATGTAAACTATGAGGGATAGTCACATGTAAACTACGAGGGAAAGTCATATGTAAACTACGAGGGATAGTCATATGTAAACTACGAGTGATAGTCATATGTAAACTATGAGGGATAGTCACATGTAAACTACGAGGGAAAGTCACAGTAAAACACACTCTGCCGAAGAACAGTTATATGATGCCCCTGTTTTTAACATATATCTGCCAAACTGTGTGTGATACACCAGGAGTGTCGGATGCATGGGAGGTATCGCATGGAGCAATCTCCCGGCAATAGTGAGGAGTACACCAAGATATGCTTTGTTAAAAAAAAAAAAAAAGACATTGTGGAGGAAACTATACGGCTATGATTATGATATCTGTTGTTTGTATAGAAAGAAGATATTGCATTGTCTTACTATCCTGTAGTTGAGTAAAATATTGTTGTCGACAGACATGTTGGGTGATGTACAAGTGTGAAACAGGTATGTCAAAACAGGCTGAGTCATGGCTACCTGTGGAATACCAGCAAATGGCAACCACGCTGACAGGTGTTTTTTTAAATCAGTTTATTAAACCTGGATCAGTACAAGGCAGATTTGCCTGTTTTCTGACGGCACCAGTGTATCATTCATATAGGGGTTTTCAAACCGAAAAAACTGCCCGCCTACGCGGGGTGTCCGCGAACGCAGGGAGTCCGATTACGCGGGGTTAAATCAAACATTTATTAGAGGGAAAAATTTCCGTTCGGAGCAAAAGGTAGGGGTGTCCGTTAGGCGGGGTTCTACTGTATATCGATAGAGTCAGTACAATCACCTATAAAGCCTGTCCCTGGAGACTCGGTAGCGGGGTTTATTACATTCCTGATCTTGCACCAGTACTAGTGTGGATCTCCTATATGTCTGTGTTATCGTGTTTCTATGAAGTCCCTCTTATCCGTAATCAATTTTTTCCGAATATCTCTTTTAAGCTTCTTAAGCTCTGACAGGGCATTCCCGAAAACGATATTGTTATTTTCCTCTTTAACAATGACTCTTCCCAGTATATGTTTCCTGTTAATTTCTGACTTTATTTAACCTGGATAAGTACAAGGCAGATTTGCCTGTTTTCTGGCCGCATCAGTGTATCATTCATATCAAAGCTTGTGGTCTATTTTTGGCTCATGCTCTAGCTGACTAGCTAAACAAGACTAATCTATTAGATATAATACAATAACATTACAACATTTGAGATACTAATTTCCATAACATTCATATCAATGCTTGTGGTCTATTTTTGGCTTATGCTCTAGCTGACTAGCTAAACAAGACTTATCTATTAGATATAATACAATAATATTACAACATTTGAGATACTCATTTCCATAACTAGGATCACATTAATATTATTAACTCAGTTATACATCTAGATGAATAGTTTAATGTGGCCATAGTTGATGGTATATCACCAAAATGATCTATACATATACTACCATCTTGATTGGCCACTATAACCTACATGGATTCCTTGTAACTTACTGCAACTCAGATGTATGGAAAGAAAGTACCAAATAAAGGAAATTTGAAGAAAAAAAAAGGGAAAAAAAAGGAAAGAATATTGACAATAAAAGACCATAGCTCAAATTAAAAAAGAAAAATTCCCTGTTTTCTGAAGCTAGATCCAATTAAGGACCACACCAAGCATCCTGATCGGTTGGATGACATTTTCCCTGGCTCTGTTAATGGTTAGAGTGGGCGATCATCATCTCGATTCATCCCAATCATTAATCAGGGATTGCCATGCATGACGCTAAGTGCTGCATAATTAGTCAATTAAAGCGAAGCACTTGAGTTCCTTGTTAATGTCGAGTCCCAACGATTTGCGTAAAAATTATCTGAAAGACACGATCACTTAATCACCTCGTTTAGACCTCAGGGCATGGGTAGCTACTGGGTTCAATGTGGAAAAACGTGGCAACAGCTTCAGCGACTGCTGGTAAGTGACCGGGTCTACTTGCTTCACCTGGCTTGTAAGGTAATGGAGTCATGCCAACCTAGTTTGTGCCTCTCCTATTGGTCGATACTGTCATGTGACCGCAACGTTCTCTGTAATAGGACTGTGGCTGACCTGGTTGCTGGTCACTGGTGTGTTTTGTTTTGTTTTCTGTGAGGGACCTCTAGTGTGAGGTTGATGTACCAGTATTCTTGTCCTGCCCTCTGTGGGTTAGTGTGAGAGAGTTGTAAGGAGTTTTGAGGGGAATTCTTCTTAGCTGTAGCTGTTTTGGGCTGCCTGCCCTACCAGCAGTTTCGAAAAATCTCATCAGGCTATGATTGGCTGTTGTGTTTTTCATATATATATGTGAATAGTCACTGTTTTGTGAAATTCACTGGCACAGACCCCGGAGGTCGGTGGCCCGGTCACTCACGTCACTTGGATAACCCCGGTGTGTGAAAATTATATATGGCAAATTTTTTCTGCTGGAAGTGGTACACAGGTCTCATCCGACCAATGACCATAGCTACTGGGTTCAACCTCGATAAACTCTCTGGCTGAGTCTACTGGAGACTGATGTTAAATATCAAAGAAGGAACCAACAGGGTTTGGTCAAAGCCATCGTTCTCCACGAGTTTGATGCAGAGTGATATGAACGAGGCGAAGCCAAGTCAATATCAAGTAGCAACGAGTTGGAGAACAACAACTTTGACCAAAACGAGTTGCTTTGTTTATGCTACCCCTAAACTTGGTTCGGTCCAAGTCGTCTTATTATCCATCGTATACAAAGTCCCAATTGAAAATGTATGGGGACTCAGTAAACCACGAACCATTGTATAAAAACTGTCAGATACCATAACTGTGGTATACGGATTCAAACCTGTGGTATACAGCCTCAAAACCATGGTATCCGGGAAAAATAGTCCCTTTTGCTATAGAGCAAAGAAATAGTCCCTATTGTTTTACCATTTAATATCGCAGATACTGATTTTAATTTATTCAAAAAGATGGATAATAAATACAACAAACGATGATTTTGTGGACATGTGGCTCTGTAAACCACTCAAGGTTGACGTCGTAATACACTCGCAAGCGCTCGTGTATTACAACGCGTCAACCTCTCGTGGTTTACGGCCGCCTGTCCACCAAAACATCGATTATTGTCTATTTATTCCACGAGTTTGATGCAGAGTGATATAAACGAGGCGAAGGCAAGACAATATCATGTAGCAACGAGTTGGAGAACAACAACTTTGACCAAAACGAGTTGCTTTGTTTATCCTACCCCTAATATAAAATCCCATAAGCTTAACATTGAGTTTCCGAATGTCACACTAACTGGCATACAGTGTTTTATATGCCACTAGTGGCATACAGAATTGTTATCACGTAATATTCCAAAATTGAGGAGACAGGGTAGGATAAAATCAAAACCTGATTCGTTTTAATCTTGGCCACCGTATGCCACTCCTGGAGTTTTGGCTCCGGACTTCACTCGGCTTCGCCTTGTGAAATCACTATGCCAAACTCCAGTCGTGGCATACGGTGGCCAAGATTAAAACTCATCCAGTTTTACGATAGTATTCACCTCACCCCTGTACACACTAAAAGAATGGATGACACATAGAATATAGACCATGGAGAACGGACTGCAATACTCATAGGGGCATTGAGAATGGGTTCCCAATGTTAAGCCGATGAGACAAAAATACCAGGGGTGGGATAATGGTTCGTTCTCCAGTGATCTGCTTAAGTGGAATTCACACGATGGGATTCATGTACCTCACAGGGATCAAAATCTCATGAGATTCAGTTCCCTGTTAGGGGTAAATCTATGTGGAAAAATATGTCTCAGGGAATTGGAATCCTACGATTTAGATGAAGACGTTGCAGGATTTGTCTAAAGGGGGCGTCCACCAGCCACAACAAGGCTACGACGAGCGTCGACAAGAAAGTTCCAATTGCCGCTTGTCGCAGTCTTGTCTTGATATTATTGCGTCAGAAAGTATGAAATCGAACAGGAGGCTCGAACAGAAACCGTTTCGTCCGCAGTAAGGGCGTTTCTTAATAATAATACATCTAATCAAAGAGAGGAATCGACATGGAAAGATAAAAAACCGATTCCCCTTCCTTCTAATTAGAATGGAATGTGGATCACTGTTGCTTGTACTACCACACGGCATCGAGATTTCCACTTAGATATTCTTCCTATTTTTCCATGTCTAGATTACCCTCAATATAAACAATTTTTGTTTTCCAACATCCTTCGAACAGTCCGTCTTTTCAATTTGTTCCAGTCATCTTAAACATTGTTAGAAGCCTCTGAAGTGAAAATCAAATATGAAGATGGTATTTATTGATATTGCATTATTGCAGCGACTGCAGATCATAGGTCTTTGAATAATCCTTAGAAGTAGATCAGGCATGAGTAAGGAAGCACTGCACCTACATTGTCTTGTAGGAAACTTAATTAATAGGAGAGCTAAGCAACCTCTCAGTATGGTGTATAAGGTTTCACGTGGTACGCAGAACCTTGATACAACGCTACTTGGAACACGCAGTAATCTTAAAATTAATTTGCTTGAGTATGCTTTTAAAACAAATAGCTCTACAAAAAACGTGGCTTACAGTGAAATGTGGCTTTATGGGAAGAACTGGCAACAGAAATGTTGCCCACAAATAAAAGCATTTAAATATGCAATCAAAGGCAAAACTGAAGCATTAGTTAGCACTGGAACCCATTAGTAATGTTGCTCCCATTTCTTTAGCCTTGAAATGGGAATAGAGGGAAACTATGTTCCAGTGAGAGAAAGTCAAAGTTACAAGGTAAGGCTCGGAAAAATTGATGCCCAATGCCTTGGCCGTGGGCAGTAATTTTTCCGAGCCTTACCAAGTAACTTTTACTTTCTTTCTCTGGAAACTTGGTTTTCCTATTCCTATATGCCTCCAAATGTGGTTTAATAATGATAATTAGCATTATTTACTCATCCACCATCAAACCCGAAGCCAGATCCAACCTTATCGAGTAACTTAACACTCTATGTTTTCTGCCCACTGAGCTTTTCATATAGATTTTGTAAGAGATGATCTGATTGGTCTCAATGTAAACGTTGGGTAGTATACGGCCACCTCGGGTAGTATACATAAGTTACTCCATCCCCCCCCCCCCCCCAGAACGTGGTGTAAGCATAGAGTGTACGGCCATAGGTATATAGGAATATTCCTTATTCTTTATTTGTGTTTACTTATTACAATCATCTCAACTCTATTGCTCTATACCTACAAGCTGCAGTCATTGCATGGGTATCACCAGCATTCATAGACGATCTGTCTTATAACAGAATTGCAAGACGTTAGAAATAAAACAACAAGGGGGGGAAACAAAAAAAGAGAGCAAGCTTAAAGATATACACAATATTACCATGATTTCGATCTGAGTGGCCGTATTCTCCGCGTAGTTGACGCGTAGTAATATTCCGAGCGATAGCGAGGAGTATTGCGTAGCGTCAACTACAAGGAGAATACGGCCACACAGATCGAAATCATGGTAATATTGTATTTATTACTCACTTATTTTTAAGTTTAAGCAAAAAATATGATCGTTAGAAAACATTTCAACGTAATTAATAAGTTATGTTTGGGACTACTTTCATCTCAAAAATCCGTATCCTCCTAGGAGGGTACGGAGCTCCGTATCCTCCTCAGTAGCGATCTGTAATCTCCATAGGCTTAGTATGGAGACTCCGTATCAGGTGGGTAATAAAAGGGATTACTCTACAGATGTGTTTAGACAAAATGGGTTTAATTCATGGTATATTCTATGCATCAATAAATACACATTGTACCAGGAAGAGCCATATTTTAACTTTCAGCGGCTTTTTGTTCAACGTAGGATTGTGCACATGTAGCCAAAAGGATAGTCCATTGTTCATCGTTGGAATGTACACATGTTTACACAGTTGGTTTTATCTAATTTTGGAAATTAGAAAGTAATTTTGGATATGGAGAAAGAACTGATAATTTTGTAAATGTATTATGAGGATGAATAAAGAAAAGCGCTGCTAGAGTTAAAAAAAACCACAAAAGAATCTATTATGCAGTGTAAGAGGAGACCCCCACCTACCATGATAGGCTATGACATGCTTCCCGATCGCTACGATTTGAAATGGGGAAATCGTTACCTATCAATAACCAATAACATAAACGCTGACCACGATATCTTCCCGATAGGCTACCATACCCTACGACAGGCTACAAAATTTCCAAAATGTTGGAAATTATCGGGACCTCTACGATTGGCGTTTTCATCGCAGCCTATCATGAGCTGTCGTAGACGGAATCGCAGAAACCTGTTCCACCTACCACGATTTTGCCAGACCTCACGCAACAATCGGAATGGTGTCGGGAAGGCCGTCGTAAGGCCAATCGGGACCAGAATCGTGGTAGGTGGGGGCAGGCTTTAAGACGAGGCTGCTACCGCGACTATTGAGCAAGTGACTGACCTGACACTTCTAGTTAGGCACCAAGGGTTTAAAATTACAAATGGTTTAAAATTTTAGAAAAAATCTAACCAAAAGATTCCAGGTTAGAGAGTAAAGTGGGATTCACTCGATGGGATTCATGTACCTAATAGGGCTCAAAATCTCATGCGATTTTGTTCCTTTTTAGGGGGAAATGTCTTTTACAATTATTGGGGGGGAAACATGTCTCATGGAAATGAAACCCTATAATTTAGATGAAGAAATTATGTTCGAGTACAAAATCTCAGCAGGATTTGTTACAGAAAAACACCCTGTGAGGTACATGAATCCCATCGTGTGAATCCCACTTAAGGGCCTCTGCGAGACCAACACACACACACGCTGCTAGAGTTAGAAAAAACAAACAAAAAAAACTATTATGCAGTGAAGTTAAAAAAAAACAAAACAACTATTATGCAGTGTAAGACGAGGCTGCTACCGCGACTGTTGAGCAAGTGACTGACCTGACCCTTCTAGTTAGGCGCCAAGGGTTCAAAATTACAAAGGGTTTAAAATTCAAAAAAAATTCTAAAGCCGGATGCCCATCTACCGATTCAGGATTGAACGATTAGTTCCCAAATTGTATAGGAGTCAGTGAACTTGTCGCAGGCAAATTACGTAACTCTTCGCTCGACCGGCAGACATTGAGAAGATGGGGTGCTGGATATAAGTCCTAAGAAAATCAGTCTACTAATCGGTGGCTCACCCTTGCCTAGCTCTCCTACATATACCGACTACGGCCGACTCCATTAGGATGCCTTTGGTGAGCCAGATTACCATCCGTTTGTCGCCGACAAAGGTACATGAATGTTCCGGAATCGGGCCTCTGCGAGACCAACACACACACACCTAACGGGAAGAAAATCTATTAACATAAAAAAAACAATATTATGTTTCATCATTAGAAATTATTTCTTCTATTAGCACTATCACACCAGGAGTAGCAGTAATTTCATGGGGCCAGTATTTTCTTGCAATGTGATTTAGTTGATTAATTACGTGCGAGGGCACTGTCTCGCTACTTCCGGAGCTTAAACATTGCCTTCATTGTCTTCTCACCGGCTTAAAGCCAAGGTTGATATATCACTGTTCCTGTTCAGCATCGGGTTGTAAAGGCTCACTGAATCTTATTATTTGCCACCACCTGCAGTGCTATAACCGAGTGACTGCATAGTGCTTCGATCTCGCGAAGTCGTGGTTTGTGCTAGATTTATGTCAGGCCTTTCAGAATGGTGACCAGATACTGTTTTTTATTATCCACCTAATACAAAGTGTCCATAGAAAACACATAAGGAGTTTGTATGGACATACCCGGCGCATACGGATATGTTGTATGCTCCGGGTGGCGCATACGGAAAAATAGTGCGTATTGAAAAATAGTGCATAACTGAAATGAACTGATATCGACATGTCACTTTTGCAGAAAAGGTAGATAATAAATACAATATAGACTGGTTTCAGATAAAAGCGTTTGTATGCTCCTCGGAGTTGACTCTATGCAATATCCTCGCATACGCTCGGATATTACTACGCGTCAACTCCTCGGAGCATACGGCCGCTTGTATCTGAAACCAGTCAATATTGTGTATATATTCACTCCGGGCGAGAATGTTATTATCCCCTGGAGATATGGAGTAGCTTTTGAATACTCGTAGGTGTAAAGTGGGATTCACACGGTGGGATTCATGTATACCTCACAGGGTTTGATATCTAATGAGATTCTGTTACTTTAAAATGGAATTCATACAGAGGGATCCATGTACCTCACGAGGTTCAAAATGTCATGAGATTTTGTTTCTTTTTAGGGGTAAATGTCGCCAACATTTGCAGGGGGGGGAATATGTCTCATAGAAATGGAATCCTACAATTTAGACGAAGAGGTTGCAGGATTTGTCTAGGACAAGCACCCTGTGAGTTACCAGCATTCGCAAGGAAACGAAATGTCTAAAGTGGAATTCACACGGTGGAATCGACTTCGCCATTTTCCCTTGGGACTGATCAAAACACTCTGCCGTGAGAATTTTGAACCAACCGAGAATTGGCTGAGACTATACGGAAACTGGCTAACTGTCTTCTTGATCACATACCTGTGATCACATACCTCGTACAGCGTGACGTACGGCTATACATACGTCATGGGTAGCAGCGGGCAGTATGTGTGGTTCATACGGCCATAAGTATATGATAATAGAGGTTATGGTGTAAAGTACACCAGTCTCAGGTACATGAGTCTCTACGTGTGAATCCCACTTAATGCGATTCTGTTCCTTTTAAAGTGGAGTTCACACAGTGGAAGTTATATACTTCACCGGGTTCTCATGAGATTAAGTTCCTTTTTAGGGGGTAAATGTCACCAACAATTGCAAGAAAAACAACATGTCTCAGGGAAATGAAATCCTACAATTTAGACAAAGAGATTTTGTTGGAGTAACCAAATCTCAGACAAACACCCTGTAAAGTACACAAATCTTAGCAGGATTTGTCTCAGACAAACACCCTGTGAGGTACAGAATCACAGCAGGATTTGGCTCAGACAAACGACCTGAAAGGTACAAAATCTCAGCAGGATTTGACTTAGATGAACACCCTGGGAGGTACATGAACCTCAGCAGGAGTTGTCTCTGACAAACATCCTGTGAGGTACATGAATCTCAGCAGGATTCGTCTCAGACAAACACCCTGTGAGGTACATGAATCTCAGCAGGATTTGTCTCAGACAAACACCCTGTGAGGTACATGAATCTCAGCAGGAGTTGTCTCAGACAAACACCCTGTGAGGTACATGAACCTCAGCAGGAGTTGTCTCTGACAAACATCCTGTGAGGTACATGAATCTCAGCAGGAGTTGTCTCAGACAAACACCCTGTGAGGTACATGAATCTCAGCAGGATTTGTCTCAGACAAACACCCTGTGAGGTACATGAATCTCAGCAGGAGTTGTCTCAGACAAACACCCTGTGAGGTACATGAATCTCAGCAGGATTCGTCTCAGACAAACACCCTGTGAGGTACATAAATCTCAGCAGGAGTTGTCTCAGACAAACACCCTGTGAGGTACATGAATCTCAGCAGGATTTGTCTCAGACAAACACCCTGTGAGGTACATGAATCTCAGCAGGAGTTGTCTCAGACAAACACCCTGTGAGGTACATGAATCTCAGCAGGATTCGTCTCAAACAAACACCCTGTGAGGTACATGAATCTCAGCAGGATTTGTCTCAGACAAACACCTTGTGAGGTTCATGAATCTCAGCAGGATTCATCTCAGACAAAGACCCTGTAATGTACATGAACCTCAGCAGGATTTGTCTCAGTCAAACACCCTGTGAGGTACATTAATCTCAGCAGGATTTGTCTTAGACCAACACCCTGTAATGTACATAAATCTCAGCAGGATTTGTCTCAGACAAACACCCTGTGAGTTACTTGAATCTCAGCAGGATTCTTCCGAAACAAACACCCTGTGAGGGACATAAATCTCAGCAGGATTTGTCTCAGACGAACACCCTGTACGGTACATGAATCCCATCATGTGAATCCTGATTGAGAAGAAAAACCTTAATAGTCCACCTATAAATCCATACTATCGAATACGGCATATAGCCTATGATCCAAGGGCACCGCCATGACCCCCCCCCCCCGCCCGAGTAGGTGTTCTTCACTAAAGGAGGTGGAAAAGTAGCTGTTCTTCACTACTAGTGGAGGTGCAAAAGAAGTGAGTAATGATTGGGAAATGTCACTTTTCTTGCCTTGCTCACATATGTAAATAAAGTGTTCCATGTGTGAAATACCATGTCCTGGGTTTTAGCATTATATCTTCCTGCTCTTGGATCAGTGTAGAGATCTTGGTAAAACATTGAAAGGCAGCTGAATTTCGTAAGAACAAAGAGCCAGAATACAGGTTTTGTCCCCGGACTACCTAGTGACTGCTTCATGAACTAACAATGGCTCTGTTCCCTATAGGTCAGGGCTTAGACCTAATTGAGATAAACGTGGAGAACGTAGACCGACAAGCTGGTGTGAGAAGCGTGTATGTCATCATCATATCGTTGTGACACTCCGTGTAGAGCCTGTGGATATACTCCACCAGAACCTTCTCTCAAACTCCTTTCTACACCGCCTGTAAAATCCTATTACGGAGCGTGATAGATTCTCCCTATTACTTTCTTCCTGTAGCTAGTTTCATCCATTTCGCGCCTTTATCTTCCTGTGGAGCATGGCAGGAAGGTTTTTGTCTTGAAGCTACCCTGAGTCGTAAATTCTGGATCGCCGAAGCTGCCTATGAAGCGCAGCGAGGTTTTACAAAATGACTTCTAGATTGAGATTTACAAACCAAATGAGTGGGACTTCTAGTATATAAGGCCCGTTTCCATTGGCCAACGAAAGTGGTGTAGATTTTTTTAGTTCTCCTAATAGCCCATTTACAATTTGCGTCAGCAATGCTAAAAGCGGGCGTCCACCAACCACGACAAGGCTACGTCAATGGCTTCCAGACAAGGTCCACGACAGGCCTACTATAGGAAGCCTTGTCGTAGACTTGTCGCGGTTGGTTGACCCTAGTTCCCGACAAGAGTCTACGACAAGGCCACGATAGGCTGCGACTTGCTTGTCAGGGGCCTGTCGGGCCTGTTTGATTTTTGCCACGACCGGACCATTGTCGTGTTGTCGTTTCCTTGATATCACTATTGTAGTGTGTCGGTACCATGGACACCTTTTTTATGGGAACCACCAACGTCTACAACACGCCCCGACAACACTGTCATGAAGCCGCCCTTCTCACGACAGGCTGTGACAGGGCGCCGATAGGAACTTTCTTGTCAGACTTAAAGGTCCGTCGGTGGTTCCTGACTGTAGATCATTGAGGGCCTATGGAAATGGGTTTTTAGGAAAATCTACACCTGACGCTATCATTATCTGAACCATGAAATCCTGGGGCCTGTTGAATAATCTAGGATCGTACATGAAGACCCTTTTTTGTTCCTCGTACAAGGGTTTGATTATATTTGATAGTGACAGCGTTGTCGGGGCGTGTTGTAGACGTCGCTGGTTGCCGAAAAAAAGGCGTCCATGGTACCGACACACCACGACAGTGAGATCGAAGAAACCACAACACGCCACGACAAGGCTCCTGTCGTGGCAAAAATTGAACATGTTCAATTTTGACGTAACCTTGTCGGAAGGCCCCCGACCAACCCCCGATAAGCTTCGTGTCACAGCCTATTGGGGCCTTGTCGTAGCCTCTTGTCGGGAACTATGGTCCAACAACCGCGACAGGTATTCCAATCGTAGGCCTGTCGTGGACCTTGACGGAAAGCCATTGTCGTAGCCTTGTCATGGTTGGTGGACGCCCCCTCTTAAGGTCTACACCTAGCTTGTCTGGGCCTCTGGACTTTACAAGGGGTTGGTTACCAATCTAGTCGTCTTGTAGAAGGAGAAGTTTACATGGAGAGTTGGCTGGTGATGAGAGTGAGGGGCTGCCTAAGGCCTCTGATCATGGGTGGTGCGTGGTGGAGGGATTAGCTATTGTTAGCGTATTTTGCCATCTCCCTGAAGGCCTGTAGACCTGAGAACTGTCAAGATAGCAGTTTCTACTGCTGACTTGTTGCTATAGTGACAGCGTACTGGGGGAGCTAGACTGGCCTCAGTCCCTGTATCCTACCCTTCCACCCCTACTGAGTGACACAGGGACTGGTCTCATCTGTAATCGGCCGTGTAGACTGGCGCAATTTTGCGCCACACTCCCCAAGCAGAGGTCTGGCTACTGGTCAGGATATCAGCTGGGAGATTGATACCCTCTCATTTTGATCTCAATTGAGACATAGTGAGAAGTAGGCGAAATACATTGCTGTGACAACACAGGCGGCCAGGGAACTGGAGGAGGGGAGGGAGAGGGGTAGAGGGAGGTATAGGGTTACAGTGAGTGGCTTGGGGTCATAAACAGCAGATTCAGGGAGCTGTTTCAAAACGTGGGTAAAGTCTATGGTTTTGAAACAGCTCCCTGGTCAGAGTGGACAAGTCTTTGAATCATGGGCCAGTCAGAGAAGGACACATGCTATAATAAATAGTATTCCGATTTTCTTAAATCATTTAATGAATGTTCATAATCAAAGACTTGAACAAGTCTAAGGGGGATCCTGAGAGTATTGCTCCCTGCTGTCGGCCGGAGCGTAAAATGTGGCATTCTGACAGCGCTAAATAGCTGGGGGTTTATTTTACCCGGTGTTTACATTAGATGACTAAATATGTGGCGACTGTAGATCGTCAAGCCAGTGGTGGCAGTGTCCACCTCAAAAGTCGTCGACCTCGGAATGTACCTGACCGTTTACACTAGCGATTATAAGTTTTCACAGAATCGCCGCCCATGAAGACGACAAATTCAAGGCTGCTTGAAATAGTCACCGGCTTCAGAGCGTGACCAATAGTTGTCAGGTGGTGCTGAATTGTGTAATGAGATGTATTCAGACGATCTGCAGTCGCCACACACCTGGCGTTTACATTATAAGATTTCTATCATTTTACTGCTGAAAGTCATCAGGCCATGCGAAATGCCAAAATCGCCAGCCAGAATCGTCTAGTGTAAACGCCGGGTTAGTTT
The DNA here is from genome assembly GCA_950022655.1 of Alentia gelatinosa. Classification (NCBI taxonomy): domain Eukaryota; kingdom Metazoa; phylum Annelida; class Polychaeta; order Phyllodocida; family Polynoidae; genus Alentia; species Alentia gelatinosa. Next base: position 6,969,198 of record OX465588.1, on the reverse strand, counting down.
GGTATAAGGCTCGTTTCCATTGGCCGATGAAAAGGAGTCTCTTTCAGTTACCCAGAAAGTCTGTCGGTGGTGCCTGTGCGTCGGTATCGAACAATCGGTGAGGGTAGTAGATTTCACTCAGTGGCCAAGCTTTCACTGGGTGGTGGGTGGTGCCATATTGTGTAATCTAAGCAGAAAAAGTTGTGGGTCTTTCATAAGCTGGGTCGTTTCTATTGACTGATTCTAGGCCAGTAGTGTCAAAAGTCTGTTGGTGACTCCTGACGGTAGATCAGTGATGGGAAATCCGTCAATGGAAACAGGCCTATAAACGTCCATAGGCTCAACATTAGGAACTCATACTCAACAAACTTGTGAGTATGGTAAACCATACTCGCGGGGTGATAAACAGATAAATATTACCAGGCTCGTTCAGAACGAATTTTTCCGAAAAAACTCATAAATCTACCCCGTATTGTCACCATAACTATGGTTTCACATATTACTTCATAAACCCCCGGTCCAGATCTCACCGTTTGCCAAGACTATAATCATTGTCTTTGTATTATCACTGAAGCGATATCTCACTATTATAACTCCAACACTATTCAAAGGCATTGCCAGCAACAAGCGCCTTACATGTCTGGCGCTAAGTTTAATCTCGAGTAGCGATCAGAGGCAAAATCGCCAACGGCATATAATTGCGTGCTAGTGTTCTGAGGCCTATGTCTTACTGAAACTAGGAGCAAAGGGTATTTTCATCATTGATGAATGAGCGTGCAATTATATATGAAGAACAATTGAAAGGTTTGGGTTACATTCAGTCCATGGCTCGTTTTCTGTAACCCACTTCTTTTTTCTTAAAAAAAAAAAATCTTTTATTGGTTCATCATTTTTACATCATTACACCCAGTCAAGTTGCCATTTATGCATTAAGCCTTTAGGATCCAAACATATCAAGCACCAGTGGGTTTTGAGGTATTCTAGTCTTGGTTGATTGGTCATGGTCAGCTGGGCATGCCTCTAAGACCCTGAGACACTTGCTAGTTCACCATATCACAGTGAATAACATGCAGATAGTGAAGGGATCGTGTTTTTGCAGCATGCTTGAAGTTTATATCTGACCACTATAACCTTCAGGCAATATACGGTAAAACCCTGCTTCTGGGACACCCAGCTTAAGGGTACACCCCACTTAAGGAGATTATTTGCTCAGAATAGAAATTTTCCCCTCTATTAAGTGTGTATTATATCCCATAAGGTAACATCCCACTTAAGAGGCCACCCTGCTTAAGGGGGGAACCCAGTAAAGGAGACACCCCACTTAAGGGTACATTTATTTCAAAACGGATTACTTCTTAACTTCGGTTAAGGGGCCGCTTTGGAGGGACACCTTATCAAATCTGATGGGACAGTGGTGGGACAATATGGCAGATCTCAATGGATTGTTTATGATGTTTATCCTACCCCTAATAAAAAACGCCATAGGTTTAACATTGACTCAGAGTATTCGACTAAGCGTTAGATAAAGTGTTATTTATGCACCGAGGTGAATAAAAAGACGGACCAATCAGGGACGAGGTAATGAAAGTAGATCCGGCAGCATTGATAAATGCAGCCATCCTCCCATAACTGTCAACACGCTTCTAACATAGATAATTACAAGGTTTTCTATGTATATCGGTGAGATGGGGTAGGATAATTACGAAACCAAACTCGAATTAGCCTTCTCAATGTTCATGCCACGATGGGCAGGTTGTGTATTGCTACACGAGGCTTTAGCCGAGTGTAGTGAGTAGCAGACCTGACCAGAGTAGCATAAACATTGAGAAGGCTAACTCGAGTTTGGTTTCAACTAAGTGTGTGAGGCGGGTAGACTGGTGTCTTGATGATCAGACACCAGGCAACGGCCTCTGTAGGCCCCTGTAGGCCCCTGTAGGCCCCAGTAGGCCCCCGTAGGCGTCAGGTAGGCGTGTGTTGGGTGTCTGGGATGGGATTGGCGTAGGTGGGGCAGCGAGGTGTGAAAGCAGAACTTCATCAAGAATGGTGTGGAGTAGGGGTGGGGTGTGAAAATGATGTGTATATGGGCTATTATTTCACCAGATTATTGCTTCTGAGCTAAGTTATTGCCTCCGAGCTGATTTATCGGTGGTAGATATTACTATGAAACAATATATCACATACATCTCATGTTGGCGATTCTGGAAATTGCCGATGCTTTTCTCTCCAGCTTCCATAAAGGCATATTGATTTATACAATATATATATATGGTTCTTGCTTATTTGGGAGGTTGGATTCAGGCACTATTGTAATAGGCATAAAGCCAGATTCACATCTAAAGCCCAATGCCCATCTACCGATTTCGGAATATTTATGTACGTTTGTCGGCGACAAACAGAGGGTAATCTATCTCAGCCGAGCCATCCTAACGGAGTCGGTAGATGTAGGACAGCTAGGCAAGGCTACCCAGGGATTAGTGAACTTTTGGTTTCTTTGGTTTTTGCCCCCCCCCCCCAGCGATTAGTGGACCATACACCGATTTTATCAGTGTGCGGATCGAGCGAGGGGTTACGTAATTTGCCTGCGACAAGGTGACAGACTCCTATACGATTTGGGAACTAATCGTTCAATCCTAAATCGGTAGATGGGCATCCGGCTTTATGATTTAGGATTGAATGATTGGTTTTCAAAGCATATAGCAGTCTGAGAACTTGTCGCAGGTAAATTACATAACCCCTGGACCCGTGTCGTCCACCCAATCAAGGGCCATTTTCCAACATTCTGTTGTCGGTGACTTGATTTATCAACATGTTGATAAAATTTTGGTGACCGATTTAGGAACATTTGATGACAACTCAACGGCGACAAAAGGACATCTCAAGTGGGTGGTTTCACTAATCATTGGCTGATCCTTGCCTAGCTGTCCTACATCTACAGACTGGGGCCGGCTTCGTAAGGATGGCTTTTCTGAGACAAATTACTGTTGCTTTGTCGCCGATAAACTTTATTGCCCCTGAGAATGTTAAGTCTACTACAAAATGACATTAGTCTGTACTCTCAATCAGACCTAATGCTTGTAGTGCTGCGAGAAGATGCCTGTGGTAAACGAAGACATTTGAACACGATGGAACATGTATGTTAAGGCCAATGCCAATCTACCGATTTTGGAACATTTATGTACCTTTGTCGGCGACAAATGGATGGTAATTTGTCTCAGCCAAGGCATCCTAACAGAGTCAGCCGTAGTTGGTAGATGTAGGACAGCTAGGCAAGGGTGAGCCACCGATTACTAGACTGATTTGCTTAGGACTAATACCCACCAACCCCTCTCCTCGATGTCCGGCCGTCGAGCGAAGGGTTACATAATTTGCCTGCGACAAGTTGACCGACTCGTATACGATTTGGGAACTAATCGCTCAATCCTGAATCGGTAGATGGGCATCAGGCTTAAGACTCACAAGTGGAAACCTAGTGACAAAAACCAGGGTTAATGTACAAAGCCGACACTGTTGGCCGTTTTATTTTTTTCATCCTACCTTATCGACTACAACTCAAACAACTGGAAAAAATGTAAGCTTATGACATCAATAAAGAAATTAAAAAAAAAAAAGAAAGGTACATCAGGCTACTCAAAAAAACAACTCATCACCAAACCATGAAAAATATGGCGCTTTTTGTTGTTGCTATATTTAAGATGGCTTTTGAAGTGCCATAAAATGGCATAAGCGGACACCCTCCGATCCGGGCCAAAGTGGCCGCTTATGCGGGGTGTCTGCTTACAAAGGCTTTCCAGATTTTTATTGGCTATAAATTTAATGCATCCTTGACATCAGGAGCTTTGATTTAAGAAATGATGAAAGGTATGTGTATTTAGTATCAAATACCTTTCATCATTTCTATCAAGGTTCACCTATTTAAAAAAAAAAATCTTCTAAAATCGTCTTTCTGATGCGCGCGGTGATGAGAAACAAGTTTTTTTTGTTGAGTGGCCTCAATGTTCCGGAATCGGTCTCAAGGGCCTTGCATTTGGTCTCAACCAAGGAGAGAGGGATAGCTGATGTCCATAACTAAGAAATGCGTTAATAAAATCATCCTTGCTATTACTATGGACCACATGGATGAGCTATTAGGATGCCTTTCAGTCATTGTCAAGCCCCAAACCTAGCTATTTCTGTTTAAATCACCGGATAGTATTTTTATTGGCAAAATGCCATGATTTTAGAATATCACCATGACAACGTATTGATGGGACCGCAAATTGGTTCTCCTAATTAGTTCAAGGATTTCGTTCCAAAACTACTTTCAGAAGTTTCTAATTGTTACGCACGGCTTATAGCAAATAAGAGTGACTGGTGCCAATAGTCATAAAGCCGGATGCCCATCTACTGATTTAGGGTTGAACGATTAGTTCCCAAATCATATGGGCGTCGGTCACCTTGTCGCAGGCAAATTACATAACCCCTTCACTTGACCTGCTGCTCTCGAGGAGAGGGGCTGGTGGGTGATAGTCCTAAGGAAATCAGTCTACACCTACCGACATATATACGATATAGCACACTGATAAAATCGGCGTACGGTCCACTAATCGCTGGGGGAGGGCAAAAAAACAAAGAAACCAAGTCTGGCATCCATTACAAGCCTCACCAAGCGATTACTGATTTCCTGTGTCGGCCTGTGTCGGCCAACTAATCAACACTCATTTCCAAACGTTCCGTTGTCGCCGACTACATTTATCAACATGTTGAAAAATTGATCCCCGCTGATTTTGGAACATGGAAACCACAACTTGTCTGCGACAAAAGGATGCCTGAAGGAGTTAGTTCACTAATCAGTGAGTAGCCTTGCCTAGCTGTCCTACATCTACTGACTCCGTTAGGATGCCTCGCTCTAGCCAAATTACTGTCCGTTTGTCGCCGACAAACGAACATAAATGTTCCGAAATCGGTAGATGGGCATTGGCCTTAATACCCAAACACATGGGAAAGGAATTCCACGCAGCCGTCCAATATATAGACAATACATTTTTTCTTGATAAAAAAAATCACTAAAGAGATTTATACTCAGGTGTCTACGATACCAAGGTGTAAATCACACCAAGATGAATACCACATATAGACAATAAACGATGGTTTTGTGGACAGGCGGCCGTAAACCACGAGAGGTTGACGTGTAGTAATACACGAGCACTAGCGCTATTACGACGTCATCCTCAAAGTGGTTTCCAGAGCCGCCTGTCCATAAAATCATCGTTTGTTGTCTATTCATCTCACCCCTGGTATTTCTGTCCCATAGGCTTAATATCGGGAACTCGTTCTCCACGCCCATACGAGTATTGCATTCCATACTCCATGGTCTATATTCTTTGTATCGTCCATTCTTTAAGGGTGTACTAAAGAAGAAACCAACAAGTTTTGGTCAAAGTCGTCGTTCTCCAAGAGTTAGATGCGGTGTGATATGAACGAGGTGACAGCCGAGTGAATATCCCGTAGCATTCAAACGAGTTGGAGAATGACTTCTTTGACCAAAACGAGTTGTTTTCTGTATTTATCTCACCCCTGTACACACTTAAAGAATGGATGACACACAGGATATTGACCATGGAGAAAGGACCGCGATACTCGTAGCGGCATGGAGAACGAGCTCCCAATGATACGCCTATGGGCATTCATTCCAGGGGTGGGATAAAGGGGGATTCTTAAAGCAACTCGTTTTGGTCAAAGTTGTCGTTTTCCAACTCGTTTGAATGCTACGTGATATTCACTCAGCTGTCGCCTTGATCATATCACTTCATATAAAACAACGACTTTAACCAAACACTGCTGGTTTTTTCTTTACTATTGGATGGCTGCATTCCCCCTAAATGTATTGTATGGCTATTGCTATGGCTTTTTTGTTCCCCTGAATGTGTTGTATCACTATCACATCGTCAAAATTTTTTTTTTTTTTTTTAATAGAGCACAGCATTTATTTTCCAGTATACAGCATACAGTACATTGCATTATTTCTTTGTTGTCTTGTTCTCATATCTATCTGACTGTAAACTTGTAGCAGTCTCTTACACACATCTTTCGTCTTGCTCCTTTTTTTTATATTTTAACTTTATAATTACATGGTTACCTGGTATACCTCTACCCCTTACTGGACTACAACCTTCAGGTCTTCCTATTCTAGATTGCCACCATTTTTCCAATCTACTACACTGCTGATTCTCCATATATTTATCAGTCATTCAATATTTGATTTTCAGGAATATTCTATCTGTTCTCGTTAGTCTCCTTCTCCTTGGGTGACATCGTCTGTTTTCCTCTTCTTCATGCTTTTCCACCTCCTGCTCTCTTCAATATAGGCATATTATTCCATAGATTATCTTAATTCTTGTCAGTCCCTTCCTCTGGCTCTTAGATCACATCGTCAAAATTAGCGATACCGCGTGAATATATTGGGATGCGATCCGACATAAAGGAACCAAGGCTTTTTCACTCGGATCGTTAAGGTGATCATAAAAACAAATTTGCGATCCGATTACAGCCAACCATACCACAAAAACATGAGCAACGAGCCCCTGAAGTGATATTTATCGCTGCTGACAATACCACTTCCTTCAGAATATTCACTCTCCTAGCAGATATTCTACGCTCTACATCCTACAGCCGCTTGTATCTCTGCACCGACCTGCCTGTTTGGGACAAAATCTGTCCCATCCGCCAGTTTCTCAAAAATCCTAAATCCTTAGCGCTTTGGGCAGTATTTTGGGTTCTACATGTATATAAAGATACAGATATTACATGATAAATGATTTACGCTAGTTTCTGTAACTTAATATTTAAAATCAGACATATTATAAGGGATTAATTTCTTCAGTGGAAAGCACCATATGTGTTGCAGGGTTTTGTATGTCAACATAACACATGTGCTCACTCGAAGGGGCAGTCTAATCAAGTGTGGATTTACATCATAAAGTGGTTAAAATCTTAAGAAGAAGCAGCTGGATTGTCTGTGAAGCTCCTTTAACAATCCCCATATTTTCCAACTCAAGATATATAAGTTGTTTGACTTTTATAACATTTGACAGTTGCCTTGTTCTGAATCTGAAATGTTAGCCGGTTCCTACTGTCTTTATTAGATACCCGAGGTACCAGCGTATGACGTCAGTGGGTCGGGCCAGAGATAAGAAAGCGCTAGCGCCGTGAAAGATCTGCTAGGAGAGTGCAGAATATTCCCTGGAAAGGACCGTCATGGCTGTCAGAAACAGTTAGCGATCCGCTGAGGCGACTTAAGTAGTCTCAGGAGGGTACTTAAGGGTCAGGCCCTTCTGCCCCACACTCATCACAGTAGACCTTCTGCTATTTATTGGCTTAACCCAAATTGACCCTCTGGCCTGTAGGTCGTAGGGCGGCTTCGGAATAGAATAGCCCACATGACACGGGTTCAAAGCCAGTTAGTGGATATCAAGGCAATGTGTGCCCAAATGTGAGGGCTTTTCTCTGGATGGAAATGGATATAAATGGCAACCAATGGTGATCAAGAGAAAAGCCACATAAAGATTTGACGCGTGGGAATAGATGGGGGCAATGACCCTACATACAAATAAGGGCAATGAACTTATAGGCCCGTTTCCATTGGCCGACAAACATTGTGTAAATTTTTGTGTGTTCTCCTAATAGCCTATTTCCATTGGCCGTCACCGATATATAGTCAGGAACCTCTGTCGGAACTTAGTACTGCTGACGCCAAATAGAAATAGGCTATTAGGAGAACACAGAAAATCTACAGGGTGTTTGTCGGCCAATGGAAATAGGCCTATAGAGAGGTTGGAGTGACATCCCAATTAAGATGTTTATACAAAGGAGTAGTATACCTACACAAAGGCAAACTTGTTTATTTTCGTAGTAGGCTTCTTCAAAGATGCTTTCCTCAATGCACAGAAGTTGGACACTTGAAGTAGAAGAAAAGGGATTCACAAATAGGTACTACAGTTGAGAGCATGAGGTGCTTTCAACTGTAGAAAGTAATCCCAGAGACTGTGTCTAGTTTGAAATAAATGATGACAGAAATGAGGGTATTTTATTTACCATAATGAATCCTTACTCTATCGACTTTGGTTAATATCCATGAATATGTCATCTTTTAGTCATATCTATACAAGAACGCAGAAAGGCCTAAGTAAAGGGAATGGCGTTAAGAGTATTTGATTAACATCTTGAAGGCTTACTTTATAGTACCCACCAAATACGGAGTCTCCATAGGAAATATATAGAGCACCTGGAATCGGCTACCGGGAGATTCTGACATGTCAGAATCTCCTGCAGGAGATTCCGGAATAAAAGTACCATCCATACTGAGGTCAAATTATCATGTATTTCATAATAAGCTTTTTGAATGTTCATTCAATATTGATTATTCATAATCAGTCATAATAATATCGTTTACCATCAGAAATCACAGTCATAACATGCTTTGCATGCTAAAATCATGGTGAAATGGCAAACTACATTTTTGGTGTAAGTCTACGCCCAATTACTGCCACGCTTGACAGTACTGTGGTGTCTGGGACTAAATGTCTTACAGAAACATATTTATTGCAATTGATTTGTAGTAATCATGTAGGTGGGTTATAAATACAATAACAAATGGTTTTGTAATCGAGTGACCGTAATCTCCTCGTAGTTGACGATGTAATATCCTCACTAATCGCTCGGATATTACTACGCGTCAACTACTCGGAGATTACGGCCACTCGTACACAAAACCAGTCATTATTGTGTATATATTCGTAGCAAAAACATAAATGACACATATTTAGTGTGTATTAAAAGCATATCGGAAAATCTGGCTTGAAAATGAAAACCCATAACATTTTCCTGAAACGTGAATATGATGATCTCTAATTATTGTAGAACACTTATCTAACTAAAATCTCGGGGTCACAATGTTTGTTTTTGATTTAGAATCCAATATTATTTGGTAATAGAAAACATAGAAGTTAATAAAACCATATTTTCGAGTACATATCCTATCTAAATCAACCAAATGTTAATTGGCCTATTTTATTTATCAGAATTGGACTCTGTAAAAAAAATTAGATTTATTCAATTGGCATCAGAATGAATCCCAAGGAACCAGTTCTGACTGATAATTAACAATACCTTAGACTCACCAGGTGACGCCACCGTGAATTGTAGGATATGCCTTTTCAAATATCTATTCACTCTCCCCCCAGACCTTTCGTAGCGCTAGGGCTGGCTTAATCTTTGTCCCTTCAGAGGAACACATTGCTATTGTTGCCAAAAAGTCCTACAACACATGAGGTGCTTTCCACTGTAGAAAGTAATCCCAGAGATTGTGTCTAGTTTGAAATAAATTATAATTGAAATGAGAGTATTTTATTTACCATATGAATATGTCCATCTCTATTTACAAGTAAAACCCAAAATACCCCCAAAATCCCTCAAAATATAGGATATTTCAAAAACTGGCATATGGGTCAGACTTGGGCCCAAACAGGCTAGTTGGGGCAGAGATAAAAGCGGCCACAGGAAGTAGAGTGCAGGATATCTGCTGGGAAAGTGAGATTTAATAACAGAAACCTTAAAAAACTTTGAGTCAACGTTACGTTAGCATTAATTCCTGAAAGTTTCAAGGGCGACGGAAAGTTTCTAGAGTGGAGTATTCCGTTTACATAGTCAACAACATCTATTATGTCTTCAACAGGACTAGATTAACACTGCGCGTGGGTAGTTCTTATACTTAACGCTTCCCTCGCTGCTGTTATGGTTCTATCAGAAGTTAACCTCAGGGCAGTGATGGCCCATTCGAACGTATTATTTATTCTGTCATCATTTCCCTACTTTTTGTCAAAGTCGGTACATCCCCTGGAAGGAAGCCCGGCTTAGAGTTAAACAAGGAACTTTCCGACATTCGCCCTTTGAAACAGGCAACAGTATGACAAGTAGATTACTTCGGCGATTTGAGGTGGGATGTCAACAAGGTGAAAAGCCTAAAGCCCAATTCCCATTTACCGATTTCGGAACATTGATGTACGTTTGTCGGAGACAAACGGATGGTAATTTATCTCTGCCAAGGCATCCTAACGGAGTTGGCCATAGTTGGTAGATGTAGGACAGCTATATATAGGCAAGGGTGAACCACTGATTAGTGAACCACCTCCTTCAGATGTCCTTTTGTCCTGATAAGTTGTGGTTTCTATGTTCCAAAATCAGTGACGAAAAGCTTATTAACATGTTCGTAAATCTAGTTGCCGTTGGTAAATTGTATATCTATCAGTAAGTGTAGACTGATTTGCTTAAGATTAATATGTGATTTTGGTTTGATTTTGGGCAGTTGACCACGTTTCTGCGATCAGACACCGATTAAAACCCCATACAATGCGTGGTGGATTGGCATGTATACACTTATGTCTACGATTTTCCACCTTCCCGATATGTCTCCGATATTTGCTTTTTGTATCGGTGCCATATCGGTAGGTCTAAATTTCTATCATAGTAGGTGGACGCCAGGCCTTATTTGCAAAAATCAATAGAATTTAGAAACCACCCAAGTACAAGTATTTGTCTTTACGAGGGTGTGTCCACCAACCACGACAAGGTTGCGACAACGGCTTTCCGACAAGGTCCACGACAGCTCTACGATTGGAAGCCACGACAGGCTACGACATGAAGCTTTTCAGGGGCCTGTTGGGGGCCTTCCGACAAGGTTACGACAAAATCGAACATGTTGGATTTTGGAGCCGTGTCGTGGCGTGTCGCAGAGGTCTACGATAGAATATTTAGGTGGAGCGTGCACTTCCCGACAGGCTGCGACAAGGGCTCAGGACAGCTCCCCTCCTCACGACAAGGCTGCGACAAGGCACCGATTGGAAATTTCTTGTCGGCGTGTGTCGCAGCCCTGTCGTGGTTGGTGGACGCACCCTCTTAACTTCGACAAATTCCGCAGAGGCCAGTGTCAGGCTCTGTTGGGCATTTATTTTTCACGCGGGAACCATCAGGTATTGCTTGCAACTAATTGCACCTTCGAGACTCTGGCAATTTGAAGCAGGTCGTTTAACCGTTCTTTACCTGGCGCCTTTTCTCCAGCCCAGACTAACTTACACATAAATCGTCGGCCCGAGGCGCTGAAAGAATGTTTTAAAGGTCGATGTCACACAAAAGAAGTATAGTAGCTTTCTTTGTAAATTATATAATATATGCCCCAGTCACACTGGCGTAAAAACCTGCGTTTCTTCTACGTATTTGAAAGGACGCGAGTTCCGCGTATTTATCCTACCCCTCATATAAATCTTCATACACTTAACATGGTGTGACTGTATACCACGATTATGCCATATAAGATTTATATGCCACGGATGACATATGCAATTAAAAACATGTGACAGGGTAGGATAAAATCTAAACGTCACTCAATTTCATACAATTGTTTACATGGCGTTCATTGTCTTCTGCTACAGATATCACTCAGCTTCGCTTCATGATATCATTCCGCAAAGACAACTCACGCCATATAAACAATCATATGAAATTTCGTGACGTTTCTTGATATTACTTCGCATATACAAGGCATTTATATTTTACTACGCAATCCAGTCACATCGGCATAAATTCTCTGGCGGTTTTAATACGTATTTGAGATGGTGGGGACCACGTATCGGCTACGGATCGGGAACGTATCTGTTTTAACATGCTTTACGCTATTTACATTTCTTAACGTTCATCAACGTGAATTTACCATTCTGTGGGCGTAAATGTTTTTACCGCGTTCATTTACGCATTACAAATAAGTAGAGAAAAGTATAATTTTTTTTTTAATTTATTCATGCCCCAGTCACACTGAGTTGTTTTTTTATTAGGAGTAAGCTAAATGGTTATTATAGAGGAAACCCATGAAAGTTTAGGGTCAGAGCTCGTATCCCATCGAGTTCGAATCATGTAGTAATTCACAAGGCGAAGCCGCGTCAATTATGTAGCGATTCAAACAAGATGGAATTGAGTTTTGACCGTAAACTTGAATGGGTTTCTGAATTTATCTCACCCTCCACATTGACAAATTGGGCTAACATTTGTGACATAATCCCCCATTGGATATTTTTCCTAAATATCTCATGAGCGTTAGATACGAGTTCCAAATGTTAAGTCTATGGAGAAAAAATATCTGGGGTGAGATAAAGGTCGTATACCTATTAGTGTATCTGTCATTATTGTGGGATTTGCCTTATTTCCCTCATATAGAGCCAGTTTATTAGAAGTGTTTCACCTCAGAATTGATATCTATTGATGGATTCTATTACCACGGAGCCTTATTCCCAATGACTTAGCTTCAGAAAAACCTAGAATTCTCTGAGCTTTTTTGTTTATGGGTCTAGACACTAGACTTTTAATTAGTCCACTGGTGCTCCTTACCAGGGATATGAAGAGGAACCTTGTGAGTTATTGGTTCCAAGTATCCCCCTAGTGAACACCTCTTTGGTTCACTTTGAAAGAGTGATCGACTCGCTATTTAGAATCGCAAGGTATAGACAACATTAAAGGCATATCCTACAATTCACAATGGCGCCACCTGGTGATTTTTTATTTTTTTATTTTTTTTTTATTGGACAATAAATTGCATTCGACTGCAGTCAGTCGTTCTTCCACACAACAATCCAAGGAGTTTGACAAAAAAATAGATGGGAAAAAAAATACATTGATGATATATACAAGTTGATGATCAAGTCAAAAAAAAAAAAATAAAAAAAAAATATAAAAAAATAATGTCAATTACCAGTCAAAACTGGTTTCTTGGGATTCATTCTAATTCTACATAAGTAGATTTAACATTTTGTCAAGTAAATCATCCAATCGCAATAGGTAAAATAGGCCAATTTGCATTTGATTTACATAGGAAATCTACCGAAAAATATGATTTTCTTCAATAATTTCAAAAACAAGGACGGTGACCTATGATTTCTAAAACATTAATGAATAGTACTATATACGTACTATATTCTGTGAAAACTTTAGGGAAATGACATGGGTTTTACTATGTGAAAAAATACTTTTCAGAATTTCTATATATTCTTATATAAAATTAAAATCATATTGATCTATAAATCAAAAACTAACAAGGCGACCCCCGATTTTTATGTTAGATATGTGATCCAAAACACTTGGAGATATCAAATTTTCAGGAAATTGACTTGGGTTTTGATTTTCAAGCCAAATTGTCCGATATGCCTTTCATGTGAGCAGCTCTATGTGACAAGGGAGCGGGGGAAAAATAAATAAAATCTCGATTTTTCTGCCTATTGTATATAGCATTGAGCACGCACTCATAACCCTATGAGTACGAATAATGCCTCAAAAATACTGCATAAGCCATCAACTCCCGAGATTTACAAAATGTTAAATTAGGAGCAAAAGGTATGTTTATAATTGATGAATGAGCGTGCATTTATAAATGAATAACAATCAAGGCCTTTGACTCAGTTAATCATACATTATTACTAGATACTTAAATTAATATTGGACTGTCGGTAGATGCTGCTAGATTGTTCAAATCATATTTGGGAAATCGTCTCCAAAGAGTTAAGGGAGGAAAAATAATAACAGACTATGTATCTGTGAAATATGGTGTGCCCCAAGGCTTCGTTCTGGGGCCAGTATTATTTATTATTTTCATTAATGAGTTATTTTCACAATCGAATCATTCAGATATGACGATGTATGCAGATGATTTAATTATTACAGTGAAAGGTAAAGACCCTCAGACTGTGCAGGAGACAATGCAACATGAACTAAATAAGGTACAGCAGTGGCTTAATGCACATCTGTTAACGATAAACGAAACAAAATCAAATGCTATGTGGGTCTGTGGTAGAGGCAAACCAATACCAACGAGGACTTGTAAACTAAAGGACATCAGTTTAAAACTAGTTAAAAAATACAATTATCTAGGAGTATTATTAGATAACAGACTTACACTTCGAGAACATAATAATAGTATTATAAAAGATGTTAACCATAAATTATTTAAATTAAGGAAGATACGGTATTTATTAAATGAAAGAGCATCAATCACTATTGTTAAACAAATGATTCTTCCCAAGTTAGAATATGTAGACTTCGTACATTACCTCACCACACAGAATGACAGAAAAAGACTACAAGTAGTTATGAATAATAGTCTTAGAACAGCCATTAAATGCAGAACTCCCAGGGATATGTCCACCACAGACCTACATGACCATTGTCATATACATCCATTGTGTTATCGTAGGAGTCTTCATTTATTAATGATGTTATTTGGGTGGAAGAGTAATCCTGATCACCTGAACCAGGGCAGTACAGCCAATACAAGACTAAGTGAAAAAATTAGAATTCGTATACAAAGACCAAATATTGAAAAATACAAACACAGTCCACTTTACCAGGGCATCCGTCTATGGAATCAGATACCCATGAATATCCAAAATTCAACAAGAAAAGAAACATTTAAAAGAGCTATAAAATCATTCTTACTTCAAGATAATATCTATAATCAGTTAAATACTTCATAGACAATTGTGCGAGTCACATGACCGTGTTTAATTTAATTCAGTGCAAACAAGATAATACGACCAATGATGATTATGTATTTAATATCTGATACAATGGAACCCTATATATAATATTATATGAGATGCTAAGTTTTTGTGTTGTGTTGTTGTTAAAAATGGTATTTGATAATTATAGTAGACTTGAAACCAGATTCCTCTTTCTCTCAGTGTCATATGACCTGATGAATGAATGGAAGAAATACTTTATGTAATGAAAATCTGGATAATAATGAGAGTGTATCTGTTGATGTCTAATGTGTTGTTTGTACTGTATTGTCCTAAGACGCTGCAAGGAAGAACGCCAATAGGCGATTGTTTGTTGTCATATGTTACTTGAATAAAAAAAAAAATTAAAAAAAATGTTTAGGTTACATTCAGTATATGGATAATTTTTTTGTAACCCACATGCACCAAGAAAACTTGCCATTTCTGGCACTGCCTATCTTGGATCCAAACATATCAATGATGAACATACTATTTATTCCTAGTTGTATGATGGTGATGATGAAGAAGATAAGCGCTACGTGCAGTATGGTTTGTGACCTCCCCCAAAAACAAATAATGAAAGACCCGCCCATGTTTGGATCAATTAAAAAAAACAACAATATAAATCATGTTGTGCGCCACAAGAAATTGACGTACAGCAAATAATTCAAAGTTGTTCTGTTGAAATTTTGGATTATTTGCAAGACAGGTAGGATTGTGTTTATCGCCGTAGGTGAGGTGACACTCTCCCCCCAGATCTTTCGTGGCCCTAGCGCTGGTTTAGTCTCTGCCCCAACCCAAAGCTAGTTCCCTGGGTATCCACAAAAGACAGGGGAGACCAGCGAAGATCTCAGATTCAAAACAAGGCAACTGTCAAAAGTTATACAAGTCAAACAACTCACATATCATGAGTTAGGAAATATAGGAATTGTTAAATGGGGTTAACAGACAATCTAGTTGTTTCTTTTTTCATCTCTAAACCACTTTATGATGTGAATCTACTGTTGATTAGACTGCCCCTTCGAGTGAGCATATGTGTTGTGTTGACAAACAAAATCCTGTAACACATGAGGTACCTTCCAACTAGGAGCAAATAGTATTTATCATTGATGAATGAGCGTGCAATTATAAATGAATAACAATCTAAAGGTTTGAGTTATACTCATCCTATGGATAGTTTTCTGTAACCCACTTGCATCCGGTCAGCTTGCCAATTCTGCAACTGCCTATTTAGGATCCAAACACAGGAAGCACCAGTGGGTCTTGAGGTATTTTGGTCTTGAGTGATTGGTCATGGTCAGCTGGGCACGCCTCTAAGACACTGCGACACTGGCTCCCTGCTCTGTTCTCAATATCAGAGTGAATAGCACACAGATAGTCAAGGAATAGCTTGTATGCAGTACCCTGAAAGTCTATATGGACCCCTCTAACTTCTATATGATGTATATAGTGCGTGCAACCACGCTCTAATAGAGACAGTAATCCCTAAGGCTATACCTGATTTGATATAACAAATAACAAAATGAGTGTAAATCAATTACCATATGAATATTTGCATATCTAATTTCATGTAAACCACAGAATACTCGCCAAAGCGCTAAGAATTTAGGATATTAAAAAAAACTGGCGTATGGGCCAGATTTTGTACCAAACAGGCAGGTTGCGGCAGAGATATAAGCGGCCACAGGAAGTAGAGCGCAAGAACTCTGCTGGGAGAGTGGTGAGGTGATTCTTGTGGAGCTCATAGAAAGTAGGGTGAAATATGTAAGATGGATGAACCTGTGCTTTCTATAGAGAAAATCATTATCATGGATTGGAAATATTCAGTGCGAGAATTTAACAATGTGTCTTCAGACTAAGAGATAGTGCTGATATGAACCGTTGGTATGCTGGCAACAGAGCAGTGCTGCATTCCCTCCCTAAGTCTGTTATACCTCATCCAAACTCGTGTCGTCTTTGAAAGGGGTATTCATATGAGCTTGGAAGATTATCATACCGTTCTTTATATAGCTGTTGACTATTTGATTTATATCCAATGCGTATCCCATCGTGGCTAAGTCGTAGGTGCTACAGGGACCATAGAGGGGACCCATTCAAGTATAGGGTCAGAGCTCTAATCCTACCCCTAATAAAAAACGCCATACGCTTAACATGGGATTTGTTTATCTCACGGGTAGTGACATAAAGTGTTGTTTATGCCACTACTTTCTGATACTGAAAAAATATGGAAACGAGGTAGGATAAAATCTAGACCCCACTCCTTTGAGTTTGAGCTTATTTATGCCACACATTTTGTTGGCTCCGTAATGTCACTCGTCTTCGACTCGTGAAATTTTGGAGCCAACAAAATGCGTGGCATAAATAAACTCAGACTCAAACTCGTGACGTCTCTTGATAGTATCACATAGACTAACGGGAAATAATACCAGGGGTGTGTTAAATCAAATTGGAGCGAACGTGGTGAGAGTTAATGACTGCAGAGGGCGCTTACATGGACTCTCACCCCCTCTATCGGACGTTTCTGAGACCACATTTGGTCACGTGACACGCAGTCCTCGCTCACAACTCAGACTGTTAACACGTATAACTTTTTCCACCCACCCACCCACCCACCCTACATGTTCTTTATTTTCCGGGCGATTATATTTGATAAACTCTACAGATATCGTAATTTCATTACCTGATATCTCATTCACATTTAATACTCCATGTATGATTAACATGTATTTTCAATAGCAAATATTGATTATTGTTCGTATTACAATTCAACTACTCGTAATACCAATTGTATTACTCACTGGTATGACTCCATGTCAATTTTTATACTACATATAAAATTTACCAAAGTATAATGAATACAGTATAGTCCAATCCGGACTCTGAGTAGTCATTAGACACATTCAGGAATGAACAATTTACACAGTGTTAGACATGTCGCAGAAACATCATAAAAAGTCCATTATGCTTATAAAATTTTGATAATATCTTGAATTTTATCTTAAATGAGTGTCCCAACCTCAGATATCGACTCTCAGATGGTAATTTTTGGGAGTGGGAGTTCTATACCGAAAAACCAACTCAATTTAGATTTGTTACAGTTTACAGAAAACATATTATTAATCATCTATGAGTGGATGATATTGTAGGGGTCAGGGTAGTCGAGCAGTGTTGTTTCACTTTACGCTAGATGGCTCGAGTGCCGATCCCTGTTGTGCAGTAAAGCCAGCGGACCCATGTATGCAAATACTACGGGGTCGCCTGCATTACGTAACTCAGTCAGTATATAAGACTGAGTCTGCAGCAGGTTGACAGGAATTCTCACAGTGCCTCTCAGTTGAGTGAATCCCTCAAGCCTCATACATTGGTAAGGTTGCTTCGGAACGTTTCAACAGTGAAGAGACCAGAATCTCTTCCCCCGTTAGTTGGTGCCGCGTAGCACTAACATACTTTAAACTATATACAGAATAAAAGCCTGCATATTGAAATAGTCTGGAGCATATTGAAATAGTTTGGTTTTGTGTCCACCGGTAGCGATAGGTTGTAGATCCCGCAACTCCCTGCCCTTTCCAGTGGCTCATTCCTAACCCATCCCTGCCGGAGCAGTAAGCACGGGGTAGCAACTACTGTCTCAAGCCATTGGTCGACTGCCGTTCACGGAAAGTGGTCACATACTTTCAGCGACCAGTGGTATGCTACAATATCTACATCATATTCCACTTAGCGTTTTATCTCTTGTTGGTCTCTGCCATCAAGCAGTATGACCATATCGTCAGAACATAAAATTGCACGTTATTAATTATGTTATCTAGTGATATTCTTACTGAAGCAAATAAAGGTCAAGGTAAGGTCCTAAAACTGAACCTTGCGGTACTCCTGATAAAATTTATACTTGTCCACTTGGTTTAGTTTTATTGCACAAACTTCAATCTGGAGTATTAAAGCCTGTCATTTGTTTTTAACATTTTCATTGTAAAGCAAAATATATATCTATCAATTTTTGGCACATTGATATACCTTTGTCAGCGAATGCGGTATATGAATATAACAGAAGAAATCTTTTCCTTTATATCCAATTTCTATGGACATTGAGAAAGACGTTACTTTGGAATATTATTGTCTGAATTAATTCTTTCTATTGAGATTCTAATGTAAAGTGCATTAGCGCAGATTCTAACACTGCTGACATTTTGATCCCAAGCCCAGTTTTCGAATGCTTTCAACTTGATGAAAAAAACTATTCAAATCCTTGAGTACTTACCACAAACTCTGTCCCTAGTCAAAAAACTATACACCCACTGGGTTTGTTTTCATGTGAAAAAAGATCTACGGTTGCTCCGACATGACACAACTAAAACAAATTAATGTCGCAAATGGAATTTTGCTTTGCAAGGCAAACATGGATTTGAAGCACTGCGTGAAAACCACCAGTTTTTATATGTATACGCCCGGCGTATATAGGTATGATTTTGCGTATACAAAGTAGTCCTTTTTTCCGTTCTGTATACGCCTCATCTATAGACAAGCAAAATGTATACGACCCGCATAAACTTGTCCCGCACACAATATTTCTCTTTATATACGCTTTGCTGCAAATACAGCCATTACGCTGACGTATAGAAGAGGAAACGTGTCAATATACAGCTGATAAATGCACTTACCGGATGGCGTATATATATGAATTAACTGGCGGTTTTCGCGCAGTGAAGAAGACTTTATTCAAAACAAATATAATATATTTGTCGAGCTGGAAACGTTGCAATTCTCCACCCACTAAGACCAGTAACATTAAGAATGAAGATGAAGTTAATCGCCGCCGTTGGCAATTAAATTTTAAAAAAAAATCAAATTATTCTTTGACTGTAGTATTAGTGACAAATGATCTTTCGGTTTCAAGGCCTGTTTTATTAGTTACTTTCCTTTCAATAATTCATAGCTGGTTTTTTATCATTCAACTGAATTATGCAACGGAACTGACCGGATGAGAGTACTGGTAATGCTCTTAGACTGTTAGGTGTCTCACAGTTCCTCCTTTTTTGGTTGTTTGAATGTCGACACATAATGT
Source organism: Alentia gelatinosa (assembly GCA_950022655.1). Classification (NCBI taxonomy): domain Eukaryota; kingdom Metazoa; phylum Annelida; class Polychaeta; order Phyllodocida; family Polynoidae; genus Alentia; species Alentia gelatinosa. Next base: position 6,949,587 of record OX465588.1, on the reverse strand, counting down.
AAACAGAAACATGTTGAAGAGAATCACCTGCCTCGGCTTAGACTTTGGTGTTACAGTAACGACAGCCGCAATTGCCCTAAAGAAGTGAGGCAGAGGAAATTATGAACGGACTTTTTCTCTTTTTGTTGTCTTGTCTTACACTGATGTCTTCAATGTAATCAGTATTTCTACAATTTAAAATTCAGGGCCCTGTTGAATAATCTTACCTTGAAGAGTGGCTGTTCAAGTTTCAAGTGTTTTTATTCTGTGCATCTAACAGAACTTACAACTTGTTTTCCCTGTTCGAATAAGCTGATATTTGGTATTCTCTACTCAAGTATTTCCATTTTATACAGTCTTGTCTCATGTATAAAAGTAACTTCTTCAAAGTATACTTCTCGAGGAGTTTGTGCGAGCATTGAAAGACTATATTTAATTTTCTTGTAACATATCCGTTTCGGTTTTCCTCATTTGTGGTCCACATAGGTCAACTAATGCCATAAGGTACTAACACAAGTGCCTATTATCGTTTACGAGATGCACTTTAAGTAGAATTAAATGTAAAGTAATATTGAAGAAGATATATGATACTTGAAGCATCCTGGTCTTTACTTTCCAGCGGCAATTGTCTTGTGGGAAGATTGAATCATGGTGACCTTTTGCCTAGGAAACTTACCTTCCAGATCCATTATTAAACTTGGACATTCTGCACTTAGTTGTAATGGATAGGGGCAGATGATGACAGGTGAGACTGTATACGCTTTTCAACTACACTGTATGCTATCAATTTCCAAGGAGGGAATGCGTTACTATGGAGAAACCAAACAAGAGTTAGTCGCGTTGTTGTTTATCACACGACAGCAAGATCGCATATTACTGGGTGAGGCGAAGCCGAGAGCAGTAATACGCAATCTTGCCGGAGTGCGATGAACTATAACACGACTAACTCAAGTTTGGTTTAGAATTTATCCTACCCTGCCCGTCTAAATTGCTTCTACATTAACAAATGACATAATTTCTCAAGTGTATCCCACTAGAACGATATTTTTCTTTTTTCTGAACTCCAGACCGAATACAGTGACCCAATGTTAAGCCTATGGAGTTTTTTATTAGGGGTAGGATAAAATGTGAATAGATCCTTCGAGGCAGGATGTTTGGTCAATGTCCATTACTGAGTATGAGAGAAATAATCCCTATGTAGTGTTAAAGGTGAGCCCTGGAGACTTCACATTGGGGCTAACTGAAGAGTTGGCAGTAATGCTAAAAGAGCACGGTCGCTAAGGACTCTCAACGGTTGCTAAGCACGTGGTCAACGGTCGCTAAGTACGTGGTCCCGGTCATGGGTCCCGGTCACGTGGTCCCAGTCACGTGGTCCCGGTCACATGGTCCCGGTCACGTGGTCCCGGTCAAGTGGTCCCGGTCACGTGGTCCCGGTCACGTGGTCCCGGTCACGTGGTCCCGGTCACGTGGTCCCGGTCACGTGGTCCCGGTCACGTGGTCCCGGTCACGTGACCACCCTTCTTCAAACCGCCGGCGTCGACTTCAACCCTGGGACACCAACGAGAAGGAACCTCCCACCCTCCTTACAAAAAACTCTTCAACCTCATCTCTTCAACCTCTCCTACTTTGTAGGGCTTCTAAATTACTCATAAACTCTCTCCTTTTCTGAAATATATGTTATTTTGGACCTATACATATTTTGCGTATACAAGGTCGTCCTAATCCCCGCGTGTATACACCTCATTCGTAGGCGTATATAAGCGTCCAGTGAACAGGGCTGCACTGAGAGCGGGCGGGGGGAAGTTGGCAGGGGGTGGCGGAATGAGGACACCTGTACTTCAACCAACACAAAGGGGCGTGAGGCAGCGGGGGCAGAGGATATTTCCTCTCATATACGCCGGGTATGAAATACAGCCAAGATGCGTCCGTATATAAGGCCTGGGCGTATATATATGAAAATATATTCAGCCAATACATGCACTTCCGTGATGGCGTATATATGAATAAAATGGTGGTTTTCGTGCAGTGATATCAATCAAACGAGTTGGAGTGCAAATACTTTGACCAAAACAAGTTGCTTTCTGTATTTATCTCATCCCTGGACATACTTAGATAATGGACGACACACAGGATATAGACCCTGGAGAACGGACTGCAATGCTTGTACGGGCATAGAGAATGAGTTCCCAATGTTAAGCTTACAATACCAAAATACCAAGGGGGAGATGTATATTTAGTATTTGATATGCTTCAAAATTCTGATAGGTCCTCACTACCTAATGATTCCTTCACAGGATTCCAGTTGACAACAGCTTCATAACATATCCAGTTTGAAGTATACGAGGCACACAGCGCTAGCGACTGCTGATGTATGAACCGACCGGGTTTCGCCGGCGTTTTATGCGGAGAAATCGATGAAAAAAAATAAATCCCGTTAATTCGGAGACAGAAGCTCGTACCGGACACCGCCACCAAGGTTAAACGGGTTAGAATTTGGTCTCCGGGCGACCGGGAAAAAGATTCGCGCCAAAAAAAAACCAACAACAAAAAAACATATCCAGTTTGAACCCATACATTCTGATCCAATCGTAGGCCCGTAGGGTGGCAAAAAGCCAATCCGTTTATAGAGTCTGCTCCCTCAAAGTCATCAATCCGTTTTATTTCATTCTGAGGATATAATCTGTTATGTTAATTATAGTTATTTCATTGACACTATATCAAGTAGCGGGTATATCAAGCCGATTAATCTTGATTCCAGTTTCGGATTACATGGATTAGAAATGGCCATCAGGCGTTGGGACTGGTCTTTCATGTGCAGATGGTTCCTGTATATCAGGAGGATGACGCTCTTGTATACGATTTTCATTCTAATTTGTGAATTATGTAAACTTTGCAAATGGCTACTTTTAATGGCTATTTATGATAGAGAGATGCACTCAACACATGCCTTCCCCTGTGGTCTTCTCCAATTAACCCTTTAGACCTGGCGTCCACCTACTACGATAGAAATTTAGACCTCCCGATTTGCCACCGATACAAAAACCAAATATCAGAGACATATCGGAAAGGAACAAAATCGTAGACACATGCCAATCTACCACACATTGTATGTGGTTTTTATCGGTGCCTAATCGCAGAAACATGGTCAACTGCCCCGATATTAGGTGACCTTCCGACGCGATTTTGACTTTTTATCGGGAAGTGCATCATAGACCATATCGTAGCCATATCGTAGTAGGTGGACACCGGGCCTAAAGGACGGCCACCTGTGGCAGACCTGTCACCATAAGGACGGGTGCTAGTGATAGTGTAATTCTCTAGAGGACGAACACATTTTAGAAACATTCATAATTTGATGTTCCATCACGTGATATCATTGGTAATCAATGACATTCCACTTATTTTAGCTTACTAATATTGATTTTGATGTTATGGCTAGATTTGCTGAAGATTTCATGTAATCCATAAATTATTTCCTTGTCAAATTTTAATTGATTAATGAAATTAAGAGAAATGATGCCTTGAGGCATCATTCGGCCTAGGCCGGTTGATGCCTCAAGGCATCATTTGTCCTTAAAGGGTTAAAGGTATATCCTACTGTGCACAGTAACGCCATCTGGTGATTTTCAAATACTGATAATTATCAGATAAATAAGTTCATTTGACTTGTTTTTATACCAAGGGAGTGAAAAATAACATGACACCGAGTTTCACCCAACCTAACAGGTAAAATAAGCAAAATTATATTTGGCTGATTTAAATAGGAAATGTACTGAAAAATATACTTTTCCTCAATTCTCTCAAAAACAAGTATGGTATGATTTTTGAAACCTAAATCTCTAGTACTATACATTTACCTAACTTTATGAAAGTTTGAAGAAAATAGCATGGACTTAACTATACGAAAAACCACCTCTTAGGATTTCTATATATACTGTTGATTAAAACTACCACTTTTTGTAATTAGAAATTTGTTGTATAACATATTCAACATATTCAATTTCCAGGAAATTGACAGAGGTTTTACTTTTCAATTTCAACTGTCCAATATGACATTAATAACTGAATTGCACATTAAATAAATGACCGACTAATGTATGAATATATATATATATGTGGTGGTTGCCGACTTATAAATGTGGAAGGTCTGCCTTTGGAAAGTCTAGTGTCCGGCAATATCCCACCCTACGCATAATTATGTAGGTCAGTTCGGTATTTTCGGCAGGTATGAGCTAACCTAGTCACACAGAACACAACTCCACAACATCAATAAACAACAGGTTGTTTATTATAACTTCCTGGAGTGATCCCTGTTAGATCACTCCCAAAGTACAGTACCCTGGCACATGGTGCAAGGTAATGCTGGACAGACTAATCTGAAGACCGGAGTCTCAGACTCACCTACCAACAAGAGGGTTGGAAAACGCTACCAACCGTTAAGGTCCAAGGGTCTACTCTTCACAGAGAGAAGAGCGAGGCCAGATTACGTAATCCTAGGTTCCGCCATAACACTCTCATGTGCGGCGTTACCTGGAACCACTATGCAGGGGGGATTGACTCTCTGGCCACCTTCTGAAGAGCGGACGAAACACTACTAGATCCCCCTGCACCCTATATATATATATATATATATATATATATATATATATATATATATATTATACCACCATTATGAAAATGATCTATATGATATGGGCTGCAAGTTTTGTCAGTCCTTTCCTCTAAATGAAGAACACATAAAATAGAAAGGGTAATTCCCTGGAGAAGAGTAGGAAAAGGTGAGGTTCATCTGGTGTAGCTGAACAGTAAGACTATAAAGAGGAAACCCGACAGTTTTGGTCAAAGTTGTCATTCTCCACAAGTTTGATGCTGAGTGATATGAACATGGCGACAGCCGAATGAATATCATGTAGCATTTAAACAAGCTAGAGAATGACTTCTTTAACCAAAACGAGTTGCTTTCTGTATTCATCTCGTCCCTGTACACACAAAACTAGGAGCTAATGTTATTTCCATTCACAATGGAAGAGCGCGGTATACCTAAATTACTTCATTAAATAAAACTAAGAGAATATCATAAGAAATTATGTATTTGAGCCATCTGTATTTGATCGAAACTTAAGTATCAAGTTTCAATAAACCTAGATAATTAATTTGATAGTCATTCTCAAGTGTCTTGGACAGAATTACTCAATGAAACTAATTTCTGGTATTGAAATCAGTGTATACATCCTAAAGCTTTAAAAATGTCTATGTATGGGTCTAAGCATAACAGGTTCAATAACCTGGTCAGTGGATGAAGGTAAGGAGTGTGTGTGAGAGAGTGGGGGAGAGGTGCTAATATAGAGTGACTGGGTTGAGATAGAGTCATATGCCTACCCTTCCACCAACCCCATACCTCCTTACTGGGTCTGTGTTTCTTTGAAGAGTATAGTGAATGGTCTGTCCCTTCAGATGTGGAACTTCCAATGCTATACAGTCAGGTGTGTCCCATCAGATTGGAAATGTACATGCAATGTTAAGTGGTAGGAGAGCAGTGAGCCAGAACAAACAGGCTCTTGAGTACAGCTAGTTGGTCAGTAAAGTAGATGATTTGGTTGTTGGAGGTGAGGGGGTGAGGGCTATTCTGACATGACTATAGAGTTGCTTCAGGTTCAGTGTGTTATACCTAAATCTTAATTTGTCCTTGTCTATTAGTAAATATGTCTATTGTTCTTTGTTTATGTCTGTTTTCTGTCTCCAACTATCTGCTTCTCTGTCTGTCTCCCTGACACTATCCCTGTCTAAATATACTGTATATATAACTCTCTCTGTTTATATCTTTGTCCCTGTCCCTGTCTGTCCATATGTATGTCATATTCTAATATTGTCTATGTCCCTATTGTTTGGCATGTATGTTTGACTTTTTTCTTTGTATATGCCTTTGTCTCTGTCCCTATCTGTGTATGTCTGACTCTCCATCCATTTACATGTCCCTGTGTGAGTCTCCCTTCTGTCTCTGTTATTATCTGCGTCATTATCTGTCTCTCTGTGTCTCCCTCCTGGTTCTCATGGAAATCAATGATCGAGGGTTTCAGCAAGTCTATGTTCAAGTCTCAGGTGCAAGGCCTGATAACTGGGAAGTACAACTGAGTTTGTCAGGTCCGTACAAAGTGGGCCTGAATACAGCGTATCTAGATGTGTCCCATCAGATCTGACTCTCTGAATACAGCGTATTTAGATGTGTCCCACTAGATCTGACTCTCTGAATACAGTGTATTTAGATGTGTCCCACTAGATCTGACTCTCTGAATACAGTGTATTTAGATGTGTCCCATCAGCTTTGAAATGTAATTACCACATTTAGACAATGTTATCATCTAATAGTTTTGTTTTCTAGAAGCAGATTACCGTGGCCATAACTAAATGTTTATAATTACATGAAAGGATTGACATAGTGAATCCTTTTGTCTTCAAAAAGACTAAAAATGAAAATGTCTATTTTTAGAAACCAAGTCAGTAGTGGGGCAGGGGTTTGGTCAGACTGGGATACTGGACACCTGTCCATTTCACCAGGCCTTTATAATTGATGCATGGATAGTGAAGTGTTCGATTCTTTACAGTAAGCTGAAACCCTGTGTGAGCATTCTAACTTCTAGATGCCATATATGAGCGTGATTTCCCGCGCTCAAAAAATAGACAACACATAGGATATAGGCCATGGAGAACCGACTGCAGTACTCGTAGGGGCATGGAGAACGAGTTCCCAATGTTAAGCTATGGACATTTATTCCAGGGGTGAGATAATAGAGTCGTTCATTAAGCCAGTCTTATCGCCAGCGGCCCTCATTGAAAACCACCCTCAAGGCAGAATCTGGTGAAGGCCCTCGACTTCCGCGCAGTCCCGGCGGGTGTTGCCAGTAACGAGAAGAGGATGCCGCTCCTACACTGCCGCTCCTGGCGACAATTTGTAGCGGAGACTCTCGGTTAACAGCTGTAACAGGCTTGCAATAGACTTTCAGTTTTTGTATTATTGAGGCTCTAATAAGCTCCGTAGACTATATTCAGTAGGCTCCAGGGCCTTGATCGAATTTGTGTATGCTATTCATGTATAAATAACGTAATTATTATATATATACCAGTGGCGTATATATCTTAGATACGCACCGTTGCGCCATATAACGTAAAATATTATACGGAAAGAGGGTTACAGTGTCTGTACGTAATAAATACTGGGAAAATTGATGATAAAACGAACCTCTGCCTGCGGCATCGGTATTATTATATACCTTAAAATTCTAATCTCTCAAAGAGATGAAATGGCAATTATATAGAACTGCATCGAGAATCGTATAAATATACAATACTCCACGAGTTTGGATGGGCCGCAATAGTCATCGAGGCGAAGCACAGTGACGATTATGGCACATCCAAACGAGTGGAGTTTTGTGTATTTTACGATTTGAGTGCAGTTCTGGATTTATCTCGCCCCTTTTTATGACATTAAATATCATCAACATTTCACAATAATTAGAATAGACTTTGCAAATCTATATGACGTCATCTCAAATTCACTACGCCATGGCCGTGGCGTAGTATTTTCAGTATACGGGGGTGATCGTTGAGTATTTTTTTCTAATGTTATTCCTATGGCTAAACTTGTACCAGGGGTGCGATAAAGGCTCTTTTTCTACCGAAAAGGGATTTAAATCGAACTTTATGTCATAGTCATGAAAAACAATTGCTTCGCCAATTGAGACTTTGCCCCTTCATTGGGCGGTTTATATTGTATTAATTTCATGTGGCTCTCAATACAATAATTACAGTCACCATTGTTAAACTATGTGAGACATCTATTCGATTTTATCTGTTCAAAGTAAATGTTCACATCAAATGAATACCATGTGTCGTATTTAATTTAGTTTCTGATGCGGACTGACAATACTTGAATGTTAAAGGTCGATGTCGTGCTTTCATTAGGCTCTTTACCTTCACGGTGGAGCCACTTGGTGATTTTCAAATATTCCTCTTCCTCCATTGAAATTGGTAATTTGTGGCATATTCGAAACTCAAAAGAACAAAATTTGAGTTTTGTCTAGTTTGACCTAACCCAATAGGTAAAATAGGCCCTTTTTCATTTGTTTGATTTATATGGGAAATGTACTGAAAAATTTGGGTTTTTCAGTTCTTTCAAAAACCAGGGCGGTGACCTATAATTTTTTTTAAACTAAATAGGTAGTACTATACCTATACTTTATTATGTGAAAGTTTGAGGAAAATGACATGGGTTTTATTATGTGAAAAAATACATTTTAGAATTTCTATATATTCTAATATAAAATTATCTTAATATTGATCTATAAACTAGCACGGTGACCCCCAAATTTTAAGTCAGATATGTGCTCTACAATACATAGAGATCATTGTATTTGATCTTCAGAAAAATTACGTTGGTTTTAATTTCCTCGCCAAAATGTCCGATATGGGTGATAGAATATGCAATCATTAATCTTATTGTCCATTTCACCTGAAATCATTATCTGGGTGTTGCATCTATATTCTGTGAAGATTTCATAATTATATATCTAACATTTCTTATTTTATTCCACAAAAACGAAATTTTACAATTTAAAGAAAATAATGCCATAAGGCATCACTTACCCCAGCACAGTTGATCTCATATTGCATCACCCGCCGTGAATGAGTTAATGGTGGCATTACAAACAGTGAACTGGGACCTGTTTCACTAGTCTCGTGACATGTCTAGATGGCGTCTAGATGGTATGTCTGGTTTGATAAGACATTAGACTTCGTTTTGTCCGTTCTTGCTTGCACTGTTGGTGCCACTTTTCATGTATGTCTAACGCTTTTGTCAGGAAACTAGTGAAACAGGTTCATGATTTGTAGAATTGTCTAATTCTCATGTTTGGGGTCCGTCTTTTCCTAAGGGCAGCTACTTGTGTTGTCACGAAACCAGACAACCGCAGTGTTTGTATGGTGTCACAGACATGTCCTGAAACTAGTAAAACAGGTCCCAGATTTAGCTCAGATTGTTAGCTCATACTCCTCTGCCACCCCTTTCATCCTCCCCTCTCTCTGTGCTGGTTACATAAAGAGCTGCTTCCATCGAAAGATGCATTTGCCGTGGTATATATTGGTATACCTTGTTTTATTATCCACCTAATACAAAGTGTCCATAGAAAACACATAGGGCGTTTGTATGGACATACCCGGCGCATACAGATACGTTGTATGCTCCGGGTGGTGCATACGGAAAAATAGTACATATGGAAAAATAGTGCATAGCTAAAACATACTGATATTGACATGCCACTTGCCCAGAAAATGTGGATGATAAATACAATATAGACTGGTTTCAGATAAAATCGGTTGTATGCTCCTCGAGGTTGACTCTCCGCTATATCCTCGCATATGCTCGGATATTACTACGCGTCAACTCCTTGGAGCATACGGCAGGCTGTATCTGAAACCAGTCAATATTGTGTATTTATCTTACAGTTTTGTGATATGTCATACCTCCTTCGTCACGATATGTTGCACACAATCATATGTGTACTTTTTTCGCGATGTCATGTGTATATTTTGGTGCTCCGCCACCAGAACACCACAAGATCTATAGTCGACATATCGCGGCTTATCGCGGCATATTGTGACAAGAACCCAGCATAGCCAGACCAATGCATCACGGCAAATATGCACGCAATCATTCGAAACCTAGCAAGACAACAAAATCATGACTAATCTCAGTATATCTTTGGTGTTGGTGGAATCAACACTTAAGAGGGACTAGTTCCTTGATATACAGCCTTTTCGGTCCAGGTTGAGAGAAGGGCTGATTGCCTCTGTAGATTTACATAAAGTGGGGTTCACATGGTGGGATTCACGTACCTCACAGGCCGTTTGTCTAGGACAAATCCTGTTGAGATTTTGTACTGGAACACAATATCCTCGTGTGAATGACAGGGTTCCATTTTGCTGAGACAACTTTTTTCCCTTGCAATTGTCGGCGACAATCACCCCTATGAAGGAACAGAATCTCATGAGATTTTGACTTTAAACAGGTTTAAAATTTAGAGGGGCATTTTGGTGTATTTTACACATTCTCCCCTAATATGTCTCAGTGGTCCCAAATAACACCTATTCACATGGGGGAGTACTCTGAGTTGGCGATTCTGTACCTTGTGTACCCTGTGTACCCTGTGTAAGTGTGTAGGGGTGAGACTATGTACCTGTCAAGTCTTCCCATGTGAATTGAATCTGCCATGTTACCCTATGACTTTAGAACATTCCAATCTGTGAAACTTTGTACCCAGTTGGAAATAGTAGCTGACTGCTGGAAAGTTGTGAAGTACACCAGTCTCAGGTCCATTTGTCCCATCGTGTGAATCCCACATCCCACATTAGTGGGATTCACACGCTGTTTACAGTGTCACTGTGCAAAAACCAAAAGTTTATATATGTATACCCCCAGCATATATAGGTATGATTTTGCATATACAAGGTAGTCCTACTGTTCATTGTGTACATGCCTCATCTATAGATGTGTAAAATGTATATGACCCACGTATACATGTCCCACCCACAATATTTCTCTTCACATATTCTATGCGGCAAATACAGCCATTATGCTGACGTATAGGAGAGGAAACGTGTTAATATACAGCCGATACATGCACTTACGCGATGGCGTATATATATATATGAATAAACTGGTGGCCTTCGCGCAGTGTGTATAACTTTTTTGTTTAGCTAATCAACTAAAATCAGAGCACCTTTTTTTGTTTTTGGTGAAAGTTTGCCCAGGAGAGTGTAGAACGGAAGTGTCCGGAGTAGGTCTCAGCTGACACATTACCGGCCACTGTTAACTCAGTTACCTCAGAACGTGGTTTGGGAATCAGAGTAATTGGCCTGGTACCGATCTGGCTGTTAATGGGCAGATGTTTGTTGGCACCGTACAGACGTTGCAATTAACCAGCCGTCTGTACGACTCTATAGAACTCTTACACATGCTTCTTCTTCTTTCTTTTTTTCTTTTTGGCGACCCCTTCCAGAAATTTGCCTACGATTAGAAAGTTAACTTTGCCTACTTTGAATTATTTGCACATGACCAATTTTTGTGTTTCTTCGGTCAAACCGTCCCATAAGTGGGTCCCTCTATACATCGGACTCTTTTGAAAGAGGGCCGTTTTAGCCCTTGGTAGATCAAATTTCAACTTGACAGAACTTCGAGTTCTCACACTACCTTGGAGTAACATATTCTGATCCTTTGATAATTTGACCATTTGTACTGATAGTTGTATTGCTCTTCTAGTTTCTAGATAATCTACACCCATTCCTTCGTGCAGTGCCTCTGTACTACACCTTTGGTATTTGTTATATTGCACCACTCTCAGTGGGATATGAGATATGTTAAGACTAGCTTGCCATAAGGGGACTTAATCGTACTATGTGTTTTCCACTTTAAGCCGGATGCCCATCTACCGATTCAGGGTTAAGCGATTAGTTTGCAAATCGTATAGGAGTCGGTGAACTTGTCGCAGGCAAATTACGTAAGTATTCGCTCGTTCTGCGGACATTGAGGAGATGGGGTTGGTGGATATTAGTCCTAAGCAAATCTGTCTTCTAATCTGTGGCTCACCCTTGCCTAGCTGTCCTACATCTACCGACTACTGCCGACTGCGTTAGGATGCCTTGGCTGAGAAAAATTACCCTCCGTTTGTCGCCGACAAACGTACATGAATGTTCCGAAATCGGTAGCTGGACATTGGGGTTTAGGCTTTTTGCAAATATGTCCCCTATTGTCTTAACAATATTCAGGAGGCACAGGGTATTTTCTATGAGTAGATTGAGTGTCACTGGCTTGATGACATCTTAGCTTAAGAAGGAAAGCCCAATAAACTAATCGAGTCGTTGGACAAATGAGCTGCCTGGGCATTTAGCTCATGGGCACCACAAACGAAAATCGATCGAGGGACCAATAGTGTGTGGGCATCTACCCTCAGGCGGTTAACACCAGCTGAAAGTTGCGTGGGCGATAAAGGATGAAAGACAAACAAGACAGAGTCATAGAATGAAAAAAAGCGAAAATGTTCTGAGGAAGAATCTTGCTCCCTTTACCTCTATCTCAACATTGACTGACCACTTCCAAATTATGGTAAAAAGAAATTAAGTTTTGATTTCATTACTACAGCCAAGTATTTAAACAAAAAAATAAACTGGGAATTTACATAGACATTCTGCCTGGCGGCAGGTTTTGTGTGTCTACAATTTACACGCACATACATACATCATAGCAGGAACAATTCCAGTCATCATCCGAGGTTTATTTAGGTGAAATTGTCTTTTTCCTTGGCCACGGGTACGCTGATCTACTTTGGGTACAATATATTTACAAAACCGCTTCATAAATACATATTTTAGGTACATTCATCTGAACAAAAGAGTATCCACTGAACATATTTTGTGAAGATTTTCAGTACTAGCGTTGCCAATTTTTGTCATGCTTAACCCAATAACTGAAACCCAAATACTGATGCGTAGGGGTGCTATAGTGTAAATCTATGAGTCAAAGCTTGTATTCCTTAGAGTTGGGGTAGCGTAGTAATTCACAAAAGCGAAACCGCGTGAATTACATAGAGATTCAAACGAGATGGGATCGAGCTCTAACCCTAAACTTGAATATCTGGGATTATTACTATTGTACCCACGACAAAATATATCACAAACCATCTCATCTCATTACTCCACCCCCCACTGTGAAATCGGGATGTCTGATATTTGATGTATCGGCTTATCAAAGCTGCCCTGGAACTATTATGTACTGGAAAGTCCCCGAGTGAGAGGGCCTGGACGGAAGAACGGCAGAACTGCCGAGTTCAGTGTCTGTATGATACAATACCCTAATAAAAATTGTTTAAAAAAAAAGAAAAAAAAAAGAGCCTGTGCAACGGGTCAGTTTGACTAGTAAATCTAGTTAACGAAGAAAATATATGATAATATCTATAGCTCATGCAATTTGTTGTCTGAACCTATATACCAGACTTACAATACTATCATGCTAGATAATTTATATATCACTACGTATTGTTCTCATTGTATGCCTAGATATGTGACTAGATTGTGTTGCAACTAGTTACACTAGGATTGTTTTACTTCTGATAAAGTCATATGATATAGCTAGATATTAGTGGCTTCATAGAGAGTAGTTGTATGATTGGTTATTATCTCACCCCTGGAATAAATGTCCATAGGCTTATCATTGGGAACTTGTTCTCCATGCTTCTACAAGTATTGCAGTCCGATCTTCATGGTTTATGTTATGTGTGTCGTTCATTCCTGTAGTGTGTATAGGGGTGAGATAAATACAGAAAGCAACTCACTTTGGTCAAAGTCGTTGTTCTCCAACTCATTTGGATGCTGCGTGATATTATTCACTCCGCATGAAACTCGTGAAGAACGACGACTTTGACCAAAACTTGTTGGTTTCTTCTTTAGTCACTGATGGCTCAACCTATCCAGATAGAAACTTGTTACCATACCTCATATATATGCCCTATACCAATTAAGATTAATTGAATTGTTTTGTATATCATCATACCTCATCCCATTATCACATACCATACAAATATGAATAATCTGTAGTTAGTATACTGTATTATCAAGACACGTCATGAGTTTAAGTCTGGGTTTATTTATGCCACGCATTTTGTTGGCTCCATACTTTCACGAGTCGAAGACGAGTGACATTATGGAGCCAACAAAATGCGTGGCATAAATAAACTCAAACTCAAAGGAGTGGCGTCTAGATTTTATCCTACCCCGTTTCCATATTTTTTCAGTATCGGAAAGTAGTGGCATAAACAACACTTTATGTCACACCCATGAAGTAAACATATCCCATTTTAAGCCTATGGCGTTTTTTATTAGGGGTAGGATAAAACCTTATTACGCCATACACTCAATGTACTGTGAAGCTGAAGTCAAGAGGGACCGGACGGCAGAAGGGCTACTAGCCGAGTTCATCATGTATGTAAAAGACCCTAATAAAGGTTCTATAAAAAAAAAATTGAATATTTTATCAGGAAAGATCGATGGTAAATGTCATGGATAGAGTTCAGAACCAATAGCTCACATGTAGAAATATAACACTGTATATTAATGCAACAAATGTCAATCTGGTCTTTAATCAGACTACCAAGAGTTAATAGTAGCCTGACTATAACCATCAACCTGAAAAATGAGAAGAAACTGTGTGTAGTAGAGTAGATTGGTTCCTTGCCCAAATAAAGAATGGGACAGGTAACGCACGATTTGAAACGACCTTGAACTTATGAGGAGGGAACCAGACGAAATTATGTTGTGCCCTCAATGGGACAGAGAACCAGGGAACCAGGGTGCTGTTTAATAATCCAGGATAAATCATAGTTTGGTCCTCTCATCGTCTTGGAGCTAATTTCGTTGTATAAGCCATTTGATCTTAGAGCTAGGAGAGTTCAAGTATACGATCTCAGGCAACCTTTGATACCTCATTGTATAAATGTATCGTACAACTCTCATTTTCTCTCCATATTGTCCTAAGTCATCTAAAATGTTCCTACACCTATAGAGCTGTCGTACATTTAGCTTGATTTTGAAATACAGTATGATAAGTTGTGATTTAAATTGTATTCAGTGGTTGTTTTTTTTACAAAATGGCTGGTCATGGTGGAAGAGAAAGGAACGTGTATCATTTAAAGGGCTCTGGAGGAGCTGGATAATCGTAGGTTTATTCAGCACTTTCTATGACATGCGGCCTGTTGAATAATCAAGGACATATCATAGAAATTGTCCCACGTCTATGGGGCAACAGGCTTAGATCTGAGGAACTTATCCTTAAGAGACTTCTGCGACACACTTAGGACAATTTCTAAGAGGGATTCTACTGTCCACCAGGGATCTCATTTATGAAACGATATTTGGTGTAGATCATCCAAGCCCTCCTCCATCTTGAGTTAGATCTTATCGTCCAGCCCTACGATACATCCTGGATTATAATTTTTTTATTTTTTTTTATTATTATTATTATTATTTTTTTTTTTTTTATATATATATATTTTTTTTTTGGGGGGGGGGGGGTTATTTATTCACACTGGTTCTACCACCTGGGCCACAGTTAGGCCACAGGATATGGTAGTAAATAAGGAACCAGCTCAGTGGAATCCCACAAAGCACCAGAAAAATACTGGGCGTTACCTGGCCTAATATATGTGAGTGGACACAGAGGCCTGGGGGCTGTTGAATAAAGTTGGTTCGTTTCTTGTGAAGTGACGATACGATAACTCCAACGATAAACGACATGTTGGATGTTTTTTTTTACATTCACTGTTGAGTGACTGAATAAAAGATATTTTCTAAATGAACATATTTGTATACAACACCTTGTAAAAAGTTCAGATTACTCTTATTGTCGAAATATCTTATGTTTACAGCACATCATTTTATAAAACACTATGGCCCCAAGGACGATTCTGGGAGATTTTTTTCTCGTTCGTAGTCTATTCAACAGCCCCCTGGGACCTGTTTTTAAAACTAAGAAGGATGAAAGAATTGGTCCTATCGCGGTCCTTGATGCATTCTCATTACCTAAAGTGATCCGTTATTATGGAGGACATTCCTACACAATGATCAGGAAAATATTTTTATTTTGGGTGTTTTAAAAAATCTTGATCGTGATCAACATCGTCCATAGGCCTGTCCTACCTCCATTATCTGTCTCATTAGAAGACAACCCCAGGGGGTATCGTACAATATTTGGTTTAGCAGAATTAAATAACCTAGCTACTCTCAGCTTGTAATGGCCTCTTGAAGTGTAGTTGGATTACATTATTATATTTCCCTTGAAATGAAGACAATCTTAGTGTTTAACCATGTGACTGTAAAACTCAATCTGATTGGTTGTTCACTAGGACATGCCTTTAACTACGATCAGAAAGGCTTGGACGATAAAGATTTGATCGTTTCTGTAGGACCACGTTAAAACACGGACTGACAAGGCATCCTAGTCAGTATTGTTGTGGTAAGTCCTAATCGTTGTCATTCAGTCACTATCGTTCTTAGTTTTAAAAACAGCCCCCAGGGAGGTGTTTTTAAAACTAAGAACGATAAAAGAATTGATCTTATCGTGGTCTTTGTTGCATTCTCGTTACCTAAAGTGATCCCTCTTTATAGAGGACAGTCTAACAAGACGATCAGTGAAAATATCTTTATTCTAATTTTTGAAAAGGTCACAAATTTTACCGTATTTTAGGTCCGATTTTAGGTGGGTTTGATCCTTTATAACAAATCATCTTCCACTAAGAAAGAAAAAAAAAGCAAACAATATAATTTGCAAAAGATATCCTGGAGTTATGCAGACCACGTTTAAAAACGGACTGACACTCCGATTGTGGTCACTGTCGTTTGAGGTTAGTCCTAATCGTACTCTTTCATCCAATATCGTTCTTAGTTTTAAAAACAGCCCCCTGGCTTCCAGGCTAGAGGACAAATCGTGGGGCCTCTCTTAAAACACACTCAGTGACCTCGTGGTGGGACACAGAGAGTGCATTGACGTGTTTTCCTCGCAGGCTCTACATGAGTCGTGCCTGATAACTATTGACACATACATTACGGCACATCCCGACGGAGAAGGAGTCCTGCCCCGCGGCCCTCCCCTGACACCACCGCCGCCAGGTCAGCCTCCTCATCCGGCAGGTTATCCACGACGTCCGACAACTACCGGCAATGGGCTATTATCAATTAGATCTTCTACCACAGGCTGGATTCGCACCTTAATACCGGAGACACACCAAGCGAGTCAAGGTGGCGATCTCTAAAATCGCCAACATAAAATGGCCTATAAAATAAATTCAAACCGTACGGGATGGAGGCAGAAATGCCTAAACCAAGTTCGCCAGGGAGAATTTGATCATAAAATAGCCTATATGTGAGCTATTATTTCATATTTCACCTGATTATTACTTCCAAGATGCGAAATTATAGGCAGGAGATATTCCTAAGATATTCTTAAGATATTTGTTTTAATCGTGGCCACTGCATTCCACTCTTGGTGTTTTGGCTCCGGACTTTGGATCACTATGCCAAACTCCAGTCGTCGCATACAGTGGCCAAGATTAAAACTCATCCAGTTTTACGATAATATTGCACATACACATGTGTGGGCGATTCTGGCTTGGTATAATACCGGGGACACACCAAGCGAGGCAAGGAATCTCTGGAATCTCTGGAATCGCCGATACAAAATAGTATGTATCTGAGATATTTTCTCATAGTGATATCTCCCATCAATAATTTAGCGTATCAAAAGCAATAATCAAGGGAAACATGAAATAATAGCTGACATACACGTTATTTCGTGTTGGGGATTCCAGAAATCGCTGCCCTTCTCGCTTGGTTGGTCCCTGGCTTTAAGTGAGTCAAACGGCGAGCTCTAGAATCGCCAACATAAAATGGCCTATATGTGAGCTATTATTTCATATTTCTCCTGATTATTGCTTCCAAGATGCTAGATTATAGGCAGGAGATATTCCTATGAAATAATATCTCACATACAGGCCAATTTGTGTTGGCGATTCCGAAAATCGCTGCGTTACTCGCTTGGTGTGTCTCCAGCATCAAGCCGGAGACACACCAAGCGAGTCAAGGCTGCGATCTCGAGAATCGCCATTACAAAATAGCAGATATGTAAGATATTATTTCATAGGAATATCTCTCACAGAGAGTTTAGCATATCAAAAGCTATAATCAGATGAATTATAAAATAATAGTTCATATATATGGCATTTTGTGTTGGCGATTCCGGAAATCGCTGTGTATCTCGCTTGGTGTGTCCCTGGCTTTAAGCCTGAGACACACCAAGTGAGTCATGGCAGCGATATCCAGAATTGCCAACACAAAATGCCATGTTTGTGACATATCTTTTCCTATTACTATCTCCCACTGATAATTTAGCATATCAGTAGCAATAATCCGATGAAATATGAAATAATAGGTCACACACAGGCCCTTTTGTGTTGGCGATTCTGAAAATCGCTGCGCTTCTCGCTTGGTGTGTCTCCAGCTTTAGGCCCATTCCCACTTGGCAATTCTTGCCCCTGAGACTACTGCCGGGCATAATCGCCGGGAAACGGCAGTCGCACAGCGGGTGATGGGGCACAGTCGGCGACTCAGTCTAGGTCACAGCAGGGGGTCGGCGACTATGCCCTGATATATTTCAAACATGCCTGAAACTGAACCTGTAGCCAGGGGAATGCTTGGAGGCATCATGATGTTGTAGCCAGGGAAATGCCTGGAGGCACAATACTGTTGTAGCCAGGGGAATGCCTTGAGACATCATGCTGCCGTAGCCAGGGGAATGCCTGGAAGCATCATACTGTAATAACCAGGAGAATGCCGGGAGGCATCATGCTGCTGTAGCCAGGAGAATGCCTGGAGGCATCATGCTGCCATTGCCAGGAGAATGCCTGGAGGCATCATGCTGCCATAGCCAGGAGAATGCCTGGAGGCATCATGCTACTACAGCCAGGGGAATGCCTAGAGACATCATTCTGCCATAGTGAGAGGAAAGCCGGGAGGCATCATGCTGCAGTACCCAGGGGAATGCCTGGAGGCATCATGCTGCAGTACCCAGGGGAATGCCTGGAGGCATCATGCTGCAGTACCCAGGGGAATGCCTGGAGGCATCATGCTGCAGTACCCAGGGGAATGCCTGGAGGCATCATGCTGCAGTACCCAGGGGAATGCCTAGAGACATCATTCTGCCATAGTCAGAGGAAAGCCTGGAAACATCATTCTGCCGTAGCCAGGGATATACTTGCAGGCATTATGCTGCCGAAGCCAGGGATATGCCTGCATCAGTGCATTATTCTACATGTTTTTATTATTTTCACCAAGAAATTTGGGAATTTTCTATTCCCCCCAAGACACCGAAATCAAACGGGAGAGGATACCAGATATGAAACTCGACAGTTCCGTTGGATGTAATTTCATGGATCCTGCTTATGTGCTGAAAGATCCGCACCTCCAGTGCTAATTCCAGATGGACACGGACGGATGAACAGCGTAATGGGGGTCCCAAACCCGGTACAAAGGTGGAGTGTGCTTATTGGAGATCTTCACCCCTATCTCATCCTTCATGGTGCCGGGAACACACTAAGGAGTGAATCCACCAGGCCGATTTCTCACCCGATCAATTGTTCCTGGGCCCTTAAGAGGAAGCTCACGTATTGTAATTCATTTAATTCTGATAATAATAGTTTAATAAATGACCATTTTTAAAGATTTGAGAAATTCTAGGGCATCCGATATCAATCGGCGATTTTCTGGCTACGGAATCGGCTACCGTCGGTCCACTGGAACACCCCCTTAAAGTGGGATTCACACGTAGAGACTCACGTACCTGAAACTGGTGTACTTCACACCTTTCCCCTAGTCTCAGACAATATTTGGTTGGTACAAAATTCCCATGGCAAAAAACTTTTATCAGTCTCTAGGTAAAATGTCGAATTTGACATTGCCGATTGGAACTTTCCTGTTGGCCCTTGTTGCAGCCTTGTCGTGGTTGGTGGACGCCACCCTTAAAATTCACAATGTGAATTGGCCATTATGGTAAATAATTAGTAGAAACCGAACGAGAGTTAGACTTGACAATGTTTATGCCACAACGGGCAGGTCGTGTAATTGTAATAGTGTTTTAGCTTATAGTTCTATACATAAGACTTTACTCCTATATTTAAATGTAGTGTTCTGTAACATCCTGGTGCAAACCCATAATCAAGTAATTGATGGATTCTGAGCTGTTCTACAGAAACTCATCCTGCAGTGACAAGCACTGTTCCGGGAAAAGGGCAGTGGAAGCATCCGTGAGCCAGTGTGTGATTCATGGTGAGACAGCTTTACCGGGAGTCACTTGTAGGGGAAACCCATCTTGAAGGTGATGTTGTAATCTATTTTTAGAAACATTACAGTGCTCTCTGAATATTAAATGTACCCAGTATATAAGGGAGGACAGTCTTGAGATGATCAGGAGAAGACCAGTCGTGACCATTGAAGTAAGACCAGCCATGAAGTCAGCTTTTATTGCCATAGAGCTTGGATAATAATTGGGACCACGCTACAAGCAGCCATGTGACGGGATATCCTCTATGCTGGAACTACTGCAACCCATGGGACTTGTGTGTGCAATACTGTGAACTACAGTTAGTGTTAAATATTGTGCCATGTAGGATTAACAAAGGACTGCTGTGTATGTGTGCTGGATATTCATAGTTACTGAATCACTGGATATTGTACATTGATGTGGATTATATCAATATCTCCCCAGTTTATATTGTTCATTGGATCTTATCTTATGCTCTACATTAAACATCTAAAAGCTCCATCTTCTAGTTATTCCTGTAACCGGGAGCATTACATATAGCTAGGTTACATATTACTACATGAGGCGTAGCCAAGTGTAGTGGGGAACAGACCTGACCAGAGTGGCATAGACACTGACAAGTCTACCTCGAGTTCGGTTTCGTATTTATCCTACCCCGTCTATGCTTTTGTATTACTAAAAGATAAATATTGACTCAATGACTAACAGAACTTTTTTCATAGTAGCTGACATGCTGCTCTCTGATTGGTCAATATTGTTATTACTCTAGTGGCATAAAAAACACTTAAGGTCACGGCCTGCCACATAAAATTTGCCTATGTTAAGTCTATGGCGTTTTTTTATTAGGGGTAGGATAATAAAGGTGCTTGGTTCAATCTACACGAATGGATGTGCGTCAAGCTATATTAACCTAGCAGGATGAATATTCTGCTACAGAACGTGGCTTCACCTGTCTAAAATCACACCAGAGACATCATAAAACTTACCATTCCCCCATCGCTAAGAGCAAACCCCTCCTAATGATCTCCTCTCAGCGTCAAGAGCTTTGTTTGCTGGGATGGATTATGGCCTTTTAGGGTGAGGACTGCATCGCTACATGGCATGTCAGGATCCTATCCCG
Source organism: Alentia gelatinosa (assembly GCA_950022655.1). Classification (NCBI taxonomy): domain Eukaryota; kingdom Metazoa; phylum Annelida; class Polychaeta; order Phyllodocida; family Polynoidae; genus Alentia; species Alentia gelatinosa. The sequence goes on along the minus strand of OX465588.1, from coordinate 6,928,576 downwards.
TGCGTAGAAATGACAGTGTGGTGCGGGTAAGCCTAGTGCGTGGGCGACTCGACAGGAAGGAGACGGGAAGAAAGACCCATCCATTGTGTATCTCATTGTGTAGCTCACTTCATTAGAGCTGATTCTCAGCTCCCCTCCATCTTACCCGGTGTTTACACTGGAGGATTCTGGACAGCGATTTTGGCATATTGTACCGCCTGACGACTATCCCAGTGTTTACAATAGGTGATTAGGGCTGGCGATTTTGGCATTTTGTACCGCTTGACGACTATCCTGGTGTTTACACTGGACGATTATGGCTGGCGATTTTGGCATTTTGTACCGCTTGACGACTATCATGGTGTTTACACTGGACGATTATGGCTGGCGATTCTGGCATTTTGTACCGCTTGACGACTATCATGGTGTTTACACTGGACGATTCTGGTCATCAATTTTGGCATTTTGTACCGCCCGGCGACTATCCCGGTGTTTACACTGGACGATTATGGCTGGCAATTTTGGCATTTTGTACCACCTGACGACTATCATGGCGTCTACACTAGATGATTATGGCCAGCGATTCTGGCATTTTGTACCACCTTACTACTATCATGGTGTTTACACTAGATGATTATGGCCGGCGATGCTGGCATTTTGTACCACCTGACGACTATCATGGTGTTTACACTAGACGATTCTGGACAGCGACTTTGGCATTTTGTACCACCTGACGACTATCCTAGTGTTTACACTAGGTGACTATGGACAGCGATTTTGGTTTTTTGTAACACCTGACGACTATCCTAGTGTTTACACTAGACGATTATGGCCGGCCATTCTGGCATTTTGTACCACTTGAAGACTATCATGGTGTTTACACTGGATGATTCTGGCCAGCGATTCTGGCATTCTGTACCACCTGACGACTATCATGGCGATTACACTAGATGATTATGGCCAGCAATTCTGGCATTTTGTACCACCTGACAACTATCATTGCATTTACACTAGATGATTATGGCCAGCAATTCTGGCATTTTGTACAGCCTGACGACTATCATGGTGTTTACACTAGACGATAATTGGTGGCGATTCTGGCATTTTGTACCACCTGACGACTATCATGGCGTTTACACTAGACGATTATGGCTAGCGATTCTAGCATTTTGTACAGCGCGACGACTATCCTAGTGTTTACCCTGGGAGATTCTGTTCAGCGATTCTGGCATTTTGTACCAACCAACAACTATCCCGGTGTTTACACTGGATGATTCTGGCCGGTGATTCTTACATTTTGTACCACCTGACGACTATCATGGCGTTTACACTAGATGATTATGGCCGGCCGTTCTGGCATTTCGTACCGCCTGACGACTATCATGGTGTTTACACTAGACGATTATGGCAGATGATTCTGGCATTTTATACCGCCTAACCACTATCCCTGCGTTTACACTAGATGATTACGGCCGGTGGCTCTGGCATTTCGTACCACCTGACGACTATCATGGTGTTTACACTAGAGGATAATTGGCGACGATTCTGGCATTTTGTACCACCTGACGATTATCAGGGCGTTTACACTAGACGATTATGGCTAGCGATTCTAGCATTTTGTACAGCGCGATGACTATCCTAGTGTTTACACTGGGAGATTCTGTTCAGCGATTCTGGCATTTTGTACCAACCAACAACTATCCTGGTGTTTACACTGGATGATTCTGGCCGGTGATTCTTACATTTTGTACCACCTGACGACTATCATGGCGTTTACACTAGATGATTATGGCCGGCCATTCTGGCATTTCGTACCGCCTGACGACTATCATGGTGTTTACACTAGACGATTATGGCAGATGATTCTGGCATTTTGTACCGCCCAACCACTATCCCTGCGTTTACACTAGATGATTACGGCCGGTGGCTCTGGCATTTCGTACCACCTGACGACTATCATGGTGTTTACACTAGAGGATAATTGGCGACGATTCTGGCATTTTGACCCCCTGACGACTATCAGCTGTAAAAAGCTAGAAATCAACTAGTCTAAACGCCAAGCGCTTGGCGACTGCAGATCGTCTGATTACGTCAGATCACTCAATTCAGCACCACATGACTACTATTGGACACACTCTAATGCCGGCGACTATTTCAAGCCAGATTTCAAGCCAGATCTGGTCAGGTCTGCTCCTCACTACACGACCTTCCCGTCGTGGCATAAACATTGTCAAGTCTAACTCTCGTTCGGTTTCTACTAATTACAGCAAATGAAAGCTCTGGTAACTCGTTTTGTAACCAAATTGCTGGCTGTACAAGGAAACCAGTCTATAAGTGAATGATGTATTGTCAGGATAAATAAACGGATTTAAAAAAAAAAGTCGTCACGCTTTTAGTCATCTAGGGTAAAAGCTAGGTCACTCAATCTTTTCCACCTCATTCCGCTGTTTACAATAATTACAATGTTGATTAACTGCTCACCGTCTATAATGAGCTAATTTGCATCCTGCTGAGCTGCTCACACCTTTCTTTACTTGGTTCTCCATGTTTTATTTTATAACAGTATGGGAACGTCTATCATATACTGCCAGCTGCTAGGGGTGCAGTAATGATAATGTTCGCACCTGGTGTGACTGTGACTTAATAAGTCATTAAAATGGCATTTTTTAATCGATTTGAGGTATATCATGATAATGGAACGTCCTTACTGTGGACAAAACGATTCGTGTTTTCGGCCAGTTGCCGATTTCATACAGTTTTCCCCCTACAGTATAGGACTGTATGAAATCATCGACGGACTTGGAATGTGAAATGTTTCGTCCACAGTAAGGATGTTTCCTAATATTACTGATTGTCTCCCATCTAGACGATTCTGGCTGGCGATTCTGGTGACCGTTGAATAAACTACAAACGACAAAAAAGTATCTTAGGATTGTCTTTGGGGCCGTAGTGTTGTACAAAATATTGTGATATAAGCATCAGATGTATTGATCATACTAGGAGCATATGTTATTTCCATTCATAATGGAAGAGCACGGTATACCAAAATCTGATAAAATAAAAGTAAGAGAATATCAATAAATTGGTATATTTCTTTTGAGATGTTTGTCATTTGTTGGCTAACGTTTTTTTATTTTGACTTGTGCCTGGTCTAGCATACCTCAGATCACAGTCAACTTGTTGTGGTTGTGACTGAATTTGTCATTTAGGGTCTTGGTCAACTGCCCTACTTCTCTGGCTAATAGTTCAGCTATGCCACTCAATTTGCTCTTTGACACACGTTCACATGGTCACTCAGTCAGTTCTATTTAAAGGTACCAAGTCAGCTGTGAGGCAGGGATACGGGATACAGGGATACTGGCCACCTGATCCTTTTACCAGGCCTTTATAGTTGGTGCATGGATAGTGAAGTGTTAGATTCTCTGCAGTAAGCTGAAAGCCTGTGTGAGCATTCTATCCTCTAGATGACATATATGAGCGCGATTTCCCGCGCTCAAAAAGTAACCTAAAAGTCTAATGAGGTGCTATATACAAATACTTTCATTTAGAGAATATCATCTCGTTTGTCATACAACACTGAATGGAAAACATTGTGCAGGATGTTGTTTATTGTTGGAGTTATCGTATCGTCCAGCACCAAAAACGAGCGAACTTTATTCAACAACCCCCTGGTATTTTGCACCTCCTGACGACTATCAGCCATAAAATGATAGAAATCGTCTAATTTATTATCCATCGTATACAAAGACCCCATTGAAAATGTATGGAGACTCAGTAAACCACGACCCGTTGTATAAAACCTGTCAGATACCATAACTGTGGTATACGGATTCAAACCTGTGGTATACGGCCTCAAAACCATGGTATACGGGGAAAATGGTCCCTTTTGCTATAGAGCAAAGAAATAGTCCCTATTGTTGTACTATTTAATATGGCAATTACAAGGTTTAATCTATTCGAAAAGATGGATAATAAATGCAACAAACGATGATTTTGTGGACAGGCAGCTCTGTAAACCACTCGAGGTTGACGTCGTAATACACTCGCTAGCGCTCGTGTATTACTACGCGTCAACCTCTCGTGGTTTACGGCCGCCTGTCCACAAAACCATCGATTATTGTCTATGTAAACGCCAAGAGCGTGGCGACTGTAGATCATCTGATGTTGTCAGATTACGCAATATGAAACCACCTGACGACTATTGGACCAGCTCTGATGATGGCAGATAATTCAAGCTTGCGGTCCTAGATTATTAAACGGACCCCAGATCTAGGATGAGAGGTCGATGAATGATAGGCCACCGTATAAAACACATTAGAATAATTACTTTTGGGTAATTATGGTCGATCACTCACAAATGGCGGAGGGAGAAGGACTAATTATCTCACTGTCAGATAGCAGATGACTGCCCTTCATGATGCTTAAGTTAACCCATTCAGGGCGAAAATGCCTGTAGGCATTATGTACACAGAGGGCGAAAATGCCTACAGGCATTATGTACACAGGGGGCGAGAATGGCTACAGGCATTATGTACACAGGGGGCGAAAATGCCTACAGGCATTATGTACACAGGGGGCGAGAATGCCTACAGGCATTCACAATATATTCAGGCATTTTCCAATAAATACAAGAAAAATTTAAAGGGTTTGTGTAAAATATAGAAAGATATGTGTAGAAATTAATACATTTTGTATACTGTTTCAAAAAAAATTTGAACTATGGCAATAAAAAGGTTCTCTAGGTCAAATGACAAGTGAAACTTTCCTGAATGCCTCAAGGCACTCTCGCCCCCAGAGACATACAGCCCAGTGGTATTCTAGCCCCTGCAGCTACTGGTACCCACCAACCTACTCGCCTGGAAAGGGTTAAGGCCTGTTTCCATTGGCCGATGAAAAGGGTGTAGAATTGTTGTGTTCTTCTAAAAGCCTATCTAAATTGGCAATCACAGATATATAAAGTCAGGACCCACCGATAGACTTTAGCACTGCTGACACAAAATGGAAATAGGCTATTAGGAGAACACAAATAATCTACACCGTGTTTGTCGGCCAATAGAAATAGGCTATTAAGGGAACTCAAAAACCTTCACCTTTTTCGTTGGCTAATGGAAACGGGCTATTAAGAAAACAAAAAAAAACTACATCTTTTTTGTGCCAATGGAAATGGGCCATTGAGAGAACTAAATAAACTTACCCCTTTTTCGTCAGCCAATGGATATGGGCTAATGAGAGAACTAAAAAACCTACACCTTTTTTGTCGGCAAATGGAAACGGGCAATTAACAGAACTAAAGAAACTTACACCTTTTTCATCAGCCAATGGAAACAGGCCATTAAGAGATGTAGAAAAAAACCTACACCTTTTTTGTGCCAATGGAAATGGGCTATTGAGAGAACTAAAAGAACCTGCACCTTTTTTATCGGCCAAAGGATACGGGCTAGTGAGAGAAAAAAAATACCTACACCCTTTTTATCGGCCAATGGAAATGGGCTATTAAGAGAACTTAAAATATACCTACACCATTTTCGTTGGCCTATGGAAACAGGCCATTAAGAGAACTAAAAACCTACACCTTTTTCATCGGCCTATGGAAACGGGCTATTGAGAGAACTAAAATAACCTACACCTTTTTCATCGGCCTATGGAAACAGGCTATTAAGAGAACAAAAAATCTACACCTTTTTTGTGCCACGGAAAACGGGCCATTAAGAGAACTAAAAACCTACACCTTTTTCATCGGCCAATGGAAACGGGCTATTAAGAGAACTAAAAATATACTTACACCTTTTTCGTCGGCCTATGGAAACAGGCTATTAAGAGAACTAAAAATATACCTACACCTTTTTCGTCGGCCTATGGAAACAGACTATTAAGAGAACAAAAAATCTACACCTTTTTCTTCGGCCAATGGAAACGGGCCATTGAGAGAACTAAAAATCTACACCTTGTTCTTCGGCCAATGGAAACGGGCCTTATCCCTGTGTAACTCCTGGGAACCAGACTCTTTCCTATTTGCAAAGAGATCTTATAGAAAATATGATTGGTATAGAAAGTATTGTCCCCATGGTATACTAGTCGAGTGCCTCCACTAATAGTTTCAGTCTCTACTTTTCTAAATTGAGAATGTCAGTTGTATCGTTATATTATAACTGGTCATCATGGGACTAAATGCCAGATTTAAACAATGTTGGATCTGGACGTCACTTATTGGCCCCTTGAGAGACCCCGATTGTCGCTACATATATTGATTTTTATTTGCTTAAGCAGTGAATGCTGATAATTGAACCAGACGGACACTCCGGGCTGTCACTATTAAGCCTGATGCCCATCTACTGATTCAGGGTTGAGCAATTAGTTTGCAAATCGTATAGGAGTCGGTGAACTTGTCGCAGGCAAATTACGTAACTCTTCGCTCGATCTGCGGACATTGAGGAGATGGGGTGGTGGATATTAGTCCTAAGCAAATCAGTCTAGGACTAGGTGGCTCACCCTAGCCTAGCTGTCCTACATCTACTGATTACGGCCGACTCCGTTAGGATGCCTTGGCTGAGACAAATTACTGTCCGTTTGTCGCCGACAAAGGTACATGGATGTTCCGGAATCGGTAGATGGGCATTGGGCTTTAGGCCCGGCGTCCGATATGGCACCGATGCAAAAAGTCTATTGGAGACTATCGGGAAGGTGTAAAATCGTAAACGATGGTCTAGACATGCCACTTCACCCCGCATCGTAGAGGGTTCACCTGTAAAAGAAAGGTGTCCATGGTCCCGATATTACATGCCCAACGATATTACAAGCGCATAAGTGCCTATCTTGAACTGTTATCTTCATTTTTAGATATACAATACACTAAAATTCAGGAGATATCGCAACAATAATGTTTCCCAGGATACATAGAACAATAATGTATTTTTATCCATGCCCTAAAGGCTCTGTTCCAAGTCAAACTAAGAAATTAAGCTGCGAACGCTTTCAACGGGAAATCATATGAAAAATCATGCAAAAATCGTGAAATTTGATAGTAGATAAGGGTTTCACATCAATCATTTTATACTTTAACTTAGAACTATTTTTTTCATTAGATATTATTATGAGATATCATATAATATCGTTTTGTAACTACAGATAAAATATCAATCTTAAATATGCATTATTTCTGGAATTATAAAGGAAATATGGTTGATTACACTGGTTGCATCGTGAGCTATATGGGGTGTATCAGGACCATGGCACCTTTTTCATACACCCCTCCAACGCGCTACGATATGGTCATTTTGTATCGGCTCGCGTCGGCTCGCGTCGGCTCGCGTCGGCGTTGGTGGGTGCCCAGTCTTACAGTTGGCGATTCTCCATTTTCACACCCCTTGACGACTTTCAGTCGAAAAAGGCTAAAAATCGTCTAGTGTAAATGCCCAGCATTTGGCGAATGCATATAATCAAGCACCAGTGGGTCTTGAGGTATTTTTGACTTGAGTGATTGGTCATGGTCAGCTGGGCACGCCTCTAAGACACTGAGACACTGGCTCCCTGGTCCTTTCCTTTCCATATGTGACCCCTCTAACCTTTAGGAAAGGTATATAGGGCGTGTGAATACGCTCTAATAAGTCGTATAGTGTAAACAGTCTAGGAAAACTGTTGGATCTACAACTATTACGGCCGAGATTGCAGAATCTAGCAAAACCTGTTGACTATTGACTATTGACTAGACGATCTGCAGTCGCTGCGATTTCTGCTGTCTAGTGTAAAGCCCAATGCCCATCAACTGATTTCAGAACATTTATGTACCTTTGTCAGCAACAAAAAGACAGTAGTTTGTCTCAGCCAAGCCATCCTAATGGGAGTCGGACGTAGTTGGTAGGTGTAGAACAGCTAGGCAAGGGTGAGCCACCGATTTGTGAACCACCTCCTTCAGATGTCCTTTTGTCGCCAACAAGTTGTGGTTGAAACTATGCTCCAAAATTGGTGGCAAAAGGTTCATCAACATGTTGATAAATCTAGTCATCGCCAGCGGAACGTTGGTAAATGGGGCTTGATTGGGTTATGTAATTTGCCTGCGACAAGTTCTTCGACTCCTATGCGATTTGCGAACTTATCGTTCAACACTTAATCGGTAGATGGGCATTGGGCTTTAACGCTGGGAATGGCTTCAGCGAGGAAATTCAATTAGTGCCGTTCAGGTTGCAGACGTCAATTTGACAGTCCTCGCTTCTTGGGTCTGTTTTGTAGAGAATTTTATTTTAGACTGCAGTACTCTCAGCCCTAGACTTGCTCAAGTCTTTGATCATGAACATTCATTTAATGATTAAACACAATCAGAATGAAGTTCAGTATATTATCCTACCCCTAATATAAAATCCCATAGGCTTAACATTGAGTTTCTGTATGCCACGCTGACTGGCATACAGAGGTTTATATGCCACTAGTGGTATACAGAATTGTTATCACATGATATTCCAAAATCTAGGAGACAGGGTAGGATAAAATCAAAACCTGATTCATTTTAATCATGGCCACCGCATGCCACTCCTTGAGTTTTGGTGCCAGACTTCACTCGGCTTCGCCTCATAAAGTCACTATGTCAGACTCAAGTTGTGGCATACAGTGGCATACAGTGGCCAACTCATCCAGTTTTAAGATAGTATGTGTCCTTCTCTGACTGGCCTATGAATCAAACTGTATCCCAGCGAGGAGAGTAGCCATAGGATGCAAGGACTGGGGCCAGTCTCCTGTATCCCAGCGAGGAGGGTAGCCAAAGCATGCAGGGACTGGAGCCAGTCTATCTCAGCCCTTGTGTGCCGGTCTAAACGTGTTGTCAGTTTTCATTTACATCATTCTTGTAGATTCTCCGTTGGCATGCGAAGCATATAACTTATACACAATACATGATATATATGATTCATTTCATTTTACAGATTATCCTGGTAATAACGATGATTTCTTCTTATTAATCACCTAGTACGGAGTCTCTATGCTGAGCTTATGGAGCTTACAGATCGGTACTCAGTAGAATACGGACCTCCGGCATCTCCTAGGAGAATACGGCTTTTTGGGCCACCTGACGGGCATTATAGGAACTAATTCATATAAACAAAGCACGGCGCTAGGGTAGAATTTCTAATAATATACTATATTTGTTTTCCTAATAATTACTCGAAAGGTGAGTAATAAAACAACATTACCATGATTTTTATCTGTGTGGCCACTTAGATCGAAATCATGGTAATATTGTGTACGTATTCACCTCTGATTAGAGTCTCCATAGGAAAAGCATAGTGTGTAGGAGATTATAACCTCCTCATTCTGAAATCAGCAGATTACTGGAGATAGTTCATCAAACGTCATAAGGACTTTATCGAGCAGACCACAAGCCACATGGAGTGAAAGCATCAGGGCCCCGTTGCTCCAGGATTACGACAAAGCAGAATAGCGATCTGAGGGCCAAAACGTTGCTCCTGAAATGTTGCGGACCATGACGCAATCGCATAGGCTCATCGCCACGTAAAACCTTCACAGCACTGCGGATCGTATAGCTGTAGGTTAAATACACTGCACGAAAACCACAACTTTATTCACATATACACCATCACGGAAGTGCATGTATTGGCTGAATATTGACTTGTTTTCATTTATATACGCCCAGACAAACTTGTAGACGCAAAATACCTACTTATAGACGCCGGGCCATTCATATGTAAAATGATGGTTTTCGTGCAATATCAGACAGTGACTTGTCTGATATTTCAAATAACGATCCATGGTGGCACCACCAACCCCTGCCCCTTGTTCTTTTACCTATAGGAAATAGCGATCCACACCACCAGGTGTCAGATTAGTTTTAAATGTGATGCCATCTGTATTTAATTAAAGGACTAATCAATCTTAATTAATCGTAAAAATAAGCGATACCGAGGAAATATAGCGATACGATCAGATATTACTGGAGCAACGCTTTTATAGTCGGATCATTAAAGTAATCGTAAAAATTAAATTGCGATCCGATAATAGCTAGCGATACCACAAAAACAGGAGCAACGGGGCCCAGATGATATTACAATCACACAACATCACAATCAATATGAACTACAGAATAGTTCAAGTTAAGTGATTCCATCTGTGGCAGTGTCTCCTAAATTCTAAAATCTGCCAGGTTACAGTTGTTACCGAGTTCTTGCCTGATTTGTTTTGTATTTTAGTGCAAAATCTATCCTCCGATGACCACATTAAACCAAAATGATACATACTAACTGCCACCTCACAGGCAATTTAGGACATATGTTTTCATAAACGATAGGAGGCTCATCAGTCAGGTTTCACACCTTTAGAAATGGACCAACACCAAAGTTATTAGCAAGGAACGTGGCAGATCAGTTTTAACTGTGATGCCATCTGTATTTAATTAAAGAATTAATCAATCTTAATTAATCGTAAAAATAATATTAGCAATATTAGATTATAGTTAGCGATACCACAAAAACAGGAGCAACAGGGCTCAGATGATATTACAATCACACAACATTACAATCAATATGAGCTACAGAATAGCTCAAGTTGAGTAAATCTATCTGTGCCTCCTAAACTCTAAAATCTGTCAGGTTTCAGTTTTTACCGAGTTCTTACCTTATTTTGTTTTGTATTTCAGTGCAAAATCTATCCTCCGATGACCACATTAAACCAAAATGATGCATACTAACTGCTACCTCACAGGCAATTTAGGAAATATGTTTTCATAAACGATAGGAGGCGCATCGGTCAAGTTTCACACCTTTGGAAATGGACCAACACCTAAGTTATTAGCAAGGAACGGAGGTTAATAAATACAATATATACTAGTGTCAGATAAAAGCGACCATAATCTCCTCAGACCGGATTCTACGTAATCTACGTTATCGCTGTTATCGCTCATAGATTACTATATGCGTCTAGTCCTCTGAGATTACTGCCGCTTGTATCTGAAACCAGTTAAAGTCATATCCTACAATTCACCCAAGCGCCACCTGGTGATTTTTGAATGACGGTAATTACCAGTCAAAACTGGTTCTTTCTGATTCATTTTAATTCTAAATGAGTAGATTTAATGTTTGTCGAGTTTAAATCCAATTTTGATAGGTAATATAGACCAATTTATGTTAATCGGTTTACATAGGGATTGTACTAGAAATATGGTTTTCTTCAATTTTCTCAAAAACCAGAATGGTGACCTATGATTTTTAAACTTAGATGTGGTATACTATGCATCTACTATATTCTGTGAAAGTTTGAGGAAAAGGACATAGTTTTTACTATGTGAACAAAAATTCTTAAAATTTCTATATATTCTTTTGTAAAATTATCATAATATTGATCTCTTAATCAAAAACTAGCACAGTGACCCTCCATTTTTAAGTTAGACATCTGTAGTACAACAGATAGAGATCATCATATTCAAATTTCAGGAAAATGTCATGGGCATTTATTTTCAGGCCAAATTGTCCGATATGCCTTTAATATTGTGTATGTTATTAGATGTATGTTAAACTTTGCAACACAAAATCTATGTAAGAATATGGCCGTTAGTAGAGTGTATTCATTGTCCTTGAAAGATTTCAGTGAGTCTAGTTGTCTTGTTTCCATTGGAAGTTCATTCCAAGGTGCAAAATCATAGACATATGTCTAGACATGGCAATCCACCATGCATTGTAAGGGTATTTTTTCGGTGCCTAATCCCAGAAATGTGGTCAACTGCCCCGATATTAGGGGACCTTCCGACGCGATTTTGTTTTCTTATCGGGAGGTGCATCGTAGACCATATCAGAGCCATATCGTAGTAGGTGGACGCCGGGCCTAACTTGGAAATCGGTTGCATTGTAAAAAAATTAATTCTAAACGACAAAGGTGGTCAACGCCTGATCTTTGGTTATCGCAACCGATTTATTCTACCTAGTTTGAGCGGTTAGTGATGCCATATTGCGTAATGTAGGGGATAAAATCATTTAGGCCTGGCGTCCACCTGCTACATAGAAATTGTGACTTACCGCTTTGACACCGATAAAAATTGCAAATATCAAAGGCAAATCAGGGAAGGTGCAAAATCGTAGACATACGTCTAGACATGCCAATCCACCATGCATTGTATGGGTCTTTTATCCGTGTCTAATCACAGAAACGTGGTCAACTGCCCTGGTATTAGGTGACCTTCCGACGCGATTTTGACTTTTTTATCGGGAGGTGCATCGTAGACCAAATCGGAGCCAAATTGTAGTAGTGGACGACTGGCCTAACATATAAATCGATTGCATTGTGAAAAAACAAATTTCTAAATGGAAAAGGAGGTGGTAACAGACGGAACTTTGGTCATCGCAACCGATTAATTCAACCTAGTTTGAGCGGTTAGTGATGCCATATTGCGTAATGTAGGGGATAAAATCATTTAGGCCTGGCGTCCACCTACTATGATAGAAATTTAGACCTACCGATATGGCACTGATATAAAAAGCAAATATCAGAGACATATCGGGAAGGTGAAATATCATAGACATATGTCTAGAGAAGCCAATCCACCACACATTGTATGGGTTTTTTATCGGTGTCTAATCGCAGAACATGGTCAACTGCCCCGGTAATAGGTAACCCTCCGACGCGATTTTGATTTTTTTGTCGGAAGGTGCATCGTAGACCATATCGGAGCCATATCGTAGTAGGTGGACGCCGAGCCTTACCCTTTAAGTTTCCACCTGATGATTGTGGCACAAAATGTATAAAGCCTATAAGCCCATTTTCCACAGATTCTAACCGATCCGATCACCGATTATAATCGGGAACAAGAATGTCGCTGTATTAAGGGGGGGCGTCCACCAACCACAACAAGGCTACGTCAATGGCTTTCCGACAAGGTCCACGACAGGTCTACGATTGGAGACATTGTCGTAGCCTTGTCGTAGCCTTGCCTTTTTTATGGTAACCAGCAACGTCTACGACATGCCCCGACACCACTGTCGTAAAGCCCCTCTTCTCACGACAAGGCTGCGACAAGGCACCGATAGGAACTTTCATTTCGGCATTTGTCGTAGCCTTGTCGTGGTTGGTGGACGCCCCCCTTTATACCCTCAACGACGCTTGCCGATCACACATCTCCACTTTATGACCTTGTACAGCGACCCGATCGGGATCAAAGAGAGCCGCCGGGAGCCGAGCCGGGGTGAGCCACGGACCACTGGTGTGGATTCATAGAAATTGATTTAAAGTCTCAAATATTTATGTCTAATATACAGATTTTCGTGAGTCTGTATCTTAGAACAATGCTTTCGAACAACCGAGATCGAAATGAGACAAGATGAAAGAAAGGGATCGAAAAGAGCACATGGAAGTGTCTTTTGAATGGAATACTAAAACACTTTATGTTCTATTCTTTACGGAAGAACATTCTTACACACAGTAACTAGTGCGAGTTCTTTCAAATAAGGCTGTATTTGAATACTGTTCCAATGAGGCTTTAAAATCTGGCTTTGTAAAAGCCTTTTGTAATATGACCAAGAATACATTCCACAAATCTATTACCCACCTAATACCGAAGTCTCCATACTAAGATCGCCTACAGATCGCTACTAAGTAAAATACGTAAAACTGTATTATCCTACCCCTAACAAAAAACGCCATTGGCTTGACATGGGATTTGTCTATGTCACGGGTAGTGACATAAAGTGTTGTTTATGCCACTACTTTCTGATACTGAAAAAAATATGGAAACGGGGTAGGATAAAATCTAGACGTCACAAGTTTGAGACTGAGTTTATTTATGCCACGCATTTTGTTGGCTCTATAATTTCACGAGTCGAAATTCTCCTAGGATAGTACAGGTTTTTCGGCCACCTGACAGGCATTATAGTAACTATTTTATGGAAACCATTCACGGCGGTTTCGACGAATTTATAATTATTTACAGGATTTCTTCCTAATAATTAGTCGAAAGGTGAGTAATAAATACAACATTACCGTGATTTTGATCTGCGTGACCGTATTCTCCAATAGTTTTTAGATATCTTAGGTCCTTGTTTTCGAAAGAACTGAGGAAACTGTATTTCCTATATAAATCAATAATAAAAGTGGTATAAAAGAGAAAGGCCGCCACACGAAATTGTATGCAAATTAGTCCAGTTAAAAAAAGTAAATCTTATACCTAATACTCAAAGGTTCCGTTTTTGCGGATCGCAGAATAGCGATCTGAGGGCCTCAACGTTGCTCCTGCAATTTTGCGGATCGCGTCGTAATCGCATAGGCGCATCGCCGCGTAAAATACTGCTTTTTGCGATACTTTTTACGCGGACCTTCACAGCACTGCGGATCGTATCGCTGTAGGTGAAAACCAGCCTTATATGATATTTCAAGTAACGATACATCGTAGCACCACCGACCCCCGCCACTTGTTCTTCTATCTCCGACATTACGGGAGCAAAGCTTTTTCAGTTGGATCATTAAAGTAATCGTTAAGATAAAACGGCGATCCGATCATAGCTAGCGATACCACAAAAAGTGGAGCAACGGGGCCCAGAGGGGTACTGAACTGGTAATTTTCCACTGGGCAACGAAACTGTACCGATTAATTAAGTTTTCTTAAAGGTCAGTAGGAGTTGGCCAGAGACTGCACGTCGGTAGTAAATTGTCGATTTCCGATTTCGGAACATTCATGAAAATCTGTCTCAGGCGAGCCATCCTAATGGAGTCAGACCTAGTAGATGTAGGACAGCTAGGCAAGGGTCAGCCAATGATTAGTGAACCCCCCATCCCCCACCCCCACCTACCTAAGATGTTCTTTTGTCACCGACAAGTTGTGGTTCGATGTTCCTAAATTGGTTACCAAAACTTGTCAAATTATGCAACACTTCACTTGCATTTTTCATATAACATAGACTTGGATGGTTAGTGGCAAATGAGATATGCTACAATGGTCTCCCCAAGTTGCAGAGATCAGAACTATTCACCAGTGGTGTAAATACAAGAGAATCAGGCGTATATATGACGTTTATATGACTGCAACATTAACGCATATACATGCCTACAGATGAGGCGTTTACACATGGAATAGGACGACCTTGTATATGCAAAAGCATAACTATATATATATGCAGGGCATTTACATATATTAAGTGGTTAATTTCGCGCAGTGGTGTCAGCCACCCAATCAAAAGCCAACATGTTGATAGATTTTTGGTGAACGATTTAGGAACATTAAAATCAACTCATCGGCAACAAAAAAATTTCCAGGGGGTGGGGGGGATGGGAGGGTTCCCCAATCGTTGGCTGACCCTTGCCTAGCTGCCCCACATCTACAAACTGGGGCTGACTCCTTTAGGATGCCTCGCCTGACACAAATTACCGTTTCTTTTTTCGCCGACAAAGGTACATGAACGTTCCATAATCGGTAGATGTGTATTGGGCTTTAGATCGTGTCGAATCCTACTTTGGACAAAATTTTCGAAGATCCCGTGTCAACAGATATTTCCCTTTTCCATCAAAGCGTCTGAAAAAAGGGTGATTTGAAATACTGGAACTAGGAATAAAAGAAATGCGTCATGTCCCGAAACATCAAAGAGGTATTATCTGAACTGTGTTTATCTCCTCAGAAATCTGACCTTTAATTAGTTGATTAATTAAGATCGTGAAACATCATGAGTTCTTCCTGACTTAGCCGCTTTCTTTCAAGCATGACTTTTTTCGATCCGCTTGAGGTTCTTCGGTTGGGTCTTGAGAAATTCTTGAAAAAAATATCTCACCTATTGGCAATGCAGGAGCAATTGCTGCCACTGCGATTCAATAGCGTTCAATTGATTTTTGTCCGAATGAGGGTTCTGCATAATTTGAGGACATTCTTATGTGGACAAAACTAGGGCAATCCAAACAATTTAATTTGGAAAATGCCAAATGCAAGCAATTATCCTGATTTGATGAACGAAAATGAAGATTTTTCTGGTAGTTGACGTTGTACTAGGAGAGTGAACCCGACATGTTTAGTGCCTCTAATTGATCTGTGGAATCGTTAGATCTTCCCGATTTGGATCTGGAACCATCGTAAAGAAGCTGGAGGGAGTGGGCAATGTGAATCAAGGAGACAGAGGAGGCCGTTCTGACTTTGATGACTGCGGCTATGTGTAACTAGGCGAGCTGTGCACTATTTCCATTGGCCATCACCAATATTTAAGAGAAACCAAACGAGAGTTAGTCGTCTTGTTGTTTATTGCACGACGGCAATGTTGCGTTAACTGTGCGAGGCGAAGCGAATGCAGTGATACGCGACATTGCCTGAGTGCGATAAACAACAACACAACTAACTCGAGTTTGGTTTAGAATTTATCTTACCCCGTCTAAATTACTTCAGCAAATTAAGAAATAGCATAAAACTCACTGACTGGTTTTGTGTAGGAGTGGCCGTAATCTCCGAATAGTTGACATCTCCATAGGAAATGTATAGAGCACCAGGAATAGGCTACCAGGAGATTCCGGAAAAATAGTCCCATTCATAATGAGGTCAAATTATCATCTACTTCAAAATAAGTTTCTTGAATGTCAATTCAATATTGAATATTCATAATTTGTAATAATAATCGCATTTATCATCGGAAATCATCGTCATAACATGTTTTGCATGCTAAAATCATGGGGAAATGGGGAACTTTATTATTGGTGTAAGTCTACACCGGATTACTGCCACGCCTGACAGTGCTGTGGTGTCTGGAACTAAATGTCTTATAGAAACTATATTATTGCAATAGATTCTTTATTAATCTTGTAGGTAGGTAAAAAATGCAATAACGACTGGTTTTGAAAACGACTGACCGTAATCTCCTCGTAGTTGAAGACGTAATATCCTCGCTAATCGATCGGATATTACTACGCGTCAACTACTCGGAGATTATGGCCACTCGTACACAAAACCAGTCATTATTGTGTATTTATCGTCACTGACTGGCGAGTGAGTCGCCGCGAGCTGAACTGCAGTTGTGGAGGTTGGCATGGGAGGCTTCCTCATCGACTATCACACTTGTGCGGTCCATAACTGACAAAAATGTCCATAACTATCAGAAATGATTTGGTTTGATAGATATAGATATTCGTTACGGACCGCAAAGCACTGCTTTTCTGCGTCTTCTATTAGTAGGACAAAATGTTGCGTTCGCAGTGATTGAGGGCAGAAGTGCTCTAGACATCAATCTCCGTTGTGTGAGCGATACGTTTTGTCATCATTAATAATGGAGTAGATTGAGCAATCAATGGCTCGAGAGTTTTGTTTTCATTCAGTCAGCTGGTCGTTTGGAGCCCCAAGGCTTGGCCACCTCCTTTACAGTTCTGCATCTGACAAGAAGCCTACCTCAGGCTGAAAGCTGATTTTTAAAGGCATAGCGGACAATTTGCCTTGAAAACGAAAACCTATGTCAATTTCTTGAAAATTGAATATGATGATCTCCTAGTGTTGTAGAATAAATATCTAACTTAAAAAATCTGTGGTAACCGTGCTGCTTTTTTTATTTAGAGATAAATATCAAATTCTAAAGGAATTCTAAAGGATTTGGAAACAGGTCAGTTTTCACATAGTAAAACCCATGTCAGTTTCGTAAAACTTTCACAGATTATAGGAAATGTATGGTACTATACATTTAAGTTCTAAAACCCATAGGTCACGATCCTTATCTTTTAATTAATTGAAGAAAACTATATTTGACAGTATATTTCCTATGTAAATCAGTCAAATGTAAATTGGCCTAATTTACCTTTTGGGTTTGGTCAAACTCGATGATATTCTATGCTTTAGCTATCTGGTATTGGAGTTAGTCAAAGAAAATGGTTTTAATTGACAATTGTCATCATTCAAAAAACACAAGGTGGCTCCACTATGTATATTTTATTTCGGATTTATCCTGCAAGGACATAGACTTGAACGGCCTGTTTGATCGTCCTCACAGCAACAACATTGGTTTCTGTAGTACATGAACAATTTTGCAAATGTTTTTATAAAAAGTAAAGTAGTCCATTTGAGATAACAATCCATGAAATTGGTTGTGACCAAAGAGTCACTGTTTAGCGGGCTAATAGCTCCGCTGTCGATTTTAATACCAGTCAGTTCGTGATTACACCTTTTGTGCTTATTATAGATTGTCTTTTATGTAGCAGCATTTAGTCTTTCTTCAAATATATTCAAGCATACATTTTTATACCATCAGCAAATGGAATGCGAATAATATGAACAGTATTCGTATATCAACAGACTACGGCTCTTTTTTAATCCATATACATCTTCATGTTACCTTGTTTAGACATCATCAAAGTACAATGCAAGTTCTTAGTTTCAGAGAGCAATATTGTAGGATATGCCTTTGACCCCAAAAGCCCGAACACTGGTTCTCTGAGCCCTATCCTCACATACCGTCTCTGTCCACAGCCAGTCTTTGAGTGACACATCACGGAAGCTCGGCAGAGATTTGGAATACAGTTCAGGATGCTGCTGCGACATATTTTTTGTGCCATCTTTTAGCACCAACGAGACTTGTACGATACTTTTTTCATCGTAGAATTTATCATTCAATGGGGCCCCGGTGAAGTAATGTATGATGCATTATCCCTAATAAAATTTGAAAAAAAATATAAATTTATACATTTGAGCTATTTGGGCTCTAACGTACATTTATGTTATTATTCCCTCCCGGTGTGACTACGGCATCGCGGTGCGGCCGAGGCGCGACTGAGGCTTTCTGAAGCTGTCTCACCCTTTCTTACTGTGCCCTAACGTCCCCACCTTTTAACGTCCAGCAGTCTATTTAAGATCGTGCATTGTTCACCTTGCAGCGTATCAATAGGGTTAATTCGAATCCATACGCTCACACTGTGAACGTAAAGCCGGAGACACACCAAGCGAGAAACGCAGCCAGTTCCGTAATCGCCAACACAAAATGGCATATATGTGAGCAATTATTTCATATTTCACATGATTGATTTATTCTGAGAAGTTAAATTATGGATAGGAGATAATCCTATGAAATAATATCTTACATACCCTCAAACTATGTTTGTTGTATGTTATCAAAAAAGGAAATTTATTAACTGATCACATGTTATTCACTGGCGATGCATGAAAATCAGCTCCATATGGAGCTGAGCATTGTAACAGTCAAAATAAAAGATTTAAAAAAAAAATACATGCTATTTTGTTTTGGGGATTCCAAAGATTGCTGCCTTCACTAGCTTGGTGTGTCCCCGGCATAAGGGGGAATACGCTACACCCTTGCCGAATTCTATGGATAGGCCTACTATATGCCTATCAGCATTAGTGAATACGTGATATTCCTCCATAGGTATATAATAATATAAATTTCTGGTATATGATAAATATTTAACGACCTACCATGCTTGTAAAACTTAAAAAAACTTGATGATAATTTACAGTTCGTACAGAACTCGTTGTAAACCCCTCGTTGTGTATGAACCGTAAATTATCATCTCGTTTTATAGGTTGTATAGCATGGTCAGATGGTTCTATACAATTACACCTGGGCCCCGTTGCTCCAGGATTACGACAGAGCTGCGGATCGCAGAATAGCGATCCGAGGGCTAAAACGTTGCTCCTGAAATTTTGTAGATCGTGTCGCAATCGCATGTGCGCATCGCCGCGTAAAATACGGCATTTAGCGATACTTTTTGCGCGGATCTTCACAGCACTGCTGTGGGTTAAATACAGCCTTGTCTGATATTTCAAATAACGATCCATGGTGGCACCACCAACTCCCGCCCCTTGTTCTTCTACCTATAGGAAATAGCGATCCACACCACCAGGTGTCAGATCAGTTTTAACTATGGTGCCATCTGTATTTAATTAAAGAACTAATTTGTCTTCACCTGTCTCATTCAATATGTGCCCCTGAATTGTTGTATCGTAACCGCATCGTAAAAATAAGCGATACCGCGGAAATATAGCGATACAATCCGATACGACTGGAGCAACGCTTTTTTTATTCTGATCGTTAAAGTAATCGTAAAAATAAAATTGCCATCCGATTATAGCTAGCGATACCACAAAAACAGGGCCCTGACGATTGAAAGTATAGGCATAGTATATCGGGTACCAAAAGGACATCTGGGGCCCGTTTCAATAGTCTGTAGGACGTCCGTTATTGGGTGTATGGACACGATAGCGACAGGCTGCGTTGCAGAGTTTAGTGACAAGCGATTTTGTGACTCCGGTTTACAGACGGGCGCTAATAGTTACATGTACCATTTCATTAGACAGATGTCCGGTCACTATAGTGGTCACTATTGTGTCATAAATAACGAGAGGGTATACCCTCTCTCTATCTGTGATCACAGACGCGTAACTTTACTTCTTCTAAGAATTAAGCTATGAAACTTTAACCCCAGTTAGGGACACATACAACTTATAAACATGCAAAATATGAATGAGATCGGTCCATGCAATCTAACGATATTCACATTTGGATTCTGTCATAGCAAATGCTGCTCTGATGGCCAGTGTGTAATTATTCAAGCGCTGTCACTAATTTATTCAGTGACCTTCACCTTGATGGCACTTGTTCCCGGTAGGACATGAGTATGTGAGATGGGGTACCCCACATGTTTTTCCACTATGCTGTCCCTTACTACGGACACGTCCACAACAGTGAACTGACACACAAGCCCTACAGTGACATGCCTTCTGAAACGAGACCGAAGATTTTCTGCAATTCAAGTCACTATTGGGGTCACTAAACATGTCACTAAGTGGCTTAGTGACCCATTCTATTGAAACGGGCCCCTGATGGTCCTTCCATAAAAAACACAAGGTGGCGCCACTCTGTATTGTAGGATATGCCTTTGACCCCAAAAGCCCCAACACTGGTTCTCTGAGCCCTATCCTCACACTCCGTCTCTGTCCACAGCCAGTCTTTGAGTGACACTTCACGGAAGCTCGGCAGAGATTGGGAATACAGTTCAGGATGCTGCTGCGACATATTTGTTATGCCATCTTTTAGCACCAACGAGACTTATACGATACTTTTTTCATCGTAGAATTTATCATTCAATGGGGACTATTTTTTTAGTTTGATCGTTTAAGTAATCGTAAAAATAAAATTGCCATCCGATTATAGCTAGCGATACCACAAAAACAGGAGCTACGGGGCCCTGACGACTGAAAGTATAGGCATACTATATCGGGTACCAAAAGGACATCTGATGGTCCTTCCATAAAAACTTTGGTACCAATGAAGCTCCACCCAAGAAGTGATTGGTTGATTCACACCTGATGACCCATTGATGCTTCAAATAGCACTGATTATTCAACATCTAAATGGACGGATTAGTACCTGGTACTACTCACCTGAGGCAGCGCCACATGTTATATAAGTTTTATTCCTGTGTTGTGCATCGGAACCAGATCCGACTTATTGATGACCCACCTTTATTACCCACCGATTACGTAGTCTCCATAGGAAATGTATAGAGCACCTGGAAACAGCTACCCGGAGATTCTGGCATGTCAGAAGATTCCGGAAAAATAGTCCTGTCCATAATGAGGTCAAATCATCATGTACTTCGGAATATGTTTCTTTAATGTTCATTCAATGTTGGTTATTTAGAAGCAATCATAATAATCTCATTTATCATCAGAAATCATTGTAATAATACACTTTGCATGCTAAAAGTACAGGTTAATGGCGAACTATATTATCTATTAGCTGTCCTACATCTATCGACTACGGCCGACTCCGTTAGGATGCCTTGGCTGAGATAAATTACTGTCCGTTTGTCGCCGACAAAGGTACATAAAAGTTCCGAAATCGGTAGATGGGCATTAGGCTTTAGGCTATGATAGCAAATGGCATCACTGAGACTATGATATTCACATTTCACAAGTTTGAATGATTGCTTATGCTGTCCTTGTAGATGTCTGT
Organism: Alentia gelatinosa; assembly: GCA_950022655.1. Taxonomy (NCBI): domain Eukaryota; kingdom Metazoa; phylum Annelida; class Polychaeta; order Phyllodocida; family Polynoidae; genus Alentia; species Alentia gelatinosa. Next base: position 6,906,689 of record OX465588.1, on the reverse strand, counting down.
CACCTTGTATTGTCCTTTGACTTCTGTATGTAAGACCGCCAATAGGCAAATACCTTTGTTACAAGTTGTATTGTATAAAGAAAACTATTTGTGAGATACAGTGAGAGGATGACGTGGAAAGTGCTAAACTTAGAAATACAGCCATCGTGTATATTTATTAGAGCGTGCTTGCACGCGCTAAATACATCATCTAGAGGTTAGAGTCAGGGTTAGAGTCATGGTTAGAGTGGTCACATTGAACTTTCAGTGTGCTTCCAGAAAACTATCCCTTTACTATCCGCATGCTGTTGATATATGTGTGCTATTCACTGTGATAGTGAGAACAGAGGAGGGAGCCAGTGTCTCAGGGTCTTAGAGTTGTGCCCAGCTGGCCATAACCAATCACTCAAGACCGAAATACCTCATTGACCCACTGTTGCTTGATATGTGTTGATCCTAGACTCAGGCAGTTAGAAAAATGACAAGTTGACTGGGTGTAGGTGGGTTACCGAAAACTATCCATAGGCTAAATCTAACTCAAACCTTTCAATTGTTATTCATTTATAATAGCACGCTCATTCATCTGTGATGAACATACTTTTGGCTCCTAGTTAGAGTCTGCTTGCACCGCTAATATACATCATCTAGAGGTTAGAGAGGTCCATATAGACTTTCAGGGCACTGCATACAAATTATCCCTTCACTATCTGTGTGATATTCACTGTGACATTCAGAACAGATCAGGAAGCCAGTGTCACAGTGTCTTAGAGGCGTACCCAGCTGACCATGACCAATCACTTAAGACCGAAATACTTCATTGACCTACTGGTGCTTTATAGGTTTGGATCTTAGATGGGCAGTTGCAGAAATGGCAAGTTGACTGGGTGCAAGTGGATTACAGAAAACTATCCATAGGCTGAGTTGAACTCAAATCTGTTAATTGTTATTCATTTGTAAATGCACACTCATTCATCAATGATGAACATACCATTTGCTTCTAGTTATATATAGTGGTAAACATCTATCATATTAATCTTGAATACTAAATATCAATGAAAACGTTATTCTAAACTCTAACCCTGTACAGTTAGCAAATTTCGAGAATATTCTTTTATCCCGAACTCTGACAAAATCTATTTAAAATGTTGGAATCCTAGAATATTTTAATGTTTCATATGTTTATGACACGACGTAGTAGACTAGATCGCGCAGCAAAACAGAACTGAGATAATCACAATTAAGAATGATGTATTCTTTGAGATTTGTGTAGTTTTCTAGAATCGTTTTCTATCGGGGTAGTCAAGAGAAGATTAAATAAATCGTATTTTCATTTAAAAAGCATAAATAAAGTTTACTTCAGACGTTTCATTACCGCCTTGTTTTTCTGCTATACCTCTAGATCAGGGAACTGCCTCTCATTTCATTTGGTATCTTCTACACATTCCTAATTTGTAAATTCTGATCTAGCAAAGTAATATTTTTTCTATGAGAAGAAAGTAATCTTCAAAATTATCCTTAAATTTTAGTGAACAAATTGTCTGAAATAGAATTTTACCATATTTTATTGGACTCCTCCTCCCTGATGTTTACGATACGGCTGCCATGATTTGAATGGTATATAATACCCCTATTGTCGCTCAGCCTTCGTTCCTTGTATATCCACATGACAGTAGGCCACTCTACCAATGACATCTTAAGTTGTTCAGTGTCATGAACAGCCTCCTGACATGTGCGACAGACCAGAATGGTCGCTCAACTGGAATGACTTGGTCATCCCCTTTTGACCGTTGATACAACAGCCAATGAGAGCACAGAACTCACAGATGCCAAGCCTGTCATGTCAATATCCAGCGATGTGTAATAAAGGAGAACCCAATAAACCAGTTAAGTTCTTGACTGATAGTGGTACCTAGTACATCTGTGTTCAAGTTCTCGCTCCCTTCTCTTAAGGTCTACCCTTGCACAAGTTAGGCTCTAGATTTTACAAATTGTTACCTTTACCCCTCTCAAATCTACCCTCTTGAGTATTTTCACCCCTACCCCTTTCAATTGTTACCGATACCCCTCTGAAACAAGGATAACAAGATGAATCTAAAGATTCAGAGGGAGAGCATTGAAAAATTTAAGCAGTCGCGGTGCAACCCTCTCATAAGATCTCATACTCTCTAAGTGGTATTCTGTACAAGGTTCTCACTATGCTCTATGGAAGAAGAATTATTAACGAATTCGGCTTAGAGCCTTGAGAATCCACCGGCCTGCCTCCTGTGCTAAGCATGTACATCAATGCAACCCAAAGAACCCTATTTATAATCTCAATGATGCCACCTAGCGGGAATACTATGTACTTGGCGCCCTTGCACTGGAATACAGAATACCACCACTTAGAGAGAGTGAGATCTTATGAGAGGGGTTCGCCTAAATGTATAGGACATATTACTGGGATATGTTTCCTTGAGACCAAATAATTGCCCTCAGGTGACAATTTCAAGATGAAAATCAAGGAGTCAAGAGTACTTTTAGTAAAATATTGTGTAAAGAAATTGTATGCAAAATGATGACCAAAAGATCAACTAAGCAGTGGTTGAATGAAGATCATAAGATCATTATCGAATATGTCGTTTTACGTGATGTGGCGTCTGATCGTATCTCTGGAATCAGTTTTCTGTTCCATGTGACTTCACTATTGAAGATTGCTATTAATGTGCGAATAATGCTTCGTAATCATTGTTTCTTGAATAAAAAGACCCCCCAAAAAATCCCATTTTTCTTGCCCCAATTATTTTCCTCAGATATTCTACCTCGTCTTTAAGGGGTAGATGTCTCACTGGCTTGAAGCCGTGAGAAGGAAATGATCACTGTTGGTGGAACTTTTATTGATCTCAACCCTTTGAATTTTTTCCCTCTAGGGAACTTGTATCAAACGCCCATTGAGTATTTAGAAAAAATACTCAATGGGGGATCATGTCACAAAGGTTAGCCTATTATTCAATGTGAAGAATGAGATAAATTTAGAAACCTATTCAAGTTTAGGGTCAGAGCTCGATCCCCACCTCATTTGAATTGCAATGTAGTTCACGTGGCTTTGCATTGTGAATAACCACAAGATTCAAACTCGATGCCTACGAGATCTGACCCTAAATCCTCATAGGTTTCAAGATAACATGGAGATGATAGTACAACCACTGAGTTAGTCAAGGTGATAATATTGAAGCATTTGTTACAGAACCGACGTTTCGACTATCACATAGTTTATCAAGGTTTCTTCTAAAGTATGGTTGAGACGAGGCGTTCTGTCCGTGTACTGCACAACTAACCAGCTAGGTTCAATATTTTCACCCGAATTTCGCGCTGAAAAACGTACTTCCGTTTGCAGCTCGAAATTTTATTGGTTCATGTGTGTGGTTGTCTCTGGTTACATGTCCACAACACTGTGGTTGGTTGGAGTTGCAAGAAGTGACCTGATCCAACCTCTGTTGACCCCTGACATGTGTCATGGTGGTCATGTTTACATTTTATGTTGAGTTCAGCCTGAATATTTTTAAATACTGCGCAGTTTCGGCATCATCTGGCTCATCAGGTACGTTTGGGGACCTCGTACATCTTTTAATGTGTATTTATTTGTTTATAATGCTATTTCTTTGCCCTGGATTGTCCTATCCTAAAAAAATATATATATATTTTTTTAGGACAGAGATAAAAATACAAGTTATCCTCTGCCCCAAAAGAATTGGAAAAATTTCTTCTAAAGTACTTACAAAACGGCGCATTGCGCATTTTCCCTCCGAGGTTTCGGGTTTTTTTCTCCATTGGCGTCGATCCTACCTCTGGCAAAGAGGTGAAGCCGTCGGGGAAATTTTAGCGGGTCTTGATTTTGGGAATTTCAAAAAGGCTAATGGAAACCACAGTCAGTTACTCGGAATCTTTATGTAATGTTGAATAAAAGGGTCACTCAGACACTAATGTACAGTTAGAGGAAAATGAAATTAAGTGTTTTCTGCTTTAGCCTGGTCAAAAAAATCGATAGAAATGAAACGGACTGCTACCAAACCTAGGGCAGGGTGATGAAAACCAGCCAATCTGTACATGGCTGACACTCAAGCCCCTTGTTAACCATTCTGTTATTTTATTTACCTTATGTTGTGAATGATGATTGTATATTATCAAGGTTAATAAAGAAATTCTATAATTAAAAGAAACCCAAAAAAACCTGCCACATAAGGTTAGCGCATATAATTGAAAATGTTAGTGTTAATATAGAATAATATGTTGTCTCAATATGGTGATAATGAAGGCTTGTTATGGAATTACGAGACAGAATTTGCATTCATTTGTTCACATAGATGTTACCGCATTATGAAAGGCGTATAATTTCGGAAAGTTATTGTCACTGTTTAATACTAATTAGTGGTAATCTCCGACAATTATATCACCATTAACCTGAGCAAATATCAATCATGATATCACTATCACACAAATTACCACCCATTACGTCAATTTCCGTGATGCTGGCTGCTAAAGAAGAAACCAGCAAGTTTTGGTCAAAGTCATCTTTCTCCACGAGTTTGATGCGGAGTGATATGAACGAGGCGACACCTGAGTGAATATAATGTAGTATTCAAACGAGTTGCAGAATGACTTCTTTGACTAAAACGAGTTGCTTTCTGAATTTATCTCACCCCTGTACACATCTAAAGAATAGACAACACACATGAAATAAACCATGGAGAACAGACTGCAATACTTGTACAGGCATGGAGCCCAAAAAAAAATTTAAAAAACGAGTTCCAAATGTTAAGCCTATGGACATTTATTCCAGGGGTGAGATAAAGACTCCCAATACTCGTAGGGGCATGGAGAACGAGATAAACGCAGTTTCCTACTGGAGATTTTCTCCTTCTAATGAGCTGCTCAGTGGAGTTGCTCCTTTACAGCGAGCAGCTCGCGCCAAGTGGACACGAGGTTTACCCCCAGGCAAGGGAATCGACGTTACAAGGCTAACAACCCTAGACTGGCTTCAGTCCATTTATCCTACCCCTAATATAAAATCCCATAGGCTTAACATTGAGATTCCGTATGTCTCACTGACTGGCATACGGGGTTTTATATGCCACTAGTGGCATACAGAATTGTTATCACATAATATTCCAAAATTGAGGAGACGGGGTAGGATAAAATCAAAACCTGATTCGTTTTAATCTTGGCCACCGCATGCCACTCCTGGAATTTGGGCTCCGGACTTCAATCGGATCGCCTCATGAAGTCACTATGCCAAACTCCAGTCGTGGCATACAGTGACCAAGAATAAAACTCATCCAGTTTTACAATATTATTACCCACCTAATATGGAGTCTCCATGCTAAGCTTATGGAGCTTACAGATCGCTACTGAGTAGAATATGGACCTCCTGAATCTCCTAGGAGAATAGGGCTTTTTCGGCCACCTGACGGGCATTATAGAAACTAATTCATACAAAGTAAGCACAGCGCTAGGGTAGAATTTCTCATTATATACATGAGTTTTCTTTCTAAATAATTACCCGAAAGGCAAGTAATAAATACAACATTACCATGATTTCGATCAGGGTGGCTGTATTCTCCTTGTAGTTGACACTACGTAATACTCCGGGCTACAGCTCGGAGTTTTACTATGCGTCAACTACGCGAAGAATACGGCCACTCAGATCGAAATCATGGTAATATTGTGTATTTATCCCCTCCACCTTCCCCACTCTCTTCGCCCTGATACAGGGATTGGTACAATCGGTAATGGTGCCTGGTTTCTGGCGCTGGTTTGCGCAAACACTCTCCATGCAGAGATCCTTGAAACTGGTCAGAATATCTGCATGGAGAGTGATACCTGATACTTTCTTAATTGGTAAGATTAAATTATTCTTTAGTTGACCCGGCACATTTACCCCACCCCCCAACTGGTACCCTCTCCTCCTGATGGGCCTGTGGTTTGAAACTGTAAACATTGAGCGAGATTCACTGCCCTCTTAACATAACACCCAGGAAACTGAGGGAGTGGTAGGAGAGGTATAGGGAGTGGCTGGGGTCGCAATCTACAGGAGGTCTCGTTCCTAATAGACAAGTCTTTGATTCCTGGACCAGTCACACTGTAAGATATTTGATCGTAATTTTATTTATTCATGAATGTCAATAATCAAAGACTTGAACAAGTCTAGTCTAACCCCAACTCGGTACTACCCATAATTAGGCAAATCTACCGTAAATTGTGGAAATCTCTTCCGTCCTAATGCATCATTGTACAACAAGTGAGAAAGACAAAACCCGCCCTAAAAATGATAAAAAGGACAAATTCTAAAAATCCTCGGTGTTTGTATGATATTCTATCTGGCTTAAGCTCACAAAAGAAATCCGATCAACCAACTCGAATACTGCAAGAAAAGCTATACGTCGGTAAATCTTGAAACAGATACGGATTTATATCGATTAAGAGTTAAGATGAATTACTTGCAAAGCAAACCCCCAAAATTGGACTGACCTTCATTTGTTTATATTTGTTTAATTATATACTTAGCAATATCACCATACTCACTGTATGTAACATCTGTTTCTTATAATACCCAATTATCGCTTATTGTGAGGAAGAGCGACGATAGTTTTTGTCGAGCGCAATTGAACAAATAAAATACAAAATAAATCACCCAATATACCTATCGATATGGAAGCCCTTCTGTTAAAACTAGCGCCGATTCGAGGCATTTCCTTTATTACTTTGACATATAACTGGACGTTTTAGCTGAAATGGAAGTCAACCATTTTTATGGCCATCTGAAAACATACACAGGTATCAGGGTATATCGTTAAGCCCATGCACATCTACCGATTTCAAAACATGTACCTTTGTCGGCGACAAAAGGAACGGTACTTTGTCTCAGGCGAGGCATCCTAATGGAGTCCGCCCCAGTTGGTAGATGTAGGGCTGCTAGGAAAGGGTCAGCCAGCGATTAGCGAAACTCCCGCTTGAGATGTTCTTTCGTCACCGACGAGCTATCAGTCGCTGTTCCTAAATTGCTTGCCAAAAGTTTATCAACGTGTGAATAAATCCAGTCAGCGATAACGGAACATAGGAAATACCCCCATTTGGTTGGCCGACACGGTTCCATAAAATTTGCCTGCGACAAATTCACCGACAACTATACGATTTGGGAACTAATCGTTCATTCCTAAATCGGTAGATGTGCATTGGACTTTAGGGTTGAGTTAACGTAATGTTCACCTACCTTGACCACTGCCCCGCTGTACCAGGCCAGGATTAGCATCCACGGTATAAGGACCACCGGCTTCACCGAAGCGTGACACTTCATCATGGTATATTCCTGGTCCTAGCAAGTCACCTTGGATCACAAACACACACCAAAAATCACACCTGGATGAATCCCTGTACACGTGTCTCTAGCGCTGACTCCGTTCCGTTGATAAATTCCCGTTGGTCACATCTATGCTTATAAATCTTTCTCGGTTTCTTATTTCCAGATTTGTAGCGGGACCTTGGCGCATCCCCACAGGGTAGTCAGAGGTACGGGAGAGGACTGATTAGTGTCGAGTAGCCCTGTGCGGCGGGCGGTGGAGGGGTGGAGGGGTGGAGGGGTGGAGGGGTGGAGGGGTGGGTGGGTTACAAGAGGGTTGAGAAGCGTGACAAACTTGGGTCGCCGGAGGGGTGGTGGAGGGATGGTGAGACCGCCTCAGAGGGTTCCCCCGTTGACGGCGCGGGGTGGAGGAGAGCCCGGCCGCGTGTACAGGAGGGGGACGGTCTCTGTGCCCGCACTCATGGCCGGAGAGACTACGACGACGGCGGCGGCGGCTACTGGCAGCACCCTCCGGTCTGGAAGTCCTGCCCGGTACCCTTAACCCAGGCTGCTGTGGAAGATGCCGCACAGAGCGCCGGGAGTGAGAGCGAGCTCCTGAACCCGCCACCATCGACGCGCCACCCGGCGGCGCATGCTGGAACTACCTCTATAGATGTACAGTGGAACCCCGCCTTATACCGGGGACACACCAAGCAAGTCAAGGCGGCGATCTCTAGAATCGCCAACACAAGATGGCATGTATGTGAAATATTATTTCATAGTAATATCTCCTAATGATAATTTAGCGCCCCGGGAGCAATAATCAGGTGAAATATAGAATAATAGCTCACATACACGCCATTTTGTGTCGGCGATTCCGGTAATCGCTGTGTTTCTCGCTTGGTGTGTCTCCGGCTTAACCGACGCTCTGCGTAAGCGGGCACCCCGCGTAAGCGCCCACACTGCGTAAGCAGAGACCCCACATTAGCGGGCACCCTGCGCAAGCAGTCCCATGCGTCAATGGCCGCCCTGCATAAGCGAACACCCTGCGTTAGCGGACACCCTGCGTAAGCGGTCACCCTGCTTAAGCGGACATCCCGCATAAGCTGACACCCCACGTAAGCGGACATCCCGCGTAAGCGGATATCCTGCGTAAGCGGACGCCCTGCATAAGCGGTCACTCTCCGTAAGTGGGCACTTTTGCTCAAAAAGGAGTTTTGTCCCTGTATAAGTTTTTTAATTTAACCCTGTGTAAGAGTAAATCATCGCGTAAGCGGACACCCCGCATAAGCGGATTGTTATTTCGGTACAAAAAGGCCTAAAACCCCGTGTACGCGGACATGACCTACCATAAATAGATCAATCGTGTTTTCTTATGAAGGTGTGTGAGTATATATTCATGGAAAATTCATTGTGTATTTCAAAGTTTAATATCTTCGGATCCAATTAAGGTATTGGAAGATGGATTTCAAATCTACCCTCCCTTCCGTCTTCCCTAAATATCGGTAAAAGACACTTTCATATTGACCATGAGGTCAATATGCGTAAGTAAACAGTAAAGTATATGAACTCCCCATTGAATATAGGTAACAAAATTTGGGATGGAATTCCTAGTGAAATACAGCATATAGACTCAGATGAAATTTTCAAGATCAGAATTAAGGAATAGGAGTTTCTGGGTAAGTAAGGGATGATTGTGTTGTTAAACCACTGGTAAATCAAACTTGATCAAGAAATCGGTTTGAAGACCCAGAAATATTAGTGCGAATGTAATGTGTTGTCTTGAAAAGTTAAGTAAATCGTTGAAATATAGGGATTAAAGGTACTATGATGCAAATTTAGATACGTCGGGAAATATTATTATATAGTGAGTGTCGAAGGGAATGTGGAGGGGAATTGTTTGTGGAAATACTAAATAAGATTTTATAATTTACTAGTAAGTAATAAATATCTACCAGACTCGATCTGAAAATCGGTCGGTAACAATTATTTCAATTGAATAGGTTATTTAATAAGTAATTTATATTTAAAAATGAAGGTAATTAGAAAGAGATGGGGTAATTAGGGATACGTTGGGTCTTGTGAATGGGGAGGACGAATGTATGTATGTATGGTAATGTGTTTGTGTCTGTGCTGTAAACGGTTTACAATGGAAGAACACTGTGTAATACGGCGAATTGTTTGTCGTTATTTTCGTGATTAAATAAAAAAAAAAACCACGTAAGCGGACACTTTAGTCCGGAGCTGAGGATGACCGCTTACGCGGGGTTTTACTGTAGTGCAGTATTATATGGAAGCATGGTTAGTGTGCCTGAACAGAATATGTTCTCGGTCGGAAATATTCACCGAGTTCGAAGAATGAGGTGAAAATATATACTTGATCAAAATATCGAGGAACAAATGGAATTCAGACACACTCAGTATGTGTCTCCTTAATATCTTATACCTAGAAATCATGAAGGACACAATATTATTACTCACGTTTTTTAGGAGAATGAAAGTGGTCACGTGGTATTTAGCGACGTATGAATACTCTTTTGTCACTGAGTGACGAACAGAATCTGGGGCCCGTTTAATAATCTAGGATCGCACATGTAGTTAATCAGAACTGTCTTTAGAAACGTATTTTGAACGACTACGCCACGAGTTTGGATGCGTAGTAATCTTCACGAAGCGTAGCAAAGTGACAATACGGAGCATCCAAACGAGTGAGCGTAGTCGTTCAAAATACGATTCGAAAGCGGTTCTGTTTTTATCTCACCCCCAACACGGACCGTACAGTCGATTACATGTCGTAAGCCATGTTGCGACAGCTCTGGTTCGAACAATGGCGCCGGAACAATTTTTTTTTCCGTGACGTTCATTGGTCACACCATACATAGATTCTCCGCCACTCCAATGGCGGAGAATTGACACTATATGTAGGTGAGCGTGGCGTATTTTATTCCAACGTTAACTCAATGGCACAACCTGTACCAGGGGTGAGATAAACCCTTTTCTGTGTGTCATGGACGATGTGGGACCCAGGGACGATGTTGGTCAACCTAATTATTCAATACTTATTGACAACTTTATGGACGGTTAGGCCCAATGCCCATCTACCGATTTCGGCGACAAACGGAGGGTAATTTGTACCAGCCAAGCCATCCTAACGGAGTCGGTAAGTGTAGGACAGCTAGGCAAAGCTACCCAGCAATTAGTGAACACTCGGTTTCTTTGGTTTTTACCCTCCCCCAGCGATTAGTGGACCATACACTGATTTCATCAGTGTGCGGGTCGAGCGAGGGGTTACGTAATTTGCCTGCGACAAAGTGACCGACTCCTATACAATTTGGGAACTAATTGTTCAACCCTAAATCGGTAGATGGGCATCCGGCTTTAAAGGCATATCAGACAATTTAGCTTGAAAATTGAAACCCATGTCAATTACCTGAAAATTTAATATTATGATCTCCAAGTGTGGTGGAATCCATATCTAACTTAAAATTCGAGGGTCACCATGCTAGTTTTTGATTTATAGATCAATATGATCATGATAATTTTATATAAGAATTTATAGAAATTATAAAATGTATTTTTTCACAAAGTAAAACCCATGTCAAGTTTTTACAGAATATAGTACATATTTAGTACTACTTATTTATGTTTTAAAAGTTATAGGTCATCATCCTTGTTTTTGAAAGAATCAAAGAAAACCATATTTTTCAGTAGATTTCCTATGTAAATCAACCAAATGCAAATTGGCCTATGATACCTATTGAGATTGAAAAAACTGGATTAAATGTTAAATTTACTCATGTAGAATTATAATACATTCCAAGAAACCAGTTTTGACTAAGAATTGTCATTATTTAAAAATCACTAGGTGGTGCCACTGTGAATTGTGGATATGCCTTTAAGACTGTCTTAGAGAACAGACTTCAATGTTAGGATATGATAACCCTTGTAGAAAGTACAGAAGAGGGTCATGTACGATCCTAGATTATTAAACAGGCTCCAGTTAGTAAAAGTGAGACCTTAACCGATAGGTATGTATAGTATAAGAGGGGACCCCACCTACCATGATAGGCCACAACATGCTTCCCGATCGCTACGATCAGAAATGGCGAAATCGTGACCTATCGGGAGGTCCCCAAATCGTAGACCTCTGTCGTGATCCAATCGGTGAATCATACGCGCTGACCACGATATCTTCCCAATAGGCTGCGATACCCAACGACAGGCTACAAAATTTCCAACATGTTGGAATTTATCGGGACCTCTACGATTGGCGTTTTCATCGCAGCCTATCGTGAGCTGTCGTGGACGGAATCGCAGAAACCTGTCCCACCTACCACGATTTTGCCAGACCTCACGCTAGAATCGGAATGGTGTCGGGAAGGCTGTCATAAGGCCAATCGGGACCAGATTCGTAGTAGGTGGGGGCAGGCTTTTACTGTCACCAGTGAAAGCTATAAAAGACATCAATATCCGTGGGCAAAGTCTGTTACATTCAAAGCCCAATGCCCATCTACCTGTAAAGTTCCAGTCCTATACCCGCTATGTTATATCATAGTTATCAGGCTCCTAACGGTTTCTATACGAAGTAAGGTTGAAGGCAACGCATAGGTGCTGTAGTTACGAGTTCTGGGAGGTTCTGCCTTTGCTTATTGAATTCTTTTCATTATAAAGCCAATAAATTTGCATATTCATTAGCGTCACTACCAGTGACGCCTCTAGAGGTGGGAGCGTGGCGCCTGTAACAAGCCGCCACGTCAGCATTATAATCCCTAGCGTCAGGCTTGTCTCCAGCGGCAACGCCTCCTCCAGCAGAAAGTTGGGTATTATCGTAAAACCGGATGAGTTTTAGTCTTGGCTCCCGTATGCCACGACTGGAGTTTGGCGTAGTGATATCAAGAGGCGGAGCCGAGTGGTATCCGGAACCAAACTCGAGAGTGGCATATGGGAGCCAAGATTGAAACGAATCAGGTTTTGATTTTATCCTACCCCTCTCTACAATATTTTAATATCAGAATCATGAATGAAAATCATCAAAATTCCGTATGCCCCTAGTAGCATACAAACGTCCGTATGCCAGTCAGCGTGGCATACGGAATCTCAGTGCTAAGCCTATGGGATTTTATATTAGGGGTAGGATAATAACATAAACCAGCCTAAAGCCAGAAGGAACTGCGGATTTACGTTCTAAATACGGCGGGGGGAATTAACATGGCTAATGTCGGCCATCTTGGATTAGGGGCGTCTTTTGGAATTTCTCTTACATATATATTTTTAAAAAATAATGCTGCTTTTCACAAGTACAAATGCCCAAAAACAGAAATAACGACTGCAGATCTTTACATACCGATTAAGGGTTGAACGATTAGCTCGCAAATCGTATAGGTGTCGGTGAATTTTTCGCAAATTACGTAACCCTTCATTCGACAGGCTCGACGAGGAGAGGGGCTGGTGGGTATTAGTCCTAAGCAAATCACTCTACTAATCGGTGGCTCACCCTCGCCTAGCTGTCTTACATCTACCGACTACAGCCGACTCCATAAGGATGCCTTGGCTGAGACAAATTACCGTCCGTTTGTCGCCGACAAAGGTACATGAATGTTCCGAAATCGGAAGATGGGCATTGTGAATTTTTATCATACATAAGGCTGACAAGGTTATAATATCTAAGGGAGGTTATCACAAAGGTGGTTTAAATCTTATTACATTTGAGGGATAACTACATTTGTGGAAGTTTATTGCATTTAAGGGTGTAACATGGGTAGGGTGCAAGATTCCAAGCCGGGATACAAGTGGGGAGAGGTATAGAGGGAGGGCAAGAGGCTGCCAGTAGGTATGTCACATGGAATTACGTAACGATATGGCATCGCTTAAGAGCAACCTCTCCTGTGTGGGTGTCAATTACTAAGATTAAAGGCATATCCTACAATCTGCAGTGGCGCCACCTAGTGATTTAAAAAAAAAATCAAATATTAGTCAAAACTGGTATTTTGGGGATTCATTCTGATTATACATGAGTATATTTAATATTTTGTCATGTTTATCGAATGTTGATGGGTAAAATAAGTAAATTTACATGGGTTTGATTTACATAGAAAATGTAATGAAAAATATGGTTTTCCAAAATTCTTTCAAAAACAAGGACGGTGACCTATGATTTTTAAAACCTGAATAAGTAGTACTATACGGAAACTGGCTTACTATCTTCGTACGTCAAAAATACGCGGTGAAATTATTGATCACATACATCCCGATGCCGGAGGCAGAGGGATGTATGTGATCAATAATTTAACGTGGCCTTGTCGTGGCATGTCGTGGAGTGTCGGGAGGTTGTCGCAGAGGTCTACGCTAGAATATGGAGCATGCAACCTACGACAAACCCCGACAATGCTGTCGCAGAGCTTCCCTTCTCACAACAAGGCTACGACAAGGCGCCGACGGGAACTTTTATTTTGATGTACGAAGATAGTCAGCTGGGCCCGTTTTCGTATTATTGTATACCTATTATTGGATCGTATTACATACCTAAAAATGGCGATATTTTATTTAGTCACGTGATCACATACCCCGTACAGCCAATATGTTCTAGTAATAATGTCTGACGAGGATAAAGTTACCATGCGATTATATCCGAATCACAGTCAGTTAATTGTGGTAGTTGCAACGCAATCTGATCAATTTGACCGGTTACTAGTGATATAAATGGTAGTTACAATGCAAGCTATCCTTTTATGGGTATTTGACGTTTAGCTATTTTCAAGCGGAGGTTCGACCTTCCATAGTTCAAGCGGAAGTTGCAACGTAATCTAGCCGTTATTCGCATTGTAATTAACAGTTTTACCATTAGCAGTTGCAACGCAATAACCTACCCTTCATCGTTCAAATTAATAATTCAAACCATAAAGATATTGGAGCAATTCCTGATAGTGAGAGTAGTTCATTATCTTTTAATCTATTTTAACTTGCCAATTACCATGCAGTTTCCTTCAGATCGTTCCTTTTCCTTATGGCACTAACATAAAAGTCATTATAAAACTAGGAGCCAAAAGTATGTTCATCACAGATGAATGAGCGTGCAATTATAAATGAATAAGATTAAAAGGTTTGAGTCAGATTTAGCCTATATGGATAGTTTTCTGTAACCCACCTGCACCCAGTCAATTTGTCATTTCTCTAACTGCCTGAGTCTAGGATCAAAACATATCAAGCAACAGTGGGTCAATGAGGTATTTCAGTCTTGATTGATTGGTCATGGTCAGCTGGGCACACCTCTAAGACCCTGAGACACTGGCTCCCTGCTCTGTTCTCATTATCACAGTGAACAGCATGCAGTAAAGGGATAGTTTTCTGGACGCACACTGAAAGTTCAATGTGACCACTCTAACCCTGACTCTAACCTCTAGATGATGTATTTAGCCCATGCAAGCACGCTTTTAAAATAGGATTTTGGGGGCCGGTTCAATTAACTCTATACCTTTGTAAAGTTCTGGTCTATACATCCCTATCATGTCCAAGTGATATTGGTTTCTAGGAGAAGAAAGTTTTCATCTAAATTACCCTTAATTATTAGTGAACAAATTGACTGAATTGGACCAGTCACCATTTTGGTTAGTCACCTTCTCCCTGGGTATGTAGACGTTAGGGCCCACCACCCGAAAGTTGGGACGTTAGGGCCCACTCAGCGGGACGTTAGGGCCCACTCATCGGGACGTAAGGGCCCGCCTAAAGCCAACCAGGCGGCCCAACAATAATAATATCATTTAAAAATCCATATTTGTCAAATCTTTAAAAATGAAAAATAAAGTATAAGAAAATCTTTAAACCATATTATTTCCGCAATGCCACACAGGTTAGGGATAGGGATAGGGTTAGGGTTAGGGTTAGGTTTAGAGTTAGGGTTAGGGTTAGGGATAGGGATAGGGTTGGGGATAGGTTTAGGGATAGGGTTAGGGTTAGGGATAGGGGGTTAGGTTTTTTTATATTTTATTCAATAAAATTTAATGACAGAGGCTTTCGCCTATTGGCGATCTTCCATGCAAGAGTCAAGGACGTCACAAAGAACAGGACATTTTACAAGGACAAAACAAGCAAGCACATCATCCAAATTTCGTTCTCTCACATTTCTTATTAACAGCATATTACAGTATATCAGTGTAAATGTATATATGAAATGATCTTGTGATCATATTATTTGTAGTAATTCTGCTTTCACTTCTCTTTTAAAAATTTCACCTCTTGGGAGGTATTGTATTTCTGGTCGTAGTTTATTCCATATTTGTACCCCGACAAAGAGTGGCGATCTGAGATACTTATTCCCATTAGGCTTCTATATTTTCACCTTAATCTTTTCAGCATTGCGTGTGACATTATAGTTACTTTTGACACAATTTTCTTCATTTTCAGTCCACCATTTGACCAGTGACCGAATATGTGTTGCTCTACGGTACTTAAGTGTTCTTATCTAACACTTGGAGTATAAAGGCGGGCGTCCACAAACCACGACAAGGCTACGACAATGGGTTTCCGACAAGGTCCACGACAGGCCTACGATTGGAGGCCTTGTCCTAGCCTTGCAGTGGTTGGTGGACCCTAGTTCCCGACAAGAGGCTACGACAGGGCCACGACAGGCTGTGACATGAAGCTTGTCGGGGGCCTGTCGGGGGCCTTCCAACAAGGTTACGACAAAAACGAACATGTTTGATTTTGGAGCCTTGTTGTGGCGTGTCGTGGTGTGTCGGGAGTTTGTCGCAGAGGTCTACGCTAGAATATTTAGGTGGAGCATGCAACCTACGACAAACCCCGACAACGCTGTCGCAGAGCTCCCCTTCTCACGACAAGGCTACAACAAGGCGCCGACGGGTACTTTCTTGTCGGGGCTTGCCGTAACCTTGTCGTGGTTAGTGGATGCCCCCCTTAACTCATTTCTGCTCATGTCTTTTGCCATATGTACACCTACTGCCATTCTGAGACTTTTGTTAACCAGGATTTGGAGTTTTTCAATTTGTTGTTGATTCAGAAGATAATGAAGAAAATCAGCATATTCGATAACCGGTAAAAGCATATGTTTTGTGAGCTTAAGACCAGTGTCCTCATTTATATAGCATCTAATTTTTTTTAATCTAAATAGTTTTTTGGTTAAAGTCTCACAAAATTTTGTCATATTGCCGATTAAATTATTAAATTATTCATCTGAACGATTAATGGTAGAATATTTAATTGCAACAGCTAATATGTAATGTAATAGTTCAAAAGTATAGCTATTGACCATAAAACAATTATCAAGAGTATGGCTACCCCTGACATGCTGTAAGGGTAACTCATTCTGGCAATTCGCTGAAAACCTTCACAATTGAATGGAATAGATAAAAAAAGATATGGAAAAAATGTGTACCGATTCAACACGCTGCCAACCCTCTCACCGGCTTACCCATTAACCCGCCAACCCACTAACCTACTAATCATTAACCTGCTTACCAGTCAGCCTGCCTACCCTTCAACCAGCCTACCAATTAACCTGCCTACCTAGCAACCTGCCTACCCAGCAACCTGCTTACCCAGAAACTTAACCTGCTTACAAATTAACCTGCATGTTAACCTACCTGCCTATCCATCAACATACCTAACAATCAAACTGTCTCTTCTACAACTCGCCTGCTCATTTCACCAACCCCATTCAATATCCCATCTCTCATGCTTATCTCGTCCGACCATCAACCCATAACTATCTACCTGCCTACCCATCAACCCATAACCATCTACCTGCCAACCCATCTACCTGCCTACCCATCAACCCATAACTATCTACCTGCCTACCCATCTACCTGCCTACCCATCAACCCATAACCATCTACCTGCCTACCCATCTACCTGCCTACCCATCTACCTGCCTACACATCTACCTGTAAATGCATCTACCTGCCTACACATCTACCTGCCTATGCATCTACCTGTTTATGCATCTACCTGCCTACACATCTACCTGCCTATGCATCTACCTGTCTATGCATCTACCTGCCTACACATCTACCTGCCTACCCATCAACCCATAACCATTTACCTGCCTACCCATCTACCTGCCTACACATCTACCTGCCTACACATCTACCTGCCTACCCATCTACCTGCCTACCTACCCATCTACCTGCCTAGCCATCTACCTGCCTACACATCTACCTGCCTACCCATCAACCCATAACTATCTACCTACCTACCCATCTACCTGCCTACCCATCTACCTGCCTACCAATCAACCCATAACTATCTACCTACCTACCCCTCTGCCTGCCTACCCATCAACCCATAACTATCTACCTGCCTTCGCATCTACCTGCCTACCCATCTACCTGCCAACCCATCTACCTGCCTACCCATCTACCTGCCTACCCATCTACCTGCCTACCCATCTACCTGCCTACCCATCAACCCATAACCATCTTCCTGCCTACCCATCTACCTGCCTACCCATCTACCTGCCTACCCATCAACCCATAACCATCTACCTGCCTTCGCATCTACCTGCCTACCCATCTACCTGCCAACCCATCTACCTGCCTACCCATCTACCTGCCTACCCATCTACCTGCCTACCCATCTACCTGCCTACCCATCAACCCATAACCATCTACCTGCCTACCCATCTACCTGCCTACACATCTACCTGCCTACACATCTACCTGTAAATGCATCTACCTGCCTACACATCTACCTGCCTATGCATCTACCTGTCTATGCATCTACCTGCCTACACATCTACCTGCCTACCCATCAACCCATAACCATCTACCTGCCTACCCATCTACCTGCCTACACATCTAACTGCCTACACATCTACCTGCCTACCCATCTACCTGCCTACCCATCTACCTGCCTACCCATCTACCTGCCTACCCATCTACCTGCCTACCCATCAACCCATAACTATCTACCTACCTACCCATCTACCTGCCTACCCATCTACCTGCCTACCCATCAACCCATAACTATCTACCTACCTACCCCTCTACCTGCCTACCCATCAACCCATAACCATCTACCTGCCTTCGCATCTACCTGCCTACCCATCTACCTGCCAACCCATCTACCTGCCTACCCATCTACCTGCCTACCCATCTACCTGCCTACCCATCTACCTGCCTACCCATCAACCCATAACTATCTACCTACCTACCCAACTACCTGCCTACCCATCAACCCATAACTATCTACCTACCTACCCATCTACCTGCCTACCCATCTACCTGCCTACCCATCAATCCATAACGATCTACCTGCCTACCCATCTACCTGCCTACCCATCTACCTGCCTACCCATCAACCCATAACTATCTACCTACCTACCCATCTACCTGCCTACCCATCTACCTGCCTACCCATCTACCTGCCTACCCATCTACCTGCCTACACATCTACCTGCCAACCCATCTAACTGCCTACTCATCTACCTGCCTACCCATCTAACTGCCTACCCATCTACCTGCCAACCCATCTACCTGCCTACCCATCTACCTGCCTACCCATTAACCCATAACTATCTACCTACCTACCCATCTACCTGCCTACCCATCTACCTGCCTACCCATCTACCTGCCTACACATCTACCTGCCTACACATCTACCCGCCTACACATCTACCTGCCTACCCATCAACCCATAACCATCTAACTGCCTACCTATCTACCTGCCTATCCATCTACCTGCCTACCTATCTACCTGCCAACCCATCTACCTGCCTACCCATCTACCTGCCTATGCATCAACCTCTCTATGCATCTACCTGCCTATGTATCTACCTGCCTACGTATCTACCTTCCTATGCATCTACCTGCCTACACATCTACCTGCCTATGCATCTACCTGCCTATGCATTTACCTGTTTATGCATCTACCTGCCTATGCATCTACCTGCCTACCCATCTACCTACCTACCCATCTACCTGCCTACACATCTACCTGCCTGCGCATCTACCTGCCTACCCATCTACCTGCCAACCCATCTACCTGCCTATCCATCTACCTACCTACCCATCTACCTGCCTACCCATCTACCTGCCTACCCATCTACCTACCTACCCATCTACCTGCCTACGCATCTACATGCCTAAGCATCTACCCGCCTACGCATCTACCCGCCTACGCATCTACCTGCCTACGCATCTACCCGCCTACGCATCTACCTGTCTATCCATCTACCTGCCTACCCATCTACCTACCTACCCATCAACCTGCCCACCCATTAACCTGCCTCCCATCTACCTTCCTACCCATCAACCTGCCTACCCATCAACCTGCCTACACATTTACTTATCCATCCATTAATGATTCATCCATAACTTACTCAATATGCAGACGACCTTGTGGCTTATATTTCTTTTCTCCATGCATAGAAAAATTTAGAAATGTGCTGCTGAATGCACTCAAAATTGTCAGAATGCTTCCAACAAAATGTGTTAAGGTAAAGATGACCAAGTGTATATATGATTCGCAAATCAAAATGAGCGAAGACCTTGTCCTGCCTTAGCCATAGAAATGAATGTTTAAGATATAGCTAAATGCGAACACTACTGCAATCGTGGAGTAGAAATGGACAACTTTCTTGATTGCAAACATTTTTCGAAGAAGCTCATCAGCAATGGAAGCAGATGTCTTTTTAAATTTAGGAAACTACGCCATTGTTTCACTAAATCAGCAGCCGTGCAGGTAAACTTGTCTAGCATACTGCCAGATATTAAATACTGTTGTTTTATTACTGGAAGCTTCAAGTAATCTGTTATTTAAATGATAGATAACCTTCACTATCTTGGTCTATGAGCAGCTACTGAGCTGGTCGAGTGGAAATATTCATATAGTCATCTCCAAATGGAATGCAATTTATTACCTTTATGGAGGAGAAGGAGAAGGCAGCTGGGAGTAACCATGTTCAAGCTCAAAAATAAATTTGTACGGATAGAGCGAACCAGGAAAAAACCCAGAAATTCTGATAAGATTTTGTTTAAAATGAATCATACTTGTCGCGCAGTAGTTATGGATATCCTAAATTACTGTTGTTTGAAATTGTGGAACTCCCTTCCAGTGGAAGGTCAGAGTTGCAAAACGAAAGAAAGTTTTAAGGATTACTTGGATAAGATGGGTTAGGATCGAAGATTCTGGAAATCAAACCCGGAAAATATACAATAATGACTGGTTTTGTGTGCAAGTGGCCGTAATCTCAGAGAGGTTGAAACGTAGTAATATCCGAGCAATTAGCGAGGATATTACGTCATCAACTATGAGCAGATTACATGTCACTCAGATACAAACCAGTCGTTATTGTATATATTACCCACCTACAAGATTGATAACAAGTCATTGCAATTAAAAAGTTTCTGTAAGCCATTTAGTTCCAGACATCACAGCACTGTCAAGCGTGGCAGTAATTCGGTGTATACTTACACTAATAATATAGTTTGCCATTAACCTGTGATTTTAGCATGCAAAGTGTGCTATGACAGTGATTTCTGATGATAAATGAGTTTATTATGATTGATTCTAAATAATAAGCATTGAATAAACGTTCAAGAAACTTATTTCGAAGTACATGATGATTCAACCTTTTTATGGACAGGGCTATTTTTCCAAAATGTCCTGCAGGAGATTTTGACATGCCAGAATCTTCAGGTAGCTAATTCCAGGTGCCCTGTACATTTCCTTTGAAGACTCCGTAATAGGTGGGTAATTAAGAACCAGAAACTCTGATTAGATTTTGATAAAAAGGATCATACTTGTCTAGAAGTAGTTCTGAATATCCTAAATTATTGTTGTTTGAAACTGTGGAACACTCTTCCAGTGGAAGGTCAGAGTTGCAAGACGAAAGAAAGTTTTAAGGATTACATAAACTTGAATCCCATCATGTGAAACCCAGTTGAACTTTATACAAAGAGATTGTGTTCGAGTACTGAATCTCAGCAGGATTTGTTTTAGACAAACACCCTGTGAGGTACATGAATCTCAGCAGGATTTGTCTCAGACAAACACCCAGTGAGGTACATGAATCTCAGCAGGATTTGTCTCAGACAAACACCCTGTATTGTACATGAATTTCAGCAGGATTTGTCGCAGAGAAACAAGCTGTGAGGTACATGAATCCCATCGTGTGAATCCTGCTTAACCATTAGCTGCGCTTCTCCATCTACGAGGGAAAATCAGCTCCTTGTTATTTGAACTTGTCTCCTTCACAAATACAATTTCCAGGGACAAAATCACGACTGCTAGTATCCACTATGCTCAACCAAAACACATCTTTGAGCTCATTGTTAATCAGAATATTAGATACTGCCAACCTCAGTCACTTTTACTTGTTCATTGCAGCAAATCTGTTTTACATGTAATCTACACTGACTAACAGTCTGTACATGTATCGAGAAGAAAGAATGAGATAAAACTCACACTATGATATTATGATAGGAGTTTCAAGACCTCAACGGGAAATAAACTGACCTTGTGATGGCGGACATGTTTTGCAGCCGATATTTTCGTGTGCTCGTATGCACGTGTTGTCGCCAAGTTTAAAAACACATTATTACCCGCCTAATACGGAGTCTACATACTAAGCCTATAAAGCCTCCAGATTGCTACTGAGTAGATTCCGGAAAGCTGTATGCTCCTAGGAAAATACGGCTATTTCGGCCACCTGACGGGCATTATAAGAACTATCTCATACAAACAATGCACGGCGCTTGAGTCAAATTTCTAATCATTTACAAGATTTTTTTCTTAAAAATTAGGCAAAATGTGAGTAATAAATAAACAGTATCATGATTTTGATATGTGTGGCTGTATCTTCTTTTAGTAAGACAAATTGATCTTACTGTGGGCGAACGATGGGTTTGTTCAAGGTCACCTGTGCCAGACATTCGGCCCGAAACCGCAGGCGGAGGGCCAAATGTCTGCCACAGGTGACTGAGAACTAACCCTATGGTTCTACCTACAGTCAGGTTGTTTTTTTATAATTACATACCTGAATTCAATAAAAAAAACACGCCATTTATGAAGTCGTTGAGTCACACCCCTCCATGTTGACACTGTCTGCTACTAACCAGAAGTTCACTCACAGGATGTGCCTGTTGCGCATGTGCGAAAATATGTAAAATAGCGTCACTCTCCTAATCGTAGTCCGAGATGCATGCTTATCAAATAGCAGCCCAACATTGGCTAGGTACCCTCTGTCATCCGGTGTGTCTGTGTGTCGCCTGTTTAGACCCGAGCAAGCCTCACGTTATATACCCCAATATTTGGTCAGTAGGCACTTCTAGTTGTTATGGGGGGCCTTTATCGCGAGTATAATGTCGCGAACCAATATGACCTGCCATGTTGACATTGGTCGCGATGACATTGATTACATAGACAATAATCGATGGTTTTGTGGACAGGCGGCCGTAAACCACGAGAAGTTGACGCGTAGTAATACACGAGTGTAGCGAGTGTATTACGAGGTCAACCTCGAGTGGTTCACAGAGCCGCCTGTCCACAAAATCATCGTTTATTGCATTTATTCAAATAAATTAAACTCAGTAATTGCCACATTAAATGGTATAACAATGGGGACTTTTTCTTTGCTCTATAGCAAAAGGGACTATTTTTCCCGTATACCATGGTTTTGAGGCCGTATACAACAGGTTTGAATCTGTATACCACAGTTATGGTATCTGACAGATTTTATACAATGGGTCATGGTTTACTGAGTCCCCATACATTTTCAATGGGGGCTTTCTATACGATGAATAATATAAACGCTTATCGAATAGCAGTGACTAGGCTACACGTACGATAAAATATTGCAGTATAACGAAGCGCACCATAGTGGGCCGTAGTCGGCAAATACGACACCCCCATGACAGGGTAGTATTTGACTGACATTAACACTCAGGTATGTGATAATTGACACTATGCAATACTCCAAGTAGTAATATAGAATTACTATGTTGGCTCTTAGGTTTGTCTTACGGCTGTACTCACCAAGGCCGTAAGCAGCGGTGAGTAAGGCCGTAAGACAAACCGAGGTGGACGACTCCCATACACCAGAGCCAACGTCGTAATTCTATTATTATATATCTCAAAATGTATTAAAACATTCAGAATTTATCTTAATCGCCCGTAAACCACCACTCACTTGACAAGACAGAGATGCCAAAGACGTTGTGTACATTGTGATACATGCTGGATCTGTTACTATGGCAATTGCCGTGCTCACTCTACAAACAGATCCTCTGTTATACACACACATACTGATTAGTAGAGACTACGATTTGGAGAGTGACTTTCATTTAATTTCACTTTGATCCCTTGTTTTACAGTGTGTGTGCACATAAGGTTCGCTGGTCCCAGACGTTCCAGAAGCGATTTGGCTGGGTGCCTCTTAAAACTGCTATAAAACAATATGGGATTCGCTGGTTCCTAACCTGCAAAAGCCGTTCATGGTCGGAAGCAAACGTCTCAGAAGATTGTCAACACAATCTTGTCGAAAAGTGTATAATGACCAAATATTGAGGTATCTAGCGTGAGACACTGATACATGATGATATAGTGAACATTCACAACTAAGTAGGATAAATGGTATTCCTAACTATATTAGTGGTCATGACTCAATATGTAAACAATACTGTAGTATGAATAGCAACCGCTGTATATAAGCCTATGTAATGGTGGTGGGTATGTAACTTGTTTACGATGTAAAATATTGGAGCTTGTTAAACGGATTGTGTGGAAGAACGATGTATATACCATCGAACGCAGTTGGATCAATAAAAAAAAGAAAAAGAAGACAATCATGTGATATGGTTTAGATAGCTTAGATAAACAGTTAGATACAGTTTAGATATCTTAGATATACAAAATAAATCTGCGCAGTGTCCCAACATGGGAACTAGAGGGGCCAGTGTGACGTTGACAACACGGAGCGTCAGAGTGAACAGTAAGTCCTTCTTGATATCGATTATCAATTTCGTATGTCTAAGCTATCTAAACTGTATCATGTGAATGTCCCACGTTAGACACCTCAATATCTAGTTTGTAAGCACTCGTTTACTCGTTCCGGGCCGATTACAACACATTGTAAAATCTCCGATTCGAGGACGTCCACCATTTTTGAATTTTTTGCCAAGCCGAGTCCTTCGGCCTCTCGACCAATCAGATTGCGTTATTTTTCAAAGCACTCTGTATGTCCTTCAAAACACTCCGTATGTCCTTCAAAGCACTCCGTATGTCCTTCAAAGCACTCCATATGTCCTTCAAAGCACTCTGTATGTCAATTCCATAGATGATGCGTTCTATCGTAAAACTGGATGAGTTTTAATCGTGGCGTACGGAAACTCAATGTTAAGCCTTTGGGATTTTATTTAAGGGGTAGGATAATAAGCTAGACAGAGTGCCTTGGTTATATTATATTATTACTATTACCCTAGGAGCAGTCAGTATTGATAGCAAGTTTGTGCATAGATATATGATAATATCTGAGTGCATGCAAGAATATTGCATAGAGGCAACTATGAGGAGTATATAACCGCTTTTATCTGAAACAGTCTATACTTTATCTATTATCCACCTTTTTCTGACAAGCGGGTTCATTTGGGTACACACTTTTTATTCATACTACACTACTATGCGCAAACTTTTGCAACCTGGAGCATACAAGATATCCGTATGCTCCGGGTATGTAGATACAGGCTGCCCATGTGTTTTCTATGGGCATTTTGTATTAGGTGGATATATCTGTATGCTCCGGGTATGTAGATACATGCTGCCCATGTGTTTTCTATGGGCATTTTGTATTAGGTGGATGATGAAATATATCACTCGGTATGAGATTAATCTTGTGCCAGTGAAAATTGCACTCATTCCTGTGGTGACCAACGGCAGGTGCCTGTAATATCGCCCTCCCAATAAGCCTAGCAGCACGCCTCCACCACATCGATTCTGAGGGCTCATGTTGAATTCCAAGAAAGAAAAAGAGTAAATTTATCGGACACCCTGTTGGGATCCCCTTTTAAACGTCACAGGTGAGAATACAGAAAGACTACACATGAATATTTAATGAATCTCGGAGAAAGGAATTTCGTATTGAGCCCTGACCAATTTGGTGACATAAAAGGTAAAGGAAGCACTGATGCCATTAGGAAGTGCGTCGATTCACTGTATGTGAAAGCGGTCTTGCTGACTTATTTCATTGCGACTGCCGGGTCAGAGAGGGTGGTTGTGGCCCATTAGATTGTAGGTCAACTCTCGACTGAAGAGCCGTCCCAAGGCGCGAGAAAATATCATGTAAGGAGGTCAGGGTGAAGGTCGGGGTTTGCTGCGAATGCAGTCATTGGCTGCTTGGTCTACTTTATTCCTTATATGGAATTAGTGTAATGGGACAACTCCATGGTTGAGGAGACCGCACTGTGGCTAGCGTGTTGCAAACCCGTTCGATTCTAGCAGTATAAATCAGGGAGAAATACTCGGTGTTTATTTATACCCATTGGGGCAAGATGCAGACCTCATATATATGGTATCACTGACGAGATGTCAACGTTATGCATGTTTTAATAATTTATCCCAAACTTCATATGAATCTTCATAGACTTAACATGGTGTGACTGTATGCCACGGTTATTATCCTACCCCTCATATTAATCTCCATACACTAAACATGGTGTGACTGTATGCCATGGTTATCATCTTACCCCTCATATAAATCTCCATAGACTTAACATGGTGTGACTGTATGCAATGGTTATTATCCTACCCCTCATATTAATCTTCATAGACTTAACATGGTGTGACTGTATGCCATGGTTATTATCTTACCCCTCATATTGATCTTCATAGACTTAACATGGTGTGACTGTATGCCATGGTTATTATCCTACCCCTCATATTAATCTCCATAGACTTAACATAGGGGGACTGTATGCCACGGTTATTATCCTACCCCTCATATAAATCTTCATAGACTTAACATGGTGTGACTGTATGCCACGGTTATTATCCTACCCCTCATATGAATCTCCATAGACTTAACATGGTTCGACTGCATGCCATGGTTATTATCTTACCCCTCATATTAATCTCCATAGACTTAACATGGTGTGACTGTATGCAACGGTCATGCCATAACATATCTACGGGTGACATATGCGATTAAAAACCTGTGATGGGGTAGGATAAAATCTTAACATCGCTCAAATTCATATAATTGTTTATATGGCATCCATTGTCTTCTGCTACAGATATCGCTCAGTTCTGCTTCATGATATCATTCCACAAATACAACTCAGACCATATAAATAATTATCTGAAATTTTGTCACGTTTCTTGATAGTCATAGACATCACTACTCCAAAATGTTATCTGATCGGGTGCATATATATACACAATATTTACAAGCGGCCGTATCCTCCCAGAAGTTGACACGTAGTAATTTCTGAGCGCATCCGAGGATATTGCGTAGGGTCTACTTAAAGAAGCGTACAACTGCTTTGATCTGGGTATTTATTACCCACCATTATCCAACTGCTGGCGTGCCAATTTTCACTCTCCCAGCAGAGATCTTGTGCTCTACTACCTGTGGCTGCTTATATATCTGCCTCAACCTGCCTGTTTAGGCCCAAATCTAGCCCCTTCGCCAATTTTTGAAATATCCTAAATTCTGAGGGCTTTTGGGGGTATTTTGAGTTCTACTTGTATATAGAGATGAACATACTTATATGGTAAATAAAATACTCTCATTTCTCTTTTTATTTATGTCAAACCAGACACAGTCTCTTGGATTACTTTCTATAGAGGAAAGCACCTCAGGTGTTGCAGGGTTTTGTTTTGTCAACAATGCCTATGTGCTCCTCTGAAGGGGCAGTTTAATCAACTGGGATTCTCAAAATCAAATGGATTAAGTCTGAAAAGAAACAGGTGGATTATCTGTTAAGCTCCTTTAACAATTCCCATATTTCAATACTCATGATATGTGAGTTCTTTGAGATGTATAACTTTTGACAGTTATCTTGTTTTGAATCTGAACTGTTCGCTGGTCTCTTCTGCCTTTAATGGATACCCAGGGAACCAGCTTTGGGTTGGGGCAGAGACTAAGCCAGCGTGAGCGCCGCGAAAGATCGGGGGGGGGGGGGAGAGTGGCCAATTTTAGTTCACTTTAGTTATGCACTATGTTTTCATACGCACTATTTTCTCATATATTCCGGTTTTTGCAGCCCGCGGCATACAACATATCCGTATGTGCCGGATATGTCCATACAGAGTTCTTATAGGTGTACTATGGACACTTTCTATTAGGTGTTTGATATTAGTAGAAACTGATCGAGAGTTAGTAGTGTCAGTGTGAATTGCACAATGGGCAGGTTGCATTACTGCGCGAGGCGTTAGCCGAGAGCAGCGAGTAGCCGTATTGGCAGGGGTGTAATAAATACTCACACCATCTCGAGTTCAGTTTAGTATATATATCCTATCCTGTCTCCACTAGAATAATAACTAGTCATTCTTGCTCCGTGCAATAAATAGCACTTTACTGCACGCTCGCAGGAAAACAGTGACCCGATGTTAAGCCTATGTTGGTTTGGGATAGGATGAATTATAGGGGCATCATAGATATCCATGATATCTAAAGAGATGTGATATAGTTGTTGATATGACATTGCAGACATCGCTAGGTGATAAAGCCAGATTGATTTTGTATCTTTGAGTATCATGTTGAACCTGCCAATCTATAAATGGGTAGATCACAATGCAAACAGAAATTAACAGATAGAATGTAATTGGACTCTTTTTTTTCTAAATCTTTTATTTATCCTGTCGATGTTCAACATATCATAAAGCTTGATTCAATATATAGACCGCGGTACATTTGATTAAGTTCAGTCTGATACCATTTTGTAGCAGTAGTATAGAAATAACAAACAGGGTCATCATATATAGATACATATATACATTACAGTTTAAAAGAGAAAAAAAAGGAAATAGCTAGGGAGACTGTTCTATAGAAATGGTCCATAATACGACAGTGAGTCTTTTTCTGTATAAGAGAGCTGACCTGTGTTTATTAATCCAGAAAAAATCAGGTACATAGTAAAAGTAGTAACTTGTCTATACTGTATGAACATGTGAACAATCCATCGATACACAATTCATATCCAATATACCACACTTGCTCATTCCAACGATGAATAATAACTGGAAAAAGAAAACATACCAGAACCTCGCACCAGAGAAACAATTATAGAATGTTTCCACATAGTTCTTGCACTATCTTGAAAAACTCGAAAATAGATGCATAAAATGCAGCACCAAAAACATCTATCCACCTAGGCACAGGATGAACAGTACAGCTCTACATGGAAGTTGGATGTACACAGAAGAAATACATACTGTCTTCATAGTTGCTCTATTCTTTATCATTTTAGTCTTTGAAGTGCGCACAGTTTGGAATTGTTAAATTGAATAAATCACCTCGACTTCCTTTAGTACGCCGGTCCATCCTTTGCAGTTTGTCCTGTCACTGTTTTTCTTGGTCATGATATAGCAAAGCGATGTGTCATTGAAAACAGGCTACTCAATAAAACCTATTGAAGTGAACACAAAGGGAGTTAAAAACAAATGCTGGTAGTTGAGTGATGTCTAAATTTATTGATTTTTGCAAATAACTCATGATAATTAAGTTCCATAAATCAGCAAATGGAAGATGCAAAAACAATTTAGCATGTCACCATGCTAACCTCTATGGGAAGGCCATCTGAAAAGGTAAGTGCTTAATTATTGGTGTCTCTGGGAAACTGCTATATATTGACTTGTTGCTAGATGGCACTGATGTTCTATTGCTATCTTCAAATAATTCTGGATTATGATAGTTTGGAACATGTACAAATTAGAAATGCTAAAAAAATAATATTGTAACAGAAATGGCTTGCTATAGTGACTCCCCCTCATCCCCTCTCCATATATGGGCATGCCCACTCAGTGCTGCCCTCTACAATCCCTATATAGGGGCATCCTGAATCATTTCTGACTAGCATGGTCACAAGTCACAGGTATTGGTACAACAGAAAACGTTCTGATTTGTGCCAGTACTACAGACTTGTGATCTCTCACCCTGATTTCTATAGGTAAGTGTGCTGGTTCCATTATCATTGCTATAATTGTCTTATTATCACTGCTTATATTGTCACTTGAATACAGATATCTGTATTAATATATTCATGTGTTTTGTTCCTCTGTTTCCTCTGTACAGAACAGGCTAAGAACCCAAGCTATTGTCTAAACTATTCTAGAACTATTTCGGCAGCTACCACTATAAATTCCCTCCCCTAAACCTGTTCTGTTACACTGTGGCACTATGCTAATTTCAATGGGAAGGCCATCTGAAGAAGGTAAGTGCTTATCTATCGGTGTCTATGGGAAACTGCTATATCATCATGAAATCAGATGGCAGCACCAGTGTTAAATTGACTAGCCACAGGGGGCGCTGCGATACCTACCAGCTCGACATGTTGCATTTAATTGATCAATAATTGATGTTCAATATTTGATATGATAACCCACCAAAAACTGTGTATCACTGCTGCAATCTACCCAAACTTCACTCATGATATTAGAGCCTGCTTCCATGACCTATATACATTGCCTCAAGGTTAGAGTGGTCACATGTAGACTTTCAGCGTGCTTCCAGAAAACTATCCCTTTGCCATCTGAGTGTTATTCACTGTGATAGTGGGAAAGGAGCAGGGTGCCAGTGTCTCAGGCTCTTTGAGGCATGCCCAGCTGACCTTGACCAATTACTTGAGACTGAAATACCTCATTGACCCACTGGAGCTTGATATGTTTGGATCCTCAAACTCAGGCAGTTGCACTGCACGAAAACCACCATTTTACATATATATATTCACCATCACGATAACGCACATATCAGCTGTATAGTGGCTTGTTTATATTTATATACGCCTCTTATCCGCGCCTGCGTTTGGGGCGTCTACGAGACGGTTTCCATATGTAGACGCGCGACTTGGCTGTAATTCACGCCTGGCGTATCCAAGATAAAACTTGCTCTGTGCGATATATATACGCCAGGCGTAGATATGATACCAAAAAAAATAAATTGTGACCCGCGGCCCGCCCCGTCCTGTGGGTGTTGGTAGAGGATGCATCAACACTGACCCGCCACCCACGACCTCCCAACACCACCCCACTTGACTGGATGCAAATGGGTTACAGAAAGATATCCATGGACTGAATGTAACCCAAACCTTTTTCCTGTTATTCCTTTATAATTGCGCGCACATTCATCAAAAATGAACATTCTATTTGGAACTTGTATTACTATGTTATGGCAAACAAAGAAACAAACAGTGTTCAAAATCAGCACTTTGGGGGAATCACATATTGCTTTCATGACTGCCGTAGGAAACCCTATACTTGTACTTCCCGAAACGTGTGTTATTAAAACTTCTCATAAAATGAATTATGGGGTGTTCGTTGGGCATCTTAAATTACAATATAGTGTATACAATTATATTTTTGAGAGATTGTCTCGGGTGTAACTTATGTTTTGACAAACTGTGAGGAACCTGATACAATATGTTTGCAAACTCCCACGGGACCTTGTAAACAAACCTTGAGAATCATGAGCAACTGTAAATGACTGCTCAAGAGTAAAACCCAAAGATTGTGTTTTATTTCAACATCATGGAGCAAAGTATGCACATTGTATGGCCACATATTCAGAGCCTAGATGTGTCTTAAAGGCATATCGGACAATTTGGCGTGAAAATTAAAACCCATGTAATCTTTCTGAAAATTGAATAGAATGACATCTAAGTATTGTAAAGCACATATCTGATTTAAAAACCAGGGGTCACCGTGCTAGATTTTGATCAATATTATGATTATTTTACATTAGATTATATAGAAATTCTAAAAAGGTATTTTTCACATAGTAGAAGCCATGTCATTTCCCCCAAACTTTCACAGACTATAGAAGATGTATAGTACTACCTATTTAGGTTTTGAAAACCAAAGGTCACCGTCCTTGTTTTTGGCCGCTGTGTCCAGTTTATCTAGTCTTAATAGGTAACCTAGACTAATTCACATCAGCTTTAAGCTTTGCATAGGAATTGTCTGAAAAATATGGTTCTTTTTCATTTCTCTCAAAAACAAGTATAAAGTCATATGTGTCATTTTACAACCTTAATGTGTAGTACTATATTCTGTGAAAATTTATGGAAAATCATTTGGTTTTATTATGTGAAATTCAACATTTTAGAATTCCTACATATTCTTTTAAAAAATCATCAAAATATTGATCTTTAAATAAAATAAAAATATGGTAACCCCAATTATTTTCACTTATAATGTGTTCTATAACACTTGCAGCTCATCATATTCAATTGTCAGGAAAAAGCATTGTGCATAAAGTTTTAATTTAACAGATGTTGTAGGTTGGAGGATTACTTCAATCTATCTTGTCTATAGTAGCTTTCAACGATTGTCTGTACGCTCTGCTTGTAAATTGAATGTTCACTGCTATACACGAAAGACCTCTACCAACATGTCCCAAGGCTATCGTCCAGAAGGTTGCTCGAAATTTATGGGTTAAGTAACTATTCGCCCCGGCCTCTTAAGATGCATCGGGTGTGTGTTGTTATAGGTGGCAGGTTTTATAGAGGAAACCCATGAAGGTTTAGGGTCTGAGCCCGTATCCCATCGAGTTTGAATCACATAGTAATTCACAAGGCGAAGCCGCGTGAATTACTATGTGATTCAAATGAGATGGGATCGAGCTCTGACCCTAAGCTTGAATGGGTTTCTGAATTAATCTTACCTTTAATATTGACTAATGGGCTAACATTTGTGACATTATCCCCCGTTGGATATTTTCCCTAAATATTTATGGGCGTTAGATACGAGCTCCCAATTTTAAGTCTATGGAGAAAAAATATCTGGGGTGAGATAAAAGTGGTGAGAGCACCAACACACAAGATATAGCAAGATTAGTCACGATTTGGCTGTCTTGCTAAATCTTGCTAGGTTTTGAACAATCGCATGCATATTTGTTGCGATGTGTCTTGAGGTGTCACGGTGGTGGAGCACCAAGATTGACACATGACATCGCACACTACCTATCACGACAAAGGAGTCATGATATATCGCGACACTAAGATATAACAAGATATACCAAGATAAACTACGGTGAATCCATCGGTTGGTGGAACCAGCCCTTAAATTAAAAGACCTCATTCTGAATCCACCGACGCTTTATGCCCAATACCCATCTACCGATTATGTGTTGAACGATTAGTTCCCAAATGCTATAGGAGTCTGTGAACTTGTGGCAGGCGGATTATGTATAAAGCCCAATGCCCATCTACTGATTTCGGAACATTTATGTACGTTTGTTGGCGACAAATGGAGGGCAATTTGTCTCAGGCAAGCCATCCTAACGGAGTCGGTAGATGTAGGACAGCTAGGCAAGGCTACCCAGCAATTAGTGAACCACCTCCTCAGAAGTCCTTTTGTTGCCGACAAGTTGTGGTTTCAATGTTCCAAAATCGGTGGGGATCGGTTTATCGACATGTTGATAAATGTAGTCGGTGACAACGGAACGTTGGAAAAGGAGGGTTGGGTTGATAGATTGGCCGACGCAGTTAATACAGTAATCGCATGGTGAGGCTTGTAGGGGGGTGCCACACTTGGTTTTTTTGGTTTTTGCCCTCCCCAGCAATTAGTGGACCATACACCGATTTTTTCAGTGTGCGGGTCGAGCGAGGGGTTACATAATTTTCCTGCGACAAGGTGACCGACTCCTATACTATTTGGGAACTAATCGTTCAACCCTAAATCGGTAGATGGGCATCCGGCTTTACCCTTTGCTCGACCGTCGGACATCAATGAGAGGGGGTGGTGGGTATTCCTAAACAAATCAATCTACACTTACCAACAAATATACGATTATGCACCCCGGCCGACATAGTTAGGATTTAGGAACAGTGCCTTCAAGCGTCGTTCCGTTTCTTTGGTATTTTTTTTTATTCAATAATAGACATGTATACACTATCTTCCAAAGACGTTCTTCCGGGCAATGCCAAAAAAAGGGAAAAAAACACAGACGAGACAGTCATTCATACCAACAAGTCTGGACATAATTAACCTGGTAGGAGACGAGTGATCTACTTGAGCGACTGCTGGTCTTTTTTTCCGGCCAAAGGCACTCTCTTACACCCCTCCATGAACGGGAAGACAGCCTGGTAAGCAAAGGTTTTTGTAGCCTGGAAGCCTGGCCTAGTTAGACTAAAGGCCAGGTAACGGGTTCCAGTTTTGTGGTGCATTATTGGTAACGCCTCCATTTTTCTGTTGCATTGTGGGATTGCACCATCTTGGCAGACTACCAGATATGCTAGTGGTTCCCAGGGTATCCGCTAGTGGGCTCGGCGGAGATATTTCCGCTTTGAAAGCATGAGCGCCCTGGCCCTAACGACAATGGGACGTACTACAGTCTAGTTGAAGGACGTAGGAACCCGTTACCTGTCCCTTATTTCTTTAGGGCAGGGAACCAGGCTAAGGTTTTTGATCCATAGAAACGATTAAACTTTATCGGTTACTTTCGTATATAGTTCAACGTTGCAGATATCCTTCACACAAAATAATACATAGACAATAATCAATGGTTTTGTGGACAGGCGGCTGTAAACCATGAGAGGTTGACGCGTAGTAATACACGAGCGCTAGCGAGTGTATTACAAGGTCAACCCCGAGTGGTTTACAGAGCCACCTGTCCACAAAACCATCGTTTGTTGTATTTATTATCCATCTTTTCGAATAAATTAAACCCACTAATTGCCACATTGACGAGTATAAAAACAGGAACTATTGTTCCCGTATACCATGGTTTTGAGGCTATATACCATAGGTTTGATTCCGAATACCACAGTTATGGTATATGACAGGTTTTATACAATGGGTCGTGGTTTACTGAGTCCCCATACATTTTCAATGGGGGCTTTGTATACGATGGATAATAAAGACTATGTTATCTAATGACAACCAAGAAAGTACAAGTCATTATATACAATTCCTTATAGAATATTTCAAAAGATCACAATTATATCATGCGCATCACAATAATAGTGGCCATCTACTGACAACCAAGTAAGATTGAATAGTACCAACAAACATTTTATATCCTCAGAAAAACATGAGGCTGTTTAAAATCTACATTCGATTTCATGTAGGACATTTCAAGGCTATTTAGATAGTTTTGATAAAAAAGATATATATCTTCATCCAGAAAATAAAATTCTTAAGAGATCGTCATAGTTGTCATACAGTTGTCGGCAACTAGATTTATCAACATGTTGATAGACTTTTGCCAACAATTTCGAACATAGAAATGACAACTTGTCAGCAACAAAATAATATCTGAAGGGGGTGGTTCACTAATCGTTGCCTGACCCTTGCCTAGCTTTGGTACATCTACCGACTACGGCTCCGTAAAGGCCAATGCCCATCGACCAATTTTGGAACCTTTATGTACCTTTGTCAGCAACAAACGGACGGTTATTTGTCTCAGCCAAGCCATCATAACGGATTTGGCCTTAGTTGGTAGATGTAGGACAGCTAGGCAAGGGTGAGCCAACGATTAGTGAACCACCTCCTTCAGATGTCCCCTTGTCGCTGACAAGTTGTAGATGTGCAGTGAGCCTAAAGCCCAATGCCCATCTACCGATTAAGGGTTGAACGATTAGCTTGCAAATCGTATAGTCGGTGAACTTGTCGCAGGCAAATTACGTAACCTCCCGCTCGATTGGCGGACATTGAGGAGAGGGGCTGGTGGGTATTAGTCCTAAGGAAATCAGTCTATACCTACCGACATATATACGCACACTGATCAAATCGGTGTATGGTCCACTAATCGCTGGGGAGGGCAAAAACCACAACGTATCGGTGACAAAAGGAGGTGGTTCACTAATCGCCCTTGCCTAGCTGTCCTACATCTACCGACTCTGTTAGGATACCTCGCCTGAGACAAATTACCCTTCGTTTGTCGCCGACAAACGTACATAAATGTTCCGAAATCGGTAGATGGGCATTGGCCTTTAACTTGCACCGCAGCTTCAAACATAAGAACAAGGATTAAATCCAAAGATATTCCGAGAAGAGCACTGTGGTCACCAGTTTTATTTCTGCCTGTTTGAACAGACTTTTAAATGTAACGGCAGATTTTCCCGCTAGAATGAATCCACCCCTATTAGATTTATCCTGCCCTCCCCAGCTTTGAGCTTACTTCACACTTGCTCCTTTGCTGTAATAATATTCGGACGTCATAAAAGGACTGCTTTTATCATAGCGAATTATACCCTTGGTGGAAGCAAAGGCAAAGCCTGTCTTGATACTGACCTAATTCTTCCCCGTGGCCAATCAAAGCTGTTCTTCTTATCACGTGATCAAAGATACGGGGGATGTGAGGAGAAGATGTCGGTTAGCGCTGTGGACCAAAGATGTCTGCTGCAATATTCTCAACAGATGTGTAAAGATTTCTCCCAGTCATTACCTGTCTTTAAATGGAGAAGAGATATTGGTCTAAAGGTTAGATACTTGTGGAATATATTTTCCAGGGGACCTATATATATATATACATATGAATATGTAAAATCTTGATCTCCATAAAGAACAAATTAACTGAAGGAATCAATCACTTTTAGAAAACAATGGTTTAGTTTTTTAGATGAAAGCCATGCTACCTACAAAAATAATTAACCTAAAACAGGGATGTCAGTTAAGA
The DNA here is from genome assembly GCA_950022655.1 of Alentia gelatinosa. NCBI lineage: Eukaryota > Metazoa > Annelida > Polychaeta > Phyllodocida > Polynoidae > Alentia > Alentia gelatinosa. The sequence continues at coordinate 6,870,615 of OX465588.1, read as the reverse complement.
AAAGGAAAATCATTTTCTCCAGTAACCGTACCACATTGGCTTAAATTTATGCAATCTGATTATAAAGGCATACCTGTAGTCGCCGTTTCATATTATTTATTTCCTTGGTTGTCATAAATACTACTTACAAATGCTTTCCATAATTAATATATTTCTGCATAAAATACCCCGGTCAAGTAAATTATTCAAAAGTGCTTGTGTGTTGGCTTTTTTTTCAGAATATTCCAGTTGTCGTTTGAGCCGGATGCCCATCGGTCCCCTTGTCGTAGGCAAATTACGTAACCCCCCGCTCGATTGGCGGACATTGAGGAGAGGGGCTGGTGGGTATTAGTCCTAAGGAAATCAGTCTACACCTACCGACATGTATACGCACACTGATAAAATCAGTGTATGGTCCACTGATCGCTGGGGGAGGGGAAAACCACAACTTGTCGGGGACAAAAGGACCTCTGAGGGAGGTGGTTCACTAATCGCTGAGTAGCCTTGCCTAGCTGTCCTACATCTACCGACTCAGTTAGGATTCCTCGCCCGAGACAAATTACCCTCCGTTTGTCGCCGACAAACGTACATAAATGTTCCGAAATCGGTAAATGGGCATTGGCCTTTAAAAAAAGCATATCTCGAACTGGAGGATTTCAGAATTATTTAGCTTTATCTAGAACAGCAAAGGAGGACCATTGTGTGTTTAGTAGGGATATAAACATTGTAAGTAATACCATATTACTCTTCACCCAGGATCTATAGGACAAAGTGCTCACAAGGTTGGCAATTCTGATATAGTGGGTCAGGTTCTCTACTGAAGGAAGATATTCTATCAAACAATCATCAATAAAAAACAAAAGACAAGGAACGAAGAGATACCATAGGTTTGCTGCACGAAAACCACCATTTTATTCATATATATGCCATTGCGGAAGTGCATACTATTGGCTGAATTTTGACTTGTTTTCATATATATATGCCCAGGTTTTATATACGGATGCGTCTTGGCTGTATTTCACACCTGGCGTATATGAGAGGAAATATCCTCTCCCCCAGCTGCCTCCCGCCCATATGTGTTGGTCGAAGTATAGGTGTCCTAAGTGGGAAACCCTCCCCCCCCCCCGCCGCCCTGCCACCCCCGCCACCTCCCCCTGCCCGCTCTCAATTAAGCCCTGTTCACTGGACGAATATATAAGCCTACAGATGAGATGTATACACATGGGGAATAGGATGACCTTGTATACGCAAAAGCTTACTTATATACGCCGGGCGCATTCATATATAAAAATGGTGGTGTTTGTGCAAATGAAATGGGAGAAATGTGCTCTAAGGTTTATTACTGATGTATCGTGTGACGGGGCGTGTGGTGAATCCGAGGTATGACTGCACATCTGACCAGGTAAGTGATTTGAACCACAGAAATTCACGCATTTTCGCTGTATTTCCGGTTTTAGACCTGTCCTCATTGGGTGAGACCGTGGTTGTCTGTGGTTAAATGTACACACTATTAGTTGGGGAATTTGGTTGGTTGAATGGAGGGGTGTGTTCTCTCTGTTCGACCTTCACCTTGTGTCCACTGTCATGGTGGTATTTAGGTTTTATTTCCCCTTTCCAACTTGATTAATCTGTGCAGTTTCGCCATCGTCTGGCTCATCAGATACATTTCGGATCTATGTGGGTAGGTGTAAGTGTTATCCTACTTATGTGTATATCTGATTTGTGCCTGTTCTTTGTGTTGGCAGTTTTTGTGTGTAGTTTGGGTGTGTGTGAGAGTCATTTCCTTCACACACAGTGGGCAGTTATCATGTTTTGTATGTTTACTGTCCATGTGGTGTACCTGGTCATGATGTGAGTCTGGATTGAGAGACTTGTGAAATTATTATTTCGAATTCCTTAGATCGCTGGTTGTGGATGAAGATCCATTTCCAGTTTATCTAAAAAGTTTTATTACTGATGTATACAAAATATATAAGTATAAGAAGAAAATTATAAATGAAAATATCTAGAGATGTCACAAGTTTGAGTCTGAGTTTATATATGTCACACATTTTGTTGGCTCCATAATTTCACGAACCGAAGATGAGTGATATTACAAGGCCAACAAAATATGTGACATAAATAAATTCAAACTCAAATGGGTGGCGTCTAGATTTTATCCTGCCTCATTTCCACATTATTTCAGTATTAAGTGTTGATTCCACCAGACTAGAAGCTTTATCGGCAAGTTTCTAAAGTCCTTGCAATGTATCAAAGAATATCTTATATGGTGATTCTTTTCGAACGATAAATCGTATATGCGTCCAAAATTACCAGAAAAAAATGTGTGCTTCCACCGCCAGCTATGCTTATACGAAATTTTCCGATTTTTTCATGTCGGCACGTTTCGGGTGCTCGGTGGAATCACCGTGGCATAAACAACACTTTATGTCACACCCGTGACATAAACAAATCCCATGTTAAGCCTATGGCGTTTTTAGTAGGGATTTGATAAACACTGCTCTTAAAGAAAAAGAGCATCGCCTTGTAAAAATGTTTATCCTACCCCTAATAAAGAACTTAACATTGGGTCACTGTATTCGGTCTGGAGTTCAGAAAAATGAAAAATATCCCTCTAGTGGGATACACTTGACAAATGATGTCATTTAATAATGTAGAAGTAATTTAGACGGGCAGGGTAGGATAAATTCTAAACCAAAACTCTAGTTAGTTGTGTTATTGTTCATCGCACTCCGGCAGGATCGCGTATTACTGCTATCGGCTTCACCTCGCGCAGTAATATGCGATCTTGCCATCATGCGATAAACAACAACATGACTAACTCTAGTTTGGTTTCTCCATAGTATTAACAGAACGTCCGATCCACAAGATGTTTGTTTTGTAACGTAGGCTGAGTCCTACTACCTAGCACCTCCTCCAAACTGATTGACCTCGCTCTAGCTCGGGGTTCCTTTCCTTTGAAGTTCCTCTAAGGTTTCACTCAATATACACAGCAGGGATTCCACAGGATATCTCTGAGCAAGGTTACAAAGCCTTCTGAGTTACCCCTCAGGCAGATGATTAGACGTCTCGGATCAGGATCCATTCCCACTCGGCGATTCTTTCTTCTTATAGGGGATAGAGCCATTGTTAGTTCACGAAACAGTCACTAGGTGGTCCGGGGACAAACCTGTATTGTGGCTCTTTGTTCTTACAAAATTCAACTTCCTTTCAATATTTTACCATGGTTCCCTTGACTCTCTACACCCATCCCAAAGGAGGATGACATAATAATTAAACCCAAGACATGATATTTTCCATATGGAACACTTTATATAAATATGTGAGCAAGGCTAAAATTGTGACATTTCCCAATTATCACTCACTTCTTTTCCACCTCCTTTAGAGAAGAACACCTACTTCTTCACCTCCTTTAGTGAAGAACACCTATTGGGGGGCGTTATGGCACTCCCGCTCGGCGATTCTTGCCTCTTATACCGGATGCCCATCTACCGATTTTGGATTGAAAGATTAGTTCCCAAATCCTATAGGAGTCGGTTACTTTGTCGCAGGCAAATTACGTAACCCATCGCTCGACCTGCACACTTATAAAATAGGTGTATGGTCCACTAATCGCTGGGGGAGGGCAAAAACCAAAGAAATCGAGTGTTCACTAATCGCTCGGTAGCCTTGCCTAGCTGTCCTACATCTACCGACTCCGTTAGGATGGCTTGGCTGAGACAAATTACCCTCCGTTTGTCGCTGACAAACGTACATAAATGTTTCGAAATCGGTAGATGGGCATTGGGCTTTATGCCGGAGACACACCAAGCGAGTATTGCAGCGATTTCGGGAATCGCCAACAGAAAATGGCGTATATGTGAGCTATTTTTTCACATTTCCCTTGGTTATTGCTTCTGATATACTAAATTATCGGTGGGAGATATTACTATGAAAAAAATATCTCACATATATGTCATTCTATGTGGGCGATTCTATAGAGATGGCTGCCTTGACTCGCTTGGTGTGTCCGCGGCTTAATACCAGGGACACACCAAGCGAGAGTGATCTCTGGAATCGCCAACACAAATCGACGAGTATTTTTTTAAATTCTTTTACACTTTCCTTTATTGACATAATTTGGTACATAGTTTCAATATTAACATAGATGGTGTGAGGGTAGAAAACTTGTCAATAAAGAGGGCGGTGGCAATCAGCTATGCTACAGTTATAGCTGGTTTTCATTGTCTTGCCTTGTACATAACTTCTTTAGTCTCACACAATTTTTCCACATTTAAATAATGGTATTGCTTATCATACAGTAATACCATTATTTAAATGTGGAAAATACTCAGCTGAGTATGTGATATATCATTTCATAAGAATATCTCCTGTCTATAATTTAGCATCCTGGAAGCAATAATCAGGTGAAATATGAAATAATAGCTCACATACACGCCATTTTGTGTTGGCGATTACGGAACTCGCTGCGTTTCTCGCTTGGTGTGTCTCTGGCCTGAGACTACTGCCGGGCATAATCGCTGGGAAACTGCAGTCGCACAGCGGGTGAGGAGGGCATAGTCAGCGACTCAGTCTAGGTCACAGCAGGGAGTCAGCGACTATGGCCCGATATATTTCAAACATGTTTGAAATTGAATTGCAAGAGACTAGTACCCTTTTTTAGAGGGACTCCAGTCGCCGACTCAAGCCCGAACAACGGGGGGGGGGGGGGGGGGGGTAGGGCAATAGTCGCCGATGATTTTGTCATTTTGTGTTCTCACTTGGCATCTCATGTAATTGACCTACCGCCCAGAGGCCCCTAACCACGCCCCCACTGTTTTATGACCCTGTCACCACGCGGGTCCCCCAAGCACGCCGCACAGCTGTAGTAGCTCAACACTCTACACTGTGTAAAACCAGTCAAAGCCATGTCAATGTGACTGCATTTCCAGGCTATTTTTCTAACTGACATCTCATTAACATCACTACACTGAGAAACAGACTTTAGTCAACATGTTTCTCAAACGAGAAATATTTATATTCAATAGATTTAGCAATGATTTCAAGGACAACCTTGATCTGGATGCTCAGTGAAGCCAGTTATGTCCATATGTCTGTATGTAGGGTTGTCTATCTATATGTATGTGTGTATGATTGTGACATGTATGTGTGTATCTCTGTCTATGTGTCTAACTGAGTGTAGGAGTATCTCCATATGTCTGTGTGTATTACTTAAGTGTGGGATTGTCTGTCTATATTTCTGTCTGTATGACTTAGTGTAGTAGTGTCAGTGTGTATCTATTTGTCTGTGTGTATGACTTAGTGTAGGAGTGTCTGTCTATATGTATGTGTGTATGACTCAGTGTAGGTGTGTCTGTCTATATGTCTTTCTGTATTACTGTGGGAGGGATTGTCTCCATCTCTATATCTCAGTACAAGACTCTCTGTGTATGACTGTAGGAGTAGGAGTGTTTCCATCTATAGGTCTGTGAATGTGTCTCTGTGTATATGACTGTGTGTATGAGTACCTCTGTGTCTGTCTTATGGTGTGTTCTGTCTATACATCTGTGTACTTGTCTGTGTGTAAGATTTTGTATAGGTGTGTCTATATTGTGTGTCTCTATATGTAAGACTTACAGCAGAGCTTGTCTGTATATTTCCATGTACATATCTGTGTATATCTGTCTGTGTGAGGTTTGTTTCATATTCAAACTCGGGAAATGGTTAATAGGTATGCCTGGCAGACCTGTAATGGTGGTAAAATCTATTCTGGAACCATTTGTGGGTTACCCAATGCAGTTATGCCACAGATAGTAACATTGTATACCCCCACTGCCTACCACGCTCTATGTGTGAGTAGCTCCCCAGACACAAAGTTTGGGGTCACTCTGGGGGTACACTGAAACACACACCACGTGGAGGCGACCTGTTGACACAGATCTGGGTGCTGATAGGCCCGCCGCACCCGTCACTCAAACCCCGGCGGTAGGTCAATTCCTAGAAACTTTGGCTGATAGTTGGCGACGGGTGCCCTCTAAATGCCCTAAAATCGCTTAGTGGGAACCAGGTTTAATCGCTGGGAAACGGCAGTAGTACTGCGGTGGGAGAGCATGGTCAGGGACTCAGTCTAGGGAGTCAGCGACTATGGCCCGATATATTTCAAACATGTTTGAAATTGAATCGCAAGAGACTAGTGCCCTTTTTAGAGGAAACCCAGTCGCCGACTCAAGCCCGAACAACGGGGGGTAGGGCAATAGTCTCCGATGATTTTGCCATTTTGTGTTCCCACTTGGCGACTCATGAAATTCCTAGAAACTTTGGCTGATAGTCGGCAACGGGTGACCTCTGAATGCACCTAAATCGCTTAGTGGGAACCAGGCTTAAATTGAAATTAAATTGAAATTAAATTGCAAGAGACTGGTATCCTTTTTAGAGGGAATCCAGTCGGTGACTCAAGCCTGAATAACAGGCGAGGGGGGATGTAGGGCAATAGTCTCTGACGATTGTGCCAATTTGCGTTCTCACTTGGTGACTCAGCAAATTCCTAGAAATTCTGGCTAATAGTCGGTGATGGGTGCCCCATAGAGCCCCGAAATCACGTAGTGGGAACCAGGCTTTATGGACATCATTTATCATTAAAGAAAGAAGACTACTTTGCAATAGTGGACTCCCCCAGACAGAAATCATGATGAGGAGGGGGTGGGGTAAGAAGGAGGGGTAAGCATAGGATTCTGGCGCTGAAGCCAGTCTAGTGAAGCCAGTCTAGAGGAAGATATAAAGCTCATTTCCATTGGCTGATTATTGTGCACCGATCTACAGTTAGGAACCACCTACGCTAGATCAGAAACTGGAAACAGCCAAGCATTGGGAGTGGTGGCCGACTAATTTGGCGAAAAGTACGCAGTCCCACCCACCATATTAGTCAAGTTTCGAATTATTTCCATCAGCCCGTAGTTGTAAAACGCATCGACAACACGGTATCCACCTAGCTGACAGCAGTTTCGTAATCTTCGACAAAGGCCTGGCAGAATCGGCAACAATCTTTTGCTGATTTTTGAAGAAAACAGGCCTAATAATTTCACCCTGGAAGTACCTGGTATCTTCTGTTTCGATTTTGACACCCGGCCAATTCGCCGAGTCAACCTGGAAGTAGGTGGCGCTTCAAACCCCCTCCGCGGCCATCTTGGCAAGGGACCCATGCAGTGCTAGGCCTATGGAGAATTTAAACGTTCATTCCTGATATTATTTGATATCTGGGGATGTGTTACCTAACCCTCAAGTCAATCTTTTGACAAGACCAGACCTCCCTGGCAGTTTCAGATCAAATCATTACGTGATGGCCTCAATTTAGCCTTCGAACGCGATGTCAACAAATCGTCGAAACGGCCGATTTACTTTGAGTTGGCACGTTTAAATCATGTCTAGATGTTGGATATAATCCTATTTAAATGCTTACATCTACAAATTGCACATTAGAACATCGGAAACAATATATTTTCACCTTTTAACACTCTGACAGCGCTTTGTGGTCTCCAGCAATATGGCGGACTTTGTCCGTTGTCAGGGAAATTTGCATATATTGGAGGGTATTTTAAACCGGAAGTCACCAGAAGACTCAGAGAATAGTACCAGAAAATGATAGAAATCTCTGACTTCCCCTGAACGCAATCCCACCACAAGTCAGCTGTTCTGGTCCTGTAGACTGCAATATGACATGTTTACAGTTAGAATTATATTATTTTTCAAAATGATCACTATACACAACGTTTATTTACCTCCAAAACACCCTCTACCTTCCCCTAGACACTCTTAGTAAACATGCCAGGGGTCAAGTTCGCAGCTTTTATTAGTTCCCAGTTCGGACACCAGAAGACACCACCAGTAAAAAGACCTAGCGGAGAACAGGTGTACTAGGATCGGCATGGTTCTGCAGTCTCCCAGCTGATCTTTCGCGGTGCTAGCGCTTTCTTATCTCTGCCCCGACCCACTGACTTCATACGCTGGTACCCCGGGTATCTACTAAAGACAGGAGGTACCAGCTAACATTTCAGATTCAGAACAAGGCAACTATCAAATGTTATACATGTCACAGAACTCACATATCATGAGTATTGAAATATGGGAATTGTTAAAAAAGCTTTACAAACAATCTAGATGGTTCTTTTTAAGATTTTAATCGCTTTATAATGTGAATCCACATTCGATTAGACTGCTGCTAAGTTACAGAAACTAGCGTAAATCATTTATCATGTAATATCAGTATCTTTATATACATGTAGAACCCAAAATACTGCCCAAAGCGCTAAGGATTTAGGATATTTGAAAAACTGGCGGATGGGACAGACTTTGTTTCAAACAGGCAGGTCGGTCGAGAGATACAAGTGGCCGCAGGAAGTAGAGCGTAGAATATCTGCTTGGAGAGTGGTGGTTCTGGTGTATGCTCCCGACGATACCAGACTGTCCAAAGCCCTCCCTCTTCCCCGATTAGTATGTTGGGTCACGGACTTATATCTATGGATAGGAAACGCGGGCCATTCCCGTGTTTGTTCAACGATCTGTTGGACTCGGCTACGCTTGAGTGCGTTTCGCGGGTATAGCGCTAATTTCCGTATGATCCGCTAGGAAAAATTCGGCGATGGTTCCATTTTAAGCCACCAGGGTTGAAAGTGGCGCTGCTGATGTTTTTTGTTTGTTTATTTTTAATTGAGGAAGCTCTTTCTTTATTTCACTTGTAATACATACATTCATTCTTTCCTGAGTGTATAATCATGACTGGTTGACAGGGAACATTTTTGAAACTTTGACTTTTTACCGGTGAACCCTCCAAAATCAGTCATTTCTCAGTGGCGCCATCATCTAAAGTCACCCAAACTCTGCCAATTGTTTGGAAACTCCCAGAAGGGCTAGAAATATAATTTGAACTGTTCTGAGTAGGTTTCACATTGGGGAAGACAGCTAAATACTTAAGCAAGGCCTGGTTGACAGGGAATATTTTTGAAACTTTGACTTTTCACAGTCAAACCCTCCAAAATCAGTCATTTCTCAGTGGCGCCATCATCTAAAGTCACCCAAACTCTGCCAACTGTTTGGAAACTCCCAGAAAGGCTAGGAATATAATTTGAACTGTTCTGAGTAGGTTTCACATTGGGGAAGACAGCTAAATACTTAAGCAAGGCCTGGTTGACAGGGAACATTTTTGAAACTTTGACTTTTCACAGGTGAACCCCCCAAAATCAGTCATTTCTCAGTGGCGCCATCATCTAAAGTCACCCAAACTCTGCCAATTGTTTGGAAACTCCCAGAAGGGCTAGGAATATAATTTGAACTGTTCTGAGTAGGTTTCACATTGGGGAAGACAGCTAAATACTTAAGCAAGGCCTGGTTGACAGGGAACATTTTTGAAACTTTGACTTTTCACAGTTAAACCCTCCAAAATCAGTCATTTTTCAGTGGTGCTATCATCTAAAGTCACCCAAACTCTGCCAATTGTTTGGAAACTCCCAGAAGGGGTAGGAATATAATTTGAACTGTTCTGGGTAGGTTTCACATTGGGGAAGACAGCTAAATACTTAAGCAAGGCCTGGTTGACAGGGAAAATTTTTGAAACTTTGACTTATCACAGTCAAACCCTCCAAAATCAGTCATTTCTCAGTGGCGCCATCATCTAAAGTCACCCAAACTCTGCCAATTGTTTGGAAACTCCCAGAAGGGGTAGGAATATAATTTGAACTGTTCTGAGTAGGTTGCACATTGGGGAAGACAGCTAAGTACTTAAGCAAGGCCTGGTTGACAGGGAATATTTTTGAAACTTTGACTTTTCAAATAAAATAAAGGATTACAAATAAACACCTTAGGAACGTAAGTCATGATTATACACAAAGTTCAAAGTTTCAAAAATGTTTCCTGTCAACCAGGCCTTGCTTAAGTATTTAGCTGTCTTCCCCAATGTGAAACCTACTCAGAACAGTTCAAATCATATTCCTACCCCTTCTGGGAGTTTCCAAACAATTGGCAGAGTTTGGGTGACTTTAGATGATGGCGCCACTGAGAAATGACTGATTTTGGAGGGTTTGACTGTGAAAAGTCAAAGTTTCAAAAATATTCCCTGTCAACCAGGCCTTGCTTAAGTATTTAGCTGTCTTCCCCAATGTGCAACCTACTCAGAACAGTTCAAATTATATTCCTAGCCCTTCTGGGAGAGTCAAAACAATTGGCAGAGTTTCGGTGACTTTAGATGATGGCGCCACTGAGAAATGACTGATTTTGGGGGGTTCACCTGTGAAAAGTCAAAGTTTCTAAAATGTTCCCTGTCAACCAGGCCTTGCTTAAGTATTTAGCTGTCTTCCCCAATGTGCAACCTACTCAGAACAGTTCAAATTATATTCCTAGCCCTTCTGGGAGAGTCAAAACAATTGGCAGAGTTTCGGTGACTTTAGATGATGGCGCCACTGAGAAATGACTGATTTTGGCGGGTTCACCTGTGAAAAGTCAAAGTTTCTAAAATGTTCCCTGTCAACCAGGCCTTGCTTAAGTATTTAGCTGTCTTCCCCAATGTGCAACCTACTCAGAACAGTTCAAATTATATTCCTAGCCCTTCTGGGAGTTTCCAAACAATTGGCAGAGTTTGGGTGACTTTAGATGATGGCGCCACTGAGAAATGACTGATTTTGGAGGGTTTGACTGTGAAAAGTCAAAGTTTCAAAAATATTCCCTGTCAACCAGGCCTTGCTTAAGTATTTAGCTGTCTTCCCCAATGTGAAACCTACTCAGAACAGTTCAAATCATATTCCTAGCCCTTCTGGGAGAGTCAAAACAATTGGCAGAGTTTCGGTGACTTTAGATGATGGCGCCACTGAGAAATGACTGATTTTGGGGGGTTCACCTGTGAAAAGTCAAAGTTTCTAAAATGTTCCCTGTCAACCAGGCCTTGCTTAAGTATTTAGCTGTCTTCCCCAATGTGCAACCTACTCAGAACAGTTCAAATCATATTCCTAGCCCTTCTGGGAGTTTCCAAACAATTGGCAGAGTTTGGGTGACTTTAGATGATGGCGCCACTGAGAAATGACTGATTTTGGAGGGTTTGACTGTGAAAAGTCAAAGTTTCTAAAATGTTCCCTGTCAACCAGGCCTTGCTTAAGTATTTAGCTGTCTTCCCCAATGTGAAACCTACTCAGAACAGTTCAAATTATATTCCTAGCCCTTCTGGGAGTTTCCAAACAATTGGCAGAGTTTGGGTGACTTTAGATGATGGCGCCACTGAGAAATGACTGATTTTGGAGGGTTTGACTGTGAAAAGTCAAAGTTTCAAAAATGTTCCCTGTCAACCAGGCCTTGCTTAAGTATTAAGCTGTCTTCCCCAATGTGAAACCTACTCAGAACAGTTCAAATTATATTCCTTCCCCTTCTGGGAGTTTCCAAACAATTGGCAGAGTTTGGGTGACTTTAGATGATGGCGCCACTGGGAAATGACTGATTTTGGAGGGTTTGACTGTGAAAAGTCAAAGTTTCTAAAATGTTCCCTGTCAACCAGGCCTTGCTTAAGTATTTAGCTGTCTTCCCCAATGTGAAACCTACCCAGAACAGTTCAAATTATATTCCTAGCCGTTCTGGGAGTTTCCAAACAATTGGCAGAGTTTGGGTGTTTTTAGATGATAGCACCACTGAAAAATGACTGATTTTGGAGGGTTTGACTGTGAAAAGTCAAAGTTTCAAAAATATTCCCTGTCAACCAGGCCTTGCTTAGGTATTTAGCTGTCTTCCCCAATGTGAAACCTACTCAGAACAGTTCAAATCATATTCCTAGCCCTTCTGGGAGTTTCCAAACAATTGGCAGAGTTTGGGTGACTTTAGATGATGGCGCCACTGAGAAATGACTGATTTTGGGGGGTTCACCTGTGAAAAGTCAAAGTTTCAAAAATGTTCCCTGTCAACCAGGCCTTGCTTAAGTATTTAGCTGTCTTCCCCAATGTGAAACCTACTCAGAACAGTTCAAATTATATTCCTAGCCCTTCTGGGAGTTTCCAAACAATTGGCAGAGTTTGGGTGACTTTAGATGATGGCGCCACTGAGAAATGACTGATTTTGGAGGGTTTGACTGTGAAAAGTCAAAGTTTCAAAAATGTTCCCTGTCAACCAGGCCTTGCTTAAGTATTTAGCTGTCTTCCCCAATGTGAAACCTACTCAGAACAGTTCAAATTATATTCCTAGCCCTTCTGGGAGTTTCCAAACAATTGGCAGAGTTTGGGTGACTTTAGATGATGGCGCCACTGAGAAATGACTGATTTTGGAGGGTTTGACTGTGAAAAGTCAAAGTTTCAAAAATGTTCCCTGTCAACCAGGCCTTGCTTAAGTATTTAGCTGTCTTCCCCAATGTGAAACCTACTCAGAACAGTTCAAATTATATTCCTAGCCCTTCTGGGAGAGTCAAAACAATTGGCAGAGTTTCGGTGACTTTAGATGATGGCACCACTGAGAAATGACTGATTTTGGGGGGTTCACCTGTGAAAAGTCAAAGTTTCAAAAATGTTCCCTGTCAACCAGGCCTTGCTTAAGTATTTAGCTGTCTTCCCCAATGTGAAACCTACTCAGAACAGTTCAAATCATATTCCTAGCCCTTCTGGGAGTTTCCAAACAATTGGCAGAGTTTGGGTGACTTTAGATGATGGCGCCACTGAGAAATGACTGATTTTGGAGGGTTTAACTGTGAAAAGTCAAAGTTTCAAAAGTGTTCCCTGTCAACCAGGCCTTGCTTAAGTATTTAGCTGTCTTCCCCAATGTGAAACCTACTCAGAACAGTTCAAATTATATTCCTAGCCCTTCTGGGAGTTTCCAAACAATTGGCAGAGTTTCGGTGACTTTAGATGATGGCGCCACTGAGAAATGACTGATTTTGGAGGGTTTGACTGTGATAAGTCAAAGTTTCAAAAATGTTCCCTGTCAACCAGGCCTTGCTTAAGTATTTAGCTGTCTTCCCCAATGTGAAACCTACCCAGAACAGTTCAAATTATATTCCTAGCCCTTCTGGGAGTTTCCAAACAATTGGCAGAGTTTGGGTGACTTTAGATGATGGCGCTACTGAAAAATGACTGATTTTGGAGGGTTTGACTGTGAAAAGTCAAAGTTTCAAAAATGTTCCCTGTCAACCAGGCCTTGCTTAAGTATTTAGCTGTCTTCCCCAATGTGCAACCTACTCAGAACAGTTCAAATTATATTCCTAGCCCTTCTGGGAGTTTCCAAACAATTGGCAGAGTTTGGGTGATTTTGGTCATGGTACCCCTCAGAAATCACCCATTTTCTAAAAGTCACCCTTGAAAACTCCAAAATTTGAAAATATTCCCAATCTAACAGGCCTAATCAAACCATTTAGCTGTGTTCCGAATTAGAAAACTACTCAGAATAGTTGGAATTACAGTTCTATGCCTTCTGATGGTTAAAACTACCTGCTGCTACTGTGGTGCCGCCCTGGTGGCAAAAACGGGAACTCGAGAACAATAGCGAGTCATAGATAGATAAGCCAGCAGGCCTGGGTTGCCAGTCCAGGTCATCCAAGTCCGTGGTTGGGTGCTATCCCATCACACCGATGATACCAGAAAATAGATCCGACACTGTCAGAATCATATTTCGGCCGAGAATTCATCCAGATGGAACAGCCCCTTAAGAATAAAAGCTGACTTTCCAACGAGATATCGAGTTTGTGTCTAGATATGCATCGTAACGCCTATCGGCGTGTATCGGGAGCTCAGTGGACGCCGGGCTTTATATGGAGACATTTCACAAGGGCGTGATACAACCATACTGATCTGCTCGCATCATCTTGTTCTTGGTATGAAAAGGGCTTATGCAAGAAACAGGATACATGCCACGACGGGAAGGTCGTGAGTCCAACCGGAACTTTTTTTCACAATCTGGTCTCTGATTGATTGATTTTTTTGTGCCCCTAGAGACATAAATCGCACTTTATGTCATGGCATGCCTATGTTATGCCTATGGACCGTTTTTATTAAGGGTAGGATAAATTGTTATACAGAGTATGATACTGTCACATTTCTATGTATGGAGCAACAAAGGCTCTTGCATAGACGGTTTAGTTGAAATACAGCTGGGTTTATTCTTCACAGAAACGATATGTCAGTCATGTTGTGGAGCCGAACCACACTGCACCGCTAAAGCGACCTTCGGAAACTGGTTTTGCGGCACAAACAGCCGGAGCGGCGCAGTGTGGACTGAACCGGAGGTTGCCTTCAGGCATCACAACACTAAATCCCATAATACAACAGATACGATCCTTTTGGTACATAAAGTACACAATGACAGGTGTATGTATATACTTCAAGTACAGTATATTCACGTTTCAACTGTTATGATTATTAGAAATAATTATTATATAGTGTAAGGCCTAGCGTCCACCTACTACAATATGGCTCCGATATTGTCTAAGATGCACCTCCTGATAAAAAAAATCAAAATCGTGTCAGAAGGTCACCTAATATCGGGGCAGTTGACAACGTTTCTGCTATTAGACACTGATAAAAATCCAATATAATGCGTAGTGGAGATGTATATGTTTACGATTTTGCACCTTCCCGATATGTCTCCGATATCTACTTTTTGTATCGGTGCCATATCGGTAGGTCTATATTTCTATCATAGTGGGTGGATGCCTAAATGAATGAAATAAAGAATGGGAACCAGGGCTCCGTTGCTCCACATTTACGACAGAGCTGCGCATCGCAGAATAGCGATCCGAGGGCCTAAACATTGCTCCTTAAATTTTGCGGATCGCGTCGTAATCGCATGGGCGCATCGCCTCATAAAATACTGCTTTTTGAGATGCATTTTACACAGACCTTCACAGCACTGCGATTTGTATCGCTGTGGGTTAAATACAGCCTTGTCTGATATTTCAAATAACGATCCATGGTGGCACCACTAACCCCCACCACTCGTTCTTCTACCTATAGGAAATAGCATCCACACCACCAGGTGTCAGATCAGTTTTTGCTGTGATGCCACCTGTATTTAATTAAAGAACTAATAAATTTTCCCCTGTCTCATTCAATATGTTCCCCTGAATTGTTGTATCCCTATCGCATCGGAAAAATTAGCAATACCGCGGAAATATAGCGATCCGATCCGATATTACGGGAGCAACGCTTTTTCAGTCGGATAGTTAAAGTAATCGTAAAAATAAAGTTGCCATCCAATTATAGCTAGCGATACCACAAATAGTGGAGCAACGGGGCCCTGGGGAATCACATTACTTAAGCTGGAACATAACTGGATCAGGGGATAACTATTGAAGGTCCACCCGGGGTATTAATAGGACAGAAGAACCGCTTCCGAAAAGCTCCTTAAATAGCGTATTGGCTAAATATAGTCGTATAAAGAGTGATAATAAAGAACAAGTACCAAAGTAAATAGATCAGTTCACTTTATCTTACCCTTCACATTGACTTATGAGCTTACATTTGTAACATTTATACCCCATTAGATATTTTCCTAAATATCTCATGGGCGTTGAATACGAGTTCCCAATGTTAAGTCTATGGCGAGAAGATACCAAGAGTGAGATAAAGTGTAATTCCAAGAATAATAAAACAGGATTATCGTAATCAATTCAGAAGTGACCAGGGATAATCTAGAATCGTACATGTAGGCCCTTTTCTGTAGGTCAAGAAGACTTTCTTCAACATTTATGGGAAACGTTATGGATGGCTAAGACTGTTTTAGCGAATAAATCAAAAATATACTATAGAGAAACACATGAAATTTTAGGGTCTGAGCTCGTATCCCATCGAGTTTGAATCACATAGTAATTCACAAGGCGAAGCCGCATGTATTGCTATGTGATTCAAATGAGATGGGATCGAGCTCTGACCCTAAACTTGAATGGGTTTCTGAATTGATCTCACCCTTAATATTGACTAATGGGCTAACATTTGTGACATTATCCCCCACTGGATATATTTCCTAAATATCTAATGGGTGTTAGATACGAGTTTCCAATGTTAAGTCTATGGAGAAAAAATATCTGGGGTGAGATAATAAACTATGACCCTTGTATGAATTACAGAAAAAAAACCATCTTTATGTGCGATATTAGATTATTAAACTGGCCCCTGTAATTAATTATTCTGTCCACAACGTACCTGGAAGCCTGGGGCCTGTTTAATAATCTAAGATCGTACATGTAGACCCTTTTCTGTATGCCATAGAGACCCAGGGACGATGGGTGTCAACAATACTCAACACTTACGGAGACCTTATGGGCGGCTAATACTGTCTTAGTGAACACACTTAGATGCTTGTAATTGATAACCCTTGTACGGGGTACAGAAAAGGGTATTCAAATATTATCCTACCCCTAGTAAAAAACGCCATAGGCTTAACATGGGATTTGTTTATGTCACGGGTAGTGACATAAAGTGTTGTTTATGCCACTACTTTCTGATACTGAAAAAATATGTAAACGGGGTAAGATAAGATCTAGATGCCACTCGTTTGAGTTCGACTCGTGAAGTTATGGTGCCAACAAAATGTGTGGCATAAATAAACTCAGACTCAAACTCGTGACGTCTCTTGATATGACCCGATATCATTAAACGGGCCCCTGGTCTATGTTTTCACTCACAGGTATAGCCTGGAAGCCTGGCCCAGTTAGACTATAGGCCATGTAACGGGTGCATTATTGGTAACGCCTCCATTTTTCTGTTGCATTGTTGGATTGGGACACCTTTGCAGACCACCAGATATGCTGGTTTCCGGGGTATCTGCTAGAGGGCCCCACAGCTCGGCGGAATTAGAGCCAGTAAGTAGCCAGTGGCGTACACAGGCGGAACCCAGCCAAGGTGAAGGACGAAGGAACCCGTTACCTGTCCCTTATTTCATTAGGGCAGGGAACCAGTCTATCACAGGTAGAGCCAGCCATTTTGTGGTGCATTATGCCTATGGGCAACGTCTCCATTTTTATGCTGGTTTATCCACTAGAGGGCGTGAAAAAATCTGTTTTGTTTCTTATAAGTCATCTTTCATTTTTTTGGGAAAGTTTGATATTATTTCATTTTGTATCATCGTACAATACTATAGGTCAGGAAGGCATATTAGGGACTAAGGTCGGGTCCGGATTCAAACAGTGTGTCCCAAAAAATTCTTATAGATTGACTTGTGTTGCATATCTAATTAGTTTAAGGAAGCAATTGTTTCTAAATGATAACTAGACGAAAAACATTGTTTGAAATTATAATGTAAAAATATTGTATCATTTCCAACCAAGCCTTATTTCTCCATTCTCTGCCTACCACCACAATGCTATAACATATAGCGCATACCACAAAAAGGGGCTTTTTGCTACTTTTCTATTTTGATAACAAGACAGTCCATTTTGACTTCTACTATGAGTACAATAAAAGTTAAGGTATCAAAATGATTCTCAAGGAAATCTCTACTTGATTAAACTGGGCTTTGATTTTGCTTCCATATGGAATTCTATGGAATCTTCACTCATATTCTAGAAGTCCAACATTTTGCCTAACTTTTAGCATGATTTCAGAGAAAATATGACAAAATGAAAACAGATAAATCACCTCAAGAAATTCAAAATATATATGACAATAAAGCCCACAATCTCTGGTTTAATATGGTATCCTTTGTAAATCTGTATCTTTCTTATAGCCTAAGTTATGAGAATTTTTGTATTTCAAGTCAAAAATAACTAGTTTTCAGTCCCCAATATGGTTGCACGACCTATAGGATCATGTAGAATGTTCATCATTGATGAATGAGCGTACAATTATATCACTCTCCCCCCAGATCTTTTGTGGCACTAGCACTGGCTTAGTCTCTTCCTCAACCCAAAGCCTGTTCCCTGGGTATCCACTATAAGACAGCTATGAGACCAGCGAACATTTCAAATTCAAAACAAGGCAACTGTCAAAGGTTATACAAGTCAAACAACACACATATCATGAGTATGGAAATATGGTAATTGTTAAAGGAGCTTCACAGACAATCCAGTTGTTTCTTTTTCATACTTAAAGCATTTTATAATGGGAATCCACAGTTGATTAGACTGCCCCTTCAGAGGAGCACATGGGCATTGTTGACAAAACAAAGCCTTGCAATACATGAGGTGCTTTCCACTGTAGAAAGTAATCCCAGAGAACATGTGTCCGGTTTGAAATAAATGATAACAGAAATGAGAGTATTTTATTTACCATATAAAAATGTTTATCTCTATGTACAAGTAGAACACAAAATACCCCTAAAAGCGCACAGAATTTAAGATATTTCAAAAACTGGCGTAGGACCCAGATCAGGATCTCTGCTTGGAGAATGTAATTATATATGAATAACTAGTAAAGGGTTTGTATTACATTTAGTCATAGTCAACTTGCCCTTTCTGCAAATGTCTAGGATCCAAACATATCAACCACCAGTGGGTCAATGAGCTATTTCGGTCTTGAGTGATTGGTCATGGTCAGCTGGGCATGCCTCAAAGAAATTGTGATACTGGCTCCCTGCTCCTGACACAATATCCCATAGAAAAGCATGCAGATAGTGAAGGGATGGTTTCTTAGCAGTAAGCTCAAAGTGTATTTGTGACCACTCTAACCTGTAGGCAATGCATCAATTTTGCGCAAGTTCGCTTTAAAAAAACATGGGCAGTGCATATTTACATACCCAGAGCATACAAAAGAAGAAACCAACCAGTTTTGGTCAAAGTCGTCGTTCTTCACGAGTTTGATGCGGTGTAATATGAACGAGGCGAGAGCCGAGTGAATATCACATAGCATTCAAACGAGTTGGAGAATGACTTCTTTAACCAAAACGAGTTGCTTTCTGTATTTATCTCACCCCTGTACACACTAAAAGAATGGAAACACACAGAATATAGACCATGGAGAACGGACTGCAATACCTGTAGGGGCATGGAGAACGAGTTCCCCATGTTAAGCCTATGGACATTTATTCCAGGGGTGAGATAAAGGTATATTCACCTAAAACGTAGTGTTCATAGAAAACACATGGGCAGTGCACATCTACATACCCAGAGCATACCGGTATATTCACCTAAAACGTAGTGACAAATTTAAGATACAGCCTCCCAAACATCGGCGTCTCTCCTTATCTCTCTCTCTAGTGCGAAGTCTTATCAGAACCAACATCTTATCAACGACAAAATCAGCGGCCCCCACAATGACCACAAGGACGATGCAGAAACTGAATTTGCCGATGCCGAAGCCTAAAACAGAAAAATTCCGAAGATCCCCAATGTACAACACTTCAAAACACTGGAACATGCTCGATGCCGAGACTCAAACAACAACCTCAAAACGAACTTTTAAGCGCAATATTAGGATAAAATTACGAGCTATTTTGTCAACTTAGATGTATATAGAGCCGAAATGTGTTGTGAACTGTGAAATCAGCGTCTGACATGGAAAAGTTTACTGAACTGCATCGTTTACTACCACTATTCCTCATTCTTTCTCATCATTGTACACATATCATTTTTGCCAGTTGTGTTGTCCAACATTTGCTTGGGAGAACAATGTTCACTCATTGAAACGAATAAAGGATATTATAAAAACAAAAAAAAGTAGTGTTCATAGAAAACACATGAGCAGTGTGTATCTACATACACAGAGCATACCGATATGATGTTTGCTCCAGGTTGTAAACAGGAAAAATAGTGCATACAGAAAAATAGAATGAATTAACATCAGTATCCCACTTGTCAGGAAAAGGTGGATAATTAATACGATATAGACTGGTTTTAGATAAAAGCGGTTGTATATATTCCTATAGACCCATTTCTGAAAGCTCTATAGTTACATACCGCTGCTGGGGGTGCAGTAATTATGAGTTACGTAGCGAGGCTGATGTTTTCGTCCCGGGCTGATGTTTTCATCCCGGGCTGACCACGTGATATAAAGAGCGCCGGGACAAAAACATAGCTGTTGCAGTTCCTTAACCCTTTCACTGCCACATGATGCCTCCAGGCATTCCCGGGTGAACCACCACATGATGCCTGGAGGCATTCCCATGGCTACTGCCGCATGATGCCTCCAGGCATTCCCCGCTGCATGATGCCTTGAGGCATCATAAACTCAGATTTTTTTCAATTTTACCTTTTCAGTAGATTTAAGCACGAAAGGGTTAGAAATTTCATCTTAATTAAAAACAATTTTAAAACAATGTATCTGTGTGTTTTGAGTCTATATAGTGCCATGGAGATGTTGATTTGCAAATAGAACTCAGAGAAAACCAAAACAATTCACAGATCATGTCAGGCATATGGACGGGTATGGTCGGCGTTTCAGGGGTGTATCTGGTAGAAGCCTGCAGCGGTAGTATATAGGGAAGGCGTAGGGGGCGCGGCGGTACAATTCCCGCTTCATTTTGGTGTGCAGCGGTTAAAGGGTTAACAAGGGTGGCCATTTTTCTGGGGCTATCGCAGGTAAAGAAATAATCGTTTTTATCGATAGGTATATAGGAATAGGTAAACGGCCAAGGCCTTGGGCAGTAATTTTTCCAAGCCTTACCTCATACCTTTGACTTTCTCTCACCAGAACATTGTTTCCCTCTATTCCTATATACCTATGAGCGAACAACCTATGATTATTTAATGCTGCTGGGGGGTGGAATAACTTTTGTTTACTGCCCAGGTTGAAGTTACTGCCCAGGTTGACGTTTACTGCCCAGGTTGACGTTCAGAGACATTCGGTTTTTATCGATATTGGCCGACAATTGAAGGTATATAGGAATAGGGAAACCACGTACTGGTGTAAATAAGTCAAAGTTACTCGGTATGGCTTGGAAAAATTACTGCCTGTGGCTTCGCCTTGGGCAGTAATATTTCCAAGCCTTACCTCGTACCTTTGACTTTCTCCCACCGGAACATAGTTCGCCTTTATTCCTATACACCTATGGCCGAACATGTATGAAATACTGCCCACTGTTAGGGGTGTATGGTGTAACTTTTTCGTTCCGTTGGACGCCATTACAGAGTCCTTGGTTGGAAAAAATTTCGTGGTCGCTACGTGGTGGGGAACGAGCTCACCGATAGGCCCCGTTCAACACAAATCATTGTTAGGGGTGTAGTATAAATAATGTTCGCGCCCGCTGTGACAACGGGCCGTAGTGAATTGCAGTAGTCTTTATGCTCTTTGTAAAGTTAATAAAAGGCCGTTTGAAACGATTGGGAGGTGTATAATAATAAGAAAACGTGGTGACTGAGCCTGTACGGTGTCAGTTCTCGGTCATTTGATGAAAAAATACCGCCCTCCCACCTGCGGTGTCGAGCTGTATTTTTATCATCAAATGACCTCGAACGGCCATCCGTACGGGCTCAGTAACCACGTTTTCTCATATTCCTATATACCCATTAGCGAACACTCTATGATTCGATAACGCTGCGGGGGTTGGAATAACTATCATATACTGCCCAGGTTGATGTTTTTACTGCCCAGGTTGACGTTTACTGCCCAGGTTGACGTTTACTGTCCAGATTGGCGTTCACTGTGTTATGAATATAACCAGCAATGTAGTAAGGTCATCTGCTATTGGCTGAAAGTTAGCTCTCCAGGAGGTTTAGACCAATCAGATTGTCTCTTACATAGTTCATATTAAAAGCATGGGGATAAAACGTATAGTGTCAGTTTACTCGATAAAGTTGGATCTGGCTTTTGGTTTGATGGCGGGTAGGCAAATAATGGTTTCTATCGACATTAGCCGACAATTGCAGGTATATAGGAATAGGGAAACCACATACCGGTGTAAATAAGTCAAAGGTACTCGGAAAGGCTTTAGAAATATTACTGCTGAAGGCCTTGGTCGTGGGGAGTGATTTTTCAAAGCCTTACCTTGTAACTTTGACTTATTTACACCGGGACATAGTTTCCCTCTATTCCTCTTTGTAGTTGCCTCTGCGAAATATCCTCGCATGCACTCGGATATTTCAAGAAACTAGTAGAGAAGGAACTGAGTAATTTGTAAAACTGTGCTTTAAACGATGATCACTCGCTTGTAATGTCCAAATCAGCACTTCATCTGCATATCTCAATTTCGTAAGTTTTGTAAAGATTCTACTAATTCATCACCATTATCATTTCTTGTTTACTTATTGCATAACTATGTGCTGCACGACTCTTGCGACCAGATTGTATTCTTCATGGAAGACCTGCCTATGGCAGAATGAATAAAGTTTTGAAAAAAAAAAAAAAAAAAAAAATTTAGTAGAAACCAAACGAGAGTTAGCCTTGTCAATGTTTATGCCACGATGGGCAGGTTGTGTATTACCAAGGAATTGTAGAAGTATTACTACACGAGGTGTTAGCCGAGTGTAGTGAGTAGCAGACATGACCAGAGTCGAGTTCGGTTTCGTATTTATCCTACCCAATCTCACCGATGTAAAAAGATAATTTTGTAATTATTTATGTTAGTAGCGTGTTGACACTCATCAGAGGATGGCCACATTTATCAATGCTGCCGGATCTAATTTCGTTATCTGGTCCCTGATTGGTCCGTTTTTTTTATTCACCTCGGTGCATAAATAACACTTTATTCAACGCTCCGTCAAACATATTGAGTCAATGTTAAATCTATAGCGTTTTTTTATTAGGGGTAGGATAAAACTACTTGTCAACGCCTGGGAGCATACGACCACTTGTATCTGAAGCGAGACAAGATGGTGTCTGTCCCTCCTGACTCTCCTTGTCTATTTGTGATTCGGGTTATTACGTAAACACATATCGCGTGTGCAGGATGCGGAAGAGACCAGTGTTGACACACACACACTTTGATACAGATCCCTGCTTCACACCTGAACAATCTTACGTAGTTGACCTTGACCTGAAGGAGATCAAGAGCCCAGAATAAACAGAAACGCCCTCTATTGAGAGGGAAAGTGGGGAAATACCCTTTGTTAGAGGCCGCGCAACTATGATGGAGACAGGAAACTGCTAGTTTCGTCTTGGTATATATATACACAATATTACTATGATTTCGATCTGAGTGGTCATTTTCACCGCGCATTTGACACGTAGTATACATGGTGTCAACTACTAATCCTTGAGATTATAGGAATCTTTGGGTTACATTGATGTACGTCTTTAGCACGGGAGGCAGGCCAGTGGATTCTCAGGGCTCTAAGCCTAGTTTGTTAAGACATATTCTCCATAGAGCGTAGTGAGAGTACTATGAAGAGAAGTCACAAGTTTGAGTCTGAGTTTATTTATGCCACACATTTTGTTGGCTCCATAATTTCACGAGTCATAGACGAGTGACATTACGGAGCCAACAAAATGAGTGGCATAAATAAGCTCAAACTCAAACAAGTGGTGTCTAGATTATATCCTACCCCGTTTCCATATTTTTTCAGTATCAGAAAGTAGTGGCATAAACAACACTTTATGTCACTACCCGTGACAAAAACAAGTCCCATGTTAAGCCTATGGCGTTTTTTATTAGGGGTGAGATAAAGAATACGACCTAGAGAGAGTGAGATCTCATGAGAGGGGTGCACCGGGAGGGGGGACATTGGATAACTTCATATTGACCTTACAGCACCTATCTGTACGCAGGTGTTAAAGGCATATCAGACAATTTGGCGTGAAAATTAAAACCCATGTCATTTTTCTGAAAATTGAATAAAATGATCTCTAAGTATTGTAGAGCACACATCTCACTTAAAAATCGGGTGTCACCGTGCTAGATTTTGATTTATAGATCAATATCATGATAATTTTATATTAGAATATTTAGAGATTCTAAAAAGTTGTTTTTTACATAGTAAAACCCATGTCATTTTCCTCAAACTTTCACAGAATATAGTATATGTAAAGTACTACCTATTTGTGTTTTAAGAATTAAAGGTCACCATCCTCGTTTTTGAATAAAATGAAGAAAACCATATTTTCCAGTACATTTCCTATATAAATCAAGCAAATGAAAAAGCGCCTATTTTACCTATTGGATTAGGTCAAATTAGACAAAACTAAAATTTTGCTCTTTTGATTTTGGAATATACCACAAATTACCAATCTCAATTGATGAATGGGAATATATATAAATCACCAGGTGGTGTCACCGTGAATTGTAGGATATGCCTTTAAGGTAACCTGGTTATTTGTATCTGGTTAAAGTGTCCAGTAAAGGCCCGTTTCCATTGGCCGACGAAGATTGCTTAGACTTTTTGAGTTACACAGAAAGTCTGCGGTGGTGCCACTGACTGTGCGTCGGTATAGAAAAATCTCTGAGGGTAGTAAATTTCACTCAGTTACCAAGCTTTCACTCAGTGGTGGGTGGTGCAACATTGCATAATCTAAGCAGAAAAAGTCGTGGGGCATTTCACGACCTTTGGTTGTTTCCATTGACCGATATTGAGTCCACAGTGCCAAAAGTCTGTCGGTGGTCCCAGACTGTAGATCGGTGACGGAAAATCGGCCAATGGAAACGGGCCTATACAGGTATGATTATTCTGGGTGTGTCCCCTGAAGCGCATAATAATATCTTTCTCACTTCACTCCAGATCATGTTACTTGGAATTAATACATAACATTTGCACTTCAATTTCTTGTAGGGCAATATATGGACTGACATTTCAACAATGCAAGAGGAGTAGTTGTAATGTATATCTACTTTCCCGCGTTTCATTAATTCAGTATTTCCATTGGAGTTTTAAGCTCATGTGCCGCCACTTTCTCTTCATGGGGTCGGATTTTCAAAACCTGCTAGATTGCGCTCTTATCCTGGGATCAGATAACCAAAACATAATTTTAGAATAATAATTGTTTTTATATTCTATATTGGTTACCGACTAAACCTTCCATAAAACCTTATTCCAATAAAACCAAGCAAATGGTTTAGATTTGAGAGCCTTTTGAAATTGTGTATAATACTAAATGTTGTTTACCCCCTATATATTTGAAATTTCAAGCAACGTTATAAAAGTTTATAATTTGAGAAAAACTAATATCATATGGTGACATATATGTGTTAACCTTTACCCTAAACACCTTTATAACATATTAGATTTTATACAAAATCTCTGAGCAATATTTGGGTTTGGGCCAGGCAGGGGTGTCAGACAACACGTGGGGTGTCGGACAACACGTTTTTAAAACTACTCAGAACACAAATAAAATAATATCAGTAACAATAATCCTTTTTATTCTTAATGAAATGACAGGAAGCTACATTTTTCAAAGCAAGCCACTCAATTACTGATAAGAAACAACCCCAAAATCAGGATTTATATAAGAGCATGTTGTCCAACACCCCAGGCTGTCGGACAACACGTTTTCACTTTTTCAATCACAAAAAGTATGTTTTTTTGTATAGAAAAAAAAACCAACCTGGGTATTTGTATCTTGTAAGGACACTTAACATATAAAGGGATATTTGTTATTCTATTATGATTACTATTTCTTCTAGACATCTTTTAACAGGCATGTTGTCCAACACCCCAATTTTTAGATCAGAATATTTTAATATCAGAATGGACAATCCAATTGTCTTGAAACTTTCAGGCATCACAGTCACGATTTTGGTCAACATTTTACAATAAAGGAAATTCAATTTCTCACTAAATATTTCATTGGTTTTGTTCTCTGAAAAATAGGGTGTTGGAAAACATGCTGTATGGGTTTTTATGTTGGAAACTTTGAAGGTCTTGGATAGTTTTGACCATTTTAATATTTTTTCAAACTTTAACTAATTTTCAAAACTATATTGTCTACACTTCTCATGATATATCCTTTGAACAAGTTAATAGAAACAATTGGCTTAACATTGTGCCTCCTACATTTTGAAAAAAAAGTGAAAATCATGAAAAACACTAGTCTTGGAGCTATAAAAAAAACCTATGTTGGAATGAAAGACTATCAAAAGATGCACCAAACACTGTCACTTTTACATTGATGAGATACATTTATACAACATCAGCCTTAGATAAGCATATTTTGGCCAATTTAGTAGGTTTTAAAAATCCATCCCATGAGCACAGCCTTTGCCAAACACTTCATCTTCAGCACTGAAACAAATAAACATTCATATTGACTAATAACTGAAAACATAACCTTAATATTTCTCGATTCTGATGTAATATAATACCCCTTATTAAAGTGAGTTCTAATAAATGTATCAAATATAAGTAATTCTCCTCGCTTGACATTTTTCTGCTTATTACACACTGCACTTGTTTCAGTTAATATATATGGATTTTTACCTTTAATGATTAAAATTTGTGGAAAATAATCTAAGACCCCGCTCGGAGAGACTTACAGGCCAAGATTTTCCTCTAAAGATGAGCTACGGCAATTAAGGCGGGCGTCCACCAACCACGACAAGGCTACGACAAGAGCCGACAAGAAAGTTCCTATCGGCGCCTTGTCGCAGTCTTGTTGTGAGAAGGGGAGGCTCCCGACAAGCTTCCCAGTGGGGTCCACCAACCACAACAAGGCTTGTCGTGGACCTTGTCGTGGTTGGTGGACCCTAGTTCCCGACAAGAGGCTACGACAAGGCCACGACAGGCTGCGACATGAAGCTTGTCGGGGGCCTGTCGGGGGGGGGGGGGGGTTACAACAATATCTAACATGTTCGATTTCTGCCATGACTGGAGCCTTGTTGTCGAGTGTTGTGGTTTCCTCGATATCACTGTTGTAGTGTGTCGGGACCATAGACGCATTTTTTAAGGTAACCAGCAACATCTACGACAGAGCTCCCCTTCTCACGACAAGGCTGCGACAAGGCACCGATAGGAACTTTCATGTTGGCACTTGTCGTAGCCTTGTCGTGGTTGGTGGACGCCCCCCTTGAGGCTGGGTTAATGAGTCCTAAGCCTAATCACCGTCTGCCACGCCTGTATATATAAGAGCTATGGAAATAACCTCATATAAATTGTTCGTAGAATTATTATGATACCAAGGATTCTTCAATTGAGGACCTGGCTAGATCTAGGAATTGTTCTGTTTCGCAGCAACCACAGTAGTTGACAGTTTAAATTGTCATGCCTATTTATAGATAAGTACCATGTGACCCCCCCTCGACCAATCAGCGCGCTGTCCATCTCAGGCTGACAGTGTATTGTTAATTTTTTGGTTGGTTTTGGAATTTATATTGGCAACTGTATTAACAACTTGTTCTCGGCCCCTTAATCTTTAGAAATGCTTCAAGTTTGGCATTTCTGTGTGAAGCGATTTCATCTATGAGTATCTTCAGGCTGCATTCATCCAATTAAAGGCAAATCGGACAATTTGGTTTGAAAATTAATACCCATGTCAATTTCCTGAAAGTTCTAACTAACTTAAATATCGGGGGTCACGGTGCTAGTTTTCGATTTATAGACTAATATTATGATAATTTTACATTAGACCAGCGGGGTGGTCTAACTGCTTCCTCTCGAGACTAGCAAATACAAAAAAAATACATTACTAAACTTTGATTTCGGCATGGCTTGAAATAAATCATAAGAGAAAGGGTACTTCTGCCAATAGATCTACAAAAAAGAAGAACAGATTCAATTTTTTTCCTCCACGAGATTCTCACTCTCGTGGCCCCTCAGTCTCCAACCCTAGGTCGGGTTCACTCTGTCCTTATGTGCGGGGCGAAGTCCAAGCGGATACTACCAGAAGCGTAGTTTTTTAGATATAGTAGGTAAATACATAGACATTCTAAAAATTATTTCTTTACATAGTAAAACCCATGTTATTTTCCTCAAACTTAAACAGAATATAGTACATATATAGTACTACTTGTCTAGATTCTAAAAAGCATAGGTCAGCGTCCTTGTTTTTTGAAAGAATTAAAGAAAACCATATTTTTCAGTACATTTCCTATGTAAATCAAGCAAATGTAAATTGGTCTAATTTACCTATTAAGATTTGATAAACTGGATAAAATGTTAATTTCATTTATGTAGGATTAGAATGAATCACAAGAAACCAGTATTGCCTAATAATTGACACTGCGAGTTGTAGGATATGCTTTTAAAGACAAATGCAGGTAGGTATCGAAATGCCCCCTGGTTTAACACTGGTGCTGCCATCTGGGGCCATGAAAATAAAACAGTTTCTCATAGACACCAATAGATAAGCACTTACCTTCTTCAGATGACCTTCGCATAGAAATTAGCTAAGTGACATAGTATTTATTTCAGCATTTCTCATTTGTACATGTTTCTAACTATCATAATCGAGAATTATTTGAAGATAGCAATAAAACATCAGGGCATTTAGCAACAAATTAAAAATATTGCATTTTCCCATAGACACCAATAGTTAACACTTACATTTTCAGATGGCACTCCCATAGAAGTTAGCATGGTGACATGCCAATTTTTTTTTCATTTTCTATTTGGTGATATATAGAACTTATATTATCCTGAGTTATTTGCAAATCTCAATAGAATTTAAAAATCACCCAACTACCAGCATTTGTCTTTAAGGCTGTGTGATAGCTCTTGTCCGGGCACGGCAATCGATCTGCGGGGATTGATTTTGTGACCTTTACCATTGTGATTGTCAAGTGACAACATGTAATCGATATCTGTTGAGTTATTGGAAATAACAGCATTCCCAATGATTGAGATTCTTCACGCGGTGTGTATGAACAAAGAAAGTTGGGGTTTGGTTAAAACAAGGGTTTTATCAAGAGACGCCACGAGTTTGAGTCTGAGTTTCTTTATGTCACATATTTTGTTAGTCATGGGTGACCCAAACAGTACATTTCTGTAATACATAGATATAGGGTCAGACCAGTCTGACTAACATTTTGTTGGCTCCGTAATTTCATGAGTCGAAAGCGAGTAAGATTACGAAGCCAACAAAACGAGTGACATAAAAAAACTCAAACTCAAACGAGTGGCGTCTAGATTTTATCCTACCCCATTTCCACATTGTTTCAGCATTAGGAAGTAGTGACATAAACAAAATTTTATGTCACACCCGTGACATAAACAAATTCCATGTTAAGCTTAAGTGGTACAATAACATACTTTATTGCTCTAAGTGAACATGGTACCATGGCTTACAAAAGAAAGATCCTCTAGCTATAAACTTGAAATTAGGTCCTTTTGGCGACATTTCGATCACAATAAAAGATTTTGACGTGGCTATATGGTGTCTCGGGAGGATACCTGGGACCCGTTTAACAATCTAGGATCGTACATGTAGACCCTTTTCCGTATGTCATAGAGACCCAGGGACGATGTGACTCAACTTTATTCAACAGTTATGGACAACCTTATGAACGGCTAAGACTGTCCTAGCGAACAGACTGGGATATCATCAAACGACAAGCCCTTGTACAAGGTACAGAAAAGGGTCTTCATGTACAATCCTAGATCATTAAACGGGCCCCTGGGCCCCATTGCTCCTTTTTTTGTTGTATCGCTAGCTATAATCGGATCGCAATTTTATTTTTACGAATACTTTAACGATCCGACTAAAAAAGCGTTGCTCCAGTAATATCGGATCGTATCGCTATATTTCCGCAGTATTGCTAATTTCTACAATGCGATTACGATACAACAATTCAGGGGCAAATATTGAATGAGACAGGGGAAGATTAATAAGTTCTTTAATCAAATACAGATGGCACCATGATTAAAACTGATCTGACACCTGGTGGTTTGGATCGCTATTTCCTATAGGTAAAAGTACAAGAGGCAGGGGTTGGTGGTGCCACCATGGATCGTTATTTGAAATTTCAGACAAGCCTGGTTTTAACCTACAGCGATACGATCCACAATGCTGTGAAGGTCCGCGTAAAAACAGTATCGCTAAATGCCGTATTTTACGTGGCGATGCGCTTATGCGATTGCGACATGATCCGCAAATTTTCAGGAGCAACGTTTAGGCCCTCGGATCGCTATTCAGCTCTGTTGTAAACCTGGAGCAACAGGGCCATGGTGAGTCATTAGTGTTTCGGAGGGTCACTTACATTGAGCCCAAAGGTCGGGCAGAGGCAGTCATAACCCCGATGTTAATAATGCCCGACCCGATTATAATCAGGACTGTGAAGTGCATACAGTGACACGATTCTGACCGACCCGACGGATCCGTCGGGCAAAGGTGTGATCGGGAACAATCAGTGTGTCGCTGTCTTATAAGCTTTAGGCCCGGCGTCCACCAACCACAACAAGGCTACAACAATGGCGTTCCGACAAGGTCCACGACAGGCCTACGATTGGAGGACTTGTCGTAGCCTTGTTGTGGTTGGTGGACCCCAGTTCCTGACAAGAGTCTAAGACAAGGACACGACAGGCTGCGACTGGGAAGCTTGTCGGGAGCCTTCCGACAAGGCTATGACAAAATCGAACATTTTCGATTTTTCCTACGACTGGACCTTTGTTATGAAGTGTCATGGCGTGTCGGGAGCGTGTTGCAGAGGTCTACAATAGTAAATTTTGGTGGAGCATGCAGTTCCCGACACCTTCCGACAACGCTGTCGTTAAGTCCCCCTTCTTACGACAAAGCTGCGACAAGCAGCAATTGGAACTTTCTTGTCGCCGCTTGTCGTAGCCTTGTCGTGGTTGGTGGACGCCCGCCTTTAACCAAGAACCTAAAATCATTCTCGACATGAAACCACAGGGTGAGGTGAGACTGGAGTGTGATTTAGGGCGGTTCCTACACAGTTATTATAAGGCCCGGCGTCCACCTACTACGATAGAATCGTAGACCTCCCGATATGGCACCGATAAAAAGTGTCAAAATCGGTGCCATATCGGGAAGGTGCAAAATCGTAGACATATGTCTAGACAAGCGAATCCAGCACGCATTGTATGGGTTTTTTATTGGTATCTAATCACAGAAACGTGGTCAACTGCCCCGATTTTAGGTGACCTTCCGACGTGATTTTGTTTTTTTATCGGGAGGTGCATCGTAGACCATATCGGAGCCATATCGTAGTAGGTGGACGCCGGACCTAACTCATGAGGCACACTGAAGTTGACAAATTGTTTTCCATGTTTCATAATGAATAGAAATACATTTCCTGGGTATTGAAAATTAGGAATTATTTCCAAATCAGTTAGAGATTGATTTTCCTGGAATTGAAAGTGCATTTTCATGACAATTAAAATTCCCAAATGAATTTTTACCTGGGAATTGACCGTGTATTTTGATAGTAATTGAACAATAAATTTTAATGAGAATAAATTCCACAAGGGGAATGAAATGGTATATCATGCCTTATGAGACATGATAATTAGATGCCCTTTCAGGGCCTCTTGACGTTTGGCTGTGGGTGGGAGGGTTTGAAGACAAATCCAGGTAGGTATCGCAGTGCCCCCTGTGGCTACTAAATGTAACGCTTGTGCTGCCATCTGGTTTCATCAAAATGTAGAAGGTTCCCATAGACACCAATAGATGAGCACTTACCTTCTTCAGATGGCCATCGAATAGAAATTAGTATGGTGATATAGCATTTTCTTGGCATTTTCTTGGCATTTACCATTTGTACATATTCCCAACTATGATAATTAGAGTCATTTAGCAAAAAAGTCAAAATGTTGCAGTTTCCTGTAGAAACCAACAGTTACGCACTTACATTTTCAGATGGCCTTTTCCATAGATGTTAGCATGGTGACATGCCATTTTTTTTCATTTTCTAAGTGCTGATATTTGGAACTTATATTATCTATTTGTAAAAATCAATAGAATTTAGATATCACCCAACTACCAGCATTTGTCTTTATATTCTTTTGGAAGCGTCGTGTGGCTGGTTAGTTCATTGATTGGCCACCAGTCGTGGCATCTTGCAGTGGTATGCCTACACTGGCCACTAGAGTTACACTACATTTAGACCCTAGTACAGTCTCTTATCGCCAGGGCAAAGGTACACAGGCTCAAACTAAGACTGTTAGGGGGTGCCATTTTGAGTCAGGGATTCCTGCCTCTGCTGGTTCTCAGCTACCCTGAGTGATTTGCCAGTAACCAGTGTGTTACTCTTCAAGCATAGGTACTAGAGTATCTTTTATTGGGCATTTACCAAATAGATTAGCTTGGAGAGTTATAATGGTTCCTAGAATAACTCCACCTAGAGAGCCTCACAGATTTCTACTTGTCAAACTGATGTTATGAATAGAATAGCCAACCCGATATTCCTCTCACTGAAGGGGACTGGCCAATAGTGGCCATGCTCTGTTAGATCTTCACGTACTGTAAGGCCCGGCGTCCACCTACTACGATAGAATCGTAGACCTCCCGATATGGCACAGATACAAAATGTCAAAATCGGTGCCATATCGGGAAGGTGCAAAATCGTAGACATATGTCTAGACAAGCCAATCCACCATGCGTTGTATGGGGTTTTTATCGGTGTCTAATCGCAGAAATGTGGTCAACTGCCCCGATATCAGGTAACCTTCCGACGCAATTTTAATTTTTCTATCGGTAGGTGCATCGTAGACCATATCGGTGCCATATCGCAGTAGGTGGACGCCGGGCCTAAGCCTAAGGCGGCGCAGTGACTAAACGGACTCCACTACATTTGCTCTGGTTGGGTTAAATCTGTGGCAATGACCCACTATACCTCTAAGCGTTTGACACTCTCTGACCAGATCTTTGAAATGACCTAGATCTATGGTTGAAGAATCTGTTAATTCACTCTCCTAGCAGAGATCTTGCACTCTACTTCCTGTGGCCGCTTATATCTCTGCCCCAACTTGCCTGTTTGGGCTCAAATCTGGCCCATACGTCAGTTTTTAAAAATATCCTAGATTCAGGTGCTTTGTGGAGTATTTTGTGGTTTACTTGTAGTAAATGCAATACACTCATTTCTGTTATCTGTGATAAAAAAACAACAAGGAATAGACTGTGAGATCACTTTCTTCAGAGAAAAGCACCTCGTGTTTTATAGCGTTATGTTTCTCACCATGACACATGTGCTCATTCAAAGGGGCAGTCTAATCAACTGTGAATTCACATTATTAAGTGGTTTAAAGCTGAAAAAGAAACAGTTGGATGTCTCTGAAGCTCATTTAACAATTCATATATTCCCCAGCTCATGATATATGAATTGTTTGAGTTTCATAACTTTTGACAGAGGTCTTATCTTTGGCTGGCTGGTTCATCCTGTCCTTGGATGGTACCAGTGTATGACGTCACTGGGTTGAGGCAGAGATTAGCGCTAGTGCTGCGAAAGATCTGCTGGGAGAGTGGGGTCAATTCTAGACTGGTTCCCTGCCCATATGAATAAGGGGCAGGTAACGGGTTCCACAGGCATGGCCTTCAACTTTGGCTGGTGCCCGCCTGTGACTAGCGGATACCCCGGGAACCAGCCTAGTGGTTTAGCTGGTATCCGCTTGTCATACACCTAATTCCGCTGAGCCATCTAGCGGATGACCAGGGAACCAGGAGGCGTTACCAATAATGCACCACGAAACTGGAACCGGTTACCTGGCCTATAGTCTAACTAGGCCAGGCTTCCAGGCTAGGTAAATTCTCACTCTTGAAGCTATTTTTATATGTTCATATTTCCTTTTGTGTGTCTTTCGAATAAGATAACAATAAAGGTAGACTTTATCATCAATTTGGTGAGCTATGAATATCTTTTTGATAAGTATTTCAGCTCTCAGAATCTACTGATAAAGAAAGTTGCTTGGTTCGAGGGTGAGAATTCATGGCCACGAACCATAACATTTATCTAAGTTGAAACACAGTGTAGACAGAGGTGGTGGCCAATCTAGAGTATAGGCCCGTTTCCATTGGCCGACAAAGATTGCTGAGACCTTTTGTGTTACACAGAAAGTCTGTCGGTGGTGCCACTGACTGTGCGTCGGTATAGAAAAATCGCTGAGGATAGTAGATTTCACTCACTGACCTAGTTTTCACTCAGAGATGGGTGGTGCCACATTGCATAATCTAAGCAGAAAAAGTCGGGGGTCATTTCACGAGCTGGATCCTTTCCATTGACCGATATTGGGTCCACAGTGCCAAACTTCCGTCGAGGGTTCCTGACTGTAGATCGGCGACAGGAAATCGGCCAATGGAAACGGGCCTTAATCCACGAGGTGTTGTGGCATTCAAGTCATTCTCTTGTCTAATTACATCAGATTTTCAATCTGCTCCAAAGGTCCACCGGAAGCTCAACGGTCCGCGGTGCATGATGGAAGTCTATAACGAGTTGTGATCAATCATAAAACAGTTTCCGATTATTTCACAAATTATGTTGCAGTAAAATCATCGCCTTAAGGCCAGCCCCCACCTACCACGATTCTGGTTCCGATAGGCCCTACGACTACCTTCCAGACACCATACCGATTCTATCGTGAGGTTAGAAAAAATCGTGGTAGGTGGAACAGGTTTCTGCGATGCCGTCTACGATACCTCACGATAGGCTGCGATAGAAAACGCCAATCGTAGAGCTTCTGATGAAATACAACATGTTGAAATTTTCGTAGCCTGTCGTAGGGTATTGTGAGTGATTTGATGGAAAAATATCTCTTGTAGGTGAAATACTTGGTGGATAATTATGAGATTCTGGAATTATGTAGACCACATATAGATATATGATCGGTGTAAATATGATATCATTTTATTAGGTTCAAAGGTCTGAAAATGATAGTTTCATATCGGAATCATGATTCTATCATAGCTATATTTTTCAAATTGATTGTATTAGTATCTTAAAAATAACATCATGATATGTTGTAAATACTTCTAAAAGATTATTCAGATTCATCCATATCTACAAAATTATAACATATTTCAATATTAAAACTCAGCCTGAGATCTACATTGATACATATATATTGAATGGTGACCATAGTTTATGTTTTTTGTCCTCCCAATGCTTTTCTCCGCACTACGATTTCAAACCCGATTTTAAACTATCGGGGACTTCCCGATAGGTCACGATTTGGGCATTTCAAATCGTAGCTATCGGAAAGTATGTCGCAGACTATCGGCGTATAGTTAGGATCTGGGCCTTAGGGAATTAAAAAGAGCCTGAGAGTCGGAATACAATGTTGATATGCAGGATACAGTGGAACAGTTTAAATTTGCCGATGACTTAAACATCAATGTCCCTGTACATTACCCATTTGTCCCAGATTATTTACCGCGCTTATGGGCATTGCACAAGAACAAGATCATGTGGAACCAGCCTATTGTTGAATTAAGTGAATAACCACTTTTCCATTTTCGATGTTTTCACCCACTGACGTTTTGCAGAGCTTCAGGACCCGTTCGTAGCGCCCATGGCAGGCAACCCCTGGATCCCCAGGGGTGGGTAGCGTTACAGAGTCTCATACCAAGACGAAGATCTCCATTTCCACAGGCCATCGCGATAGAATGTCCACTGAAATACCGTTAAAGGCATATCTTAGAGTTCACAATGCCATCTTTAAATAGCGATAATTGTCAGTCCAAAACTCTTGCATTTTGATATATTCTGATGCCCAATGTGTCAAATGAAAAAAAGTTTCTACAATAGGTAAAATGGGCCCATTTTCATTTGATTGATTTATATATAAAATGTACTGAAAAATATTGTTTTCTTCAATTATCTCAAAAATAAGGACAGTGACATATATAGTTTTTAAAACTCAAATCTGTATTACAATACATATACAATATTCTGTGAAGTTTTGAATAGAATGGTTTTCACTCTGTCAAGTCAAACTTTATAAAATTTCTATATGTTCTATTATGATATTGTCATGATATCAGTCTCTAGATCAAAAACAAGCAAGGTGACCCAAGATCTTTAATTTAGATATGAGTTCTACAACACTTGGAGATCATTATATTAAAATTTTGTGAAATTGACAAGGGTCTAATCTTCGAGGCAAATTGTCCGAAATGCCTTTAAGACTGGAAGGTAACATGTTTAGTGCTTTTTACCTAGAAATTGTCAATGTACATGCAACAATAGTGCACTGCGTGCTTGTCCGAAATTATGTAGGTATTTCGTATTTAATACATAAAATGATTAATGTAGATGTGGCCCAATGGCTTAATAGTTTACAAACAAAGTGAGTAATACATAGTGAGACGATTGTGGTTGGAAGTAACATGTAGCATAGGTGTACTTTATAAGGAAAGGTATGACAACATGAGATTCTGACGTAGTAGCAGACGGGTATACCTCTGTGTTGCCTTTGCAGAGCAGCAGTGGGTAAGAGGATAAGATCTAGATGAGGTATAGGTGAGCAAAGGCTCCTCTCCAGAGAGCGGGTTTATTTATAGGCACCGGATGCCTCAGTCTACCTGGAGTGAGGTTGCCTTGTAGTGCACCGTAGAGGGGGTGTAATTATTGACCCTTCAGTAGTTGTTTAGGTAGCTAACTCATTGTCTTATATTCTTCTGTCTTCTTACTTATGTAGAGAGTTTTAGGGGATAGAACTACTTGCTTAGTGGAGTCACCGAGACACGGTGACCTCACATCTCGATGACCTGAGAGGAGGAAAGAAGAGCACTGCAATTAAAGTTAATCAATTAAATCTCCTGGGAGCAATCTGTGTTAGACAAGTACATGCAGTATTATCCAATGCGATGTTTCAGTCTCGTTGACCATGTTGTACAAACCATATAATAAAATTTCAGCTTAATGTCCATAAATGTTTTGTTTCATTCAATCGTTCATAGTTCACATCGTCCTTGCAGTTGTTCACTTCAGTTCCTATGTTTTAGCTGGATTTAGTCGTGAGTCCTAGTGTTCCTAGGTAGATGTTATAAGTTCAGTCCACAAGTTCTGTGCTCTCTCCACAGAGAGATAGTTACTCACAAGTCGGTCTGTAGGTAACTCACAGAACAGGGAATCCGCACATTGAATGTCTATAGTAGGCGACTCCACTCCTCATAGGATGAAGTCTCCGGCACCTAATCCTACTCCAACGGGAGCAGGCTTTTGTAGCTCAGTTAGATGTTACTCCTCATACCTCGGTGTTGCCTCTGGCAGCTGCAGCGAAGGTGTACTCCTCCGCTGCTTACATCATCAGGTCATGTGACCAGTCATACCCTTATAAAGGTGGGTGCTCTAGAAGCTTCCTCCTGTTTATATTCTGCTACCGAACATTAATATGCTTCCACCATCTCTATGTGATGTTAATTGAATAAAGAATAGCACAATCTCGGACAAGCGCGTAGTGCAGTAGTGAATGTTATCACGTGAAAACTTCCTACTCCGTGAGCAACTTGAATACCGACACTCAAGGAACTAATCTTCACGCAGAGGATGTTCTGGACTCCTAATACTGTGAACTAATGTTTAAGACTCACATCGGACAGACTTATGTAAATGCAAAAGTTGTGATCATCGATGGATTTATTTGGACATCTATAAGGACGAAGGTTTGGAATGATGAAGGGATTAGACAAGTTGACTAAGAACCTATATTATGAACAAATTGAAGGAAAACAATTGTGGAAGTATGTTGGGACTTTCAAATAATAAATACGACATTTAACAGACTAGATTATGTGAAACATGTAAGTGTAAGGGAATTGGTTTTATATGATCAACTTTGTTGACCATCGTGTGAACTAAAGCTTGCACCTATAAGATCTTTAGGTGTTGATTCATCATAGAGCTGTTGAAACAGGAGTGGTTCACTTGTTAATTAAACAACGTAACAAGACTTCATTATTTGTCATTAATACTTCTAACCACAGCGGTGTGAGGTTACCATGCTGCTGTGGTAAAGTCGCTGAAAGCATAGCTACCACTGCACAAAAACCATCATTTTACATATGAATGCGACGGGCGTATATGAGTAGCTATTTTGCGTCTACAAGTTCGTCTTAATCCCCATGTGTATACACCTCATATGTGGGCGTATATATAAGCGTCCTGTGAACAGGGCTTCACTGAGAGCGGGCGGGGGGAGGTGGCGGGGGGGGGGGGGGGGGCGGGGAGGAGGGCTTCCTACTGAGGACACCTGTATTTCTACCAACACAAAGAGGCGGGAGGGGGTGGGGGCAGAGGGTATTTTCTCTCATATACGCCGGGAGTGAAATACAGTCTGTCGTATATAAGGCCAGGGCGTATATAAATGTAAACAAGTCAATATTCAACCAATACATGCACATCCGTGATGGCGTATATATGAATAAATCGGTGGTTTTCGTGCAGTGTACGATCCACTTACGATCTTCTTTAGAGAACTAACTAGGAACTTCAGAGACGTACAGTATATCGGAGCCATATCGTAGTAGGTGGACGCCGGGCCTAACTTTTAACGAAACTGCGGCGCAAAAGAATACACCTGTCCTACAATTGATGCTAACTTTGGTCATGAATAATGATCTGTGAGTGTGTATTCAACGCACCAATACTGCCGCCCCATCTAGCGGCTATTTCCTAAACACTCCCTTCCTCCCGGGAACTTTACTCTATAATCTATGAGGACAAGGATGTAGTGGGGAACCTTTCTACAGATTGTGGAAAAGAATTTTATCTCACCCCTGGTATTGTTGTCCCATAGACTTAAAATTGGGATGGGGCCATCCATTAAGTACGTACGCACCGAGGGGGGGTGGGGGGGGGGGGTCAGAAATTTTGGAAAATCTGCGTATGCTCCCTCTTTGTTCTATTGCGTACAAGATTGGGAGAGGGGATGGGGGAATCCAAAATTTCAGAAATTCTGCGTACGTACTTTATGGATGGCCCCAAATTCGTTCTCCATGCCCCTAGGAATAATGCGGTCCGTTCTCCATTGTCTATATTCTGCGTGTCGTTCATTCTTTTAGTGTGTACAGAGGTGAGATAAATACAAAAGGCAACTCGTTTTGGTAATAATTTTTGTTCTCCACTCGTTCGAACGCTATTTGAAATTTACTCAGCTGTCACCTCGTTCATATCACTCTGCATCAAACTTGTTTATAAACAGACTCGGGATGTAGTCCCGCTTCCTGTTACACTCTGAATTCACTGGGTTGAGGCCTCTAGTCCGTTTACAGACCGCTCTGCCTTAGGCTTACAGTCCGTTAGGGTCTAACAGAGCATGGCTCCCATTTGCCTGTTCCCTCTGCCTGATGGGAGAAAGGAATTTTGTGATTGGCCGTTCTAATTTTAGGACCTATGCTTGAAGAGTAATAATCTAGTTACTGACAAATCACTCAGGGCAGCATAGTACCAGCGGAGGCAGGAATTCCAGACTCAAAATGGCATCGCATAACAGTCTTAGTTTGGGCCTGTGCGCCCTGGCCCTGGCGACAACAGACTGTACTAGAGTCTAGTATCCCCCGGGAGTCGCTGCACGAACAGGTTATTATAGACTGGCCTCAGTCCCTGTTCCCCTCAACATACCCTATCGCTCCTCTATTTACTCCTGAGCCAGTAAGGGAAAGGTTTAATTCAATTTTATTGAATCATTTATTGAGTGATCGTATGATAATTTAGCGTCTCGGGAGCAATATTCAGGTGAAATATGAGATAATAGCTCACATATAGGCCATTTTGTGTTGGCGATTCCAGAAATCGCTGCCTTTCTCGCTTAGTGTGTCTCCGGCTTTAAGCCATATTTCACCTGATTATTGCTTCCAAGTTGCTAAATTATTCGGCAGATGTAGAGTAAGCACTATGTCAAACTTAGGACATAGTATCAAATGGGTAGGAGTACAATAACGGTGAAATGATGTCAATGATATGTAGTTTAAGAAAACACTATATGGAATGTGCAAATAACTGGTACACCCTGTAATTACTTGTAATGTCCTGTATTTGTCTCGTGCTGTACTGTGAAGTCAATTTTGTTTGACCTCATTATGGAAGATCGCTCATATTTAATTCTTTCTGTCCGAGCCTGATTGCAGAGCACAGGCACTGTAGGACGAGGCAAAATACCTCTATAAACCCCAAGGGGACGAGACTATCGCCGTATGGTGTCTGTTTGTCGTATGGGTGTCACTTATCAACCTTTAGATACCAGTTATTATAGTTACTTATCGAATACCCACAGAGTATAATGATGAACATGGTATTTTTTATTAATTTTGAAAAAATGGTGTAAATCTTTTCGATATTTCTCATAAAACATAACGTTTGTGATGATGACACATAAACATAAATATATTTTTAAACAATGCCTGGAGGCATTCCTCGTCCCCTGGGTGGGAATGCCTCCAGGCATTCCTCGTCCCCTGGGTGGGAATGCCTCCAGGCATTGCTCGGACTGAAAGAGATAAGCGAATAATGTTGTCGTAAATTTTGTGCTGGATAAAAAAAAAAATTAATAGGCAGGAGATATTCCTACTAAATAATATCTCACATACTCGCCAATTTGTGTTGGCGATTCCGGAGATCGCTGCCTTCACTTGCTTGGTGTGTCCCCGGTATGAGCGACAGGCCTGCGAATCAGCTCAATTTAAAAAAGAGAATTAATTCAATTTTATTTACCCAGACTGTTTCATGCAGTATGGAGATTGAATGGTAGATTACACACTTTACAGCAAAAAAAACAAACACAAGCAGATTTTACAGCCTACAGCCTACAACAACTAGGAGCAAATAAGATGTTCATCATTGATGAATGAGCGTGTAATTATATATGAATGACAACTAAAAGGTTTGGGTTACATTCAGTCTATGGATAGTTTTCTGTGACCTAATGGAACCCAGTCAACCTGCTATTTCTGCAACCACCTGAGTCTAGTATCCAACAATATCAAGGTCAAGCACCAGTGGGTCAATGAGGTATTTCAGTCTCTAGTGATTGGTCATGGTCAACTGAGCATGCTTCTAAGATCCTGAGACACTGGCACCCTGCTCCTTTCACACTATCACAGTGGATAGCATGCAGATTATGAAGGGATAGTTTTCTGGCAGCATGCTGAAAGTGTATATATGTGACCACTCTAACCTCTTGATGATGTATATAGGCGTGCAACCCTAACACACGTAAAAAGAAAAAGAACAAGTTAATACCTATACTAGGGCTATAATACATGTATGCTTTGTCTTCAATACTTTAATCTGTAGGATAGGCAATGCCCTTCCTAGAAATTTCTTCTTTGACAGATTTCAAGAGAGTGTGTCAGTGACTAGCCTGTACATGCCAGGTCTTTTTTTTTAAATTTTATTTTTGTACATAATTCTCTAGATATTGCTTGTACAGTTGCACTATTTATGTATTGGTAGAATAAAAAAAGAGGTAGTATTCATAACCTGTCTATCTGTCATTATATGTTTTACATATATATGCCTATCATGCGTGTCGGACGGTTCGTTTTTTTTCTATAAACTTTCCCATCACTTTTTGTAGCCTGGCATTATTTGTGCATAGCTTGATGAGAGCAACTCCATTTCCCTTTGCTAACTCTATTAGGTATTTCTCAAGTATAGAACTTTCCTTTATTTCCTTATGAAGGGTGCATGTGATACGCTCATCCATGTCGGTGCACCCCTCTCATAAGATCTCACACTCTCTAAGTCGTAATCTGTACAAGGTGCTCACTGCGCTCTATGGGAGAAGAATTCTTAACGAACTAGGCTTAGAGCCTTGAGAATCCACTGACACACAATATTCCCACGAGGTGGCATCATTGAGATTATAGGAATCTTTGGTTGAATTGATGAACGTCTTTAGCATGGGAGGCAGGCCTGTGGATTCTCAAGGCTCTAAGCCTAGTTCTTAATAATTCTTTTCCTGTAGAGCGTAGTGAGAATAAAGAATATGACTTAGAGAGTGTGAGATCTTATGAGAGGGTGGTCTGTGTGCCACTGTTGGACAAACTGTTCCTTTAGTGTTTGCTTAGGAGATCTTTTAACCCACTCCACTTCGCCATTCAGGGGTCTCTAAATATTTCCAGTCCAGTTATTGTCACACATGTAATTCAGATTGCATCCATTGAGCAAAACTTTGACTGAATTCATAATACAGAAGGAGTTGTGAATATTCCTTTTTGTGGTGTACTTTTCGGCTTTGGGTGTTAAATCAATAATTGACTTGTCATTATCAATAAAAATGGTTTTGTTCTCTTTAATATCTGTTATTGTATATATAACCAGAAACATGTTCTTTAATGCCGGATGTCCATCTACCGATTTCGGTATGAACGATTTGTTCCCAAATCGTATACGAGTCGGTCACCTTGTCACAGGCAAATTATGTAATACCTCGCTCGACCCGCGACCCTCGAAGAGAGGTGGTAGAGGGTATTAGTCCTAAGCAAATCAGTCTACACCTACCCGACAGAGATACGATTATGCACCCTGCTGACTGAGTTAGGATTTGGGAACAGTGCCTCCTTTCCCAATGTTCCGTTGTCACCGACAACATTTATCAACATGTTGATAAACTGATCCCCACCGATTTTGGAACTTTGAAACCACAACTTGTCGGCGACAAAAGGACGTCTGAAGGCGGTGGTTCACTAATCGGTGGGAAGCCTTGCCTAGCTAAGCTACATCTACTGACTCCGTTAGGATGGGCTGCCTGAGACAAATTACCACCCGTTTGTCGCCGACAAACGTACATAAATGTTCCAAAATCGGTAGATGGGCATTGGCTTTAAGCTAGTTCATTTCAAGCTTGACTATTCATCAAGCCAACCTTTTATTTTCACTGATTAACA
The DNA here is from genome assembly GCA_950022655.1 of Alentia gelatinosa. Classification (NCBI taxonomy): domain Eukaryota; kingdom Metazoa; phylum Annelida; class Polychaeta; order Phyllodocida; family Polynoidae; genus Alentia; species Alentia gelatinosa. The sequence goes on along the minus strand of OX465588.1, from coordinate 6,828,139 downwards.
GTAAGTGACACTTTGATGTCTATACAGAAAACAGTTTTTCCTAGATCTTTCTGCACGTGCTATATACATCATCTAGAAGAGTCCATAGACTTTCTGGGTACTGCATACAAACTATCCCTTCACTATCTGTGTGCTATTCACTGTGATATTGAGAACAGAGCAGGGACCCAGTGTCACAGTGTCTTAGAGGCATGCCCAGCTGACCATGACCAATCACTCAAGACCAAAATACCTCAAGACCCACTGGTGCTTGATGTGTTTGGATCCTAGATAGGCAGTTGCAGAAATGGCAGGTTGGCTGGGTGCAAGTGGGTTACAGAAACTCTCCAAACCTTTTGATTGTCAATCATTTATAATTGCACACTCATTAATCGATGATGAAAATACTAATTGATCCTAGTTTTCAGAGCGTGCTTGCACGCCTATATACATCATCTATAGACCAACAGGTTAGAGTGGTCACATATACACACTTTCAGCGTGCTGCCAGAAAACTATCCCTTCATTATGTGCGTGCTATTCACTGTGATAGTGTGAAAGGAGCAGGGTGCCAGTGTCTCAGGGTCTTAGAAGCATGCTCAGCTGACCATGACCAATCACTTGAGACCGAAATACCTCATTGACCCACTGGTGCTTGACCTTGATATTTTTTTATCCTAGAGTCAGGTGGTTGCAGAATTAACAGGTTGACTGGGTTCCATTAGCTTACAGAAAACTATCCATAGACTGAATGTAACTCAAACCGTTTAATTGTTATTCATGTATAATTGCACGCTCATTCATCTATGATGAACATTCCATTTGCTCCTAGTTAAGTACGGGCATCGTCGACGGTTGATGCTGTTATACTCAACTACCACAAAGGGCACTACCTTCACTGCTCACCTCTGCGACCCTCACCCCACCTACCTTCTGCTGAGCGGATAGGTCACAACACACCGATGCTCAGCACACACTTACACAACACTCTCAGAGACTTACCGAGTTTGTTCTTTTCATGTTTCATATATTATTATATACCTGTGTTAATATATTCTAGACATACGGCCCGCGCCTACCCATGAAGTATTTATATCCGTACGACACCTAGGGAGGGTGGTTGTGGCCCATTAGATTTTAGGTCAACTCTCGACTGGAGAACCGTCCCAAGGTGCTATAAATATCACACTCACACAACACTCTTAGAAAATTACCAAGTTTTTTTTCTTTTCATGTTTCATATATTATTATATACCTGTGTTAACATATCCTACACATACGGCCCGCTCCTACCCATGAGGTATTTATATCCGTACGACACCTAGGGAGGGTGGTTGTGGCCCATTAGATTTTAGGTCAACTCTCGACTGTAGAACCGTCCCAAGGCGCTATAAATATCATGTAAGGAGGTCAGGGTCAAGGTCGTGGTTTGCTCCGAATGCAGTCATTAGCTACTGGGACTACTCTATTCCTTATATGGTAGTTAATACAGGGCGACAACTCTATGCAGTAGGTGACGTACAGGGTATGTTTGTGGTGTTAGGGGCATGGATACGGCGGCGAAATCCAAAAACCTCGCCCTGAAACAAAGTTAAAAATTGGATATTTTAAGGCATATGATAATACGAAAACAGGCATACTGTGTCTGTACGTGATAAATACTTGGTAAAATGGACGATACAACGAACCTCTGCCTGCGGCATCGGCATTTTACCACGTATTTATCACGTACAGACACAGGAACCCTGTTTCCGTATAATACTTTATGTTTAAAATAAAAACCACGCCTCCAATTGCCCACTTGTCACCTTGTCTATTTCTGCCTCCTATGAGATGAGTATTGAAGACAATCCACATATAGGAGTGATGGCAACCACTTACATCCTGAACGTTATTCATTAAGGTAATACCGATTAGCAAGATAATATTGGTATAGGATAACAATAAGTGATGATAGACGATTAGGTGATAATCTACACTCAGTCATACACAGAGTACGCAGTTTTCACATGAGATTTAAATTACTTATCTTTAGAAAAGTTTTGAACGTCTTCATTGTCCCAATTCTCGATTTGATACGAACGATATACATTAAGTCTTTCGTACATTTGTAGCCATTCCATATGCCACACACCATAAATCAATTTTATAGAGTGAGTTGTGAATTGGCCATTACTTCATTGGACTTTTTGCTACTGTTATAAAGCACGAGGTCGTCGTTATATTGCTAAAAGGAGCTACTAACCTTATCCTACCCCTCATTTAAATCTCCATAGACTTAACATGGTGTAACTGTATGCCACGGTTATGGCATACAATATTTGTATGCCACTGGTGACATATAAAGTTTAAAATATGTAACAGGGTTGGATAAAATCTAAACATCACTCAATTTCATATAATTGTCATATGGCATTCATTGTCTTCCGCTACAGATATCACTCAGCTCCGCTTCGTGATATCTTGCCGCGAAGACAACTCATGCCATAAAAACAACAATGAAATTTCGTGATGTTTCATGATAGTAAACCACCATATATATTGTTGCCCTGATGCTCATTAAAGAAACTTCATGAAAAAATAGTGGACACATATTGTTTACAAATATATTATAAAGAATGGGTCCTAATACAGATCATTGTAGCACTGCTTGGCTGTATACTTGGTACACAATTATTTATTTTTACCACCTGTTTCCTATTTGTTAGATAATTTGCTGCGGCGTAAACATTGTCATTATTGTAATTTTGTTGAATACATAATTATAAGAAAACCGTATATCTGTGTTTGAATTATTACTTCACCTTACCCGTACCCCAAACGTTTGGAGACTCAGTCTATCGACCTCGTGTTAATGTCCGGAGGTTCGGTAGGGTAATTCGCCCACAACAATACAGTCTTCCCATATTATCCTACCCCTACTATAAAATCCCATAGGCTTAACATTGAGTTTCCGTATGCCACGCTGATTGGCATACGGAGTTTTATATGCCACTAGTGGCATACAGCTTTGTTATCACGTAATATTCCAAAATCGAGGAGATGGGGTAGGATAAAATCAAAACCTGATTCGTTTCAATCTTGGCCACCGCATTCCACTCCTGAAGTTTTGGCTCCAGACTTCACTCGGCTTCGCCTCCTGAAGTCTCTTTGCTATACTCCAGTTGTGGCATATGGTGGCCAACATTAAAACTCATCCAGTTTTACAATAATATTATATATGAATAAATTTATAAAGGTTCAAGACCGCAGTAGATAATAGATATGTACCATGTCTCTTAGTGTTACAAAGTATTGCAGTTTCTGATTATTTTTTATTCCTAAAGCCAGAGTTGATGTGATAACAGAACATCGTAATAGGCTCGCATTTTACGAACTGCATCCTAAAATGAAAGAGACGATGAAACACAAGCAATATCCGCTCATACTGCGAATGTTTCATTTTTAAGCATCTCGTCATTTTTCAACCCATGCAAACTCGTCTTGATAGGCTACCCTAAAGCCTATTTTTATTTTTCGGTGTTTATATTAGCTATCTTGGAATGGTCACCTACGACAACAGGGGTACAGCATATTCCTTACCTAACGCGAGATGCTTACTAAGTAAGCTTACAAAGGTGGAGGTTTTATTAAATGTACAAACATATCAGTCATCTTCATTATTATACACACATGCAGTATCAATGATAATTACGTACTGCTGCTCCCTATGCAGTATAAATTGTATACTGAACCCTGTGCAGTACACTCTTATACTGAACATGTTGAAACATCAGCAGTGTGTGAGATTTCACATAGACATGTCTTCTATGCCAACATATGGTAAGATTTTATTAATTTGGGGTATATGATAAATATAAAACGACCTACCTGCTTGTACATGCTACAAACCTCGATGAGAATCGATGTTTTTACAGACCTCGGCCTGGGGCCTCGTTCCTTAAAAATACAATAACTCCCTGTCTCATTTTGTAGCATGTACAGCATGGTGAGGTCGTTCTATATAATTACTGATTTATACAATTCTTTCGGAATACCCATTTAGCACTTAGTTTGATAGACAATACAGCACAAGGTAGACCACATTGGACACATGTGGTCCAGCAATATCAGTATATCACATCTGAAATCGGTTCAAATAAGTTGTGATACATGTTGCAACTTTTGGCAGGATTCCGTTTTAGTGAAATGGGTGCTTTCAATTTTTGTGTTTATTTTATTTTATTTTATTTTTTCTTTGTTTAAACTGAATCCGATCAGTGCTAATGCACTGGTTTGCGTACAGACTCAGTGTACAATAGTTTTGAACATCCTAACCTTGACATTGAAAATAACTTTACACTATTTATCAAAAACAATTTTTAAAATACTACATTTTGTGATGCTAGTTAGTTCTAGCATACCATTAAATTCATACATGGTACAGGTTCAATCGGTAGAAGAAGACAACACCTTGTTACTCAACCCATAATAATGAATCTGTGTTGGGCAACCATAAAAACAAACACCATTTGTAGATTCAACAATTGTGTTGTATTACCTCACATTGGATTTATGAACGATCAATGTATTTTTAGCGATGTACTTATCTTTCAAAAAGAAAATATTCCGAAAAAAACAACAACATTGCGTTAAACGACATCCTTAAATATTATGCTCATGTGGGAACATAAAATGACTATTCTCTCAAATTGACAAGGGTGCTATCTTTTGATGTATTGTTTATGGGTCTGAATGAATTCTTACATAAATGCGCCTTTTTGTTGAACCTCATAACGTAGAGTCTTTTTTCTTAGAACATCAATGATGCAGAACTTCCCAGGTTTCGTGTCATGCAGCACTCCATTAGTTACACTCCAGGGTTGAATCCATGAATCAATGAACGTTCAGCACAAATTGTAGTATTGTAGCCTCCAACGTTAGGTCTTGGAAATAAGTCTGGGACAATAGGTGTACTAACTCAATTGTTGAGATACCTAATTGCTAGAAACTGGGCCTGAGTTGTATTAAGGGGTGAATCCACTAGGCCGATTTCTCACCCGATCAATTGTTCCTGGGCCCTTAAGAGGAAGCTCACGTATTGTAATTCATTTAATTCTGATAATAATAGTTTAATAAATGACCATTTTCAAAGATTTGAGAAATTTTAGGGCATCCGATACTAATCGGCGATTGTCTGGCTACGGAATCGGCTACCGTCGGTCCAGTGGAATACCCCCTTTACCCTTTACTTAAATCGAAGAAACTAGTTGCTACTATCTTGTGAATTTGCAACTGATACCTTTTTCCATCACCTCATCTCATTATTTACTTTTTCTGGTATAGAAACACCTCTGTAAACTGCTGAGAGACCTTTTTTGCACTGACTTGTTCTCTGGAGCTAAAAATGCTCTGCTCATTGATTATTTGTACAGCAATCGAGTGTGTAACCAGAGGGACCAGGCGTCAAAACGGCCTAGGCCGAGCCCTGGGATATCATCTTTGTGATGAATTCCCTAAATAAAAGTGATAAAAAGAAAAAAAAGGTTAATAAAACATTATGAATGAATGCAGAGATGACCTCCCAGTTAAAGTGGAATAATATCCTGACGTGGTAACACAACTTGTACTTGTACTTCTTTCACGGTGTCTCAAAGTATAAGCTTGCTGACAGCCATTTTCCCTTCGCTAGTGCACTCTGTTTTGCTGAATTTCCTGTTTCTCCTTTTCCTCTGAGCACGTATTCGAGGCCCTTTCCGAGACCAAGGGGAGGGGAGACAGCTTTATCCTACCCCTAATAAAAAACACCATAGGCTTAACATGGGATTTGTCTATGTCACGGGTAGTGACATAAAGTGTTGTTTATGCCACTACTTTCTGATACTGAAAAAATATGGAAACGGGGTAGGATAAAATCTAGACGCCACTCGTTTGAGTTTGAGCTTATTTATGCCACTCATTTTGTTGGCTCCGTAATGTCACTCGTCTTCGACTCGTGAAATTATGGAGCCAACAAAATGCGTGGCATAAATAAACTCAGACTCGAACTCGTGACGTCTCCTCTTGATATCATCTCACCCCTGGTATTTTTGTCCCATAGGCTTAACATTAGGAACTGGTTCTCCATGCCCCGATGAGTATTGCAGTCCGTTCTCCATGGTCTATATCCTGTGTGACGTCCATTCTCTTAGTGTGTACATGGGGAGATGAATAAAGAAAGCAACACATTTTGTTCAAAGAAGTCATTCGCCAACTCATTTGAATGCTATGTGATATTCACTCGCCTGTCGTTTCTTTCATATTATCCTGCATCAATCCCGTGGAGAACAACAACTTTGACAAAAGCTTGTTTGTTTCTTCTTTGGTACCTTCTTTCACAGTCCCTCAACATATAACTTGCTGACAGCAATTTTCCTTTCGCTAGTGCACTCTGTACAACTGTCTTTCGATTTCTCCTTTTCCCCCCTGGCAAGTATCCGAAGTCCTTTCCGTGACCAAGCGGAGGGAAGAAGTCCTTATCTCACTCCTGGTATTATTGTCCCATAGAATTAACATTGGGAGCTCATTCTCCATGCCCCTACAAGTATTGCAGTCCGTTCTCCATGGTCTATATCTTGTGTGTCGTCCATTATCTCAGTTCAACAAGGGTAGGTTGAATAATAAAGACAGCAACTTGTCTAAATGCTACTATACATCCACTTGGCTGTCATCTCGTTCATATCACTCCGCATCAGACTCGTGGAGAATGACAACTTTGGCAAATACTTATTGGTTTCTTCTTTAGTACCTCCTTTCACAGTCCTGAGTTCAATTTTTGTCCGTTCCGCTGGAGTGTTTGCTCCGAGGTTGGAAAGAGTCTTAACACTCATTCTCCTTTCACAGTCCTTAAACATATAAACTTGCTGGCAGCAATTTTCCTTTCGCTACTGCACTCTATTCAACTGTCTTTCGGATTTCTCCCTTTCCCTCGCGGCACGTCTTCTAGTTCCTTTCCGTGACCAATGTGAGGGAAGAGTACTATTCCTCGGTGCTTCTCGATGTAGATGAGCCATCAGTGTCCCGTTGATCGTGGTAGTCGTAGAGTATGTGGTTAAGTCAATATCCATATTCACACGTTCCTGATGGGCCCAGAACTGCACACCGCCAGTGATGTAGATAAATAAAATGAAAATAACGATGAGTAGTGTGACGAAGGTAATCCTCCCCTCGTTACCTTTACGCATGAACATGTTCAGGGTGAGATCAACTGAATGAGTAGCTGCACCCACTCTGACTAAAGTAGACTACCATCATTGATAGCTAGCCATGGTTTGTGTTATATAACTTTAAAATAATCAATACTGTAAACCCTAACAATATCGCACATATTGCACACCAAAAGGTGTTATTTCTGAATATAATGAACAATCCAATTTTCGCATGTTATAATCAATTTTGTTTTCTTTAAATTATTTTTTGACAGCTCTCACCAAAGGCGTGTTTTTTTAGCTTTATCTGGCGAAATTGTTCTTTATTTCTCTCATAATTATATTTCTGCCAGAAATATTGCTCATCATAAAATGCTAATCTTGGATGTCCATCAAAATGTAACAATTCCTCGAATAATCTGTAGAAGGATCGTAGAATAGAAATATGAGATTTAATTGAGAAATATCTAAACTGCACTTAGTGTCTTTGCTCTGTCTTGTTCGTAACAAAATACATCCTATCATAGGAAGTGGTTTACTGAATATCTGAGTTACATTTCATGAAGTATACCGGAAAGAATAGTATCGTAAAACCAAATGAGTTTTAATCTGGGCCGCCGTATGCAACGACTGGAGTTTGGCGTAGTGATATCATGAGGTGGAGCAGAGTGATATCTGGAGCCAAAACTCCAGGAGTCGCATATGGGAGCCCAGATTAAAACAAATAAGGTTTTGATTTTATCCTACCCCCTGTGAACGATATTTTTATGTGAGGATAATAACAAAAACACGATAAAAACTTTCTGAAGCCCTCCATATAGCTCTCCTTGCTGCTCTGAAGGCGCTTGGAACTACTTTCAGCTGCTGATCTCTGATTGGTCCATTTTTTTATATGCTCCTAGGAGCGATTTTTTATCCGTATGCGACATACGGGCGCATACGGAAAGTCAATGTTAAGCCTATGGGATTTTTTATTAGGGGTAGGATAACATATAGTACATACTCCATAGATTCCGCGTATTACTACATACCCAAAGCCGAATGTCTCATTTTACTGAGACCATTAGTACTAATTCCGTTCGTTACTGAGTGACGAAAGAATATCCATACGTCCCTCTGTATCACGTCACTACTCATTCTACTATTCAGTGAGTTGTAGAATGGCATTTTTAATGATTTCTAGTTACATGTATATAATGATAAAGAAACAAAGTGAGTGTGACTGTATTCCATCTGTTCCTCGATATTTTGGTGAGCAATATCTCTGAACAGATTCCATTCAGTCACACTATCAATGTCTCTATATTTGTATTCACCCCCGGTATTTTTCCCAATAGACTTAACATTGGGAACTTGTATCCAACGCCCATTTAGTATCTAGAAAAATACTCCATAGGTCATATAGCTTAGCCCTTTAGTCAATGTGAAGGGTGAGATAAACTCAAAAACATATTTAATTTTACGGTCAGACCTCGATCCCATCTAGTTTGAATCACAACATAATTCATGCAGCTTCGCCTTGTGAATTACTACGCAATTCAAAGTTGATGGGATACTAGCTCTGACCCTAAACCTTCATAGGTTTCCTCTACACTATCTGAAGAGGACAGCTGTATTTTCTGACAACATTTCCCCTGTCCTTATGATCGGGCTTCCCATTGTGGAGTGTATTTATTCAATCAATGTGTGCATCAAACAATACGTTTATGGGTACAGGTGTGTATGTATAGATTTTACATGGACACAGGGAAACAAAGCGGATACGCAATGGTATTTGATCAGCAGAAGCATACAGAGACACACTGTAGATATGGGTTGTCACAGACCCGATGACAATTTTATCCTACCCCTAATAAAAAACGCCATAGGTTTAACATTGACTCAATGTATTTGACAGAGCGTTGAATAAAGTGTTATAAAGATGAATAAAAAAACGGACCAATCAGGGACCAGATAACGAAAGTAGATCCAGCAGCATTGATAAATGTGGCCATCCTCCAATGAGTGTCAACACGCTACTAACATGGATAATTACAAAATTTTCTCTGTATATCGGTGAGATGGGTAGGATAATTTATACAAAACCGAACTCGAGTTAGCCTTGTCAATGTTTATGCCACTCTGGTCAGGTCTGCTACTCACTACACTCAGCTAACGCCTCGTGTAGTAATACACAACCTGCCCATACTCGGGACTCGGCCTAGACCCCTCGTTCCGTACTAACCGTAAATTACCATTTCGTGTTGTAGCTTGTACAGCATGGTCAGGACGTTCTATATAAATATATAATATTTGTATATATATATACCTTTAGGAGAAACATCCTACACTCTTAGGCAGTACTCTGGATTGGTTTACCGACTGTGCAACGAAATATAGACGATGTTGAACTATCTAAAAAACTCTTTTTCTACAGTGTGGGATACCTTGATATGAAAATCAACCCACCATCATCTTTACATTATACAAGTGTTATGCTATTGTTTACCCTGTAATAATGTGTATGTACTATACCGATGTCTGAACACTTGTTTGCCAATACCTTGCTTAACCAGTACAAGTAATAGATTACAGTTATGTTCATTATTAAAGTGGGATTCACACGTAGAGACTCATATACCTGAGACTGGTGTACCTCACACCTTTCCCCTAGTCTCAGACAATTCTCTGTTGGTACACAATTCTCATGGCAAAGTGCTTTTACCAGTCTCAAGGGAAAATGGCGAATTGGATTCACATGGGAGGACACAGCTGGTACATAATCTCAGACATAGTAAAAGTGATCACTCACCCTGGGACTTAAGTACCCTTAAGACGAGGGGTGTTACAACATATAATCATTCTTGCTGGTCTCCTATTGGCTAGCGCAGGTACATAGTCGCGGCAGGTACATTGTCTCAAGAAAATGCCCCTCTAAATTTTAAACCTATTCAAAGTCAAAATCTCAGGGGTGATTGTCAATGACAATTGCAAGGAAAATAAACTTTTCTCACCAAGATGAAACCCTTTAATTCAGACGAGGAGATTGTATTCCAGTAACATTATCATCCAGTAACGCTCACTCTGTGAATTACATGAATTCCATCGTGTGAATCTCACTTTAGACGAAAAACACCAAGCGAGGAACATGAATCCCACCGTGTGAATCTCACTTTAGGCAAAAAATACCAAGTGAGGTACATGAATCCCACCGTGTGAATCTCACTTTAGACAAAAAATACCAAGTGAGGTACAAAAATCCCACCGTGTGAATCTCACTTCAGACAAAAAAAACACCAAGTGAGGTACATGAATCCAACCATGTGAATCTCACTTTAGACAAAAAACACCAAATGAGGAACATGAATCCCACCGTGTGAATCTCACTTTAGAAAAAAAACACCAAGTGAGGTACATAAATCCCACCGTGTGAATCTCACTTTAGACAAAAAACACAATATGTCAGGTACATGAATCCCACCGTGTGAATCTCACTTTAGACAAAAAAACACCATGTCAGGTACATGAATCCCACCGTGTGAATCTCACTTTAGACAAAAAACACCAAGCGAGGTACATGAATCCCATCGTGTGAATCTCACTTTAAATGGGATTCACACGGTGGGATTCATGTACCTCACAGGGTTCAAAATCTCATGCGATTTTGTTCTTTTTTAGGGGGAAATGTCTTTAACAATTACAGGAGGGAAACATGTCTCAGGGAAATGAATCCCTATAATTTAGACGAAGAAATTGTGTTTGAGTACAGAATCTCAGCAGGATTTGTCTCAGAAAAGCACCCTGTGAGGTACATAAATCCCACCGTGTGAATCTCACTTTAGACAAAAAAAAACACAAAGTGAGGTACATGAATCCCACCCTGTGAATCTCACTTTAGACAAAAAACAGCAAGTAAGATAAATATGTACGATCGAGTGTAGCAAAGGTTCTGGCAGGGTGTCCGTTTCGGGCAGTGCGCAGAAACTGTATGGCAAGATAAAAAAATATGTTATTGGCGAATGAAAGAAGTGTAACTGTTATTTCTCAATTGATTTTTGTTAATACACAGTAATCTTTATTTGGAGCAATCTTAACATGAGGCAACGGTTTAATGAGACTCAGTTTAGTTCTCACATTCTCACGTTGCCTATTTTGATTAGCCGTCACCTATATTTTAGGGAAACTAGTTAACCTAATTGGGACGGCTCCGCATACCAAGTTACTTTCGCTAGGACTACCGCATGAACTCGCAGAGCGAATGCGGTAGTCCTAGCGAAAGTGATTTTTGTTCGTATTTCCGTTATTACACGTATTCATGTTGCTATGTATCGTAATATCACTTGGCACTTCATATACTTAATGTTACATTGCCGTAAATCGCTATACTAGTCTTATTTGATCAGTATAGGACATATTTTCAGGTTTGTGTATTTATTTGCTTGCGATCGTCTTTGTTTACATTTTGTAACAACCGTTTACGCATGGCATCTCGGCATCGCGTCAGAAATAGGTCACTCGATTTACCTAACCAATCAAATTGAGCTTTTAAAGTGTGGTGGTATGGCGCCATACCGGCACAGTATGGTGGTACGGCTAAACTACCACTTGCATAGCAGAGGTTGGTATTTTGATTATTTTGAGGCATAGGTGTATAGTACACAGTCAGGAACCACCGACGGACCTTCAGCACTGCTGACATACACTGAAAATAGGCTTAGGAGAACACAGCAAATCTACGCCTTTCTCGTTGGCTAATGGAAACGGGACTCATCCAAACCTATCTGATGTTCTTCAGTCATTGTGGGGAAGTGGCGTACTTTCACCGCACCCCCACGCCACCTGGCGTTTCATCACATTACCACCATGTACACGTATTCTGCGGCCATTCATGACATTCAACATGACATACTGATTTGTGTGGACTATTCAGATTATTAAAATGAATTACAACGTCAAACTCCATACACTAAAGCCCAATGCCCATCTACCGATTTCGGAACATTTATGTACGTTTGTCGCCGACAAATGGAGGGTAATTTGTCTCAGCCGAGCCATCCTAATGGAGTCGGTAAATGTAGGACAGGTAGGCAAGGCCACCCAGCGATTAGTGAACACTCGGTTTCTTTGGTTTTTGCCCTCCCCCAGCGATTAGTGGACCATACACAGATTTTATCAGTGTGCGCATCGAGCCAGGGGTTACGTAATTTGCCTGCGACAAGGTGACCGACTCCTATACGATTTGGGAACTAATCGTTAAACCCTGAATCGGTAGATGGGCATCCGGCTTAGGCTAACAGTGGACAACTCTGGCCACTATTTTCGTTGGAGCAAGCTGGATGTCGCCTGTCATTGTTATGTGGCGATTCCATCGGGGAAAGTGATCGTGTCGCCTAGCCTGATGTTTAGGCCGTGCAGGATTTCGTCGAGTTCACACACATTTTTAACATTCTAATGGCGTCTAACTAGACTGGCCTCAGTCACTTTATCCTACCCCTCCACCCCTACTGAGTGACACAGGGACTGGTCTCATCCGTAATCGGCTGTGTAGACTGGCACGATTTTGCGCCACACTCCCCAAGCAGAGGTCTGGCTACTGGTCAGGATATCTGATGGGAGATTGATACCCTCTCACTTTGATCTCAATCGGGTCACAGTCAGGATAAGGCTAAATTTATTGCTATGACAACACAGGCGACCAGGAAACTGGAGGAGGGGGAGGAGGAGGAGTAGGAGGAAGTATAGGGTTACAGGGAGTGGCTTGGGGTAATAAACAGGAGATTCTGGTCAGAGTGGACAAGTCTTTGATTCATGGGCCAGTCAGAGAAGGACACATGCTATAATGAATTGTATTCCGATCATTTAATGAATGTTCATAATCAAAGACTTGAGCAAGTCTAGCGTTTAAAACCTGCACAGGTGTCAGGTTGTCTTAGTTTGACAATGTCAACAAAGATAGCGCCACAGGCATGTTCTTTCTTTTGCCGAGTGTCACCAAGATGTCAAAATGGCGAATAATGCAATAATAGCTCCGTTTCCTGTAGTGTATTCTTAGGCCTGGTGTCCAATCCACCACTCATCATTTTGTTGTCTAATCGCAGAAACGTGGTCAACTGCCCCGATATTAGGTGACCTTCCGACGCGATTTTGATTTTTTTGTCGGGAGGTGCATCGTAGACCATATCGGAGCCATATCGTAGTAGGTGGACGCCGGGCCTAATTGGCGTTTGGGATGGGTCTGATTTCATAAATCACTCGTAATGAAATATTTGAGTGCAAATTCTTTGGTCCTATAATAACAATTCTGTATGCCACTAGATCCATACCAATCGTTAATGATAAAAGAGGTGTGTCCCAAATAGTGAACGATAGTAACCATAACAAAAGTTAGTAGCCAGAAGCAATTAAACAATTGGAGACACTATTGCTAATCCAAGGAAAAACAAGTAGAAACACTGACTGAAACTAACTAGTTTATTCCTATATATGACATCGCGTAAATGCATGTATCGGCTAAATATTGACTTGTTTTCATATGTATACGTCCATATTTCATGCCAGCGTATGAGGCGCATACAAGAATCATAATATTTAAAGTCCTAAATTAGTGGCAAAACTGCGCAATACACAACTAGTCTCGATGACTATTGCTCTAGTTAGTTAGTGCGATATATTGGTTATTCATGTTGGTATTCTTCCTCTTCAATTTATTATCATTACACTCATCCCTAGGTACATATTGTATAAATGTAATATTGACAGAGCTTGTTATTGACCTACTTTTTTCTGTTATTAGAATGGCCAGAATACCTGCCTTGGCAGAGGCCGTTTTGTACCTATTGTGCAAATAATTTAAAAAAAAACGTATCATGCGTGGAGATGACCTTGACTACAACACTGCACGAAACTAACCACTTTAAATATATATCCGAACGGCGTATACAGGTATGCTTTTGCGTATACAAGGTCGTCCTATTCCCCGTGTGTAAACGCCTTATATATTGGCGTATATACGTGTCCATGGTGCGGTCATATATACATCATATAGACGCCTGATTCTGTTGTATTTACGCCTCTATTGAATAGTTCCGATGTCTGCCACATGGGGACACCACTGGTAGCATATTTCATTTACCGTTAGTCATTAAGTCCTTGGTATATGGAAAATCCAATGTTATATTATCAATTTTTATCATAAATTTATTCCAAAACCCTATTTCTTATCTTTTTTATTAAATACATATAATAAACCAAGCGTTTTTTTACGTTTTTAAAAGTTTTTCAAAACACCACTCTTCTGAAGTCATATGTCTTGCAAGAGATAGGTAAGTAACGGAGTTGATAATACCATTCATCATTTATATAAATATATATATGATATAATGTATAATATATATATATGATATATAACATTATATTATATATATATCCCCCTTCGTTTATCTTGAGCGTAGAAAGACATCGTTGTATCTTACACATGCGTGACACTTAAAAAAATGGGCAAATATTTGTGACAGAAAATATGGTATGCGTAACAACAGAAGTCTATAACAACATAATCAATAGTGACGGCTTTTATAGACCTCCATGGAGCCCAATAGATCTAAACAGAGATGACAAATGTGCCGTGTCGAACGAGTTTGTTTTGAATTCAACCGTGATGTTTCCATGTTTACTCTAAATGCCTCTTAAAGGTGTATCAGACAATTTGGCATGAAAATAACAGTCCATGTCCCTATCCTGGTACCTGAATATGATGATATCTAGGTAATGTAGAGCACATATCTAACTTAAATATCAGGGGTCACCATGCTAGGTTTAGGGTTTAGAAATACATATTCTTATAATCTATAAATTAATGTATAGAAACTCTTAACAGTTTTTCACGTATATTAAACCGATTTTACTTTCCTGAAATTTTCACAGAATATAGTACATGTGTTGAATTATGTTAAAACTTGTTTAGGTTTTAAAAATAATAGAACACCTTCCGTTTTTGAAATAATTAACGAAATCCATATTTTTCAATACATTTTCTATATAAATTGATGAAATGTAAATAGGTCTATTGTACCGACTGGGTTATGACAAACTGGATAAAACTTGATATATATTAGCTATTAGGCATTGGAATATCTCACAAGGGACCAGTGTGAATATCTGATTGTCAACTCCTAAAAACCACCAGGTGGCGCTACTGCGAATTATTTAATATGCCTTTAAAGGCATATCCTACAATTCACAGAGGCGCCACCTGGTGATTTTTGAATAATGTCATTAATCAGTCAGAACTGGTTTATTGGGATTCATTCTAATTCTACATGAGTATATTTTACATTTTGTCCAGTTTATCCAATATTATTAGGTAGAATAGGCCAATTTACATTTGCTTGATTTACATAGGAAACATAATGAAAAATATGGTTTTCTTCGATCCTTTCAAAACAAGGACTGTGACCTATGTTTTTAAAAAGTAGTACTATATATGTGCTATATTCTGTGAAAATTTTAGGGACTATAAATCAAAAACAAGCACGGTGACCCCAATTTTTAAGTTAGATATGTGTTCCACAACATTTCGAGATCATTTTCTTAAATTACCAGGAAATTGACATGGGTTTTAATTTTCAAGCCAAATTGTCCTATATGCCTTTAATGCCTACGACCACGTTGTGTTTGATTAAGATCTCAATTTGCATGTGACAGCTCATGTCAGCTCATGAGGTCCCCACCACAGAGCACGTGCATAATTGATGCAGCTGATTCATGACAGGTAGCGGGGAGGTAACTACCACTGCCTCCCCCGAGCAATTACAGAACAGACAGTTAATGCTACGATGTACCATTATCTCACTCCTGGTATCTTTGTCCCATAGGCTTAACATCGGTAACTCATTCTCCATGCCCCTATGAGTATTACAGTCCGTTCTCCATGGTCTATGGAGTCATATATGCAGTTTGTCATCCATTCTTTTCACTGTATGAAACCACCAGTTTATATATGTATACACCCGGCGTATACAGGTATGATTTTGCATATACAAGGTAGTCCTATTTTCCATTGTGTATACGCCTGATCTATAGATGTGTAAAATGTATACGACCAGCATATACATGTCCCACACACAATATTTCTATTCATATACGCTTTGCTGCAAATACAGCCATTACGCTGACGTATAGAAGAGAGAATGTGTCAATATACAGCAAATGGCGTATAAATGAATAAACGATGGCGTATAAATGAATAAACTGGTGGTTTTTGCACAGTATTTAGTCTGTACAGGGTGAGATAAACACAGAAAGTAACTTGTTTTCATTCTTCAAATCATTTAAATTCTACGCAATATTCACTTGCCTTTGCCTCGTGCATATCGTGAGACATGAAATTTATGGGGTTTATTCATGCGTAGTGGGGCAGGAATCCAGCAGTGTTCGGACGTACTTCGGAAGATGGCGTGGAGAGTCAATCCTCACTGTGTAGTGGTTCCAGGCAACGCCACACACGAGAGTGGCGCTTCGGAGGCCGGGATTACGTAACACTGGGTATATATACTCAGCGTTAGCAGTAGGTCGATAGGCTGTCCTCGTGCGTCTCTCCCTGAGAACGGACCCTTGGACCCTCATCTTTGCAGGCTGGTTCTCGTAACCTTCCTGGTGGTTAGGCGAGTCTTTTAGATTAGTCTTTCCAGCGTTACCCGGCACACCATGCTGGGGTACAGATCTTTCCGGGAAGTAAGTTGTTAATAAACATTACTGTTTATTAAACGCGAGAGTTGTGTTTTGTGTTTCTAAGTTTGTGCCAACCTACCGAAAACCGAACCAACCTACGTAGTTGTTCGTAGGGTGGGATCCTGCCAGGAACTAGCGTTCCGGAAAGGGGTCTTCCAACAGGCAGCGACCACCACACATGTATTTAAATGTTTCTTTTTTCTGTATGATGTCAGCACTGAATGCATCTTCTACAGAATCATTTATATAAAATATACAGCATATCTAGAGTCAAATGACCTAGAGTATTTATATAGAACTGCATCGATAATTGTATAAATAGACAATACTCCATGAGTTTGGATGGGCCACAAACGTCATTGATGCAAAGCCGAGTGACGATTACGGCCCATTCAAATATACAATTTGAGTGCAGTTCTGGATTTATATCACCCTTTTTATGACATTAAATATCATCAAAATTTCATAATGATTAGAATAGACTTAGCAAATCCATCTGACGTCATCTCAAATTCACTACTCCATGCCCGTGGCGTAGTATTGTCATTTTACGGTGGTGATCGTTGGGTATTTTTTGTCTAATGTTATTCCTATGGCTAAACTTGTACCAGGGGTGAGATAATGTGTTGTTCTCAACACTGTATTGTGTAGGTAATTGTCATGAGGTACAGTATCTAAAAATATCTTTGCAAATGTTTGCATTATGGATCATACAAGGAAAAACGCCTAATTGCTGGCGAATGTATGTTAATCCTTTTTTTCTCAACTGAGTACAAAAAAAAGGGAAATGACAACTTTGACCAAAGTTTGTTGGTTTCTTCTTTAGTCTGATGAATGACATCATATTATTATGCAATATATCAAACGTGTTAAAATAGGCAATCATTAGATTTATCTTGACACAATCTACCTATTAACCAGTATTACAAAAAAACAGAAAAAATCTAGATGCAGTGTCCATCTAAAATGGGGAAATAATTGGGTATTTTGTCTTTGTTTATTGTCCGTAGTGATATACCCTTTGATATGGCAATACCTGGGTATAATATGTTGGAGAAAAGTGGATGGATGATAGATATAACAAACAATGGTTTTGTGTACATGCGGCTCTATAAACCACTCGAGGTTGACGTCGATGACGCTCGTGTATTACTACGCGTCAACCCCACGTGGTTTACAGCCGCCTGTCTGCAAAACCATCGTTTGTTGTCTCTACGAATAAAGGCTTTGCCATTTCTACTTAGGTAACAAATAACGTGTCAACCACAGATTCACTGACTCTAGTTCAGTAAATCATATTATCCTACCCCTAATAAAAAACACCATAGGCTTAACATGGGATTTGTTTATGTCATGGGTTTGACATAAAGAGTTGTTTATGCCACTACTTTCTGATACTGAAAAAATATAGAAACAGGGTAGGATAAAATCTAGACGCCACTCGTTTGAGTTTGAGCTTATTTATGCCACTCATTTTGTCTTCGACTCGTGAAATTATGGAGCCAATAAAATGCGTGGCATAAATAAACTCAGACTCAAACTCGTGACGTCTCTTGATATTATACACGAACACTGGATCAAATGAAACCTTGAAGCGGGAAATTCCCATTTTACCAATTTATGAAATTTCATAACTTTACATCAGGTTTTTCAACCATGCGACATCACTTACATTTCGAACTGGCATTGTTGCTACTTCTGAATAGCCAGTGACTTTTTTTCTATTTTGATACAGGAAAGTTGGTTTTAGTGCAACATCAGCTAAAACATTATTCTTTTATGCTATTTTGGTATGAGGAATAACGTTTTATCCTTCCCCTGAAAAAGAACCGCCATAAACTTAACTTAGCCATATTTTATGTGGCATGCCATGATATAAATCGTGTTTAATGCCACTAGGGGCATGATAAAATTGACCAATAAGTGACCAGATTGTGAGCTACTACAAAATAAGTTCCGGTTGCACTTAAAACACCCATTCAAATGTTTGCTGTCATGATACAGAATATTTCGAGTGATTTATACAACAAGCCCGTGACATCAAATACTATTTTGATATGGAAAATAGATAAACTCTCAAAGAAATCCAGGTACAATCAAGTTCTTAGCCATTGTGCTGTTACTTGATCGATCATAAAAAGTTCACTCTCAAGTTCGCCAACAATTCATAGACCGCTTTAGTGTGATGTGCGGTAGCACTATACTGCCCGCCCGGTCTGACATCACGCTAATGCGGACTATGAATTCTTGACGAACTTTGGCCTTACTTTGCATTACGAATGCTTAGTAACAAGAATTATTTATGAATAAGGCCTATAGAAACGTCGTTATAACGCATTCATAACTGGATTTGGGCGAGTGTATACATATTTCTGAATATTCTTAACTCGTGGAGACAGTGTAGGATAAATACCAGACCGAGCTCGAATTAGCAGTGAAAGTATTTATATATTAAGAACGAGAGAACCACAGTATGCCACTCTTGCCGAGTCAGGATATGTATAGATGGTAATCGTCGGCCCTTTTATTAAGTTTAAACAATCTTAAACATAATCAAATATAATCATAATAATAATAATAAAAAAAATTACGTACAATGTGTCGGAGACCAATGAGCATAATGGCGGCCTCAGCATGTGAGTCCCGCGAAAGCATGTGAGTTATCATGTGACCTCATGAATATTCATCAAGCGGGTAGTCCTGTGTCTCGGGAAATATATATCTATATAATAATATCTCCAATATAATTAAACAAGCCATACAACTTCGGTCAGGTCTGTTTCTCACTGCACTTGACTAACGCCTCGCGTAGTTATACACGACCGGCCCGTCATGGCATAAACACTAACACTGTTAACTCTCGTTCAGTTTCTACTAATTATCTCACCCCTGGTACAAGCTCAGCCATAGAAATAACATTAGGAAAAAGTACTCAACAATCACCCCCGTAAAGTGACAATACTACGCCAGGGCCGTGGCATAGTGAATGTGAGATGACGTCATATGGATTTTCTAGGTACATTCGAACTATTCTGATATTCTGTCATAGAAGGGGGTGAGATAAATCCAAAACTGCGCCCAAATCCGCATTCTAATCATATAGTATTGTATAAATAAACAATATTCCAATCATTTGGTTGTGCCATAATCGTCACTCGACTTCGCCTCACTAACAATTCGGGCACATCCAAACAATCAGAGTATTGTCTATTTATATGATTCTTGATGCAGTTCTATATAATTACTTCTACCTGAACACAGCATGCATGCACGATGGAGTTTCATGGTACACTTACCCTAATAAAACATGGCACAAATTCTTTTTTTAACACGTTTATTGGTTCTTAGTTATTTTACATATAACTCCAAGACTTGGCTTGGCCGTTCTTCCGTCTCATCCCTTAACCCTTTAAGGACGGCCACCCATGGCAGAACTCCACACTTATGGACGGCTACTAGTGACAATGTACAGTTCTAGGGGACGGGGCCATTGTCCTCTGGACTCAAAATTCAAAGATTAATCACATGATATAGTTTGTTTTTCTTAATATTTTTATTTCTATTGTATAGAATTCAAAAATATGATGTTACACCTACATTCTGTGTAAATTTCAAGTACATTGTAAAAAATATGTCATTTTCAAAAACAATTTCATAGATATCCAGCAAATGATGCCTTAAGGCATCATCCGCCCCCGGCTGGTTGATACCTTAAGGCATCATCCGCCCTTAAATGGTTATTAGCACATTATAAACTCATTTCAGGGAGAAAATATACATGGCTGTCCTGAAACTTTGGGATTCAGAAAAAGAAATATCATGATCCTTAACTACAATGTATCATGTATAATCATTATGTATCGTGACCTTATATGGGAAATGAAGTTCAACTGATTACAATTATTAGTAATGTAGTTGAGAATAAAACCATGAGGCAGTCAAGTTGTCATGTAGGCATTTTATTATGAACCAACGTTTCGGACAAGGTTGTCCCTTATCAATTAAGGTGAACAATCTTTTTGATTATCATTGCCTCGGTGCGTAGTGAGTAGTTCGTGAGGGAAGGTCGCTAGATGTTTTAAAACAGTCTATAATAGACAGATGAGCTGGGAAATAACGCACCCTACTGGTACTAATTGATTAATGTAACTAGATTAACATTAGGTAGTAATTAGATTGGTAATTGAATTACATGGTAAATTGGGTCGGCGGCAAGATGGAACAATTTTTCTACTCGTACACGTACGAGATTCAATGTTCTGGTTGGGTGGCTGACATTTACTTCTTCAGGGACCTGTTTCACTAGTTTCATGACATGTCTGTGACACCATACTGACAGATTGGGTTGTCTGGTTTTGTGACAACACAAGTAGATGCCCTTAGGAAAAGACAGACCCCAAACATAGGAATTAGACAAATCTACATATCATGGACCTGTTTCACTAGTTCTGTGACAAAAGTGTTAGACAGACATGAAAAGCGGACACACCATCTAGACCCCATCTAGACATGTCACGCCTTTTAGACATGTCACGAAACTAGTGAAACAGGTCCCTGTTTCACTAGTTTCGTGGCATGTCTAGATAGCGTCTAAAGGGTGTGTACGGTTTCATAAAAACTAGACATTAGACTTTGTTTTGTCCGTTCTTGCTTGCACTGTTGGTACCGCTTTTCATATCTTTCATAGAGATGTAACTTGTTTAGTACAGCTCTATGATATCTGTCTAATTCTTTTTTTTTTTTACAAAACTAGTGAAACAAGTCCATGACGTGTAGATTTGTCTAATTCTTATGTTGGGGGTATGTCTTTTTCTAAAGGCAGCTACTTGTGTTGTCACAAAACTAGATAATCCCAATGTCTGTATGGTGTCACAGACATGTCACGAAACTAGTGAAACAGGTCCCTGTTGCCGTTTTATGATACAATCATTCTTTAGTATTAAATTTTCATGAAGTACGGCCGTTTGCCATATGCATGCCTTGACAAGATAATATCTCATGCCCCAAGGTTACCTTAAGTCCCGGCGTCCACCTACTACGATATGCCTCTGATATAGTCTACGATGCACCTCCCGATAAAAAGATCAAAATCGCGTCGGAAGGTTACCTTTAATATCGGGGCAGTTGACCACGTTTCTGTGATTAGGCACTGAAAAAAATCCCATACATGTGTGGTGGATTGGCAAGTCTAGACATATCTACTATTTTGCACCTTCCCAATATGTCTCTGATATGTGTTTTTGTTTGTATCGGTGCCATATCGGTAGGTTGAAATTTCTATCGTAGTAGGTGGACGCCAGGCCTAACTGTGTATGTCGGGCTTTGTTTGAGTATGTCAGGGTAGTTTTTGGTGGAGGGGCACTTCACACATGGTAACAGTTTATTTTAGATTTATTCAGACAAGGCCCGGAATTCCATGACGAAAGCTGACATTTCCAGTTAACCTTGATTACTCTATATACGCATGACCTATATAATATATATACGCAACCTTTTGCTCATCAACGTAAAATATACCGTCAAAATACGGAACACTGTTCCGTAGGTGTCGACCAAAACATTAGTTGTTACGCCAAATTAAGCTAACAAAAAATTAGAATAAAACAACACCTCACAAGAAGTTGTAGGCACCTACAAGCTACAAACTCGAATATGATTTACGAAATATAAATTGTCATCTCTTTTTTTAACTTGTACAGCATATTCAGGTTGTTCTATATAATTACTCTCTTTAATCTCAGGCAGACAATATCAATGTTCTAACAAAGGACTGCACATTGCGCGGTCAGAAAGGCATACTGCTCGATCTCTCAGGATCTAGCTATCTGGGAAATACATACTGCTCCTAGGGGTACAGTTATTATACACAGATTGCAATGTACGCCGTGAATCTTTATACCGGTAGCTCTGGCTACTGACAGACTGCATGCTTTGAGCCTTAAGGCCCGTTTCCATTGGCCGATTTCCCGTCACCGATCTGCAGTCAGGAATCACCGACGGTCTTTTGACATTGTGGACCCAATATCGGTCAATGGAAACAACCAAATTAGTGAAGTGCCCCACAACTTTTTCTGCTTAGAGTATGCAATGTGGCACCACCTACCACTGAGTGAAAGCTTGGTCACTGAGTGAAATCTACTACCCTCAGCGATTTTTCTATACTGAGACACAGTCAGTGGTACCACCAACAGACTTTCTGTGTAACTCAAAAAATTTAAGCAATCTTCGTCAGCCAATGGAAACAGGCCTTTACCTGCACGCTTTGGCCAACACTGCACGAAAACCACCATTTTACATATATATACGCCATCGCGATAACGCACGTATCGGCTGTATCGTGGCTTGTTTATACTTGTATACACCTCTTATACGCGTCTGCGTTTCGGGCATCTATGAGACAGTTTCCATATGTAGACGCACGCGACTTGGCTGTCTTTCACGCCTGGCGTATTTAGGATAAAACATCCTCTGCGTGACGACCCGCGGCCCGCCCCGTCCTGTGGGTGTTGGTAGAGGATACACCAACACTGACCCGCCACCCGCAACCTCCCCCCCCCCCCCCCTACCGCCCCCCCCACCACCACCACCCCACGCCACCCCCAGCCAGCCTCAGTGAGAAGTCCTCCACCCCCAGCACCCGCTGCTGCTGTGGATTATCTGTGTGTTGTTTTAGCACTTTAGGCGGGAGCTCTCTGTGAAGCCCTGTTCCCCTATTGTCTCTGGGCAGGCGGGTGCATGGCTGTGTGCAGACGGGTGTCAAAGCAGCGGGTGTCAAAGCGGCAGGTGTCAAAGCCGCTTTGTGTGGAGGCACTTGGGGTGGTAGGTTGATAATTGACCAGAACTTGTGTTATATATACAGCACCCAAGGTATGACTTCAGAAGAGTGGTGTTTTAAAAAACCTTAAAAACATAAAAAAAACGTTTTAAAAAACAAAAAACGCATGGTTTATTATATGTATTTACTGAAAAGATAATAAATAGGATTTTAGAACAATTTTATAATCAAAATTGAAAATATAACTTTGTATTTTCCATAAACCAAGGACTTAATGACTAATGGCAAATGAAATATGCTACCACTGATGTCCCAAGTGGCAGAGGTCGGAATTATTGGAGAGTGGCGTAAATAAACAGAATCAGGCGTATATATGACGTATATAAGACCGCGCCATGGACACGTATATACGCCACTAGATAAGGCGTCTACGAGACGTCTAATAGGTTGAACTTCTAGACGCAAAATCCTTGTTAGACGCGTTTCGTATACATATGTAAAATAGTGGTTTTCGTGCAGTGCAAGAAGCCGACAACACAGGTCAAGGCGGAAGATTTAGAAGTGGCGGACCCCTTCACTGTGTGAGTTCCGAGGCGTCGTGCAGAAACCATGGAACGAGTTACTGTACTATTTGTTGTTTCGGAGAAATTCGTCCTGAACTCGCTCTAAAGTGCACGTTCAGCACGACTCTCTCTGGATCAACTCATAAATCTAGCCCGCATTGTCACCATGACCATGGTTTCACATAGTACTACCATAGATCGGGATTGCTAGAATCCCCGTGATGCATTACCGTGCTAATATGTGGCAATAGAGCGCCATAAAGGTAGTCTTTCCCAAGTCTATAAATTATGGACAATATTAAGAGATGAGATTAGGTTGCAACATGTGGACATCCCCTAAAGCCTGACAGTTCCAGGAATCTGGGGTTCGTTTGATAATCTAGGCCCTTTTCTGTACGTCATAGAGATCCAGGGACGATGTGGGTCAACTTTATTCAACAATTACAGACGACCTAGTGGACATCTAAGACTGTCTAAGCGAACTATAATCAAACAATAACCCTTCACTGCACGAAAACCACCATTTTATTCATATATACGCCATCGCGGAAGTGCATGTATTGGCTGAATATTGACTTGTTTTCATATATATACGCCCAGGGTTTGTATACGGACGCGTCTTGGCTGTATTTCACACCCAGTGTATATGAGAGGAAATATCCTCTTCCCCCGCTGCCTCCCGCCCGTTTGTGTTGGTAGAAGTAAAGGTGTCCTCAGTAGGAAGCCCCTCCCCCACCACCCCCCGCCACCTCCTGCCAGCTCTCAGTGAAGCCCTCTTCACTGAACGCTTACATGTATATCCGCCTACAGATGAGGCGTATACACGGGGAACAGGACGACCTTATATACGCAAATGTCATACTTATATTCGCCGGGCGCATCCATACGTAAAATGGTGGTTTTCGTGCAGTGCTTGTACGAGGTACAGAGAAGGGTCTTCATGTTTCATGTCAGAGGGCAACCTGCGCCCATGTGTCCAGACTGGGAACTAGAGTAAGTGATGATAAGGGTAAATTTGTTTATATGCCATTCACTACATAGCTGTCTTACAGTCAACATCAAGACAGGGAGGGAGCTACTACAAGATTGCGACTGTCCTAATGCAGTCATGTTTGTACTAATAAATACAGGCAATTTAGATGACTTAATCTCTTTGCATAGAAACCAATATAATTGGTCATGATAGGGATTTATTACCCACCCATTCCGGAGTCTCCATAGGAAATGTATAGAGCACCTGGAATTAGCTAGCCGGAGATTCTGGCATGTCAGAATCTCCTGCAGGAGATTCCGGAAACATAGTCCTGTCCATATTGAGGTTGAATCATCATGAACTTCGAAATAAGTTTCTTGAATGTTCATTTAATGCTAGCTCTTTAGAATCAATCATAATAATCTGATTTACCATCAGAAATCACTGTCATAACACACTTTGCATACTAAAAGTACATGTTAATGGCAAACTATATTATTGGTGTAAGTCTACATTGAATTACTGCCACACTTGACAGTGCTGTGATGTCTGGAACTAAATGGTGTACAGAAACTTTTTAATTGTAATAGATTTGTTATTAATCTTGTAGGTGGGTAATAAACACAACAACGACTGGTTTTGTAGACCAGTAGTTGACGACATAATATCGTCTCTAATCGCTCGGATATTACTACGCGTCAACTACTCTGAGATTACGGCCACTCGTGCACAAAACCAGTCATTATTGTGTATGTATAGACTGGAACTTTACAATAGGATCCTGGGGCTGAAGCCAGTCTAATATAAAGGCTATGGGATACCAGGTGTAATAAAGGGCCCGCTGTATCCTTAATTGGAGTGAGCAGCTCGGTGAGCAGTTCAATGAGCAGTTCAACGAGCCGTGCTGATATTCTGCCGGCCATATATAGAGTGAGTTATACCTCCGCTGCCGCCAGTAAGGACGGGGTCAGCACGCGCGGCAACATGCATGCACGTGCATCTCTCTGTAGAATCACACATCGAACAAAAGGTGAGGAACCTTATCATGTTTTAAGGGTGTGCTCCACCAGGCCGATTTCTCACCCGATCAATTGTTCCTGGGCCCTGTAGAGGAAGCTCACATATTGTAATTGATTTAACTCTGATGATAATAGTTAATAAATAGTAATGAATGACCATTTTCAAAGATTTGAGAAATTCTAGGGCATCCGATAATGATCGGCGATTGTCTGGCTACAGAATCGGGTACCGTCGGGCTACTGGAACACCCCCTTTAATGGGTGACCTTACATCATTTGCAGTAAATTTCACGTCACTTAGGCTTGAGTTGACACTTTGCTTTATGAGGAAGATCTACATAATTATCCTACCCCTAATATAGAGTACCATAGGCTTAACATTGAGTTTCCGTATGCAACGCTGACTGAGTCGGTCACTTTGTCGCAGCCAAATTGTGGACAATTGTTAATTGGCATTTAATTACTAGAGGGCGACACCGAAAATATTCACGAGGCAATTCATTGAATATTCATGAGAACGCGGCAAACACCGCGCATCTGTTTTTCAGAGGCAATCAAAAGGCGCAGTATATAGGCCCCTGGATATCGCCTTGACTCAGCACTTTTTCTCAAACCTACTCACACACAACGATTCCCCACCCACGATCCCATATCAACAATGATTATGAAAGTTGATTGTATCTGTATAAGAGCCGGCCCCCACCTACCACGATGGTCTACGACATACTTCCCGATAGCTACGATTTGAAATGCCCAAATCGCGACCTATCTGGAGGTCTCCGATAGTTTCAAATCGTGGACATGTTTTGAAATCGTAGAGCGTAGAAATGCCTTGGGAGGACCAAAAACATAAACCATGGTCACGATTGGCTCACGATTCAATCGATGATTCACTTTAGATCTCATGCATGATTTTAATATTGATATATACTATAATTTTGGAAATATTGAATGAATCCGAATAATTTTCTACAGATACCTACGATATATTATGACATTATTTTCAAACACTAAAACAATCGAATTGATGTAATATAACTGTGGTAGAATAACAATTCCGATATAAAACTATTATTTTCAGACACTTAGACTTCATCAAATAATATCATATTTACAGCGATTATACATCTACATGCGCCCTACCTATTTCCAGAATTACATAACTATTCACCAATTATTCCATCCACAAGAGATATTTTCCTGTTAAATTACTTCCAATAGGCTACGACAGCCTACGAAATTTCCAACATGTTGCAAGTTATCATGACC
Source organism: Alentia gelatinosa (assembly GCA_950022655.1). Taxonomy (NCBI): domain Eukaryota; kingdom Metazoa; phylum Annelida; class Polychaeta; order Phyllodocida; family Polynoidae; genus Alentia; species Alentia gelatinosa. The sequence goes on along the minus strand of OX465588.1, from coordinate 6,800,687 downwards.
TCTACGATTGGCGTTTTCTATCGCAGCCTATCGTGGGGTATCGTAGAGTGAATCGCAGAAACCTGTTCCACCTACCACGATTTAAGCTTAACTCGCGATAGAATCGGAATGGTGTCGGGAAGGCCATCGTAAGGCCAATCGGGAGCAGAATCGTGGTAGGTGGGGGCCGGCTCTAACTTGATATGTAATAACATGTACATTTTATAAATCCGTGTAAGCGGTATGTGATAAGAGACATATAAAATATAATAAAAGTTTCTTTTACTGCAAACAATATTTGTGTCCACTCGTTAATTATGTAACCCCTCGCTCGACCCGCACACTGATAAAATCGGTGTATGTTCCACTAATCGCTTGGGGAGGGCAAAAACCAAAGAAACCGAGTGTTCACTAATCGCTGAGTAGCCTTGCCTAGCTGTCCTACATCTACCGACTCCGTTAGGATGGCTCGCCTGAGACAAATTACCCTCTGTTCGTCGCTGACAAACATACATAAATGTTTCGAAATCGGTAGAAGGGCATTGGGCTTTAGGCCTATCAATTTCGAGCTGAGTGTTGGTAAAGCGATATGTATGGAAGGCATGTCTTTTTGGTCAAATATAGGCGTCAGTATTGACATAAAACAAGGTTCAAAATATCACATTATCTGTGATAGCCAGTATCTTTTTCTAATTCATGTATCATTCCAGGTCATTGAACACATTGTGGGATATCCCATCAACGTATCATTTTTAGTTTGATAACCCAACAGGAAAGAGTAGAATGTTCATCAATACCTCCCTGAAGCACACGAATGAGACCATGTTTTAACTGTGAATTATTAGGTTACATTCCTGCCGCCGATGATGAGGATTAGAATGCTGCTGTTCTGCGTATTACTTATTACAGGTAAGAGAAACGTATCCATGGACGTATTTCAGGTTAAATTACGATAACGGTGATGTAAATTCTATATTTCCCTTATAAGTACATCTCGAATCAGGGTAGTCACAAAAACAATATGTATGGGGCAATTTCTCGAAAATAAAAACTAAAGACATATTTCTTTTGCAAAAATCTCTCTTTACATGTGCCAAACTTCATTTTACTGAAAATTACCATTCGGGCTCATAGGATTTTTCCCGCTATTTATGAACTATATAAAAAAACAAGAACGGTGAAAGTTTGAGGAAAATGACATGGGTTTTACTATGTGAAAAGCAACCCTTTAGAATGTGTACATATTCAATCATAATATTAATCTCTAAATCAAAAACTAGCACGGTGATCCCCATATTTTAAGTTAGGAATATGTTCTACAACACTTCACCATACCAGATCACCATAGTAAATTTTCAGGAAAATAACATGGGTCTTATCTTTTAGGGCAAATTTTTTTTTTTTTTTTATTTCGGTCAACTTTGTGTTCGATGATACATACATCGTTCTTCCGCGAAGATTTGTCTGATATGTCTTTGACGTGACCTTGGGTTCCTTGTACTTACAGGTGTCAAGGCCGTACACAGTCTTTGTGACGGGGTTGAGGTGAATGGAACTTGTTACACAGAGGACTTTACAGACAGGACATTTACTGATGCCAGGAAATCATGTCAGACTCGCGGTGGAGACCTAGCAATATTGGCAAACTCGAGTCTCGCTCAGCAAATTGCAGAAACCTTTACATCAAAGTGAATATAAACACTTTTACCCTAGTCAACAATCTGTTGTTAACCCATTCCCTGCAGCACCCAGTTCCCCTGCTCAGCATTACACGGCAGGCATTGCCTCCCCAAACGACCCTGCTATAGCAGGCACCTTTTTGGGGAAATAGCATGTCATGTGATGTGTCATGTGATTTAGATAATTTACCTTGGTGACTGATCATATTCTATCATACCAAATCAAAAGTCAATATGGCTCTTATACATTGTCAAAATTTCTTTTAATTTAATCTTTTTTTGTGGATTGAATTTTGTATATAGGTATCAATGATGCCTCTAAGATGCCTAGAGGTATCTTCCTGCCATAGCTGAGGGAATGCCTGAAGGCATCTTCCTGCCGTATAGCCAGGGAAATGCCTGGAGACATCTTCCTGCCATAGCCAGGGTAATGCCTGGAGGCATCTTCCTGCTGTTAAAGGGTTAAGTTGAATGTTTCTATACATATGCACTCTAAATGTGTCTAATTAATCCCCGTTAGAGCCTCTTTTCCAAAATAATAGTCTAGAAATAACTTATGTGGAAATCAATTAATCGAGCATGAACTTTTGGCAAACTCTAGTATTTTGCTTTGCTAGCAAAAGTATGCTACACAACTAACTAATGGACCAAATAGGAGTGACTTTGTACCTCTATGGGTCCGATGATGTCGGAAGTACAAAGTAAAGGACACATTTTATACAGGGAACCGGCAGAGATATAACGAGACATATAAAGCCATGCATGGATATAATTAGCTATATGAACACGTATCCTAAATGCGTTCCATGAAACCGAATACAGAGTCTCCATACTAAGCCTATGAAGCTTACAGATCGCTACTGAGTAGAATACGGACCTCCGGAATCTCCGAATACGGCTTTTTCGGCCACCTGACGGGCATTATAGGAACTAATTTATATAAACAATGCACGGCGCTTGTATCAAATTTACAAGATTTTCTTTCTGATAAATTAAATAATGACTCGAAAGCTGAGTAATAAATTCAACATTACCATGATTTCCAGTGCAGTTTTTACTGCGCAATTCCCATACTGCAATCCTTATAAAATCTTCATGTTTCTAAAGCACTAGCTGATATAAGTATACTTCTATATGTGTGCTTTGGTTTATGTTGTGTGCCCAATCACTATATTGGAGGTCAAGTCTCAAGGAATAGCCGAAGATCATAGGGAGCCAAAGTGAACCCGCTGCAACCACAGATAGCCGGTCACAAAATACTATTTCCGGGTATAGGCGCTCAGTACTTTGACTATGTAGGTTCGAGATTATATGCGTCATTCTCCGATCTTTTAGATCCAAATTTTTAATAAACTTAACAACTGTCATCGTAGTTTTGAAACAAAGTTATTCAGAGACGATAGTTATAAACTTCACTTCAAAAGTAACAAACAAGACCAAAGACATAAGTCTAGCCTCAAACGCCCATAGCTTTAGCTCTAAGCCTCTTTTTTACTGACCACCGGAAATAGTGTTTTGTAGGTGGGTATCTGTGGTTTCAGCGTGTTCACTTTGGCTCCCCATTGGTTATGCCATCTGTTTTGTAATCGTTGACTCAGGGGGTCATTGGATAATAATTCTACGATAAAGAAAGAATTGTACAAGTCTCGTTGGTGCCAAAACACAGCATGAATAAATATGTGCTCAGCATGTCTTGACGATACGAGAAACTAATAATCACAGCATAAAAAAATCATTCATTTTGAAAATGTCATCCATTTGGTGTCCATTCGCCATCCCAGAAGACATGTGTCGAAGCCGATGTCAAACTCATTTTTCATGCACTAAATCTTTTTCAAATTGAATTATATGTATAACAGATAATTTTTTATACATATGATACATGTTTACCAAATTTCATCGTTTTTAAATAAGGGTTAACCCATTTGTGAGAAACATTTTTCCATTCAAACTGACAGACAGGAGCTGCACCACTCAGCCAGCTTTTCTCATAAATACCCCTGCATCGCTCGATGTTTTTTTTAATTTTTTTTTTTTAATTTGATTCATATAAATAACGATATACAATTCGCCACATCGAGTAGCGTTCTTCCATTGAATACCTAATACATTACAGACATCACATAAAACACACATACATTAACAGTCATTCCATTTACCAAAGAGAAATAACCCAACCCTTTTTAAGTTCCCTCCCATAATAACAGACACACCATTCTTGTATTGGTAGTTCGTAACAAACGATGTTCATATGCAACCCTCACATAGCCAACCGATCTAACAATCGGGTTGTAGTCTATAGTTACAATTATCCTGCGTCCTATTTTAGTCACCTCTCCATGTTTTTTACACACACCCACATAACTGTCCAACACAAATGGTCGAATTATCAGCTCTATAGTCTTAGTCAACATTCTCCACATGCAGATCTACCAATCTATCACGTAAATATTCACAAGGAAAATTAATATAAATTTATGTAGTTTGTACTAGTCCCTACCCACTAACCACTCTTTAGTTTTAATTTTTTTTTAAATCATCCGGTCCTATTTTTTTGTATGTCACTAGGTAAATTATCCCATAACTTCTTTCCTTTACTTAATGGCGAGATCTGGTACTTTACAGTATTTATTTGTTTTATTTTTAGTTTTATATGTTCATTACTCCTTAGATCTTTATTTTTTACTTCAAAAATATGAACTGAGTCCTTTATCCACCACTTGATCAACATGAGGGTCTCTAAATCCCTTATTGCATTTAAAGATCTCATCCTACATGAGTATAATAATTCACTTATATCTCTTATATTTGCCCCGCATATTATAATATTCTTAATACTTTATTTTAAAGTATTTGCAAACCAGTAAGACAGTGTTGGTAAATACTTCCATACTCTAAGAGAGGCAATAACATGTGTTTCATAATCATTATGCTCTGATCCTTGTTTAACTTGTATCTGATTTTTCTGAACTTGAACAATTTCCCACAGAACTCATCGCATATTTTATCATATTGTTTGTCAAAACTTAGTTTATTATCCACGATCAATCCTAAGTATTCATAATTATCTACACAAGTCAGTATGTGTATCTGCATTTATATAGAAAGTGTACCGAATAATATGAAGAGATGTCACGAGTTTCAGTCTGAGTTTATTTATGTCACGCATTTTGTTTGCTCTGTAATTTCACCAGTCGCAGACGAGTGACATTACGAAACCAACAAAATGAGTGACATAAATAAACTCAAACTCAAACGAGTGGCGTCTAGATTTTATCCTACCCCATTTCCACATTTCTTCAGCATTAGAAAGTAGTGAAATAAACAACACTTTATGTCACACCCGTGACATAAAGAAATACCATGTTAAGCCTATGGAGCTTTTTATTAGGGGTAGGATTATAATGCTGAGGTCAACGACTGATTTCATGCTACCGAGAATGGAAAAGATAATCTCTTTTGATATATGTATGGAATATCATCATCCTCATTGTCATTTCACCTACCTTCTTTATTGTATTATTATTATTACTATTACTATCCAATTACTAGGTGGATTAATAAGTGAATCTGTTTGTTGTGAGCTGCTTGTACCTTATGCACGGTGGAAGATCTCACCTCGGTGAGAACCGTTGTCAAAAAAAAAAGGGAAAAAAAAGAAGAAAAAAAAGATATGCGTATTGCCCAGCCTCATGGGTAACAAAATAATATTGAACGGACCCATGGTTGTCTAATTTACATGAGAATCTTAATCCTGCAGGTCTGCCAAAGGCTCCCAGACAAATTTCTGGGTCGGTCTCACATACAAGCCTGAGGACTCCGGATTCCACTGGTTGGACGGTTCTTCGTGGGCTCTGGCCAAGGAAATCAAATTTGAGCAAAATATGAGCTGCATGGTGATGGTTACATGGAAGACCAGCGGGGATAATGTATACATCAGATGGGAAACGAGAGACTGTAATAATTCACTTCATGCATCATTGTGTCAGACGCCATCAGGTAAATACACGGATCGTTGTCTATGTACCCTTTAGGCCCGGCGTCCACCTACTACAATAGAATCGTAGACCTCCCGATATGGCACCGATACAAAATGTCAAAATCGGTGCCATATCGGGAAGGTGCAAAATAGTAGACATATGTCTAGACATGCCAATCCACCACACATTGTATGGGTTTTTATCGGTGTCTAATCGCAGAAACGTGGTCAACTGCCCCGATATTAGGTAACCTTCCGACGCGATTTTGATTTTTTATCGGGAGGTGCATCATAGACCATATGGGAGCCATATCGTAATAGGTGGACGCCAGGCCTTACCCTGCTTCGTAAAGACAAATGCGGGTAGGTATCGCAATGCCCCCTATATCTATACTCAGAAGTGAATTTTCAGCGGGTGCTGCCATGTGATTTCATGAAAATATTGCATTTTACCATAGACACCAATACTGAGGCCCGGCGTCCACCTACTACGATAGAATCGTAGACCTCCCATTATGGCACCGATACAAAATGTCAAAATCTGTGCCATATCGGGAAGGTACAAAATCGTAGACATATGTCTAGACAAGCCAATCCACCCTGCGTTGTATGGGGTTTTTATTGGTGTCTAATCGCAGAAACGTGGTCAACTGCCCCGATATCAGGTAACCTTCCGACGTGATTTTAATTTTTTATCGGGAGGTGCATCGTAGACCATATCGGTGCCATATCGTAGTAGGTGGACGCCGGGCCTTAAGCAATTAGCTTCTCCAGATGGCCTTCCCATAGATGTTAGTATGGTGACGTAGCATTTTTTTTAGCATTTCTCATTTGTATATTTTCCCAACTATCAGAATCCAGAATTATTTGAAGATAGCAATAGAACATCAGTGTCATCTAGCCCCGAAGTCAAAATATTGCAGTTTCTCATAGACACCAATAGTTAAACACTTATCTTTTCAGATGGCCTTCCCATAGAAACTAGCATGGTGACATGCCTTCTTTATTGCATTTTCTATTTGGCAATATGTAAAACTTATATTATCCAGAGTTCTTTGCAGAATCAATAGAATTTAGAAATCACCCAAGTGCCAGCATATTTATCTCACCCCTGGAATAAATGTCCATAGGCTTAACATGAGGATCTCGTTCTCCATGCCCCTTCAAGTATTGCAGTCTGTTCTCCATGGTCTATATCCTATTTGTTGCCCATTGTTTTAGTGTGTACAGGGGTCAGATAAATACAGAAAGCAACTCGTTTTGGTCAAAGAAGTCATTCTCCAACTCGTTTGAATGCTATGTGATATTCACTCGGCTATCGCTTGTTCATATCACTCCGCATCAAACTCGTGGAGAACGACGATTTTGACCAAAACTTGTTGGTTTCTTCTTTAGTCTTTAACCCGTTACAGGCGGGGGTCTGTGACAGACCCATGTTGGTTGGGACGGGTACCAGGGACAGGTATAATGCTAAGAGGCGAGCCTAATATAGTTTAAAACCAGATTCAAATAATTGATCACGTGATTTGACACTTCAACCTTAACATAGCCATTTGTTTTACCTAGGATTATTAAAAACGATATCATGGGTATATTCTCTGAAAGTTTCATGTTTATTGATCCATTATTTCTTGATAAAACGATGATATCATAAATATTGTAAATGATGCCTCAAGGCATCATTCGCCCTAGCTGGGGAATGTCTCAAGGCATCATTCGCCCTGAATTGTTTAAACCGTATTTGATACAAAGAAATCATACATAAAAGAGATAAAGACATTCTAATTCAACTAATTAATTTTGTATGGCCATCAGGGAAAATGTCTTAGTGTCCACAGAGCACAAGCTTCATAAACGTATTGGTTTATGAATTGCTCATAAAACACAATTTGTAATAAGCTCGATGATCTACAAACCATTAATATCAATTATATTGTGATGTCTCTTCAAATGTTACCTATTTAGCCATTGTAAGATATGAATCCGTTTTCACCCAAGGATAATGGAAAATATCTTTAAGCACAAATTTTTGACTTGAAATATTTGATAACATGACTATTGTCTTTGTGTGCAAATTAGAATTGAGAGTGCTATATCCTTTGGGCCAAACCATTTGGTAAGCACATGAGATGAGGAGGATTCAGATCATCTATAGAACTGTAGAACTATAGAACTGTCCCAAGGTGTTGTTATTACTATGTAAGGTGGTAAGGGTGAAGGTCGTGGTTTGCTCTGAATGCAGTTATTGGCTGCTGGGTCAATCCACGCCTTCTATATTCCTTATATGGCAGTGAAGGCATATTTGTACCTCAAGGGTTATCATATGATAATATTTAAGTGTGTTCTCTAATACAGTATTAGCCGTCCATAAGGTCGTCCATAAATGTTGGAAAAAGTTGGCCCACATCGTCGCTGGGTCTCTATGGCATCCGGGAAAGGATTTACATATGCGATCCCAGATTATTAAACGGGCCCCTGATAAACTTGTTTTCAGAGGCAAGTTCTTCACCCACAAAGAAAAACACAAGTACGTGCTACGAGTTTCACACCGAATCCATGACCTACTTAGCAGCAGTTCAAATCTGTCAACTACGAGGAAGTCTCGTGGTCATTGAAGACATGACAGAGAATAAAATTGTCCAAGAAAAGGCGTAAGTCAACTATTTTACGCAATATTGCTAATTTTCTCATATATGTAATGACTTTTTTTCAATTTATTTCACTCAGACTTTTTCATACAGTTTAGAGAATACATTGTAAATGTCAGCAATTCTTCAGCAAATTCATAAAATACAGGCAATAGAACTAATTCATTGCATAATTAGTAGAAACTGAACGAGAGTTAGACTTGTCAGTGTTTATGCCACGACGGGAAGGTCGTGTATTACTACGCGAAGCGTTAACTGAGCATAGTGAGGGACAGACCTGACCAGGGGGCAGTTTCATAATCTAGGATCGTTCATGAAGACCCTTTTCTGTACCTCGCACAATGGTTATGTCTAATAATATTTAAGTCTGATGACTAAGACAGCATTGGCCGTCCATAAGGTCGTCCATAGGTGTTGAATGAAATTGACGCGCCTTGTCCCTGGGTCTCTATGGCGTACAGAAAAGGTCTACTTGTACGATCCTGGGTTATGAAACTGCCCCCAGGCTGAGTGGCATAGACACTGACGAGTCTAACTTGAGTTCGGTTTCATATTTATCCTACCCAATCTCTACGCTTTTGGATTACTAAAATATGAATATCGATTGATCGACCAACCAAAGTCCAACCGGAACTTTTACGGAGCAGCTCACAATCTGGTCGCTGATAGGTTTATTTTTTGTATGCACCTAGAGACATTAATCGCACTTTATGTCATGGCATGCCACATAAAATTTACCTATGTTATGCCTATGGACCGTTTTTATTAGGGGTAGGATAATATCAAGAGATGTCACAAGTTTGAGTCTGAGTTTATTTATGCCACGCATTTTGTTGGCTCCATAATTTCATGAGTCGAAGACGAGTGACATTACGGAGCCAACAAAATAAGTGGCATGAATAAGCTCAAACTCAAACGAGTGGCGTCTAGATTTTATCCTACCCCGTTTCCATATTTTTTCAGTATCAGAAAGTAGTGGCATAAACAACATTTTATGTCACACCCGTGACATAAATAAATCACATGTTAAGCCTATGACGTTTTTTATTAGGGTTAGGATAAAAGTGAATATATTCTCTTTTTTCTCACAGAGGAGGACACTATACGTACATTGGAGCCACTTACGAGCAGGAGGATTCTATCTACACATGGCCGAATGGTATGTCACAATATGCAATAAGATGAGAAAACACAGGAGCCCATAGTTTTTTTAGTTTTTTTTTAAAAAGCCTTTATTGCATTCGACTTGTACAATCGTTTTTCCATGCAAAATAGACAATGAAATAACATAACTCAATGATATTTACAATATGTAGGTGAATATACAATGGCATTTTACATAATGTTAGGGGGCCCGCCCACCTATAGTACGACAGGCTACGACTGCCTACGATTAAGTCTGCGTGTCACCGACAGTGTCGGCGACACGCGGCGCTGTCGTAGACTTAATCGTAGGCCGTCGTAGTAGGTGGGAGGCTTTATTGCGGCGACAACCTGCCGCGCTCTGCGATTAACCTTCCGACGGCCTACGACGGGCTACGACGGCCAACACATATGTTTGAATTTCGTAGACCCTCGACGATTAACGTTTTTTTGTTGTAGAGCGTCGTAGTCACATGAACCGCTAATTAGCAATATGTATTCCCTATATAGTGTATATACATGTAATACAACGAGATAAGCGATGCATACATTTATCTTATCTATACTCTGTCAAGTTCCGATCCAGTGCTGGCTATTCCAGGACGACACTCCACTTAACTCAGTAATTTCTTCATGACTACGTTTTTGAAATTTGATTTTTAGCTTGTATCCTGTATATCTTTTTATAATGAATTCCACAACATTATTCCAAGTAAATGCTCGACTTTCTAAACTTTTCCTTTTTCGGTCTCGGAAGATAGTTAGTTCGTAGTTCTTTTGACTTAAATATATTACCCTTCGCCTGTGGCATCTGGCCAAATTTTTGAGTCAGGTGACCAAGAATGACATCCCTACAGGGTCAGTAACTACGTTTCCCTATTTTTATACACCTCCTTATCGTTTTAAAATGCAATTTATTATCCACCTAATACAAAGTGCCCATAGAAAACACATAGGCAGCGTGTATGGACATACCCGGCGCATGCAGATATGTTGTATGCTCCGGGTGGCGCATACGGAAAGATAGTGCGTATTGAAAAATAATGCATAATAAATACAATATAGACTGGTTTCAGATAAAAGCGTTTGTATGCTCCTCAGAGTTGACTGAACGCAATATCCTTGCATATACTCGGATATTACTACGCGTCAACTCCTCGGAGGATACGGCTGTTTGTATCTGAAACAGTTAATATTGTGTATTTATTAACTTTTCTAATCTGTGATTCAAACTCTGTTTGCTGTAAAAATTGGATGCGGTTTAATAACGATAGTTTTACCACTATATTGGGAGCTTATTTCAAGGGGAAATCTCTCTCACATGTTTACTTGACAGAATGTTATGAAATTTCCGTAGCATCTACAATTTATAAAGACAGAATGTTACTGTAAATATATTTTTATTCGGTTCAATTTAATGATACGAAATTAATAGTTTTAGATAATAACTATGATGCTACCAGATTTATGTATCAAAAAAGTCTGAAAAATGATATAGTATTGTGTTGCAAATACTGGTAAAAACACCATTTGTATTCATGCAGTATTTTCTGATCTATAAAATATTTTAATATCGGTAATATTGCCCGCGATATTGCAGATTTTGCCTGAAAATTATTAGATATCTTGGATACATCTTAGGTGTGTGAAATGACGAGATTTTACGGTGAATTTCTCCTTCCTATCAAGATAAAGTCTCAGGAGGTCTAACGGAAAATGAATGTCAATCACAGGAGACTTTGTACCTATAATTTTGTCTGCCTTTGATGCCTAAATTATTCAACAAACCCCTGCAACCAGCTGTAGCATTGTCTAACACTCCCTCAAGGTGTTCCCTTATTCTCTCCTTTTTATTACCGGTAGATTTTATATCATGTGAAATACGTTCTCAGCCTTTGTGGGGCCCCTTTGGCCTTAAATCTGTTTTCTACCTCTCAAGGCTTAAATGTAAGATACCCCAGGCGTTATAAAGTTTTACTGACAATTCTGTATGAACAATTAAAGAATTAACAGGGTGAAATATGAACGAGAGGTTCTAACTTCCATAGGCCTCAGGCAGTCGAGAAAAAAGTGAGGGTTTCATTGGAACAGGGACCCGTTTGATAATTTAGGATTCTTTTCTGTATGCCACAGAGACATGGGGATAATATGGGTCACCTTTATTCAACACTGATGGACGGCTAATAGTGTCTCAGCGAACAGACTTTAATTTTATCAAATAATGACCTTTGTACGAGGTCCAGAAAAGGATCGATTAGATGTTGAATGTAAGATTCTAGATTATTATTGACAAATGCTGGTAGTTGGGTGATTTCTAAATTCTATTAATTTTTGGATTTAACTCAGGACAATATATCGGCAAATAAAAGATGCAAATAAAAGGCCTTGTCACCATGCTAACTTCTATGGGAAGGCCATCTGAAAAGATCAGTGCTTAACTATTTGTGTCTATGGGAAGCTGCAATATTTTGACTTAGTGGCTAGATGACCCTAATGTTCTATCACTATATTCAAATATGTCTGGATTATGAGAGTTGGGAACATATATACAAATGAGAAATGCTGAAATAATACTATGTCACCATGCTAACCTCTTTGGGAAGGCTATCTGAAGAAGGTAAGTGCTTAAGTATTGGTGTCTATGGGAAACTGCAATATTTTCATGAAACCAGATGGCAGCACCAGTGTAGAATTTAGTTATGAGGGTAGATATCGAGGGCGCTGCGATACCTACCCGTATTTGTCTTTAAACGGACCCCAGACACCTGTTCTCCTCAAACAGAGCTGTAATGGCTGCTTAAAAGGTCTTCTTTGAATTTTTCTTATCACGTTTATTTAGAGTAACTCATTACAAATGAAACCCAGGCTCGGCCTTGGCCGTTCTGCCGCCTGGTCCCACAGGTATCACACAGACAATTTACAATATATACACAATAATGACTAGTTTTGTGTATAAGTGGCCGTAATCTCCGAGTACTTGATGTGTAGTGATATCCGAGCGATTAGCGAGGATATTACATTGTCACCTACAAGGAGATTACGGTCACTCGAATACAAAACCAGTCGTTATTGTTTTTATTACCCACCTACAAAATTGATAACTCTATCACAATTAAAAACCATTAACCTGTGAATTTAGCATGCTAAGTGTGTTATGACAGCGACTTCTGATGGTAAATGAGATAATTATGATTGATTCTTAATAATCAGCATTGAATAAACATTCAAGAAACCTATTTCGAAGTACAGGATGATTCAACCTCATTATGGGCAGGACTATTTTTCCGGAATCTCCTGCAGGAGATTCTGACATTGTCAGAATCTCTGGGTAGCAAATTCCAGGTGCTCTATACGTTTCCTATGGAGACTCCGTAATCGGTGGGTAATAAAATGAATGAGTAGAGCAAGGTGGATTCCAGGGAGAGAGTTTACAGTCATAGTACAGTCTCAATGGGGTTTTCAGCGGGGTTTCCATACCGAATAGCTAGCTCGAAGAATCTCAAGTTGTTTTGGCATTCTTCGGCATGAAGCTTTGCCAGGTCTTTCCCAGGTCTTTTTCAGGGGCATTTTTGTTGTTTTACAGATGAAGAAAAGATCATTGGTGTTCCCAATATGAACTGGGATCACCAATTCATTTATTCGTATCAGAATTACAATATTTGGTGCAAGCGGGTGTTTTGTTAAGTACTAGAGACAGAGCCAGAAAATGTTAAATTGTTTAAGGTATTCGTGCCGTATGATTTACTCACTAGGGGATAGGTGGAGGACGGGGTGGAGGGACCCTGGGGGGAGTGAGGAATGTCTGGGAGGTGGTAGAATCCACGAAGAGTCAATTATTAATTATTAAGTCTTGTTGTCCAACTCCTTTTATGGAACTATATTTGTTGTTCCTTTTTTCTCTGGCCAGAACCCCTTTTAATGTTTTCTTCTTTTTTTTCTTTTTTTTTCTTTTCTGTCCTCTATGTCATGTCTTTTTATGTTCATGTCCAGTATAACCATGTTTCTCCCAAAAAGGGGGGATTGTTCTTGGAAGAATGTACATTGTTGCGAAATGTGTCTAATGCTTCAATTTGTATGAGACAGGATAATAAATTAGTATAAGTGTGCCATATTATTCATGCAAATAGTTAGATAAGCTTTTCAGAGTTTCCTATGTACAATCTTCGACCTCAGACATTATTCTAAGTTGGAGTGATCACTTGTAGCCTTTTGGATAGTCCAGTATGCGCCGATGAAAAGTTCACATGTATTTTCTACCCAAACTTACTGTAACTATTTTGGTTCAATAAATAGAGCGAAGCTCAATATTCAGAGAAAAAAAATGCTTACGTTAAAGTTTGATAGATTGATTGTTGTTCTGCATGGTTTTTTTTCCATTTCGGACTCAATTCGTCTCTGTTTACTGCAGAAGAAATTGACAGCGGTGCGTGAAATGGGTCTTAAAGGCATACCCGACCATACAGAGTGGCGCCACCTTGGGATTTCTGAATATTGACAACTATAAATCAAACCAGTTCCTTTCACTTAATCTAATACCAAATGACTGATGTATACCATATTATATAGTGGGAAATAACCCAATAGGTAAATTAGGCCAAATTACTTTTGACTGATTTATGTTTGAAATGTACCAAAAAATACAGTTTTCTTCAATTCTCTCAAAAACTTATGGTTTTTAAAATTCTAATGTGTAGCACACTACATATCCTATAATCTGTGATTTTTTTTAAGAAAATGGAAATGGTTTTGATATACGAAAAACAACTTGCCAAGTATCTATGTTCTATTGTAATATTATCATGATATTATCCCTAATCAAACACTAGCATGGTGTCCCCTGATTTTCAAGTTAGATACGTGTTCTACAACATTTGAAGATAATCATATTAAATTTTCAGGATATCGACATGGGTTTTGATTTTCCTGACTAATTCCTCGGTATACCTTTATTATGTACATCAGTATTAAGAGAAAACATAGTTACTGAGCCCGAAGGCATGGCCGCTCGAGGTCTTTTGATGCCATAAATACGTTCCGACGCCGAAGGCGGAGGGACGTATTTATGGCATCAAAAGACAGAGAATGGCATCCCTTCGGGCACAGTTGCTATGTTTTCTTATTATTACATACCTAAATATCAAGAAAAATGCCCTTTTTTTTCTTATTTTATGTACCTGTTGACCTGATACATTCGCTATGGCCACAGTGCGCCCGAATATTCACTACGGGCACAGTGCGCCCGAACATTATTTATACTGCCACCCTAGCAGCGGGTAGTATTTCATAGACGCTCGGTCATAGGCATGTAATAATGTTCCTTGTGTCTTTTTTTTATCAGGTGAGACACTAAACTTTACAGCCTGGGCACCCGACCGTCCCAGGGGAGATAATTGCGTGGTTATGAGGCCGGATGGATTTTGGGAAAGCGTTGGGTGTAATGAGACTTTGCCATTCACTTGTACGTACACATTAGGTAAGTTAAATTTTCTCTTCATATCTTAAAAACACACAAGTGAAACTACAAAGGAAAAAATCCTTTAGAGAATATCTCCTTTGGCTTTGATTATTTTCAGTACAAGCTGTTTTTCCTGAAAGTGATAAAGATAAATACAACAATTCAATGATGGTACATTTTTGATACACCTTCTTTATTGGGTCCATAAAAGAATACAAGATTCATATGTATTCGTAGTTCCTCAGAGTACATACACAATATTACCATGATTTTGATCTGAGTGGCCGTATTCTCCGCGTAGTTGACCAAAGTAAAACTCTGAGCAATAGCTAGGAGTATTGCGTAGTGTCAACTACAAGGATACGGCCACACAAATCGAAATCATGGTAATGTTGTATTTATTACTCACATTTCGAGTAATTATTAGCAAAGAAATCTTGTAAATGATTAGAAATTTGATGCAAGCGCCATATATTGTTCATATAAATAGTTCCAATTATGCCCTTCAGGTGGCCGAAAAAGCGGTATTCTACTCAGTAGCAATCTGGAGGCTCCATAGGCTTAATATGGAGACTCCATATTGCGTGGGTAATAAATTAAGTGGGCCCAATGAAGGGGCAAAAGGCTCAATTGACTGAGCAATCGGTTTTCATGGACAAACAAGAGCCCCAGAGTACACTGCACGAACATCATTATTTTACATATAGATCTATGCGCCCGGCGTATATAAGAAGGTATTTTTCCTATACAAGGTCGTCCAATTCCCCGTGTGTATACACCTCATCTGTAGGCATATATAAGCATCCAGTGAAGAGGGCTTCACTGAGAGCGGGCGGGGGGAGTAGGGGGAGGGGGGCGGGGGGAGGGCTTCCTACTGAGGACACCTGTACTTCTACCGACACAAAGAGGCGGGAGGCGGTGATGGGAGAGGATATTTCCTCTCATATAAGCCGGGTGTGAAATACAGCCAAGACGCGTCCCTATATAAGGTCTGGGTGTATATATATATATACATATATATGAAAACAGGTCAATATTCAGCCAATACATGCACTTCCGCGATGTCGTATATATGAATAAAATAGTGTTTTTTTGTGCAGTGGTAGAAGTGAGGAATTTAGAATATGAGCAATAAAGAGAATGGTGTACACACAAAACAGGCACCCCCCTCAAATGACCTCACACTCTCTAAAAGCCAATACACACTACGATTTCGGAACATGAATGTTCCTTTCTCGGCGACAAAAGAACAATCGTAAGCTCAGGCGAGGCCTAGAAAATGTGTCGGCCAATGTGACACCCCCCTACAGTAATTTGCCTAAGATTTGGAAATCCCCCCCATGGCGATGTACCTTTGTCGCCGACAAATTGCAGTCCAATGTTCCGAAATCGGGAGCGATAAATTAAGGAACGTGTTCCTTCCCATTGTCGCCGACAATGGAGTTTAAGAAAAAACCCAGGGATGCCTACCGATTTTGGTCCATAATTAGTCTCTGGGTGAACAGAAATGCACCTGCCACACACAGACTAAGCCCCGCTCACCGATTTAGCTCCCATATACTAAGATTTATTACTTGTTCCTTTATCGGTGCCCTCTAATCTCTGAGAAAATCGGAAGTCAGTCGTCTAGTGTGAACAGAATTTGCTAACGATTGAGTCCCACTATTGACCTCCACCCCCATCTGTAAATCCTGCTGTGATGGTCGATGCCAAGCGCAAATTCGCCTGAGACAAGTTAGAATACCCTTCCGATTTAGGGAGTTAATCGTCGTGAACGAAATCGTACAGTGTGTTTCCCACTTTAGAGAGTGTGGGGTCTTATGAGAGGGGTGCACCAGTACCATGTTGACGGAGCTAAATGTATCCACCAATCTCTGGTGCCTGGGCTCAAATACATAGGGTGCCGCAACTAGAGCTACATATCAGATGTTATCCTACCCCTAATATAAAATCCCATTGGCTTAACATTGAGTTTCCGATGCCACGCTGACTGGCATACGGAGTTTTATATGTCACTAGTGGCATACAGAATTGTTATCACATAATATTCTAAAATCGAGGAGACAGGTAGGATAAAATCAAAACCTGATTCATTTTAATATTGGGCACCGCATGCCACTCCTGGAGTTTTGGCTCAGGACTTCACTTGGCTTCGCCTCATGAAGTCACTCTCCCAAACTCTGGGAGGCCAAGATTATGACTCATCCAGTTTTACGATAATATGTGTAGGGTAAGCGTATCCTTACCCCTTATTCAAACACTCCTTGCGTTCTGTACATCATTTCATCCCAGGTAAGTCATTTGAAAATTGGAGTTATATAGCTTTTAAAAACATCTGAAATTGAAAGATTGCAATATCCTTATATTACCCTTAGGCTATTTACCAAGGGACACTACCTTAATATCAAACCGAGAAAAATAAATGCGATATGATGCAAAATGTACGGATTTAGCTTAAAAATGTTAATATAGAGGAGTAGCGATTAAAACAAGAAGAGATCGAGCTCTGACCTTAAACTTGAATAGGTTTCTGATTGCATCTCATCTTTCGGATTGACTAATGTCCTAACCTTTGGGACATAATCCCCCATTGAGAATTTTTTCCAAATACTACATGGGCGTCGGATACGAGTTCCCAACGTTAGGCTTATGTGGGAAAAGTACTACGCTCTATGGGAGAAAATTCTTAACGAACTAGGCTTAGAGCCTTGAGAAACCACTGGTCTGCCTCCCATGCTAAACATGTACATCAATTCAACCCAAAGATTCCTATAATCTCAATGGTGCCACCCAGACATGTGCCAGTGGATTCTCAAGGCTCTAAGCCTATTTCGTTAAGAATTCTTCTCCCATAGAGCATAATGAGAACCTTGTACAGAATACCACTTAGAGAGGGTGAGATCTTATGGTAGGGGTGCACCCACAGGTAGTTGTTCTGAATAGTGGTTGATGCCCAGATGTTTAGACTGCCGACCCCTACGTTTGAACTGTCCTCTGTTTTAATTTGCATAAATCCTACTAGAAAGTATATAAAAGCAGCCAGTGGTGCACAAAGGAGTCGCTCTCCACAAAAAACCAACACTTCGTGGGCCTTTTCTATTGTATTTTATTATATTATATATTCATAATTGACTCATTTTCCTATTAGTCAATTATTGTTGCATATATTCTCAATCATTCATGTCAATACCTCTAATTAATAATCACCAATGACAACTATTCTTGTTCATATTCTAATGTCTACCCCAGGCATTTTTAAATGAGAGTATAGGTTATATATATGTGGAAAAAAAAATTTCCCCAACCGCGGATCGGAACGGAAAAAATTGTATGAATAGGTTTATATATATATATATATATATAAATATATATATATATATATATATATATATATATATATATATCAACAACAACATATATATATATATATATATATATATATAAACAACAACAAAAAGGAAGAATAAAGCAGACTTTGGTAGAGACTCGTACATAGTAGTTATATACAAAAAAGGGCTGTGTAACAATTGCAACAATGTTCACCGATAGAGAAATATAAGCTGCTATTTAAAATAAAAAGAACAATCCTTCTCATCTTCTCCACCGTATGTACTCTATCATTACAGGTAACGCATGTTCACATGAACTGACTGTGACTAATGCTGACAGAAGGATCGCGATAGGGGAGCTCATCTTTACGTGTTACGACGGGTTTACGTTCAAGGAGGGGATCGCGGAGGTACACGTAAACTGCAGCCAATGCAGCGACGAGATTCTCACATCACAGTGTGAAGGTGATGCATTCTTAAATTTAATTTGCACCATTCTCAATTTTTTCCATCCAGATCAGCAGCCCTGAGGACTCTTCTTTTAGTAATTTCTTTTAGTTATTTCTTTTTTAATAACATGATTTAGAAAGCATATAGCTCCAGCTTCGGTATCACTTAAAGGCATAGCTTACAATTCGCAGTGGCGCCACCTTGTGATTTTTAAGTATCAACAACTTTATTTTCAAACTTGTTTATTGTGGTCCAGTATAAAGCCAAATAATTAAGATATCAAGTTTTATCCAGTTTGTCAGAACCCAATCGCCCGATTTATATAGAAGATGTTCTGAGAAATATGGTTGTCTTCTTTTGCTTCAAAAACAAGGATGTTGACCTACGATTTTCACAACCTGAATGTGTATTACTCAACATTAACCATATTCTATGCACATCTAAATAGGATGCATTTTACTGTGTTTTACAAGGATATAAACGACATTTTAGAATTTTTATTTATTCTTGTTTCTGTGTCCATTTATTCTTATTATTAGACAATTCAATATTTCCTCTATTAGAAACGATTTAATGAACGGAAAATGTGATTGTACATGCAAGTGCGAGGGAAAGTGAAAAATCAAATCCTATCAATGCTGCACACATTAAAATATACAATGTTGTGGAGGACGTAAGTAGTAAAAGAAGTGACGGTCTGGATCAGGTGGATACATACACAATATTACCACGATTTCGATCTGAGTGGCCGTATTCTCCAAGTAGTTGACGCGAAGTAAAACTCCGAGCAATAGCGAGGAGTATTTTTTTTTTATAATTCGAGCAGCGCTCTCTTTTATTCATAAACATAAGTCCATTACAAGGTTCGCTCTCTGTGTGTAAAGCTACTATAACCCAAACAGATTCACATGTGAATAGCGAGGAGTATTACGTAGTGTCAACTACAAGGAGAATACGGCCACACAGATCGAAATCATGGTAATGTTGTATTTATTGCTCACCTTTCGAGTAAGTATCAGGAAAAAAATCTAGTATATTATAAGAAATTCGACGCTAGCGCCGTCCTTTGTTTATATAAACTAGTTCCTATAACGCCCGTCAGGTGGCTGAAAGATCCGTATCCTCCTAGGAGATTCCGCAGGTCCGTATTCTACTCAGTAGCGATCTGTAATCTCCATAGCCTTAGTATGGAGACTCCGTATTTGGTGAGAAATAAAATAGATGAAGTCGATGCAGCCCAAGTTGATAATGGATGCAAGGGCGAAAATTGTTATAGTAATTCAATTGATGTATCAATGGTAGATGACGTAACCACAACGACGATAAATATCGTTTGTGACGATAGATACAGTTGGCCAGAGATAGGCTATGAATTTGGTTGTACTAAATAGATTTGCAAAAGTGTTCTCAATGTGGACAGTTATCTTTACTGTGTAGATATAGGCGGTCATTTACATCTACCAGTCTTCAAAGAGTGTAGAAAAGGTTCTTGTAAGTGTTGATGTATTCTCAATGGTGCAGAGGTCCAACGAAAGCCATGTAGATTCGCTTGTATGTATAATAATTTGTATAGTCCATCAGAGAGTTTGTTCTTTGTATTATCCGGGATATGTCACGGTTTCGGAATTATCGGAAAGGGGAATCAAACATTTAGCTTTATGATATATCATAACAGGATATGTCATATTGATAAAGCCTGTTTTAGAAGGACATTTATCTCACCCCTGGAATAAATGTCCATAGGCTCAACATTGGGAACTCGTTCTCCATGCCCCTACAAGTATTGCAGTCCGTTCTCCACGGTTAATATCCTGTGTGTTGTCCATTCGTTTAGTGTGTACAGGGGTGAGATAAATACAGAAAGCAACTTGTTTTGGTCAAAGAAGTCATTCTCCAACTCGTTTGAATGCTACGTGATTTTCACTCGGCTGTCAGCTCGTTCATATCACTCCGCATCAAACTCGTGAAGAACGACGACTTTGACCAAAACTCGTTGGTTTCTTCTTTAGTCCCTGGAATTAGACATGTTTATCTTCTAATTAGAAAATGATAAAAGAAATTAATAAAAACATCTAAAAATTCTTGTCTTTCACTTAACAAATGTGTCTTATCTTATAGAAATACTGTGTGAGGCACCAAGCTCGTACAATGACATCCGTCTGGTATCTTCTACAAACCCTGATGAACTTTTCCACGTAAATGACAGTGTTACGTACATAACAGCACGCGGAAAGCGCTTTGTAAACGGAGATATAATGGCAAATGTTTCATGTACACCAGAAGGGGTGTGGTCACCTCTACCAGACATCGAAGGTAAGTGATGAGAAGCAGATATTTCTATAAACCCATTAGCGAACAATATAGTTACATACCGCTGCTAGCGATGCAATAAATTTGAATTATGTACCATGGGGGATGTTTTCGTCCCAGGCTGACATTTTAGTCCCAGGCTGACTTGGTAAGGCTCGGAAAAATTATTGCCCTCGACCAAGGTCTTTGGCAATAATTTTCCTAACCCTTATCTCATAGCTTTAACTTTCTTTCACCAGAATATAGTTTCCCTATAGTACTGAGAATTAGGGGTCTCAACGAGGTTTGACATGCAAAGGTTTAATTTTAGGTACAGGCTTTTTTTCCCCTGATTTTAACCATGACAATTTTCAATTGTAACTGTTAGTTGCAAGGGGAATCAGAAATTTTAGCTTTATGATAGATCATTACAGGATATGTCATGTTAATAAAACCTACTTTTAGAAGGACATGTCCCTGGAATTAGACAAAATTATCTTCTAATTATAAAATGATAAAAGTATTGAATAAAAACATCTAAGAATTCTTGTCTTTCACTAAACAAATGTGTCTTATCTTATAGAAATACTCTGTGAGGCACCAAGCTCGTACAATGACATCCGTCTGGTATCTTCTATAAACCCTGATGAACTCTTCCACGTAAATGACAGTGTTACATATATAACAGCGCGTGGAAAGCGCTTTGTAAACGGAGATATAACGGCAAATGTTTCATGTACACCAGAAGGGGTGTGGTCACCTCTACCAGACATCGAAGGTAAGTGATCAGAAGCAGATATTTCTATAAACCCATTAGCGAACAATATAGTTACATACCGCTGCTAGCGCTGCAATAAATATGAGTTATATACCATGGTTGACGTTATCGTCCCAGGCTGACGTTTTTGTCCCAGGCTGACCACATGATCTATTCCATCATCAACCATTCGATATGGCAAAAATCAGACACAGCAACTCAGACCAATTATCGCAAAATACACAGAAAACTATCATAAAGATTGCAATTGGTGTAAAAGGACAGGCAAATAAGCTTTCAAAGCCTGCAGGCAAATTGTGAACATAAATCGATGTAGCTATGATGTTACTGTATCATTGTCACATAACAACCTGCAGAGTTGCAAACAGGCAAAACGAAAAGATAGCCATTGGAGTTTTTCTTTGATGGTAGGCATGGCTTCTTGGACTATTCGCAGGTAAAGAAATAACTATTTTTTATCGATATTTGAAGGTGTATAGGAATAGGAAAACCGGCTTTCCGGAGAGAGAAAGTCAAAATTACTTGGTAAGGCATGGAAAGATTATTGCCTGTGGCCAAGGCCTTTGGGCAAAAATTTGTCCAGGCCTTACCTCATAACTTTGACTTTCTTTTACTGGAACTGGAACTGTGACGATTTTTAATTGTCGCTGTTAGTTGCAAGAGGAATCAAAGTAAATATCTGCTATTTAATTCGAAAAGTTCACATTTTTATGTCTAGTATCACACGTGAGAGTGATTTTCCCGGCAGAATACTCTACGATGCTTACGCCTAGCCACCAACTTTTAATCATGATTAAATGTCATAGAGACCCTACGAGAAAGGTTTTTCATCGGAACCAAATATAGTAGATGCCCCTTTTACATCAGAGCCTATTCGCTGGCAAGCAATCAACTGCCCCGATGATAGGTGACCTTCCCACACAATTTTGATTTTTTTTCTCGGGAGGTGCATCGTAGGGCATAACAGAGCACATCAAAACCTCAGCGGACGCCGGGCTTTAGATGCGTATGTTTTATTCCTATATACCTATGAGCGAACAACCTATGATTACTTAACGCTGCTGGGGGTGGACTAACTTTTGTTTACTGCCCAGGTTGAAGTTACTGCCCAGGTTGACGTTTACTGCCCAGGTTGACGTTTACTGCCCAGGTTGACGTTCAGAGACATTCGGTTTTTATCGATATTAGCCGACATTTGAAGGTATATAGGAATAGGGAAACCACGTACCAGTGGAAATAAGTCAAAGTTACTCGGTAAGGCTTGGAAAAATTACTACCCGCGGCTACGCCTTGGGCAGTAATTTTTCCAAGCCTTACCTCGTAACTTTGACTTATTCCCACCGGAACATAGTTTCCTTCTATTCCTATATACCTATGGCTGTACACTCTATGCTTACACCACGTTCTGGGGGTGGAGTAACTCATGGATACTACCCAAGGTTGCCGTATACTACCCAAGGTTGCCGTATACTACCCAAGGTTGACACTTAGACCAATCAGATTGTCTCTTACAAAATTCATATGAAAAGCGCAGTGGGGAGTAAACATAAAGTGTCAAGTTACTCGATTAGGTTGGATCTGGCTTCAGGTTTGATGGTGGATGAGCAAATAACGCTAATTATCGTTATTAAACCACATTTGAAGGTATATAGAAACCAAGTACCAGTGAAAGGAAGTCAAAGTTACTCGGTAAGGCTTGGAAAAATTACTGCCGGCGGCCAAGGCCTTGGGCAGTAATTTTTCCAAGCCTTACCTCGTAACTTTGACTTCCTTTCACCGGAACATAGTTTCCCTCTATTCCTGCTGGTAGGAATCTTAACTAACTTGTATTTGCTTGTATTTGCTCATGGTTTGTATGCCTTCAGCGTATTTAAAAAAACAACGTTTTATATGCGGAAACTGGCTTACTGTCTTTGTACGTCAAAAATACGCGGTGAAAGCTATATGTAGTTGATTGGAGGCAGTATAAACAACGTAAATAAAAGAAATAAAGAAAAAGAAAAAATTATTTATCACATACATCCCGATGCCGTTGTCGAGTGATCACAGTGTGACGTACGGGTATAAATACGTCATGGTTAGGAGCGGGCAGTATACGTAGTTCATACAGCCACAGGTATATAATAATATGGGTAGGGATTTTTTACTGACTTGTATTTGCTGATAATTGTATGCCGTCAGTGTATTCTAAAAAATGTGTGACCCAGCGTTTTTAACTAGACAATTCTAGCTGGCAATTCTGGCATTTTGCAGCTCCTGACAACTTTCAGCAGTAAAATGATAGAAATTGTCTAATGTAAACGCCAAGCGTGTGTCGACTGCAGATCGTCTTGTTACATCAGATTACACAATTAGGCACCACCTGACTACTATTGGACATGCTCTGACGCCCACGACTATTTCAAGCGGGCTTGAATTAGTCGTCTACATGGGTGGCGATTCTATGAAAACTTATAGTCGTTAATGTAAACGCTTGCATACATTCTGAGGTTGGCTACTTTTGAGGTGGACATTGCCACCATTGGCTTGAAGATCTACAGTCTCCACATATTTAGTTGTCTAAAGGGGGTGTTCCACTGGACCGAATGCCCTCGAGTTGCTCAGATCTTTGATAATGAACATTTATCAACTTATTATTATCAGAATTGAATACACTACGATATTTGACCTTCCTCTTAAAGGCCCAGGAACAATCGAGCGGGAGAGAATTTGGCCTGATGGAGCACCCCCTTAATATAGCTAAGCAAATAAGCTTTTTATTGTTATCAAACCACATTTGAAGGTATTTAGTTACAGGGAAACTAGGTTTCCGGAGAGAGAAAGTCTAAGTTAATGGTCGGCGGCTTTTGAGGTGGACATTGCCACCACCGGCTTGACGATCTACAGTCGCCACGTATCTAGTCGTCTAATATAAACCCCGGCTTAGTCATTTGACACATTCAGACTTACCATTACTTACAAGACTGTCGTGTACTTCTTCAGATATTGTTTGTGGAGAGATGCCTCCCAGGATTCATGGAGCTGATCAAAGTCTGCTCTCAGCTGCCATCAATGGTACCACCATCTACACATGCTCCACAGGCTTTGAAAACTCCAGAAATGATTCTACTATCGTCCTCAGCTGTCAGCTGGATTCGAGCATGCGCAGTGCACACTGGCAGGAGCCTGATTCCTGGTGTCAAGGTGAGAATTAATTTGGTAACCTCCGACAATGTTGTCCTGTCCCTTGTAACTTGTTGGTCAGTACTAGGAAGAGCGCAGCATTGATGCACTGAATGTACGTCGTCCTTACTTTTTCTGAATAAAAAAAAACCCCCAAAAAAACCCGTGATATGATATAGGGGTTGGTTGGGTTAAATCCCATACGGGATCACTCGAGGAGGGCCTCAAACCAAATACTTTTGTTCTCTGTTTACTCTAAAAGAAGACATACCTAATATGAAATTGATAGCTAAAGAATCGATATAGAAACCAAGATTTATGTTTATTATATTTTGAAAAGATACACAGGAAGGGAAATAGGAAAATGGAAAATTGGCGTCGGATTATCACATAACACACTCTTCAAGTAGTACAAAGGATCTGGTAGGAGAGTAACAAACTGGCTCTGCTATTGGGTCAAGGCGGTCACTTATTTAACCCAACCAGAGCTAACTTTGTGGAGCTCAGGAAGCTGTTTCAAAAGTGAAGTCTCCCCAGCGGCACGTCGCATTTCAAAGTGACAGGCCGCAACAGCGAACAGCACGTTGAATCAAAGGCAGCAAAACCGCTACCAATACCCAATAGTGAGCAGCACCTCCACCTCGACAGTGACGCTTCAAGTGCCATTGTTAGCTCTCGCCTTGGCGGTGAGTACTCTCGTTTAGCACCCTCCTGACTTTTTAAACAGCTCCCTGGTGAGCATCTGTCATCATCATAGCTGCCCCTGGGGGGCGTTGCTCGATATTTTGTGGTATCAGTGGCTATAATCGGATCATAATTTTATTCTTATGATTACTTTAATGATCAGACTAAAAAAGCGAAGTTCCCATTATATCGGAACGTATCCCTATAGTCCTGTGGTATCGCTAATGTTTACGATGTGATAGCGATATAACAATCCAGGCATATATATTGAATGAGCGAGTGGAAGATTTATTAGTTCTCTAATCATATAAAGAAGGCATCACAGTTAAATCTGATCTGACACCTGGTGGTGTGGATCGCTACTTCCTATAGGTAGAGGAACAAGGGGTGGGGATGGTAGTTCCACCATGGATCATTATTGAGTGTAACATACAGTAACTAAAGCCTAATCTCATAGACTAGCTAACACAGTGACAAGAAAAGAGAACTTGGAATATCTTCTATACTCAATGGAGAAGACAGATAAGCATTCATAGATATTCATAACATATATTATATAACAAAGTAAATTAATTACATAACAATTCTCATCAACATACAAAATCACATTCACTTCTGTAGAGTTTATATGATACAAGTCCTCTTGGTCATAGAAGTACTCACTGTATATCACTTGTCCTTATTGTCCAATGTCTACTTTACTTGTTGATGTAGTGCTGGGGTGATAGTGATTGCTAAGAAGCCCAATCCTCAGTAAAGGCCTCTGTAGCCTAGAGTCCCATGGTCTTCCAGCCTCCTCACTGTAGTGGTGGTAATGCTCAGCAGATGCTCAGCCAAGGTGTCTGGGTTTCAAGTGAGCTCTGAGTGGAAATCTGGGCCCTGTTTTTTCACGACATCCTATATGTAAGACATCTTACAGCTGTCAGTGTACTACCTTAGGGGATCGGCCAACGCTCGGTCAAGGACACTAAGGCTGCAGCCAGGGCCCTGTTTTTCAGTCACGACAATCGATATGTAAGACATCTTAGAGGCATCAGTGTCCTATAGACGTGATATCTTAGAGGATCTGGAAATAATCTTAGACCTACGACACTTAGGGTGCTGTCAGGTGTGCTATTGTCATGATAATTTTAGGGTCACATGGTTCAAAATTTCTTGGAAAGTGTCGTAGACCCAAAACAATTATGGACATGTCATACCCAATGCGCAACTTCACTTACCGACTAGGCGATATAAATGACCTATAACTGTACCAAATATGAAGACGATCGGCTTCATTGTTTCGAAGATATCGGCGTTTGAATTTCTTCATAGCAATCGGCTGCTCTGGGGGCCAGTATACTTTCCCCACTCCTCCGCTAATAGTTAGCCTATTTTTGCTATATTTTCGCATAGGAGTCTGCATCAGCTGCCATTTGAGTCCATGCCAAAAAGATAGGGGGCGCTGCGCTTCACACCTCCTCTGGGTTACGGTACAGAGCATGGGCCTGAATGGCCAGCTACCCTCGGTGATAGGAATTTAGTGGTTGGCTGTTCTTTTAATAGCATCAGTTTGACAAGCAGGAACCCTAGACTGTAGTATGTCCCGTTGTCGCCAGGGCCAGGGCGCTCAGTTTGAGAAGTTTCAAAGGCAGACTGAAATATGCCCTGGCCCTGGCGACAACGGGCTGTACTAGAGTCTAGGTAATACTCTGGTTAGTGGAAAATCACTCAGGACAGCTTAGTACCAGCGGAGGGAGGAATTCCTGACTCAAAATAGCCTGGAAGCCTGGCCTAGTCACATTATAGGCCAGGTAACGGGTTCCATGTTTTTGGTGGACTATGGGTAACGCCTCCATTGCTTGCACTCTCCTAGCAGAGATCCTGTACTCTACTTCCACAAAAGATCTGCTGGGGGAGTGCCACATTGGCAGACTGAGACTGTAGAGCCTAGACTGGCCTCAGCCCCTATATCCTTTTCTTTTTATTTCATTTATTTTATCTGGGAGCTGTTTCAAAGGTCGAGTGAAGTCTATGGTTTTGAAACAGCTCCCTGGACTTGTATTAGGCCTGTATTATCTTCCTTACAGTCAGTACAGCAGGATTGCTGATTGTAACACTTTTAAATTGGTATATTTTTGTTGAGATCTTGCCTGAATTGAAAAACAAATGTAATATTTGGCTCTATGACCTGATAAAAAAAAAAGGAAAAAAAGACGTGAGTAAGACTATGTAGAGCCAAGAGAGGTGGCATGAATCTGAGTTCGAGGTCTATTACGTAAGAAGTAGTTACCAGTCCATTATTTCATTTGCGGAGGGAACCAGTCTAGACTCAAAATGGCAGCGCATAACAGTCTTTGTTTTAGACTGGTTCCCTGCCCATATGAATAAGGGACAGGTAACGGCACTCTCCCAGCAGAGATCTTGCGCTCTACTTCCTGCGGCCGCTTATATCTCTGCCCCAACCTGCCTGGGGCCCGTTTCAATAGAATGGGTCACTAAACCATTTAGTGACATGTTTAGTGACGCCAATAGTGACTTGAATAACAGAAAAAGTTTGGTCGCGTTGCAATAGGCATGTCACTAAAGGGGAGGTGTGTCTTGTCACTGTTGTGGATGTGTCCCTAGTTTGGGACAACACATGTTGGGTACCCCACCTCTCATACTCATGTCCTACTGGGGACAAGTGCTGTCAAGGTGAGGTCACTGCATAAATTAGCGACTGCGCTTGAGTAATTCTACACTGTACACCAGAGCAACATTTGCTATGACAAAATTCAAATGTGAATATCTCTGGATTGCAAGGGCCGATATCATTCATATTTGGCACATTCATAAGTTGTATGTGTCCCTAACTGGGGTTAAAGTTTCACAGCTTAATTCCTACGGGAAGAGAAGTTACACGTTTGTGACAATAGAAGCGAGAGGGTATTTTGTGGTTTACATGTAATTAGATATGTATGTATTTATATGGTAAATGATTTACACTCATTTCTGTTATTTGTTATATCAAATCAGGTAATGTCTTAGGGATTACTTTCTTCATTGGAAGGCACCTCATGTGTTACAGGGTTTTGTTTGTCAATATAACACATGTGCTCACTCGAAGGGGCAGTCTGATCAGCACTAGATTCACATCATAAAGTGGTTTAGAGATGAAAAAGAAACAGCTGGATTGTCTGTTAACCCAATTTAACAATTCCTATATTTCCAAACTAATGATATGTGAGTTGTTTGACTCGTATAACTTTTGACAGTTGCCTTGTTTTGAATCTGAAATGTTCGCTGGTTTCCCCTGTCCTTTGTGGATACCTAGGGAACAGGCTTTGGGTTGGGGCAGAGACTAAGCACAGCACTAGCGCCGCGAAAGATCTGGGGGAGAGTGAGGTAACGGGTTCCTACGACCTTCAACTAGACTGTAGTACGTCCCGTTGTCACTAGGGCCAGGGCACTAGTGGACTAGTGGTTTGGCTGGGTTCTGCATATATCTCCGCCGAGCCCCCTAGTGGATACCCCGGGAACCAGTGTATCTGGTGGTCTGCCAATCCCACAATGCAACAGAAAAATGGAGGCGTTACCAATAATGCACCACGAAACTGCAACCCGTTACCTGGGACCCGTTTCAATAGTCTGTAGGACGTCCGTTATTGGGTGTAGTGACACGATAGCGACAATTTGTGTTGCAGTAGTTTAGTGACAAGCCATTCCTTGAGTCCTTGTTGCAGACAGGCGCTAATAGTGGCTTGTACCATTTCAGAAGTGGCTGTCCGGTCACTAAAAGGGTCACTAAGGTGTCTATAATAGCGAGAGGGTATACCCTCTCGCTTGTATTGTCACAAACGCGTAACTTTACTTCCCCTTGGGATTAAGCTGTGAAACTTTAACCCCAGTTAGGGACACATACAACTTATAAACATGCCAAATATGAAGGAGATCGACTCATGCAATCCAGAGATATTCACATTTAAATTTTGTCATAACAAGTGTTGCTCTGGTGGCCAGTGTAGAATTATTCAAGCGCTGTCGCTAATTTATGCAGTGACCTCACCTTCACAGCACTTGTTCCTGGTAGCACTAACACCATCCATTGTAAGGCCCAGGCAGCAATGTCACTATGTCGCCAACAGTGAACAGACACACCACCCCAATAGTGACATGCCTTCTGCAACGAGAATTAAATTTTGTCACTATTACTGTCACTATTTGAGTCACTAAACATGTCACTAAGTGGTTTAGTGACCCATTCTATTGAAACGGGCCCCAGGCCTTAAGTCTCACTAGGCCAGGCTGCCAGGCTATCTTTGTTTGAGCCTGTGCGCCCTGGCCCTGGCGACAACAGACGGCACTAGAGTCTACCCGCACTTGAGAGGACTCCTGAAGCATTACATATCATTAAATTCTCCATAAAGACAGAACACTTTATGAAGCGGGCATGCAACAAAGGCCATAATAAGATGAATCATTTTGTCATCATTAGTTTTAACAACACCTTCCTTTTGTCATAGGCTTTAACTTGGAAACGACAGTATGCATCATTAGGAAAGATAGAATTACTTCATCAGCACGATATTTTGCATTTACATTTGCAGGAAATCAAGGCACATAAAAGCCTCCGTAGTTTCATTTAATTAAGTATAGAAAGATAAAACATACATAGTCTGACGGCCCGCTAACGTACGGTACAATCATTAACATGGCAACAACAGGATAATTCACAGATGCTTTACTTGAAGTATTCATTACTTTACCATGGACTTACCTGCTTTTGCGGTGTGTCTAAAGCCGAGCCCCCACCTACCACGACGGTCTACAACATACTTCCCGATGGCTACGATTTGAAATGACCAAATCGTGGCCTATCGGGAGGTCCCCGATAGCTCCAAATCGTAGACATGATTTGAAATCGTAGAGCTATGAATCATACTCGCTGACCACGATATCTTCCCTATATAGGCTAAGATACCGTACGACAGGCTACGAAATTTCCGACATGTTGGAAGTTATCGGGACCTCTACAATTGGCATTTTCAAACGCAGTCTATCGTGAGGTATCATAGACAAAATCGCAGAAACCTGTTCCACCTACCACAATTTTGGCTGACCTCACGATAGAATCGGAATGATGTCGGAAAGGCCATCATAAGGCCAATCGGGACCAGAATCGTGGTAGGTGGGGGCCCGGCTTATGTCTTACATGTCTTGTGTCTGGGACGAGCCCTACAAATGCTGCACCATGGCATTTCTGTTTTGTATTACTAACACATTTGTCTGAGAATACTGTGTGATATATGTGTGGTGGTCGCCGCCTGTCTAGCGGGTTGGATGACCCCAATCCGGAACACTAGTTCCAGGCAGGATCCCAGCCTACGTGCCCTACGTAGGGCTCGGTTTTCAGTGAGTTTACACAGACCCAGTCACACATAACGCAACACTTGTCTCTTAATAAACAGGAATGTTTATTAACAATTACTTCCTGGAAAGATCTAGAAGATCTTTCCCACAAGTACAGAACCCCAGCACAACGTGCCAGGTAACGCTGGAGAGGCTAATCTAAAAGACTCGCCTTACCACCAGGAAGGTTCCGAGAACCCGCCTGAAAAGTGAGGGCCCAAGGGTCTGTTCCGTAGAAGAGACGCGCGAGGACTGCCTGTCGACCTACTGTGAACGCTGAGTATATATACCCAGCGTTACGTAATCCCGGCCTCTGCCGCGCCACTCTCGTGTGCGGCGTTGCCAGGAATAACTACACAGTAAGGATTGGCACGTCGCTCCACCTTCTGTAGAACACACGAACACTGCTGGATTCCCGCCCCACTACATATGTAATACAGCTTCTACACTAGATGACTAAAAACGTGACAACTGTAGGTCGTCCACCTAATACCGGGGACACACCAAACGAGTCAAGGCGGTGATCTCTGGAATCGCCAAAACAAAATAGCATATGTCTGAGATATTTTTTCATAGTTATATGTCCCACCAATAATTTAGTGTATCAGAACCAATGATAAGGTGAAATATAAAAAAGGATAGCTCACATACACGTCATTTTGCGTTGGCGATGACGGAAATCGCTGCAATAATCGTTTGGCGTGTCTCCGACTTAACCCTTTAAGGATGCCTGCCTGGGGCCTAGCTACTCCCATAAGGACGCGTGCTGGTGGCAGTTTGTCTGGCTACAGGACGGCCACATAATAGTTAAAACTGATATCCAAGTTTGTAATCATGCAGTATGATACATAAACATAAATATTTTATTTCTTTTTAATAGAAATACTAAATATGATGTTATATCTACATATTCTGAAGATTTCATGAATATTGCTCTATTATTTCTTTGTTAAAACATTTTTGTTAATATTGGGACAATGATGCCTCAAGGCATCATGCGTCTTTAGTATGGTGATGCCTCAAGGCATCATGCGTCTTTCGTGCGGTGATGCCTTCAGGCATTATGCGTCCTTAAAGGGTTAATAGACGGCAAAACTTTTTAAAACAGATGGTGGTGCTTGTTTACGCAATATTGGCTTCAATAGCCGTTGACCCAAGAGTTTCCTCAACCATTTACACTAGACGTACTATCATCTCTCAAATGAGGAACGTATTACTTCCTACTGTCCACCCCAAGAAGGCATTCACCCTAGACGATTATAAGCAATGATTCTTGAAGGCTATAACCCTGCCGAAAACCGGAGACACACCAAGCGAGAAACACAGCAATTCCCGGAATCGCCAATACAAAATGGCATTTATGTGAGATATTTTTTTAAAGTGATATCTCCAACCGATAATTTAGCGTCTCGGAAGCAATAGTTAGATTAAATATGAAATAATAACTCACATAGACGTCATTGTATGTTGGCGATTCCGGGAATTGCTGTCTCTCGCTGGGTGTGTCGCCGGCTCCAACTACAGGTAATTTCTTTTCCGATTAGCAGGTAAAGTAAAAGTCATGGTCGTTGACATAGAACACCCATATTTGGCAAAAAGGTGAGGGTACACAATATTACCATGATTTCAATCTGAGTGGCCGTATTCTTCGCATAGTTGACGCGTAATAAAACTCAATGCGATAGCGAGGAGTTTTACGTAGTGTCAACTACAAGGAGAATACGACCACATAGATCAAAATCATGGTAATGTTGTATTTATAACTCGCCTTTCGAGTAATCATTAGGAAAACAATCTTGTAAATGATTAGAAATTAGACCCTATAGCGCCGTGCTTTGTTTGTATGTAGTTCCTATAATGTCCGTCAGGTAGCCGAAAAAAGCCGTATTCTCCTAGGAGATTCCGGAGGTCCGTATTCTACTCAGTAGCGGTTGGTAGGCTCCATAGGATTAGCATTAAGACTTCGTATTCGGTGAGTAATAAATTCGATGACTGAGATTTTACAGAACTGCTAGCTGTATAGCTGACAAATTCAAGTCGGCTAGAAACAGTCGTCAGCAATTAAGTGGGCTACAAAATCACCAGATGGTGCACAATTACATAATATGATGTAATCAGAAGATCTGTTGTCGCCACACACTCGGTGTTTAAACAATATCTGGCATGTTTTAGCTGACAGTCGCCAGGTGGTGCTGAATTCAAAATCTCTGCTACAATTGTCTATTGAAAACACTAGGTATGTTAAGTCCAATTTCCATCTGCCAATTTTGGAACATAGATGTACCTTTGTTGGCAACAAAGGAAAGGTACTTTGTCTCAGGCGAGGCATTCGAACGGAGTCGGTCCTAGTCGGTTAATGTGGCGCAGCTAGGCAACGATCAGCCAACGATTAGTGAAACCCCCTCCCCCCCTCCTTGAGATGTTCTTTTGTCATGGACTAGTTGTTGGCTGGTGTTCTGAAATTGGTTACTAATAGTTTATCAACATGTTGATAAATCCAGTTGGTAGCAACAGAATTAGTAGAAACTGAACTCGAGTTAGACTTGTCAGTGTTTATGTCACGACGGGAAGGTCGTGTATTACTACGCGAAGCGATAGCTGAGTGTAGTGAGGAACAGACCTGACCAGAGTGGCATAGACACAGACAAGTCTAACTCTAGTTCGGATTAGTATCTATCCTACCCCGTCTCTACCCTTTTGGATTACTAAAATATAAATATCGAGTCCAACAGAACTTTTTTTTGGAGCAGCTCACAATCTGGTCGCTGATTGGTCGATTTTTGTCATGCCCCTAGAGGCATAAATCACACTTTATGTCATGGCATGCCACATAAAATTTGCCTATGTTATGCCTATGGACCGTTTATATTTGTGGTAGGATAACAATGATGTTGGAAATACCGTTCCCAAATCCTAAATCCATCACCAAGGTACATAATTTATATCTCTGTCAGTTAGCGTAGACTGATTTTCTTCTGACTAACTCCCACCATACCCTCTCTCACCCCTCTCATAAGATCTCACAAGGTCTGTTAAGTATTCTTCTCCCACAGAGCGTGGTGAGAACCTTGTACAGAATACCACTTAGAGAGTGTAAGATCTTATGGTAGGGGTGCATAGTGAGAACCTTGTACAGAATACCACTTAGAAAGTGTGAGATCTTATGGTAGGGGTGCGTAGTGAGAACATTGTACAGAATACCACTTAGAGAGTGTGAGATCTTATGGGAGGGGTGCGTAGTGAGAACATTGTATGGAATACCACTTAGAGAGTGTGAGATCTTATGGGAGGGGTGCGTAGTGAGAACATTGTATGGAATACCACTTAGAGAGTGTGAGATCTTATGGGAGGGGTGCGTAGTGAGAACATTGTATGGAATACCACTTAGAGAGTGTGAGATCTTATGGGAGGGGTGCGTAGTGAGACCCTTGTACAGAATACTACTTAGAGAGTGTGAGGTCTTATGA
The DNA here is from genome assembly GCA_950022655.1 of Alentia gelatinosa. Taxonomy (NCBI): domain Eukaryota; kingdom Metazoa; phylum Annelida; class Polychaeta; order Phyllodocida; family Polynoidae; genus Alentia; species Alentia gelatinosa. The sequence continues at coordinate 6,766,275 of OX465588.1, read as the reverse complement.
GAGGGGTGCCTCTCTGGTATCCCGCTGTGATGGCCGCCGGTCAAGCAACAGGATGCCTAATTCGCCTGCGATTATTTCGCCAGTAACTATACGATTCGGGAACTAATCGTTCAGTCTGGAATCGGTTAGTGTGCATTAGACTTTACAATAGATTGGTACATTGTTCAAAGAGGTCCAACCGGACATTGTAGAGTTCTGTCTTAGTTTCACATGAGCTGGATGCAAAGATTCATGCACTCCGAGGAGTTGACGCGTAGTAATATCCAAGCATATGCAAGGATATTGCACAGAGTCAACTCCGAGAAGCATACAACTGATTTTATCTGAAACCGGTCTATATTGTGTTTATAAATTATCCACCTTTTCTAGGCAAGTGGCATGTCAATATCAGTTCATTTTAGTTATGTACTATTTTTCCATATGCACTATTTTTCTGTATGCGCCACCCGGAGCATACAACATATCTGTGCCATATATGCTCTGGGTTTGTCCATACAAACTCCCTATGTGTTTTCTATGGACACTTTGTATTATGTGTTTTCTATGGACACTTTATATTAGGTGGATAATAAAGTTAAGTATTCAAATTCAACGATACAGATTTACCTAAAGGGGAAATACTTCCGTGAATGCATAGAAATGATTCTGATTTCTGCGCTCCTCTTTCAGCTGGTGATGGTCTGCATCAGTTCGCTTTATTTTTCTATTATTAAAAGTGGATGAAAAACGTTCCAACTTGATACCTATTTTATAAAAGTATCATTTTAAGCAAATTGCGAATTTAAGCAAATTGTGAATTTAATACATGGACTGACAGTGTCAACGTTGCGGAGGCCATTCTCCCTTAGCCAGGATATTAGTCAAATGTTAGTACACTTCTGGCAGTCTAAGGCCCGGCGTCCACCTACTACGATATGGCTCCCATATGATCTATGATGCACTACCCGATAAAATGTTCGTAAATTTTTATTTCCGGTGGACCTTACGCGATAATCCGCGGTTGGAAAAAGAAAAGCGGTGGGAATGGACTGACTCCTAATACGCCGCGTCATATACAAAGCACTTCCCGATAAAAGATCAAAATCGCGTCGGAAGGTCACCTAATATCGGGGCAGTTGACCACGTTTCTGTGATTAGACACCCCACAAAAAACCCACCATACAATGCATGTCTAGACATATGTCTACGATTTTGCACCTTCCTGATATGTCTCTGATATTTGCTTTTTGTATCGGTGCCATATCGGTTAAGTATCGGTTAAAAATAACTGTTTAACCATAAATATGGTTAAAATCATATCATTCTCATTGCTTGAGAAATCTATCACTTTTGAGTTCAATCATACAATTTACAATATTGGTTGATATTTGGTTTGATTTTTCATTAAGTTTTTTCTGTTCTACTTAAATTGAATAATTAAGTCAAAATCATAAAATTTATGTGAAATAAATGGCTTCAGAAAGAATCTTCATAAAACAGATAAGGGATCACAAGAAAAATGTATTAGGCACTCAAATGTGGCTTTCTCATTTATAACCTATCCTAATGATTCCCAACCAACTCAAAAATTAACACAAATCAATGTAACCAGATGAAACACAGACACTGATGTAACCTCAAGACAGTGAATTGAAGTAAAAGTCCAAGGTCAAGTTCAAGGTTAACCTGATGAAGGATCTTTTATGAATCCTAAACGTTGTTATCTAATATAAGCAAATAAATACCATCCTGAACTTTTACTTCAATTCATTTGAGTCTTGAGTTGTGCCTTCCTTACAAACTAATTATTTCTCATATATATTTTTAGTAATAACAGGAGAATTTAATGTTCACACATTCATCAATAAATGACCAGTTCTCGAATAGTTGTCAAAATATATTTTATAGATGATCTCTGTTTTTTTTATCCTTGTCTTTTATATCAGTAATCTTATTTTCATTTTCTTTGTTTTCTTCAAACACTCATAAATGGGCTGTCACCGCCACACTAAAAGGCATATCAGACAATTTGGTTTGAAAATCAAATCCAATGTAAATTTCTTTCAAATTCAATATGTTTATCTCAAAGTGTTGTGGCACACATATCTAACTTTATAATCGATGGTCACCATGCTTGTTTTGATTTAGAGATCAATATTCTAATTATATTAGAAAAGAATATATAGAAATTCTAAAAGGTTGACCTACACATAGTTAAACCTATGTCTATTTCTCCAAATTTTCACAGGATATAGTACATGCATATTACTACACAAAAAGATTTCAAAATGCATAGGTCACCATCCTTATTTTTGAAATAATTGAAAAAAAAGTATACGTTCCAGAAAAGGGTCTACAAGTACGATGTTAGATTATTAACCCGTTAAGGACGGACGCCTATGGCTGGACAATATCCAAAAGGACGGATACTAGTGTCTATATACACTGCTAGGGAACGAGCACATAGGTGCTTGCGCCTTTAATTTGAGTGCCTCATCACGTGATATGATATACTGTCTTTGATATCAATACATTTCTGATTGAAAATATCAAATACACTATTATGCCAACATTCTGTGAAAATTCTATGTTAATTGATATGTTATTTCTTTGTTAAAAACACTGTTGTCATCTTTTTGGATTCGATACCTTGAGGCATCATTCGGTCTGAGCTGGTTAATGCCTCAAGGCATCATTCGGCCTTGGCATCATTCGTCCTTAAAGGGTTATACGGGCCTTTGAACAGTACAACAGGGACCTGTTTCACTAGTTTCGTGACATGTCTAGATGGTGTCTAGATGGTGTGTCCGGTTACTTTAGAACTAGACTTATTAGACTTATTTTTGTCCGTTCTTGCTTGCAATGTTTGTGCCATTTATCACGTCTGTCTAACACTTTTGTCACGAAACTAGTGAAACAGGTCCATGACGTGTAGATTTGTCTAATTCTTATGTTTGAGGTCTGTCTTTACCTAAGGGCAGCTACTTGTGTTGTCACGAGACTAGACAACCCCAATGTCTGTATGGTGTCAAAGACATGTCACGAAACTAGTGAAACAGGTCCCTGTTCTAATTTCACATAGAGGCATGGGGGTGGGGGAGTTTGGATGACGCCACCTCCGTGACCAACCAATTAGGAATGACAGTGAAACTGTCTTGAGATGTCCAATCAGGAGAAAGGTTCTTATAGGTTTGTCACATCATTCTCCTCTTGCTTGAGGCGAGTTAACCCTCCCTAAGGCCTGGCATCCACCTACTACGATAGAAATTTAGACCTACCGATATGGCACCGACACAGGAAGCAAATATGAGAGACATATCGGGAAGGTGTAAAATCGTACACATATGTCTAGAAGTGCCCATCCAACATGCATCATACAAGGGTATCTTTTGGAACCTAATAGCAGAAACGTGGTCAAGTGCCCTGATATTAGGTGACCTTCTGACGCGATTTTGATTTGTTATCGGGAGGTGCATCATAGAACATATTGGAGCCATGTTGTAGTATACATGACTGTATGTCACTGTTATGCAATAAGATATATATATATATATATATATATATATATATATATATATATATATATATATATATGCCACACTTGAAATATGAAGTTAAAACAGTCATCTAAATTGCCCGTTATTATCAGTACCAAAGAGACTGCATTAGGACAGTCGCCATCTTGTAGTAGCTCCCTCCCTGTCTTGACGTTGACCGTATGGTAGCCATGTAGTGAATGGCATATTCACCCTCATTATCACTCACTTTAGTTCCCAGTCTGGCCACATGGGGGCAGGGCGCTCTGACATGACACAGACACCTGAGTTGTTAGTGACATGAGCGGCCCCCTTGGCATGTGCAACAGACCGGATCGAGACTGGTCAGATCTGATTAATCCCAGTGCAGAGTTTACAAGCTTACACTGAACCTAGATGCCACCTGATGCGTATATATAAACTGCATGGACATGTCATTGAATCAGCATTAAAGTTCAGTTAAGTTCTTGACTCATAGTAGTCCATGGCACCTCTGTGTTTGAGTTCTTACTCCCCATCTTCTTAAGGCCTACACCTAGCTAGTCTAGGTCTCTAGACTTTCGAATGCGACAGGGTAGGATATAATTTAAATGTCACTCAATTTGATATGATTGTTACTTCTGCTGCAGATATCACTCAGCTCCACTTCACGATATCATTTTGCGAAGACAATTCATGCCATATTGTCTTCTGCCACAGATACTACTCAGCTCCGCTTCATGATATCACACCATTTAAACAATCATATGAAATTTCATGATGTTTCTTGATAATACTAGGATTGATCACTTTCTCATCAGTAATCGCAGCCAATGCTGTTTCAGATAATATGTATACCATTTTAAAAGTGTTGTTTCAGGTAATATGTATACCATTTTAATTGTGCTGTTTCAGATGATATATATACAATTTCAATTGTGCTGTTTCAGATAATATGTATATCATTTTATTGTGCTGTTTCTGATAATATGTATATCATTTAAAAAGTGCTGTTTCAGATAACATGTATACCATTTTAATTGTGCTGTTTCAGGTGATATGCATACCATTTTAAAGTGTTGTTTCAGATGATATGTATACCATTTTAAAAGTGTTGATTCAGGCAATATGTATATCATTTAAAAGTGTTGTTTCAGATAATATGTATACCATTTTAAATGTGCTGTTTCAAATAATATGTATACCATTTTAAAAGTGCTGTTTCAGGTAATATGTATATCATTTTGATTGTGCTGTTTCAGGTAATATGTATACCATTTTCATTGTGTTGTTTCAGATAATATGTATACCATTTTAATTGTGCTGTCTCAGATATTATGTATACCATTTTAATTGTGCTGTTTCAGATAATATGTATACCATTTTAATTAGTTTCCAGCTCCTGGCTTACTCCGATCACAAGATCCCGCAACTGCTCAGAATTAGGTTTTATGAACGCGGCCGATCTACTTCCGGTTCACTCTGATGACGTCACGCCCCTACAGTTATGTCAGGGGGATCCTGTATTCCAAGATGGCGGCTTTTTCACACCCCTCGATCAATGTAACCAGAGTGGAAGTGGAATGGATACCCAGGATTTATATTATGCATACATTTATAATGACAACATAGCAACCTCAACTCCATCGACAATGAAACCTAAAATGAATGTGACTTCAGATGATGATACCACCATGACACAGTCAGATGTGAATGAATTTATAATTACCAATGATTCTAACACTGACAAGGCAATAACTGTTCCTGATGATGACAGTATCGTATCAACTTATGGTGTAATGCACGAGCGTACTGTGAATCTTGTGGTATGCCCCTTGATGGCGATACGAGATGTGACTGTTGCGTATCTCCCTGTGAGTGGAGGGGAATGCAGGGACGGGAGTGTGGACGGAGTACTGCATACACAACAGACAGAGCAGTGTCGGGCGCTGACTGGACGTCTGTCTGATGGTAAATACTGCAGGATCACATTCTGTCCCATGTCTTCAGGTGAGTGTTATTCATAATTCAGATGATGACTATAATAAACAAAAATCAATTATAGGATCGTGACTTTTTCATTGGTAGAAAGCGTTAATTTCAGTTTCCAGCAGCCATTTCAGATTTTACCTGCACCAGAGAAGCACCCCTCTTGTAAGATCTCCCAGTCTCTAAGTCGTATTCTGTACAGGGTTCTCACTGCACTCTATGGGAGAAGAATTCTTAACGAACTAGGCGTAAAGCCTTGAGAATCCACTGGCACATAGTATTCCCGCTAGGTGGCATCATTGATTTTGGGTTGCATTGATGTACTTCTTTAGCACGGGAGGCAGGCCAGTGGATTCTCAAGGCTCTAAGCCTAGTTCGTTAAGAATCCTTCTCCATAGAACATAGTGAGAGTACAGAATACGACTTAGAGAGTGTAAGATTTTATGAGATGGGTGCAGAAAAATTGCGGTAGTTATCTGACCTTACATGTGAGTGCTCATAGGCCAGGCTTCAGGACTATACAATTCATTCTTCCAGCAAAGATTAAGAGTCAGGTGGTAGGATATCAGTTGAAGCGAGGCAGTCAAGATGGCCCCGGATCGTACTTCACAAGAGCTTACGTGAGTGTGCTCTGGTGGCCAGTGTAAGGGCAGCTTTTATACATGGGCATAAAAAAGTGTCATCCATGTATATATTTCAGAACACTAATGCTTTCAGATGGAAACCAATAGCATTTCGTTGTTTTTATGTCTAATACAGTTTGATCAATCGTCTTCCTGTACATGTGTACGCACTTCCGACTTTTCTTCTTTCAAGTTTAGACCAACTGACCATCATCACAATGTTTATCTATTTTCAATCTCATGTTTTGATTAAATTCCCAATTTTAATTACAACACCAGAATTTTCTTATTTTCATTTGTCAACAATTCACCGTCTTTAGGGGAGGGAGACACCAATCACTTTAAAGGGTGTGTTCCATCAAGCCAACAGCACTTTCGTGATTGTCGGCCTGGTCCTGGCAAAATCGGCAACATTATTTTGTTGATGATTGGCGAGAATATTCCTAAAGACTCACCCTGACAGTATCTGGTATCATCTGTTTTGATTTTGACAGCCCACCCATAGTGTACCGTTTGTCAGGTCTCAAAGATGTTACTCAGACTTTGGAAGGTGATGGCTGGTCACTCGCTCAATAATTCATATTATTATGTACCTATGCACTAACTCAGTGTAAATACGTACTGCTCCTGGGGGTACAGTTATCGTACACAGAATGCACTGTACGCCGTGAATCTTTGTAAGGGTGCCTTTGGATACTGACAGACTGCACGCTTTGGCTAACAGACTGCATCCTTTGAACCTTACCTGCACGCTTTGGCTGACAGACAGCACGCTTTGACGAAATAACACATTTTGATTGGTCGAGAGGCCGACAACAGAATTCTAGGCGCAAGATTTTAAAATGGCGGTTCCCTTCACTTGGCGAGTTCTATGGCGTCATACAGTAACCACGGAGCGAGTTTGTGTGAAAACACATCAAACTTCGAGGTGAAATACGATAACGAACCACGTGATACACTTTAGATAGCTTAGATATGCGAGAAATATCGATTTCGATACGTTCACGGGCCGAGCGGGCGACTCGTCGATGTCAACAAATAGTGGTGACACTGCACCGCTCGAGTATCGCTGTCCGGGTGCAGGGTGCAGGGTGATCGCTCGCTAATTTATGCGGCGGTATAATGTTTTCGCGCCCGCGCGGTGATCACTTCCGGTTATCAACATCCGGCGTGTCTGCTAACGTACACATCGTCTTTGCGAGTTGTAAAATATGACTTCGGCGTCGAATTACGGTCAGTTTTAGCGAATTAAGACTGAATTAAGGTATATAATAATATGAAACCATAGTGATGGTGCCAGTACGGGGTAGATTTACTCATTATTTCGGAGAAATTCGTTCTGAACTCGCCGTGCCGGCTCGTTCAGAACGAATTTCTCCGAAACAACTCATAAATCTACCCCGTACTCTCACCATAACTATGGTTTCACATAATATTATGGTCAGCTTTGTTGTATTAACCTAGAAATTTTTCTTTGCAGGTAGAGCTACTTAGTCATAGGCAATATTCTGTTTCATGCTAGCAAACATTTGAAAGTTGTGTTGTGAGTCCAGAACTTTCTTCATAGTAGCTCACGATCTGATTGCTGATTGGTCAGTCTTAAAGTGACATCATACCATTTAATTATGTCACTAGTGACATTAATAACATTTTAAGTCACACCTGATGACATAAACTGATCCCATATTAAACTTACAGCGTTTTTATAAGGGGTAGGATAAGTATAGATTACATTATTAAGAGCAATAAGCTGATTAAGTTTGAACCAATGATATACAGTAGAACCCCACATAAGCGGACACCCTTCGTTTCATGCCAAAGTGTCCGCTTACGCGAGGTTAGAATAAACATCTAATAGAGGGAACCATTCCAAGCAAAGGTGTCCATTAACACAGGGTGTCCGCTTATGCGGGGTGTCCGTTAGGCGGGGTTCTACTGTAGCATGATCCTGTAACCATAGAAGTTTATTTGCAGTCGCCTCTTGCTCTTCTCCCAACGTGAGCCATGCAAACTCTTCAGTAGAAGACCGTCACCCGCTCTTCACTAACCTGACCATCGCCTGTGACCCCGGGACGAGGTTGGAGGATGGAGGCATGTATCAGACGTCCTCCTGTGTGTTACACCCGGAGAACGGCACGGTCTGGAGTCCAGCCTGGAGAGACTGCATCGGTGAGAAGCTCCCTCCCCTGAAGGATATAGTCCATGAGCCAGACCACTTTCAGTTTCCATTATGCTATAACGTAGCGCGAAAGGAGGAAAATGAGAGATGGTTTGGGAAAATAAAATTTTATTGATTTGTTGGTAATAAAATTTTATGACGTATAAAATATTTTGATAATTAACACAAGCCGGGCTGCAAGTAAAATGTATTTATTGCACATGGAATTGATGAGACATTGCATGGTAAAAGCAGATAAACATATTTCAGATAAAACGATAAAAGGATAAGAGAGATAAACGATTATACATTATGAGCCAAAGAAGAAGCTAGGGCAGTAGAAGTGTGTGGGGGAACCAGCTTGGGAACATATGCTCGGAAGCCCCCGACCGAGGTCCAGGCCCCGTGGGCCATGATTTTGTCCTCAGGTAAGCCAGAGAGCGCTGCCTGTTGGGCTCCCATCCTCCTGAGAGCATGGAGAGTGAAGGAGTGCCATTGTGAATAACCTGCCGCCCGGAGGGCTGAGCGTACAACCGGAAGAATGGCGTCAGGTCACAGAGGGGTGCCGTTCCTGGCAATAAAAGCTACGGTGGACGGGAGCGCCGGAACGCAGGTACGGTATTTCTCCCACGCCTCGACTGGGCAGAAAGGGCCAGATATGCGCGACACAGGAATTGAGAAGTAATTCGCCGGTCCAACCGAGGTTTTCGTAGAGTGGACAGTTATGGTCAGGCCCTCGTCCGAGACAAGAATGTCCTTGCCGGTCCAGTCACACAAGAATCCGTTATGTCGCTCATTTCGACCGAAACAACATCGGCGGTCTTTGTCGGTGTGCTTGTAGCAACAGGAAAACGAACTGCATCACATGCAAGCACCTCCGCGGTGTCCTCCAGGGTCTTAGGAGACGCAGCAGGGGGGTAGTAAGCAGTTTCAGAACAGTCTGTATTTTGGAAAACAGGAAGAAAAACAGAGACCGGGGGCATCGGTACACCGACCTCTTCTCCAGGGTCTGGGTATTCCTCCTGTGAGGCACCGATACCATTGTCCAGCCTAGGCTCAATTCCCTCCAGCCGTGGGTCTGAGAGGCCGTCCCGTGTGGGGCGGCGCGGCGTGGAGGGGCCAGCTGGACCGGCCACGGTCATGAGAACATGAGGTATAACGTGATCACAAATACCAGAAAAATCGGATACAACACGGTCAAAGTTATCAACGACATTAGAACATACACGTAAAGAAACACCAGAGAGATCACAAACATTTTCATGGTTATGTTCAACGATACGTCCCATAGATACATTGCCTTGGTAGGGAATGGGAGGAACGCGTGCTGGGTCGCGACCACGTGTTCGTTTGTTTTTGTTATGGTCGCTGCCGACCACGTGACCAAACTGCACGTGACTCGCACTGTTTATGTTTGGTGAGAGCACATGGCGTTGGCTGGCACGTGAACGCCTAGTCCGTGTACACTGATCGGAGTAAGATAGAGACATGCGGGAGCTGATACAGTATTTGCCTCGCGTAAGACACCACCCGATCTGGTCGAGTTATAAAAAACACGGGTTCTGTATCTTTTAGTCCGGTTTACTTCCCAAACCCCGGAGCGGGAGGGGCCTTTTGTCCGGACCGGCAGTTGATTTGCGGATGAGGAAAAGTAGCCGCCTTGTTATGTAGACACGATACACATATATGCAGCTTTCTGACACCTCCTTGCACGTGGTGGGTAGACTCAGGGCATTCATCCCGTTGATACGGCTGACACGGTGGTCCCGGTCGGGCCCTTGCCACGTGATGATGGAGGTCCATCGACATCTGGCCCGGTCTAGATGCTTCCTTCGTTTTTGCAGCTGCCGTTACTTGACCGCCTGGCACGTGAGCCAGCCGGGTCTGCAGTCAGTCGATTTCATACGAGTTTAACCAAGTAATCCTACCGTTAGCGACCCTGTCGCACACTTCCTCGGAAAAACTCCCTTGCATCATCCAAGATGGCCTCCAGGTGGGCCCCCATGGCGTCCCGGGTCTCCTTGTCCGGGGCGAGCTTTGCTAACTGGAGGAAACCGTATGCGTACTCCCGAATAGTCAGATCCTGTGCATCAACAGTGAATGCAATAGCAGGAATGACGCTAGTAGAGGCGTCAGGTGGTCATGTGACCAATGAGTGCAATTAACATAAAATGTTCGATTAACCAACGCAGTGTTACCTGTTATAAAAATATGTTCGATTAGAAAGTGCGAGTACAGCCCGGCAGTAAATTATAGGTAATTTACAATTACTGCACAATTGAGTGTATAAAGTATTATCAAAATATGTAAGATTTGATAAGATTGTATGAAGGTGATAAAATATGGTTGTAAATTAAAATTGGTGCCCTACGAAGTAGGGGTTAAATAATGAATTTTGTTTGAATAAGGGTGGGTGGGTGGAATTAAAGTTTGTTGGTTTGCAATGCGTGATGTGCACGGGTGAAGTGAGTGAGTGTAAGAGGCGCAGCCCTGTGGTGCGCAGAAAGGTGACTTTCGCACTGCCGCGCTCAATGACCCACCAGTAGCCAACACCACTGGTGAACCAAAAGTAAATTCGATGCTACGACCATTTTGGTCTGGCAGTGGGTCCGCTACTGCAACAGTGTCAGTCTGCGACCCTACAGCGTCAGATCCACTAAGACGAACAAGCGAATGCGTCTACAATCCGTGCGACTGTGCGAATCCCATGCAATGATGTTCAATATATTGAATATTGTCACAAGGCATTCGCATGTCCATGCAAACGTCTGCGTGTCTGCGAACCGAAATTCGCACGGAAAATCGCCTTAGTGGATTAACCCTGTCGGACCCTATCCCTAGCACTAATCTTATCCCTAACCTTAACCTAACCCTAACCCTACCCTAACCTAACCCTAACCCTAACCTATATACTGTTATCCTTAACAGTATATAGACAATAATACACAAGGCCTCAGACAATCCAGGTACATCTGAATACTACAATAACAGACAAAAGTACTATCGTAAAACCGGATGAGTTTTAATCTTGACTCCTGTATGCCACGACTGGAGTTTGGCGTAGTGATATCACGAGGCGGAGCCGAGTGGTATCCGGAACCAAAACTCCAGGAGTGGCATGTGGGAGCCAAGATAAAAGGAATCAGGTTTTGATTTTATCCTACCCCTCTCTACAATATATTAATATTAGAATCATGAATGAAAATCATTAAAATTCCGTATGCCCCTAGTAGCATACAAACGTCCGTACGCCAGTCAGCGTGGCATACAGAATCTCAGTGCTAAGCCTATGGGATTTTATATTAGGGGTAGGATAAAGGAGAGTATGGCTACATGAAGATGGTATCCCACTAGGCCTGTTCATACATGACTTTAAACAACAATAATGTACTGTTGATTAAATGTTCTAATGAGATCACATTTTAATCAGGATAAAGTTGGCAATAATATATGTTATTATTAATAAGTTGGCATATGATATACATTACGATCTATATATCATAACTATAATATGATTAACCATTGGTATATATACTCCGGTATACAAGTATGCCATGATGTGATGTATCAGGAGGCTGTTCTCCAGGTTTATACCAATATATTGGTGAATGTTGTGAATAATTTATAAAGATATGGCCTACCATCTTTAGCAAAATCACTTGTCCCAGAGTAAGTAGCACATAAAAGGTAGAAAATTCCCTGATGAGTAGAGTACGATATACCAAATAGTTGGTTATTTTCTTCGATATTTGCTGTTCCATTTCCTCAGTTGCAGAAATTTTAAATGATAATTTGGTTATTGGTTGTTAATTGTCTATACCTCTATTATCAGTTAAAGGAACAGGTGTCTCCGAAAGTGAATCAAAGAAACATTTATTTTTACTACAGAAATTGGCCCTGAAAGTAAAAGAAAGAAATATCATTTTTACTACAGAAATTGGCCCCGGAAATGCAGAATCAGACAGTGGGAACAGTAGGAAGAGTGGAAATGAAGGCGAACAAGTTGTTCCGACTGTTGATGCCCAGCTTGTGACTACAAGCGTGAAAAATGTACCCTCTACTATGACCACCATGGGGATGATGGAGACCAGTTCAAGCCTATCAGTGGACAAAATGACTGAATCAAACTCTGGTTGGACAACTCAGATAGTTGGCATGCTCTCATCAGCAGAATCACACATCATTGATGCCTCGACCAAGAGTAAGTAGCACATAAAAAGTAGAGAATTTTCGATGGATTTATTGTGTCGACCATAACCAGAAGATACAGGAAATAGCTATTGTGGACTGCAATAAATTTAATTTTTAAAAACTATTTGTCACCATCTTTGTTTTTGAAAGAATTGAGGAAAACCATATTTTTCAGTACATTTAACATAACGGGATATGATCCCGACACACTCCGATGAACTTTTACCACTACGACAAATCGAACATGTTCGATTTTGCCGGAAGCCCTACGACACGGTATTTCTATCGTAGCACTATCGGAGTGTGTCGGAGTGTGTCTGAGTGTGTCGTAGTACTCATCGGAACACAAAACCCACTTCCACGATAGAGCCGTTACTTCCGACATAAATTTTATTTTTTCATCGGAACGCTTGTCGTAAGGGCATTTTGGTGTGAAGTACACCTGTCTAGGTACATTACACCTGCTTCAGGTGTTGGAAAAGAGGGGGGGGGGTCCAGAAAATGTACATACGCAATGAGGGGGGGGGGGGGTCCATGAGAAGCGTATTCTGTACAACAGGGGGTGGGCGGTCAATTTTCCAGGAAAATCTGCGTGCGTACTTTACGGATGGCCCCTTGTTTATTGCACGCAGGTATCAAATGAATTATTGGAGACGGGGTAGGACAAATACTAAACTGAACTCGAGTTACAAGTATTTATATATAACGTCCTGACCATGCTGTACAAGTCACAGAACGAGATGGTAATTTACGGCTTGTACGGTACGAAGCATTTATGCCGAGTTCCGTACAAACCATAAATTATCATCGAGTTCTGTGACTTGTACAAGCATGGTTGGACGTTATATATTTACTATATACAAATGTACCCAAAATCCTCCCCAAAAAATCATAAATTTAATTTTTATCAACCGATATGTTAATAAACGTGTTTGGCAAGGTGGTCAATATTTTAGTGTACAGACCAGCGGTCCGTACAGTATTTCTACGTTATATGTCAAAACGGTACATATTTACAGTAAATACGGCATGGGTATATAGTAATTAAGCAGAACTGTCTTTAGAAACGTATTTTGAACGACTACGCCAAGAGTTTGGATGCGTAGTAATCGTCACGAGGCGTAGCCTCGTGATGATACGGAGCATCCAAACGAGTGAGCGTAGTGGTTCAAAATATGATTCAAAAGCAGATCTGTTTTTATCTCACCCCCAACACGGACCGTACAGTCGATTACATGTCGTAAGCCATGTTGCGGCAGCTCTGGTTCAAACAATGGCGCCGGTACTTTTTTTTTCCGCAACGTTCATTGGTCGCACCATACATAGATTCTCCGCCACTCCAATGGCGGAGAATTGACACTATACGTAGGTGAGCGTGGCATATTTTATTTCAACGTTAACTCAATGGCACAACCTGTACCAGGGTCGAGATAATAGTGTTTATCACACTCCAGTAAGGTCGGCTACTCACTACGCTCAGCTAACGCCTCGCACAGTAATTTAACGTAACCTGCCGTCGTGAAATGAACACTAAAACTTCTTACTCTTGTTCAGTTTCTACTGATGAATGTATTCAATTCTCGGTGGGAAAACACATGTACTAATGAAGACTGGCGTTGTGATGTCAATATGTTGCGTGATTCAGGTGCACCGGCCGCTCTGGGGGACTTGATACTTCAGGCACTTGATGGAGGCGTGGGCGGGCATGCAGGTAAACAGATATCACTTCAACTTCATGGAGAGAAATAATATTGCGTATAAAGGGCAAAATCCACCAGGCCGATTTCTCACCCGATCAATTGTTCCTGGGCTCTTAAGAGGAAGCTCACGTATTGTAATTTATTTAATTCTGATAATAATAGTTTAAAAAATGATCATTTTCAAAGATTTGAGAAATTCTATGTCATCCGATAATAATCGGCGATTGTCTGGCTACGGAATCGGATACCGTCGGTCCAGTGGAGTACCCCCTTAAACTATGTATATTTACATTTTAGAAGACATCTCCCGTCAAGTTAGAAAGTTCACTTGGTGTTATATATGACATAAGAAATATGCAACAATATTAACTTTATTTTGCATCATTTCACGATAAGTCCTTGGCCCAACCATGCATAAAACATGGAAAACAGAAAATATATATACATATAAGTGCTGAGGTACAGAACAATGACAGTAAGTATCAAGATAAAATGTTTTTTGTTTTTTTCTAAAGCTTTTATTACGGGAATTGTGTTTAATACAACAGTATCACCCGAATCGGCATGAAATTCCGTTCTTCCTTCCAGGCCCAAACAAGTGGTGTCCTAGGCCCGGCGTCCACCTACTACTATATGGCTCTGATATGGTCTACAATACACCTCCCGATTAAAAATCAAAATCGCGTCGGAAGGCCACCTAATATTGGGGCAGTTGACTACGTCTCTGCGATTAGACACCGATAAAACCCCATACAATGCGTGATGGATTGGCATGTCTAGACATATGTCTACGATTTTGCACCTTCCCGATATGTCTCCGATATTGACTTTTTGTACCGGTGCCAAATCGTGAGGTCTAAATTTCTGTCGTAGTAGGTGGACGCCAGGCCTTATTATTATATACATATAAGTCATTTAGACATGTGGGCAGCAGCTTTCCTTGATAAATGATAAGTGGGATGTACATGGTGAATGTGCTGAGATCTGCAATCCAAGTTCTTCAGACACTTGACAGAGACGTGGGCAGTCCGACGGGTATCACTTCAACTCAACAGAGACAAATAATCCCACAGTTAACCTTTACCAAATGCCATCATTGAACTTATATAAAAGCATTGCTCGTTACTGACATTAGAAGATAATGAGCATCGCATTTCTAACGGAGATATACCCTCAGCGTTTGAGGCATAGCGGACATTCACAGTAGCGCCACCTGGTGATTTTAAAATATTGTGAATAATCGGTAAAAAGGAGAATGAATGAGTACTGGAATTTAATGGAACAGTTCAACAAAGTGAAAACTGAGGTACCAACGAAGTGCCGTGTTAGGAAAGTTAGTTATTCAGGTTTTTCTTACCGTGAAAATAACGGAAAAAAGAATAAAAATTACGCAAAATCCAGTAAAGAAATTTAGATAGGAGCAAGTATATGACCACATAAGATTATGTTGCGATTGATAACCAATGTTAAGATTTCTGAATGGATACAAACTGTATGAAATGTATTGAAAACTGCAAATAAACGCTGCTCTTAAAAGAAAAAAGTCTACTTCTAAATGAGTTAATCTGATGTTGTGTTCAGTTTATCCAATTCTATTTGGTAAAGTGGGTCGCTTTACTTTTGACTCATTTACATAGGAAATGTACTGGAAAATATGTTTTTTCTCAATTTTCTCAAAAACAAGGATGGTGATCTCTTGTTCTTAAACAGAAATGTGTAATGCTATGCATCTATTATATCCTCTGAAAGTTTTAAAAAATGACATGCTTTTTACCGTGTGAAAATCTACTTTTAAGAATTTCAATATATCCTATTATGATAGTATTACAATTTAATCTCTAAATCAAACTCTAGCACAGTTACTCCAAATTTTAAAGACAGATATATGTTCAACAACACTTAGAGATCATCATATTGAATTTACAGGAAAATGACATGGGTTTGAATTTCCAAGACAAATTGTACGATATGCCTTTAATTCACACCCCCAGCCCCACCACACACCACCACCCTACACACACCTTGCAGCGCAGGATGAACTTATCAAAGTTTATCCTTATTGCTTATGTACACTCCCCCACCCTAGGCAACGAGATATGGTCGAAGCGAAACCGAATCTTAAATCCCAGAGTGGACAAAGGGATGAGTCATCTTTTTAAAGACAAATGCTTGTAGTTGGGTGATTTCTATATTCTATTGAGATTTGCAAATAACTCAAGTTCTATATATCAGCAAATAGAAAATGCAAAGATAAATGGCATGTCACCATGCTAACTTCTATGGGAGGGCGATCTGAAAATGTAAGGGCACATGATCAAAAATTTATACAAATGATGAGACCAAACTGTACCGCATACACCAAAAGCGTCCTTTATAAATCAGCTAATCTCTGGAATGAGCTTGCCCAGACTGTCCGTGCCATTGATACACCAGAAACCTTAAAGAAACATCTAAAAACAACTGCACTGTTAACTATATGATCTTCACTTCCCATAAAAAATGGAATGGGTACACCACCTGATGTGGGCTGATACTAATACAGAAACAACATCTCATAAAATGATGAGTAGAATCAACACTTGTCAACACAAAGGACATAAAATTACCACCACTAGACTAAATACAACATGACTAGTGAAGAGCAAGCAGTCTATGCCCATCCCCCCCCCCCCCCATCCCAAGAACTCATCCGACATTATATCCACATAACCTACCATCATCACTTATAAGCACAGGCTGTAAGCCTCACTTGTTATTCCCCAATGTGA
The DNA here is from genome assembly GCA_950022655.1 of Alentia gelatinosa. Taxonomy (NCBI): domain Eukaryota; kingdom Metazoa; phylum Annelida; class Polychaeta; order Phyllodocida; family Polynoidae; genus Alentia; species Alentia gelatinosa. Next base: position 6,749,352 of record OX465588.1, on the reverse strand, counting down.
TGTAATGAACGACGTTTATTACTGGAATAGCATGTACCTTGATCCACCGAAGTGGAATTCCTATGGCTGGACTGAAGGAAGACAGGCCTTGAGCCTATGAAGTCCAGGGTAAATAAATGAATCCAAAGAAGAAAAAAAGTGCTTAACTATTGGTGTCTATGGGAAAATGCAATATTTTGACTTTGTTGCTGAATGACACTGATGTTCTATTGATATCTTCAACTAATTCTGGATTATGATAGTTGGGAACATGTACAAATGAGAAATGCTAAGAAAATACTATGTCACCATGCTAATTTCTATGGGAAGGCCATCTGAAGAAAGTAAGTGATTGTAGAGATCAATTGGTGTCTATGAGAAACTGCTATATTTTCATGGCCCCAGATGGCAGCACCAGTGTTAAACCAGGGGGCGTTTCTATACTTACCCGCATTTGTCTTTAAGAGCTCATCTGCATGGAGAACTTTCCATTTCGGAACTCATATCAGTCTCAAAGGTAACAATTTCTATACTGAACTAAGTCCACCTAATACCAAAAACACAACAGACATTGTGGCAAGGATAAAAAAAGTAACTGACCCTATACCGGGGACACGCCAAGCGAGTGAAGGTAGCGATCTCTTGAATCGTCAACACAAATTGACGTGTATGAGATATTATTTCATAGGAATATCTCCTGCCTATAATATAGCAACTTGGAAGCAATAACCAGGTGAAATGTGAAATAATATCTCACATTCACGTCATTTTGTGTTGGCGATTACGGAACTCGCTGCGTTTCTCGCTTGGTCTCTCGCTGGCTTAATGCTGGAGACACACCGAGCGAGTAACGGCAGCGATCTCCAGAATCACCAACACAAATTTGGGTGTATGTGTGACATTATTTCATAATAATATCTCCTACCAATAATTTAACGTCTCTGAAGTAATAATCAGGAGAACTATGAAATAATATAATATCGTTCGACGAGGCCTGTTTGCGGTCCGTGTATGACTGCACTAATGATCAGGTGAGTGATTTGAACCACAGAATTTCGCGCAAAAATTTGCGTGCTTCGGGTTTTGCCTCCCCCTGATTGGGCGGGGACACCGTTGTCTGTAGTTACATGTATACACTGTCTTTTAGGGGTTTTGGTTGGTTGTGGGGCAGGATGTGAACCCTGTAGGTTGGCCTTGACCCCTGCCTATGTCATGGTGCTTTGTTTTCATGATCAATCCCTAAAAGTGAAGTGAAATATGTGCAGTTTCGCCATCATCATCAGATACATTTTGGACTCAGGTGGGTTGGTTTATTGTGTTTTTCACCCTCTGTGATTAATATATGTTTGCCACTACCAGAATTGGTTGTTATGTGACTTGATGTTTGGTTGATCACTCTGGGTGGGTGTGTCTGTGTGACTGTCACCCAGTAGATTATGTCTGTCTTTTTATATTACCTGATCATTTAGGGCAGCCTGGATTGAGAAAGTTTAGGAAATATGATTTCAAAAATTTCCTAGATGCTGTCAACGGATTTATCCAGATCCAGACATGCTAAAGATTTTTTTAGCATGTCTGGATCTGGATAAATCTGTTGACAGCATCTAGGAATTTTTTTAAATCGAACTATGAAATAATAGCTCACAGATACGCCATTTTGTGTTGGCGATTCGGTAAATCGCTGCGTTTCTCGCTTTGTGTATCTCCTGTATTTAAGTCAACACTCATCCAGTGATTGAGTCCAGATATTTGGCCATGACCCATGTGTTATTGACTCAAAACGTAGCTATGAACTGTATCTATTCTTCTAAAGAAGTATAGAAAACATGTAGAAACGACAGAATGTCAAAAGCCATTAAATGTATAAACATTGTACAGTAATTGTAAATTGCATATACTTTAGTGCCGTGCTGTTTTTACCTCAGGCTGTTAATCGAACAAAACTCAGGTGCCGGAACTATTTACACAGGTGAATAACTCCTGATCGCTGATTGGTCAAATTAAGATTTGCCTATGTTAAATCAATGCTATATTCTCCACATAGTTGACGCGTGTCACGTACAGTAGCTAAGGCCTAATCCTATAGACTAGCTAACCCAGTGACAAGAAAAGAGAATTCATCTTCTGGTAATAACTCATCATCAACCAATATTTCAACAATAGCTCTTTTCAGTTCAGCTTTTCGGCTAGACCTTTTCACATCAAGTTCTAACTCCCTAGCTATTGCTAACAATTCATCCCTTCTGAACTGTTCTAGTTCCTCCACAGAGGGTGACTGTAGAAAAGCTTGGTACTTAGACATTTTAATTTGTTGTACTTATCATCAAGAGAACAGTTTTTCATAATTCCCGGACAAGCCCCCAATTTCTGTCACGTACAGTAGCTAAGGCCTAATCCTATAGACTAGCTAACCCAGTGACAAGAAAAGAGAATTCAGAATATCTTCTATACTAAATGAAGAAGACAGATAACCATACACAGATATGTATTAATAACATATATTATAACAAAGTATACAGTTACATAACAATTCTCATCAACATACAAAATCATATACACTTCTGTAGTGTAAATATGATATAAGTCCTCTTGGTCTAAGCAGTACTCACAGTCTATCACTTTCAGTTATTGTTCAATGTCTCCTTGACTTGTGGATATAGATGATCCAAGTAGTGGTAGCAGTCATCAGTGTCTTTTCCTCCAGTACTGCGGTGATAGTAGCTTATGGAGAAGCCCAATCCTCAGTAAAGGCCTCTGTAGCATAGAGTCCTATGGTGTCTCAAGCCTGACACTGCAGTGGTAGTAATGCTGAGTAGCATGGAGTTGTTGACGCCACGGTGTCTGGGTTCCAAGTGAGCTGTGAGTTGAAATCTGCTTCCTTATATACCCTATCGGGGGGTCAGTCCAAACGAAGACAGGGGATGGTTCAAACGCTGGGGGTGGCAGTCCAAACAGTTAGGCCTTAACCTCTATCTGGAGCGAGGACCTGTTAGGAAGCACCCTGTGATATTCTTAATACATACATCACACCTCCCTCCTTAAACAAAAAAAGAATTTTTCTTTTTTTCTAACGTCATACATCAAGAAATATGTAATACAATGTAATATATGGCATTCTGCAACATACATTTACCTTTTGTCAAAATCACATTTAGTACCTTTTACCATCTTTGGGTAATAACACTTGAAATCGTAGTATATACATAATCAAAAATAGCATTTAAGAAGCTCATGACAATGCATCAGCACAGACATTGTCTACACCTCGTACATGAAAAATCTCAAGATTGTATTCTTGCAACAGCAAACTCCAGTTCAACAATCGCCTGTTTTTGTTTTTCATCTTCTGCAAGAATGTAAGGGGGTTGTGATCTGTATACACAAGTTCTGGATCTAGAGGGGATGACACATAAACACTGAAGTGTTGTAAGGCCAACACTAATGCAAAAGTTTCCTTTTCAACAGTTGAATAGTTCTTTTGGTGACAATTGAACTTCTTTGAAAAGTAGCATACAGGGTGCTGAACACCATTGTCGTCATTCTGCAGTAGCACTGCACCTACCCCATGGTCACTTGCATCAACCATCAAAATGAACTTCTTGCCAAAGTCTGGAGCCGTCAGAACAGGTCCAGAACACAAAATAGATTTCACTTTATCAAAAGCATCATCACATTCTTTGGACCAAATGAAGTTTTCCTTTTTCTTTAACAAGTTTGTCAGTGGAGCAGTTATGTCAGAAAAATTCTTACAGAACTTCCTGTAATATCCAGCCATGCCAAGAAATCTCATTAAACTTCTCTTGTTTGCTGGAACTGGATATTCAACAATACTCTTGATTTTGGCTTCAACTGGTGCAACCTGACCTAGACCAACAACATGTCCAAGATAAATCACCTTTGCCTGTCCAAACTCACTTTTTGACAGGTTTACAGTAAGGTTTGCTTGTTTGAGCCTCTCTAACACAGATTGCAGCCTACACAAATGATCTTCCCAGGTGTCACTGTAAACCACAATATCATCAACATACACCTCCACGCCTGGCATACCTTTCAAACACTGGTTCATCATTCTTAGAAAAGTTGCTGGAGCATTCTTCATACCAAATGGCATCACTTTGTATTGATACAAGCCATCAGGGGTAACAAAAGCAGACACTCGCTTTGCTCTGTTCCTCAAAGGAACAGCCCAGTAACCTTTGAGTAAGTCACCCTTGGTGATATACTTGGCTTTGCCAATTTTGTCTATACAGTCATCTATTCTTGGAATAGGATATGAGTCTGTCTTGCTGAGATCATTTACTTTGCGAAAATCAGTGCAAAATCTAACAGAACCATCTGGCTTGGGTACAAGTATACAAGGAGATGACCAGTCACTGTTGCTTGGCTCAATGATGTTATTCTCTAACATGTAAGATACCTCTTTGCTCATTTTCTCAGCCTTGTGTGGGCTAACTCTGTAAGGATGTTGTTTGATAGGGAGAGCTTCTCCCACATCTACGTCATGGATGGCAATATCAGTTTGACTAGGAACATCAGGAAAGACTTCCTTATATTCTCTGAGCAATATGCTCAATTCCTCTTTCTGTACTGGAGGCAGGTGCCCTAACTTGGCATCTAGATTTGCAAGAACATTTGAGTTGTTCAGTTTTACACTGTAGTCTATAGGTACAAAATCAGTTGTTTCTTCCTCATTACTCAGTGCATTCATGCACCCAACTGTCTTGACACTGTTGGAACTTTCTCTGTTATAGTAAGGCTTCAACATGTTGATATGACACAACTGAGTAGATCGTCTTCAGTCAGGAGTTTTGACAACATAGTTCACCTCACCAATTCTTTTGACTACCTCATAAGGACCATGGTAACGAGCCTTGAGTGTATGCCCAGTAATGGGTAGTAACACCAGCACCTTGTCTCCCACAGAAAATTCACGCTCTTGGGATTTCTTATCAAATTGGTCCTTCATCTTTCTTTGGGCTTCTTTCAGGTTTTCACGTGCTAACTCACAAACACGAACTAGCCTGGTTCTAACTTTGGAAACATAATCCAAGACATTGTTGTTTTCAGGGTTATCTCCTAACCAATGTTCCTTCAATACCTTCAAGGGACCTCATACTGTATGACCAAAGACCAGCTCAAAAGGACTGAATCCCAATGATTCTTGAACAGACTCTCGAGCAGCGAACAACAACATACCAATACCTTCAACCCAATCTTTCTCATTCTCAAAGCAGTAAGTTCTCATCATGTTCTTGAGGGTGCAGTGGAATCTTTCCAATGCACCTTGAGACTCTGGATGGTAAGCACTGGACTTAACCTGCTTTATACCTAGTTCATGAACTACTTGTTGAAACAAGCCAGACATGAAGTTTGAGCCTTGATCAGACTGAATCTCTTGTGGAAGGCCAACCAGTGAGAAGAAATTAATCAAAGCTTTGACTATCTTTGGGGCAGAGATATTTCTGAGTGGTATAGCCTCAGGAAATCTTGTAGAAGCACACATTATTGTGAGCAAGTACTGATTACCAGATCGAGTTTTGGGCAGAGGACCTACACAGTCAATAATGACATGGCTGAATGCTTCTCCTACTGCGGGAATGGGCCGTAGTGGAGCAACAGGGATCTTTTGATTAGGTTTCCCAACCATTTGACATGTGTGACAGGTTCTACAAAATTGGGCAACATCTTGCCTCATCTTAGGCCAATAGAAGTGCCTCATGATCTTTTCGGATGTCTTGTTAACACCCAAATGACCACCCATGGGTAGTTCATGTGCTACATTGAGAACCTCAGAGCGATAAGCCCTAGGAAGCACAATTTGGTAAACAATAGACCAGTCCTCTGATGCTGGGACATCTGGTGGTCTCCATTTTCTCATGAGAACACCATCTTTAAAGAAGTACCCTGTGGAGACTTTGTCAAGCTCTTCTTCTGAAAGTGCATGGCGGGTAAGCAATGAGATCTCAGGATCTTGCCTTTGTTCAGTAATTAACTTACTCCTGCCAAGAGGGACTTCATTACTCAAGTTAGTCTTGTCATCATTTTGACTTGACCCTGGTTGAGAACCGACAAAAGAATGACCTTTAAGGTGTTCATCCTTTGAGTTGATAAATGTCAGAGACAAATCAATGATATCATCCTCAGTCTCAACATCCACAGAATGCTTTTGGCTTAACTCTTTTGCCTGAGCCCTAGTCACAGCACAAGAGGGATAAACTTCACCTATCTCCTCATCAATGACATCATCTTCTGATGACAAAGTGACTGGCTCAAGAACCATCTTTGGTTCTACAAAGACTTTTTCCCCTGCTAGATCATTTCCTAGCAACATTGATACACCGTCAACTGGCAGTTCAGATTTTACTGCAACTTCAACAGACCCTGATACCAAATCAGACTCTAGTCTGATTGTGTGAAGAGGTACACTCATGAAACCACACTCAACACCACAAATAATGACATATTCACCAGTGGCTGAACTTGAACTGAAAGGCAAAGCATTTTCTAAAACCATGGATTGAGATGCCCCAGTATCTCTCAAGATATGAATGGGGACAGAATCTGCAGTGTCACTACCTAGAGACACATTACCTTCAAGTACAAATGGTTTGTATTCTTCTCTGATATCAGTTACCTTATCTGTAACAAATGGCACAATAACACACTCTGACTTTTTGGATGTTATGAATGCATTTGGCTTGGGCTCAGCTTTCTTCTTTTTCAGTGCCCAACACTCGGACATAATGTGACCCAGTTTGTGACAGTAATGACATTTTAGACCTGAACTCCTTCCTGAGTACTCACCTTTTGGCTTCACACTAGATTTCAGATCTTTGCTATCACCACCTTTTGCTCCAAGACTAGAATTGCTCCCTTGAGGTGCACTCTTCTTTTGTTGAACACTAGTCTTATGGGTTATGGCATAATCATCAGCAAGAGTGGACATTTCATGCAAGGACATTACTTTCTTTTCATCGAGATAAGTCTTGAGATCATTGTATGTGCAACGCTTAAATTCTTCAACAAGGCACAGTTGTCTGAGTTTATCAAAACTATCCTCCACTTCCATAGATTTGCACCACCTGTCAAAGTACACTTCCTTTTCATGAGCAAACTCTACATAGGTTTGATTATCTTGTTTACGGTAACTCCTAAACTTCTGACGATATGCCTCTGGAACCAGTTCATAAGCCTTGAGAACAGCAGCTTTGACCTTTTCATAATCTAGACTGTCATTCAAAGATAGGGTCGAATAAGCTTCCTGAGCTTTACCCCTCAAAACACTCTGTAACATCAGTGCCCACTTCTCTTTTGGCCATTTCATGCTTTGGGCAACCTTCTCAAAATGTTGAAAGTACTTGTCAACCTCATTTTCATTGAATGATGGCACTAGCCGTACATCTTTACTAACATCACAAATGTTCCGTTGGTTTGTCCTCTCAGCAGCAAGCTGTAGCTCCATTTCTTTAAGCCTAAGTTCTTTGTCAGCCTGAATCCGATCATGCTCTCTTTCCTTTTCAGCCTGAATCTGAGCAAGCTCTTTCTCAGCCTGAATCTGAGCAAGCTCTTTTTCAGCCTGGACCTGAGCAAGCTCTTTTTCAGCCTGAACCTGAGCAAGCTCCTTTTCAGCCTGAATCTGAGCAAGCTCTTTTTCAGCCTGAATCTGAGCAAGCTCTTTTTCTCTTTCCCTTTCAGCCTGAAGTCGAGCATGTTCTACTTCCAGTTGTTTGAGTTTTATCTCTCTCTCTAAAACCTCTTTACGACCTGCTTCTGAGGAACCACTAAAATCTGATTCATGTAAAACATCTTCTGGTAATAACTCATCATCAACCAATATTTCAACAATAGCTCTTTTCAGTTCAGCTTTTCGGCTAGACCTTTTCACATCAAGTTCTAACTCCCTAGCTATTGCTAACAATTCATCCCTTCTGAACTGTTCTAGTTCCTCCACAGAGGGTGACTGTAGAAAAGCTTGGTACTTAGACATTTTAATTTGTTGTACTTATCATCAAGAGAACAGTTTTTCATAATTCCCGGACAAGCCCCCAATTTCTGTCACGTACAGTAGCTAAGGCCTAATCCTATAGACTAGCTAACCCAGTGACAAGAAAAGAGAATTCAGAATATCTTCTATACTAAATGAAGAAGACAGATAACCATACACAGATATGTATTAATAACATATATTATAACAAAGTATACAGTTACATAACAATTCTCATCAACATACAAAATCATATACACTTCTGTAGTGTACATATGATATAAGTCCTCTTGGTCTAAGCAGTACTCACAGTCTATCACTTTCAGTTATTGTTCAATGTCTCCTTGACTTGTGGATATAGATGATCCAAGTAGTGGTAGCAGTCATCAGTGTCTTTTCCTCCAGTGCTGGGGTGATAGTAGCTTATGGAGAAGCCCAATCCTCAGTAAAGGCCTCTGTAGCATAGAGTCCTATGGTGTCTCAAGCCTGACACTGCAGTGGTAGTAATGCTGAGTAGCATGGAGTTGTTGACGCCACGGTGTCTGGGTTCCAAGTGAGCTGTGAGTTGAAATCTGCTTCCTTATATACCCTATCGGGGGGTCAGTCCAAACGAAGACAGGGGATGGTTCAAACGCTGGGGGTGGCAGTCCAAACAGTTAGGCCTTAACCTCTATCTGGAGCGAGGACCTGTTAGGAAGCACCCTGTGATATTCTTAATACATACATCACAACGCGTAGTAATACTCCGAGCGATAGGAGAATACGGCCACTCAGATCAAAATCATGGTATTGTTGTATTTATTACTCACCTTTCGAGTAATTATTAGGGACAAAATCTAGTATATCATAAGAAATTCGACCCTAGCACCGTGCATTGCTTATTTCAATTAGTTCCTATAATGCCCGTCAGGTTGCCCAAAAAGCCGTATTCTCCTAGGAGATTCCGGAGGTCCGTATTCTACTTAGTAGCGATCTGTAGGCTCCATAGGCTTAGCATGGAGACTCCGTATTAGGTGGGTAATAATATGGAGAAACCAAACAAGAGTTAGTCCTGTTGTTGTTTATCACATGACAGCAAGATCACCTATTACTGCACGAGGTGAAGCCAAGAGCAGTAATACGCGATCTTGCCGGAGTGCAATGAACAATAACAAGACTAACTCGAGTTTGGTTTAGAATTTATCCTACCCCACCCGTCTAAATTACTTCTACACTAACAAATTACATTATTTGTCAAGTGTATCTAGAGCGATATTTCTCATTTCTCATATTTCTCACTCCAGACCGAATACAGTGACCCAATGTTAAGCCTATGGAGTTTTTTTATTAGGGGTAGGATAAATGGTAAGAATGTGAACTAAAAATCCCACCATTGTTTCAGACTCTAAAGGCTCCATCTGTGCTCCCCCGTCGCCTCTCCCGCACTCCCACCTCTTCGTGACGGGCTACGAGCCTGGACACACGGCAGAACTCACCTGTCACACGGGCTACACCTTCCCCGACGGCTCCACCTCCCGCTCCACGGTCTGCCTGGAGGACCGGAAGTGGCACGGAGACAGCGGCGCATGCGTGGAGGCGCTGTGCCCGGAGCCCCCCCTGGTGGACGAGGCAAGCGCTGCTGGGGACTCCTGGCAGGCGGGCAGTGTGGTGACGTATGTGTGCAGTAACGGGTCACTCGGTACGAGGGGTAGTGGTGAGGTACATGCGGTGTGCTCCCGGGACCTACACTGGAGGATGGATACGGCATCCTGTGAACGTACGTGTGAACTATTTTTTATCTCACAGCAGGGACCAGGGAGGTGTTATTAAAACTAAGAAGGATACTGGATTAACGATTATGACTAGGACTAATAGTGACCACGATGGAAGTGGCAGTCTGTGTTTTAAATGTGGCCCTCAGAAATCCAGGAAATCTTTTGCAGTTTTTATCTATACTATTTCCCTTCTTAAGGGAGATTATCTTATGTTATGAAGATTCGAACCCACTAAGCAATGGACTTGAAAAAAGGTAAAATTTGTTATCTTTCATAATACTAAGAATAATGATATTTTGCCGATCGTCTTGTAAGACAGTCCTTCATAAAGACAGATCCAGTTAGGTAAGGAGAATGCAAAAAAGACCACAATAAGATCGAATCCTTTATCGTTCTTAGTTTTAAAAACACCTCCCTGGGGATCGTTTTATTTTCAACTCTCCTTGGAGAGGAGGGTCTCCACGAGGGATAGCTTCATGGAGGATATATTTGAGGAGATCTCCTCAATCTCGTTCGATTTACCCAGTCCTCGGGAGTGGGAGAAATCCTCGTCATTGGAGAGAATTCCAGGACAAAATAGGCCTGTAGGAGACTTTGAAGGAGACTTGAAAGAGAGGCTGTGTATACTGCAGGTGGTGGCACATAGTGGTATTTTTGGGAACTAATTTCATAATTTATGAATGTATGTAAATCTAAGTAAATAGCACCGTAATTCTCCATCTGAGACCTCCAGTTTTTATTAAAATCATGATAAATATACCTCCGATAGTTCAAATGAATTAAATAGCTTTTATTTGTGTTTTTTTTAAATCACCCACAATACCCCTTGGGGTGTCGCCCGCCAGGAGAGCTGCAGGACACTTTTCAGGAGGTCTCCTGGCCCGAGGATTCAAAATAAAACGGAATTTGAGGAGATCTCCCAGATCGTCGGCTCCAACTCTCCTTCCCCATGATAAATTGAATTATTGAACCCAAACTCTCCTAGGACCTCTCCCCGGGCATTTCAAGCCTCCTAGGGCGAAAAATAAAACAGGGCCCTGTTTCACTAGTTTCGTGACATGTCTGTGACACCATACAGACATTGGGGTTGTCTAGTTTCGTGACAACACAAGTAGCTGCCCTTAGGGAAAGACAGATCCCAAACATAAAAATTAGACAAATCTACACATCATGGACCTGTTTCAATAGTTTCGTGACAAAAGTGTCAGACAGACGTAAAAAGCGGCACCAACAGTGCAAGCAAGAATAGACAAAACGAAGTCTAATGTCTAGTTTTTATGAAACCGGACACACCATCTAGAGGCCATCTAGATTCCATAGTTTCGTGAGTGCTCAAGGTCATATCAAGGTCATATATATGCTTCTCTACCTAAAATATGTTGTAGCACAGAGAAACATCCCATTTGATCATCTTAGTAGACCCTACTACAAATATGTATTCTGTTACTTTGCTTCTAACTATATAATATTAGATAAGCCTCTGTTGATTCAAGTATGGATTCTACAGGTGCAGTCCATGTATATCGATGTTGAACCTGCCACATCTCTGGACATTATATCACTATCATTATAAAAGTCAGAGTATCCAATACCTATGTCTCTCTGATCTTGAACATCAGTTGCTGGCATTGTAAACCCAAAATTGCAACTTTAGAATAATCTGAAAGAAGGTGTTTTCACTAATAGAACCCCTTTTGACCAATTCGACCTATGTAGATGTGACCTTGACCTTCACCAAGGTCAACCATATTTTGTGTGGCCATTGGGCCATATGATGTATACATGGTCCTAAAATATCAGAAGGCCAAGTAAAATATTTCTTGAAATATCAGTGGTTAAAGCAATTCTAACTGGGGGCTATTTTAGTTGTGACCTTTGACCTTTGACCTGACCTTGACAAGATTGTTCACCAAATATATTTTTACACTCACCAGAACTGTATTCCTCAGAACTGTAGCTTTCCAATGGTATATGGTGTACTTTAGTCTCTTTTGGTGATGGGTGTCACCAGAAATACTGCTCTGAGCTCTCACATGCTGCAGCACTATATTTAATAAATATAGAATGACCTACCATGCTTGTAGATGCCGCAAAACTCGATGGGAATTGATGTTATTTACAGAACTCGGTCTCTGGCCTCGTTCAGTAGAAAACAGCAATTTCCCATCTCGCGTTGTACCATGTACAGCATGGTGAGGTCGTTATATATGAATCTTTTTAAATTCAAGTACGCATCTCTTTTATTAAATATTCTTTAAAATGGAGGTCGCATGTGTTCATCAAACGTTGTCATGTATGTGATCATGGAACACTAGTATGTGTCAAAGTCCAATACCGACTTACCATAGTTCATCCGTCTTCAGGCCGGCGTCCACCAACCATGACAAGGCTACGACAATGGCTTCCCGACAAGGTCCATGACAGTCCTACGATTGGAGGCATTGTCGTGGTTGGTGGACCCCAGTGCCCGACAAGAGTCTACGACAAGGCCAGGATTGGAAGTTTTGTCGGGAGCCTTCCAACAAGGCTATGACAACATTGTGCATGTTCGATTTTTCCCAAGACTGGACCCTTGTCGTGGAGTGTCATGGCATGTCGGGAGCATTTCGCAGAGGTCTACGATAGGAAATTTTGGTGGACTGCGCACTTCCCGACACACCCCGACAACGCTGTCATAAACCCCCCCTTCTTATGACAAGACTGCCTATTGGGACTTTCTTGTTGGCGCTTGTCATAGCCTTGTTGTGCTTGGTGGACACCCGCCTTTAGTAAGGTGTTCAAATACTAATGATCATATTATTTCAAGAATTAATACATTTCTAAGTATAAAAGATATAGCTAATACATTCAAAGTGCAGATATTCCTTTCCCTTTTGTTTCTTGAAAACTTTGAGGGAGTTATACAGTGTCAGAACTGTTCACGTTTCATAGTTGCAGAATATGGTAAATGAATAGAACTACACATTTAAGTTTTACAAAAAAATAGGTCGCCGTTCTTATTTTGTCAGAATTGAAGAAAACCACATTTTTCAGTACATTTCCTATGCAAATTAGTCTGATTTATATGTAAATCAGTTTATAATGCCTATTGGAATTGGATAAACTGGAGAAAATGTTTGGTTTACTAATTTAGAATAAGAATGAATCCCAAGAAACAAGTTTTGACTGATGTTCGTCTTCGGACCTAAGCCTACCTTTGTGTTGAAGAATGATTCTAAATCAATAACAATTTTCTTTTAGCAGTTTTTATTTACTTTAAAATAGTACAGTTGATGTGAAAGAAGTTTCCATTCTGTAGTGCTATTTTTATTATACAAATATATATATTTTTAAATAAAATATGTCAATCATTTTTTATATTTTTTTTATTAATATTTTGTTGAGAATTATTATCATGATTCTCAACAAAGTATTAATAAGAAAATATTAAAAATAATTGACAATTTTAAAGAAATCAAACCACCTGCATGAACTGTAAATATGCCTTTAAAGATTACTATAATTCCCTCCTAGGACGGTGCCCGATTCTGCCCATGGTACAGAGCGGCTTCGTTGACGTCGACACGTCTGATCTGTCATCTGAGGTAACTATCCGCTGTGCCCCTGGACATCGCTTCTCTGATGGACACACGTCCAAACTCTTCCGATGTGAGGAAGGAGCCTGGGACATACCCGACAACGACAGCTGTCAGAGTAGGTGTCTTTCGTCATAGAACAGGGTCAGGCGTCCATATACACAATATCAACTGGGGGAAGTTTCATAATCCAGGCCCCCGTTGAATGAAAAAATGAACGATAAAAAAGTATCTTACAAGTCTCGTCGGTGGCAAACTGTAGTATAAAAAACTATCGTGGAGGTGGACGAGCATTGGACGAGAGGATAAAATGAACGATCGTGAGTGGTGTTGAATAAAAAATCGTTCATTTTGAAAATATCGTTTATTTAACGTTCAACTCTCCTTGCGGACGACAACGTTTTCGGTGTCGTAGCCGATGTCAAACCCGTTTTTCATGCACTAAATCCATTCCAAATTAAAATATAACTTCAATAGAGATTTCTATTCATATTTGATACATGTATACCAAATTTCAACATTTATTAGCGATTGAATCATTCTTTTGTGAAATGTTTGAAAACTACTGGGGAAAAAAAAGTTTGCATTGGATGGGGTTAAAGATCAATCGGCGGTTCCTGACTGTATATCAGTGATGGCCAATGGATATCTATAGCCTACTAGGAGAACACAACAAACCTACACTGTTTTCGTCGGCTAATGGAAACGGGCCTTAAAGGAGGATAAATTCTATACTTACTTTCCATACTTAATAATGACTGACAGCATCTGGGACCTGTTTCACTAGTTTCGTGACATGTCTAGATGGTGTGACATGTCTAGATGGCGTCTAGATGGTGTGTCCTGTTTCATAAGAACTAGACATTAGACTTCATTTTGTGCATTCTTGCTTGCACTGTTGGTGCCGCTTTTCATGTCTGTCTAACACTTTTGTCAAATATCTAGTGAAACAGGTCCATGATGTGTAGATTTGTCTAATTCCTATGTTTGGGGTCTGTCTTTTCCTAAGAGCAGCTACTTGTGTTGTCACAAAACCAGACAACCCAATTGTCTGTCTGGTGTCACAGACATGTCACAAAACTAGTGAAACAGGTCCCAGATTTCAGCAGCGTCTAATTTCAGTTGACAGTTGTGAGCCGTTCGTCTCTACGAGTAGCGGTAACAGCAGCGTAAACAGCTCTCTGACAGTGTTTGGATCGGTCGTCATGGTTACATGTAACGCTGGTTTCCGGCTGAACGACAGTCACCAGAGCCTCGTTCTGACTTGTGAAGAAGGCGGGAAATGGAGCGAGGAGCTGCGACAATGTCACGGTGAATAATGCAACTACATTGAGGATATATTTACTTTTATAAATCTTTATTCATTTCTGTCAACAGACCTTTTTCCACAGGCTGGTGTCGCACGTTATCTGCTTAGCTACGCCATGTCTGCAGCCAAACATACCCCTGGCAACGTATACACTAGCATTGGATCACTGAGTATATAAGTATAATATGTTTATGATATCCATGCACATTATTTCCATAGAAATAACAGCGATTGAATGTTGCAACTACATTGAGGATATGAACACTGATTTTATTTCACCTTGAAGAATAAAAAGAAAGGAGTCTGGCTAGGGAAAATGAAATATATCTATTAAGTAGAATTTATGTGATAAAAATGATATAGTGTGTAAATATCATAAAACATAGTGATTGTTGATTACAAAATGTATACGATATAATAAGAACGCCCTATTTATTATAGAGGGGAATAAAAATGAGAATGAAATATGGGAGGTGGGTGGTTATTCAACCTTGTGCTTTTAGTGACCCCAGCCCAACCCCGTCCCCCTGCCCACTCCCAACCCCGCCTCCCATAACTACTCACTGACTTTTTCTACTAACAATCAGAATCTGATGGGACACATTCCCTACCTGGCACAGAGCCAGTAAACCTGTTTGACCAGTTATTCACCTTTGTGCTCTTCCTGACCACAGACAAAACCCTCCCTCCTCCCCTATACCCAACCCCAACCCCCATAACCACTCACTGACTTCGTCTACTAACAATCTGAGCACACTGATTTCTGATGGGACAGATTCCTTACATGGCACAGAGCCAGTAAACCTGTTTGACCAGTTATTCACCCTTGTGGTCTTACTGACCATGTAATACCAAATACAGAAAAAATTATTGGGTCTAAGTCATAATGTTTGCAAATAGTTGTATTATCAAGGTGGTTATTATGTGAGAGTTTATTAAAATTTAGAAGTACCGCGCTCATCCATTGTAAATGGAAATATCATTAGCTCTTAGTTATAGGTGGGTTCTGAGAGCAAAAATACTTATCAAAAAATATTCACAGCTTGCCAAATTGATAAATCAGTCTACCTTTATGTTTATTTCATTCAAAATATACACAAAAGGAAATATGAATATGCAAAAAAAATGGCTTCAAGAGTGAGAAATACCACACTCTTCAAACATAGGTCCAGGTCACACAAAAGCTCTGCAGGGAGAGCTTACAGCTACTGGGTCAAGATGGTCTGGATTTTAACCCAACCAGAGCTAATGTAGTGTAGCTCTGGCGGCCAGTGTTTATTTTTAGTGGTTTTTTTAGACTTTTATTTATACTGGAGTGTCTACTAGAGTTGTACCCTGTTTTCGGTTGGCTCCATTGGCCAATCATGCATGAGTTTTTCGAATTCCATTTTACCTAACGTATTTACAGGTATGTTCACTGCAAATTCAGTTTACAGATAGAACAAGAAGAATAATGGCATGGTGTAACCATTCTTAGCAGTAAGTATGGTTATATTCAATGAGTTAAGGTTCTAGAAAAAATTTTCCACATTATGTCGGATTTGTTGGGGTAGGTATCAGAGGGCCGCAGTGCTGTCATGAAGATGATTTTAGTTGTAGGTAGACTTTTATTGGTATTGTGATAGTTTGGCTGCAAGGGTCTGCTAGGGTATCGGGAGCTCGGTGGATGCCAGGCCTAAGAATGGAGTATAGATGTAATAGAACAATGATAAGAAAAGAAATAGGGGCATGGACAATGAGTTCCCAATGTTAAGTCTATGGGACAAAAACACTAGGGCTGAGATAATAGGTGGTATTGTACCTAGTAAAATTCATTGAGCTGCCAAACAAAGATATCAGTGCACAGGAAACTTCCCAGACGTATTGAATACGAGTAAATTGTCCATTAAAGACAGATGAGGAGCAGATTGGGCAGAAACGAAGGATAATTTGCGGCATAATGCATTAATGAATGTTGTTCAGACCATTTTAATTGGTAGTTATTTCTACGAAACTTTTTTTTAAAACTCTTATTTATCCTGGAGTACGCGCTCAGCACAGAGGCTGGTTTCCATGTGCGCCCAGAATATATCAAATCATTCATACATGTGAAGTGGGGCAGGAATTCAGAAGTGTTTCGGACGTTCTACAGAAGATGGCACGGAGAGTCAATCCTTACTGTGTAGCGATTCCGGGCAATGCCGCACACAAGAGTGGCACGGTGGGGGCCAGGGTTACATAACGCTGGGTATATAGACTCAGCATTCACAGCAGGTCGACAGGCTGTCCTTGCGTGTCTCTCCTTGAGAGCGGACCCTTGGACCCTCACTTTGCAGGCGGGTTCTCGTAACTTTCCTGGTGGTTAGGCGAGTCTTCCAGATTAGCCTCTCCAGCGTTACCTGGCACGCCGTGCTGGGGTACTGTACTTGTGGGAGACATCTTCCAGATCACTCCGGGAAGTAACTCTTAATAAACATCTTTGTTTATTAAAAAGCATGGAGTTGTGTTTTGTGTCTCTAGGTTAGTACATACTTACCGAAAACCGAACCGACCTGCGTAGTTGCATGTAAGGTGGGATCCCGCCAGGAACTAGGATTCCTGAAGTGGATATTCCAACCTGCTAGCCAGGCGGCGACCACCACACATGTTTCAGTTTGTTTCCATTACAGTCAGCTACAAATAGCTGGTAAGTTGAACATATATACAAACAGACTGACAAATATAAGTCCTGTCTATCGTTAGTCTAGGAGACCAAGACTTGTTAAGTATCTGAGATTTGTCTGAGAAAAAAATCCTCTCCTTTTGACAACAGAGGTGAACTGCACGACGATGAATAATGCGACTGGAGTGACAGAAGAGTCGAATCAAAACCTGGAAATGAAGTATTCCACAAGATGGCGCTACAGATGTCTTCCAGGCATGCGCACTGAGGACGGCTATGCCTTCCGGGATGTTGAATGCCAAGCAGATGGGACTTGGAACGATTCTGAACCACACTGTGGTGGTAAGTGTATTACCTCATTACAAATGATTAAAGGCATATCCTACAATTCACGGTGGCGCCACCTGGTGATTTTTAAATATTGTTAGTTACCAGTCAAAACTGGTTCCTGGTTATTCATTATAGTGACAAATTTGTAAATTTACATTTCCTCCAATTTATTCAGTCTTGAAAGGAAAAATAGGGCAATTTACATCTACTTGATTTACAAAGGGAATGTATTGGACAAATATGATAATCGTCTGTTTTTAACTCTTTAACAGCAGGAAGATGCCTCCAGGCATTCCCCTGGCTACGGCAGGAAGATACCTCCAGGCATTCCCCTGGCTACGGCAGAAAGATGCCTCCAGGCAGTTGCCTTCAGGCAGTTGCATTTAGGCATTTTTGAGCCATCATTGATACTTATATACAAAATTCAATAGATAAAAAGATAATTGTTTAATATAAAAGCTATTTTGACAATATATAAGAGCCATATCGACCTTTGATTTGGTATGATAAAATATGATCAGTAACCAAGGTAAATTACTTAAATCACATGACACATCACATGACATGCTATTTCCCCCAAAAAGGTGCCTGCCGTAGCAGGGTCGTTTGGGTAGGCAATGCCTGCCATGTAATGCTGTGCAGGGAAATTGGGTGCTGCAGGGAAAAGGTTCAGAATGAAACATTCTTATTGTAAGAAACAAATATTTATAAGGAATACGAAAGGGCAACTGGAGTTGGATAGTCTCATTAATTGGATTTTTTCATTGGTAGTTGGTCGTTGTCCTCCCATACCGGACCATGCGCACGCTACACCGGACAATACGGCCTCCGTGGCCGGTAACGTGGTCAGATTCCGCTGTGTGCCGGGCTTCCTGCTGGAGTCGGGGCAGGACTCGGTGAATGTGACGTGTGAGGACGGGCACTGGAGCCACCACAAAGTCACCTGCTCAGGTGAGGAATCAGGTTTTATCCTACCCCTAATAAAAAACGCCATAGGCTTAACATGGGATTTGTTTATGTCACGGGTAGTGACATAAAGTGTTGTTTTTGCCACTACTTTTTCATACTGAAAAAATATGGAAACGGGGTAGGATAAAATCTAGACGCCACTCGTTTGAGTTTGAGCTTATTCATGCCACGCATTTTGTTGGCTCCGTAATGTCACTCGTCTTCGACAAATTATGGAGCCAACAAAATGCGTGGCATAAATAAACTCAGACTCAAACTCGTGACGTCTCTTGATATTATTGATGCACCCCTCTCTTAAGATCTCACACTCTCTAAGTCGTAATCTGTACAAGGTTCTCACCACGCTCTATGGAGAATAATTCTTAACGAACTAGGCTTAGAACCTTTAGAATCCACTGGCCTTCCTACCATGCTAAAGACGTACATCAATGTAACCAAAAGATTCCTATAATCTCAATGATGCCACCTAGCGAGAATACTGTGTGCCAGATGAGGTAAGTCTTGGAAAAATTACTGCCCAAGGCGTAGCCGCGGGCAGTAATTTTTCCAAGCTTTAGCGAGTAACTGTGACTTATTTCCACTGGTACGTGGTTTCCCTATTCCTATATACCTTCAATTGTCGGCTAATATCGATATAAACCGAATGTCTCTGAACGTCAACCTGGGCAGTAAACGTCAACCTGGGCAGTAAACGTCAACCTGGGCAGTAAACAAAAGTTATTCCACCCCCAGCAGCGTTAAGTAATCATAGGTTGTTCGCTCACAGGTATATAGGAATAGAGGGAAACTATGTTCTGGTGAGTAAAAGTAAAAATTACCCGGTAAGGCTCGGAAAAATTACTGCCCAAGGCCTTGGCCGCGGGCAGTAATTTTTCCGAGCCTTACCAAGTAACTTTGACTTTGATTATCGGTACTTGGTTTCCCTAGTCCTTTATACCTTCAAATATCGATAAAAAAGGTTATTTCTTTACCTACGATAGTCCAAGAAGCCATAACCACCCTTATCGAGTAACCAGAACTGATATGGTTTCGTCCTGCCGGTTTCTCGCCGGTTGCTCGCCGATTTCCCCGCAATGGCGAGTGTTGCTATGCATGTTGCTATGCGAGAACGTCGCGGTGACGTCATAGCGTCATCGATATGAGATGTTTACATTTTGCAGTCTTCAAAATCGTGGCGATTGCAATCTCAACGATTATTCTTATACCTCCCTTATTCTTAGAAAATCATGTTTGCTTTGAACTCATGAATGAGGGTCAGAGCCATCGTTAATACAGTGTGTCAGTCAATTATATCGTATATAAATACCACCTGGTCAACCTGGCACGAAAACGTCAGCCTCGATACATAACTCATAATTATTGTACCCCTAGCAGCGGTCTGTAACTATAGATTGTTCGGAAATAGGTGTATATGAATACGGCATTCCGTATTCTCCTCCGTAGCGATCTGTATGCTCTATAGGCTTAGTATGGAGACTCCATATTAGGTGGGTAATAATTACTTCTTCTTTTTTTTACAGAAGTATCATGTCCTGCGCCTCCTCAAGTAGACAACGCATGGAGTAACAGCTCGGAAAACAGTCTCGGCGCTGCGATTCTGTTCACGTGTCATACAGGTTACCATGCCAACAAGTCGGACCATTTTATCTCCGTTTGTCAGAATGATGGGAACTGGAGCCAGCCTTTCCAAGAATGTGAACGTAAGATTCTGACTTCATTAGTCGCTATTATCTTTACTGAACTAGAACTGCATCGAGAACCGGATAAATACGCCATACTCCATGAGTTTGGATGGGCCGCAATCGTCATCGAGGCAAGGCCGAGTGACGATTACGCTGCATTCAAATGATTGGCGTATTGTGTATTTATGCGATTCAAGTGCAGTTCTGGATTTATCTCACCCCTTTCAATAACATTAAATAGCATCATAACATCAGAATAATTTAAATTACGTCGCAAATCCAAGAACATTTAGATCTCCATGCTGATGTATTGGCTTTTGTCTGTAATCCTGGCTGCTGATTGGTCAATCGCATATGACGTCATCTTACATTCACTCCGCCATGGTCATGGCGCAGTATTGTCACTTTATGGGGGTGATTGTTAAGTATTTTTTCTGATGTTATTCCTGTGGCTAAACTTGTACCAGGGGTGAGATAAAGCTGAGTCAGTAGTATGAGAAAACGTGGTTACTGAGCCTGTACAGGTGGCTGTTCTCGGTCATTTGATGAAAAAATACGGCCCGACGCCGCAGGCTAGAGGGCCGTATTTTTTCATCAAATGACCGAGAACGGACACAGTACGGGCTCAGTCACTACGTTTTCTTATTACTATACACCTACTACTCGTTGAAAAATATGTTTTATTAATTTTTCCCTACCTCAAAAAGCCACTGCTATTCACTACGGCCCACTGCAACAGCGGGCGCGAACATTATTTATACTACACCCCCAGCAGCGGGCAGTATTTCATACATGTTCGGCCATAGGTGTATAGTAATAGAACAGACTTCTATTTCCTGGAATATATCATTGTTTACAGCGTGATTTGTGTTAGTGTCAGAATATTTCTTTTATATTATCGTGAAAACTGGATGAGTTTTAATCTTGGCTACCGTATGCCACAACTGGAGTTTGGCATAGTGACTTCATGAGCCAAAACTCTAGCAGTGGCCAAGATTAAAACGAATCAGGTTTTGATTTTATCCTACCCCGTCTCCCCGATTTTGGAATATTACGTGATAACAAATATGTATGCCACTAGTGGCATATAAAACTCTGTATGCCAGTCAGCATGACATACGGAAACTCAATGTTAAGCCTATGGGATCTTATATGATGGGTAGGATAAATGTTGCATACATTCACCTTATATGAGGTTATCGTCATTTTACATGAAATTACATTGTTCATAATTTGTATAAACTTAAGTTGAGGTAAATGTTAAAGCAGCTATGATAACTACTTAACCCTTTAAAGATGGCTACCTGTGGCAAAACTGTTACCATAAGGATGGGAACAAATGACAGTGCATATCTCTACAGGACGAACACATTTTGGATAAAGTCATAATTTGTTGTTCCATCACGTAATATTATTGGTAATCAATAATATTTCACTTATTCTAGCTTACAAATATTGATTTTGATGTTATAGCTATATTTCCTGAAGATTTCATGTAGATTGATAACTTATTTCCTTGTCAAAAACAATTTTATTGATTTAAGAAAAAAGATGCCTTGAGGCATCATTTAGCCTGGGCCGGTTGATGCCTCAGAGCATCATTCGGCCTGGGCTGGATGATGCCTCAAGGCATCATTCGGCCTTAAAGGGGTAACCTTTGAGGTGGTTTATAATAACCTTTATAATCGCTTCCAGTTACAGTCAGTATAAGGCCCAGCGTCCACCTACTACGATATGGCTCCGATATGGTCTACGATGCACCTCCCAAAAAAAACTTGAAATCGCAATGGAAGGTCACCTAATATCATGCCAATTGACCCTGTTTCTGCGATTAGGCACAGAAAAAAACCCATTAAGATGTGTGGTGGATTAGTATATCTAGACATATGTCTACGATTTTGCACCTTCCCGATATATCTCTGATATTTTCTTTTTGTATCGGTGCCATATTGGTAGGTCTAAATTTCTATCGTAGTAGGTGGACGCCAGGCCTAAGTTGACTCAGTCCATTTATAAAAAGTTGTCAGCTGCCTTATTTCTGCCTTCTAGTTTAATCTCTCCTACAATCTCTAATTATACTGATATTAATTAATGTTATTCCCGAAACTCAGCCTGGGGCCTCAATTCGTGAAAAACAACGATTCCCCATCTCGTTTTGTAGCATGTACAGCATGATCAGGTCGTTCTAAATGAGTATTTTTCTTGTATCTCTGTTATACTGATTTCGCTCAGCCATATCGTGCGATGCCCCGCCGCGGGTTCCTGGCAGTGTGAACGAGATGAGGTCGTTCGTGGTGGGCACGCAGGTCACGTTCACGTGTTTTAACGGCACGTGGTTTCAGCGCGGGGTGCGCAGTGTGATCGTCACGTGTCAGGAGTCGGGAGGCTGGGCGCCCGCAGTGAAGCCCTGTACAGGTGAGACACGTACACTGTTTGTACCGGAGAACTCGACCCGCGAAAAACTCTACCCGTGAAAAACTCGACCCGTAACAAACTCGACCCGTGAAAAACTCGACCTGTGAAAACCTTGACCCGTAAAAAACTCGACCCGTGAAAAACTCAACCCGTGAAAACCTCAACCCGTGAAAAACTCGACCCGTGGCGAATTGGACATGTGAAAAACTTATCTCATAACAAACTCGACCTGTTAAAGAACTCGACCTGTTAAAGAATTCGACCCGTGAAAACTCGACCCGTGAAAAACTCGACCTGCAATTAACTGAACCCATGACAAACTCGACCCGTAATGAACTCGATCTGTGAAGAACTTGACCCATTGTAAGAACTCGACCAGTGAAGAACTCGACCCATTGTAAGAACTCGACCCGTGAAAAACTTGACCCGTAACGAACTCGACCCTTAATGACTCATAATGAACTAGACCCATAACGATCTCGACTCATGAAAAACTCAACCGTAACAAACTT
Source organism: Alentia gelatinosa (assembly GCA_950022655.1). Lineage (NCBI taxonomy): Eukaryota > Metazoa > Annelida > Polychaeta > Phyllodocida > Polynoidae > Alentia > Alentia gelatinosa. The sequence continues at coordinate 6,726,202 of OX465588.1, read as the reverse complement.
GATTTGTGAAGAACTTGACCTGTAACAAAATCGACCAGTAATGAACTTGACCCGTTTTAAAAACTTGACCTGTAAGAAACTCGACCCATTTTAAATTTCCTTAATTCAACTGTGTCTCAACTGTGGATGAATGTTATACTTAGTAGTAAGTGTCCATCAAAAATAAGCAGTAATAATTTCATCACTGTTTTACTCTCTATTTATTTGAGCTGGTATTTGGTAAGTGATATTTGGTGTTCTTGCTGAAATGTTATCATGATATCTCATTGTAATTGAATTTTCTTGATGTCCATAAATGCTGCTGTTTAAATTTTTTTTTTTTTAAACAACATTCGCCTAACCCTATCCCTAACCCTTACCCTAACCCTACACCTAAGCATATCCCTAACCTCAACACTAACCCTAACTCTAACCCTATCCCTAAAATGCTCTATAGCACAAAGGTACTATTTTTTCCATATACCATGGTTTTGAGGCCGTATACCACAGGTTTCAATCCGTACACCACAGTTATGGTATCTCACAGGTTTTATACAATGGGTCGTGGTTTACTGAGTCCCCATACATTTTCAATGGGGGCTTTGTATACGATGAATAATAAAAGTCACGTAAACAATACTGATTATGTGAAACTATCAATGACAACGACAGTATTGAGCATGAACAGAATAGCCCTCGAGTGCTGTTTGTATCAGAATATATAATGATTTTTTATTCTTTTTTTCAAACCTAGCATGGCATCAAATTTGGAATATGATGATTCAATGAGATGACAGTCACCCTCTCCCATGTTGTATTCTGCAGAGATCGTGTGCCTGCCACTGTGGACGTGGTACGATCAGATTAACGCCGAGCCCAAGACGGTGTATGTCGGCGCAGAAGTGAATTTCTCCTGTCTGAGCCACTCCCTCAGAGGCTCCCATGTGACCTGGAAGATGGCTCGGTGTGGGGAGGGCGGGGAATGGACACCTGACATAAAGGGATGTGAAGGTAGGCTGCACTGTTAAGTACTTACATTTAGGCCCAGCGTCCACCTACTACGATATGGCACCGATATGGTCTACGATGCACCTTCCGATAAAAAATCAAAATCCCGTCGGAAGGTCAACTGCCCCTAATATCGGGGCAGTTGACCACGTTTCTGCGATTAGACACCGATAAAAACCCTATACAACGCATGGTGGATTGGCTTGTCTAGACATATGTCCATGATTTCGCACCTTCCGAATTTGACATTTTGTATCGGTGCCATATTGGGAGGTCTACGATTCTATCGTAGTAGGTGGACGCCAGGCCTTAGTATCCTCCTAATACAAAGTGTCCATAGAAAACACATAAGGAGTTTGTATGGCCATTTCTCAGGAAAAGGTGGATAATAAATACAATATACACTGGCTTCAGATAAAATCGGTTGTATGCTCCTCGTGAGGGCGGGGAATGGACACCCGACATAAAGGGATGTGAAGGTAAGCTGCACTGTTAGGCCTGGCCTCCACCTACTAAGATAGAAATTCAGATCTACCGATATGGCACCGATACAAAATGTCAAAATCGGAGACATTTCGGGAAGGTGCAAAATCGTAGACATATGTCTAGACATGCCAATCCACCACCCATTGTACGGGTTTTTTTTATCGGTGTCTAATCGCAGAAACGTGGTCAACTGCCCCGATATTAGTTGACCTTCCGACGCGGTTTTGATTTTTTATCGGAAGGTGCATCGCAGACCATATCGGATCCATTTCGTAGTAGGTGGACTGCTAGAGTACTTGCATTTAGTATCCACCTAATACAAAGTGTCCACTGAAAACACATAGGGAGTGTGTATGAACATACCCGGCGCATCCGGAGAAATTGTATGCTCCGGATGGCGCATACGGAAAAAAAGTGCGTACGGAAAATTAGTGCAAAACTAAAATAAACTAATATCGGTATGCCATTTGTCAGGAAAAGGTGGATAATAAAGATAATATTGACTGGCTTCAGATAAAATCGGTTGTATGCTCCTCGGAGTTGATGCTGCGCAACATCCTCACATACGCTCAGATATTACTACGCGTCAACTCCTCGGAGCATACGGCCGCTCGTATCTGAAACCAGTCAATATTGTGTATTTATTCAACGCTAACCCGAAGTCTGTTATTCCTTTTGATAGGCTTGACAGTGACCAGGAATGGAATGAATAAGGCACTTCTTATTGGGATCGTGTAAAATCATTTATCTGTCAATTCAGCTGAATATTTATATAGAACGTCCTGACCATGCTGGACAAGTCACAGAACGAGATGGCTAGTTACGCTTTGTTCCGTATGAACGGTAAATTATCATCGAGTTCTGTGACTTGTACAAGCATGGTTGGACGTCAAGAAACTAGACAACCCTAATGTCTGTATGGTGTCACAGACATGTCAAGAAACAGGTCCCAAGTCTACCCTGTGGCTCGTTGTAAGATGGATGTAGAATGCACAGTGCTGACGTCTAGCGGGTTTCTACCGCGTTTGTTGACGTTAGTGGACGTACTCTGGTTCCCGGGGTATCCGCTAGGGGGCTCGGCGGTATCCGGCGGCGTACACAGGCGGAACCCACTGGACGGGTGTATCACTGGTGGCGCCACCTAGCATCAAAAGAGATTTTTCTCGCAGATCTTCGTATAATGTCGCGAGAGGCATTCCACTTCAATGTCATGTCTGCAATGACATGTATGGTTACACGAATGCAGATCTTCTTTAACCTCCAGCGAAAACTGAATGACAAGAGAGAAATTGAATTGAGAGGAATCGAAAATTTGTACCCCCTTACAGAACAATGAAAACTAAAATTTTAAAATGATGGTAGGATAGTCAACACTCTAATGAAAAGGGAGATAAACTCGCCGACCATTGAGCGAAAATCATCATAACAACATTGTAATATATGGTATCGGTGGTGTTTAACCCTTTATGAACAGCTACTCCAATAAGGACGGATACTGGTGGCAGTTTGTCTGGCTAGAGGACGGGCACATAATGGTTAAACTCATAATTAAAGATTGTAGTCATGTAATATAATACATAATCATAAATATTTTATTGTTTTAGAATAGACATACTATATATGATGTTATGTCTACATTTTCTAAAGATTTCAAAAATATTGCTCTATCATTTCTTTGTTAAATCATTTTTTGTTGATATTAGAATAATGATGCCTCAAAGCATCATGCGTCTTTAGTGCAGTGATGCCTCCAGGCATCATGCGTCTTTAGTGCGGTGATACCTTGAGGCATCATGCACCTTGAGTGGGGTGATGCCTCCAGGCATCATGCGTCTTTAGTGTGGTGATGCATCCAGTCATCATGTATCATTAAAGGATTAATACTTATAGGTGATCTGAAGAGAGCTTTAATTAATTTCAGTATATTTTCAGGGGTGAGTGTGAGTGGTGAGGCCGGCCCGCCGACAGAAGCGGCTCGCTCTCATCTCATCGGGACTGTGGTCATCACCGTGCTGACTACCACCGTCCTCCTGCTCCTACTCCTCGACGTTCTCACTCGACCACGATGCTGGGGCGGCTAGAGTTACCTCACCACTGGTATTCTGTCCCCATAGACTTCACTGCATGAACACCACCATTTTACATGGAAATGCGCCCGGCATAAAACCACAGTTCTCCGATTCATAAATGAAGACACTGAAAATAATTTCGGATTTACATGTAGAAATAGCTGACATTTCTGGCATCGGATTTTGAATTTTAAGATTTATGAAAACCGTTTAACGGCAATGATTGTGGGTTGCGGGTCAAGGGTATATCACCATACAACGCCGGCAACCAGCTAACACCGGATCCTATAACAGACTGAATTATGGGATACCTCAATAAGTTCTATGGGGAAATAACAGGCGTTTATATGAATCAGGGCTCTATAAGAAACAGGCGCCTACACATGAGGCGTATACACACGGGGAATAGGACGACCTTGTATACGCAAAAGAATACCTAAACATGCCATCGGCGGGAGGGCAAGTTTTGGTAGAAGTCATCATTCTTCACAAGTTTGATGCGGGGTGATATGAACGAGGTGACAGCCAAGTGAATATCATAGCATTCAAAGGAGTTGGGGAACAACGACTTTGACCAAAACGAGTTGCTTTCTGTATTTACCTCACCCCTGTATACACTTAAAGAACAGACAACACACAGGATATATACCATGGAGAACGGATTGCAATACTCGTAGGGGCATGGAGAACAAGTTAAAATGTTAAGGCCATGGGATGAAATTCACACTGGTCAGATAAAACCCGGCAACTGCTGATTTATAGTTATTATTACCATTGTTATCACTATTATTACTATTAGTACATAGAAACATTTCTTCTTGTAATGCACTGTATTATCTACCTCCTATTGATGATAATAGATTTATGTAACACTAATTATTATTATTACTTATATAGCTCACCACGATACAAACGAATGTATTTAACAAGCTACCTGCGTGTAGTAATCACTAACTAGGTGAAAAAAGGGGAAGGTGGTAGACCGCGACATGTTTGTAAGCGAACCTGTACCTGAATACAAAAAAAAAGAATAAATTAAAAAAAAAACCGATAACCTTTATTGAGAGAGGTCAGATTGGCCCTGTTCTCCTGATTTCAGACCCTGATGTCTGCATGACATCAGCGTAAAATGCCTTATTCCAAGTCACTGATGAAATCCTAAGAGTAGATGATATGCCATAATCTTGACTTGGAAACTAAAAAGAACCTTTGTTGCACTTGCTAATGGAATCTTAAAAGCAATAGTAGAACGAGGCATAAACTCCTCCACTGCAGCTACATTGAATTTGACCAGAATTCGGACTGATACCAGCCAGTTGCCATGTTAACAACGTAGCAACCATTGTGAAAAGAATCAACAGTGTTGGGCAAGCCCTGGAAACCAGTTATACCTGTCTCCACATCCTGCAAACAGATCTTTTGTTTGGTACTCCACCAAGTCTAAGTTTTGGATATCGGTTGTAAAGAATTGTATTTTCTAAAGGCTTAAACTCAAAGTTTCGTCTGAATCCGACTCATAAGGCGTCTTCGGGGCTAACAAGGTTCTGGACATTATGGCTGCTAGAATAGTTGTGTGTATATACCCTGCACAATTTGTATCTCATTCTGAAGTTACAAGTCACATTGAAACATGATTTTCATGACTAGTTGAAAATAAAATATTCTCCACAATAAAAAAAAACAAAAATAAACAAGGTTCTGGACAGTGTCTAGTTTTGGAAATATAACCATGGTGAATGATGTAAAATCTTTTTTCCATGCAAGTTTGTGTGTGTTTTTCCTGTCAATAAACAGTTGTTCATGAGAGTCAAAGTTGATTTTAAACCTGATTGTGGTGAGTGCACATCATTGCCTAGATTTTTGTTAGATTTTAAAGATGGCGGGGACAGGACCCGTAGCTTGAAAAAAATCTTGGAAGATGACACGCTTGTCGCGCAATCTTTGTTAAAAGTTTGAATATTTTCGAAAGTTTTGACAGAATATTAGCACCAGAGTTTGCTATACAACATTCGTAACATCGAGCCTTATCTTAATATATTTGCTCCGTCTATAGTTACAAACTGGCGTGAACTGGACAACTGGACAACCCATGTCACATAGTTGAGTATATCAATGCTATACATCTAACGAAAACCAGCGTTGGTAATACCGCAACTGAGACCATGTCCTTTGCATTTTGACGCCTTTTTTCATTGCGACATTAAATGTCTGATGTACCATCTTTGTACCAATGAAAGAACTTTACAAAAAGAAACGATGGGTCTCGATGATTGAGGGTGTTGCCCGATGAAAACAAACCCATGTCGGTCAGTGATTGTTTTAGAAAATAGTATAAATAATAATGATAATAATGATAATAATAACAACAATATTAATAATAATGATAATAATAATGAAAATAATATAATAAAAATGATAATAATAATGATAAAAATTTAATAAAAGTGATAATAATAATGATGATAATAATAATGATGATGATAACAGTACTACTACTAATGATAATGATAATAATAATAATAACAATAATGATAATAACAATAATGATAATAACGATAATATGATGATAATAACAATAACAACAATAATAATGATGATGATGAAGATCATAATAATAATGATAATGATTATGATAATTAGTAATATTAATGATAATAATAATGATTATAATAATAACGATGATGAAAATGATCATGGTAATTAGTAATAATAGTAATAATAATGTAACATTGAATGTGCTGTTCTGTTGAATAATAAATAGCAGTAATCCTCACAGTCCAAACGCCCCCTACGTCTTACTACTCCGCTACCGGAGTTTGAATTTCTCACAAACCAAAGAGGTTAACTCAGTTGTTTGACCCCATCCACACCCCCGACAGACATACTGATTTTGAAACGAGCTATCGATCATCTGGTCTTAGACAGCTGACAGGAACAATGTACACGAGAACCGTACCCATATTCTATGCCTGCACATGAATATGTTCTTTTTAACTGATGTTTACATTGACAAATTAATGTTCGTCTCTTGTTGCTCCGATCTTTAACACTATTGCCCTATTCATAAACTAATATGTAAATTACATTGATAGTTTTAAAATGAAGATAAAAGATATCCTACCAACTTTCCTTGACCAAGATGATTTAATTTAAATATCCAGTAGTTGTGTTTATGTGATTATAAGATCATGTTTATTATGATTATAAGATCACAAATCTAGATCTTAAGACTAAGTGCCTGGAACTTCAATGTTACTTGAGATCAAAACATAAGACCAGTAAAATAAGGAATGCGAATTGTAAATACTTGTCCAGTCTTTTCTTTTTATCTGCTTTATTGACAAATTCTGGGTTGCCGCAGTTCTTCAATTTTACATAATTGGAGAAAACGTCCTGTGTACTCTGGGCGCTCTCCTTTCATGTGCAACATTACCACAAAAAGAAAAAAACAAAACAACACAGTTACCCATATAGACAATCTGTCCACCTGTATTTGTTGTGTACTTGTTGCTTGTATATGGGTCCTTTGTGACAGCATTATGGAAGATCGCTGCATATGTGCGAATAATGTTCGTCCTAAAACCTTGTTTATTGAACAAACAAAATTGAATTGTGGTGCATGTACATTACTCACAAATACACAAATCTTACATACATACACAATATTGACTGGTTTCAGATACAAGCGGCCGTATGCTCCGAGGAGTTGACGCGTAGTAATATCCGAGCGTATGTGAGGATATTGCACAGAGTCAACTCTGAGGAGCATACATGCAGCTTTTATCTCAAACCAGTCTACATTGTATTTATTATCCACCTTTTCTGGATATGTGGCATGTCGATATCAGTTTGTTTTAGTTTTATACACTACTTTTCTGTACGCACTATTTTTCCGTATGCGCCACCCGGAGCATACAACATATCCGTATGCGCCGGGTATTTCCACACACACTCCTTATGTGTTTTCTACGGACACTTTATATTAGGTGGATATATCCGTATGCTCCGGGTATGTCCATACACACTCCCTGTGTGTTTTCTATAGATACTCTGTATTAGGTGGATATATCCGTATGCTCCGGGTAAGGTGATCCACACTCCCTATGTGTTTTCTATAGACACTTTGTATTAGGTGGATATTAAATACAAGGCTAACACAGATGTATTGTGTTGGCCGTGATGTGCATAAAGGGCAACTTTCCGTACATATAACGTTAATTGTTTCTATGAGTGTTGTCTTGACCACTATGATTGAAGATTTCGGGCATTTTAATGAGACCGTCATACCTCCCGCTGGTAGTCAGGTCCCCAAGTCTCAGTGGTGTGTGTTTTGACGGGTTGACATGGGTTTTACTTTGCGAAAAACAACTACTTAGAAACTTTATATATGTATTCTATTATGAAGTTATCATAATATGGATATCTGAATAAAAACAAGCTGGGTTACGCCCAATATTAACTATAGATATGTGTTCTACAACACTTGGAGATCACTCTTAGGCCTAAATGCGAATGCTTCAAACGTAATTTGCACTATTTTGGTGCCTTGGCTGACCTTCAAGATATTGACACTTTAGATAAATTTAAATCTGCTATCAAACTTAAATTGATTGACTGCATCCCATGAAGGTATCCCAGGGGTTTTTAATTTGCTTGATTGCGCTGATCCTCTAAATGTCTCCTTTATCACTGGTCTTGTGACCTCAGGGAACAACCTTTAACGGAACGATGCAACTTATTGTACTGTCTGATGGTAAATTATATGTTTTGTTTTTTTGTAACTGTATACAGCAATATTCGGGCTATACATGCTTGGCTGAATGTCTGTATGGCTGATTATACAAGGAAACCAGCTCTCATACGAGGATGATGTATTGTCAGGATAAATAAAAGGATATAAAAAAAATCATATTCAAATCTCAGGAAGGTGACATGGAGTTTTAATTTTCGAGCCAAATTATCCGATATGCCTTTTTATCTCACCCCAGATATTTTTTCTCCATAGACTTAACATTGGAAACTCGTATCTAACACCCATTAGATATTTAGGAAAAATATCTGATGGGGAATAATATCACAAATGTTAGCCCATTAGTCAATATGAAGGGTGAGATAAATTCAGAAACCCATTCAAGTTTGGGGCCAGAGCTCGTATCCCATCTCATTTGAATCGCATAGCAATTCATGCGGCTTCGCCTTGTGAATTACTACGTGATTCAAACTCGATGGGATACGGGCTCAGACCATAAACTTTCATGAGTTTCCTCTATAGCAATCATTTCATACATTCTAATAGGTAAAATAGGCCAATTTACATTTGCTTCGTTTACATAGGGAATATACTGGAAAATGTGGTTATCTTTAATTCATTCAAAAACAGGGATGGCTTCCTATGATTTTAAAATCTAAATAAGTTTTGTGAAACTTTGAATAAAATGACATGGGTTTTACGATGTAAAAAAAAATTTAGAATTTCTTTATACTCTAAAAAAGATTATCATAATATTGATCTATAAATCAAAAACTATTACGGTGACCCCCGATTTTTAAGTTAGATATATGTTCTACAACATGGAGATCATCATATTAAATTTTCAGAAAATTGACATGGGTCTTAATTTTCGAGCCAAATTATCCGATATGCCTTTAAATGTCTTCACTAACACCAACAAGCGGTAACCGCCGACATTCCACATCCACCACACCAGCGCATTCCTCACCGTGTTGTCTGGTTTGCCCACCGGATGGCGCCACTGTCTAGAATTAATCAGGGGAACAGATACAATGCTTCGCGGAGCAGCCATCCCGCCCGCCGGAGCACCCACGTGACCGGAAGTGGGACTCACACCTCGTTCTGACAGCTGATTGGCTCCCCACGACTGACGTCACGCCGTGGTACCGACGTCGAGCGGCAGGGGGCGGCACCGCGGAGAAGGCCGGGCAGGGGAATGAGGTTCAGGAGGCTGTCACTAGGTGGGGCGGCTGAGACGGGAGGTATGTGATAGGAGGGTGATGTGAGTGTGGGACCTATCGCTGCTGCGCCGTGTCTAAAGAGGAATTCACACGGTGGGATTCTTGTGCCTCACAGGATTCAAAATCTTATGGGATTCTGTGCCTTGTAAAGTGGGATTCACACGGTGGGATTTTTGTACCTCACAGGACTCAAAATTTCATGAGATTCTGTTCCTTGTAAAGTGGAATTCACACGGTGGGATTCTTGTACCTCACAGGGTTCAAAATCTCATGAGATTCAGTTCATTTTTAAGGGGAATTCACACGGTGGGATTCTTGTACCTCACAGGGATCAAAATCTCATGAGATTCAGTTTTCTTAAGGGGAATTCACATGGTGGGATTCTTGTACCTCACACGGTTCAAAATCTCATGAGATTCTCTTCCTTGTAAAGTGGAATTCACACAGTGGGATTCTTGTGCCTCACAGGGTTAAAAATCTCATGAGATTCTGTTCCTTGTAAAGTGGAATTCACACGGTGGGATCCATGTACCTGAGACAGGTGTACTTCTAACTTTTCCCCTAGTCTCAGAAAATTATTTTCTGGTACGACAATCTCAAGGCAAGGTGCTTTGGCCAGTCTCAAGGAACAAAGGTGAATTGGATTTACATGGAAGGACACACTTGGTACACAGTGTCAAATGTTATTACTTTGAACACTCACCCTAGAACTCAAGTGCCCTTGAGGTGAGGGGTGTTACAAACATGTAATCATGTTTCTGGCTTCCTATTGGCTAGAGCAGGTAAAGAGTCGGCGACTCCGTAGCAGGTCTATTTGTCTGACCAAAATGCCCCTCCAAATTCTTAACCTGTCTAAAATCGAAATCCTATAAGGTTCTGGTCCTTGTTAGGGGTGATTGTCGCCGATAATTACCGAGAAAATGGCTTGTCTCAAGGAAATGTAACAGTACGATTTAAACGAGGAGATTGTGTTCAAGTAGAGAATCTCAGTAGGATTTTCCTCAGACAAGCAGCTTGTGAGGTACTTTTATCCCACGGTGTGAATTCACATGGTGGGATTTATGTACCTCACAGGGTTCAAAATCTCATGGGATTCTTTCCTTTTTTAAGTGGAATTAACGTGGTGGGATTCATGTCCCTCACCGGGTTCAAAATCTCATGAGATTCTGTTCTTTTTTAAGTGGAATTCACATGGTGGGATTCATGTACCTCACAGGGTTCAAAATCCCATGAGGTTCTGTTCCTCTTAAAGTGGAATTCATACGGTGAGATTCATGTACCTCAGATTTTCAAAATCTCATGAGAGTCTCTACCTTTTTGGGGTAAATGTCACCAATAGTTGCAGGGGAAAAACATGGCCCAGGGAATGGGACTCTACAATTTAGACAAAGAAATTGTGTTCAAGTACAGAATCTCAGCAGGATTTGTCTAAAAAAAACACCCTGTGAGGTACATGAATCTCAGCAGGATTTGTCTCAGACAAACACCCTGTGAGATACATGAATCTCAACAGGAAAAGAATATTTAGTTTTAACTTACTGCTGCTATATGCAATGAAATACAGGATGTATCTTATTAGATTTATTATTTTTATTGATTTTTATGTTTGTTTTTAATATATCAATATGTAAAATTGAGTACAATTTAATTGTGACAGAGTAGTGGAATACAAAGAGTTTCGGAAGTCAATAGATAATGAAAAAAGGTGCTCAGACCTGGGAAGCACCCCACTCATAAGATCTCACACTCTCTAAGTCGTATTCTGTACTCTCACTACGCTATATGGAGAAGAATTCTTAACGAACTAGGCTCAGAGCCTTGAGAGTCCACTGGCCTGCCTCCTGTGCTAAAGACCTACATCAATGCTACCAAAGATTCCTGTAATCTCAATGATGCCACCTAGCGGGAATACTTTGTGCCAGTGGATTCTCAAGGCTCTAAGCCTAGTTCATTAAGAATTCTTCTCCCATAGGGCGCAATGAATTGAGCAACATTGAAATAGGTATATCAGAGCCTACTGCTTACCTCAAGCTGAAATAAAAAACCAGAAGGCCAGAGTTCTTGAAATTATTGTCCGATGTCATATCTAACTTGACAATGTATTTAACAAAATACATCAAAGTCGATCTAGGATTTCATATTTAGATCAAATGTTTACATTTGAAATTTCGTTTTTGTTCTTTTTCTCTTTTTTCAAAGAAAGTGTTTCTTTTCATTTCCAAATGCAAGATACATTTCTGTACGTTATTACAATTCATCGACTTCGTCGGTTGACATATATGCCCCATCGCTTGCTGATGCGTACATAACAAATTCCATTTTCAAATCCACCCTCTCTATCGTTTTTTTTTCGTCTTTCTATCTCGACTTTTCAATCTATAGAACCGACTAACATTATCATGGATTGTTCTCATTTTACATAATTTTCTGGTTTGTTTTCCAGAAAACATGTTTCTTTACCTTAATTTGATAAAATAATAGTTTAGACCATTTTTATCTTTTAATTCAAAGAGATTTCAGGACTTTATACAATCACTTCCATATATATATATATATGCTAAGATCACTTTCTTACTGTCTTTCTTAGAGAACTCTTTACTTTCCCACATTGTACGAAATACGAACTCTTGTTCTATGGTATCCACTCTACTACCGTAAGAATATGTGGGACTCGCCTCAATATTCCTCAGAAATAAGCCACCTAACAAGAATACTGTGTAAGGCAATAAATCACTGCGCGATTACTATATCTCCGGGTGCACCCCTCTCATAAGATATCACACTCTCTAAGTGGTATTCTGTACAAGGTTCCCACTATAGGAGAAGAATTCTTAACGAATTAGGCTTAGAGAATTGAGAATCCACTGGCCTGCCTCCCGTACATCAATGCAACCAAAAGATTGCTGTAATCTCGATGATGCCACCTAGCGGGAATACTGTGTATCAGTGGATTCTCAATGCTCTAAGCCTAGTTCGTTATGAATTCTTCTCCCATAGAGCGCAGTGAGAACCCTGTACGGAATAGAGGGAAACTATGTTCCGGTGGGAATAAGTCAATGTTACGAGGTAAGGGTTGGAAAAATTACTGCCCAAGGCTTGGCGCGGGCAGTAATTTTTCCAAGCTTTACTTAACGGTATTACTGTTCCAAATTAAACTGCAACTTTTCCTGCAAAGATTCCTGAAAGACCTTTTATCCTACCCCTAATAAAAAACGCCATATGTTTAATATTGACTCATTGTATGTCACGGAGAGTTGAATAAAGTGCTATTTATGCACCGAGGTGAATAAAAGAAACGGACCATTCAGGGATGAGATAACGAAAGTAGATCTGGTAGCATTGATAAATGTGGCCATCCTCTGATGAGTGTCAACACGCTACTAACAAGGATAATTACAAAATTGTCTCTGTATATCGCTGAGATGGGGTAGGATAAAGACGAAACCGAGCTCAAGTTAGCCTCGTCAATGTTTATACCACTCTTGTCAAGTCTGCTACTCAATACACGACCTGCCCATCGTGGCATAAACATTGACTAACTCTCATTTGGTTTCTACTAAGTATGGTATCTTAACCAGTAGACTGCCATATAACATGGTTAAAGTTCTCAGGCTATTGATTAGTGTGACTTTGCATTTAATGAAAAAATTCCCAATTTTCCATTATCTACAAACCGCTCTACATTTTGTTAATTTCTCTCTTGAAATTGTAGTAATCTCAATCCTCTTTATGCATACTATAGAGAGATATGAACTAAAGATGTTAAAGTAGAAAGACCATAATATGGGTGGCAACTTACCTCAAGAAAGGAAGCTAGTTAGGAAAATCTTAGGGGATATCTCCCTGCTATACTTTGTATTAAATAAACACAACAAATATTTGGAGCATGCACATACCACGGAATGAATGTATGGATGTATTGCTATTGTATGAAAACTTTGAGATATATGTTAAGAGCAGAGTGATATAACATGTATTGATAGAAAAATAAATTTTTACTACCAAAAAAAAAAAAAAAATCTCAATCCTCTGATGGGGTCATCTCCAAAACCAGGATGTTCAGGATATCTTCGCAGATCTCAGCCCAAGACTGTCTTGACTAAAAAAAGAGCCCAGGATTTACATGAGGGTACCAGGCAGGCTTTCTCGTTGATCATTTTGAGCCCAGTTTAACGCCTACATTTACCCAGAATGTCCAACAATAGATTAAGGCCCGGCGTCCACCTACTACAATATGGCTCCGATATGGTCTATGATGCACCTCCCAATTAAAAAATCTAAATCGCGTCGGAAGGTCAACTCACATCTGGGCAGTTGACCACATTCCTGCGATTAGGCACTGAAAAAGAGCCCTCACCATGCGTGGTTGAGTGGCATGTCTAGACATATGTCTACGATGTTGCACCTTCCCGATATGTCTCCGATATTGACTTTTTGTATCGGTGCCATATCGGGAGGTCTAAATTTCTATCGTCGTAGGTGGACGCCGGGCCTTAGAGACTTGTCATGTCATGGTGGCATAAAAGATCTATCAAGGTTAGAAGGGAGAAATAGCTGTAGCTTGTTTAAGCTTATCGTTTGGAAAGAGAAAAAGAGGGTGAAAGAAACTGGTATAACAAATGTTAAATAGACAATAATGACTAGTTCTTGTGTGCGAGTGGCTGTAATCTCAGAGTAGTTGATGCGTAGTAATATCCGAGCGATTAGCGAGGATATTACGGTGTCAACTACGAGGACAAAAATGATCTGCAGTCGGGAACCACCCATGCCAGATCGGTAATTGGAAACAAACATGCTGAGAAGTGTTCACCGATTAATTGTGCATAGATTATGCACTAAGGCCACCACCGTGATGGCCATTTTGTTTGGAGAACAATTCTGTCATAATGGACCTGATAAATAATGCAAAAACAAGGCATACACCTTACCGTCAATAATATTTAGATACCAATGTGCAGTTATTGCCCACCTTCAACCGAATTTTAGGAGAACTAAATAAATCGGTGCTGCTTTCGTCAGCCAGTGGAAAATGGCTTATAGATGATAATCCTGTTTTAAACATGCCAGCGAAATTCCACCTTCCCAACTGTCACCAATCGCAGAATAACGAATCAAAGTATTATTCAGACTCACATTTTTCATATATATACGCTCCCTTTTGCAGACATTTGGATCTTTATCTTAGACATCTGATTGTAGAACGACATAGCTCGGTTGTAATTATAGTACAAAATGAAATAAATTAATTCGCATTGTTTTGCTGGAATCCACAACATAAAGCCAACACTCAATATTCATCGGTTCCTACACCCTTACACCACCACCGCATCCACCTCCCCTGAAGAACCCCACCATTTGACGACCCAGTCGCCCCACTTCCACACCGACAACAGAAAATTGGTGCAATTAAAACAATAAAGGCGCGAGCGTCAACGATTACCTTGCGGGTAATTGTCCATTACACGCCATCTTTCAAGTCGCCGTGGCAGACGACGCCAAGACGCGCCCCACGCAGCAGACGACCTTCCTGCTTCCGGTTTCTGTTTTGGCGGGAAACGGTGCCATTTTTCTGAAAGGAGGCGTGAAGCCCTGATCTGACGGAAGAAGAGCCCTGCTGTTTATCCTACACCTCGTATGAATCTCCATAGACTTAACATGGTGTGACTGTATGCCATGGTTATTATCCTACCCCTCATATAAATCTCCATAGACTTAACATGGTGTGACTGTATGCCATGGTTATTATCCTACCCCTCATATGAATCTCCATAGACTTAACATGGTGTGACTGTATGCCATGGTTATTATCCTACCCCTCATATAAATCTCCATAGACTTAACATGGTGTGACTGTATGCCATGGTTATTATCCTACCCCTCATATGAATCTCCATAGACTTAACATGGTGTGACTGTATGCCATGGTTATTATCCTACCCCTCATATAAATCTCCATAGTCTTAACATGGTGGGACTGTATGCCATGGTTATTATCCTAGCCCTCATATAAATCTCCATAGACTTAACATGGTGTGACTGTATGCCACGGTTATTATCCTACCCCTCGTATAAATCTCCATAGTCTTAACATGGTGGGACTGTATGCCATGGTTATCATCCTAGCCCTCATATAAATCTCCATAGACTTAACATGGTGTGACTGTATGCCGGGGTTATTATCCTACCCCTCATATGAATCTCCATAGACTTAACATGGTGTGACTGTATACCACGGTTATTATCCTAGCCCTCATATAAATCTCCATAGACTTAACATGGTGTGACTGTATGCCACAGTTATTATCCTAACCCTCATATGAATTTCCATAGACTTAACATGGTGTGACTGTATACCACGGTTATTATCCTACCCCTCATATAAACCTCCATAGACTTATCATGGTGAAACTGTATACCACGGTTATTATCCTACCCCTCATATAAAGCTCCATAGTCTTAACATGGTGTGACTGTATGCCACGGTTATTATCCTACCCCTCATATGAATCTCTATAGACTTAACATGGTGGGACTGTATGCCATGGTTACTATCCTACCCCTCATATAAATCTCCATAGACTTAACATGGTGTGACTGTATGTCACGGTTATTATCCTACTCCTTGTATAAATCTCCATAGACTTAACATGGTGTGACTGTATGCCACAGTTTTTATCCTACCCCTCGTATGAATCTCCATAGACTTAACATGGTGTGACTGTATGCCACAGTTATTATCCTACCCCTCATATAAATCTCCATAGACTTAACATGGTGTGACTGTATGCCATGGTAATGCCATAAAATATTTGTATGCCACCCATGACATATGAAGTTAAAGACATGTGACGGCTTGGATAAAATCTAAACGTCAAAAAATAAAATTGTCCTACACCCAAAAGATGGACGGCAGCCACTGCCGGATGTCAATGGAGGACCTGAAACTAAAAATAATAAATTCTAAACGTCACTCAGTTTCATATAATTATTTACATGACATTCATTGTCTTCTGCTACAGATATCACACAGCTCTACTTTATTATATCATTCTGCATAGACAACTGACGCCATATAAACAATCATTTGAAATATTCTGTTGTTTCCTGATAGAATGCATAATAGGTTTATGTACATATAACTAAACATATCTCTATCTTAAATGGCCATGAACAACAGCACAGGATATAGCGCAGGGTCCCGTACTTACCTCATTATCTCACCCCTGGTATAAATTTAGCTATAGGAATAACATTTGAAAAAAAGACCCAATGATCACCCAAGTAAAGTGAAAATACTATGGCATGGTCGTGGTGGAGTGAATGCAAGATGATGTCATAGGGGATTGACCAATCAGCAGGCAGGTTTTCCGAGAGAAGTCAAGACATCAACATGGAGATTATACTCCCCTAATTGGATTTGCAAAATAATTTGAATTATTCTGATATTGCAATGCTATTTTTTTGTCAGTGAAAGGCGTGAGATA
Source organism: Alentia gelatinosa (assembly GCA_950022655.1). Taxonomy (NCBI): domain Eukaryota; kingdom Metazoa; phylum Annelida; class Polychaeta; order Phyllodocida; family Polynoidae; genus Alentia; species Alentia gelatinosa. The sequence goes on along the minus strand of OX465588.1, from coordinate 6,709,203 downwards.
AATCCAGAACCCCACTCGAAATGTAAAATAAACAATACTCCACTCGTTTGAATGCACCATAATCATCACTCAGCTTTGCCTCAATAATGATTGCAGAGCATCCACACTCGTGGGATATTGTTGATATTTACAATTCTCATTGCAGTTCTATGCGCCAACAACAAACTCTTACTAACTGTACCCAACCGCACATGATTTAATCAAAGGGATATCCTACAATCCACAGTGGCGCCACCTGGTAATTTTATGATGATATCAAATATTAGTCACAACTGGTTCCTTGGGATTCATTCTAATTATACATGATTATATCTAACATTTTGTCACGTTTATCCAATTTCGATATGTAAAATGGGCCAATTTACATTGGCTTGATTTACATAGAAAATGTACTGACAAATATGGTCTTATTCAATTCTTTCAAAAATAAGAACGGTGACCTATATTTTTTTAAACTTTAATAAGAAGTACCATATATGTTCTATATTCTGTGAAAGTTTGAGGAAAATTACATGGGTTTCACTCTGTGAAAAAAATATTTTTTAGAATTTCTATATATTCTAATATAAAGTTTTCATAATATTGATCTACAAATCAAAAACTAGCACGGTGACCCCTAATTTTTAAGTTATATTTGTGTTCTACAACACTTTGAGATCATCATATCAAATTCTCAGGAAATTGACATGGGTTTTAATTTTCGAGCCAAATTGTCGTGTATGCCTTTAAAACAAATCTAAATCACAGAGTTGTCTGCCTTGAAGAAGATTGTTATCGTGTAGTTTGCTGTTATAAATATCAAAGATGCCTTTAAATGACACGATACAATAGTGTAATGCCATATGCCGCTACCGCACGCCAAAGAGCAATCGCCTTGCTCGAAGGTGACACCTTTGATGTTATGCACCTAAAAACATAAATGAACACGGAATAATAGTAATACGCTTTCCAAGGTGCATTCCCCATCGAAAGAGCGGTGATGTATAGGGCACAGGGTGATTGCTAGTTCCGCCATCATCCGCCGGGAAATTGTAAGGTAGCGCCACTGTAGTCTATGGACGAATACTTTTTTCTGCTGTCACAAACTATAGATAATTGTGAGACAAGGCTGAAACCTTTTATCGTAAACCAAATATTCGAAATAAAATCCATTCATAACCTGATCCGTCACTTGGTGTTTTGTTTAGCGTCGTAGGGCAAGATGGCTGCTTGCATAGCATAATATCAAGAGGCGTCACGAGATTGAGTCGGAGTTTATTTATGCCACGCATTTTGTTGGCTCCATAATTTCACGAGTCGAAGACGAGTGACATAACGGAGACAGCAAAATGAGTGGCATAAATAAACTCAAACTCAATCGAGTGGCGTCTAGATTTTATCCTATCCCGTTTCCACTTTTGTTTTCAGTATCAGAAAGTAGTGGCATAGACAACACTTTATGTCACACCCGTGACATAAACAAATCCCATGTTAAGCCTATGGCGTTTTTTATTAGGTGTAGGATAATAGCTATGGGCTTTATACACACACAACATTATTTCTCCCACTATACCACCATTCTCAAGCTGCTATAAATGACCAGTGTGGTAACGCACAATTTCTGTAACATGCTGCATACCATATACATGGCCACTGGTCCCGGTAGGCAGTATGCTATATAAATTGGGCATCACCTTTGTCTCGGTCTTAGAGGTTGGTCAGGTCCGATCGCTTCCTAAATCAAGACCTTGATACAAATATCTCACAGCAGAGTACAATTTTGTGAAATACATGCACAATATTACCATGATTTCGATCTGAGTGGCCGTATTCTCCGCGTAGTTGACGCGTAGTAAAACTCCAAGCAATAACAAGGAGTATTGCGTTGTGTCAACTACTAGGAGAATACCGACACTCAGATCGAAATCATGGTAATATTGTATTTATTACTCACCTTTCGAGTAATTATTAGGGAAGGGACTTGTAAATGATTAGAAATTCGACCCAAGTGCCGTGCTTTGTGTATATCCATTAGTTCCCATAATGCCCATCAGGTGGCTGAAAAAGCCGTATGCTCCTAGGAGATTCTGGAGATTCATATTCTACTCAGTAGCGATCTGTAGGCTCCATAGGCTTAGCATGGAGACTCTGTATTAGGTGGGTAATAAAAACTTTGAATACTCACTACAAGTCAATATCAGCTAAACTAATTGATACTAGTCCAGTATAATTTGCTGACCTCTTTGTCAAAATACACAAAAAGAACAAAATAAGATGTATAGAGAGTCAAAGTGAACCCGCTGAAACCACAGATACCCGTTTACAAAACACCATTTCCAGTGGCCAGTAAGAACGAGGCTTAGTGCTAAACCTATGGGGGTTTGAGGCTAGACTTTCGTTTTGGGGCTCGTTTGTTACTTTTGACGGGTAGTTTACTAATATCGTCTCTGAATAACTCTGTCTAAAAGCTACGATGACAGTTGTTAAGTTGATCAAAAATATGGATCTAAAAGATTGGAGAATGACACATATATATAATCTTGAACCTACATAGTCTATATCTGGTAATGGTGTTTTGTAAATCTGTGGTTTCAGCGGGTTCACTTTGGCTTCCTATAGGGGCTTCGAGAGTACTGCACTCTTCGAGAACAACCGAAAATCTGCTGGAAGGATAATTCACTCTCCCAGCATAGATTCTGATTCTGGTAGTCAGAACATCAGCCAGGAGAGTGACACTTAAGGTGGCCTCGGATCAGACTTCAGCATACACTGGCCACCAGAGCTACACTACGTGAGCTCTGGTTGGGTTAAGGGCACAATCCACCAGGCCGATTTGTCACCCGATCAATTGTTCCTAGGCCCTTAAGAGGAAGCTCACGTATTGTAATTCATTCAATTCTGATAATAATAGTTTAATAAATGACCATTTTCAAAGATTTGAGAAATTCTAGGGCATCCGATAATAATCGGCGATTGTCTGGCTACGGAATTGGCTACCGTCGGTCCAGTGGAACATCCCCTTTAAATACACGGCCACCTTCACCCACTACCTGTATCTTTATGGTACTCTCCCAGCAGATGTTTCATGTGACCTGGGCCAATGCTTGGAGAGTGAGATATTTCTAACTCCTGAAGCAATTTTCACATATTCTTATTTCCCTTTCTGTGTATTTTGAATAAAATAACCATAAAGGTAGAATTTATTATCACTTTGGCGAGCTGTGAATATTTCCTGATAAATATTTCTGGTCTCAGAAACCATAATAAAAAAACCTTGATCTAGGAGTGAGAATTCGTGGATACGACCGGAATTTAACCATACCAAACCCTTAAGTCGTAGCGCAGTGCACACAGGGGTGGATGTCCAATCTAACTTCACCACAGCTACCATGAGCGTGCTCTGGTGGCCAGTGTACATGCTATATGGAGCATTAATTGACTCCACAGACACCATCCAGATGTCGCTGGTGTAGCCCCCACCCCAGCACCCCCCCCCCCCCCCTTAAAGAACCCCACCCCCCACCCCCACCACCATCCCGCCTACCGCCCGTTCCCGGTCTCCATCCGCTGCTGTTGCCTACCCTCTCTCCAGGAACAAGCGGCGGCCACCATGTCTCCACCTGGTGAGCAATGGGCGCACTAAACACGGCAGCGAGCAGAGGTCTGTGAGTAACTCTGTTACAGAGCCGTGGAGGTGCCGGGAACACCGTCACTGCCTGCAGTATGGAGCCTGCCTCCCGCCTCTCCAGCACCCAGCATATGTCAGCTTTTACTGAGCGACCATCTCACCAAACCCCAGCCTCACTGACCACCATGGGACCGTCCTAACATGGGGCGTATGCACGCTAACGGCCGCGCCTGGGAATTAACCGATTAATGACCAGCAACTGCAGTAAGGACTTTGGGAACCAAACTTGGATTGGCAGTGATATGTGCCGTTGGTTGTGTACTGACAACTCTACAGCCATGGAGCAACTCACATCATTCAATTGAGTTACTCAGAGTGTTCAAGTAATAAGTGACCTTCACGACTCAATTGTCACTTGAGTAACTTCACCGAGTTACCTGCACCATTAAGCTGAGTAAATCACTTGGGTGAAATCATTCAATTGAAAGACTCGCACCTTTCAACCAAGTCACTCACATTGTTGGACTAAAAAAATCACACACTATTCACCTGAGTCATTCATCTAACTCACTTACAACTGAGTCACTGAGTCAACTGAGTCACCTCCACCAATAGAGGAAGCCACATGCACATCACACCATTCGACGGACGCTATCTTCTTCTGGGAAACTCACTCCATTCAACTTTGCCGCTCACGCCCTCCTTACACACCACTCCTTCAGACCAAATTCCTGGCTTATTACTGAATTAATCCACCTGAGATTCAACCACAGTATTTAATCAGTCTCTCCCACCATGTTGCTCGGTAATTCACATCAATCCCTCGAACTACTCACAATCGCCTCGTGTACTCTCCTCTGCACGCTCGTCCTACGCTTCGCGCGGCGCTGGTCATACAGTTCACCTATAGTACCCGTGCGGTGACTACTTCCCTGGGATCCTCCCATGAGCTACTCACGAGCAGAGCAGCAGGTGAGTTAATGAGCGCTGGCTTGGAGACAACGCGGACGTGCTGACATAATAACTCCAGGGTTTTGTCGCCGGTCCTGGCCCCATGGAGGTGGAGTTGGTGACAACTTTGAGCGCCGACTGTAGATGCGTCTCGCTCCCGGCCCCCGCGTCCAGTGGTCGTCTGCCGCGTACGCATGCGCATTGTGACGTATACGTGACGTCATCCGCGTCTAGTGAGGCCGGGCGCCACCAGGGGTCGTGCCAAATCTCGGCGAATCTCGCGCACGCGTGAACTGGGGTGATTACCGGAGCTGGTGAGAAGTAATACAGACTCGGGAGAGTGTAGTCGTGATAGACCGGTGTCGGTGATCCAGGCAGACCGGCACAGACCGGCATAGACCGTCACAGACCGGCACAGACTGGCACAGACCTTGTCTGGTAGCTAGTGAGAAGTAATACAGACCCAGGAGAGTGTAGTCGTGATAGACCAGTGTCGGTGATTCAGGCAGACCGACAAAGACCGTCACATACCGGCATAGACCGTCACAGACCGGCATAGACCGGCATAGACTGGCACAGACCTCACCTGATTGCTAGTGAGAAGTAATACAGACCTGTAGGAGTGTGATCGTGACAGACCAGTGTCGGTGATTCAGGGAGACTGGCGTAGACCGTCACAGACCAGCACAGACTGGCATAGACCGCCGTAGACCGGAATAGACCGGCATAGACCGACAAAGACCGGCATAGACCGACACAGACCTGACCTGTTAGCTGGTGAGGAGTAATACAGACCAAGGAGTGTGTAGTTGTCATAGACTGGACTCGGTGATCCAGGCAGACTGGAATAGACCAGCCCAGACCGCCACAGAGCGTCACAGACCACCACAGACCGGCATAGACCTCACCTGATAGCTAGTGAGAAGTATTACAGACCGAGGAGTGTACACTCATGACAGACTGGTGTCAGTGATTCAGGCAGACCAACACAGACTGTCGCACACCGGCACAGACCGGCATAGACCGCCACAGACTGGCATATACCGGCATAGACCGCCACAGTCCGGCATAGACCGTCATAGACCGCCACAGACCGCCACAGACCGCCACAGACCGCCACAGACCGCCACAGACCGCCACAGACCGGCAGAGACCGGCAGAGACCTGCCCAAACCGGCAGAAACTGTCATAGACCGTCATAGACCGTCATAGACCGGCACAAATCGCCACAGACCGGCACAAACCGGCATAGACCAGTACAGACCGCCACAGACCGGCATAGACCGCCACAGACCTCACCTGGCCGTGGATTACGTGCTCATTTCCCTAAACTTGGACACCGGATGTGAGTCCCTGCTTGCCCCCGCCCCCGCCAGGTGGACACGATTCCTACCCCACGTTACCAGCTCAGAACAGGAAGCGTGCTCGCTGCCCTCCTACCCTCGCCGGTCTGCGAGATCTCGCGAGACGTGAATGAGCGTGCGCCGACTTCCGGCGTCGGCCGCTTGTAACGGGTACATGCGGACATGTTGTGGCGGGGACCATGTTTCGCCGTTTGTAACAACTCAGAGGTGTCCGTCAACCTAGTGGACCGCTACCAGTATATCCGTGTACGTTTCGTTTAGCGTCGGAGGGCAAGATGGCCACTTCCATAGCACAATGGCTATGTGCCCTATACACGTACAGCATTATTTCCCTCACCTCACCACTATTCTGAAACTACAAGTGACCAGTGTGGTAACGCACTTTTCTGTAACATGCTGCATACCCCTGGCCCCAGTTTACACATATAAGCAGCATGCTATATAGATTGTCTACCACCTCTGTCTCCTACCTAGAGGTTGGTCAGATCCTTGTGGACAGCTACCAGTCTAATTATTCACGGGGAGCATCAACCACCCCACGAACATCGCCGCACAACAACAACAACAACAACAACAACAAGAAGAGAACCATCACAGTACGGCGGACTGTACCACAACAACAACAACAACAACATGGCGCCATCTAACGACGCGAGGCGACGACGCGGGCGGCGGACGACCTTGACCTTGTGCTCCTGGGCGGCAGTGAGCCCCGCGTCCCTCCTCCTGTTGAGCACGTTGCTAGGTAAGTCCCACCTACTCCTCCTCTTCCTCCCCCTCCTCCTCCCCCTCTCCTCCTCCTCCTCCTCCCCCTCCTCCCCCTCCTCCCCCTCCTCCTCCTCCCCCTCCCCCTCCTCCCCCTCCTCCCCCTCCTCCCCCTCCTCCCCCTCCTCCCCCTCCTCCCCCTCCTCCCCCTCCTCCCCTTCTCCCCTCCTCTTCCTCCCCCTCCTCCATCCTCCCCCTCCTCCCCCTCCTCCCCCTCCTCCCGCTCCTCCTCCTCCCCCTCCCCCTCCTCCCCCTCCTCCCCTCCTCCCCCTCCTCCCCCTTCTCCCCTCCTCTTCCTCCCCCTCCTCCCATCCTCCCCCTCCTCCCCCTCCTCCTCTTCCTCCTCCTTCCCTCCTGCTCCTGCTCCTGCTCCTCCCCCTCCCCCTCCTCCTCCTCCCCCTCCTCCTCCTCCCCCTCCTCCTCCTCCCCCTCCTCCTCAATCTACCTTATATTCGCCTCCCCCTCCCCCTCCTCCTCCTCCTCCTCCTCCCCCTCCTCCTCCTCCCCCTCCTCCTCCTCCCCCTCCTGCTCAATCTACCTTATATTCGCCTCCCCCTCCCCCTCCTCCTCCTCCTCCTCCTCCCCCTCCTCCTCCCCCTCCTCCTCTTCCTCCTCTCCCTCCTTCCCTCCTCCCCCTCCCCCTCCTCCCCTCCTCCTCCTCCTCCCCCTCCTCCCCCTCCCCCTCCTCCCCCTCCTCCTCCTCCCCCTCCTCCTCCTCCCCCTACTCCTCAATCTACCTTAGATTCGCCTCTTCCTCCACCCCCTCCTCCTCCTCCTGCCCCTCCTCCCCCTCCTGCCCTCCTCCTCCTCCTCCTCTCCTCCCCCTCCTCTCCCTCCTCCTCCTCCTCCTCCTCCTCCCCCTCCTCCTCCTCCCCTCCTCCTCCTCCCCCTCCTCCTCAATCTACCTTATATTCGCCTCCCCTCCTCCTCCCCCTCCCCCTCCTCTCCCTCCCCCTCCTCCTCCTCTCCCTCCCCCTCCTCCCCCTCCCCCTCCTCCTCCTCCTCCCCCTCCCTCCCCCTCCTCCTCCTCCTCCTCCTCCTCCTCTCCCTCCTCCTCTCCCTCCTCCTCCTCCCCTCCTCCCCCTCCCCCTCCTCCTCCTCCTCTCCCTCCTCCTCTCCCTCCTCCCCCTCCCCCCCTCCTCCCCTACTCATCCCCCTCTTCCCCCTCCCCCTCCTCTCCCTCCCCCTCCTCCTCCCCCTCCTCCCCCTCCTCCCCCTCCTTCCCTCCCCCTCCCCCTCCCCCTCCTCCTCCTCCTCCTCCTCCCCCTCCCCCTCCCCCTCCCTCTTCTCCTCCTCCTCCTCCCCCTCCCCCTCCCCCTCCTCCTCCTCCTCCTCCCCCTCCCCCTCCCCCTCCCCCTCCTCCTCCCCCTCCTCCCCCTCCTCCCCCTCCTCCCCCTCCCCCTCCCCCTCCTCCTCCTCCTCCTCCTCCTCCCCCTCCTCCCCCTCCTCCTCCTCCCCCTCCCCCTCCTCCTCCTCCTCCTCCTCCTCCTCCCCCTCCTTCCCTCCCCCTCCCCCTCCCCCTCCTCCTCCTCCTCCTCCTCCCCCTCCCCCTCCCCCCTCCCTCTTCTCCTCCTCCTCCTCCCCCTCCCCCTCCCCCTCCTCCTCCTCCCCCTCCCCCTCCCCCTCCCCCTCCTCCTCCCCCTCCTCCCCCTCCTCCCCCTCCTCCTCCTCCCCCTCCCCCTCCTCCTCCTCCTCCTCCTCCTCCTCCCCCTCCTCCTCCTCCTCCCCCTCCCCCTCCTCCTCCTCCTCCCCCTCCCCCTCCCCCTCCTCCTCCTCCTCCCCCTCCCCTCCCCCTCCTCCTCCTCCTCCTCCTTCTCCTCCTCCTCCCCCTCCTCTCCCTCCCCCTCCTCCTCCCCCTCCTCCTCCTCCCCCTCCTCCCCCTCCTCCTCCCCCTCCTCCCCCCCCTCCTCCTCCTCCTCCTCCTCCCCCTCCCCCTCCCCCTCCCCTTCCTCCTCCCCCTCCTCCCCCTCCTCCCCCTCCTCCCCCTCCTCCCCCTCCTCTTCCTCCCCCTCCCCCTCCTCCTCCTCCTCCTCCTCCTCCTCCCCCTCCTCCTCCTCCTCCCCCTCCCCCTCCTCCTCCTCCTCCCCCTCCCCCTCCCCCTCCTCCTCCTCCTCCTCCTTCTCCTCCTCCTCCCCCTCCTCCTCCCCCTCCCTCTCCTCCTCCCCCTCCTCCCCCTCCTCCCCCTCCTCCTCCCCCTCCCCCTCCCCCTCCTCCTCCTCCTCCTCCCCCTCCTCCTCCTCCCCTCCTCCTCCTCCTCCCCCTCCTCCTCCTCCTCCCCCTCCCTCTTCTCCTCCTCCTCCTCCTCCCCCTCCTCCCCCTCCCCCTCCTCCTTCTCCTCCTCCTCCTCCTCCTCCCCCTCCTCCTCCCTCTCCCCTCCCCCTCCTTCCTCCCTCTCCTCCTCCCCCTCCCCCTCCTCCCCCTCCTCCCCCTCCCCCTCCCCCTCCCCCTCCTCCCCCTCCTCCCCCTCCTCCTCCTCCTCCTCTCCCTCCCACTCCCCCTCCTCCTCCTCCTCCTCCTCCTCCTCCTCCCCCTCCTCCTCCTCCTCCCCCTCCTCCTCCTCCCCCTCCTCCTCCTCCCGGGACCTCTCCGGGGGCCGGGGCCGGCACGCCGGGCGGCATACACCGCGTCACGTCCCGGCCACCCTCAGCCCCGAGCCGGGCACGTCCCCGGCACTTGTGTTGTCGCGTTGTGGTGTCGCAGGGCGACGGGTCGTGCTGTCGCGGGCACGCACTCCACTTGTATCTTTTACAGCAGCAAGGAGATGATTCTTTTCAGGCAGCTTCCGAGATGTATGCTAGATTGTATGTTTTTTTATTATTCTTTTTTTTTAATATATTTGTTTCCATTTATTGATTTTATTCAAATATCATTATTTCATTTTATTGGACATAGTACACAGAAGTATCGCGATCGACCACTTGATCCGATTTATACAGAAATAGAAACACCATTAGGTGTTGTGTATATTAACAGTATTGAATTCTTCAAATTCCTACATCGTGTTCTCTATGTGTATTCACCAATATGGTATCCACATATATATACGCTTTCCTTTTCAGGATACATATATGATATAATCCTTCAATATCAAAAAGAAATATATATTTAGCACCCGAATCAACAAAACGTTCACTTTATACCGAGTTGGGAAGGGATAACATTATGGAGGTAATAAAAGACGAAATGTACAAATGTTTTTTTTTGTCTCATATTAGTGGACAATTTCCTTGATCAAGTGCATATGCATTGTTGTTGTTCCCTATACCCTCAAGGTCCGTTGGGACGTTAAACCACAAAAAAACAAAGACGCATTATTCAACTAGTAATCTAAATTCAGTTAAATTCTATTGATTCCATAAGCATTTTAATTTGATATAAATAGATCATACCAAAAATAACTATCGAGACATTGAATGACAGTAGTTATAGTTATCTTTCTATCTAATTCCATTCACTATTTCTATTTTCCAATTTTGGTCTTTATTGGTAGTTTGACAATCAGGTATTTTGCTTCGTACATCATTCATTTCCCTGATATATAATATATGATATATTTATATACTCAAGACTGACTGGATATTCAGTAGTTTCCTACCGACATTATAAGGATATGTATCAATGAATGTGAGACCTTGAGACCTTGCTGAAGCCAAGCTGTCACACGAAGGAACAAACAGAGGAAGACATTCTCACGATGAACAAATAGAAATGTCAGAGTTTTTCTGGTCTCTGGATTCTCTCTCAGTTACTGAGTCGTGTCTGTATATATTATTAAGAACGACGTCTAGTTAATTGAACGCGACATACATATTTTATTATCTACCTAAGAGTCATAGTCCATAGTTAATCCTTTAAGGGCGGCTACCTGTGGTAATAGTATGTGGTAAAGGGCGGATACAAAAACAAATTTATACCGCCAGGGGGCAGGGAGTCTCAGGCCTATTGTGATAGTTCTGTAGTTTAGGGCGTGGTAGAATATGCAATCATTAATCTTATTGTCCATTTCAGCCGAAATCATTAGCTGGGTATTGTATCTATATATATCCAATATTTCCTATTTTATTCCACAAAAACGAAATTTTATGAATAAAAGAAAATGATGCCTTTTGGCATCACCCGCCCCAGCACAGTTGATGCCATATGGCATTACCCGCCGTGAATAGGTTTAACAATAGAAAATCTCTTTGGACATGCCCGACGCATACAAATATTTTCTATGCTCCGGGCTGCAGTAACCGGCCAATACGGAAAAATAGTGCGTATGAAAAAATAGTGCATAACTAGAGTGCATTCAATTCAGCACGCCACTAGTTAGATAAGGTGGATAATTGATACATATAGACTGGTTTCAGATAAAAGCAGTTGTATATATATATATATATATATATATATATATATATATATATATATATATATATATATATATAATCCAAGGAGTTGACCCTAGGCAATATCCTCGCATGCGCTCGGATATTAATAGGCGTCAACTCCTCGGAGCATACGGCCGCTTTGACACCACCTGTACAACTGACTAATAACACCTGCCAGGATAGTACCTGGCAACGCCATGACACTACTCAACACCATTATAAGGGCCTGACACCCCCCCAACAAGACGATCATAAAACATGCTTACATTCCGAATTACACCCTCTCAGCATCCTAGGAATATCCCGAGAACTCTCAGCAACAATATAAGGACATGTTGTCTGGCGATAGCAATTCAGTACTTGACAGTGCTAGGAAGGTTTGAAACTATAGTAACGAGTACCGGGATTCCCAATGTTATTTTATCATAACTGCTTGACATATATAGACATATTATTCTGATATGGTCAACAATAAAAAGGTGATTTCGATAAAGTCCTACTTTTTCATTTGATAGCTGTTGTTTTTAATTCTTTATTGAGGGGTTGGATTCACGTAACTAGACACGATTCTCAACCTGGTTCGTGCTTTGGAAAAGGTAATATATATAAGATCGATTAACTTGTATATCCGTACACATCCCATCGATTAGTTGGTGGACAGTAAAAATGATATTATATACTGATGTCCTTCTTCCACCAGGAGTAATTAACCCTTTAACTCGATATGATGCCTGGAGGTATTCCTTGGTGTACTACGCTATGATGCCAGGAGGCATTCCCGGGTGTAGTACGCTACGATGCCTGGAGGCATTTCCGGGCACAGTACGCTATAATTCTTGGACGCATTCCCAGGTGTAGTATGCTATTATGCCTTGAGGCATTCCTGGGCCTGGTATGCTGTGATGCCTGGAGGCAATCCCGGACAAAGTATGCTATGATGCCTGGAGGCATTCCCGGGCGTAGTACACTACAATGCCTGGAGACATTCCTAGGCATAGTACGATAAGATGCCTTGAGACATTCCTGGGCGTAGTATGCTATGATTCCTGGAGGCATTCTAGGGCCTAGTACGCCATGATGCCTGCCTTCATTCCCAGGCCCAGTACACTATGATGTCTTTTGGCATCCAGGCATAGTACGCTATGATGACTGGAGGCATTGTTGGGTGTAGTACGCTACAATGCCAGGAGGCATTCACAGGCATAGTGTGCCATGATGCCTGGAGGCATTCACAGGCATTGTAAGTTATGATGCCTGGAGGCATTTACGGGCATATTATGCTATGGTGCCAGGAGGCATTCCTAGGCATAGTACGCTATGGTGCCTGGAGGCATTCCCAGTAGAGTAAGCTATGATGCCTGAATGCATTGTTGGGCGTAGTACACAGGCATAGTACGCCATGATGCCTGGAGGCATTCACAGGCATAGTACAGTATGATGCCTGGAGGCATTCCAAGGCATAGTACGCTATAATGCCTTGAAACTTCCAAAATTTAAGTAGGCCTAATTGCTTTATTTTGAAATGAAACAATTCGAATCTTTTAATGATAACTTTCAAACGTATGTAAAACTATGACACAGTTACTATCATTACTATTATATAACATCCTAATCGTTTTGAATTACTATGGAGGTGTGATATAATGACGTCACTGTGGATATTGTGAAAAGCGCCAGCGTACTACAGGGGTGAAAACGGCACTGCAGCGACGTATTTCAAAGTGTGTATTTAGTGCTTTGCAGCCTAGTGAAATTGTTTAATCTTACCTCACATAAAATATATTCGATTGAAACCCCAAAACCATATCAAACCTACACAAAAGCTCTGTTTTGCCAATATAAAAGAGAAAGTAATTGATGTTCGACAAAAGAAAAACTTCGTGAAATAAGGCATGCTGGTCAATTTACGAAAATTACCTTTCTTGTTCGTTAATCTCCTCGTTGAAGGGCTTTAGCCCCCCGTCTTAGGGAAACCTCCAAAGGTGATGTACTTAAGGGTGCGGGATTACGCTGGCGGCCCGCCTGTCTAACCTTTAATTAATCCGATTTAGTTTGGCGGGATAAAACCGCCGCCATTTTGTCTCAAGGACTGTCAGTACTGAGAGATTCAGTGACCGGTATCGCTGGAAAATGCAAATGAAATGAGTCGTAAAAAGAAGGAAATGGAAGAGAAAACTGCGAAATCTAGTTTATAGTTCTCGGGAGTTTCTTATTTTTACAGCATTTTATAGAAATAGAGAATTTTATTTTATGTATTCCGGTATTATAGACAGCCTTTTAAACAGCCTGGCATATACCGTTACTGAGAGGATATCCTTGGTACTTCTTTTATTGGTCTGACTCTGTTGGATATGAAAAAAAAGTGAAATTGTAAAGATTTATTTTCCAATAAAAGATTTTGAAAAAGAATTGAATATTCATGTTGTTAGTTAAGAAGTCATATACTCATAATCCATAAATCTATATTATCATCTTCATATACCATATTATTGAATGTAATACCAGAATTGACACTGCGATATCATCAGCAAAATGCAAGACCGCCAGAATTAGCGAATTTTGTTATAAAATAAATAACAAAAAAAAGTTGATATATATTCGGAATAAAACCCTCATGGAAAGAGACAACAGATATAACTAAGAGAAAAAGGTGTTGAAGGAACTATAGAAAATCGTGACGAGTTACATAATCTCCTGTCAGAATTCCTCCATGCGCTATGCGGATTTAGATCTCGCTGTCCTACCGACCCATCAATGATCCTGATCGCAGATTATCAACCACCAATAGTTTCAATTCTTCGGTGTGATGGCCTACGACAAGATGGGCATACATAGCAATGCTGTATAGCTCAGCCTACAGTCCCTCAATGGCACAATATATGCCTGAGCCGGGGTCTATATTTGGAACTGCGCGTATTCACTGAATTGGACCTATGATACAGTTAATACCGACTTCTTGTATTGAGTCTTGGGAAATATGGAACAATGTGCTATTGGCCCGCCCATCTGGACCTATTGCAAAGCCTCCGGTGCTATGGCTTAAATAAGACCCTGGTAATCGTGCAGTTTCATTTACAAATGTATTAATGTCATAATGTTCATATATGATCGATATACCAGTTAAAAGATAAAATTACGTTATATAATTACAGCTAGGACAATTTTCGACCCATATATAGACAGCAGCATATCTAGTATTATTGGTCGGATATGTATACGGATGAATTGTTCATTAAAATACATATATGAATACATAGGTATGCACCGTTATTATATTTCATATACATGTTATCTGCTAAATATGATATCCAGCATGAATTACAGTCTGTAGATATTATTTATTTATGTTTGCAAGGTCTTATTCACATACTTATACATACACGATACTTATTTGGATACTTTTAGAATAACATGTAAAGAACTCAAGATGTTTTGGTCTCAAGGGTTATCCTTTAGTAATATCTAAGTCTGTTCACTAAGAGAGTATTAACCGTCCATAAGGTCGTCCATGAGTGTTAAATAAAACTGACCCACATCGTCCATGGGTCTCTATGGGATACAGAAAAGGGTCTTCATGTAAGATCTTATTGCTTGAGACAAGGCTATATTTCTAAACCATATCACAGACGCGTCCGACTCCGAAAGTAAGGACTCGTGTGAACGAAAAGATCAACTCCTTACATGTAAGATCTTAGATTATTAATCTAGGATCGTACATGTAGACCCTTTATTCAACAGCCCCCTGTAGGGTCTAGTTGAATAATCTAGGCTCGTACGTGAAGAGACTTTCGGTAATATCGTTCAATAATGTTTAACTCGCTCGCTAAAGTGGGATTCACACGGAGAGACTCATGTACCTTCAGCAGGGTTTGTCTGAGAAAATTGTCCTGAGATTATTTGCTGGTACATGGTCTCCTTGTGTGTAAGTAGTACGCCTAAGTCTCAATTCCCTGAGATTGAGGGGGAGCAGGGAATATCGTCAGCGTCAATTTTCCCGGCCAAGTTGCATAGTCTCTACCAATTTGTAGGAAGGAGGCCCTGCGCTAGAGACTATGTACCCTGAACATAGGTACTTGTGTCTTAAGGAACCCATTCACACGGGAAAAAGCTGCAAGCGAGAGACCGTATACCTCCTGAAAAGGAGACTGTGTACCAGATTTTTCCTTCCATGTGAAACAAATCCGCCATTTTACATAAGACTGGGAGAGCTCAATTTCAGCATTCTGCTCTGAGATTATTGGACAAAGGGGAAATTATCGGAGACTGAGGAAAAAATGTACACCTGTCTCAAGTACATGAGTCTCTCCGTGGGAATCCCACTTAAAGTGGGATTCCCACGATGGGACAAATGGACCTGAGACTGGTGTACTTCACACCTTTGCACCAGTCGGCTGCTATTTCCAGCTGGGTACTAAGTTTCACAGATTGGGGTGTTCTACAGTCTCAGGTTAACATGGCGGATTCAATTCACATGGGAAGACTTAACAGGTACATAGTCTCACCCTACACCCTTGCATAGGGTACACAGGGTACACAGGGTACACAGTCGTCGACTCAGGGTACTTCCCTGTGTGAATAGGTGTTATTTGGGACCACTGAGACTCACAGAGAATGTGTAAAATACATTTGTCTCATCAAAATGCCCCTCTAAATTTTAAACCTCTTTAAACTCAAAATCTTATGAGATTTTGTTCCTTGTTAGGGGTGATAGTCGCTGACAATTGCAAGGGAAAAGATTTGTTTCAGCATAATGGGACCATACAATCCAGACGAAAAGATTGTGTTCGAATACAGAATCTCAGCAGGATTTGTCTCAGACAAACGCTCTGTGAGGTACATGAATCCCATCGTGTGAATCCCACTTTAGGCATCCATAAGGTTTGCCATAAGAGTTGACTCACATCGTCCCTAAGTCTCTATGCCATACAGAGAAGATCCTAGATTCTTCACCGGGCCCCTGAGCTACCACTACTTGGGACCGATACATGCAAATAATCACGACTATGTCAACGGTTCGTTATAAAGTTACTCTTTTCCCAGTTTTCGTCCCTTTTCGTCCCCGATGTAGTAGGCAATCCCCCCTGTCTAATCATGGGAATTTCCGATGATTCGTGAAGTAATAAGTGTTTGTTCAGACTAAGAATAACAACAACGAAAGACAGAAAAAACATTCCGCAGCCAGCAGGATTCGAACCTGCGCGGGCAGAGCCCATTGGATTTCGAGTCCAACGCCTTAACCACTCGGCCATGACTGCCGGTGGCAAAGTGTGGGTACAATAGAAGGTCTGATATATGTTGCATGTATTGATATTGTATATCCAATGCCAATGCATTCTAAAAGCATATCAAATTAGTAACAATAGATAGTGAGCAAACAATGCAATACATTGTCAATAGCCTGATGTAAGAAAACGAGTAGGGGCCATTCATAAAGTACGTACGCACTGAGGGGAGTGGGGGGGAAAGAATTTAAGATTTTGCGTATGCTCCCACTTTGTTCTATTGCGTACAAGATCGGGAGGGGGGTGGGGGTAAACAATTTCAGAAATTCTGCGTACGTATTTTATGGATGGCCACCTACTAAAGCGTTGTTCTTTTCAATTTGTATCTGTAACGGAAACTAACTGTGATATTTGTGTATACAACTCCAACAGTTAGAGGAAGATCAAACGCAAGTTAGAACTGTTTGATTTTAGAAGAGAGAAAAAAACAACATCAATACTGCCATGTTCAAGCGGGAACGATGTTAGTCTGGCCCCAGTCCCTGTATCTCTCCACCTCTCCCCCCCCCCCCCACCCACCCCCTCTCCCCCATGCAGGTTGATTCCTGGACCAGTCAGTAGAGAGTTTATCCAATTACATGTTTGCAATAATCTAATGAATGTTCATAATCGAAGACTTGAGCAAGTCTAGAACAAGGTATGCATTTTATCCTCATGCTTAGATAAGGTGCGATCAGGTGCACGGTTGAAATAGTGCGGACAATCTAAGGGAAAATCCCATATCCGAAAGTCAGGACGTCAAGGCCCAGGTGAGACCATGGAAGGCCCACCTTATTTTGCAGAATTGGTTAATATTCGTTAGGTTGTTGTGCTAAACAAGGTAATAACTCAGACTTCACCTCTAAAGCAGGTAACTTAGTAAGATACGCTGTCCCAATAAAGTAAACATGTTTCACTTTAGTACTATGCGCATCTCTGAGTATTTGACACGTGTATATGTGCACAACTAAAGATTAACTCAGACTTCACCTCGTGAAGCAGGTAACTTAGTATGAGAGGCTGTCCCAATAAAGTAAACATGTTTCACTATAGTACTATGAGCATCTCTGAGCAGTTGGACTCAACCTGCGGCCTCGTTTACCTCATGATGCTGGTAACTCAGCACAAGAGGCTGTCCTAATATGGTTAACATGTTTCACTATAGTACCATATACCCATGCCGTATATATACTCTAAATACGCACCGTCTCGCCATATAACGTAAAAATAGGGTACAGAACAGTGTTCCGTACGGCAAAATACGGAACACTCTTCCATACTATTTAACTAAAACATTGGTTGTTAGGCAAAATTAAGTTGATTATTTCATTAATTCCGGGTATATATAAAACTACCCACTATGCTTGTACAAGCCACAAAATTCGATGATAAATCAAGGTTTGTAAATGCCTCGGTCCATGCGACCCTAAATTATCATCTTGTTCTATAACTTGTACAGCATGGTCAGGTCTTTCTATATAATTACAAAAATCGGTAGTTTTATTGACAGGCGGCTGTAAACTACGAGAGATTGACGCGTAGTAATATACGAGCGCTAGCGAGTGTATTACTACGTTGTCCTTGAGTGGTTTACAGAGCCACCTTTCCACATAACCATCGTTTGTTGTATTAATTTTTCATCTTTTCGAATAAATTAAACCCAGTAATTGCCATATTTACTGGTATAACAATAGGGACTATTTCTTTGCTCTATAACGCAAAGGGACTGTTTTTCCCGTATACCATGGTTTTGAGGCCGTATACCACAGATTACTATGAGCATCTCTGAGCAGTTGGATCACAATAAGAGGGACTCAGACCAGTCTCGTTCACCTCGTGACGCAGAAACAGGTCAGCCGGCGACCCGGATGTGACCAGTGCTGACACCTGCTGGCCGTTCTCCAGCAGCGGAGGTCACAGAGGTCACAGAGGTCAACACCTGAGGAATGTGTGCAGAGAAAGTTACAGGGTAGTTTGATGATGTGTAAATCAGCATCCCGATACAGATAATGTTAATTTGTGTATCAGGTATCCTCTCATTCAGTATGGGAGCTGAGACAATGAGACGAGTTCATTCACGCCTGTGTCTACATTTATCCTATCCCTTATATAAAATCCCATAGGCTTAACATTGAGTTTCCGTATGCCATGCTGACTGGCATACAGAGTTTTATATGCCGCTAGTGGCATACATAATTGTTATCACGTTATATTCCAAAATCGAGGAGATGGGGTAGGATAAAATCAAAACCTGATTCATTTCAATCTTGGCCACCGCATTCCACTCCTGAAGTTTTGACTCCGGACTTCACTCGGCTTCGCCTCATGAAGTCACTTTGCCAAACTCCAGTCGTGGCATACGGTGGTCAAGATTAAAACTCATCCAGTTTTACGATAATATGCCCTCCAGACGCTAAGTGGGATTCACACGATGGGATTTATGTACCTCACAGGGTGTTTTTCTGAGACAAATCCCGCTGAGATTCTGTAATCAAACACAATTTATTTGTCTAAATTATGGGGATTCGTTTCCCCGAGACATGTTTTCCTCACTGTAATTATAAGACATTTCCCCTTAAAAAAGAACAAAATCGCATGAGATTTTGAGCCCTGTGAGGTACACAAATCCCATCGTGTGAATCTCACTGCACTTAAGTTGGATTCACACAGAGAGACTCATGTACCTGCAGGGTTCGTCGGAGACAATTTTCCGGAGATTATTTGCTGGTACATAGTTTCCTCTGTGACACCTCTCCTTTTCCTGAGACTGAAAGCCAATGCCCATCTACCGATTTTGGATCATTTATGTACGTTTGTCAGCGACAAACGGGCGGTAATTTGTCTCAGGCAACCCATCCTAACGGAGTCGGTAGATGTAGCATAGCTAGGCAAGGCTTCCCACCGATTAGTGAACCACCACCTTCAGACGTCCTTTTGTCGCCGACAAGTTATGGTTTCAATGTTCCAAAATTGGTGGGGATGAGTTTATCAACATGTTGATAAATGTAGTCGGCGACAACGGAACGTTGGGAAAGGAGGGTTGATAGGTTGACCGACGCAGTAAATACAGTAATCGCTTGGTGAGGCTTGTAGGGGGTGCCACACTCAGTGCGACAAGGTGACCGACTCGTATACGATTTGGGAACTAATCGTTCATACCGAAATTGGTAGATGGACATGCGGCACTAGGGGCAGCAAGGAAAATCGTCGGCGGCCCATTCCAGAAATAGCTGGGTTCACTCCATCTTTTCAAAAGTTTCTCAATATTTGATTTTAGAAACTGCCTCTTAGTATTGAGATTTCCTCACTTAAACCACTGAACAAAGCTTGCTGAATGGTATTGAAATTGAACGGATTAATAAAGAAATTAATGAGTGTTTTGTCTGTGTCCTCGTTCGTCATCGAGTTTAGAGTGCTCAGTAATATGAACGAGGCGATAGCCAGGTGAATACTCTGAAGCGCTCCAAACGAGATGGCGAATGGGGACACAGACAAACACGACTATATTTCTGATTTTATCTTAGCCTGGAAATATTTATCTGTTCATCACCCGTTGAGTATAGGTTACCGTACTCGAAAGCCTGTTGAGTACGAGTTTCTGATATTAAGCCTGTGGACATTTCTACCAGGCTAAGGTAAATTGTAGGGAGACATAGTTAGGGCGTCTGAATGGAAGCTGTACCATGTTGTTTTATGTCAGGTTGAGTTGGTTTTTGTTTGTTTGTTTTTTAATTTTCCTTATTACATTGAAGGTTACAATCCATCATTACCAACCCCTTTGATTGTTATATCGCAGTATTTTTCATTTATTCCCCAACAACACAAGGCCGGCTTGATGGGCTTCGCGCTCATAATTTATAATAGCCTGTTTTTTTCTACTAACGAGGTGGGAGAACAACAAAGAACAGGTGAAATTCAGCCACCCTCAGTAAGTCTCACTATCATTTTATACATGCACCTGGAAATAATCTAAAATGCCTTTTCAACGTATTACAATTCATGTGGTATGCAGGGTCCCAAATTACACTGATTGGGTTTACTATTGACTTCCCGATTCAAATCAAATCAAATAATCGGAGGTCAGACAAAGTCTGACTTTATCTGAGTTTATCTTACCCTTAACATTGAATAATGAGCTATCATTTGTGACATAATCCCCCATTGGATATGTTCCTAAATATCTAATGAGCGTTAGATACGAGTTCCCAATGTTAACTCTATGGAGAAAAAATACCAAGGGTAAGATAAATACTGATAGACCACGATTGGCTCCGGAAAGATCAGGATAAATTTTTAAACCCGAATCGTAGGCCGTTCGATAAGTTACCGTATAGGTGTGTATTGGGAGTCTATTTTATCAACATCATGTACCCTTCAAACGAGTTTGAGAAAAACAAATTTGACGAAAACGAGTTGCTCTCTGCATTTATCTCACCCCTGTACACACTAGAAGAATGGACGATGCACAGGACATAGACCATGGAGAATAGACTGCAATACTCGTATGGGCATGGAGAACGAGTTCCCAATGTTAAGCCGATATGGGACAAAAGTAGCAGGGATGATATAAAGATCACCCCCAGTATAGGGCTTCTCCGTTAGTCCTTTCTATTCAAAGAAGCTTAGTCTCTATTAATCTGCTATATTGTTTCCTCGTATAATAGATATAGGGTATGAGGGTTCAATGCTTATACCTACTACAAAACACAACCTAGTTTTGAAACATTCCTGAGTGATTTTAGACACATGTCAGGTTTTAGTGGCCCCTGGATACTGAGCGACCATAACAAATCCCCAATCAAAAACTAAAATAAAAAATGCATCGGAAATAAATCAAATTTACTAGGTTGTAAAAATACAATGTGGGGGACCTTTTCTTTTTGATCGAACTCCCAAAAACATCTTCACTTAAAAAAAGACAAAAGAAACAAGGTGGGAAATTCGGATAACTGGTTTACACGAGGGGCAATAATGGAAATAATTGATCTTGGGTCATCCTCTACAAAAGTGATAGGGAATTAGTTGGGATTATGATTCCGTTCTTAATGACCCCATTCCCATTGCCTGGAAATCATTATCCGCTCCTAAAAATAAAGCTCGTGAAGCAGGCTGAGGACTGTAATGGAAACAAGGGCAACAGGTGATTATCTTTTATTAGCCTACTTTTTTTCTTTTTTTACTCAGCAGACACGGAGTTGTAACAGTGGTAGATCCGCCACTGCAGTATACAATAGAGACAGCTTATGCTTGCAAACACATTTCACAAAATCATTATACATACAGATTATGTACTTATATAGAACGTCCTGACCATGCTGTACAAGCTTCAAAACGAGATGATAATTTACGGTTCATACGGAACGAGGCGTTTTCGCCGAGTTCCGTACAAACCGTGAATTATTATCGAGTTTTGTGGCTTGTGCAAGCAAGGTAAGTCGTTCTATATACCGGCAATTGAGAAAAATCATTAATTAGTTTAGCAGCTAATATTTTGATAAACGTTTAGGGAAGTGTTCCGTATTTTCCCGTATATATACTGCTTGGGTATATAGCAAATATTTATGCAGACAGATGAGGGTAATGAGGCATCCACCTACTAAGATATGGCTCCGATGTGGTCTACGATGCACTTCCTGATTAAAGAAGTCAAAACCACGTCGGAAGGTCACATAATATCGGGGCAGTTGACCACGTTTCTGCGATTGGGCACTGAAAAAAAACCCATTAAGATGCTTGATAGATTGGCATGTCTAGACATATGTCTACGATTTTGCACCTTCCCGATATGTCACCGATATTTGCTTTTTGTATCTGTGCCATATCGGTAAGTCTAAATTTCTATCGTAGTAGGTGGACGCTAGGCTTTACGTGCTATTTTAGTTCGTTTCACTGTAACTTAGTGTGTCATGTTTTAAAGATGTTATCATCTTAGCTTGGTATAAACATCCATAGGCTTAACACTAGGAATTCGTTCTCAACAGGCTTGCGAATACGGTAACTCAATTTCGACAGGTGATAAACAGATATATATTTCCAGACTAAGATCAAATCAGAAACATATTCCTGCTTGGTCTGAGTCTCTGCTTCAGAATATTCACTCGGCTATCGCCTCGTTCACATTACTGCGCACTTCAAACTCTATGGCGAACAAGGACACAGACCAAACACTCATCAATTTCTTTCTTATTGAATTCTTTTATATCTGAGGGATTCTGCTGTACTGATTAAGGTCATCCCTCCAGAAATGTCTGTGGTATAGTATCAATAGATAAAGAGCAATACGTTTTTTTCTTTTGATAAAGTTTCTTTATTGAGCCTTGTAAAACACTATCATGAATAGTAGATTATGTATCTTAGTCATCCTGACTCAACAAAGTGGCGAAGGTCTCAGCCTTTTCATAAAGCTGGTTTAAACGTGACAGAAAAATAGATTAAATTGTTCAGATAGGTGTCATAGTCCATTGTCTCCCTATTTCTAACAGATTTCTTCACAATTATTTCTTACAATTAGTAAATATGATTTATATACAGTAGGACCCCGCTTCTGGGACATCTCGCTTAAGGGGACCCCGCTGTAAACTTTGCCGGGGTACTATCCAGTAAAATATCTCTATGGTCAAAATATTGAGAATTGCGATTTTATGATTTGAGAGAGTGGCTCGCTTTGTTAGAAAACCCCACATCTTAGCTAACTGATACAATCTGAAAGATATAAAATCATTCAAAGACGTAAAATGGTGCCGACAACCTTAGTTCTAGTCAACATTAATTCCAAAATATAAATAAATAAGATACAGAATACCAAAACTCAACTATAAATAAATAACTTCTCTAACTTCTCGGTATTCCTTAAAAAAAACCTGATGAAGCGCTCTGAACTTGGGCGAAACTTTTGAATGATATTTCCTGACACCACTTTGATTGTCAACTTGGTCAAATATAACAACAACTTAAAATAAAGAACAATTGTGTCTGTTTTTTTGTGATTATACCTCCACCATAATCCTTAAAAAACCTGTTTGCTTCAATTTGCCCTACCTTTTTCTTGGCCGAGTTTGATCTATCGGTCCATTGTTGCAATACAGCCTCGAATAAAGGAATATGATACGTGAGGGTGAGAAGTAATAAAAGTAATAGTACAGGGGGCGGAAGAGGGGTGGTGCTGGGGTTAGGACTGGGATAGTGTTTGTGGTTGAAGGGATACAACTCTATATACATGCTAATGCGGTTCTATCCGGAAGCGCATTGCCCCCACAGGATGGCATAGTCTGGCCCATCACCAGGGGGCGTGGCGTATGGCACGCCGTTCTTAACATTGTCATTTCGTCCATATTCCGTCAACGGAATCAGTTTAAAACTCATTCCCTGGACGGAATGACACATAGATATAATCTACTATCATTCTGTCCATTGAATAATATGTATAATAACGGTATCCAACGCTTACTACGCTCAAAGCGTCGACAATATAAGTAATAAGAAGTATTATAGCTTCCGTCTTATAGAATACATTATGAGCAAAATAGATTTCATTTCCATTATAGAGAGTCTGTAAATGCTGTCGATACTTTCTAACTAAATCAGGCGTACCTTGATGAACATTCATCACAAGAAACTCATTGTAAATATCATCTTGTTTGTTATACATAATTGTTTATTCAACATTGTCGAAGATTGCAAGGAAGAACGATTTTGTATATGATCGAATGCAATAAAGACTTTAAAAAAAAGAAAAACTCGTTCCGTCCACGACACAAAGATATAGTATATCTATCATTCCGTCTATGAAACCAGTCTTACCACTCATTTCATGAAACCCATTTCGTGACCATTTCGTGAAAAAATGCCATTTTCTGAGAAGAAGGGTCATTTCGTGAGAAAAAAAAAGCCATTGGGTGAAAAAAGTAATTCAGTGGACGGAATGATTGATGGACTATTCATGGGTGTACTTCCGCGGACGAAATGGGTTTCCGTGGACAGAATGATAGGTGATTAGATCTATGTGTCAGTTGTTTTAAGGCCCGGCGTCCACCTACTACGATAATATCGTAGACCTCCCAATATAGCACCGATACAAAATGTCAAAATCGGTGCCATATCGGGAAGGTGCAAAATCGTAGACATATGTCTAGACAAGTCAATTCACCACACATTGTATGGGGTTTTTATCGGTGTCTAATCGCAGAACCGTGGTCAACTGCCCCGATTTTAGGTGACCTTCCTACGCGATTTTGATTTTCTAACGGGAGGTGCATCGTAGACCATATCGGACCCATACCGTAGGAGTTGGACGCCGGGACTTAGACTGGTACTGTGGACGGAATATGGACGAAATGACAAGGTGGAGAACGGCGTGCCATAGTGGCGGAGCTCAGTCTTCGTAGCCTCCACTGATGTGGCCAATCGTCTCACATGTGAGAGACTAAGCGCCCGGGTTAAGCGCTGGGCGCTTGACGCGGGACACATGTCATTGATTTTAAGCGGAGAGATGTCTCAGTAGAAATACCCAGAGCTTTTTATTTTCACCAATGTATAATGGTTCCGCCATTTCCTGATATACAAGTAATGTCAACTGTGATTCTTTAGATCTATAGATCCATCTCTGGCAGTGTACGTATATAGCCGACTACTTGAATTGACAGCTATAATTGGTATTTTAAGGGTCTTTTAATTTGTTTGTAGATCTTTTATTTAGGCTTGCCATAGCTCAGTGTTGGATTTGTTCGAATTTGATAGGGATTTTGTAACCTATACATTTTCGGAGAGCCTAAAACCCCTAGATTTTAATAATTGATATTTACAGACTTTCACGCCATTTTTTTGGTGGGCATCTTTGATTTTTCAAAGATGGCCGATATTTTTTTACCCGTTTCAACCAAATAGACCTTCTTTTTTCATTACGTATTTACTCAAACCAAATGAAATGAAAAAGTCTATGACTGAAGACCATCGGAAGTACTCAGACATTAGCACTTCGTCATATGTCAGCTACTATGGTAACAATATTGAAAAGTTGCTGCAAAAATGGCCATCAAAGGGCCTCAAATATATACGTCACATATGTAAATAAAGTGTTCCATGTGAAAAACATCATATCCTGGGTTTTAGCATTATATCTTCCTGCCCTGAGATTGGTGTAGAGAGTCAACGGAACCATGGTAAAACATTGAAAGACAGTTGAATTTTGTAGAAACAAAGAACCAGAATACAGGTTCTGTCCCCCGACCACCTAGTGACTGTTTCATGAACTAGCAATGGCTCTGCCCTGTATAGTTTCTGCAGTTGATGTCAGATTCCCAAGTGTAGTATCTTTGGTTATCCTAAGCACCGATACAAAAAGCAAATATCGGAGACATATCAGGAAGGTGCAAAATCGTAGACATATGTCTAGACATGCCAATCCACCCCGCATTGTAAGGGATTTTTATCGGTGCCTAATCGCAGAAACCTGGTCAACTGCCCCGATATTAGGTGACCTTCTGACGCGATTTTAATTTTTTTTATCAGGAAGTGCATCACAGACCATATCGGAGCCATATCGTAGTAGGTGGACGCCGGGCCTAAGGTAAGAGCCGGCCCCCACCTACCACGATTCTGCTCCCGATTGGCCTTAAGATGGCCTTCCCGACACCATTCCGATTCTATCGCGAGTTAAGCTTAAATCGTGGTAGGTGGAACAGGTTTCTGCGATTCACTCTACGATACCCCACGATAGGCTGCGATAGAAAACGCCAATCGTAGAGGTCACGATAACTTCCAACATGTTGGAAATTTCGTAGGCTGTCATAGCCTATTGGAAGTAATTTAACAGGAAAATATCTCTTGTGGATGGAATAATTGGTGAAAAATTATGTAGGTAGGGCGCATGTAGATGTATAATCGCTGTAAATATGATATTATTTGATGAAGTCTAAGTGTCTGAAAATAATAGTTTTATATCCAAATTATTATTCTACCACAGTTATATTATTCAATTCGATTGTTTTAGTGTTTGAAAATGATGTGATAATATTTCATAGGTATCTGTAGAAAATTATTCGGATTCATTCAATATTTCCAAAATTATAGTAAATATCAATATTAAAATCATGCATGAGATCTAAAGTGAATCACCGATTGAATCGTGAGCCAATCGTGACCATGGTTTATGTTTTTAGTCCTCCCTAGGCATTTCTACGCTCTACGATTTCAAACCATGTCCATGATTTGAAACTATCGGAGACCTCCCGATAGGTCGCGATTTGGGCATTTCAAATCGTAGCTATCGGGAAGTATGTCGTAGACTATCGTGGTAGGTGGGGGCCGGCTCTTAGACTGTTAACATGGCAACTAGGATTGCAAAGATGCTGCTGAAATGACCATCAAAGACTTTGGAATATGAATATTCTGCATTTACTGTCAGATTTCCAAGTGTATTACCTCCACTTCAGGGTTTTTATGGATTAAGAGTTTAAGAAAATGTCATAATTATAAGTGTGAGACAGGCTATATTCCAATGGTAAATCACCCCTTTAAAATTGATACACCAAAAACTTTGCTGTGAAAATGCACATAGCTAGTATACATACCTGTGTGGGAATGTCTCGCACCACTTCCGCCGATTCACCACGATAGACCCCCTCCCTCGGATACAGTGCAAGTAGAAATGGCAAAGTCGTTGTGTATCTAGAGATCCCCGGAGATTCTAATCGTAGCCTATCGTTGTGCACTGTAGTGCATTAGAGCGGTTTTGAAGTACACAAAAAAGGTGAGCACGATAACGATTAGCTCACGATCCACTTAATGTCACAATGAAGATAGCAGGCATTGTATTATTATGAAAATAATACTATAATTCAGGAAATATTGCTTTAATATATACGATTTATTACCAGTATTCACATATATCATATTATTTTTCTGAGTCGATTTTAGAAACCTATCTGTGGCAGAATCATAATTCCGATATGAAACCATTAGACTTAATCAAATAAAATCATATTTACAGTGATTATAGATCTCTGTGGATTTATATACATAATAGTTAAATAAATTCGATAAGCTGTTCTACATGCTCAGAACAATACTAGATGATTTTCATTTAGAATAGCTACTAGAAATGACCATTGATACACACTCTATAACATGCCTATTTAGATACTGGTGGTCGATTATAGCAATAGCTTATTAAATGTCTAAAACAACATCTATGTACGCTCCTAAAAACCGATGTAATGTATCAACCGATTCCCTATGGCCACAACAGATTTGGTTTGGGCGATTAGAATGTATAATTATCTGGATGGTTGGTCGACCCTCCTTCCATGAAATGGCTTCTCTTTTTCAAAGGCAAATTGGTGGAGTGAGCGTGGGGCTTTGCTTCTCGACTACTGTCCACTGGTGATAAAGCGGCGGGGATCTTCGGTGTGGCCGGTTAATGTTACCCGGGGGTGGAGCCGTCAAGCCGCGTGAAGATACCGTGTTTTATATGGCGGATAAAGCACCTGTCCTCCACCGCAGTTTGCACGAATACTGGAGAACTCGACCCGTAACGAACTCGACCCGCTAGAAGAACTCGACCCGCTAGAATAACTCGACCCGCAAGAAGAACTCAACCCATAATGAACTTGACCTGTTAGAAGAACTCGACCCATACTGAACTCGACCTATTAGAACTCGACTCATTACAAACTTAATCACTTAGTAGAACTCAAACAGTAACAAACTCGACCTGTTAGAAGAACTCGACCCAAAATGAACTCGATCCTATGTTTTATATAGCGGATAAAGCACCTGTCCTCTACTGCAGTTTGCACGAATGCTGGAAACTGAACCTGAAACGAACTCGACCTGCTAAAAGAACTTGACCCATAATGAACTCAACCCGTTAGAAGAAATCTGCCTGTAAGAAACTCGACCTGCTAAAAGAACTCAACCCGAAACAAACTCGACCTTCTAGAAGAACTCAACTCATATCGAACTTAATATGCTAGAAGAGCTCGGCCAATAAGTAACTCGACCCCTTAGAAGAACTTGACCCATTACGAACTCGACACCTTAGAATAACTTGACCCGTAACAAACTCGACCACTTAGGAAAACTTGAGTAGCCGGTTAATGTTACCCATTGAGCAGCGTGAAGATACCATGTTTTATATTGTGGATAAAGCACCTGTCCTCTACCGCAGTTTGCACGAATACCGGAGAACTCGACCCATAACGAACTCAACCCACTAGAATAACTTGACCCGAAACGAACTCGACCCGCTAAAAGAATTTGACCAGAAACGAACTCAACCCGCTAGAGGAACTCGACCCATAATGAACTCGACCCGAACTCGACCCACTATAAGAACTTGACCCAAAACAAACTCGACTTGTTAGAAGAACTTGACCCGTAACAAACTCGACCTTCTAGAAGAACTCAACCTATAATGAACTCGATCCATTAAAAAACCCATACCAAACTCAAATCGTTAGAAGAACTCAACCCATAATGAACTCCAACCCATAGAAGAACGTGACCCATAACGAACCTGTCCTTGTAACGAACTCGACTCCTTAGAAGAACTTCACCCATAACAACTTAGAAAAACTTGAGTAGCCGGTTAATGTATTACCTGAGGGATGCTCCCATTGAGCGGCGTGAAGATACTGTGTTTTATATAGTGGATAAAGCACCTGTTCTTGACAGCAGTTTGCACGAATACGAGATAACTTGACCTGTAACAAACTCAACCACATACTAAAAGATTGAGCAGCAGCTTAATGTTACCCGAGGGATGGTCCCATCGAGCGGCGTGAAGATACTGTGTTTTATATGGGGGATAAAGCACCTGTCCTCCACCGCAGTTTGCACGAATACTGGAGAACTAGACCCGTTATAAACTCAACCCATAACGAACCCGTTAGAAGAACTCAACGCGTTATGAACTCAAACTCCTGGTAGAACTCCACCAGTAATGAACTTGACCCATTAGAAAATCTGACCCATAACAAACTCGACCCGCTAGAAATTTAGACCTACCGATATGGCACCGAAACAAAAAAGCATATATCGGAGACATATCGGGCAGGTGCAAAATTGCAAACAAATATCTAGACATGCCAGTCCACCATGCACTGTATGGGTTTTTTTGTTGGTGCCTAATTGCAGAAACATGGTCAACTGCCCCGACATTAGGTGACCTTCCGATGCGATTTTGATTTTGTATCGTTAGGTTCATCGTAGACCATATCGGAGCCATATCGTAGTAGGTAGACGCCGGGCCTAACAAACTCGACCCGCTAGACGAACTCGACCGGCAACGAACTTGAATCGTTTCTCAGCACCAGAACTCATTAATACAATTGTGGATGAATAGTTGACCACGTTTCTGCAATTAGACATCGATAAAGAACCCACACAATGCGCTGTGGATCGGCATGTCTAGGCATATGTCTATGATTTTGCACCTTCCCGATATGTCTCCGATATTTGTTTTTTGTACCCTAGACCTAGGTGGACTTATTTTCGAGATCCCGGGATTTTTCGCTTAAAAGTTAGTCATAGTCAGACCTTTCTTTTGATATCAAACTGTTTCATCCATGAGTATCTGCAACTTGTTGACTTCGTGTGTCAAGTTCTCAAAAACGGATCGAGTTTTCGAGACAATTAAGGGTTGAGTATGTTTCTGGTCGAGTTCTCAAGTAACTGATTGGAATACTGGAGAACTTGAACTGTAACGAACTCGACCCATAGAAAACTTGAAATGTAAAGAACTCTACCCGTTTTAAGAACTCAACCGGTAACAAACGTGATCCATTCCAAATCTTCTGAAAGATTGATGAATACTATATTTGATAGAAAGTATGTTATCTTCTCTCCGGAAGAAAAAAAAGCAGAAAACCCTTCCCTTAAGCCTATCCGTAATCCTTTCCCTATCTCTATCCCTAACCCTAACCCTATCCCTATCCCTAACCCTAACCCTAACCCTAACCCTATCCCTAACAATATCCCTACACCTACTCCTACCCCTAACCTAAACCTTAATCCTAACCCTAACCCTTACCCTTTCCCCAACCTTAATCCTACACCTTAACATAACTAGACTTATTTTCTATATCCGCTGGTTTACTTATCTAAAAGCTAACCCGTCAGACCTTTCCTTCTATATTCATAAGTATCTCAAACGGGTCGAGTTCTCCAGTAACCATCTTATTGCGGGCGATAGATTGTTATAAGTCTGCGGGAAGTAGCTTTATTATTCCCTCCCACATAGCCCTGCTCTACCTACTCTCTCCATCGAGGTTGTAAATTGTCATGCCCTGAAGCTAGCATCATCGACCACGGCATAAAACAATATTCTTCTAGCAAACAGAATTGCCTCATTATACCTGATAGTAATAATCCGGTACGGTATGCCCGTTACCAACCTCCCGAGGCAGAATGCAGATCGAGTGCAAATTGCCCGGTGATTCGCATGTGTCTTGTCATGTAAACACCG
This sequence comes from Alentia gelatinosa, assembly GCA_950022655.1. NCBI lineage: Eukaryota > Metazoa > Annelida > Polychaeta > Phyllodocida > Polynoidae > Alentia > Alentia gelatinosa. The sequence goes on along the minus strand of OX465588.1, from coordinate 6,678,421 downwards.
TTCACTGCACGAACACCATCAGTTTACATATGAATGCGCCCCGCGTATATAAGTAGGTATTTTGCGTATACAAGGTCGTCCTATTCCCCATGTATATACACCTCATCTGTAGGCGTATATAAGTATGACTTTTGCGTAAACAAGGTCGTCCTATTCCCCATGTGTATACACCTCATCTGTAGGCGTATATTAACGTCCAGTGAACAAGGCTTCATTGAGAGCGGGCAGGGGGAGGTGGCAGGGGTTAGGTGGAGGGCTTCCTACTGAGGACACCTATACTTCTACCAACACAAAGGGGCGGGAAGCGGAGGGGGCAGAGGGTATTTCCTCTCACATACACCCGGTGTGAAAGACGCGTCCGTATATAAGGCCTTGACGTATATATATGTAAACAAGTCAATATTCAGCCAATACATGCACTTCCGCGATGGCGTATATATATATATAGAAGGAATACACCAACTCAAGGTATTCTACTATAAATATAGTACCGCCACCTCCCGGTAACGGACGTACTACGAAGTACTGGTGGCTCCACCATATACAGGTGGGTTAAACTCACCTGACACCAGTCCCATTCACCTGTAATTTTCACTCATTTGTCAGAATGCGGTTTTTGTTGGTCGCATTTCTGGCCTTCGTGGTATGCGGCATATGCCAGTACAAGTACGATGGACGTACATCAAAAAACTGTCCAAAGTGTCCGGAAGTTTCAAAAAGGTTGGATGACTTAAACAGAAGTTTGAAGGAATTATCGGAAGGCCCCGATACCTTACAAGACGGTGTCGAGGAAGGCGCTACCGGTGGCGGCAATATTACTGAGCAATTGTCTAGGAGCGACGCCGGGGCTATTGACCGCCTGAAGGAAGAAAACCGTGGATATCGCATGGAGGTGCAGTCTCTTCGTTCTGAAATGTCTAATTTAACAAAAATGATGGCAGAGATTAGACTAATGATGGTGGGACAAGATGGCGGCACAAGACCCATGACTCAGATACCGGCGACCCCCAACACGACCCGTGTGGAAGCAAGTTCAATCCAACATGTAGTGCCTCCTGTATCAGCGACTTCTACTCTTTCCCAAAGTGCGACTCCTTGTACGAAAACCAGTGGTGCAGTTCCCAAGACGCGATTACCCCCGGTGTACGGTGCCTCCTCAACTTCTTGGTCCAGTACACAGGGTATACCAGTCGAGCACGTACACTCATGCCAAGGCAAGACAGAGAAGAGACGTAAGTGTGTGATATACTGTTTAGAAGATCATCTCCCATGTGACACATCAAAACCATCATTGGACCAAGTTATCAGTGCGAGTATGAGCCTTATGCGATCGATGATCGCTCAAGGAATGGACGTCACTAACTATGCAGAACACATTGCCTTCTTAAGCGATCGCAGGCCATTTTTAACTGCACAAGCGCTTATTGATTACGACTTAGCATGCAGAGAGAAGGCTGAGTTATTAGGTCCAGGAAGTTTTGTTTACGGTGACGCTTATTTAGCGGCAAAATGTTTAAATTTTGAGAAATGTGTAGCTTTTGCTAAGTTTAATGAACAAAAAAATCGCCCGAAAACTCGCAAAGGAAAAGAGAACCGACCGTTCGGAGTTTGCTGGCGCTACAATGAAAAGGAATGCTCAACTAATGACTGCAAATATAAACATGAGTGCGCCGAGTGTTCCGGTGCCCATTCGGCCTTGAAGTGCTCTAAGAAAGGTGTCAAGGCAGAAGCAAAATGACTAAATGACGATAATTATGAACCAGGAAACTCATTGCAAGTTGATGATGTTGAAATTGTTGTTCAAGTGAATTCTGAATTGCCTAGTGAATGTTTTCTTGATGCTAATATTTTTATAAATGTATCAGATAGCGGCGTTTCGGCCAACACTTTAGGTAATACTTATGACCCTCAAGTAGTTGGGGCTAATGGTCAAGTCATTGTTAGCAATGAGGCTATGAGTTTTGATAATAGTTCAACCAGTATTAATGTTGTAGATTCTATTGCCATTGTTAGCGATGGGGGTGACTCAAGTGGTTTGAACCCAATAGGTCAGAGATCTATTATTACCAGTGCTTATTTAAATCGCCCTTGTCCGGTCAGCTGTTCAGGTCCTCACGTTTTAGGAGGCGTCACATACAGTTTAAACCCATGCAGATTCTGGGATCACTGTTTTGGTTACGATAATAACGATATTGATGCAGAATATATTTTTGATGGCATTTTGAATGGATTCAAAATCGTGGATAGTGAATTTTCTGGTTCGTACGACGCTTTTAACTATAATAGTATTATTGATAATGAACTTAAAAGTCAAATGGATACTATTGTTAGAAACGAACTGGAATCAGGCAAAATTAGCAAGGTCGTTGTTAAACCACAATGCATACATGCCATTGGTGCGGTAATTAAGAAAAGTTCAGGCGTGATTAGACCTATCACTGATTGCAAAAGACCACTTAATAATAGCATCAATAATTTTATGTCGTCTACTTGTAATAAATTCTCATATTTAAAGTTAGATGAAGTAACAAAAGACATGAACCAAGGCTGTTTTTTCGCGGTTATAGATATAAAGGACGCGTATAGAACGACTCCAGTATTTCCACCACACAGAGTTTATCAGGGTTTTAGATGGGATCTAAACGGATCTACTTCTTATTATCAATCTAACGCATTAGTCTTTGGCCTCAAATGTGCACCGTTCATCTTCACGAAGATCACGGAATTTATTATTCGTTGTATGAACAGACTAGGCTACAATGGTATATATGGTTATTTGGACGATTTTCTAGTATTAGCTAACACTTATAGTGATTGCAATACGGCCCTTTTGGCCCTTATCGGATTGATACGATTTTTGGGTTTTGGAGTATCATGGAAAAAGGTTATTTCCCCCACACAACACGTTATTTATTTAGGTATTTGTATTGATAGTGTAGAAATGTCTTTATCATTACCGATTCTCAAATTACGAAAATTGGTAAAAATTGTTAATGAATTTATAGTTAAGAAAAAGGCTAGCTTTAAAGAAATTGAAGTCCTGTGTGGAGTTTTATCACATTGCAGTACTGTGGTTAGAGGAGGACGAACTTTTTCTCGTCGTATTATTAATTTCTCTAGACAATTAAGAAATTCCAAAGGTCCACAAATACTTCCAGGCTGGGTTAAAGATGATTTATGGTGGTGGATCAATCTGTGTAAAATTTTCAACGGCAAAGCAACAATCATTCCTGAAGATGAAATTTATTTTTCAGCAGACTCATCAATGACAGGATTTGGTGCCGTTTTTGAAACAGATTGGTTAATTGGAGTGTGGGACTCTAGATTTATTTTTCCCAATTTTATTGATAATCATCATTTATGTAACCCTCCTTGTGAATTTGAGGAATCCATGGACATTAACATAAGAGAACTTTGGCCTATTGTCAGTGCAGCACAACGCTGGGGTCATTTATGGTCGGGCAAAAAGATCAGAATTTTCTCTGATAATACCCAAGTGGTGACTGCAATTAATACAGGTCGTAGCAGATCAAGCGGTACAATGCGTTGGATACGCGAATTGTTTTGGTTATCGTTTATCTGTAATTTTCATGTAGTTGCATCACATATAGGAACTCATGACAATGTCATACCCGATTATTTGTCTAGATATTTTTCACCAAAACGTACATGTACCATAGATGTAACCCTCATTCACCACCTTTGTTGTTTTCAGTCGCTGACCTGAATTCCAAATTATCGTATTATCAGGAGGCATGGCTCTCTGATAATTCAGCAAGAACTAGAAGATGTCAGTGGCGACATTTTTTCAACTTTTGTGAAAACTTTAGTTTTTGTCCTTTACCAGCTAGTGAACGGACTATTATGTTGTATATCACTTTTATGGCAGAAAAATTTAAATTTATATCTATTTCTAATTATTTATCTGCCATTAGAGTCTTACATGAAGTTCATGATTATAAATTCCCAGATACTCATGGTATTCGTAGGGTATTATTAGGAGTAAAACGTACTATTGGTAATTTTGTTGTCCAAGCCAGACCTATAACTATCATGGAGATGAAAAAGATTTTTCACAGTTTAAATTTTTCTATTCATGAAGATTTGGCTTTTTGGACGTGTTTAATTCTTGGTTTTAGGGGCTTACTACGTAAGTCAAATTTGGTAGAGCTAGAATATTCAATTAAGATTTCGGATATTAAATTCGAATCGGATTTACTCTTTGTTTATATTAAGAGATCTAAGACTATACAGTACAATGACAGAATATTTACTATTCCATTTTCAAAAGTGTTGGAATCTCCATTTTGTGTGTATTATTATGTATCTAAATTAATCTCTCGGACCAATTATCCGGATATTTCATGTCAATTAATTTCCTTTTATAAAGGTTCAATATTAGTAAGAGGATCATACAATTGGTTCCTCAATAAGTTAAAACATCACTCGAAATTGGTAGGAATTTCTCCAGTTACAACGCATTCACTCCGCAGGGGTGGCGCCACTGCCTTATTCGAAGCAGGGTTTTCTTTAACCGAGATAAAAAATGCAGGTGACTGGAAAAGTCTATCCGTATTGTTATATTTAGACAGATCTTTAGAGTCTAAAATTAGTTTAGATAAATCTATTGTTAGATTAGTCTATTCTTGACTGCCTTCTTTTGTTGGTTTGGGCGTTTTGGGTGACTGGTGTCTTCCAATAAATACACTGATACGCCCAAACCTCGCAGTCATCTTGTTCTATTTCACCATTCTTTATATATTGTATCAATTATACATATATAAGTGTATTCATATATTAAGGTAAAGAGTATAATATTTATAGAAGGAATACACCAACTCAAGGTATTCTACTATAAATATAATACCGCCACCTCCCGGTAACGGACGTACTACGAAGTACTGGTGGCTCCACCATATACAGGTGGGTTAAACTCACCTGACACCAGTCCCATTCACCTGTAATTTTTTTTTTATGGTGACTGGTGTCTTCCAATAAATACACTGATACGCCCAAACCTCGCAGTCATCTTGTTCTATTTCACCATTCTTTATATATTGTATCAATTATACATATATAAGTGTATTCATATATTAAGGTAAAGAGTATAATATTTATATATATATATATATATATATATATAATATTAATACAACAATAGTCAATAAGTAATACTATAATTATTGTGATAGAATAATTGAGACGAAGACGTGAATGGCGGAAAATATCAAATAACAGGGTTTATTCAATAATACATTGGGACAAACCCCAGTCCTACACATCAAGGTATACAATCCTAAGATTAAAATAACTAATTATATATCGAAGTAAGATTAAAATTGAACTGCTCGGTTGAGCAGATACGAGCGGAATGCCGTTTAAATAACCTGGCGTCACCAAGTTAACTCCGGTTACCGCATCAGGTAACCGGGTAACCTGGAAAATATTACGTGACGCTTAATAACAAATGAGGTCCCGCAGTGAATAACCCTGTGAAGGACATTGGTTGATAATTTATATTTATATAAACGTAGATATATAGTAATATAATATTAATACAACAATAGTCAATAAGTAATACTATAATTATTGTGATAGAATAATTGAGACGAAGACGTGAATGGCGGAAAATATCAAATAACAGGGCAAAAACCCGCCAGACACAACAGAGTTCAATTAATACATTTTAAAAATTTTGAGGCAATTAAATCTGAGGAGGCGACCGACATAGAGGTTTCATGCAGATAGGAATAAACAGCCGAGGAAGACCAATTACCTCGGGCCTTGATATCATTGATATCCACCCCTATGTCCTTTAGAAAGGGCGCCCCTCCGTGCCTCAAAGAGTGACAGGACACCCAGTCATCTCCGAAACCACACAACCTTGAAAGAGATTTCAATTTATTATTAACTTTCTGGTAATTCAGTGGTAATAAAACTCTACCCGAAGGTAATTGAAGCAGAAAATCGTCTGCATGAGGATTATACCGTGAAAGATATAAATTGAAAAATTTATACAGACAAAAAATAGACTCCGGGATTCGATCAAAACGAAGAATTTTTTTATCTAGACCTAACTGGTCTACTTTAGACGATGAAATTCTAATTTCCAAGTGATTACTGGAAAAAGATAAGTCTCTCCTTCTGAGAGTATGAGTGGAGATTGTAAAATGAGATTTCCTTAGTAATCCTCTAAATCCTAAGAGGAATGAGATCCAGAGGACCAAATCTTCATCTGAAGACATTTTTAATTTTGAGAATAGAGACCTCATATCTAAAACAGTTATGGGGTACCTAGAATTAGAACTATTATCCCCTAAACGAGTTAAACCTTTTATGGTCATTTTAAGAAGAAAATCCGTGGACATATCATTATGACCCCTCAATTTATTCTCGAAGTTGACTGCAGAAATATAATTTCTGATAGAAATAGGTTTTAAATATTGTGACAAAAATACACAATATAACGATAAATGTGAGTTATCTGTTGGGAAATAAGACCATTCCATTTCGTCGCAAAAACGATAATAGCAAGATAGCTGCTTACTCCTGACCTTTTTAGTATTTTCAGAAACACACCCTCGTAACACCAACTCCTGTTTTACCAACAGAGATTCCAGGATCACATCTGTAATTAAAGCCAAACATACCTTTGTCTGAGAGTGTTTTAACGATTTTTTCTGGTACACCCCTGTAATTTAACCGAGACAATTGATCCGCTAGGATATTCTCAGCTGATCTGATATAAGAAGCTGATAGGCTGAAATTATTTAAAAAACAGACCCAAAACAGCTCTCGTAACCAGGCCATGCACTGTTTATTCCTGCTACGACCAGTATTGATCATTGCCAATACCTGCATGTTATCGGTGATAATATTTACTCTGCAGTTTTTATAACAATGGGACCAACGTTTAACACCGACCAAAACTGGCCATAGTTCATAAAGATTAATATTCTGTTCAATAATTTCCAATTCTGGAGATTTCTCAAAATGTGAATTTTCAATAATTTCACATTTTTCATCGTTCCAAGAACCATAGAAAAAATCGAGGCCTGCCCAAGCCCCAAAACCTAGCATAGATGAATCTGAAATAATCGGGCAATGATTACAATCGCGTTGAATAATTTCTTTCCCATTAAATACACTGCAAAATTTGTACCACCAATTTAGATCTTCCAGTAAATCGTCAGTTAATTCGATTTTACCACGTTTTGGACAGGAAGCTGAAAGATCGAAAATTCTGCGACTAAAAGTTCTGCCTCCACGTACCACCTGAGCACAGAAAGAGACTAACCCCCCTATCTGTTCCAACTCTTTTTTCGATACCCTATTATTTTCACGGATTAATTCAATCGATTTTTTTAGCTTTTCAACTTTACCTTCTGGTAACGAGAGGGTTAATTCTTCAGAATTTATTAAAATTCCTAGAAAAACAGTCAATCTAGACGGTTCTGTCACTTTAGACATTGAGACCTCGAACCCAATATTGTTGAGAATGTCAATAAGTGCATTGTGTTTGTTTAGACAATCGTTATGGCTTTTACCGATAACCAAAAAATCATCTAAATAATTGGTAACACCCGTTATACCATTTTGACAAGCAATATCTACGACTAGATTAGAAATTCTAGTAAAAATGTTTGGAGCGCATTTTAGGCCAAAACAGAGGCGCTTATCCTCGAAAAATCTAGGACCCTCGCCTAAATCCCAGGAGAAACCTCGAAAACCAGTTTGATCTGATCTAACATTAACTGAACGATAAGCCGACTTTATGTCAACCACACTCATAAACTCGTTACCTTTTAGGGATTTAACCGCATCATATACTGTATTATAAGAAAACGACTTGTAAGTATCTTCCATAAAATTATTGATACTTATTTTTTCCGGACAAGAACTATCCGTTATGGGCCTTAGTTTCCCATTGGCCTTTACAACTGCTCCTAAAGAATGAACGCATCTCGGCCTTACCGAGGCATAGGCTATTTTACTAGATATAAGCTCGTTTTCAATTATCTCCGACATTTCCCGGTAAAAATCGGGTTCTAGTATGGAATTGTAATTTTCACAACAATAATTGGTGTCACATCCATCATCAACTATTGAAAACCCGTTAACAAATCCGTTATAAACGAATTTCTTATCAAACTCTGTTAATTTGCTGGTATTATTAGGCCCCCAAAGATAATGCCTAATACGACAAGGCTTCAGTTGAGCCTTAAATTTGCCTATGTAATGATCACAATTACAAACATTGTTGATACAATCTATATCAAATTCTAACGAATTCTCCGAATTCCAGATAGGCAGATATATATCGTTTGGTTTAAATCTGGACTCTGAACCCACTGGCATGTCAGAGTTAATCTCAACGGTTTTTTCTATTTTCAAATTCAAATCTGAAACATTTTCAAACACTACACTTTGGGTATCAACGATAGAATTTAGCGAAAAAGTACCACCTTTGTCTTTTCCTAAACATATCGTATCCAATTCCCCATCTGATACTTGACTTCTATCCTTTTGAGCAACCTGTGGTAAATCCGTGTCATTAATACTCATACTACTGCTACCGTTAGCGTTGTTTGACCTGACCTGACCTGATTTTTCTGGAATGCGGTCAGTCACGTGGTTTCTAATAATAACACGAGACATTGTATCAACTTTACCGCAAGTATCTAGGTTACTCGGATATGCATTTCATTTGGTATTTGTCTTCTTGTTTTGACACGAGAAGGCCCCATGACTACTGGAGTGACAAACATTGCAACAATGGCGATATCTACAGTTTGTAAAAGTACAGCCATTTTCTTGTTTGTTATAAGCGTTACAAGTGTGAGAAAAACCCGAGTTTGTAGCTATTGTCTTTATCTGTTTTGCATTTCTAGCATTAATTGTACCATCGTATGACAAATGCCTAACAATATCGCTTGGATCGATAGTAGAAAATGACTTGATACCTTTTTTGTTCGCTTTTTCCTTAATGGATTTATCGTACTTAATCAGAGCTTCGCTTTGAAAAACTCGTGTTTTAGCCTTTTCTGCAAGAAGAATCTGATGGTCTACTACTCCAGAAATATCTTTTCCATTTTCTATCATTTCTTTTAACATTTTTAGATTTACTAACACCAAACTTTCGTAAGAAGTGATTTTTTCCCCTTTTTCAAGGTATCTGGAAGTATCATATTTACCAGTTTTCTTTTTTCTGTCGTCAGAACTTCTTGATCGCGACTTGGATTCAGAACTCGCACTTGAATCTCATGAGCTGCTCGGGGATGATCTCGTAGAAACTCTTCTGTGTTGTCTCGATTTGGAACGAAATTCTCTTGAACCCCCATTATTTGTAGTCACCAGACGAAGAATTGTAGAAATCGATGATTCCAAATCATCCATCCTCTTCTCCATCTTGGAATTCGCTAAACCTGTAGCCGCTGGAGAAGAATTCGCATCACCCTCCTCCGAACTCGCTGTAGCTCCCGACTGCCCGCCGGCTTGCACATCACGCGAAGTCGCTGTAGCCCTCAATTCCGCATTTTTCTCCATAAAAACATTTGGCATATCATCCAAATATTCCCCAAGAACATCCATTCCTGAGTGTAAATCATCAGCCTTCATAGAAGGCGCCTTCTTCCTAGACCGACCCATGCTTTAGGCCTTTTAACCTCTCAGAGATTAAAATTGAACTGCTCGGTTGAGCAGATACGAGCGGAATGCCGTTTAAATAACCTGGCGTCACCAAGTTAACTCCGGTTACCGCATCAGGTAACCGGGTAACCTGGAAAATATTACGTGACGCTTAATAACAAATGAGGTCCCGCAGTGAATAACCCTTTTTATTTATATAAACGTAGTTATATAGTAATATATATATATTGTAGCGGTCGGAGGAGAGGTGGGGGGAGTCTTTGGCGGCACACGGGCGCTATGAACGATAGCAAGAAGAGAGGAGAGGATGATCTCTCGCCATACACCAAACGCCACCGAGTTCCACCGAGCCCCACCGAATGCCAGGTTACACCGGGTCGCCTCCGGGTCCTCGGAGCCCCGGTTCGGTGGACGCCGAGTTACCAGGCGTGACGTCATCGCGTAGGTATAAATACGGGAGGTAACCGGGCTTCTGGCATTCGGGCTTGCGAGCTCCTAGGGTGCAGACCTGACCCTTGAGACCATACATTCAGAGAAGAGGACTTAGAGCAGCCATTCTAACGAGAAGATAAGAAAGAGACTTAGTTGGTGTATACAGCTAGGAACAGAAATAAAGTGGATACATGCTGACACTGTAATCTATGCGTTATTGTTCGTTGATTAGGAAATCCGTTACAATATATATATATATATATATGAATAAAATGGTGTTTTCCGTGCAGTGGTTGTATACGCCCTCATCTTGCTTGTACTTAGTTTCTCAATATTACCATGCATGATACTTTATATATAGCAGTGTTTATTGAATGTCCACATTTTGCAACGTGTTTATAGGAATAATACAATGTATTTTCATCAAGAATGCATATTTCCACATAAAATAATCAGTGCTATGATCTTCTTATTTTTGATACTTTTAACCCAACACCCCCTTTTTTTACCCTTTCCCTTATTTTGGTAGCAAGCTTTTATTTCAATTTTAATCAGCCATTTCAGATTTAACACGTCTTCATATGAACAATTCTATCTATCACCAATAAAAGGATTGCATTATTCAATAAAAGAATGAATTAATTTTCCCCTGTCTCATTCAATATATATGCCCCTGAATTGTTGTATCGCTATCGCATCGTAAAAAATAGCGATACCGCGGGAATATAGGGACACGATCCGATATTACGGGAGCAACGCTTTTTCAGTCGGATCGTTAAAGTAATCGTAAAGATAAAATTGCGATCCGATTATAGCTAGCGATACCACAAAAAGTGGAGCAACAGGGCCCAGATATTTCAAATAACGATCCATGGTGGCACCACCAACCCCCGCCACTTGTTTTTTCTACCTATTGGAAATAGCGATCCACACCACCGGGTGTCAGATCAGTTTTAACTGTGATGCCATCTGCATGTATTTAATTAAAGAACTTATTAATTTTCCCCTTTCTCATTCAATATGTGACCCTGAATTGTTTTATCGCTATCGCATCGTAAAAAAAATAGGGATACCGCGGAAATATAGGCATACGATCCGATATTACGGGAGCAATGCTTTTTCAGTCGGATCGTTAAAGTAATCGTAAAAATAAAATTACGTTCCGCTTATAGCTAGTGATACCACAAAAACATTTCTCATTCATACGTGCCACTGAATTGTTGTTTCGCTATCGCATCGTAAATAATAGCGATACCGCGGGAATATAGGGATATGATCCTTTTTCACTAGGATCGTTAAAGAAATCGTAAAAATAAAATTACGATCCGATCATAGCTAGCGATACCACAAATAGTGGAGCTAAGTCCCCGAGGTGTTGAGAGAATAAAGACAGTTATTTCAATATTATCCAACCCCAGGGTACATACAGATCGTAAAAATAAAATTACGATCCGATCATAGCTAGTGATACCACAAAAACAGGAGCAATGGGGCCCTGGTGTCAGATCAGTTTTAACTGTGATGCCATCTGTATCTAATTAAAGAACTGATTAATTTTCCCCTGTCTCATTCATATCTGCCACTGAATTGTTGTTTCGCTATCGCCTCGTAAATAATAGCGATACCGCGGGAATATAGGGATACAATCCTTTTTTACTCGGATCGGTTAAGAAATCGTAAAAATAAAATTACGATCCGATCATAGCTAGCGATACCACAAAAAGTGGAGCTACATCCCCAGGTGTTGAGAGAATAAAGACAGTGATCTCAATATTACCCAACCCCAGGGGGTCGTTGCTCCACGTTTTGCGGATCGCAAAATAGCGAATCGAGGTCGAAAGTGTTGCTCCAGATATTTTGCGGTTCGCATCATAACTATGTCGCTATCTATATCCAATTAAAACCCCAATGAACCTGTAATCTATGACACTGAGAATGCGGTGTTTTAAAATATAGCGATGCAACGTGAAAATAGTGATACTACATGATACGATCCGATATTACTGGAGCAACGCTTTCCAGGAGCAACGACCCCCAGGGGCCATGCAGATCGTAAAAATAAAATTACGATCCGATCATAGCCAGCGATACCACAAATAGTGGAGCTACATCCCCAGGTGTTGAGAGAATAAAGACAGTGATCTCAATATTACCCAACCCCAGGGGACATGCAGATCGTAAAAATAAAATTACGATCCGATCATAGCCAGCGATACCACAAATAGTGGAGCTACATCCCCAGGTGTTGAGAGAATAAAGACAGTGATCTCAATATTACCCAACCCCGGGGGACATACAGACACTCCACTCGGGATATATACCGCTGTTGTCGGGTATAATCCGCCACACAAACCACGTGCGGATTAAGTCGATGGCTATAGACTGTGTTCTTAATACCCACCACCCGCTTCTACGTCTTAGGATACATTGCCCGCTCCTTCAGTCATATCCCCAGGCCACAGTGGCTGCTGAGAGACCCACGCTTGTTATTCCTTATGAAGGCGGTGGAGGAGGGAGGGGTGTGTGGGGTGGAGTGGTGGTCCCTGGACTTGGAGTGGTCGCGTAGATGGGTTAGGGGGGAGAAGGGGCTGCGAGGATCCCCCTCGGGCAAGTTAACTTGGTTGCACGTTCTGACGACTATACGTACTTTATGTGAGAGGATAAAATCGATCCAGAATGAAATTGATGAGGGAAGAAATGCTCGGTTGAGAATATGAAAAGTTAATGTTAATCTCCCACCAAGAGAAATGTTTATAGAGGTAAAGATGTCAAGAAAAAATAGAATGGATATTGTATCAAGGTATTTGTGTCTCTTTGCATCTTTTTGCATTTCTTTGACATTAGAATGAATACAATCTAGAATGCCAAAATATATAAGTATCTGTATTTATATAGAACGACCTGACCATGTTGTACATGCTACGAAACGAGATGGAGAATAGTTATTTTCTACGGAACGAGGCCCCCAGAGTTCCATGAATAACATCAATTTCCATCAGGTTTTGTAGCATGTACAAGTATGATGAGTCGTTATATATTTAATTATATACCCAAAATTATTAAAGTCTTACCAGATATTGACATAGAAGCCATGTCAGCATGAAAGCCCCAATACTGCTGATGCTTCAACATGTTCAGTATAACAGTTTATCTCACCCCGGTATTTTTCTCCATGTTCTGAACATTAGGAACTCGTACTCCATGGCCGTGAAGTTCGTGTGCCCAATACTCAATGGCTAAATGGGTAATTCATTTAATCAATAAATAATGTTATATTGGGTGAGATAAAATCAGAAACCCACTCGATGAAAATAACTTGGTCTGCATTCCACTTCGTATGACCTCAGAGTAATTCACTCAGCTTCGCTTCTTGAATTATTCTGCAGTCAAACTCGGTGGAGAACGGACCAAGTTATTTTCATCTTGTTTGGTTTTCTTCTAATTACTGCACAGGGTTCAGTACACATTTTATATTAGATATGGAGCAGCAGTACGTAATTATCAAATATACTGCATGGGTATATAATAAAGTATTATCATCGACAAAGATTGTGTGTGTTGAATACCAGTTAGCGACTGTTCAATCTACCCATATCTGATCCCTGATCTAAGGGCTTCCATTCAGGGGGGCGTCCACCAACCACGACAAGGCTACGACAATGGCTTTCCAACAAGGTCCACGACAGGCCTACGATTGGAGGCCTTGTCATAGCCTTGTCGTAGTTGGTGGACCCTAGTTCCCGACAAGAAGCTACGACAAGACCACGACAAGCTGCGACTGGAAGCTTGTCGGGGGCCTGTCGGGGGCCTTCCGACAAGGTTACGACAGAATCGAACATGTTCGATTTTGGAGCCTTGTTGTGGCATGTCGTGGCGTGTTGGGAGGTTGTCAAAGAGGTCTACGCTAGAATATTTAGGTGGAGCATGCAACCTACTACACGCCCTGACAACGCTGTCGCAGAGCTTCCCTTCTTAGGACAAGGCTACGACAAGGCGCCGACGGGAACTTTCTTGTCGGGGCTTGTCGTAACCTTTTCGTGGTTGGTGGACGCCCCCCGTTTATTCCTGCTATGATATCCACATACAACCCACACCAGGGCCAAATAAAAAGTATGTGTTTCTGGTTACCACCCCAAAAGACCCAGATAGATAGGGGGGGGGGGATTTTCCCCCCTTCCAGCTATCATGAACAGCAAAAAAAGTTCCTCAAACCTAGGATCTACAGTTTTTGGCCTATTTGATCTTTCTCCTTTTTGGTCAATCTCCGAGCAACGATATCTTCTTTAGTGAGGTAAGGTTTTTTTAAGTAGGGGGGTTGGGTAACCAGAAATGCACCTTTTTTATTGAACCGATTTATTGAGTTCTCCTAAAAGTCGGTTGGTGGTGGCCAATGACTGCACGGTCGGTGAGGGTGCAGTGTATGCCTCGTATCTGCCGCATTTAACAGGTTCATACCGACAGAACTGTCCTTCAAACAAAATGACCATCACGGTGGTGGCCTTATTGCATAATCTATGAACAGTGGAACCCCCGTAAGCAGACACCCTCCGTTCCAGGTCCAAGTGTCCGCTTACAAGGGGTTAAAATGAACATCTAATAGAGGGATCTATTAACACGGGGTGTCTGCTTATGCAGGGTTTTACTCTATAGTCAATCGGTGAACACTTCTCTGCATGTCTGTTTCCATTCACTGATCTGGTGTTGGTGGTTCCCGACTGCAGATCGGTGGCGAATAATCGGCTAGTGGAAAATAGCTTTAAAATATCCCCATTCAACCGATACCTGCAACCTAAAAGCAGATTTTTAGACACCAATGTGTAGTCGTTGGCCACGACCGACCGATTACTAGGAGAACTCAATAATTCGGTGCCGATTTCTTTGGCCAGTGGAAAATGACTTTAATGGATGAATTCAATAATTCTGTGCTGGTTTCGTCGGCCAGTGGAAAATGCCCATACAACCCATACCTGCAAGCTAACCTACACCCTCTCCAATGCTTCAAGCCTAAAGGCAGCTGTCCACCAACAACGACAAGGCTACAACAAGAGCCGACAAGAAAGTTCCTATTGGCACCTTGTCGCAGCCTTGTTGTAAGAAGAGGGGCTTTATGACAGCGTTGTCGGGGCATGTCATAGACGTTGCCGGTTCCTGTAAAAAAAGGCGTCCATGGTGCCGACACACTACGACACACTACGACAGTGATATCGAGAAAATCACAACACTCCACAACAAGGCCCCATATTGTCGTAACCTTGTCGGAAGCCCCCCAACAGGCTTCACGTCTCAGCCTGTCATGGCCTTGTCATAGCCTATCGTCGAAAACTAGGGTCCACCAACCACAACAAGGCTACGACAGGCCTTCCAATCGTAGACCTGTCATCCATGGACCTTGTAGGGAAGCCATTGTCGTAGCCTTGTCGTGGTTGGTGGACGCCCCCTCTAACACAGCCATACCTCCCGACACTTTCACCCTCCCACTCATTACCGGGGGCTCTCCCCGGCCCTGCCCCGCCTCACCCCGGTCACAATGCCCCACTCCTCCACGGTCTCATGGTCCCTCACAACGCCACACCACTTCGCCATCGCCTCCGGCAAAAACCGCAGGAGCCCAGGGAATGGTCATTCTGTTATGACGAGGTGGCGGAGTTGGGAAAGCATAGAAAAGTGTACCTCAGCGGTGCGGGCACAAATGGTAAAAGGTCGCTCTAGGTGTCTCAATACGTGTACAGCATACGCGGGGTGTGGTAGAGTTATAGTGAGTACCCTCTGGAGTGTAATTGTCTGTTTTCCTGTTTCAAATTCCCTGCAATAGCTCGGAGTATATCCTTGTTAAAGGAAAGTGTGTAACCTTTTTTTAATCACTCCAACAATGTTCACAAAGCTCGGTGGTTTAATGGTATAGGTTTTTGGCCTCGAGCATGGGAGGTTAGGGGGTTTAAATCCTGGTAGGGTCATTCCAAAGACTTCCACAAAAATGGTACCCACTGCTCATTGGGCTTAAATGAGGAGTGTGGGGGGCTAGAATGAGGAGTGTTTGGGGGCTAGGTTTCACTGAAGAACATCCAGTGTAGGGCCCGAGTGGAAGAATAGCTGTATCACCAAACTCGATGGTTGTACAAACTCTATAACCACAATGAAATTGACAAAAAAAGGGTAATAATATATTCTCATCCTAGATATATTGCAGAGATATTAAAAAGGTTTAAAGTATATGGTAAACATATAGGGGAATAATTTCTTTTTGATGGCTTTTAAAGAAAAGTGAGTAATCATCAATGGGAGCAGATCGGATTATGTCAATAAGCATTTACTTTTGTCATGGATCCTGAGATATCTACGATAAAATGTGTATAGACTAAAGAAGAAACCAATAAGTATTGGTCAAAGTCGTTGTTCTCCACAAGTTTCATGCGGAGTGATATGAACGAGGTGACAACCGAGTGATGATCACGTAGCGCCCAAACGAGTTGTAAAACAACCACTGAGATGAGATGCTTTCTGTATTTATCTCACCCCTGTAATCACTAAAACAATGGACGATACACAGGATATAGACCATGGTGAACAGACTGCAATACTCATACGGGCATGGAGAACAAGTTCCCAATGTTAGGCCTATGGCACACAAAGGGCGTTTGGTATGAGCTATCAATGTTAAATCTATGTGGAGAAAATACCAGGGTTGAGATAAAAGTGCTAGTGACAAGTTTAACATACAAAGTTCTCTGAGGAACCTGTGTCATCCCTCGCAGTAAATCTGAAATTAACAAGTTACAAGACCTCCCTCGATGGTAGCTTTTATCCTACCCCTAATATAAAATCCCATAGGCATAACATTGAGTTTCCGTATGCCACGCTGACTGGCATACGGAGTTTTATATGCCACTAGTGGCATACAGAATTGTTATCACGTAATATTCCAAAATAGATTAGACAGAGTAGGATAAAATCAAAACCTGATTCGTTTTAATCTTGGCCACTGCATGCCACTCCTGGAGTTTTGGCTCCAGACTTCACTCGGCTTTGCCTCATGAAGTCACTATGCCAAACTCCAGTCGTGGCATATGGTGGCCAAGATTAAATTTCATCCAGTTTTATGATAATCTTTTTGCATTTCATATGATTTTTGATTGAAAACATATACAACGTGAATAACCACATGTAAGCCAACGCTTTCGGTGTACTTTCTGGTACGAAGAAAACTATAGAAAACAACCAACTGACTCCAACGTCTTTATTTCATGTCGACCTCTGATCCGTTCCTTGTTTCACCCGTGACAGTTTCGTCTATAATGCGAAACGGGCGCGGGCATAATAGGAATAGTTTGTCTCATTAGTCGCAGGCCGGAAGTCCCATCAAAAATCTCGTGGCCGCGTGATGTCACGAAAGTTGACGTTCCCATGGCAACCTCTCCCACCTCGGCCAGGGGTGAGGCAATTTGTGTGCCCTGCGGAAAATTCGAATTACATTCATTTATAACAGTCAATAACGGGGTTTAGACTGCACTGTTATCGAGGTATACTCGACATTTATCACATATGAGTTTACATGCCAGAGCTATCGTTGATACTATCAGAGGCATATCGGAGAATTTACCTTGAAGATTAAAACCAATGTCATTTTCCTGAAAATTAAATATGATGACCTCACGGTATTGTAGAAGACATATCTAAAATAAAGATTTGGGGTCACCTTGCTGGATTTTGATTAAGAGATTGATATCATGATGAAATTATGATCGAATGTATAGAAATTATAAAAGGTTATTTTTCACATAGTAAAACCTAAGACATTTTCCTCAAACTTTCACAGACTATTGTAGATGTATAGTACTCCACATTTAGGTTTTAAAATCCGGCGGGCACCATCCTTGTTTTTGAAAGAATTGCAGAATACCATATTTTTCAATACATCTTATGAAAATCAAGCAAATCTTAATTGTCCCTATTTTTCCTTTTAAGATTGTATAAACTTGTCAAACATGACAATAACTCATTTAGAATCAGAATGAATCACAAAGAACCAGTTTTGACTGCTAATTAACAATATTTAAAAACCACCAGGTGACGCTACCGTGAATCGTAAGATACGCCTTAAAAGGGTAATTACACTATCAAACGATAAATAGCTTTTGACCTCAACACACGTATACACATATATATGAAACATTAGCTCAGGCAACATCTGGCACATACTACAACATTACGACACATACACGATCTCAGAACCTTGACCATCCCACCCACATAAAAACGACGTTGTTTCATGATGCCCTCACCAGGTGTCGCCCCAGTCGTTAACTGCTCGTTTTATCGCAGTTAACGATAGTCGTGAAAGACACCCTGACACCAGGACACCTCAGAGGACCGACCATTGATGGTCAGTGGCCCGGGCGAGGTTCCTCGATAATTCAGACGGTGTGTGTGTGTCGGCGGGTGTCGGGTGGCGAGGCGGGGCAGGGCTCAGACCGTCTCAGGGGTATAAATCGACAGATATGCAGAAGCGCAGTGATACGTTACCAAGGTGGTGGTGTGAATGTGGAGGTGAGGGGGGTCTCCTAGAGCCTTACACCACAGTGATTTGACGTCAGAATCACTAGAAGGAGTGTTACTGTTAACCTCCTTCTTCTATAATTTTTTTTGTTTTTTATTCAAGCAGTCTTTATTTCACTTACAAGTACAATGATACATTTTAGTTTGAATGTGTACACCGAATATGGTAATATTGTCGAGACAGTATTTCATAGAGGTTGTACTCATATTGGTGCAAAGTAGCTTAAATCACTTGCTTGGGTTGTTTTTTTTGTTGTTGTTTTTTTTCTAGTAATTGTGTAGCAAACACTAACCTTGTATAAAACTTCACTACTCAGAGAGATCCATCATCTCAATTAGCCATAGGACTGAACATACATACAACCAGGAAATGTAACATTAACAGACAAATGGCCAACATTGGACATTTAGAGGCTACAAGTGAAGCACATTTCAAGTACACGAGTACATAGACATGAAGACACTTTTCTTTTATAATTTTGATATAAGTAAGTAGTGTTTACTTATGGCTTGTATAATCATATCTGACATATTATTATATAGATATATATTTCTGGAGACACAGGACTACCCGTTTGATGAATATTCATCAGGTCACATGATACATTCACATGCTATTTCGCGGGCTCACATGCTCTTAGTCCGCCATTACGGTCGCTGGTCTCCAACACACTGTTCTCAACTTTTTTCTTATATAAGATTTCTTACAACTGTACAGTATACGATCCAATGGCACATAAAGACATGTCTCACTTGTGATTTAGACTTACATAGGTTTAATTTCCAGATCGCCACCCTTTTGGTGTCTCCTAATCTTAAACAGTATGTTCATTCCAATCACTTCTTTTTAAAGGTTCCTTATTGCAACATTTCGTTTGCTCAGTGTGAAACCTTAGTGTGTTAAAGTTGCATCTTAACTACATCATCTTTGCACTTGGGAGGAAGCAACAGATTCCAAGGTGTAAATATTGGATACTCCCTGTGTGCAGTACAGAGCAACTCTTGGCATCTGTGAAATAATAGGGCAAGATTCTCCTTTCACCTTAATCCCTTAAAAATGATACTTCTGTAGCGTACCCCCTAGTCGCCGACCAGGGGTTCCGAGACTCAGTCGCTACCCTGTACTTACCGTGCCAGTACAGGTGGGTTCGGCTTTACCCACTGGAAAGGGCAGGGAGATGCGGAATCTACCACCTACCACTTAACTAGGAAGACAAAACCAGACTCCGGACTGTTTCAGTGTACCAATCTTTATTTCGGCACTTCAGTTACAATAGGTTCCACACATGAGTTAACAGTCAACTAGCGCGGGAAGAGATTCTGGTCTCTTCAACCTTGAAAGGTGTTCAATGCAACCTTACCAACACATGAGGCTCCAGGCGTTCACTCTGTAGAGAGGCACCGTGAGAAGTCCTATCAACCCGCTGTGGACTCAGCCTTATATAGTGACTGAGTTATGTAATGCGGGTGACCCCATAGCATTTGCATACCACGAGTCCACTGGCCTTACCGCACGGCAGGGATCGGGACTCGCGCCATCTAGCGTAAAGTGAAACAAACGCTGCTCGACTACCCTGACCCCTACACTTCTCCTTAGTAGAGGACTGTACCTGAAGAAACATCTATTATAAACAAGACCTTCATTAGTTACAATTGTCTTAGTTAGCATAGAAAAGAATTTACACACCACCAGTTATTACTAACTGTTAGATGATAGTTTATACATCGTAGTTCATAATTTATAGATTTAGATGACATTTATTTACTATGGAAAGCCGGTGTGGACTGGTCTAAACGTATCTACAGCTATAATCATTTTACATTCTTGTTGGCTTTCGAAATACGTTCTCATTTTAATCTTCTTCCATGAGATAATAAAGAAATATAGATGTACATTGTTTTCTAATTATCTCCTTCCATATAATAATGAATATGTTCACATTGTTTTCTAAATATCTCCTTCCATATATTGCCGTATATTGAGATGTTGCCTCAAACATTTAGGCTGTAATTTGTAAATTGCCGTATATTGAGTTGTGGCTTCAAACGGTCAGACCGTAATTTGTATATTGCTCTATATTGAGATGTGGCTTCAAATGGTCAGACCGTAATTTGTATATTGCCATATATTGAGTTTTGGCTTCAAACGGTCAGACAGTAATTTGTATATTGCCGTATATTGAGTTGTGGCTTCAAATGGTCAGACCGTAATTTGTATATTGCCGTATATTGAGTTATGGCTTCAAACGGTCAGACCGTAATTTGTATATTGCTGTATATTGAGTTGTGGCTTCGAACGGTCAGACCGTAATTTGTATAATGCCGTATATTGAGTTTTGACTTCAAACGTTTAGGCTGTAATTTATATATTGCGATATATTGAGCCGTGGCTTCAAACGGTCAGACCGTAATTTGTATTTAACCTTTTCGGAGAGGAGGAGGGATGGCGGTATAATTCCCAGTTTCTAGGCTCATTACCTTGCGACCTTAACCGAGGCGCCGCCTCTTTGCACGCTGTATGGCTTCTGATTAGTACAACCTGGTTCGTCTGGCTTCCACCGTGGCTTCCCGCCCGCCCGTCCACCTCTCCCCGGCCGCCCCCCGCCTGATCCCCGGCGACTGGCCACCGCCGGCCCGGTCTCCCGCCCGGGGAAGGGACTCAGGCCTAAAACAACAGACCAGGGGCCAGGATCAACAATCAAAACACACTTCATCTGTACGCGCTGTCTGCTGTCTCTGGCGCCTTGTCTCAACAGAATAACTGGCAAGGTGCACGTCCAAGAGAGCGCTCCAGAGCCAGGGGAGAAGAGGTGGGGGAGGGTTCAGAGACCTAGAGGGCCTTCATCCCCTGTTTAGGCCCATGGCTAGCCCTTGTAGTTTCTATATAAGGGCATTAGAAAGATCATATGTTGAGGAACAGTACAACCATAAGGCAACCAGTTTTTTTGGGTTTTTTTCAATCAAATGCATATGTCTTACTCTAGGTGAGAAAACCATAACAACAACATAGTACTGGACAAAGACACAATATCATCGGAACAATGTTTTTATTTGAACCAACATATCGAGCGGATTTGCCCTTCATCAATTTTCTTCACCAGGTGTATCTACTCAATATTTAGTATTATATTTTAAAGGACCAACTTCCCTTCACATGATGCCGCCACTGCCTCCTCCCTATCATTAACCCGCCAAGTTCAACCCATCTGAAATTAAACGTAGCCTGCTGTCTGATACACTGCACGAACATCATTATTTTACATATGAATGCGCCCGGCGTATATAAGTAGGTATTTTCCGTATACAAGGTTGTCCTATTCCCCGTGTGTATACACTGTTCCCTGTAGGCGTATATAAACGTCTAGTAAAGAGGGCTTCACTGAGAGCGGGCGGGGGGAGGTGGCGGGGAGGGTTTCCTACTGAGGACACCTGTACTTCTACCAACACAAACGGGCGGGAGGCGGTGGGGGAGAGGATATTTCCTCTCATATACGCTGGGTGTGAACTACAGCTAAAACGCATCCGTATATAAGGCCTGGGCGTATATATATACATGTATATGAAAACGAGTCAATATTCAGCCAATACATGCACTTCCATGATGGCGTATATGAATAAACTGGTGGTTTTCATGCAGTGATACCTTTGGAGCAGCCAATCTCCCAGCAGATCTTTCGTTGTGCTAGGACTTTCTAATCTCTCCCTCAACCCAATGCTGGTTCTCCGGGTATCCACTAAAGACAATGGGGACCAGCCAACATTTCGGATTCAAAACAGGGCAACTGTAAAAGAATATGAAACTCAAACAACTCATATATTTTGAATCGGGAAATATGGGAATGGTTTTTTTTCCAGCTTTAAACCCACTTTATAATGTAAATCCACAGTTGATTAGACTGAAGGAGCACATGTGTCTTGTTGAGAAAACAAAACCCAATAACACATGAGGCGCTTTCCACAGATGAAAGTTATTAAGAAACTATGTCTGGTTTAGATAACATATAAGAGAAATGAGTGTAGATCATTTACCATATAAATATGTGCATCTCTATTTACAAGTAGAACATAAAATACTCTTGAAAGTGTTCGGAATTCATATGAAAAACATGCATACTGGACAGATTCTGTCCCAAAGAGCCAGGGCCCTGTTGCTCAAGGATTACGACAGAGCTGCGGATCGCAGAATAGCAATCCGAGGGTCAAAACGTTGCTCCTAAAATTTTGCGGATCGTCTCGCAATAGCATATAGGCGCATCACCGCGTAAAATATGACATTTAGTGATACTTTTTACGCGGACCTTCACAGCACTGCGGATCATATCACTGTAGGTTAAAACCAGCCTTATCTGATATTTCAAATAACATCCATGACCGGTGGCACCACCAACCCCTGCCCCTTGTTCTTCTACCTATAGGAAATAGCGATCCAAACCACCAGGTGTCAGATCAGTTTTAACTATGGTGCCATTTGTATTTATCTCATTCAATATGTGCCCCTGAATTGTTGTATCGTAGTCGCATCGTAAAAATTAGTGATACAGCGGAAATATAGCGATGCGATCTGATATTACTGGAGCAACGCTTTTTAGTTGGATCGTTAAAATAATCGTAAAAATAAAATTGCGATCCGATTATAACTAGCGATACCACAAAAACAGAAGCAACGGGGCCCAGCTATGTTCAGAGATACGAGTGGCCACAGGAAGTAGAGTGCAGGATCTCTGCTAGGAGAGTGAGGATCCGCTTACTGGTTTGCTATGCGCTACTCACCTCCCTATCGCTCACCAGAGGGCAGTAAGTACACACGGGAGAAACACCTGGAGTGAGAGACCCGCTGGTTCTCGGCGGCCGCTGCGTCAACCCGATTATACCCGCCCGGCACACACCTCGACGTCTCCGACGCTTCGATGCCCCTATTTTCGCCCACCCGCTGGTTCTACTGACCTCGCTTCCGGTATTACCACGGAAGCAGGTTCTTTTCCTTCGTTTGTGTAAATTGAAGATTTCCACTGGGTATAGACTGGGGCTTCTGATGCATAAGAGGGACAGTGATTTCAGATTAATCGCATTTAACCCTCATAATAATATCAAATCATTGAATACAAAATAGATTTATTGGATGGGCAGATTTCACTTTATAGGTACGAGTGCCAGTTGCAGAGTCGTTAGCTATAGGGAGCCAAAGTGAACCCGCTAAAACCCCAGATACCCACCTACAAAACACTATTTCCGGTGGCCAGTAAGAAAGAGGCTTAGTGCTAAAGCAATGGGCGTTTGAGGCTAGACTTATGTTTTTGGTCTAGTTTGTTACTTTTGAAGTGAAGTTTATAACTATCGTCTCTGAATAACTTTGTTTCAAAACTACGATGACAGTTGTTAAGTTTATTAAAAATTTGGATCTAAAAGATTGGAGAATGACACATATAATCTGGAACCTACATAGTCTAAGTACTGAGCGCCTATACCCGGAAACAGTATTTTGTGACCGGCTATCTGTGGTTGCAGCGGGTTCACTTTGGCTCCCTATTAATTTCCCTTCTACCCGCACCTATTATCGGAAAACATCTTCTAATGAGAATCAGCATGTGCTATGCGAGGTGGTCTTGCTGTTGGGTGGCAGAACCATATCTCAATCCTGGAACAAGTTTCGCCATGGGAATACCATTAGAAAAAATACTCGACGATCACCCCCGTAAAGTTACAATATTAGACCATGGCCGTGGGGAAATGAATGTGAGATGATGTCAAATGTGATTGACCAATCAGCGGCCAGGATTTCAGAGAAAAGACAAGACTTCAACATGGAGATTTTAACCTTCCTAACTGGATTTCCGAAGTTATTTGGATTATTCTAATATTGTGAGATTATTTTAATGGCCGCGAGAGGGAATAAATATATCCAGAACCGCACTCGAATCGTAAAATACATAATACCCAAGTTTCTTAGATGTGTCGTAATCGTCACTCGGCTTCGCCTCGATGACGATTGCTGCACTTCCCAACTCGTGGAGTATTGAGTACTTATACAATTCTCAATCCAGTTCTATATAATTACTAATAGTTAAGTTACATTGATTTCCCAATATCATTTTTTTTTATAAAGAGCAGTGTTTATTAACATTCTCGTTCCATGATTTAGACTAAGGAATATGAAGCATGTGATACAAATGTTCAAAACATGGTTTAACGATGGTTAATGATATTCATGGTAGTCTGTTTTCAAGCTCTCCCTTTTTTTTGTGTAAGTATAATCAAAGAACATCAGAGTGAAAAGTTTGGAATCTCCATTGGACTACACTAGTTGCCACCCTTTCTATCATCAGTCAGTTAACTATAATACGGTTAGTTGCCTCTGTTTGTTTGTACCACCTGATGTAGCCGAGGTGGATAATCAGAGCCATTTTATCCATTATAATTGACTTCAGGGTGAAGAAAAGGAAGACAAATCAATAAGGACATTGACAGTAACCAGACATTGAAACAAAAATATGGAAAAGGGAGACCCATCCGAGTTGTCCAATGCTACTCTCCAGTGCATATGTCTGAATTCACAATATTATGAAACAGAAGCCCGTTGAATAATCTAGGCTCGTACATGAAAACTCTTTTTCTGTATGCCATAGAGAACCAGGGACGATGTGGGTAAACTTTATTCAACACTTATGGACGACCTTATGGACGGCTAAGACGGTCTCAGCGAACAGACTTAAATGTTATCAAGTGATGACCCTTGTACGAGGTATAGGGATGGGTCTTCTTGTATGAGCCTAGATTATTAAACTGGCCCCTTGTGTTTGTCTGAGATCGCTCCTATCCCCTGTACAAATTCAGGCTGTATCACTGGCGAATGGTTATAGATATTTATATCACCCCAGATATTTTTTCTCCATAGACTTAACATTGGAAACTCGTATCTAACACCAATTAGATATTTAGGAAAAATATCCAATGGGGGATAATGTCACAAATATTAGCCCATAAGTCGATATTAAGGGTGAGATAAATCCAGAAAGTCATTCAAGTTTAGGGTCAGAGCTCGATCCCATCTCATTTGAATCACATAGTAATTCTCGCGGCTTCGCCTTGTGAATTACTATGTGATTCAAACTTGATGGGATACGAGCTCAGACCCTAAACTTTCATGGGTTTCCTCTATAGCATTGAGAAGTATGAACTATATGACTGTATATATAATCCATTGTATGAAATAATATGTTATCCTAAGTTGTCTGTAATACCATCTCATCCCATTACCATTATCACAGATCTGCATGCATTACTAGTGGCGTAAATCTTGTGTGCGTTAACTGTATTAATAACCTGTAAATATTGAAGAAAGACATCTGCTGATCTCCATGTATGATGCTTATCGAACCTCTGGTGGAAGAACTACCCAGGTGGCAGAACCGGCGGGAATAAATTGAAAAAAAATCACCAATCTTCTTCGTGAACAACTAGTTAAAGTTAATATCCTGTAATATCGCTCTATTCCATAGGAAAGCCCCATAATCCTTTATTTTTTGTTATTAAGTTTTAATTTTCATTCGACAGTGAGCTGTCTTTCTTACAAGCAAATATTAACAAAAATTTCAAAAATACACCACATGTTCACATATAATACACCGATATAAATATAATCCTATGAGATATGTTGTCCTAAATTGAGTCATATCGGGCGTTGAATATTTCAATTAATATTTACATAACAATAATGCCAACATAAACGTGAACAATCCAGTACTGTACGTACGATACTACAGCACTCGTTAACTGTTTGGTGATGGCTAACGACTCTGGTTTAGAGGACCTTTGGCTGCGTCTCCACTCCCAGCATGCTTCAGGGCGCCTCACTTCCGGTTGGACCGGAAGTGTGTATTTCCGGATCATTCTGGTCGGTAGGGGGCGGGGCGGTGGTCGTGAGCGCCTCTATTCCCGGTCCATAATCGAGTTGTAGACTGCTATTTAGTGCTGTTTGAGCAGGTGTGTAGACCAGTAGCAGACCATACATGGAAAACCAGTGTGAATTAAACACAGGTTTAGGCCTGGCATCCACCTACTGCGATACCGGGAAGGTGCAAAATCATCGACATATGTCTCGACATGCCAGTCGACATGCCCGTCCACCATGCATTGTATGGGTTTTATATTGGTGTCTAATCGAAAAAACATGGTCAACTGCCCCGATATCAGGTGACCTTCTGACGCGAATTTGATTTTTTAAAGCCATATCTTAGTAGGTAGACGCTGGGCCTTAAGGCCCGGCGTCCGCCTACTACGATAGAAATTTAGACCTACAGATATGGCACCGATACAAAAAACAAATATCGGAGACATATCGGGAAGGTGCAAAATCGCAGACATATGTCTAGATATGCTAATCCACCCCGCATCGTAAGGGTTTTTTGTTGGTGCCTAATCACAGAAACGTGGTCACCTGCCCCTATATAAGGTGATCTTCCGACGCGATTTTTATTTTTTATCGGGAGGTGCATCATAGACCATATTGGAGCCATATCATAGTAGGTGGACGCCCGGCCTTAAGTGAATAAAAGGGCCAAAGAATGTTGAATACTTAGATATAGGTAAGAACTAAGGACCAAACCTTCATAACTCATGACCATCAATTCATCCTCATTTTTGTATTTTGTATTTGTTCTTTTCTCTTTTTCTAAGCTGCGTACAGTTATTTCATCACTGAACTTGTAATAATGCACAGTCCTTGTATCTAGGAAAATTTGCCACGGTGAGAGATAATTTATGGAAAATTTAAAAAAAGGAAATTGTCATGAATAGGAAGCAATAATAAGAGAAGTTTGTGCTATGCTCTTGCGATGCTCTTGACACTGATGTTCTATTGCTTTTTAAATGTAATTCTGGATTCTGATAGTTGGGGATATATAGAAATGAGAAATGCTGAAAGAAATGCTGCAGTGTGCTAACTTCTATGGGAAGGCCATCTGGAGAAGCTAAGTGCTTAAGTATTCGTTTCTTTGGGAAACTGTAATATTTTCATGAAATCAGATGGCAGCACCAGTGTAAAATTTTGTTCTGAGTGTAGATATAGAGGGCATTGTCATACCTACCTGCATTAGTCTTTAAGATGAATTATTTGGCCAAGGAATGTTGAATATATAGATATAGGTAAGAAATTCAAATATGTTTCTTGTAAGTTGTTATTGAATAAGACGCGACAGTCAGAGAAGTTCGCATGCTATGCTATAGCGACTTACTGTTTGTTTTTCTAGATTAATTGATATGTGAAACCATACAAGATAAATATGAGAATAATTTGTTAACCCAGGTCAAATTTACTAACTATACATTGCCTAATCACAGTAACTCGTTTTCTGTTGAACACAAATATAACAAAGAAGATGGAAAAGAATGGGAAGCAGGAAGTAGAAATGCCATACAGAATGTATCTTGGGTTTCTACTATTGAATACTTACTCTAGCTCGATGTACCTGATGCTGATAATTGAAATAAAGTCTGCTTTCAAACACCAAAAGAAGATAAATATGAGCATTTTCATGGAAGGACATTATTATCAACTGACGTATAATTACGTCGTGTTGCTATGTTTTGTGGATGGAAAACGGATTGAGTACACGTCGGGGATTATGAAAGGCATTACCCCCCCCCCCCCCTCCGACCACAACTTTAGGGCACAAAGCATTTGTTTTATGGAAGTGGCCATCTAGCCCCCGACGCTAAACAAAACACCAGGGACCTGTTTTACTAGTTGCGTGACATGTCTAGATGGCATCTAGATGGTGTGTCCAGTTTCATAGGAATTAGACATTAGACTTCGTTTTGTCTGTTATTGTTTGCACTGTTGGTGCCACTTTTCATCCAACCCTTTTGTCACGAAACTAGTGAAACAGGTCCATGACGCGTAGATTTGTCTAATTCTTATGTTTGGGGTCTGTCTTTTCCTACGGGCAGCTACTTGTGTTGTCATGAAACTAGACAACCCCAATGTCTGTATGGTGTCACAGACATGTCACGAAACTAGTGAAACAGGTCCATGACCCTTAGATTTGTCTAATTTTTATGTTTGGGGTCTGTCTTTTCCTAAGGGCTGCTACTTGTGTTGTCATGAAACTAGACAACCCCAATGTTTGTATGGTGTCACAGAAATGTCACAAAACTAGTGAAAAAGGTCCCTGTTGGCGGTTCTAGTTATCAATAGATATTATTGCAAATATTTTTTAGGGTTTGCCACAAAAAGGTTCTAGCTTCGTCTCACGATTATCTATAGATTTTGACAGCAGAAAATAGTGGTTGTCATCTTACAATTTTCTGGTGGATGATAGTGGAACTAGTAATCACTATGTGCCCTCTATATAAGTGTTCTCTTAATGCCTGTAGGGTGTCTAGTCTACCTACATACACCTTCCTCCAGAAAATTACCGCCAGGACCTAAACTCAAAGCGAGGCTGGCGACGACCTCAGGGACGCCCAGTAGTCACGTGGTACGCGCGTCATCACGTGACTGCTGCAGCAGACGACAACGAGCGGCGTCCCAAATTGGGTTTCCCGCGCGAATTCCCGGCGCCTGCTTATCTCCTTGTAATTATGAGAAGTCAAAGAACTCAATTTAGGGCTCCGGCGTTCGCCTTTCATCCGGGTTCTTGTCAATACCTTAGTACATTATTCCTCAGGGACGCAAGGCCTCCATTTCTCCTCCCTCCCTCCCTCCCTCCCTCCTCCCCCCATCCATCGTATTCATCGTATGTTTATTCACGGTGGGTGTCGCAAGGGGCCCCGCAGAAAGCGGAAGTGGTGCGGGCCGCTTACGGCACCACAAAAAAAAACCTGCGGCATTTCGCTGATCCCCGGCGAGAGTGGGAAAACATGGCGGAGGGTGTTCACGGGCCGTGAGCTGTGAGGTGTTTTCACACCTCCTTTTGACAGCTGTCAGCTAGGTATTGGAATCCTCCAGTTGGATGCATTCCGTTTGGAGGGTAGTACACTGTAGGTTTTACAATAGGTTCCGTGTTTTTCTTCCACCGCAAGTATATATGGACGTGGAATTGTGATAAAGACGTGTTTCGTGACTTTCCGCCATTTTAATCTCCTCTTTTTTATGATTCAGAGAAAAGAAAGATCGTGTTTCTAAAAGTGCAGCAAATTAACCGAAGTTAATTACCGGGAAAAGTGTGATCACTTGAACAGAATGGTTCGAACCTTTAAGAAATCGGACAGAGAACGTTAAGGCCTGGCGTCCACCTACTACGATGTAAATTTAGCCCTACCGATATGGCACCGATACAAATAGCAAATATCGGAGATATATCGGGAAGGTGCAAATTCGTAGACATATGTCTAGATATGCCAATCCACCATGCATTGTATGGGTTTTTTATCAGTGTCTAATTGTAGAAACAGGGTCAACTGCCCTGATTTAAGGTGACCTTCCAACGCGATTTTGATTTTATATCGGGAGGTGCATCATAGACCATATCGGAGCCATATCGTAGTAGGTGGATGCTGGGCCTAAATCTGGAGACACACAAAGCGAGTAACGCTGCGATTTCCGGTATCGCCGACATTAAATGGCGTACATGAGAGCTATTATTTCATATTTCACCTGATCATTGCTTCAAAGATGCAATTATTGGTTGGAGATATTACGAAGAAATAATATCGCACTTACATGCAAATTCCTGTTGGCGATTCAGGTGATCTCTGTCGTTACTTCCTTGGTGTGTCCCAAACATCAGTAAAATGTTTAGAAATGTACCCATTCGAAGTCTTTGGCTTGGAATCGGTTATTTTCCCAGATTTCTATATTGAAGAAATATAATTTTGGAACTCATTTTATTACGTTTTCAACTGTTTTAAGTCCCGATATATTATAGAGGCATATAATGTGGTGTTTCCACCTACCCATTATGACCACCGATTATGGAATTTAGCACCACCAACTGATCATGTGATTGCAAGAATCGTCAGGTGGTAACAAGAGTGGTCAACGACTTTTTTCTTCAACATTATTCTTTCTCCATGTTGAATTAATCAGGGGCTGAATGAGTGCCAAAAATCGGTCGGCGACTACCATAATTCTCAAAGAAAAACAGCATTTATTAGAGTGTGCTTGTACGCATATTATATGTAGGGATCAAGGTAGTCAAACAGTGTTGTTTTCACTTCACACTAGGTGGGGCGAGTGCCGATCCCTGCTGTGCGGTAAGGCCGGCGGACCCATGTATGCAAATACTACGGGGTCGCCTGCATTACGTAACTCAGTCAGCAGGTCGACAGGTCTTCTGGCGGTGCCTCTCAGTTGAGTGAACACCTGGAGCCTCAGAAGTTGGTAAGGTTTCTTTGGGACCTTTCAATGTGGAAGAGACCTGAATCTCTTCCTGCGCTAGTTGATGCCCCGTAGCATCAGCGCACTGTAAGCTTGAAGGTACAATAAACTGCTTGTTTCTAAATAGTCCAGGGTCTGGTCTTGTGTCCGTAGTTAAGCGGTAGGCTGTAAATCCCGCATCTTCCTACCTTTCTGGGATTCAATCCGAACCCCCCATGCTGAGGCATTAGCACGGGGTAGCGACTACAGTCTCAGCCACTGGTTGACTGCCGCTTCACGGAGAGTGGTCACACACTTTCAGCGACCAGTGGTACGCTACATACATCACCTAGAGGTTAGAGTGCTCACATAGACTTCCAGCGTACTGCATGAAAACTATGCATTCACTATCTGCATTTTATTCACTGTGATAGTGGGAAAGGAGCAGGGTGCCACTGTCCCAGAGTCTTAGTGGCATGCCCAGCTGACCATGACCAATCACTTAAGACAAAAATACCTCATTGACCCATTGGTGCTTGATATGTTTGGATCCTATAGAATAGATTCAGGCAAAAGTTGGCTTAGGCAAGTGGGTCAAAGAAAATTATCCATACACTGAATGTAAACCAAACCTTATAATTGTTATTCATTTATAATTGCACGCTCATTCATCAACGATGTACATACTATTTGCTCCTAATTCTAACCTGCACCGATTACTGGCGCCGATTATCGCCAGCACCGGCCGACTTTTGTGTACGTTGCATATAATCGGTTGTTTTTTCGTCGGTCGGCAGGTTGCATAAACACCACATTAGAAACAATTTCCACCTACCTGCCAGAGACACCAGCAATCAAGACATCATCTCGAAGTGATATCACGTTGTCATGGCGTCTGGTGCCCCGCACATATCGGCCCCCCTGGAGTCACACGGTTACCATAGCAACCAGGTGTGAGTCACGCAGATTCATTACAGAGGCTGGGTTTGCCCACTTCCTCACACTACACAATTCTCGGTGGGTTATGGGCCCTAAACCTGCTCATACCTTTTTTTTGGCGTGCCAACTGGCAATTAAACACTGATTGATGGCGATTAATTAAGGACTGCATCGCTCGGGGGGGTCTCCGTAGTATGAGAGGGTGGGGCCTGTCCTGGCTGGCCAGTAGTTGTAATGATGAAAGGTGTGCCCGTTAGGGCGACTGGAGGGGTGGTTATCTGGTCAATGGTGACGAATATATATTTTTTTAGATACTTTATTTATCCTGGAACACGATCGGTTGTTTACCGGTTTGACATCGTGTCCAGCCATAAGTCATTCACATGTAGTTTCACCTGGTTTTGTAGTGTCCTTATACATGGACTTTGCACAGTGCAATCTTTAGTAGCAGAAGAAAAATAAAGGGTAAAAAGTAATTGTAATTACATACATGATCCACATATTCAAATAAAAGTATAATACACTACATCACTGCACACCCCGTTGTTCTTTCTTGCCTTATATAGCAATAAGTCCAGTTCATAGTTCGTTTTAATCGGTGCAGAAGATCATTCTTCCCGATGAACTAACGAATGGTGTTACTCCCTTGTGTCCGATTCTTACAAGACATGTATTCGTATCACATGGGTACAAGGTAGCTGGCTGGTGCCCCTCTTTTCCAGTGCATATAAGCCGTCCTCGAATATTCAGGTTTCGTATTGGGTTCAGAATCAGGAAAGATTGACACTCAAGTGGGATTCACACGGGTGTTTGTACAAGGTGTTTTGTCTGAGACAAATCCTGTTGATATTCTGTACTCGAACACAATCCTCTCAATTGTATGGCCCCATTTCCCTGAGACAAGATATTTTCCCTGCAATTGTTGGCGACAATTATACCCAACTAGGTACATAATCTCATGAGATTTTGATCTTAAACGCGTTGAAAATTTACAGGGACATTTTGGTGAGACAAATGGACCCACTGCTTAGTTGCCGACTGAATTCCTATCTCAGCCAATAGGAAGCCAGTAAATAGGATCACATGCTTTGCTCACCCTCACCTAAAGGGTACTTGAGTCCAAAGGTGAGTGTTCACTGGAACTATGTATGGGACTGTGTTGTATCAGAAAAGAATTGTCTGAAATGAGGGGAAAGGTGCGAAGTACACCTGTATCAGTTACATTAGTCTCTACATGTGAATCCCGCTTTAGACTAGAGGAAAGGTGTGAAGTACACCCGTCTCAGGTACACTAGTCTCTATATGTGGATCCTGCCTTAGACTTGGGGAGAGGTGTGAAGTACACCCGTCTCAGGTACACTAGTCTCTACCATTGAATCCCGCTTTAGACGAGGGGAAAGGTTGAAGTACACCCGTCTCAGGTACACTAGTCTCTATATGTGGATCCTGCTTTAGACTTGGGGAGAGGTGTGAAGTCCAGAAACAAATCCTGCTTAGATTCTGTACTCTTTTCCCCTAAATTATAGGGCTCCATTTCCCTGCTCAAGACATATTTTCCCCCTGCAATTCTTGCTGACATCTATGCTTAAAAGGAACTGAATCTCATCAAAATTGAACCATCTGAGGTACATGAATCCCATCATGTGGATTCCACTTAAATGTCCCTCACATTGCAAGGGGAAAATACTGGTCTCAGGGAAATGGAACCCTACAATTTAGACTGAGAGAAGAGACAAATACCCTGTGAGAACATGAATCCCATCGTGTGAACCCAGCTTAAGGTTTATGTTTAGACAGTACCCATATTGTTCAACCAAAGCTTGAGAGCTAGTACTGTCCTTGTGACAGTCTATAGATGAGATTCTGAACCCTCTGAGGTACATGGATACCACCGTGTGAATTCCACTTAATAAGGAACAGAATCTCATGAGATTTCGATCCCTGTGATGTACATGAATCCAACCGTGTGAATTCCACTTAATAAGAAACAGAATCTCATAAGATTTTGAGCCCTGTGATGTACATGAATCCCACAGTGTGAATTCCACTTAATAAGAAACAGAGTCTCATGATATTTTTTACCCTGTGAGGTACATGAATCCCATCATGTGAATCCCACTTAACAAGGAACAGAATCTCATCAGATTTTGAACCCTGTGAGGTACATGGATCCCACCGTGTGAATTCCACATAAAAAGGAACAGAATCTCATGAGATTTTTGAGCCCTGTGAAATACATGAATCCCACCGTGTGAATCCCACTTAAAAAGGAACAGAATCTCATGCAATCTTTAACCCTGTGAGGTACATGAATCCCATCATGTGAATCCCACTTAACAAGGAACAGAATCTCATAAGATTTTGAACCCTGTGAGGTTCATGAATCCCACCGTGTGAATTCCACATAAAAAGGAACATAATCTCATGAGATTTTAACCCTGTGAGGTTCATGAATCCCATCATGTGTATCCCACTTAACAAGGAACAGAATCTCTTGATTTTATAACTCTGTGAGGTACATGAATCCAACCGTGTGAATTCCACTTAACAAGGAACAGAATCTCATGATCTTATAACTCTGTGAGGTACATGAATCCAACCGTGTGAATTCCACTTAACAAGGAACAGAATCTGATGATATTTTTAACCCTGTGAGGTACATGAATCCCATCATGTGTATCCCAGTTAACAAGGAACAGAATCTCATGATATTTTTAACCCTGTGAGGTACGTAAACCACACCGTGTGAATTCCACTCCGAGTTTCTCTATCGATAATCACCATGCCCTTTTTATTCTGATACTTATGATGCCCATTAGGAATATTTTGCAACATGCGACTGGTGCAGTCCATACTTGTCACAGCTGCACCTAATGCATCTCTCTCCGATGGGAAGCTCGGGGCTGTATGACCAGGAAGGATGCTCGAGTAATATGAGTACTGCGAATATCTGGCAGAGTGTTGTCTGCTCTGGTCTGGTGGCTTTTAAGGCTGAACACCTTGTGCTGCGAGGCAGTACCCAGAGATTCTACCCACTCATGGATAGCTTTATATATATATATATATATATATATATATATATATATATATATATATATATATATTTATATATATATTATATATTAAAAACGTTTGTGGACGCGGCTAACAGCTTTGCGCCTTAAAATTTTTTTTTACGGGGCACAACACTCACAGACCCCCTCAGGCCGTGGAGTATCCGTGTCCCCCAAAGAGATTTTTACACAACATATATTGAAAACGTGCCACTCTCAGTAAATAGTGAGAGCAAGTGACCGTTGAGTGTTGGAACTATGACGTAACCAACTGGTTACCACGCGCGGTAGCTAAACCTGTGACGTATCAGTTACCAAGGAGTAGATGATCCAGGGGAACCATCTAGGAAACGGGTAACAACTCGTTGATTGGCCCTACAATTTATATAAATATAACAAGCTATATTCTAAAATATATATATATATATATATATATATATATATATATATATATATATATATATATATATATCACAGTAAAGCCGGGCCCCCACCTACGCTGATGGTCTCCGACATACTTCCCGATGGCTACGATTTGAAATGCCTAAAGGGGGGCGTCCACCGACCACGACAAGGCTACGACAATGGCTTTCCGACAAGGTCCACTACAGCTCTACAATTGGAAGCCTTGTCGAAGCCTTGTCGTGTTTGATGGACCCCAGTTCCCGACAAGAGGCTATGACAAGGCCATGACAGGCTGCAACATGAAGCTTGTCGGGGGCCTGTCGGGGGCCTTCCGACAAGGCTATGACAATATAGAACATGTTCGATTTTTGCTATGACTGGACCTTTGTCATGGAGTGTTGTGGTTTCCTCAATATCACTGTTGTAGTGTGTCGGAACCATGGGCGCCTTTTTTACGGCAACCAGCAATGTCTACGACACGCCCCGATACTGCTGTCCCGACACTGCTCTTCTAACGACAAGGCTGCGACAAGGCTGCGATTGAAACTTTCATGTCGGCACTTGTCATAGCCTTGTCTAGTTGGTGGACGCCCCCCTCTAATCGGGAGGTCTCCAATAATTCAAATTGTTGACAATCGTAGACCGTAGGAAACATTAACTATGGTCACGATTCAACCTGTGTATTAATTTAGATCTCAGGCTGGGTTTTAATATTGAAATATATAATAATTCTTGAAATATTCAATGAATCTCGATAATCTTTTCAAGGTATTTACGGCATATTATGATGCTATTGTTCAGATTCTAAATGCGGGCGTCCACCAACCATGACGAGGCGACAAGAGCCGACAAGGAAGTTCCTCTCCGCGCCTTGTCACAGCCTTGTCGTAAGAAGGGGTGCTTGGCGACAACGTTGTCGGGGCGTGTCGTAGACGTTGCTGGGCCCCTTAAAAAGACGTCCATGGTCCCGACACACTACGACAGTGACATTGAGGAAACCCCACATTCCACGACAAGGGACCAGTCATGGGAAAAATCGAAGATGTTCGATTCTTTCGTAACCTTGTCAGAAGTCTATAACATGTCCAACGATACCCTACGATTGTCACTACTATAGGACACCTCAATCGCCCTGCGGGTGGTTGAGCGTTGATCGTTGGACAATCCTTTATGATCATACGTCTATAGGACACTAAAGAGTCATTATGAACGATTGGCATGACTGAAAAACAGGGCCCTGTATGACATGCCTAACTTTGTTGTTGGTTGCGACACTTTGGCCGACAAATTCTCCTATGATACCCTACGATTGTCACTACTATAGGACACCTCAATCGCCCTGCGGGTCGTTGAGCGATGATCGTTGGACGATCCTCTATGATCATACGTCTATAGGACACTAAATGGTCATTATGAACGATTGGCATGACTGAAAAACAAGGCCCTGTATGATATGCCCAACCTTGTTTTTGGTTGCGACGATCTGGCCGACAAATTCTCCTAGTATACCCTACGATTATAATTACTATAGCACACCTCAAACCGCCCTAAATGTCGCACCAAACAATCGTTGGCCGATCCTCTGCGATCATCGGTCTATAGGACACTGACGCCTCTTAACGGTCGCTATTAACGATTGTCGGTACTGAAAAACATTGCCACCAAGGTTTATCCTGGCTGATGGCAGGAGGTGGAGATGTATTTGAGGAGAATACAACTAATTGTTTATAGATACCATATGAAATGGATGCTTTCGCTTTTGGACACACACCTGTACATCGTTAAATCCGTTGTGGGTTTGTCCATTGAAGTTTACTGAGTCCCACATACATTTTCAATAGGGACTTTATATAACATAGATAAAAGCATGATTTCTACTTAATCGTAAAAAAAACCATTTATTTCAAGTTATGCTATCAGTATGGGGCATATTCATTTCAAACTTGCTGATGATGTTGTCTAGTTAGCGAGTTTCCATGATGCGTGCAGACAGCTGCCATGACGACCAATATTTGACATATCTCAACCATGA
This sequence comes from Alentia gelatinosa, assembly GCA_950022655.1. NCBI lineage: Eukaryota > Metazoa > Annelida > Polychaeta > Phyllodocida > Polynoidae > Alentia > Alentia gelatinosa. Next base: position 6,641,064 of record OX465588.1, on the reverse strand, counting down.
GTATAGCCCGCCTAGTAATATATTTTGTAGAACAGAAATTCCTCTATTATCATATACTCTATGAGAAGAATCATGCTGAATTTTATATTTATAATACTGACTCAACTTCTTGCAAACTGACTGAAACCATATTACAGCTAGTTAATGTTATTTTCACACAGGGGTTTGTCTCTTGCAAATCCTAATTGTATCCATGTTTATCAATTGCCTAATAGTTACTTCGATGTTTAGGATTGTTTAGCTATATCTATTGACCTGTTCATGCTTTGTACGCTTACGAGTTAGGCCCAGTCACAAAAGTGGAATGACAGAACACTGGAGCAGATGGAAGATAGGCTCGATATCAAGCCTAAAGCCCAATGTACACCTACCGATTCAGGATTGAACGATTAGTTCCCAAAACGTATAGGTGTCGGTGAACTTGTCCCAGGCATATTAAGTAATACCTTTGTCTGTGTCAGCCACCCAATCAAGCGCCATTTACCAAGGTTCCGTTGTTGGCGACTTGATTTATCAACATGTTGATAAACTTTTGGCGACTGATTTAGGAACAAAGAAACGACATCTTGTCTGCAACAAAATAACATCTGAAATGGGTGGTTCACTAATCGTTGCCTGACCCTTGCCTAGCTGTCCTACATCTACTGACTACAGCCGACTCCGTTAAGATGCCTCTCCTGAGACAAATTACCGTCCCTTTGTCGCCTACATCAATGTTCCGAAATTGGTAGATGTGTATTGGGCTTAATGCTGCGCAAAAACCACCAGTTTATATATGTAGACACCCGACGTATATAAGTATGATTTTGTGTACACAAGGTAGTCCTATTTTCCATTGTGAATACACCTCATCTATAGACGTGTAAAATGTATAAGACCCACGTATACATGTCCCCCACACAACATTTCTCTTCATATGCACTTTGCAGTAAATACAGCCATTACGCTGACGTAAAGAAGAGGAAACGTGTCAATATACAGCCAATACATGCACTTAAGCGTATGTATGAATATACCGGTGGTTTTCGTGCAGTGTAACCTCCAGTTTAAATAAAAACCTTTAAAAAAAATAAAAAAACCTGCATCATCTGGTAACAACTAAGATATATATATATCTCTGCGATTGGCCAATCGAAGCGGCACTTTTCCCTATTATTTCCATAGGCCCTCACGGAAACCACTTCTTTTTACGGGAGCTAAGGAGGTGCTGAGTGGGCACCGTCAGCTTCCATTAGCCACATCCTGAAACGGAGTGGTCCCCGTCGGTTATAATTAGTCTCAGAACACTCCCGCCAGACGGTTTGCCAGGAATAAACAGACACAATTCAATTTCCGAAGGATTCCCAGGTTTTCCCAAACCTGACACCACAGTATTGTTCCAAGCCAGTGTGCTGCAGCTTTGGTTTCCGCGTTTTCTATTCCCCAACCTTCATCAGATGTAGACCATCAATCCTTAGGCTTTCTCCAAACTCTGGATTTTAATTGATTTTGGTTAATTATCAATTTTAATTTATCCATTAGCACCTGTCGCTCGTCTTTGGTATCATCTGGTAAAAGATTGCACTCAAATACTTAAGGTGACATAATTACCTTGTTATCATTTAATGTGCCAATCAGAAACGATTTGTTTGGGAGTTCTCAAATTGCGGTCTCACTAATTAAAGCTTTGGCTGGGGGAGTGCACCTATGAGGGTTTTTTTTGTTATTCAAAAGTAAGATAGTCCTACAGGCTACGATCACTGACGGTATACACAGTTGCTGAATACCATATAAGTTGTACAGTAGAACCCCGCCTAACGGACACCCCGCGTAAGCGGCCACTTTTGCTCGGAACGGAAATTTTTCCCTCTATTAGATGTTTTATTTAACCATGTAATCGGCCACCTCACGCAGGTGGGCACCGCGCGTAAGCGGACAGTTATTTCGTTACGAAAAGGCCTAAAACCCCGTATAAGCGGACACCTCTGATGGACACCCTACCAAAAATAGAATAATCAGTGTTTTTTCATGAGTGTGTGAGTATATTTATAAAAAATACATTTATAATCCCATAACTTATCAAAATAAGATAGTGGAAAATCGATTTCAGATTTAGCATCCCCTCTGCCTGGCCTACATATCAGTATATGACACTTAAATATTGCCCCTGAAGAAATTTGAAAACCCCGCGTAAGCGGAGATCCCACGTAAGCGGACACTTTTGCCCGGAACGGAGGGTGACCGCTTACGCGGGGTTTCACTGTATATGGAACCCTTGATTAAAAAAAACCAGAATGTTAGTGTTCAGGGAAATATTACAGGATTAACATTAGACTGCACTTTTCTATAGAGGAAACCTATGAAAGTTGCGGATCAGAGTTCGTATCCCATCGAGTTTGGATAGCGTGGTAATTCACAAGGTGAAGCCACGTGAATTACGCAGCGATTCAAATGAGATAACGTTTCTACGATTGAAGTGTATTGACGAGGCTTAGCAAGAGTTAGGCGCAGAACTAGTGAAAATCAAAGTGTATTGACGAGGCTTCAGAAGAATGTTTCTACGATTGACTTTACAATAGCCCACGATTGGATACCAAAAGGCTAAAGGGGGGCGTCCACCAACCACGACAAGGCTACGACAATGGCTTTCCGACAAGGTCCACGACAGGCCTACAATTGGAAAGCGTGTCGTAGCCTTGTCGTGGTTGGTGGACCCTAGTTCCCGACAAGAGCCTACGACAAGGCTACGACAGGTTGTGCCTCGAAGCATGTCAGGGGCCTGTCGGGGGACAATATCTAACATGCTAGATTTTTGCTATGACTAGACCTTTGTCGTGGAGTGTTGTGGTTTCCTCAATATCACTGTCGTAGTGTGTCGGTACCATGGACGCCTTCTTTACGGCAATCACCGACCTCTATGACACGCACCGACAGCGCTGTCCCAACACTGCTCTTCTCACGACAAGGCTGCGACAAGACGCCGATAGAAACTTTCTTGTCGGAGCTTGTCGTAGCATTGTTGTGGTTGGTTGACACCAACCTTTAGGTTGGAAATGCCAATTGTCCAGATACGATCCAACATGGGACAGGGGGCATTTTTCCTCTGAACTCAGAATTCGAAGGTACATTACGTGACGTGATATATTATCCTTATCATTTTTTTATTTCTATCATCTATCAATCAAAAATATGATGTTACACCTACAAATTTCCGGTTTATTGTTAAAATATTTCCTTTTCAACAGCCCCCAGGGACCTTATTCATGAATATCCAGAATATGATGCCCTAAGGCATCATGCATTATCCGCCATTTGCCCTTAAAAGTATATCGGACAATTTGTCTATTCAGGTTTTTAAAATCATAGGTCACCATCCTTGTTTTTGAAAGAATTCAAGAAGACCGCATTTTTCAGTACATTTCTTATATAAATCTAGCCTATGTTAATTGACCTATTTTACCTATTAAGATTGGATAAAGTGTACAGAACATAAGACAATTGACAATATCTAGAAATCACCAGGTGGCGCCACCGAGAATTGTAGGATAAGCCTTCAAAGGCCCGTTTCTATTGGCCGATTTCCCGTCACCGATCTACAGTCAGGTACCACCAACAGACTTTTGGCACTGGTGACCTAAAATCGGTCAATGGAAACGACCCAACTCGTGAAATGACCCACGACTTTTTCTGCTTAGATTATGCAATATGGCACCACCCACCACTGAGTGAATGTATAGTCACTAGGTGAATTCTACTACCCTTACCGATTTTTTTCACTGACGCAAAGTCAGTGACACCACCGACAGATACTTTGGGTAACTCAAAAAAATATACACCCTGTTTGTCGGACAATGAAAACAGGCCTTTAAGGGCCTGGCGTCCACCTACTACGATATGGCTCCGATATGGTCTACGATGCACCTTTCGATAAAAAAATAAAAATCGCGTCGGAAGGTCACCTAAAATCGGGGCAGTTGACCACGTCTCTACGATTAGACACCGATTAAAACCCATACAATGCATGGTGGATTGGCTCATCTAGACATATGTCTACGATTGTGCACCTTCCCGATATGTATCCCATATTTGCTATCGATGCCATATCGGTAGGTCTAAATTTCTATCGTAATAAGTAGACGCCAGGCCTTAAGGTGCATCTTGGAATAATATGCATCTTCTATATGTATAAACGCTCCTACTTAATCTAGTACTCACTGGTTATCCAAGTATAAGGAAGAACGTCCAAATATATTTGCACTGGATAGGGAAAAAATGCTTCACCAATCAAACAACATACCTCACACATCACATCTCACACCTCACCCCTCACCCCTCACACCTCACACCTCACACCTCGCACCTCACACCTCACCCATCCACACTCACACCTCACACCTCACCCCTCACCCCTCACCCATCCACACTCACACAACACACTCCCGCCCACACCTCACACCTCACACCTCACACCTCACACCTCACACCTCACACCTCACACCTCACACCTCACACCTCACACCTCACACCTCACATCTCACACCTCACATCTCACACCTCACACCTCACACCTCACACCTCAGCCTCACACCTCACACCTCACACCTCACACCACACCCCTGACACCCACCCCTCAACCATCTACACTCACCCCACACACTCCTGCCCACACCTCATCTCCTCCATTGCCTGCACCGCGTGAAGCCAACAATGGGTCCAGATTGTGCACACCCTTGGTTCCCTTGTCCCCAGTCCCCGAATCCTCTTCAGGCGCGAATTGGCATTTTCGGGCTCTTATTATGACCAACAGTTGGTCTATCACTGCAGGCCCGGTGACAAGGGACGGGGCTGGCTGATGTAGCCCGTCAAATAACCGTATTAAACGGGCTCAGGGGAGGCACGAGGAAGCACGCTCATCTAACCTGGGGGCCGTGGAATAAAATTGTGTCGTCCGTGAGGCTGGACGATACGACATATCGAACGATGAACGACATTCTAGACGACCGCTTTCATTTTGGGTAACATAAAATTAGTCGTTGGTATCAGAAGTATCGTTCAGTACACTTTCTATATAAACGCTGATACTCATCAAGCGATGCAGTGGTATTTCTGGGAAAAGCAGACCGAGTGGTGCAGTACCTCATCTAACCTGGGACGTGAACTGGGAACCTGGGACCTGTTTCACTAGTTTCGTGACATTTGTGTGACACCATACAGACATTGGGGTTGTCTAGTTTTGTGAAAACACAAGTAGCTGCCCTTAGGTAAAGACAGACCCCAAACATAGGAATTAGACAAATCTACACGTTATGGACCTGTTTTACTAGTTTCGTGACCTGTGTGTGACACCATACAGACATATGGGTTGTCTAGTTTCGTGACAATACAAGTAGCTGCCCTTAGGAAAAGACAGACCTCAAACATAAGAATTAGACAAATCTACACGTCATGGACCTGTTTCACTAGTTTCGTGACAGAAGTGTTAGACAGACATGAAAAATGGCACCAACAGAGCAAGCAAGAACGGACAAAACAAAGTCTAATGACTAGTTCTTATGAAACCAGACAATCCGGACACGCCATCTAGACATGTCATGAAACTAGTGAAACAGGTCCCTGGGGTCTGTTACATAAATTTTGAAAGATCATGTAAAAGATCGTACAATGGTCGTAAGGTGCATATCTGGTACTGACAGTATCAGTGTCAGTGCGGATACCGGTGGCGCTGATACCCGGTCTAGAGGATCATCCCAGCTGACATGTAGATGGTACTGACAGTATCAGTGTCAGTGCGGATACCGGTGGGGCTGATACCCGGTCTAGAGGATCATCCCAGCTGACATGTAGATGGTACTGACAGTATCAGTGTCAGTGCGGATACCGGTGGCGCTGATACCCGGTCTAGAGGATCAGCCCAGCTGACATGTAGATAGTACTGACAGTATCAGTGTCAGTGCGGACACCGGTGGCGCGGATACCCGGTCTAGAGGATTAGCCCAGCTGACATGTAGATGGTACTGACAGTCTCAGTGTCAGTGCGGATACCGGTGGCGCTGATACCAGGTCTAGAGGATTATCCCAGCTGACATGTAGATGGTACTGACAGTATCAGTGTCAGTGCGGATACCGGTGGCGCTGATACCCGGTCTAGAGGATTATCCCAGCTGACATGTAGACGGTACTGACAGTATCAGTGTCAGTGCGGATACCGGTGGCGCTGATACCCGGTCTAGAGGATTATCCCAGCTGACATGTAGATGGTACTGACAGTATCAGTGTCAGTGCGGATACCGGTGGCGCTGATACCAGGTCTAGAGGATTAGCCCAGCTGACATGTAGATGGTACTGACAGTATCAGTGTCAGTGCGGATACCGGTGATGCTGATACCAGGTCTAGAGGATTAGCCCAGCTGACATGTAGATAGTACTGACAGTATCAGTGTCAGTGCGGATACCGGTGATGCTGATACCAGGTCTAGAGGATTATCCCAGCTGACATGTAGATGGTACTGACAGTATCAGTGTCAGTGCGGATACCGGTGGCGCTAATCCAAGTCTAGAGGATTATCCCAGCTGACATGTAGATGGTACTGACAGTATCAGTGTCAGTGCGGATACCGGTGGTGCTGATACCCGGTCTAGAGGATTAGCCCAGCTGACATGTAGATGGTACTGACAGTATCAGTGTCAGTGCGGATACCGGTGGCGCTGATACCCGGTCTAGAGGATTAGCCCAGCTGACATGTAGACGGTACTGACAGTATCAGTGTCAGTGCGGATACCGGTGGCGCCAATCCAAGTCTAGAGGATTATCCCAGCTGACATGTAGACGGCACTGACAGTATCAGTGTCAGTGCGGATACCGGTGATGCTGATACCCGGTCTAGAGGATCAGCCTAGCTGACATGTAGATGGTGCTGACAGTATCAGTGTCAGTGCGGATACCGGTGGCGCTGATACCTGGGACCTGTTTCAGTAGTTTCGTGACATGCCTAGATGGCGTCTGTGACACCATACGGACAGATCACAAGATTGCAATCGATGACTCGCGGAGTTTCACTCACTTCCCATAGGAATTAAGCAATGACACTTTAACATGAGTAGGAGATACATATAACTTATAATCGTTCCAAATATGGAGAAGATTGAGCACTCCGATTCTCTGATATTTGCTAGTCCTTTTCTGCTGTTGCTTGCACTGTTGGTGCCGCTGTTGATGTCTGTCTAGGCCTAATGTCACGAGCCTACTGAAACAGGTCCCAGGTCTAGAGGATTAGCCCAGCTGACATGTAGACGGTACTGACAGTATCAGTGTCAGTGCGGATACCGGTGGTGCCGCTACCCGGTCTAGAGGATTATCCCAGCTGACATGTAGATGGTACTGACAGTATCAGTGTCAGTGCAGATACCAGTGGCGCTGATACCAGGTCTAGAGGATTAGCCCAGCTGACATGTAGATGGTACTGACAGTATCAGTGTCAGTGCGGATACCGGTGGCGCTGATACCCGGTCTAGAGGATTATCCCAGCTGACATGTAGATGGTACTGACAGTATCAGTGTCAGTGCGGATACCAGTGGCGCTGATACCCGGTCTAGAGGATTATCCCAGCTGACATGTAGATGGTACTGACAGTATCAGTGTCAGTGCGGATACCGGTGGCACTGATACCCGGTCTAGAGGATTAGCCCCACTCTTACGTTATCAGGCCCAGAGGAGGGAGTCCTGATTGGATTGTGACCGACCATCGACCAGCCTCCAGTCATTAACACCTCGGTCCACGCCGCCACCACGCCTCAATCGGGGCTGATTATGGACAAAGCAAAGCTTCACCCGCAACTGGTTAGGAACCAGCCGGAGCTACACTCTCCTAGCAGAGATCCAGTGTTATACTTCCGGTGGCCGCTTATATCTCTGCCGCAATCTGGTTGTTTGTGTCAAAATCTGGCCCATACGCCAGTTTTAAGATATCATTATTTCCTGATGTCTTCGAGTATTATTTTGTGTTTATTTTACTGTGACCATCATGAGGCATGGGAGCTGGGGGAATGCACTCTCCTAGCAGAGATCCTGCGCTCTACTTCCGGCGCCCGCTTGTATCTCTGCCCCAACCTGCCTGTTGGGTCAAAATCTGGCCCATATGCCAGTTTTAAGATATCATTATTTCTGATGTCTTCGAGTATTATTTTGTGTTTATCTTACTGTGACCATCATGAGGCATGAGAGGCGGGGGGAATGCACTCTTCTAGCAGAGATCCTGCGCTCTACTTCCGGCGCCCGCTTGTATCTCTGCCCCAACCTGCCTGTTGGGTCAAAATCTGGCCCATATGCCAGTTTTCAAAATACCGTAAATTCTTGGAGCTTTGGGGATTGATTTGTGCTTTACTTGTAAATAGAGATGCACATATTTATATGGTAAATTTCATTTCTTTATTTGTAAATATGTCAAATCAGATATAATCATAGTGATAACTTTCTTTATTGGAAAGCATCTCATGTGTTGCACGTTTTTGTTTGTCAACATGATACGTGTGTTCACTGAAAAGGGGCAGACTAATCAAATGTACATTCACATTATAAAGCGGTTTAAAGCTGAAAAAAACGACTGGACTGTCTGTCAAGGTCATTTAGCAATTCCTATGTTTCCCAACTCATAATATATATATATCTTTTTTTAATTGGGTCAGTTCGCAGTACATGTGACGCGGTGTACCACTTTCCCGTTAACCTATCCGTTTATATAATCTACATAATTTTACTACATGTAGGTAGCAATTTTGACAGTTATATCAGCAATAGCAATAACAATAAACCAAAACCGAATATAATAGATAGAAAATACAGAGCCTGCTCAGGCCATAATGATTATACAATACAATATGCAATAAACACTAACAGTATAAACCATACCCAGAACACCAATGACATAACGATGAGATGTTAGATGAATAAAAAATTATACTATTATTCACTGAGGACAGGTATTCAAAAATGACAGGCTCATTACATTCAATCAGTCAGTCCTGCAGTTTAGAGGTTAACTTATGTCAGATGCCTTGTTTTGAATCCGAAATATTGGCTGGTTCCCCCTGTCTTTCGTAGATACCCGGGGAATTAGGAGCAAGAGCCTGGAATTCATTGGGAGCAGAAATCCACAACACCCACGATAAAGAAGCATTAAAAAGAACGTTTAACGCGTGAAATGAGATGATAGACAACACAAATCTTGGACTGCTATCCAGATGTGAGCACTTAAAATGCAAATTAAGACTGTGAACTGAAATGGACATGTACCAAATACCCATCTCATTAAAATATACCTTTATAATCTATCTTTCTTTTCTACTCTTTCTATTTCAATTGTGAATCTGATACATTTGTGTGGTAACAAAAATAAAAGTTTGTATTTAATTTTGGAGGTGCCTGAAAAACTTGACATTTGTTGAGAGGCACTGATAATTTAAAAAAATGAAATTAAAAAAACACAGCTTTGGGTTGAGGCAGAGATGAGTAAGCGCTAGCGCTGCGAAAGATCTGCTGGGAGAGTGCCTCAGCAATGGCGGTCAGCCCCTGCCAGATGGCGACAAGCGGGGGTTGTAAGTGAATTAGTCAGATTTATTCCTGTACTGGTGAAGGTTTAGCTTTAGTATCTAATGTTTTCTGACACAATGTCCGCAGAGATTTAATTTTTTTTAGACCATGACGACATTGTCTCATATTCCAAGGCTCAATTTCGCGTATATATCTCACTGTCTATGTCCGCATTTCATTATGATATTTAAAGACAGCAAATGATGGTTTTGTGGACAGGCCGCCGTAAACCACGATAGGGTTGACAAGTAGTAATACACGAGCGCTACCTCAAGTGATTCGCAGAGCCGCCTGTCCACAAAACCATTGTTTGTTGAATCTTATATCCATCTTCTCCAATGAATTAAACCCAGGAATTGCCATGTTAAATGGTATATCACTAGGGTCTATTTTCGCTCTACAGCACAAAGGGACTATTTTCCCCGTATACCATAGCTTTGAGACCGTATACCACGGTTTTGATTCCGTATACCACAGTTATGGTGTCTGACAGGTTTTATCCAATGGGATGTGGTTTACGCATACATTTTCAATGGGGTATTTGTTTACCATGCATGATGATACAAAATAAATATGAAATATTTAAAAGTTTTGAAGGGTGTTAATTAGACGTAACTTAGAATACTGGCCCGTCTAATGATAAGTTGAACCAGTAGTAGATACATTGGCACTAGTATTTCGCCTTACATAGTGCTAATAGCGCCTTGGAACGGTTCTATAGTTTATTGTTGACCTGAATTTCTAAGACCAAAGCCAGCCTTAAACCTATAAGACAGCGACCCGACCGTTGTCCCCGATCACACCTTTGCCCGACGAATTCGTCGGGTCGGTCAGAATCGGGTCGCTGTACGCACTTCACAGACCCGATTTTTATCGGGTCGGGCATTACTAGCGTGGGGGTAATGCCCGACCATAATCGTGTCGCTGTACGCACTTCACCGACTGTTCCCGATTCTGTGAAGACCATTTGCACATCGATGCTACCTATCCCCTAGTCCGATTTACGAGTGCCTTATACCGGTTTGTAGGGGAGACAGAGGTGATAATGAATCTCAAAACTGTTTCCGAATATCTTAATTGGATCCAAAGTTATGAAACTTTGAATTATTTTCTATGAATCCACACCAGCGGCCTGTGGGTCACCCCGGCTCGGTTGCCCGCGGCTCTCTTTGATCTCAATCGGGTCACTGTACAAGGTCATAAATTGGAGATGTGTGATTGGCAAAGGGTATAAGACAGCGACATTGTTCCCGATTATAATCGGTGATCGGATTGGGTACAATCTGTGGAAAATGTCGCTGTCTTATGGGCTTTACTCTACTACCAAGGCCCGGCGTCCGCCTACTATGATAGAATCGTAGACCTCACAATATGGCACCGATACAAAATGTAAAAGTCGGTGCCATATCGGGAAGGTGCAAAATCGTAGACATATGTCTAGACAAGCCAATACACCATGCGTTGTATGGGGTTTTTATCGGTGTCTAATCGCAGAAACGTGGTCAACTGCCCCGATATCAGGTAACCTTCCGACACGATTTTTATTTTTTATCGGGAGGTGCATGATAGACCATATCGGTGCCATATCATAGTAGGTGGACGCCAGGCCTTAAGCCTTCTACTTAAAGCCAAATACACATCTACCGATCCAGGATTGAACGATTAGTTCCCAAATCGTATAGGACTCGGTGAACTTGTCACAGGAGAATTACATAACCCCTTGGCTCGTGTCGGTCACCCAATCAAAGGCCATTTACCAACGTTCTGTTGCCGGTGCCTGAATTTATCAACATGTTGGTTATCTTCTGGTGAACAATTTTGGAACATTGAACGACAACTTGTCAGCAATAAAAGAACATCTCAAGGAGGGGGTTTCACTAATTGTTGGCTGAACCTTGCCTAGTTGTCCTACATCTACCGACTGAGGCTGACTCCATTAGGATACCTTGTCTGAGAAAAATTACTGTTCCTTTGTCGCTGACAAAGGTACATCCAGGTTCCAAAATCGGTAGATGTCTATTGGGCTTTAGTTCATTACTTCGTGCCTGATGTGGTAATCAATGTATGAGCATTAAATCGTTCTTCAATGTTGAATGCATCAATCATCAATAATTCATATAAAAAACTTTATTTTGAAATAATCGTAATTTATATGCAGTTTTCCTATCTCAATCATTTAACCGTAAATTCTCATGAATGCCCAATCGGTAAATAAATTTCCATCGGTATATTTGATGCGTCCATTGCTTCATCTGCTATATCAACCAATCTCTGTCAGAATTTATTTTCTAATTGCCGTCCTTAACCAAACAGATTTCGAGATTCAATTTCCGTTCAGAGAAAACTCCAGCGTTGACGAAAGCCCGAGGAGTTGTCTGAGAGTCACACAAAGCACACAACAATTACTCTGCATGTGAAGTCCACTCTCTTCAGTCTGCCTAGATTGTGCTTCTGTTGAAAGGTTGTCAGATTCTCTTCAACCATAAGACTGTTCAACTCTCAAGTATTAATTACAAAGTCAGACATGGTTTCTAGCTCTGCATTTTCATAATAATCCAATCAGGGAATCTTTGAAAAGTTCACGGAAGGAAATTACTCATTTCTGTTTTTTCTCTAGTTTATTGTTTGTATATTTATTGTGTACAGCACATCTAAGGACATTTGGGCTGAGGCAAACCTACGCCAGACAAATTCATACAGAGCGCGCAATTATAAATGAATAGCAATTAAAAGGTTTGAGTTAGATCTAGCCTATGGATAGTTTTCTGTAACCAACTTGCACCCAGTCAACTTGCCATTTCTCTAACTACCTGAGTCTATGATCAAAACATATCAAGTAACAGTGGGTAAATGAGGTATTTCGGTCTTGAGTGATTGGTCATGGTCAGCTGGGCACACCTCTAAGACCCTGAGACACTGGCTCCCTGCTCTATTCTCACTATCATAGTGAACAGCATGCAGATAGTAAAGGGATAGTTTTCTGGAAGCACACTTAAAGTTCAATGTGACCACTCTAACCTCTAGATGATGTATTTAGCATGTGCAAGCACACTCTAAAGAAGTATATGAACTCATCCTATAGGCCACTGTGGATGAATGATTCATTCATGTTTAGAGTACCAGAAATCAGCTACAGCAAGATCGCGTATTACTGCTCTCGGCTTCGCCTCGTGCAGTAATACGCGATCTTGCCGGAGTGTGATAAACAATAACACAACTAACTCGAGTTTGGTTTAGAATTTATCCTACCCCGCCCATCTAAATTACTTCTACATTAACAAATGACGTCATTTGTCAAGTGTATCCCACTAGAGCGATATTTTTCATTTTTCTGAACTCCAGACTGAATACAGTGACCCAATGTTAAGCCTATGGAGTCTTTTATTAGGGGTAGGATAAACCAATTTACTGCCATGGTTCACAGTATTGTGGTATTGTGTGTAGACATCCTATTTGTTGATGCATAGTAAAATCCAAGTGATAGCGAGGATATTACATCATCACTTTACGGTGATTACGGTCATTCATAAACAAAAAAAAATATTTTTTTGAAAAGCCCCAATAATAAGCCGACCCCCGACTTTGGCAGAAATTGATAAACCGATTTTTTTACTGATCCCTATTAAAAAAATCGGTTTATAATCGAGGCTTTACGGTTGACCTGCCTGGATTTTGTCCTGTGAGTCCTAAGTAAACACCAACCACCTACTGGGTACTGCAGATAGTCGATGTAGCTGAGAGAAACATAACTCCTCACTTACTGTGCCTGGGTCGCTACTGCCCAGCCCTACTCCACACAGCCCACCCTCCTCTCAACCCTACCCTCACCTCACTCCAGACACCCCACCCTCTGTCACCCCGACCCCCACCTCCCTCCACACAGCCCAGCCTCTATCACCCCGACCCCCACATCCCTCCACACACACGCAGACCTGCACATGATGGGACTGCCTACATACATTGAAGAAGGCCAGTGTACATGTGCCATGAAAGCATTATCACACCCCTAATAACTAGGAGCAAATAGAATGTTCATCATTGATGAATGAGCGTGCAATTATAAATGAATAACAATTGAACTGTTATATTCAGTCTATGGATCCTTCTCTGTAATCCACTTGCACCCAGTCAACTTGCCATTTTTTCAACTGCCTTTGTCTAGGATTCAAATATATCAAGCACCAGTAGGTCAATCAGGTACCTTGGTGATTATATGAATATATATATATATATATACATATAATATTGATACGAGATGGATAATAATTAACAACATAGCGAATAAATAAGAACGAGGTATTTGGAGGTAATCACATAAAAACCGGGTTTATTCAGACATAGTTAAACGGTAAGACTAAAATATACGTGTTTTCCCTGCTGAGAAAACGATACAAGTATCCGTTAACTGTTAGAACGTGACGTAACCCAATTGGCTACCGCGTGTAGTGAAGACAACGTGATGTAACGGTTACCAGGGTGAAGCGCAACCGGGTAACCCCCTCGATACGATAGACACGTATCCTGAGTCTCTACAATTTATATACATATAACAAGTTATATAGTGATATAATATTGATACGAGATGGATAATAATTAACAACATAGCGAATAAATAAGAACGAGGTATTTGGAGGTAATCACATAAAAAACGGGCAAAAACCCTCCAAATACAAGAGAGAAATTATGAGCTCTCTTAAAGATTTTTAGACAAAGAGTCCCAAGATTCTTTATATCCTAAATTATGGATATATTTCATCACAGCCGATGAGGACCAATTGCCCCGGATTTTGATATCTTGGATATCCATACCCAAAGATTTTAGATAAGACGCCCCACCGTGGCGTAGGGAATGACAAGAAATATTAAACGGGTCCATACCACATGAGGAAGATAATTCCTTAATTTTAGAGTTTAAAGAATTGTAGGTAAGTGGTAACCTTAAACTCCCCTTAGACAATTGAAAAATAAAATCATTCTCTTTAGGTTTTTGGAGAGAAAAAACTCTTTTCAGCCCTGATACCACGCAAAAAGGTGAATCACCTAAAGAATTAAGATAAATACACTGTGGCTTAGTGCCGAATTGGTCCACCTTTGATGAACTAACATTAATAGTTACGTGGGTATCGAAAACCTGAATATCGCTTTTTCTTAAACAATGTTCAGAAAACGTGAAATGTGAATTTCTGAGTAGCGATCGAAAACCAAAAACAAGCGATACCCAAAAAACTAGATCATTTTCTTTAGACATATCCAGAATTGAGTAAAACCGGAGTAACTCTGAGGGGATAAGTGGATGCCTAATGATAGGCTTAGTTTTGTTACACCTTATTACCCCTTTTATGACCATCTTAAGAGCAAAATCCGATGACATATCTAAGTGGCCAAGCAATTTATTTTTAAAATTTACCGCAGAAATATAATTCTTGATAGAGACCGGAGTCAAAAATTCAGATAAATGAGATACATATAAACACAAGACCGAACTTGTTGAGGGATAACTAACAAAACAGTTAGTTTTACAAAACTTTTCATAGCAACGCCACTGTTGTTCCCTCGCTTTTATCGAATTCTTTGATAAACAGTTTTGGATAAACATCTCTTTCCTCTCTTCGAGAATCTGTACCCGAACTCCTGTTGGAGAAACAACACATACCATTATCCTCTAACACTTTTTGGCATTTATCAACATAGCCAATGTATTCTAAACGAGAGAGATAATCTGCTAGGATATTATCGTCAGATTTTATATAGGATGCCTGGATGTTTATGTTAAAAACAAAACAAAACCAAAAAATTTCTCGTAGCCACTTCATACAGGTGACATTTCTAGACCTTCCGGTATTTAACATTGCCAAAACTTGCATGTTATCCGTTATTACATGTATACTAGCATTTTTACATTGACTTCCCCACTTTTTAAGACCCTGTAAGACTGGCCATAATTCTAAAACGTTGATATTCATATCAAAAATATCAAATTCCGGTGATTTTTCAAAATGATGTACAGGGATACTACAGATTTCATTATCGCTCCAAGTACCATACAAATAATCTTTTCCAAACCAGGCCCCAAAACCTTTACTTGATGAGTCAGAGACCATAGGGCAGTCTATTAAATCTTTTTGAATGAAGCAAATACCATTAAAAATAGCACAAAATCTTAACCACCAGTTAAAATCTTCGGTAATCTCGTTATTTAGGAGAATTTCACCATTTTTAGGACAATCCGAGCTCAAATCAAATATACGTCTGCTGAAAGTACGGCCGCCACGGACCACCTGAGAACAAAATGATACTAATCCCCCTATTGACTCCAATTCTTTTTTGGAGCCTCTACCTTTTTCCATAACAAAACCTATTTTTCCTGATAATTTTTCCACCTTCTCTAGTGGTAACGAGAGTGTAAGATCTAAAGAATTTATGGTAATTCCCAAAAAGACTACAATTTGACTCGGAAAAGTAACTTTCGATCTTGATACTTCAAATCCTAGATTTTCCAGAATACCAATGAAATGATCCCTTTTTGACAAACATTCATTTTCTGTTTTACCGAAAATTAAAAAATCGTCTAGATAATTCACTACACGACCAACCCCCTGCTGTTCTGCGATATTTACAACAAAATTTGAAATACGAGTAAATATATTTGGTGCACAACGTAAACCAAAACATAAACGGTTATCAACATAGATATTTTCTTCCCATCGAATTCCTTGAAATTTTACATGTTGATAATTAACATTTACCGCTCGGTATGCAGATTTAATATCAACAACAGACATGAAAAAACCTTTTTCCAAGTGATCTACCGCATCATAGATACAATTATATCTAAAACTCTCAAAGGTATCTGACATAAAGTTATTGATACTAAGGCTTTCAGGCCTAGAGCAATCTGTGATAGGCCTTAGGCCTCCATTACTTTTTTCAACCGCCCCCAGTGAGTGGATACAGTTAGGCTTTACATCGGCGATTTGAATCTTACCCGACAACAATTCTTCAGATATAATAATATCCATTTTACTTTTGAACTTTTCATCTAAAATCGAATTGTAATTTTCGCAATCGTAATTGGCATTACAGTCGTTATTAACAATTCTGAAACCCTCTGTTAAACCTCTCCAAATAAAGTTTTTATCCTCCACTGATAAACTTGATGGTAGGTTATTAAAAACGTGAAAAGCCGCACGACATGGTTTTAACTGAGCGATAGCATTACCAATGTAATACACGCAATCGCATACGTTTTCCAAACATTTACGTCCTACATTTATATTTCCCAAAGAACTATCACAAATGTACAACGTTTCATCAACAAGATTCAAACTCGCATCATATAACGGTTTTAAATCTTTTGCGGTTAGAATGTTCTCCATGTTATCAACGAAAACATTATGATCCCAACGATTCAAATTTTCTGAAACAACGTCATTATTATTTAAACCTGAGCTATCGGCAAAACTATTTACAGCGTTATGTACAAACAATGTATCAATTAACGAGTCAACTTCAGATGACCTAAATTCTTCTATATTTAGATATCCATTCCCCAAATGGATACTTTTAGTTTCACCGACTGCGTTGTTTCATTTACCTGGGGCGCTTTTTGCGTTTTTTGAGCAACTGAAGGCACCATGCGAACCAGCATTACATACAGAGCAGAAATGGCGATATTTGCAATTTTGGTACTTACATAAACCCTCTCCTTTGTTGTAGTTGAAACAATAACCATTCACAACGTTTTTTACCGACTTTTGTTTTTGTAATCTAGCATTGAGTGAGCCGTCGTAACTCAAATGCCTGACGATATCTGCTGGGTTAATGTCTTTCAACGTTTCTATCCCATCTTTATCCACACGAGTCTTAACAGACTTATCATAATTTATTAAAGCCTCGTTCGCGAACACTTTTGTATCAGCCTTCTCGGTTAACAAAATCATGTGTTCTAATAATCCTGCGATAGGCTTATCGTTTTCCGATAGGTCTTTCATCATACGAAGGTTTATTAATGTCAATTTCTCGAAGGAGTTTACTTTATCACTTTTCTGCAAATAACGTTCGTGATCGTATTTACCTCGCTTGTTTCGACGTTTTCCTCTCGAAGTTGAACGATCTTCACGAGATGAATCACTTGAATCTTCAGAATAATCATTTTTTGAAGAACGTTTTTTCCTTGAAATCTTCTCCTTGCTACGGCCCCTATCTCCTTTCACAGACATCATCTCCACCAACGTAGTAATAGTTTTTTCCAAGCCGTCCATCCGTCCTTCCATCGTTTTTGCTGCACTTGTTACTGCATCTTTAACGTCGCCACCGCAGGCCGCATCCCCCTCAGAAACTTCGCCCACCTTACTGGTGTGGGAGAAGGAAAACGTCCGTTTTCCCTCATTTGTTTTTTCCAAGTCCACGAATTCTTCTTCAGAGGCTTCCTGCTCCCACTGGGCTTCTTTCTTCTGAGTCTTCCTTCTTCCCATATCATCGATAATCCGATAAAAGTAAGGAGACTAAAATATACGTGTTTTCCCTGCTGAGAAAACGATACAAGTATCCGTTAACTGTTAGAACGTGACGTAACCCAATTGGCTACCGCGTGTAGTGAAGACAACGTGATGTAACGGTTACCAGGGTGAAGCGCAACCGGGTAACCCCCTCGATACGATAGACACGTATCCTGAGTCTCTACAATTTATATACATATAACAAGTTATATAGTGATATATATATTTATATATATATATATATATATATATATATATATATATATATAATATATATATATATAATCATAAAACATCACGAAATTTCATATGATTGTTTATATGGCATGAGTTGTCATCGCGGAATAATATCACGAAGCAGAGCTGAGTGATATCTGTAGCAGAAGACAACGAATGCCATGTAAACAATTATATGAAATTGAGTGATGTTTAGATTTTATCCTACCCTGTCACATGTTTTTAACTTCCTATCTCACCAGTGGCATATAAATATTTTATGGCATAACCGTGGCATACAGTCACTCCATGTTCATGGAGATTTATATGAGGGGTAGGATGAATATATATATATATATATATATATATATATATATATATATATACATATATATATATATATATATATGTGTGTGTGACTGTGTCTGTGTGTGACTGTGTCTGTGTGTGTGTGTGTGTTAATATGTGATTACTCTAACCTTTGGGCAATATAGGCAACGTATGTAGGGTCTGTAAGCATGCTTTAAAGAACTCCATAGGCCTAACATCGGGTCACTTTATTTGGGCCAGCGTGCAGTAAAGCACCGACAGAATTTATTTTGGCTGGTAGGGTCGGGTAGTGTCTTGCAGCATTTGGCTGCATTTTGCTTGATCATACTAAAGGACCTGTTCCATCAGGACGATGGCATATATTGCACTGTCGACCTTACTCCTGAGTTATCGGCAACAAGCTTTCATAGATTATTGTCAGATTATGGTGAGAATAGGCATACAACAACACCCTTGGAGCATCTGGTATCATCTGTTTCCATTCTGACACCCAACCGATAGTGTCCGAAAATGTTAGAAATCTCCGCATTCACCCGATCACAACTCCCACGAGTCCCACAGTTCTGGGCCTGTAGACTGTGATATGACATGATTACAATTAGCATTCCATTGTTTCAACAAATCGGCCATGATCGGCATATATCATACGTTCCGGTGGAATCACCCTTTAAAGTGTTATTTGTGGCATGACAGTAATAAGATAATTGACCAATCAGTGTCCAGAATCTGAGTGACGTGACACTAATGCAGTCTTTGAATTGTTGACAACCTTTGGTCCTACTTGGCAATGAGGCAGCCGCAAACTTCACTTGTTATGTTCGACAACAAATGTGTCTCTTCAAACACGGTCAAATGCCGTAGGGAAAGGGTAAGGGAATGACACCGCACTAATACAGGAAGTTAATTATGAGCTGCTCAATTTCGAGTACATGAGTTTTAGGATACAAGGAGCAGAGGTCAGTAATTATGAAGGTCATAACACACTGTACGATTTTAGAACATAAATGTTCTTTCTCTGCGACAAAAGAACAATAGTAAGCTCAGGCGAGGCCTAGATATGGAATTGGTCAGTGTGGCACCCCCCTCTAGAACCTTACCAAAATTTGAAAATGCCCCCCGTGGACATGTACCTTTGTCACCAATAAATTGCAGTCAAATGTTCCGAAATCGGGACCAGTGAATCAAGGAACAAGTGCCTTCCTGTTGTCGAAGACAATGGAGTTTAAGAAATACCCTCCAATGTGCCTGCCGATATCGGCCCATAATAAGTCGCTGTGTGAGTAGATTTTCTTTTTTTTTATTCAGGCGAAAAAATAGGATACAGCGCTCACCTTTAGAGGCGTTCTTCCACGCAATTATCACAAACATATCATGACAACATTAAATTTTGGACTAGTTTTCTTATACCTAGTTGACAACAATGTAATACGTTTGTAGGTTATTTGACTCTACAATATATAAAGTCCAATGTACATTTCTTAGTGTCCATACATCTTTTGTTTCAAATATAATAATGCTGAAATATAGTATAAATAAACAAGACAAAACATGACACAGACAAATTGGACAATTCACAATCCACAGCAGATAAGGCAAATAAACACGCATGGGGGTGCATTTCATTTCTCATCAAACAAAATTAGTTGATTTCCATTACTATAATATATTGGCACGTAGCAATATGTCATCTATTATTTATTAGATAACGTAGCATACTTATAACCCACATGGGTAATCATCTGTCGAATATGTAAGAGGGATCTGCAGGACATAAATATTGCCGGTCATCTGACGCAGCCATGAATGGTCCTGCCACACACAGACTTCAGTCCCACTCACCGATTTGGCCTCCAGAGACCAACATGTTCCTTCATTGGCGGCCTCAAATCGCTCAGAAAATCGTCACTCCACGCCCCTACGAGTATCGCAGTCCGTTCTCCATGGTCTTTATCCTGTATATCGTACAGTTTGTTAGTATGAACAGGGGTGAGACAAATCAGAAAGCAACTCATTTTGGTCAAAGTCGTTTGAATGCTATGAGATATTCACTCGGCTGTCGCCTTGTTCATATCACACCGCTTTAAACTCGTGAAGAACTGCAGAGAGTGGCATTCACTATGTAGTGGGGTGGGAATCCAGCAGTGTTCGGACGTTCTATGGAAGGTGGCACGGAGAGCCGATCTTTACTATGTAGTGGTTCCGGGCAACGCCGCACACGAGAGTGGCGCAGCGGAGACTGGGATTACGTAACGCTGGGTATATATACTCAGCGTTCACAGTAGGTCGACAGGCTGTCCCTGTGCGTCTATTCTACGGAACGGACCCTTGGGCCCTCACTTGGCAGGCGGGTTCTCATAACCTTCCTGGTGGTTAGGCGAGTCTTTTAGATTAGCCTCTCCAGCATTACCCGGCACCCTGTGCTGGGGTACTGTACTTGTGGGGAAGATCTTCCAGATCTTTCCGGGAAGTAATTGTTAATAAACGTTCCTGTTTATTAAACTCGTGAGTTGTGTTGTGTGTGACTAGGTTTGTGCAAACTTGCCGAAAACCGAACCGGGTGGGGTTTCCCTACGCTCTGGTGCCAAACATTGGGATATTGCCTCACTTGTATGATGGTCGACGATCACAAACATCTTGAATCATTTACTTCTGCAGTATATTTAATTGCACGATGGCATTAGAAAAGATACATACACATAAAAACTTTATCCTAATGGAACTTATTATTGTTGTCCCACTTTCAAATATCTAAAGAACAACTTGACAAGACTGGGCTGGAAGGTTGGCACCAATGTTATGAAACTGAATATGGGACTGGCTTTAGTGCTTACAGCGAATAAACAGATATTCCAGTCACAGATCAGTTAGGAAACATGTTTCCTCTTAAATGTATTCGTCACTAACTTTACTTTTGCTGGATTACCACTAAAAACATTCATTGTTAGTCAGCAGCAGACCTGCCACGATACTATGTTTATGCGGTGCTTCGCGTAGTTTGGACTTGTTTGGCACCAAAATGCCACATGGTGGGTGGGAAATCCCGATGATGACGTCAACACTAATATGGTCTATGACACTGAACAACTCAGAGTGTCATTGGTAGAGTGACCTGCCCTCATGTGGGCTGACTGGGAACTAGAGCTGAATGATAATAGGGGTATTATATGACATTCGAAGCATGGCAGCCGTACTGTAAACATCAGGGAGGAGGTTACTAACCAAAATGGCGACTGGTCCAATTCAGTCAATTTGTTCCTCAATAATTAGGGGTAATTTAGATAATTACTTTCTTCGCATAGAAACCAATATTACATGGCCCGATAGGGATGTATAGACCAGAACTTTACAAGGTGTTGTGGGTATTATTATATACCTGTGCCAGTATGTTACACAAATACCAACCTCTGCTAGGGTATTAGTATTGAATATATACCAGCAGAGTATGGTGGCATAAAATGATGTACCACCCTTCTTTGAAAACACACTCGGATTGGCTGAAAAAAATCACACTGACCTACGTATGACATACTGACAGTGACTTGCAGCACTCTGCTAATTTATGCGTTCAATGGCTCATTAGAGTTGAAGCAAAATAAAAGTAAAAAATGTGCTTGGAGAGTATTCCACGCTCAACTTCCAATAAGATATCAACAGATATACCAGCACACTTTGAATGTTGTCACATTTCCATATGTAATTCATCAAATACTTATATTTGAAGGTATATATTGAGATACAAAATGTATTACCTTACTGGTACATACTCGTGTACCTTGTTTTTTTCAAAAAAGATTTCCACTCACTCTACTGCGTGCTTATGGAATATTTTTATTGAAAGAAATGTGGTATGCTAGTACGTACCAGTAAGGTTTATCTTATTACTCCCATACAAGTGTCACACTGTTTATTTATATCAAGAGATAAAGAAATTAGGATTAATTTTTATTCGCATTGTTAGTATGGGGTAATTGTGAAAGCCTTTGGGAAACGCAACCTTATCCAATCTCCGTAATAAACGTACTCCCCCAGCTGTAGTGCCACAACCTTCACACGATACATCAAGTGTGATGCCCCATTTACAGCTACTACCCTCAATCTTACTGCAAGAGGGGCAGGCTCTGACAACCTACAACTTGTATTCCAAACTAGAAATGGTCTCATTGAAGGCACTTAATGCAAAACACCCTGTTTCATTGCCGAATCCAATTTATTTTTCCCAGTTCGGTTTTCTAATCTCTAGGCTCTATCTATCGCTGGGACGTGGGAAACGGCATGTGTTTTATATTAATTAATCGGATAGAACCATCTTCTTTAGATCCATGGAAATAGATTTGCAAGGAATATATTGTATACTATAGGCTTTCTTCTATTTCTGATTATTATGAAGTTGGTAGAACATCTGGTGTAGATATACAATGTATGTTACGCTAATTAATTTTTTTTTAAAGAAAGAAAAACAATGTCAAAGACATACTCTACTATATCTAGGCTCTGTCTAATTGCAGTCTTTCGGGGTTGTAGAGATAACATTGAGCCTTGCTATATTTTCAAGGACAGTTAGCAAGAATCTTATTCAATCTTACAGTAAATTATATTCAATCTAACAATAAAGTTGTAACTGTGATTTCCAAACTTCTCTTGAGTTTAATCATCACTAAATGCATCATGGGATCATAGTTTAAAAACCTCTGTCAAGCGTCCTTTAGGCCCGGCGTCCACCTACTAATTTAATATGGCTCCGATGTGGTCTACAATGCACCTCCCAATAAAAAAATCAAAATCGCGTCGGAAGGCCACCTAATATCGGGGCAGTCGACCACGTTTCTGCGATTAGACACCGATAAAAACGCCATACAATGCGTGGTGGATTGGCATGTCCAGACATATGTCTACGATTTTGCACCTTCCCGATATGTCTCCGATATTTGCTTTTTGTATCGGTGACATATCGGTAGGTCTAAATTTCTATTGTAGTAGGTGGATGCCAGGCCTTATGGTGTTTTTTTTCTGTCTTAATGGCATCGATGCAAGTATACAGTTTTACCATCGGATTAAAGGATGATATCACTATCATTATGTACCTATGACTGTATGACCTACATATATACTGCCCGCTTCTACCCATGACGTATATATGTCGTATGTCGTACTGTGACATCCAGGATATGACATCACGTGACTAGCTAGAATTTCGGAATTTTTAGGTATATAATGATATGAGAATCGGCTGACTATCTAAGTACATTGAAACAATTGGTAAAAGTAGTAATGAGATACATCCCTCTGCCTTCAGCAATAATTCTTCTGATCAATAATTTTACTGTGTATTTTTTACGTATGAAGACAGTAAGCCAGTTTACGTATAATACGCCAACATATAAATTCAACTTTACTAGTCATCTTCACTTATTCTTTAAATATTAGACAAGTGCAAGTAAATCGATAATAACAGCGACATAAAAGCATTTACAGATGATTTTGATGACATAAAATTCCAGTGTCAAAGTCTTGACAAACTTTGTGTATCCCGCATTGTATTGCAACCTGGTCAGATTAAGAAAATATCCATGTGTTAAAGTTCTGATGATAACACCCCCCTCACCCCAACCAAATAATTGAGGTGAATGTTTTACTAGAAAAATAATAGGTGGAGAACAAAAGTCTTTTGCAAAACAGCTTTACCCTTTTATTAAAAAGTCTAGTCCCTTTTGTCAAAATATCAATGCACACTTCAGGAAAAGAGTAGATTTTGCTCAGGGCATCTAAATACAGACACTGCAAAAAGATATTTTTATACCCAAAATATGCTGCTACATGGGTGTGTCTCACAGTCAATGGAGGGCTTTGCTCAACCTTTTGCGAATCGCAGAATAGTGACCCAAGGTAGAAAATGTTGCTCCAGATTCTTTGCGAATCGCATCATAACCATATTGCCATCTATTTTCAATTAGAAGTCTAATGAACCTTTCCCTTATGTCACTGAAAATCTGGTGTTGTAAAAAGTAGCAATACAACGTGAAAATTACGATACCAAATGACACGATCTATATTCGATCAAAAATCTAATGAACATTTCACCTATGTCACTACAAATATGGTGTTATGAAAAGTAGCGCTACAAAGTGAAAATAACGATACCTCATGACACAATCTATATTCGATCAAAAACCTGATGAACATTTCACCTATGTCACTATAAATGTGGTGTTATAAAAAGTACCGCTACATTCTGAAAAACAAAGATACCACACGGCACGATCCGATATTACTGGAGCAACGCTTTCCGCACATTTCTAGGAGCACCGAACCCCAGGACATCTCCACCTCTCAGCATTAAGCAGCGCCCTGACTGCAGCCAGGTAATAACATTAGAACTAGTAGGCAGATTAACCCCTCTCTGGAGCCCCTACATCAAAGGCCCGCACACCTTAGCCGGCTGGTAGGAGGGGGAGGGGGAGGTGGGTATCAGATGGTCTGTTGACGCTGTCCTCTGGAATATCCCCTCCACAGGTTAACCCTCGGTCACTCCCAAGAGTCCCCCAAATTGGAGATTTATTTTCCATTTTTTTTCATCTGGGTATCCTACAGGGAGACCTTGTGTCGCCAGATGTGATCAATGATAAACTATGATGAGATATGTCTTTCTAAACTTTCCCCGATTGAATGATAGAATTTCACAATTTCTAGGTATATAATAATACGAAAATGGGCAACCGTACTTTATCCTACCCCTAATAAAAAATGATAATAGGTTTAACATTGACTCAATGTATTTGACGGACCGTTGAATAAAGTGTTATTTATGCACCGAGGTGGATAGAAAAAAAGGACCACGCTACTAACATGGATAATTACAAAGTTTTCTCTGTATATGGGTGAGATGGTGTAGGATAAATACGAAACCGAACTCGAGTCGACCTTCTCAATGTTTATACCACTCTGGTCAGGTCTGCTACTCACTACACTCAGCTAACGCCTCGTGTAGCAATACACAACATGCCCATCGTGGCATAAACATTGACAAGGCTAACTCTCGTTTGGTTTCTACTAAATAGCATGTAATAATACATGGTGAAATTATTGATCAGATACATCCCTCTGCCTTCGGTATTGGGGTATATATTTACGAATACAGTAAGCCAGTTTTCCTATTTTACAAACCCATATACCCATTTATACCGATTTCACAATCTATAGACCGTTGAATGACCAATCTAATTACGTTTGACAATGTATTTTTGATTCATCAATGCCTTATGAGGTACGGACATTGGTGTCTAAGCAGTTGCTTACTTGGTTCCCTCTCCATAATTAAAGACATTACCTTTCGGCCTGTTCTGTTCATTTCTTGTGTGCAGCACAAGAGTATCAAAAGAGTGACTATCAAGGCCATCTGGGGAAGGGAAATAATGATACACCCATACTGAAAACTTTTACCCTGCGTTTACGCTAGATTATTATAGTAGTCGATTCTGGCATTTTGGCACCTCCTGACGACTTTTAGCAGTAAAATGATAGAAATCGTCTAATGTAAACACCAAGCGTGTGGCGACTGTGGATCCTCTGGTTACATCAGATTTTATAATTATGTACCACCTGACGATTATTGGACACACTCTGACACCTGCGACTATTTCAAGCGGGCTCCGAATGCTCCGAATGCAATCATTGGCTACTGGGTCTACTCTATTCCTTATATGGCAGTTAATGCAGGGGGACAACTCAATGCAGGAGGTGGCGATTCTGTGAAAAGCGTGTCGTAGCCTTGTCGTGGTTGGTGGACCCTAGTTCCCGACAAGGGTCTATGACAAGGCCACGACAGGCTGCTTGTCGGGGGCCTATCGGGGGGATTCCGACAGGGTTACGACAATATCGAACATGTTCGATTTTTGCCAAGACTGGACCCTTGTCGTGGAGTGTTGTGGTTTCCTCGATATCACTGTCGTAGTGTGTCGGGACCATGGACGCCTTTTTAAGGGAACCAGCAACGTCTATGACACGTCCCGACACCGCTGTCGTAAAGCCCCCCTTCTCACGACATGGCTGCGACGAGGCGTCGATAGGAACTTTCTTGTCAGCTCTTTTCGTAGCCTTGTCGTGGTTGGTGGACGCCTGCCTTAAGTCGTCTACATGGGCGGCGATTCTGTGAAAACATATAGCCATCAGTGTAAACGCTCGGGTACATTCTGAGGTTGACAACTTTTGCTGTGGACATTGCCACCACCTGACGACTATTGTCTTGATGATCTACAGTCGCCACATATTGAGTCATCTAGTATTAAGCCTGATGCCCATCTACCGATTCAGGGTTGAGCGATTAGTTTGCAAATCGTATAGGAGTCGGTGAACTTGTCGCAGGCAAATTACGTAACTCTTCGATCGATCTGCGGACATTGAGATGGGGTTTGTGGATATAAGTCCTAAGCAAGTCTGTCTACTAATCAGTGGCTCACCCTTGCCTAGCTGTCCTACATCTACCGACTATGGCCGACTTCGTTAGGATGCCTCGCCTGAGACAAATTACCATCTGTTTGTCACCGACAAAGGTACATGAATGTTCCGAAATCGGTAGATGGGCATTGGGCTTTAGGGTTCCAAATGAAAGAGGACGTATAGAGAGATTGCATAAATTACCGCTTTGATAGCTGGAATCTTCATTTGTTAATTACCACTCTAGTCCTCCTTGTCCAGCGGAAACTGCCCCCTTCAGGGCGGCTGACTCACGTGACCAGTCACGTGACACGCTACATCACGTGACCTGTCCGCTACGTGCAGTGCGACGACCTGTGGTTTACACAGGTTCGGGCTGGGCAGGATGACAAGACCAAAGTTAACTCTCTGATTGATATATACACATTCCCCTCTTTTTGCTGTGGCTGATAGACTTCCGTTTTTTTAAGCAGGAGAACAAATCACGATACTATGGCAGGTTGATTGTGCTTGCTGTTGGACATTCAATCAATAGGAAGTATTAGTTTTAAGCCTTTATCTTAGCCTGATATCAATATCCATAGGCTTAACATTAGGAACTCGTTTTCAACAGGCTTGCGGGTACGGTAACTCATACTCAATGGGCGATAAACAGATGACTATATCCAGGCTAAAATAAAATAAGAAACATTCGTGTTTGGAGCGTGTCCCTGCTACCCATCTTGTTTGTAGAGGTTCGGAATGTTCATTCATCAGGTTCTTTTTTAGTTTTTTTTCATTACTTTATTTCATATGTGGAAATTAGCAGAAGCATACATATAGCTTTCAATGATGTGTTTACTATGACAATATATAGGCTTTAGATCTCTGTCAGACTGATTTTAATGATCTAGCGAATCAGTCCTTGTGGTAGTATTTTATATACTTATACACAGTGAACAGGAGGTAATTTGTACAAACATATACAATTATTACTTTTGAATGGTATTTTCTTTCTAGTCTTGACACGGTAATTTTAGTTTTTGTTTAACCCATCTTGTGCTTACATGTACAGACACCTGTCTTTGTGGTAATAAATAATCTCTAGATGAATGATTCTGAGAGGCATTTATTTAACAATCACGGACAACTAAGACTGTCATAGCGAAAGAACTCTAATATCACTAAACGATAACCCTTGTGCGAGGTACAGGAAAGGGTCTTAATGTACGATCCTTTATTATCCACCTAATACAAAGTGTCCATAGAAAACACATAGGGAGGTTGTATGGACATACCCGGCGCATACGAATATGTTGTATGCTCCGGGTAGCGCATACGGAAAGTAGTGCGTCCGGAAAAATAGTGCATAACTAAAATGAACTGATATCGACATGCCACTTGTACAGAAAAGGTGGATAATAAATACAATATAGACTGGTTTCAGATAAAAGCGGCTGTATGCTCCTCGAAGTTGACTCTGCGCAATGTCCTCGCATACGCTCAGATATTACTACGCGTCAACTCCTCGGAGCATCTATACGGCCGCTTGTATCTGAAACCAGTCAATATTGTGTATAGATTATTCAATCATCCGCTGGTGTATGATAGCTAGTTGATATAACTATTTTGACTGGGGGGCGGGGGGGGGGGGTCTAGGATTATTTGACAAGGATTTTTCATTGGAGTCTTGTGTAGACCATATCAATTCACGAATTAAATCTAGAGAACTCTAATTCCAATAAAAGAGGTATATTCAGTTTATTTGATATTTAGATCACCATTGCTAGTTGAAATGCCTCTGGCCGATGTATCCCAGGAGGGATGTATCACAAACAGAGCCAAGGAACCTGTATGGTTAAGCTCTATTGCTCTGTGAGAAGTTATAACGCCATCGATACAGTGTGCAAGGACCTCGATCAGTTTCTCCAAGCTATATATCCGTCCGCCTCGGGTGGTTTCAGCGCATTTCTATCCCCGTACAGGCTGCTTTGCATGTCCGAAGACTGAGTCATTTGTTTCCGAGACATAAAAACTCTGGAAAGGGTTCAGAGTCAATAAGGGTCAATGTACCCTTCTGTTTTTACGTCTCCAGGAATAGGCACTGTATATAGTGACTATTCTTTTAATATTATTATTATTTTCATTATTATTATTAACATTATTATTATCATTATTATAATTATCATTATTATATATTATAATTATCATTATTATTATAATTATCATTATTATTATTATCATTATTATTATCATCATTATTATTATTATTGAATAGCAGCATTTATTGACATCAAGAAAATCCAAGTACAATGAGATATCACGATAAGATTTCAGCAAGATGTGAAAGGTAGAACAGTTAGTAACACCTACCACATACCAGTTCAAACAATAAAGAGTAATACAATTGTAGTGGGGCAGGAAGCCAGCAGTGTTTTGTCCGTTCTATGGAAGGTGGTGCAGAGAGTCAATCCTTACTGTGTAGTGATTCTGGGCAACGCCGCACACGAGAGTGGCGCGGCAGGGGCTGGGATTACGTAACGCTGGGTATATATACTCAGCGTTCACAGTAGGTCGACAGGCTGTCCTCGCACGTCTCTCCACAAGAGCAGACTCTTGGGCCCTCACTTTGCAGGCGGGTTCTCGTAACCTTCCTGGTGGTTAGGAGAGTCTTTCAGATTAACCTGTCCAGCGATACCGCACATGCCATGCTGGGGTACTGTTATTGTGGAAGTGATCTTCCGGGATCACTTCAGGAAGTAGTTGCAATAAACATCCTTGTTTATTAAAGGCATGGATTTGTGACTAGGTTAGTTCCTACTTTCCAAAAACCGAACCGACCTACGTAATAGCACGTAGGGTGGGACATCGCTGGGAACTAATGTTCCGGAGATAGATCTTCCGACTGCTAGCTAGGCAATTTAAAATCCATGATCTTTATTCATATTGAATCATCATCTTTATTCACATTGAATCATCATCGCGGACAATATTGCGAGCAATTATTTCAGACTCCACAATAAACTTTATATATTTCATCCGCGTTTAATCTCGTTATATCCATCACCAATGCCTTGCAGTACCATGTCATTTCCAACCTTTGCCATGGCACTGGTCGCCCTTCCGCCGCTCCCTACTCTCTTTACCTGACAATGTGTGGTACCCGGAGGCATTGTGCAGCTCCGACAGAGTTTCACGCCCGCGGACCGTGGCTTGTAGAACGCCCCTCTCGGCCACCACAGGTACTTGGTGCATCTGAGATCTGATGCTCCAGGGAATACACCTGTTGCTTAGATGCATATGCGATTTTAGGCCACTCAAAAAAAAAAAACTTGTTTCTCATCACCAAGACAGGAAAATATGACAAGGGTGATTTATTTTATTATTATTATTATTAATTTTTCTTTTTTGCTGGATCAATAATGGGAGTACCATGTTATTTCCAACTTACCGATAAAAAATCAAAATCGCGTCGGAAGGTCCCCTAATATCAGGGCAATTGACCACGTTTCTGCGATTAGACACCGATAAAATTTCCATACAATGCATGGTGGATCATCATGTCTAGACATATGTCTACGATTTTGAAACTTCCCGATGGGTCTCCGATATTTAGTTTTTGTATCGGTGCTATATCGGTAGGTCTAAATTTCTGTCATAGTAGGTGGACGCCAGGCCATAAGCCTTTTCTGTTTCCAGTTGATGATACTACCAATATTATGATACTATGTTGCGCCATCTATTATGGTTATGATTCATTAAATACATGACATTATACGTTATCGCTGAATATGATGCAGAAAGGGAAGTTTTGAAGTGTGAGCACGATGTGGTAAAACAGAGATTATGGGGCTTTTTATATACACAAACCGCAATATCCATTTAAACAGTATTGTAATTCTTCGTTAGACCTGAGTTGGGTTGTGGCCCCCTCTGGTCCTTGGAAAAACTTTTGAAAAGCAAAATAAATAAAATCTTTGGCACACGGAACAATCGAAAAAATAATGAAACAAGGAAGACATAGGGGTCGCGAACAATAAAAGAAATATGGTATAAGGACATAACATCCTCTACCGACCGACGAAAAAAACAAATGAACGAAAACTGGCGACAACCGGAAAACGGGTAAAAAAAGTTAAATACTGGAACGACAAAAACCACACACACAAAAAGACGGAGCAGCAGGCCGACACCGACCTACTCCTCAGACTCATAATAATTTTTTCGAAATTTAATAGACATTGGGAATACCAAACTGTCATTTTCTTCCGTTTTTCCATCTCTAGACACTTCCCTCTACTCACCATTAAAAGCCCACCTCCGTTTATCATAAACAACCACATATGAGCTACGTCTGCCTCGAAACCCGACTACAAACGCCTAAAACGGAGCCAAAAAGACTTCGAATGTCCAACTCCCAATAACCCCGTCGCACCCCATGCAAGCAAAAAAGGAATGCGCACTACAAATACCGTTTCCGACATCCCGGACGGGCCCCACCAACGCGAAACCGGGTCATGACCCAGAACGGCGGGAGATCTAAACCAATCACGCGCCGCGGAACAGAACACGACGACGAACCCACCAATCAGAAACGAGCTAACAGGACTGAAAGGGAGGAGCTATAAAATAGCGCCCCCAACCCCGATCCCTTCTAGAGTGGTCGTGTCGTTGGTATGTGATTTGTGATATTTCTGCCTCGTCTACTGCATATATCATAATCTCTATTCACAACACATTTCCCATTCCGTATAATGTCTGATCAAACTCCCAAGCGCAAACGACTCCTAGACGGAACACACAAAGACGCCGAAAATACCAAACCAACCGAGGAGATGGACACCACCGGCTCTGCCGCGGCCGCGGCAAGCGACAACCCGAGATCGGCGGAAGCCATCTACCAGGAGAAAGTAGCAACCCTCAACAAAATACAAGAAGAAGTAAAGGAAATGAGGAAGCAACGCAATACAGAAAGGAACGACAGTGAGAAGAAAGAAACCTCTCCAACAATACGCCCGCCGACAAAGCAGATCAACCCGTTCAAGGCAGCCGCGAGCGGTTCGAACACAACTGACAAGGGGCTGAAAGAACAGGTGAGTGAAAACCCACGTAAACTCTACATTGATTGTTCTAACGATAAGGCCGTCACTGCGATCGGCATATCAACCCAATGAACATACACAGACTGTATCCGAACAAACACGGGTATAGCAAAACGAATGGGAGTTGCAGATAAACTGACTCACATTCCGACGTCACAAACACGGAACATACACACAACGGCCTACACCCGCCGCCGACGCGACAAGTGCATGCCGTCACTTTCAAAAGCAAAATACGATCGCAGTGTGAATAAACGATTGATTTACGATGACAAACAAAGGACTATACAGTTCTTTTTTGACGGAAGCACACACAAACCAAACTCCAACGCAACAGGAGACACAAACACATCCAATTCACAACATAACACGCTGGGAAGCGGTGACCTAGTTTCGCCACACCAGCACAGAGATCAGCTGATCGACACAAACAAAAAAGGTGGGGCCTGTTTCAGGAATAACGCAACAGGAGACACAAACACATCCAATTCACAACATAACACGCTGGGGAGCGGTGACCTAGTTTCAACCACACCAGCACAGAGATCAGCTGATTGACACAAACAAAAAAGGTGGGGCCTGTTTCAGTAATGACAGAACACTAGGCCTTCCAGTGCGTTTCGACAACACAGACTCTCAAGAGGGGCCTCCCAACTTGTGGGGGACAACTCGAAATCCAGAACAAATAACCACACCGGACTCTGACCGACATAGGAACGATCAGAGAGGCGATGACAACAAATACAAATTGTTACTGGAATTAGACACTGAAACCAACGAAAATTTTGACAATCCCAACATGGGGTTGACACATCCATCAGAACTAAACCAAATACACACGGAGAAAACACAGATTTTCCGCACACGGAAAGCAACCATGAAAAAACAAAACCAGGGGGCCTCCCAACTCGTGGGGGACAACTCGAAATCCAGAACAAATAACCACACTGACCAAGCAAACAAACAGGGGAAAGCGATGCAAACCCCAGACTGTGACCGACCGACAATCATCAAAAAAACAACAGCAGCGCCGCACACACATGGTGGAGGTTTTAGATTAAGAACTGACAATGCACACACAAAACCAAAGGGAGCACCCGGTGGAGGTTTAAAAAAACTGGAAAAAGAAACACACCCAACAAATCGAACCCTTTCATTTCAGGAGATAGACGACCTCCTAGGTGACGAAGTAAAAGGCACCTGGAAGGAAGTACGCAACCGTGGGATAGAGGCCGTCCGCGCCAACCTAAGGTCGCATTGGTTGGAAAGTATGGTAGACAAGGGCACCATCACGGGTTGGGCGGCAGGACTCGAAGACCTGCCCCAATACATCGAGAACGACCTCAGAGTTTGCGGCACCATCGCGGAGGTACGCAAAAAGGCAGCACTGGAGGTTATGAAGATAGTCCAGGAAAACCAGAAAACGGTAGAGGAGGAAAGACTGAAAAGGATGAATGACAACCGTCAAAGACAACCTCTACGAGAACCACGAACCAACCATCGCAAGAGAAAAAATGGCGCAGTTCCGAGCACATCTAGACCTCCGCTGGGAGCGAGAAAGTCGCCAAATGGAACACGACCTGGGTCAACGCACGGAGAAGCTGGTCCAACAGGGCCCGCAGGAAGCAGATTTGGCACATATAGCACGAAGTGTCAAGAAGGCAACGCGCAAACAATCGGAGGCAGACTCAAAACGAGCCACACTCCAGAACCAACGCCCCTTTCAGTGCAACCCCTCGGGCTCCAACAACGAGGCACGAGGGGACACCCACGAAAGACCAGACTACTCTAGAGAAAAGGAAAATCGACCACCATACGAAGGACGGGGCGGCAGAAGACCGAACCGAGGATACAGGGGCAACTACTCGGGCCGTGGCCACCGGTATGAAGAATACCGCGAATACGACCATCGCAGATACTACGACGACAGACGCAACCAGGACGCCCCCAGGAACCGTGACCGATACGACCAATAAGAGTTACGCTGCAGCGACAAAGGAGGGACGACAACAACGGAGACAACACGACAACGACCAACGCAAGATCCACGCTATACGCAATGCACTCAGCACCAGCACCAAGGCACTGTTAAAACTGTTGAACATTTCCGCACAAATCAATGCACACCCCTATACGGGAAGTAAGGTGAAGGGACCAAGGACGCGCACTAGAAAAAACCATCGACCAGCGACGGTGACAAAGACAGTCGTTACTATCAGCAATCGCTACGAAGCACTAA
Source organism: Alentia gelatinosa (assembly GCA_950022655.1). Taxonomy (NCBI): domain Eukaryota; kingdom Metazoa; phylum Annelida; class Polychaeta; order Phyllodocida; family Polynoidae; genus Alentia; species Alentia gelatinosa. Next base: position 6,606,704 of record OX465588.1, on the reverse strand, counting down.
AGGAAAAAAGTCAGACTGTACAACCAGACGCAAACTGTTCTAATAAAGGTTTAAACTGTTCAAACGAGTTAGAGTATTTTGTTCCAACTGGGAAAAATACCAAAATAACGGGACTAACGACTAACGGGAATGAGGAAAATAAGGGCAAACACACTAAAGCACGGGCAACCACAAAAAAACGAAATCGAAAAATTAAGAACAACAAGAAGAGAGACAAAAAGGGACAAGAAGAGCCGCCCGACGGTAGGGCTCTCCCAGTTAGGGAGAGCTCCCCGAGTAAACCAGTACGGAAAAAGAACAACCCAAACGAGTTCGACTCGGCACCCTGTAACAGTGGTAACGGGTTGGTCGTCAACCTGTCATCACGCACACTAACTGAATGTGAAACTGAAATCCTCTCGAAAGGTCTAAACTTCTGCCCCAGCAACACGGGAGGAAACGAAGGGGACAGGAAAATAGAACTAGACAAATTCCACCGTAAACTTAGACTAAATCAGTTCTTTGACAACGACCAAAAACACAATAAAAAGTTCCCTTTCAACAAACCAAAGACCAACGACAACATTGGAATAACGGGACCAAGAGAGGCCCCGGCATTCCAGGACGAGAAACTCATGAGGAAATTACGAGGAGAGTCCACATGGAGGCCACCAAGTGGCTCTCAAAACCTGGAGGGTTTCATAGCCATAAATGAAATAGAACTGGATAAAGAGGGACAACGAAGGCCCCACAAACAGAACATTACCTTGGAACAAAGGAGGGCCCTGAGGGAACTCAGTAAGGATAAGACCATTACCATCAAACCAGCAGACAAAGGTGGGGCCACTGTAATCCAAAACACAGTGGACTACATAAAGGAGGCCAAAAGACAACTAAATGACAACAAAACCTACCAACCGCAGGACTCGGACACAACGATGGGAATACACCACAAGATTGAAAGGAAAATCGAGGAGCTAAGGGAAAAGGGAGAAATCACCGACAAAATGGCGGGAAGCCTAAAAACGGAAAAACCCAGGGCACCCCACATCTACTTCCTACCCAAACTACACAAGAAAGAGAGACCGCCACCCAGAAGACCAGTAGTTTCATCCAACAACTGCGCCACTGAAAAAATCTCAACTTTCGTGGACTCTTTTCTTAAACCACTGGTACCAACTATAAAATCCTATGTGAGAGACACGACTGATTTTGTCAGAAAGATCGAAAAATACAAAAATCTCCCGCAGAACACCATTCTAGCAACTCTAGACGTGAGCTCCCTCTACACAAACATTCCAAATGAAGAGGGCATCCACGCGGTGACGCAAAAGCTACAAGCCTCAAGGGACAACAGACTAAACCCCAGCAACAACACAATATCAGAACTACTGGAACTAGTGTTGAAGAACAACAACATACAATTCAACAATAAACACTACCTCCAAATAGGGGGCACAGCCATGGGCACCCGACTAGCCCCGTCATACGCGAACATCTTCATGGAAGGAATAGAAAAACGAATCGAAATGGCACTAAGTGACAAACCACTGGTCTGGCTCAGATACATCGATGACATCTTCATCATCTGGACAGACGGAAAAGAGAAACTCCATGAATGGATAAAAGAAATAAACGAAATGCACCCAACAATCAAGTTCACGGCAGAAATATCGACCACAAAAATAAGCTTCCTGGACACTCTCGTCACGATGGACCACGAAAAAGGAGAAATGTACACAGATCTGTACACAAAGCCAACAGATGCAAACACTTACCTGAGATACGACTCGGCACACCCCCCGTCTACAAAACGCAGTTTACCATACTCACAATTCCTCAGAATACGAAGAATCTGTAAAAGAGAAGTAGACTACGAAAAGCATTGCATGACAAAAATAGAGGAATTCCGAGAGAAGGGCTACCCCATGAAAACCATCATGGAGGGAAAAAGGCGAGCAGACAACCAAGATAGACTAACACTACTCAAAGAAAAAGACTATGAACAGAAGACAAATGATGACAACAAACTAATGCTCATCACGACATATAACCCAAGTGGCAACAGAGTCTCAGAAATAGTAAACAAGAACTGGGACCTCCTAGCCAAATCGACAACAACCAAAAACATACACAAGAAGAAAATAGTGAACGGATTCAAGAGGCCAAAAAACATAAGAGACCAACTAGTAAGGGCCAAAACACATTACGATGAGGAACACGGAAGTATCCCACAAGGAAAGGCAGAAAAAGATGAAAAACCAGCAGAGGAAAACAGGTGCACGAAAGCCAATTGCAAGTACTGCAATATTTTAGATATGGGTGGCAACATCACATCAAAATCGACCGGAAAACAACACAAAACCAAATGGAACGTCACCTGCAACAGCTCCAATGTAATATACTGTATAGAGTGCAGAAAATGCAACACACAGTATGTGGGACAAACGAAACGCAAGGTAAAAGAACGAATACGGGAACACCTTAACTGTATAAGAAAGAACAACAAGATCAATGACGTACCATGCCACTTCAACAAGTTGGACCATAATGGAACACAGGATGTGAAAGTACACATCCTGGACTTCATCTTCCGACACCCGGAGAGCAAGGAGGCGAAAAGACTGAGAAACAAAATAGAATTCAATTGGATACACCGACTAAAGACACAAGCGCCAGATGGGTTAAATACGTTTGACAACATATATGGATAAAAAATTCCCAAATGTCTATACAAATGCCACGTCAAAAAATTTTTCCAAGGATCAGAGGGGGCCACAACCCAACTCAGGTCTAACGAAGAATTACAATACGAATTACTCTAATAGACACTAGGGAACTGACGGGACAACACTAGAAGGGACAGTTTTAGAAACTGGGGATTTCAGTTCTGTCCCTCTGAAACACAAGCCAGAGGGAAAAGACCACTTACAAGGCACACAATTAACCACGGTACCACAAAACACCTGACGAGACCCAAAACTGGGTCGAAACCACTCAACTGGATAGCCGTTTCTGAAAAGCAAAATAAATAAAATCTTTGGCACACTGAACAATCGAAAAAATAATGAAACAAGGAAGACATAGGGGTCGCGAACAATAAAAGAAATATGGTATAAGGACATAACGTCCTCTACCGACCGACGAAAAAAACAAATGAACGAAAACTGGCGACAACCGGAAAACGGGTAAAAAAAGTTAAATACTGGAACGACAAAAACCACACACACAAAAAGACGGAGCAGCAGGCCGACACCGACCTACTCCTCAGACTCATAATAATTTTTTCGAAATTTAATAGACATTGGGAATACCAAACTGTCATTTTCTTCCGTTTTTCCATCTCTAGACACTTCCCTCTACTCACCATTAAAAGCCCACCTCCGTTTATCATAAACAACCACATATGAGCTACGTCTGCCTCGAAACCCGACTACAAACGCCTAAAACGGAGCCAAAAAGACTTCGAATGTCCAACTCCCAATAACCCCGTCGCACCCCATGCAAGCAAAAAAGGAATGCGCACTACAAATACCGTTTCCGACATCCCGGACGGGCCCCACCAACGCAAAACCGGGTCATGACCCAGAACGGCGGGAGATCTAAACCAATCACGCGCCGCGGAACAGAACACGACGACGAACCCACCAATCAGAAACGAGCTAACAGGACTGAAAGGGAGGAGCTATAAAATAGCGCCCCCAACCCCGATCCCTTCTAGAGTGGTCGTGTCGTTGGTATGTGATTTGTGATATTTCTGCCTCGTCTACTGCATATATCCATTTAAATAGTAGTTCTCTGAAGGACATGCCATTGACTCTATAGAAGTGATTGATTGACTTCCATTTGAAATGATCCCATTTAGTGGTCCCGTGCTGTTCTTATTAGAACGTACACTTTATACGTTGCCTAAAGGTTAGAGTGCTCAGATGGACGTCCAGCTTGCTGCCAAAAAAAATCCCTTCACTATCTGCGTGCTATTCACTGTGATATTGCAAGAGAAGCAGGGTGCCAGTGTCTCAGGGTCTTAGAGGTGGGCTCAGTTGACCATGACCAATCACTAGAGACCGAAATACCTCATTGACCCACTGGTGCTTGATATATTTGGATCCTAGACTCAGGGATTTGCAGAAAGGGCAAGTTGACTCACAGTTGCAGAGAATCATCCATACACTAAATATATCCAAAACCCCCTTTAATCGCAGCATGATGCCTCCGGGCATTCCCCTGGCTTCCGCAGCATGATGCCTCCAGGCATTCTCCTGGCTATGGCAGTATGATGCCTCCAGGCATTACCCTGGCTATGGCAGAATGATGCCTCCAGGCATTACCCTGGCTATGGCAGTATGATGCCTCCAGGCATTACCCTGACTATGGCAGAATGATGCCTCCAGGCATTACCCTGGCTACTGCAGCATGATGCCTCCAGGCATTCCCCCGGCTACTGCAGCATGATGCCTCCAGGCATTCCCCTGGCTACTGCAGCATGATGCCTCCAGGCATTTCCATGTCTACAGCAGCATGATGCCTCCAGGCATTCCCCTGGCTACTGCAGCATGATGCCTCCAGGCATTCCCCTGGCTACCGCAGCATGATGCCTCCAGGCATCATAGAGGCATTATTGATACTTATATACAAAATTCAATAAATAAAAAAACAATTGTTTGAATTTAAAGAAATTTTGACATAGTAAACACACCATATTGACCTTTCATTTGGGTATAAAAGGATTTCATCAGCTACCACGGTAAACTACTCAAATCACATGACACATCATGTGACATTGCTATTTTCCAAAAAAGGTGCCTGCTGTAGCAGGGTCGTTTATGCAGGCAATGCCTGCTGTGTAATGGTAATCAGGGGGACTGGGTGCTGCAGGGAAAGGGCTAATCACTATTCATTTATAATTGCACGCTCATTCATCAATGATGAACATACCATTCGCTCCTAGTCTTACTTTGGCAAATCCTTTGCAGAACTATAATAACTGACTATGTTCGCCTGGATGAGGGTAATATATATGTATTTGTATTTTATTTTATTGTCTATGTATATGTGTATATATATCATACTGGCCTGGCCCTGATAGGATTTCTGAAGGAAACACACCCAAAGGAACACTAACTGAGCAGTATATTGAATACACTTAGTCCGATGTGTCCAAATAAGGAAACACAATCGATCGGTCTCTTGGGTGAAGTTGAGAAACGATGATTCTGCTGTAGAGTATAGAAGTCAATATACAGTTTTGTTGTTTATTCCCTACACCATTTGGCTGATGGATTACAATGGATCCGCTGAATATTGCCTTTATGTATACAGAAAATGTTAACATTGGTCAGATTATTTAATGTAATTAAATACTGTACGGACCACTGGTCCATACAGGAAAATATGGACTACCTTCCCATACACGTTTATTAAAATATAGGTTGTTAAGTCAAATGAAATTAATGATTTTTTTTAAATTTCGGGTATAAAGTAAATATATAATGTCCAACGATGCTTGTACTAGTCACAGAACTCGATGGTAATTTACAGTTTGTACGGAACTCGGTGTAAACGCCTTGTTCCATACAAACCGTAAATTACCATCTCATTCTGTGACTTGTACAGCATGGCCTGGACGTTCTATATAAGTATTGATGATCTACATCTTGCATTTTCCCTCCAATCGTTCGCAATATTATATAGCTAAAAAGGTATAACGTTGGGTGATCCAATATATCCCAAACCAACACATCGCAATAGCAACTGGAGCATGGGAGTGTGGCCATACGCAGCTATGATCTATGCACTCTCCCAGTTCATAAATCCATTTACCTCTGGTCAAACCACCAAAGAAAAAGAATAGATTAATTATTAAAAACCGGTTGGGAATGCAACTAGGTGTTCGTAGTTAATAAGAAAGAAACTGATGAGTGTTTGGTCTGTGTCCTCGTTCGCCATCAATAGTGGAATATGCAGTAATATGAACGAGGCGATAGCCGATTGAATATTCTGAAGCACTCCAAACGAACACCTTTCTGCATGCCTGTTTCCATTCACCGACCTGGGGGACCTGTTTCACTAGTTTTGTGACATGTCTAGATGGCGTGTCCGGATTGGCTGGTTTCATAAGAACTAGACATTAGACTTTCTTTTGTCCGTTCTTGCTTGCACTGTTGGTGCCGCTTTTCATGTCTGTCTAACACTTTTGTCACGAAACTAGTGAAACAGGTCCATGATGTGTAGATTTGTCTAATTCTTATGTCTAAGGTCTGTCTTTTCCTAAGGCCAGCTACTTGTGTTGTTACGAAACTAGACAACCCCAATGTCTGTATGGTGTCACAGACATGTCACGAAACTAGTGAAACAGGTCCCTGGTGCCTGTGGTTCCTGACTGCAGATCAGTGGCGAATAGTCGGCCAGTGGAAAATGGCTTATAAATATCTCACAGGATACAACGACTACAAAGCGCTTGGCGATGGTTCAGGCATGCCGGGTTTTTGCAATCGCAGGGCCCCGTTGCTCCAGGTTTACGACAGAGTTGCGGATCGCAGAATAGCGATCCGAGGGCCTAAACGTTGCTCCAGAAATTTTGCGTATCGCGTCGTAATCGCATAGGCGCATCGCCGCGTAAAATACGGCTTTTTGCAATACTTTTTACACTGACCTTCACAGCACTGCGGATCGTATCGCTGTGGGTCAAATACAGCCTTTCTGGTATTTTATATAACGATCCATGGTGGCACCACCGACCCCCGCCACTTGTTCTTCTACCTATAGGAAATAGCGATCCACACCACCAGGTGTCAGATCAGTTTTAACTGTGAAGCCATCTGTATTTAATTAAAGAACTAATTTATTTCCCCCTGTCTCATTCAATATGCGCCCCTGAATTGTTGTATCGTAATCGCATCGTAAAAATTAGCGATACCGCGGAAATATAGCGATACGATCCGATATTACTGGAGCAACGCTCTTTTAGTCGGATCGTTAAAGTAATCGTAAAAATAAAATTGCGATCTGATTATAGCTAGCGATACCACAAATACAGGAGCAACGGGGCCCTGGTGTACTCTTATTTTTCTATTCGATTATATCAGGAGCGTACCCAGGACTTTGTTTTTGGGGGGAGGGGGGGCACACCTCTGAAGATTGACAAGGGTCCAGCTAAGAAGAACCTCCTGTGAAATACTGGGGCAAAGCCTCAGACGCACTAAGATTTTATAGATTGTATAATCTGTATCTAGGATTCTGTTCCAGGGGGAGTGTGGCCACGGATCCAGCTCCCCCTGGGGGTCCAGGGGGCAAAGCCGCCAGAGGAACTAGAATTTCATGGATTATGCAACCTGTACCCAGGATTCTTTTCTAGGGACAGGGGTTACACATCTTAGGCTATCTAGAATTATTTCCAGGAGTCTGGCTGCAAACCCCCCTCTGGGTGTCCAGGGGTCAAAGCCCCTGAAAACATTTGGATTCTATGGATTATAAAAGCCATCCCAAGAATTTTCTTTGAAGAGGACCACACACATATCCTTCCATCTATTTCATATGCGGAAATCATTATGCATCAATTTAATAAATTTAAATTTCACAAATAACATTACCTTCGTAGAAATTTACATGTTACACAAATGATAGTGTATTCAATGTTCTCCTTATATTGTTATGACTGATTTTTAAAATAATTATTAAGAGCCAGCAAAATAATGGTATGGGAAAAAGAAACAGGCAATAGAAGATCAGGACTGATTTTTTTTTAAAGGATGCGTATCAAGATCGATACCAAAGATTAATGTCTTTACATAAAGATACCTGAAAAAATTCGAAAGATAGAAAGAAAAGTTCTAATGTAAAACACGTCAAGGATATATATAAATTGGAAGTAAACAATAATCTAAATAAATAGGAAATCTGGGAGTTTCAACATTAGGCCCGGCGTCCACCTACGATATAGCTCCGATATGGTCTACGATGCACCTCCCGATAAAAGATGAAAATCTAAATCACCCCCTGTTTAGGCCATCACCTTTGGCTAGCCCTTATAGTTTCCATATAAGGGCATTAGAAAGATCATATGTTGAGAAACTGTACAACCATAAGGCCGGCGTCCACCTACTACGATATGGCTCCGATATGGTCTACGATGCACCTCCCGATAAAAAATCAAAATCGCGTCGGAAGGTCAACTAATATCGGGGCAGTTTCTGCGATTAGACACCGATAAAAACCCATACAATGCGTGGTAGCTTGGCATGTCTAGACATATGTCTACGATTTTGCACCTTCCTGATATATCTCCGATTTTTGCTTTTTGTATCGGTGCCATATCGGGAGGTCTAAATTTCTATTGTAGTAGGTGGACGCCAGGCCTTAGTTTACAGAATGACTTTTCCCTTGACCCTCCTGCACCTTCCCTGCTCATCAGGCCCTACACTAGTAAAGGTAGACTTTACAATTCGGGCATATTTGACCAGCCTCCTATCACCTTTCCCTTTTTCATCAGCTACAGCGAGCTGCTCATTACTGTACGAGCTACTCACTAACCTGCTCGCCATCTGGTTACTGACGACCCTCCTCTCCAGGGCTATCTCGAGACAGCGGAGTCCTGACCCCCGCCAGTCCACCCGCCTCCCTCACTGACCACTTGTCTATTTCTATATAGATTAAGAAGTGATGTAATATACGGAAACTGGCTTACTGTCTTCGTACGTCAAAAATATGCGGTTAAATTATTGATCAGATACATCCCGATGCCAAAGGCAGAGGGATGTATCTGATCAATAATTTTACCAAGTATTTTGACGTACTGAGACAGTCAGCCCGTTTTCGTATTATTATATACCTAAAAATGGTGAAATCTTAGCTAGTCATGTGATCACATATCCCGTACGTCACAGTGTGACGTACGGCTATATATACGTCATGGGTAGCGGCGGGCAGTATGTGCAGGTCATACGGCCATAGGTATATAATAATATGTGAAGATATCAGCTGCGAGACAGGTTAAGTTAGATGTTGTTATTCTGTTACTTCAATGGTATGATTTAAAAAATTCTATCACTGCACGAAAACTGCCATTTTATTCGTCGATACGCCATCGCGGAAGTGCATGTATTAGCTGAATATTGATTTGTTTTCATATAAATACGCCCAGGCCTTATATACGGACGCGTCTTGGCTGTATTTTACCCTCTGCCCGCCCCTTTGTGTTGTTAGAAGTACAGGTATCCTCATTAAAGTAAATTGATAAGATCCTTTTATGTTCCTTTTATGGGCCTCTGGTCGTAGATGTGTGTGGTTACATTTATGGCTGATTCGCAGCGAGCAGTTCTATGAATATACTACAAGAAATGAAATAATTAACTGAGAGATTAAGGATCTTTGTACGATACATCTATTAACAGTTCTCAGGTCTTAAGTAACATCTTTTAAATTAAAGCCCACTCTGCGATCCAAGGTAAATAGGTATGCCCAGTCTGAGACTTGGCGTACCTCCAGGATCGCAACTCGGCAAAACGCACAGTGGAGACTGCAAGTTTCCTCCAGTCTGAGATTGGGTGTACCGATACACCCAGTTTCAGACTGGAGGTACCGCATGTACCCCGGATCACAAGCGTTTTTTAATATCAAACATGTTCGATATTTGGTACGCTCAGTCTCAGACTAGGCGTACCTACATAGCTAGGATCGCAAGCGAACCAGTCGCAAGGGGGGTTGTCTCCACACAGTATCGATGTTACCTTGCGATCCGAGGAACATGCGACACGCCAAGCCGGTACCTCCAGTCTCAGACTGGAGGTAGAGGATCGCAAGCCCCTCCAGTCCCACAGTGGAGAAAGGCCTTAAGATTCCACAACAGTTCAATGCCTCTGCTTTCTCCATAGAGGTGCTATAGGTTCACAGCATAAAGCCGGGGTCCCACTGCTACGATATATGCTTGGGACAACTACTATTATCTGCTGTCATAATCTATAATAGTGAGACAAGGCTAAAATCCTTTGAGGAAAACCAACTGAAATATTTTTGATAAAATCATTTAAATAATTAGACTCGACACCTGGTGTTTTGTTTAGCGTCGGGGGCAAGATGGCCGCCTCCATAACACAATAGCTCTGTGCCTTATATATGGTGATTGACGCTCACTGCCAGTAAGTAGATACACTACTTCCACACTACTTATCATTATATAATAATTAACAATATGAAAATAAGTATGATAGAAGGATGGTTTGTACTATATCATGGTTTAGTAACAATGTAAGAGAACAAAATAAAATCAGAATGATATTAAAGATAGATTCTTGAGATAAACCAAGAATCGCTGTAGTGGATTCCATTCTGTAAGAAGTAGACAACAATCGATGGTTTTGTGGATAGTCGGCCGTAAACCACGAGTAGTTGACGCGTAGTAATACACAAGTGTCGAGTGGTTTACAAAGCCGCCTGTCCACAAAACCATCGTTTGTTGCATTTATCATCTTTTAAAAAAAAATTAATTGAGCGCAGGAATTACCCTAATAAAGGGTATAACAATAGGGATAATTTCTTTGATCTATAGCACAAAGGGACTATTTTCCCATATTCCATGGCTCTGATGCCATAAACCATAGCTTTGAATCTGTATACCACAGTTAGGTATCTGACAGGTTTTATATAATGGGTCTCGGTTTACTGAGTCTCCATACATTCTTCATGGTGGCTTTGTATACCATGCATGATAATGGAAGGTTCGGCAAAGGCTTGAGTAAGTTAACCCCTTAAGGATGGCCAACTGCGGCAGAGCTGTCACCATAAGGACAGGTGCTAGTGATAGTGCATAACTCTAGAGGACGAACACATTTTTGATAAAGTCATAATTTGATGTTCCATCCTGTGATATTATTGGGAACCAATAACATTTCACTTATTTTAGCTTACTAATATTGATATTGATGTTACAGCTACATTTCCTGAAGATTTCATGTATACATATTGATAATCTTTCCCTTGTCAAAAATAATTTTATTGATTTAAGAGAAATGATGCCTTGAGGCATCATTCGGCCTGGGTCTGTTGCTACCTCAAGCCATCATTTGGCCTGGGCCGGCTGCTTCCTCAAGGCATCATTTAACCTGGGCTGGTTGATGCCTCAAGGCATCATTTGGCCTGGGCTGGTTGATGCCTCAAGGCATCATTTGGCCTGGGCTGGTTGTAGCCTCAAGGCATCATTCGTCCTGAAAGGGTTAAAATAGAGGGCTGCGTACAACATTGCAACTACCATGCCGGGGTAACTCCATTAATAACTTACATCAGAAAATGAATCTAGAAAGGCTTGAAGTACGTAGGAATACCCAGTTGGCTACGATGATGTATAAAAATCGGCATAATAGTGAGTGGCAAGAGGTCAAGGCCCATCGCACGAGACTTGCTGATAAAACACTCTTTAAAATAGCCGGTACGAGTAGCAATATATGTCTTAAGCGGCTGTATATGACAGGGGCACGTCTATGGAACTCATTATAAAAAAAACCCAGGAAACTGAAGACCAGGAGAAATTCAAGAAACAACTCAATCGTAATGTATACTCTCTGACATACAAGAGTCCTCCTCTTCAATTGGAAGAACTCCTCTTTCAATTGGAAGAACTCCTCTTGTAGGAGAAATTGAAAAAAAAAACTTGAAAAAAAAAAATTAAAAAAAATTAGACGACCTAGATTGAAGAGTGTGAAAGTATGTGAAAGGTATTGTGTACAAACCACACCAATCATCTCATCACATTTGATGCAATGTCATGTATTCACTGTAAAACTTATCTCTTTTTTTCTCTCTATTTTCTTTATGTAATGGATAAAACGACCTAGTGATGTAATATGTCCCCATCTCGATGTATCAGAATAACTCGCCTTGGCGAGAGATACAGTGAATAAATTTTTTTTTTTAAAAGGCATCATTCGTCTTTAAGGGTTAAAAGGTGAGTGCAGACTGGGCTCCGGTAGATCCACCTGCTACACAAGCAGCACCACGCATTACCATGATCCCGTAAACCCAGACAGTGCGGATTATGATGTAAGCTGTCATGAGAAATGCCCAACTGTCCTCGGCAGACTTGGTCCTACCGTAACGTCTCCAGGGTCGATACCGACTGAAACATCATGAGACAAACAGAACCCACTGGGCTGAACATACCTACTTGTATGGTTCTACAGAGGAAAAGTATGGACGTTTACGGCCAGAGCTTGTATCCCATCGAGTTTTAATAGTGTAGTAATCCACAAGGTGAAGCCGCGTGAATTACGTAGCGATTCAAACGAGATTGGATCGAGCTCTGACCCTAAACTTTGATAGGTTTCTGAATCAATCTCACCCTTGACATTGACTAATGGGCTGACATTTGTGACATAATCCCCCATTGAGTATTTTTTATAGATACTCGGTGGGCGTTGGATACTGGGATTGGGAACAAATACCAGATATAAACCAGATATATACCAGAGATAAAACTTTAGAATTGTGTATTGGTTTGGATACTTTACTTTACTAAGTTGGTTTGAGCAATTCTCTGCATGCCTGTTTCCATTCACCGATCTGGCGTCGGTGGTTCCCGACTGCAGATCGGTGACTAATAGTGTAGTGGAAAATGGCTTATTTTATGGATTGTTCATGTTATATATCTATGCTTATTAGAGAGTACTAGGATAGTGTATCAAGATGGAGGAGTAGGACAAGTTAGTTTACTAAACCAGTACTAAACGAGCCATTAGCAGTATGGGATTTTACTGTACACTTTGTGAATACTTTACAGTTACTCTTTGCTTGGCAGACGTTAGTAATTATAAGATATACCTGCATCGGTATAATATACCGATGCAGGTATATCTTATAATATACTGATGCACTTATATCTTATAATTACTAACCTCTACCACTCAAAGAGTATATAATTATAACGATATGAAGTATTGCTTTCCGAGTGATGAAGTTCACCATCATTCGAGTTTTTAAGTTGGATTCTTTTTTATTCAGAAAATGACAAAGCACAATCCCCCGAAGGCACTCTTCCATGTACCAGCCGAACAAAAGGTTCGTTGCAAAAAGACGCACAATACAGTGCAACATATCACAAATATTAACATGAGAGTATACCCCAGCAAGCTGCGTGCTAATAATAAGATTATTAATTATAATTTACATCTAAATTCATCGGTCGTTGACCACCGATCTACCAGTCTAATCTCAACGCAACTGAGATATCTTCAAACAAAAACACATTACAGGACAATACAGGACAGCGTTTTGACTGTAGAGAGACTGGAATTGAGGCCTCTTTTCAGCTCATCAGCTAAGTTAAATGATCAAACAGACAACTGAATAGAGGAAAACTAAATAGCAGATGATAGCCACATGAATACTATTCATCCATATTGACAATATTTAACCAGTTTTTACAACAAGGTCACAGATGACTTTTAGAAAAGTAATCTATCACCTGGAGACACAGAGCCTCCCTACACCTTCCTGCAGCACCAACAGGCTTCATGGTAACTAAAATAATCCGAAATATAATAGCTTTGATTCTTCTTAATGCTGGGTATTGACCATGTGATGGTCCACTCTCCACCAGAACCTCAGTGTACACTCTCCGTACCGATCTCTAGGCGAGCCGGGCACTGTGGTAAAACACGCTCCCTCTCCAGACCACAGTAGATTATTGGTGACTTACGCCAACACCTGGAGCATCTCCAGGCTCTGGTGTTCAGCTCCACTGTGTGATGTGAGCTTACATCCCCCCGCCTCTACCCCGCTACATGCACAGACATCTGGACAATGTTTACAATATTGTGTGATGTGAGCTTACATCCCCCCGCCTCTACCCCGCTACATGCACAGACATCTGGACAATGTTTACAATATTGTGTGATGTGAACTTACATCCCCCCGCCTCTACCCCGCTACATGCACAGACATCTGGACAATGTTTACAATATTGTGTGATGTGAACTTACATCCCCCCGCCTCTACCCCGCTACATGCACAGACATCTGGACAATGTTTACAATATTGTGTGATGTGAACTTACATCCCCCCGCCTCTACCCCGCTACATGCACAGACATCTGGACAATGTTTACAATATTGTGTGATGTGAGCTTACATCCCCCCCCCCCCTCTACCCCGCTACATGCACAGACATCTGGACAATGTTTACAATATTGTGTGATGTGAGCTTACATCCCCCCCGCCTCTACCCCGCTACATGCAGAGACACATGGACAATGTTTATCAACATTGTGTGATGTGAGCTTACATCCCCCGCCTCTACCCCGCTACATGCAGGGACACATGGACAATGTTTATCAACATTGTGTGATGTGAGCTTACATCCCCCCCCGCCTTTACCCCGCTACATGCAGAGACACATGGACAATGTTTATCAACATTGTGTGATGTGAGCTTACATCCCCCGCCTCTACCCCGCTACTCGCAGACACACATGGACAATGTTTACCATCATTGTGTGATGTGAGCTCACATCTCCCCACCTCTACCCCGCTACATGCAGCGACACATGGACAACGTTTACCAACATTGTGTGATGTGAGCTTACATCCCCCCCGCCTCTACCCCGCTACATGCAGAGACACATGGACAACGTTTACCAACATTGTGTGATGTGAGCTTACATCCCCCCGCCTCTACCCCGCTACATGCAGAGACACATGGACAATGTTTACCAACATTGTGTGATGTGAGCTTTTATCATTCACCTAATATAAAGTGTCCATAGAAAACACATAGGGAGTTTGTATCACCATACCCGGAGCATACAGATATATCCACCTACTACAAAGTGTCCATAGAAAACACATAGGGAGTGTGTATCACCATACCCAGTGCATTACAGATATATCCATCTAATACAAAGTGTCCATAGAAAACACATAGGGAGTGTGTATGGACATACCCAGAGCATACAGATATATCCACCTAATACAAAGTGTCCATAGAAAACACATAGGGAGCGTGTATTACCATACCCAGAGCATACAGATATATCCACCTGATACACTGTGTGATGTGAGCTTACACACACCCCCCCCCCTTCTACCCCGCTACACCTTTTTCTCTTTATTTTCTTTTCTTTATTAAATCATGATGTCAAATATCTAATCTCTGACCACTTCTTAGTTCCTTCTACCTGTTATTCTCCCACATATATCACATCTATTTTCCTGTACCTCGCTTTTTTATATCTTATCTATTCTCATCTATCCTAACTTACTTCATTGTCCTACTGCCCTGTCAACCACTCTAGTCCTATCATTGTGATATATCAATTCATAAGTCCTGGAAATATATACCGTGATGATCATATTATACATCACTCTTTGATTCATAACGTCTGACTGCATTTCCCTGATAAAAATCCCCGATGGCATTTAAATTTTCTCCTCTTAGAACTACTCATATGTTTAAAAATCTTTCTGTTTGTTTACCCCCTCCCCCTGGTCGCCCATTGCCTTCCTATTTGATTTTCTTATTTATGTTCTCATTGAACTGTAATACTTAAAGCATTCCACTTCTGGAAAGATGAACGCGAATAAAATATACCTTGTACATTTTGTTAAGCTGAATAAATTTTTTGCAACAAAATAAACTTCACTATCTGCTTGCTATTCACTGTGATAATGAGAACAGAGCAGGGATCCAGTGTCACAGTATCTTGGAAGCGTGCCCAGCTGACCATGACCAATCACTCAAGACCAAAATACCTCAATACCCACTGGTGCTTGATGTGTTTGGATCCTAGAAATGGCAAGTTGACTGGGTGAAAGTGGGTTGCAGAAAACTATCTATAAGCAGAGTTGAACTCAAACCTTTTAATTGTTATTCATATATAATTGCACGCTCATTCATCAATGATGAACATACTATTTGCTCCTAGTTATTATAATCCGTTATGAAAATATGTCAGACAAACTCAGCTACAACCGAATGATCCTTTACTTTTCGAATCTGGGCTCCGTAAAGATATAGATCGATTACAACGCCTACAGAATCGGTCTATTAGACTAATTCTTAAGGCATGGCACGAGAGGTTAAGTGTGCAAAGGTTACATGAGATTTGAAGAATACCCATACTGTTTGATAGGAGATTAGAACAATTGCTTGTCATAATTTTTTAAATGTCAAAAAATAAATTGATGATAGATGACCGTGAAAGACGTACAAGATCAGATAGCAAAATATGTTTCTTTGAAAGGGTAGGGAAAACTAGTTCATATGATAAGAGTCCATTGCGTCGTGGGTTGGTAGAGTGGAACAAGTTACCGCAACATATTCAGAGTGCCGGGGATAAAAAGACCTTTAAAAGGGAATTGAGATTAATCGGAAAGTAATGAATACCAAAACGTGTGAAAAATGGAGATGTTTACTTTGTTTACTAACACACCACCATCATCTCATAACACATTACATGGATATCGGTGATTACTTCGATGTACCAACTCACTGGAAGAACTGTTTTGTATGAACAGAAGTGAATAAAGGCTTTCAAAAAAAATCAATGATGAACATACTATTTGCTCCTAGTTATTATAATACGTTATGAAAATATATCAGACAAACTCAGCTGCAACCGAATGATCCTTTTTACTAAATAATTAACAAACAAAAAATCTAGGATATTTTTCCTACTTAGTCTCCCTTTTCGCTGCCGTCAGCTTCCTGTCGTGCCAAGATCATTCGCCCGGCAAACACCGCCCTTTGTCTGCTGGCTCTGGATTCTGATCCTTGGCCCGGCCGCGGCCGTCCATACGTCGGTCAATGGCCACCTCTGGTGGGTGCAGGGGGTGGGGGGGAGGGGCGTGTTGGGCACTCTCCTAGCAGAGATTCTGAGATCTACTTCCTGTGGTCGCTTGTATCTCTGTAGCCTGGCAGCCTGGCCTAGTTAGCCTATAGGCCAGGTAACGGGTTCCAGTTTCGTGGTGCATTTTTGGTAACGCCTCCATTTTTCTATTGCATTGTGGGATTGCACCACCTTGGCAGACCACCAGATATGCTAGTGGTTCCCGGGGTATCCGCTAGTGGGCTCGGCGGAGATATATCCGCTTTGAAAGCATGAGCCTAGTTGAAGGACGTAGGAACTCGTTACCTTCCCTTATTTCATTAGGGCAGGGAACCAGTCTAGTATCTCTGTCACAACTGGCCTGTTTGGGCTCAAATCTGGACCATACGCCAGTTTTCGAAATATCCTACATTTGTAGCTCTATGGGGATTATTTTGTGGCTTAGATTGAAGCAGAGATTATAGCCTGGAATCGTGACATATATCATAGGCCAGGTAACATTTTTTTTTGTGAATTACGGGTAACACCGTGAACAATCTGCTGGGAGAGTGTCAGCTAGAACTATGCTGGTTCCCCAGTCATCCACTAGGGGACTCGGAAGAATATGTCAGTTTTTAGAGAAACATTCTAATCTTTGAAAGGTTACCATTACTTTATTTTTTTATTACCCTATTTTATAACCAAGTAGAAATAAGGTATTTGAGGAACCTCGTGAGGGAGAGAGGTTGTGCTGGATATCCTTGAAACTGCAAATAAGCGGGGAACCACCAAAAGTTCAAGGTCATGATAACCAGCTAGGCGTTACCAGTCCCATATTACATTGATATAGGGAACCACTCTACAGCACTGCACGAAAACCACCGTTTTATTCATATATACGCCATCACGGAAGTGCATGTATTGGCTGAATATTGACTTGTTTTCATTTACATACGCCCAGGCCTTATATACGACAGACGCGTCTTGGCTGTATTTCACACCCGGCGTATATGAGAGAAAATACCCTCTGCCCCTGCCCCCTCCCGCCCCTTTGTGTTGGTAGAAGTACAGGTGTTCTCAGTAGGAAGCCCTCCCCCCCCCCCACCCCGCCCGCTCTCAGTGAAGCCCTGTTCACAGGACGCTTATATATACGCCCACATGGGGATTAAGACGACCTTGTAGACGCAAAATACCTACTCATATAAGCCCGGCGCATTCATATGTAAAATGATGGTTTTCGTGCAGTGCAGAGATTGGCGCTAGCAGCGTGAAAGATCTGCTGGGAGAGTGCGTGTGGGGGTGGCTGGGGTGGATCAGGGAGGAGGGCAGATGGCTTGCATGGATCTCAGTAATCTTCCACCTCTGCGGCCAGTCCGGGTCTGTTGACTTGTCATTGGTTTTTTATGCTTTTATTTGTTCGTGCTCAAGTCGTCCTGTTGTGCTACATCTACTCGACTGTGTCTCGTGGATCCATGCAAATAATCCACTAATGACGAAGCAAATCCATATTTAATGTGCTATATTATGAATACAGTAAAACCCCACGTAAGGGAACACCCTCCATTCCGGGCCAAAGTGCCCGCTGACGTGGGGTCTCCGCTTACGCAGGGTCTTAAGGTTTCCTCCGTCCTAATATACATGTGTTATATATCGATATGTAGGAGAGACAGAAGCGATGACAGATCTGAAATCCATCTTCCAATTTCTCAATTGGATGCGAAGTTATTAAACTTTGAATTACAAAATGTGATATAATTTTTAGCTTGATGGGAAAAACGAGATTAAGCAAGTTGCAAATTTTGATAAATAAGAGTCTCCGTATAGCCGTAAATAAAAGAAGTAGAGAAGAAACATTGACAAATGAGTTACTCGAGTATTGTAAAATAAGAAAGTTGGAGTACAGGAGAAATTGTCACTTATTGTCACTGATTCGTTGGTGGAGCAGTTTCTCAGATAACTGTGTAAATAACCCTGTAAAGGAAACTCGAAGAACGGAAAAAATATGTATCAAACAAAAAAAACGAATACTGAAAAGTATAAAAAATCACCACTATATAGAGGAAGAAAGTTATGGAATTTATTACCAAAAGATATACAGGTGAAAAGGGCTGGAGATTGTTTCAAAACTTATGTTAAGGAGTACATTATTAAGAACAACGAAATATTTATAGATATATAATACCTTATGTTATATGTTTGTGGCGTCAATTGTGCCGTATAATGTATTGTCCTTTTTGGTGTAAGTGTGGAAGATCACCAATGTGTATGGTGAACACTTATTACCTTTTTCATTCTTTATATGAAATAAACACGTCTTGTTAAAATAAAACAATAAGTAATTTCTAGGAATATATTCAAACACACTCATAAGCAACACAGATTAATCAATTTTTTGTAGGGTGTCCATCTGAGGTGTCTGCTTACATGGGGTTTTAGGCCTTTTCATACCAAAATAAATGTGTGCTTACGCAGGGTGTCCGCTTACATGAGTTGTCCGCTTACGGGGGGTATATTAAACATTTAATACAGGGAAAAGTTTCTTGCATGGATCTCAGTAATCTTCCACCTCTGTGGCCAGTCGAGGCTTGTTGACTTGTCATTAGTTTTTTATGCTTTTATTTGTTCGTGCTCAAGTCTTTCTGTTGTGCTACGTCTTCTCGATGTTGTCTCATGGATCCATGCGAGTAATCCGCTAATGACTTAGCAAATCCATATGCAATGCGCTATATTATTGATAAAGGGTGATTATGTTCATGCAAGCTCGGGTTATTAACACTGTATTTCATATAGATAAACATATTAATTCATATGCAAAAGTTAAACTTTAAAACCTTTGTACCATGTCCCTCTCTCTCCACCTCTCTATCTTCCTCTCTCCCTCTACCCATCTCTTTCTCCCTCTATTTCCCCATCTTTCTTCCTCTCCTTTTCCCTCTCTCTCCCTCTTTCTCTGCCTTTCTCTCTCTTTCTTTCACTCAGAACCTCCTGAATAGTCAGAGAAGAGATGCTTCATTGTCCCTTAAGCCGGATGCCCATCTACCGATTTAGGGTTGAATGATTAGTTCCCAAATCGTATAGCAGTCGGTCACCTTGTCGCAGGCAAATTACGTAACCCCTCGCTGGATCCGCACACTGATAAAATCGGTGTATGGTCTACTAATCACTGGGAGAGGGCAAAAACCAAAGAAAACGAGTGTTCACTAATCGCTGGGTTGTCTTGCCTAGATGTCCTACATCTACCGACTACGTTAGGATGGCTTGGCTGGGACAAATTTACCTCCGTTTGTCGCTGACAAACGTACATAAATGTTCCGAAATCGGTAGATGGGCATTGGGCTTCATATATTGCATTGGAAAAGGATACAATTTCATTTGGAACCCATATATTGATACAGTCTGATAACCCTGATGCGTCGGCCCCAGACTCCATGATTGCACCAGAACCAGAGTTCAAGGCTAGGCGAGCTCTCAGGATTTTATTGAGAACTGAGTCCCCTCAGGTTTGATCAAGTGCAAGAGGTGTAAGATTTACTTAAGGAGTAGATAAGCATGAAAGGTCATTGAGTCGGCTTCAAAGCAGATTTGAAGTAAGCAGTATTGAAGAATCTTCGTGAATTCGCTTGAAGGCAGAAATATTCAAAGTCATGTGAAATATGCGATGCCTTTTAGTGGGAAATGAATTCTGTAAAACAGAATCAAATCTGACTTCAATACTATTATTTCCTTTGAGGTGAAGTATTTTCTATCATTGAACGATTTCTTCGGGTGTTTTAACGCCATATCAAAGGTTTCTTCTGTTGCTCTCAACCCACCCCTCATAGGAAGGAGGTTCTCCCGCAAATGTCTCTCTCTTCCATATGTGGAATACATGGCTGCCGCTATAGGCCATAGTTGGATCTAGATTCAAATAATATCTCTCAAAAACATCTTATAAATCGACTTGTGCTGCATATCTGATTAGTTCATTTACTTGTGAATAAAAACTTAAGAAAAAACATTCTCGGAAATTGCCATATAGAAATATTGCATCATTTCCAAGCAAACTCCTTTTCTCCATTTTCTGCTTACCTTGACAGTGCTTCGACATATGGCAGATATCACCAAAAGGGGCTTTTTGCTACTTTTCTATTCTGATAACAAAAAAGTCCATTTTCTCTCCTACTATGATTACAACAAAAGATAAGATATCAAAAAGATGTTGAAAGAAATCTCTACTCGATTTAACTGGGGTTTGATATGTTTTCCATATAGAATAAAATGGAATCTTCACTCACATTCTAGAAGTCATTTTCCTAACTTTTAAGAAGATTTCTGAGAGAATACATCGAAAATGAAAACAGATAAATTGTCTCAATAGATTCGAAATATATTTGACAATAATGCCCATAGTGTCTTGTTCAATATGCTACCTTTTGTAAATATATATCCTTTTTTACAGCTAAAGTTATGAGAATCGTTGTATATAAAGTCGAAAATAACTAGTTTTCAGTTTTTAGTTTGGTATCAAATGAAGGCTGATACTGATATGTGTATCAGACGCACCTTACACACGAGGTTTTATGGTATGATTACACAAAAGTTAGGACTGGGACATGTTATTTTTTAACATTTCTCATTTGTATGTGTTCCCAACTATCATAATCCAGAATTATTTGATGAAATCAAGAGAACGTCAGTGTCATCTAGCCTTGAAATGAAAATATTACAGTTTCCCATAGACACCAATAGATAAGCACTTACCTTCTTCAGATGGCCTTCCCATTGAAATTAGCCCCATGACATGCCTATTTCATTCATTTTCTATATGCTTATATATGAAACTTACATTATCCAGAGCTATTTGCAAAAATCAATAGAATTCAGAAATCACCCAACAACCAGCAAATGTCTCTAACGCCATATCAAAGGTCTTATTCTCTATCGCTGCCAACCGACCCTCATAGAAAGGAGACTCTCTCAACGCGCAAGACCGGAAGTGGAATATCTAGCTGCCGCTAGGGGCGTGGTGGTGCATGGGGGCATCTCATATCCTGTAGTGATCCCCTGTGAAGGAGCAGGGCACGTGAGGGCCCGCGGGGCACGTGTCTTTAGCACGTGTCGCCGGTACGTGCCTTTGGTTGTGTTCAGCCATACTCCAGCTTATGGCTCCTGTCGTTAAGGAGCAGCGATATCTTGGTCCACTAAAGAGGTCAGGGGTGAGATAACAAGATAGACACCGACAAAGAGGGGTAGGGTTGTGAAGTGCGGTGGAGGGGCGCTGTCGGTAATGCGAGGAAGTGGTCGGATAGTCGTCGGATAGTTTCTACTGAGGGGATCGCAGCATTAGAGACCTCGTGGAGTTTTTCTGGGTTTTTTTTCAGCAATTTTTATTAGGGAATAGTTGTGTTTAACAATCACCGAATTCGGCTATCGAGCCGTTCTTCCATTCGGGCCCTTGCCCCTACTCCTCATTCTAATGGCGGGTGTTAAACCGAATGGGCAGTGGGTACCATTTTTGTGTAAGCCTTCGGTATGACCCGACCGGGGTTCAACCCAACACCTCCCATGCTTGAGGCGAACACCCCTACCACTTAGCCACTGAGCTTCGTTAACTTGGGTAAAATTTATTATATGTCCTGGAGATAGAACAGTATAGGGCCCAGAGTGATTGCTAGTTCCGCCATCATCCGCCTTGAATTTGTAAGATAGCGCCACTGTAGTCGGGGGGCAACCACTTTTATATCGGTTGTTATAATCTATAGATAATATTGACATGAGGGTGAAATTCCTAAATTGCAAGCAAAAAAATCGTTGATTTCCCAACTGGATTCAATAATCCAAAAATTATTATAATTTTTTTGATTAACGTTGCTGTATGAGTAGTCAATTATTTAAACTATGTGATTTGCTCTCTCTATTTTATTTAGTTAATTTCTTCAAAGACGCTCTTAGTTATAGTGTTGCTGTTAAATGTGTATTGCCATAATTTGCATTGGTATACACAAGGTCATTTCCCTGTGATAGTTGATATATGCTAGTCTTGTGCACCCTTGTGCTTGTCCCTTTGCTTTGAATATGTATGGGGCCCAGTGTCCACCTTTTATGATAGACAGTAAAACCCTCCCGATGCACTACAATGCATAATATCACAAAACATAGACAATTGGGAACCTCTTTAACTTACACAACGATCTAGAGTAGGAACATCAGTGTGCATCGTAATCGGTTTTTTTATACTGTAGACGATCTGGAGCCCAGTGGACGCCGGGCCTTATACTTCAATCGAAACGCGGGATACTTGAGGACATCACATCACGTGATCTATGCTCGCTTTGGATTGGTTCAGCACTGGTGACGTCATAGTTGAAACTGTTTTATGAAATCACCAGTCTGAAACCGATCTGAGGCCACTTTCACCACCAACACAGCAACAACCGCGTCTGCCACCGGAAAAAACATTCAATGTTACCTTATTGTTGCCTCTTTTTTTTTTCTTTTTTAACCGCTTTTCTCTTCGCATGAACGAGTTAATTAAAAATAAAGGTGTTTTTTTTCCCTCAGTGGTATTTCTCTTGGGATTGTTAGAAGAAATTGGGTGAGTATTTTTTATCTGAATTGTAAAGAAGATGCTTGGGTGTTTTGACTGTTAATAACGTTGTCTTTGATTACTAAAGCTAAGAACGGCCACCGTGGTTGTGATCAAGATGAAAATTGGAGGGGAGAAACACGGTGAAAAAAAGATAACGTTGTAAGGGAGAAGAGCACTAGGGAGGGTGTGAGGGAGGCTCCAAGGCAGAGGAATACAGCCCTCTGTCTCACCATTACGACTTCTATAGACCCTATTGAGGTATCCCATAATTCAGTCTGTTTACAGGATCGGTGTTTGCTGGTTGCCGTCGTTGTATGGTGATAGACCCTTGACCCATAACCCACAATTATTGCAGTTTAACTGTTTTCATAACCTTCTAATTGAAAGTCCGATGCCAGAAATCGAAATTTCAGCTATTTCTACATGTAATTCCGAAATTATATTCAGTTTCTCCAATTATATATCGGAAAACTGTGGTTCATGCGGTCGTGGTGTGGCCAGCCAGTCGGAAACGGATCCTTTACTTACCCGGGGCGATAATAGGGAGTTAAGAAATGTCTGGAGGGTCTATTTCGGGACGATGTGTTAAAAGGAGGAGAAGACAGTATACGAAACGAACCCCCGACGGGACACACCACAGTTCCGTGTTTTCCTAGGCACAGCTGTTGTTTGGACCATTCCGTTTCCCCATGTTGTGGTCCCCAATTTTCCAGCCAACTCCGTCGAGGTATGCTTCGGAAAAGGGTCGGATGGAGCGAGCGAGCGATATTAGGGAGAAAATGGTGGCTCCCTGGCAAAACGTAGTCGCCCGCTAGGTGGCCACATGCAGTGAGTACCGCCGTCCGCCGATAGGGGCGCGATTAGATCTCCTGCTTCGCTGAGTCGGTCTGAGGTGCGGCGGCTGACAAGCCCCCAATCCAATTGTTGGTCGGCCGCGGCCCGCCCATGGCACCCCCGATTACTTATCAATGGAGCTAGCAGCTGTCATGTATTGCATGGGTAATGGCGGTGAGAGGGGGACACGAGAGACGCTGATGACTCAGCTAATACAAAGAGGGAAAATGGCGACCGGAAGTCAATGTTTGGGACGCGCAGGCGATCAGAGGCGCCTCGACCAATCAGATTACAGTTCTCATCCACCGCCTTTTGGTACACGCCACGGCTATAGAGGAGCGGTGGGTTGAAGTGGTTTTATCATATGTAGCTTCTTATCTTTGTAGTGGCGTGATAGTCATATGGGGGTATCCATAAAGTACGTACGCAGAATTTCTGAAATTTTGAACCCCCAACTACTGTTCCCAATCTTGTATGCAAAAGAATAAAGAGGGAGCATAACCAATAGCGTCATATAGGTTTCACAGATAATCTAGAATGTTAAAGAAGAAACCATCGAGTTTTGGTCAAAGTGGTCTTTCTTCACGAGTTTGATGCAGAGTGATATGAACGGGGCGACAGCCAAGTAAATATCTCGTAGCGTTCAAAAGAGTTGGAGAACACAACTTTGACCAAAACGAGTTGCTTTCTGTATTTATCTCACCTCTGTACACACTATAAGAATGGCCGACACACATGATATAGACCATGGAGAACGGACTGCAATACTCGTAGGGGCACGGAGAACAAGTTGCCAATGTTAAGCCTATGGACAAAAATACCAGGGGTGATATAATTGATTAGTTTTTAGTACTCAAATGTGTATTGCAATAAAGATAAAAGTATTTTGGACAAGGCCCGTTATGAAAGACCGATCTCTAGAACTGGTTTTAGTAAATTTAAGTTCACAACTACTGCATCTTTCGGACCGTTAAACCTAGTTTTTGCTTATCATTCCACACATGTTTCGATTGTATGAGACAGCTTATTGCACCTATTTCTTCGGTAAGTATCAGAAGGGTAGATGACTTTCAAGGGAATCAGTTACTGAGAGGTGTATCTTAAGGCTCGGCATCCACCTACTACGATATGGCTCCGATATGGTCTCCAATGCACCTCCCGATAAAAAATCAAAATCGCGCCGGGAGGCTACCTAATATCGGGGCAGTTGACCACGTTTCTGCGATTAGACACCGATAAAACCCCATACAATGCGTAGTAGGTGGACGCCGGGCCTTATGATTAAATATTGGAGAAAGTTGTCTCATCAAGCCTTTCACATGCAGGCATCTGAAACCTTATGTGTCTTAACCAAGAAGGATTATCGTAAAACTGGATGAGTTTTAATCTTGGCCACCGTATACCACGACTGGAGTTTGGCATAGTGACTTCATGAGGCGAAGCTGAGTGAAGTCAAGAGCCAAAACTCCAGGAGTGGCATGCGGTGGCCAAGATTAAAATGAATCAGGTTTTGATTTTATCCTACCCCGTCTCCTCGATTAAGGAATATTATGTGATAACAATTCTGTATGCCACTAGTGGCATATAAAACTATGTATGCCAATCAGCGTGACATACAGAAACTCAATGTTAATCCTATGGGATTTTATATTAGGGGCTAGATAGTAGTAGAAACCATATATATAGCTGTGACTGGGTATTATTTTATCAAATTAAACTTAAAATCTGCAATGGTCTATTTCAAAACACTGTAATAATTATATAAGATTTCTCACACCGAGTGAAGACAATTAGGAACAATTTTGGCACTTTCCACCATACTATTTATAGCTCAAATTCAGGAATGAGGAATTAGTTTTACCATGTGTTTATACCTGAGGGTTACAACGTTTGATATAAAAAAAACTGCAATCACTATGAAAGTTTTCCCGCACCGAGTGAAGACAATTAGGAACGACTTTTAGCCATTTTTATGCTTCCAGACCTTTTATTTATAGCTAAAATTTAGGAATGAGGATTTCGTTTTACCATGTGTTTATATCCTTGTGTATCTACAGATTACAATGTTTAATATCAAAACACTGCAATTACTATGTTATCTTTACCACACCGAGTGAAGACAATTAACAACAATTTTAGCAATTTTTACGCTCCCAGACCTTTCGTTTATAGCTAAAATTTAGGGATGAGGAATTCGTTTTACCATGTGTTTATATCTGCGTGTATCTACAGATTACAATGTTTAATATCAAAACACTGCAATTACTATGTAAGCTTTACCACACCGAGTGAAGACAATTAACAATAATTTAAGCAATTTTTACGCTCCCAGACCTTTCATTTATAGCTAAAATCTAGGAATGAGGAATTCGTTTTACCATGTGTTTATATCTGCGTGCATTCACACATTGCATCAACAGTTTGTAGGCCTGGTGGTGCCCCAACATCCGGGCCCTAAAGATTGACAGTGGCGCCACCCGCGGAGGCCAGCGGCCTGACAGATATCCCAATATCTCTCACCAATTAGACGCCATCTTGATTCTCCCGGAACGCCAGGCGCCCCCAAGCGGGAGCTGCCGACATCAACGTGAAGTAACGGCCGTTCTGCGTTCTGATTGGTCCTCCGTGGACATGTGACCAACCGAGCGAAAGCGAAAAGGCCATCGGGGAGCGTTCTGGCAAAATGACGGCGATTTGGAGTAGATTACGGCAAACCCATCGCATCGTGTAAGGGTAGATTAGTCGTGTTGGCTTTGGATGTTGTGCGTAAGTAGTGACAAGCAAAGAGACGAATAACTACTGGGGGAAAAACGAATTGAAACGAATCGCGATCGGCAATATGTTATACCTGTGGCAACTGTGAGGGGTTGTAGGCCTACGGGAAGGTAGGAAATGACAGCTATTTGTGTCCAACATACCTACAGCAATCATCGTAGTGAAAGGATCTATAAACCACTGCGATTATAACCACAGCATCCGATCCTTAGTACTATACGGAAACTGGAAAAAAAAATTCTCCCGAAAAGATTCGTCACCAATAAATTCCCAGGGGAAAGTGAGGTACAAAAATTATACCAACTAAACGGAAACTGGCTTACTGTCTTTTCACGTAAAAAAAAACGCGGTAAATTAATTGATCAGACACATCCCCATGCCAAAGGTAGAGGGATGTATCTGATTAAAGGTTCTACCAACTATTTTGACGTACTTAGACAGTTAGCCCGTTTTCGTTTACCTAAGAATGGCGAAATTTTAGGTAGTCGCATGATATCCTACCCCGTAAGTCACGGCTATAAATACGTCATGGGTGGCAGTAAGCAGTATGTATAGGTCATACAGGCATAGGCTAATAATAATATCTGGTTTTGATCAGGAATTGAATCTCGACGACACTACATCAGTTAACTCTATGCTAAGAATCAACATTTATCCCAATTATGTTCAGATTAATTTGATTCTTCATTAATCAGATTTGCTGCTCAGTCGGAGACATTATTAGTAAATCATCTTTGATTATTTGGATAAAAGAAATGCCCTTTTCGCCAACAAGTTTTCAAAGGAATTCTGATAGGACCAAGATTCCAGTGGCAATAAGAAATCTTTCTACTAGCTTGTGATTTGTAGATATCACAGTACTAGAAACAATTATAATCAGAGAGAAAGTTGGCTTCTCATTAACATTCAATAACTTCATGAAAATATGAGCATTTGTGGTATTCGTGATGCATCAACCTTATTTCTTACACAATCAAAATTATAACCAAATATATTTCTCCTCCATCCTTATTCCCTCTTCATCTGAGAGATTTTCACGTGGCTGAATATCAATGCTCATTCGTCATAATTCATTGTGAAAATCGATTTGGGCACGATTCATCTTAATAACCACCAAACGTGAAGGAAAACAGCTGTAGCCACTTAACATTGAAAACTTCCCGAGGAAAGAAATATAATCAATCACAATGAATATTAACCATCCTCCTTTTAATAAAGAGGGATTAAAAAAAAGGCGGTATTTCCAATAGGAGTCCAGCGCGGTGGGTATTTGAGTGGGTGGCGTGAGTTGCTCGCGTGACCTGGATGGCAGTGGGACCTGCTCCTGAGCTGCTCCTGTTTCTGTCGCGTCGCTCACTCAACGCCCACCAGCCATGGAGAGGTTGGCGGACAGAGTGAGCAGCCGCGAGCAGGTCAGCGAGCAGGTTACACTGACAGAGGACCGGGTCCCGCACTGGACACAGTGACAGAGCAGCTCCTGGACCAGGGCCCCGCTGCTCCACTTTTTGTGGTACCGCTAACTATGATCGGATCGCAATTTTATTTTAACGATTACTTTAACAATCCTACTGAAAAAACGTTGCTCCCATAATTCTGTTTTTTTTTTTTTTGGTGGTGGTAATTTTCATTTAGGGAATGTATCATACGTAAACACCGGGTTCGGCGATAGTATCGGATATCATCGCTATATTTCCACTGTATCGCTAATTTTTAAGATGCGATAGCGATACAATAATTCACGGCACATATTTAATGAGATTCGTTAGTTCTTAAATCAAATACAGATGACATTACCGTTAAAACTGGCCTGACACCTGGTGGTGTGGATCACTATTTCCTATAGGTAGAAGAACAAATAGGGTTGCGGGGGTTGGTGGTGCCACCATGGATCGTTATTTAGAATATAAGAAAAGGCTGTATTAAACCCACAGTGATACAATCCGTAGTGTTGTGAAGGTCCGCGTAAAAAGTATCACTAAACTCTGTATTTTCGGTGCAATGCCACTATGCAATTACGACGCGATCCACAAAATTTCAGGAGTAACGTTTAGGCCCTCGGATCGTTATTCTGCGATCCGCAACTCTGTTGTAAACATCCGTCTGCCTGCTCTGTAGATAGAGCAGCTGCACCATCATATACCTGTGCCACTATGTTTCACCAATACCAACCTCTGCTAGGATATAATGAATATATACCAGCAGGTTACAATGACAGATTATCAGAGCACACGCCATGGAGAGGTTGGCGGACAGAGTGAGCAGCCGCGAGCAGGTCAGCGAGCAGGTTACACTGACAGAGGACCCCGTCCCGCACTGGACACAGTGACAGAGCAGCTCCTGGACCAGGGCCCTGCTGCTCCACTTTTTCCGGTATCGCTAGCTATATTCGGATCGCAATTTTATTTTTACGATTACTTTAACAATCCTACTGAAAAAAAACGTTGCTCCAATAATTTTTTGTTGTTGTGTTTTTTGTGGTAATTTTCATTTAGGGAATGTATCAAACATAAACACCGAGTTCGGCAGTAATTTAAGATCCCATCGCTATATTTCCACGGTATCGCTAATTTTTACGATGCGATAGTGATACAATAGTTCAGGGCACATATTTAATGAGATTCATTAGTTCTTAAATCAAATACAGATGGTATTACAGTTAAAACCGGCCTGACACCTGGTGGTGTGGATAACTATTTCCTATAGGTAGAAGAATAAGGGGCAAGGTTTGGTGGTGTCACCATGGATCGTTATTTAGAATATAAGAAAAGGCTGTATTAAACCCACAGTGATACAATCCATAGTGTTGTGAAGGTCCGCGTTAAAAGTATCACTAAATGCTGTATTTTACGCTGCAATGCCACTATGCAATTACGACGCGATCCACAAAATTTCAGGAGTAACGTTTAGGCCCTCAGTTTGTTACTCTGCAATCCGCAACTCTGTCGTAAGCATCTGTCTGCCTGCTCTGTTGATAGATCAGCTGCATCATTATATACCTGTGCCACTATATTACACCAATACCAACCTCTGCTAGGATATCGGTGTCAAATATATACCAGCAGGTTACAATGACAGATTATCAGAGCACACGCCATGGGAGAGGTTGGCGGACAAAGTGAGCAGCCGCGAGCAGGTCAGCGAGCAGGTTACACTGACAGAGGACCCCGTCCCGCGCTTGACACAGTGACACAGCAGCTCAAACATAAACACCGGGTTCGGGAGTAATATTGGATATCATCGCTATATTTCCACTGTATTGCTAATTTTTGCGATGCGATAGCGATACAATAATTCAGGGCACATATTTAATGAGATTCATTAGTTCTTAAATCAAATGCAGATGGCATTACAGTTAAAACTGGCCTGACACCTGGTTATGTGGATAACTATTTCCTATAGGTAGAAGAACAAGGAGGGTGGTGAGGGTTAGTGGTGCCACCAGCTGTGGGACCCGTTTCATAAATAACGAGAGTATAACCAAAGGGCCCGAGTGATGAAAACCAGCTTCTAACTAAGCTGACGCTAAGGCCTCTTCTATTGTATGTCTACGATACATTTTGAGAAATTGTTCTTGCTATTTTGTGGTGTAAACCTCGAGGAGAACTTTGTGTATCAATGAGACAGCAATAAAATGAATGTTTACAAAAAAAGAAAGAAAAAGTAAGCCTTAGTAAGATGTTCCGCATGGTAGAGTGATGGGAGATGACGTCATTAGCAATAATGGCCAATCAGTGACCAGGATTTCAGAGAACACACAAGATGTGCGCAATGGAGATTTATTCGCTCCTGATTTATTATCTCTGGTAAATAAGTTCCCCATTGAGAACGTATCGGGACTCAGTAAACTACCCATTATTTAACAACTGTCAGATACCATAACCATTGTATACAGATTGAAATCTTTATAAGAAATGGGCGTCTACGATTGAATTCCGATGAATTGTTGAAATGTCGGTGAGTTACATCGTGAGTTGCATCATCTGTTTTTATCGGAGATGAATTACGATGCATGGGCAAGTCGCTTGTCCCGACATTTGTCTACGATATGGACCTTCCTGATAAGTCTATGGTTTGTACTTTTTGCAGCGAAGCTATATCGGGAGTTTTAAATTATTATCGTTGTTGGTAGACACCGGGCCTTAGATTTAGGCCCAGCGTCCACCTACTACGATAGAAACGTAGACCTGCCGATATGGCACCGATACAAAATGTCAAAATCGGTGCCATATCGGGAAGGTGCAAAATCGCAGACATATGTCTAGACATGCCAATCCACCACGCATTGCATGGGGGTTTTATCGGTGTCTAATCACAGAAACGTGGTCAACTGCCCCGATATTACGTGACCTTCCGACGCGATTTTGATGTTTTATCGGGAGGTGCATCATAGACCATATCGGTGCCATATTGTAGTAGGTGGACGCCGGGCCTTAAACATTTTCTTCGCCCTTGTTTAAATCTTGGAACCTTTTGCTCCTTTCATTGAAAACACATCATAAACATACTTCTCTTTCCATCGACATCTATCTATACCGAACAAAAATCAAGCCAAGAAAAGAAGGGATCGATTTCGTAATAGCATCTGTGACTTACCAGGGGTGGGTGGAACTGACTCAAGAAGGCAGACACGGCTTAAAGGAGGCTTCTACGGGCTATGGTCCGCCCGATAGACAGGCCATTTACTCCTGTGAAGTTCTAGAGTGCAATATGGATCGACTTCAAATGGACGATTTAGTCTGTAAAAATAGATATACATTTGGATATAACTGGATCACACCGGTGGTGGCTAAGGCTGATATGTGAGTCAGACTGAGTTATCTGGTGTGTTCTAGTAAAGAAATTGATATCCCATAGATCACTATCTGGGATTTTGTAGATATTTTCTCATTGGTTTACTGAGTACACGTTAAGGTAATCTATAGTGTTGATTCCACCAACACACAAGATATAGCGAGGTTAGTCACGATTTGGTTGTCTTGCTAAATCTTGCTAGTTTTTGAATAATCGCGTGCATATTTAGTAGAAACCAAACGAGAGTTAGCCTTGTCAATGTTTATGCCATGATGGGCAGGTTGTGTATTACTACACGAGGCGTTAGCCGAGTGTAGTGAGTAGCAGACCTGACCAGAGTGGTATAAACATTGACAAGGCTAACTCTAGTTCGGTTTCGTATTTATCCTACCCCATCTCACCAATATGTATACAGAGAAAATTTCGTAATTATCCATGTTAGTAGCATGTTGACACTCATCGGAGGATGGCCACATTTATCAATGCTGCCGGATCTACTTTCGTTCTCTCGGCCCTGATTGGTCTCTTTTTTTATTCACCTCGGTGCATGAATAACACTTTATTCAACGCTCTGTCAAATACATTGAGTCAATGTTAAACCTATGGCAATTTTTATTAGGGCTAGGATAATAATAGCGATGTAGCGGTCTGGTTAAGCACCTGTACCTGTGCCACGTTCTTGCCGCCATAGATCGAAGTATGCTGCGATATGTCGGCAATAGATCTTGAGGTGTCGCGGTGGTGGAGCACCAAAATCTACACATGACATCACAAAAAAGTACACATATCACTTCGCATGACGTATTGCGACAAAGGAGGTACAAAATATCGTGACACTGCAAGATATAACAAGATAGACCAATATATACCACGCAAATCCATTGTGTTGGTGAAACCAGCCCTTCAAGTGAAATTCACACATGGGATTCATGTACCCCACAGGACCTTTATCTGAGACAAATCCTGCTGAGATTCTGTACTCGAACACAATGTTTTCGTCAAAATTGTAGGGTTCCATTTTCCCGAGACATGTTTTTGCCCTGCAATCGTTGGCGACATTCTCTACAAACAGAATCTCATGAGATGTTGAAATTGTTGATGATATTTACCCCTAAAAAGGAACAGAATCTCATGAGATCATGAATCCTGTGAGGTACATAAATCCCACCCTGTGAATTCCACTTGAGGAGTTATTATAGAGTGCTTCTCAATGGAGACTAGATTGTATCGCATATGTATCGCCAATTCATGTTACATCATGAAAAACCCTATTAATCAGAATGAGGTATAAAAAAATTCACTCAGGCAGAAGTGACAGAATAACGATTGGTCTTTGCTCAGATATAAACTTGGAGAACCGATACACACTGGAAGACATGTATTCTAAATATCAAACGAAAATCAATATGGTTATACATATATGCTGCGATGAATTTAGCAACACTTATTTTGATATAGCCAGATTCATAAAGCAATGACATATTCCAGGCTGTATGGTGGTGGTTTGCAGTGCTATAACATATCTGTGGGAAATGAATGTCATAATTACTCAGCGATGGTTCAATATCATGGACAGATTATTTTTACGA
Organism: Alentia gelatinosa; assembly: GCA_950022655.1. NCBI lineage: Eukaryota > Metazoa > Annelida > Polychaeta > Phyllodocida > Polynoidae > Alentia > Alentia gelatinosa. The sequence goes on along the minus strand of OX465588.1, from coordinate 6,573,377 downwards.
GTATAATTAAATGTATGTTGATGTGTAAAGAAGAGGTATTTTTATCTCACTCCTGGTATTTTCGTTTTATAGGCTCAACATTGGTAACTCGTTCTAAGAGTTATAAGAGTATAAAAGTCTATTTTCCATGGACTACTAGGTCATGTATCCAGTTTGTCATCCATTCTTTAACTTGTTGGTTCCTTGTTTAAATTCTCCTTATTTAATTAGCCCATTTGAATGAAGTTTTATCCTACCCCTAATAAAAACGGCCAATAGGCATAACATAGGTAAATCTTATGCGGCATGCCATGACATAAAGTGTGATTTACGCCTCTAGGGGCATAACAAAATCGACCAATCAGCGACCGGATTGTGAGCTGCTCCGAAAAAAGTTCTGGTTGGACTCAAAAGTTCCGGCTGGACTTCGGTTGGTCGTTCAATCGATATTTATATTTAAGTAATCCAAAAGCGTAGAGATGGGTAGGATGAATATAAAACCGAAGTCGAATTAGACTTGTCAGTGTCTATGCCACTCTGGTCAGGTCTGTTCTGTGATATGATGATGCTGTAGTCATTGGACGAATACTGGAGAACTCGACCCGTAACGAACCTGACCCGTTTTAAGAACTCGACCCATAACGAACTCGACCCGTTTTACATTTTCCCTATTCAAGTATCTCAACTGTGAATAAATACTTTATTTGGTAGTAAGTATGTTATCTTGACCTCAAATTCGGTCTCTCTGGGGAAAAACTACAAACAGAAACCTTAACCCTAACCCTAACCCTATCCCTATCCCTATCCCTATCCCTAACCCTATCCCTATCCCTAACCCTAACCCTATCCCTATTCCTAACCCTAACCCTATCCCTATCCCTATCCCTATTCCTAACCCTAACCCTCTCCCTATCCCTAACCCTAACCCTATCCCTAACCTTATCTCTAACCCTAACCCTAACCCTATCCCTATCCCTATCCCTATCCCTATCCCTATTCCTAACCCTATCCCTAACCCTAACTCTATCCCTATCCCTATCCCTAACCCTAACCCTATCCCTAACCCTAACCCTAACCCTATCCCTATCCCTATCCCTATCCCTAACCCTAACCCCAACACTAACCCTAAACCTAGCTGGACTTATTTTCTATATGCCTGGTTTATTTGTCTAAAAGCTAACTAATCAGACCTTTAATGTCTTATCCATAAGTATCTGGAACGGGTCGAGTTCTCCAATCGATTTCTCCAAAACGGGTCGAGTTCACCTGACAACTATGGGTCGAGTTGGTTTCGGGTCGAGTTCTCCAGTAACCCATTGGACACCCATTTACTGTTTTGAAACAATAATATTCACTCCTATTAAGTATTAAAGCAGGAAGACACATGTGCATTCACCATTATCATTTATTTCGTTGGTAAAGATGCTTTATCCTACCCCTAATATAAAATGCCATAGGCTTAACAATGAATTTCCGTATGCCACCCTGACTGGCATATAAAGTTTTATATGCCACTAGTGGCATACAGAATTATTATCACGTAATATTGCAAAATCAAGGAGACCGGGTAGGATAAAATCAAAACCTGATTCGTTTTAATCTTGGCAACTGCATGCCACTCCTGGCTCCAGACTTCACTCAGCTTCGCCTTATGAAGTCACTATGCCAAACTCCAGTCGTGGCATACGGTGGCCCAGATTAAAACTCATCCAGTTTTACGATAAGATACAGTCACCACAGTGGATCCTATAAGAACCCAACGCTGTATGTATACCTCCAGGCCCACCTCTAGCTCCATGCCGGAAATATTATGTTCATATTCGTAATGTCAAAGTCTCAAATGAAGCCAATTACTCGGCGGGTGTGGCGCTGTGGTGGAGGTAACGCTGTAGTGTTTGGGTACGGTGTGGTACCGGGGACGTGAGTGTAATCTGTCTCCAGCTGAGGCACACCTCCACGGGAAGGTGGGAGTAATAGGGAGGCGATGCAGAGTGATCGCATGCACATGATCCACAAAGAAATGAACGGGGGCTCTACAATCTCATGCATATACAGTAAAACCCCTCTTCCGGGACACCCCGCTTAAGAGGACACCCCGCTTCAGGGGACAATTTGCTCGGAACGGAAATTTTTCCCTCTATTAAGAGTTTATTCTAACCCCGCTTAAGGGGCACCCCGCGGGGGTTTAAAAAGGAGCGAATTTCACAAGGAAGGCATATCCATCTTCAACCTCTATTATTTATTCATTTTTAATTTTTTGTACATTTATATTCATTTATATTGTATTATTTATATTTATTTTATTGTATAATTTATATTTATTTGCTTATTTATTAATAAACCTTTTAACCTAATAACCATCGTTTCCTTCATTTATGTAGGTATTCTCTATTGTGTAACCACTGGCAAACTGAAAACCCCGCTTAAGGGGCCACTTGGCCCGGAACTGAAGGTGGCCCCTTAAGCGGGGTTTTACTGTATTATCACTCTCTCTGGTGTAGGAATAACTTTTATTATCCATCGTATACAAAGCCCCCATTTGAAATGTATGGTGACTCAGTAAACCACGACCCATTGTATAAAACCTGTCAGATACCATAACTGTGGTATACGGATTCAGACATGTGGTATACAGCCTCAAAACTGTGGTATACGGGAAAAATAGTCCCTTTTGCTATAGAGTAAAGAAATAGTCCCTCTTGTTATACCCTTTAATATGCCAATTACTGTGATTTATTTGTTCGAAAAGATGGATAATAAATGCAACAAGCGATGATTTTGTGGACAGGCGGCTCTGTAAACCACTCGGGGTTGACGTCGTAACACACTCGCTAGCGCTCGTGGTTTAGGGCCGCCTGTCCACAAAACCATCGATTATTGTCTATGTCTCCAATTGTAAGGACAACTGAGATACTGAAAGAATTTAAATCGTTAACTAAGATAAGGGGATAAAATTTTTCTCTCCTGGCGTGGATTTTTCGTTTTTCATCGCGGATTTCGAGGAACTAAGATAATATTGATATAGGAAATACCAATGATATAGTAATAATTCATATGACATTTATCCCATCAGTTATTACAAATATCTGATCAATCTCCCAAGCTCTTTTAATTATCACATTTATTACCCACCTAATACGGAGTCTCCATACTAAGCCTATGGAGCCTCCAGATCGCTACTGTGTAAAATACGGAAAGCCGTATTCTCCTAGTAGAATACGGCTTTTTTTGCCACCTGACGGGCATTATAGGAACTGTTCACATAAACAATGCACGGCGCTTGCATCGAATTTCTAATTATTCATAAGATTTTCTAAATGATATTCGATGTCATCCAATTTATTTGTGATATTCTCTTTTATTTATCATAATAAATTATCATTAACTTTTCAAATATTTATGGGTTTATGATAGTTATCCTTAGCCTGAGACAACAAATCTACTGAAAGACAACTGGCTTTCCAATGTAATTGGAGAATGTAGGTTTTAGGGTGAGGAAAACAAATATGTAATATTCCCTCTTGTGAATACTATACAGAAACAGGGTTACTGTGGCCGTACGGCATAAATACGCGGTAAAATTGACGATAAAACGAACCGAAGCCGAAGGCAGAGGTTCGTTTTAATCGTCAATTTTACCAAGTATTTATGCCATACGGACACAGTATGCCTGTTTTCTTCTTCTTCTTTTTCTTCTTCTTCTTATTATATACCTTAAAATATCCAATGTTTAACTTTGCTTCTGGGCGAGTTTTTTATTTCGCCGCCGCACATGCCCCGTACGCGACATACATACCCCATACGTCACCTAGGTGTCATACGGATATATATACACAATAATGACTGGTTTTGTGTACGAGTGGCCGTAATCTCCGAGTAGTTGACGCGTAGTAATATCCGAGCGATTAGCGAGGATATTACGTCGTCAACTATGAGGAGATTACAGTCACTCATATACAAAACCAGTTGTTATTGTATTTATTACCCACCTACAAGATTAACAACAAGTCTATTGCAATTAAAAAGTTTCTGTAAGCCATTTAGTTCCAGACACCACAGCACTGTCAAGCGTAGTAGTAATTCCGTGTAGACTTACACTAATAATATAGTTCGCCATTAACCTGTGATTTTAGCATGCAAATTGTGTTATGACAGTGATTTCTGATAGTAAATGAGATTATCATGATTGATTCTAAGTAATTAGCATTGAATAAGCATTCAAGAAACTTATTTCAAAGTACATGATGATTCAACTTCATTATGGACAGGACTATTTTTCCGGAATCTCCTGCAGGAGATTCTGACATGCCAGAATCTCCGGGTAGCTAATTCCAAGTGCCCTATACCTTTTCTATGTAGAGTCCGTAATCGGCGGGTAATAAAAATACGACATGGGTAGGAGCGGGCCGTATGTGTAGGATATACTACCACAGGTATATATTATAATATCTATTATGTGCTTTCATTTATAAGCTCTAAACACAAGACATCAAAAATGGTCACTTTGTGTGATGTAGTTCTAGTTCCAAGGTATATCTAGGAGAGAACTAGACTTTTTCTGCCTCTTGTAAGGAATCAAGCTCTTCTGTGGTAAACCTGCCTGTAGATTTGGCTTATACATAGCCTTAGTAAGTATTTAGGCTTCATCAAATACAAGGAGTCAGCTTAGGGGGGGATTACCCTGCCATTCTCACTGAGAGACACAGGAAATTACGCTCCGCTAAAAGTGGAAGGCACTCCGGAGTAATTAGATAGCTCCAGAGTCGATAAAGTCCTTCTCTTGTCTTCAGATCTGAGCACTCCTTACGAGTTCATCAAACGTTCTTGGGGGTTGTATTCAATGAACACATTGGATATGTCTTACAATATTTATCTTTGTTATAGTACGTGTGTTGATTAGATTGGACAGAAGGCTCATGAGTACAAAGGTATGTAGACGTTAGGGCCCACCACACGAAAGTCGGGACGTTAGGGCCCACTCATCGGGATGTTAGGGCACGCCTAAAGCCAACCTAGGGTTAGGGTTAGGGTAAGGGTTAGGGATAGGGTTAGGGATAGGGTTAGGGATAGGGTTAGGGATAGGGTTAGGGTTAGGGATAGGGTTAGGGATAGAGTTCGGGATAGGGTTAGGGTTAGGATAAGGGTTAGGGATAGGATTACTTACTACTAAATATAGTATTTAGTCACAGTTGAGATACTTGAGTAGGGAAGATTTAAGAGGGGTCAAGTTCATTGCGGGTCGATTTTTTTACGGGTTGAGTTCTCCAGTATTCAAACATTAACCAATTATGCAAAATTAGGTGGGGCCTAACATCTATTTATGCCACATCTCCCTCCCGGCACCACAGGTGTGACCGCGGTCGAGGCATGACTGAGGCTTTCACACCCCCGATGTAGGTTGGGCCCTTACGTCCCGACTTCAAGGTGGTGGGCCCTAACGTCCTGCAACCAGTACAAATACCTACTGACTGACTGCTGAACTGAACAAAAAATCAGAGTTGGCATATGTCTGCTTATTCCCTTTACTATACGGAAACTGGCTTACTGTCTTCGGACGTCAAAATATTTGGTACAATTTTTGATCATCCTTATGTATGTATTTAATGACTTAACGGCGTATTTTGACGTACAAAGAGAGTAAGCCTGTTTTCTTATTATCATATACCTGAAAATGACGATATTTTATGTAGTCACGTGATCACATACCCCGTACGTCACAGTGTGGCATACGGGTATAAATTCACCACAGGTAGTATACGTAGTTCATATAGTCAAAGGTATATAGTAATATTCATTTTTCACCGATCACTAAGCCTTTCCTTACTAGACCTGGTCACAGGTGCACGTCTTTAAATGCAGCATGCCTGACACCGGACCATCTCTGTAGTGCAGGCCGATGTTACAATTGTTCAGAAAAATGATTTTTTTTCCCCCACTGTGTTAAAAGTTGTATGTCAATCCTTCCATGGTAAGAATTATAATATTATTTAATATTTATCACTGTATAGACATTTTGCATAATCTCTGAAAAAATTATAGAGATCCATTTTGAATCAGCTGAGATAAATGACATTTTAACAAAAAATGGAAAATAATGGCGTAGTGAATGTGAGATGACATCATATGGATTTGATAGGTATATTCAAACTATTCTGATATTCTGATACAATCTAATGCCATAGAAAGGGGTGAGATAAATCCAGAAACGCACTCGAATCATAAAATAGTCACTATTCCACTCATTTGAATGTGCTATAATCGTCACTCGGCTTTGCCTCGATGACGACTCGGGCACATCCAAACACTGCACAAAAACCACTGTTTTATTCATATGTACACCATCGCGGAAGTGCATGTATTGGCTGAATATGGACTTGTTTTCATATATATGTATATATATACGCCCAGGCCTTATATAGGGATGTGTCTTGGCTGTATTTCACACCCGGCATATATGAAAGGAAATATCCTCTCCCCCCACCGCTTCCCGCCCCTTTGTGTTGGTAGAAGTACAGGTGTCCTCAGTAAGAAGCCCTCCCCCCTTCACCCTCCTCCACCTCCCCCCGCCCGCTCTCAGTGAAGCCCTCTTCACTCGATGCTTATATACGCCTACAGATGAGGTGTATGCACACGGGGAATGGACGACCTTATATGCGTAAAATACCTACTTATCTACGCCGGGCGCATCCATATGTAAAATAATGATGTTCGTGCAGTGAAACTCGTAGAGTATTGTCTATATATATATATATACGATTCTCGATGCAGTTCTATATAGAGATTTACATCGTCTAAGTGAGATTTACAAGAAGCTGTGAAAGAGGTGGAGAGAGATGAGATGAGTTTATGGGATGAGGATGATGTAAATAAGGCAGTTTAAACATAGCTACATGGAATACAATTCACACACAGATAAGGCACGAATGGCTCAGTCATTTGATATGACTATTTACTGTATTATAGTTCAATATTTAACCCTTTCCTTACCAGCCTACAATGGAGTTATCTGGTTAAAAAATGTGTCTAGCTTGGAAGTTTGTTATTTTATAATGCTGTGTGAGATTCTTTCTGCATAGAGTTGTCCCCTTGCATTAACTGCCATATAAGGAATAGAGTAGTCCCAGTAGCCAATGACTGCATTTGGAGCAAACCACGACCTTCACCCTGACCTCCTTACATGATATTTATAGCGCCTTGGGACGGTTCTACAGTCGAGAGTTGACCTAAAATCTAATGGGCCACAACCACCCTCCTTTTCAAACTTGGGCTTCTATTCTTATATGGTATGTAAATTCTACCTGTAGTCTGTTTTTTTACTCTTTTTTTTTTTACATTTTTCGGTTGCCATGGTAACCAATTTTATTCTTTTTGACAACAAATTGAATTTCTTAACAGTTTTTTAAGGAAATGGCAGTCATTTGATAGTACTGTCATATATCTATTATGTTTATATCTGATAGAATATATCGATGTAAGTAATTATGATAATACATGTTTCAGAACTGTACACTGTTTGCAGTTTATACCTCATCAAGGATACAACTTACTGAAACAAAAGAGATGCCATAATCTGGCTGATATTACAATAAGATGTCTAGGAAAGTGATGGTGGAAGACACCGACACTTATATGAGCGAACCTGGGACCTGTTTCACTAGTTTCGTGACATGTCTGTGACACCATACAGACATCGGGGTTGTCTAGTTTCGTGACAACACAAGTAGCTGCCCTTAGGAAAAGACAGACCCCAAACATTAGACAAATCTACACATCATGGACCTGTTTCACTAGTTTCGTGATAAAAGTGTTAGACAGACATAAAAAGCGGCACCAACAGTGCAAGCAAGAACGGCAAAATGAAGTCTAATGTCAAGTTCTCATGAAACCGGACACACCATCTAGACACCATCTAGACTTGTCCCGAACCTAGTGAAACAGGTCCTAGATCAAATAAAAAAGAAAAAAGGTAATACACTCACTAACGCTGGTGCATTATCACAAGAAAACCTTTCGTGGTTTACAGCTGCCAGTGCAAAAAAAATGTGCCCACCTCGATAGCCACCACATGTGAGGTGCGATGTCTATGAACCTCGATATCTGATAGGACGAGCAATCATACCAGTGAGATCACATGACCTAACTCTATCTTGTAGTCCTCCAGATTCTTAAAAGAAAAATAGTTATGACTTCTGAAATGAAAATGAATTATCCCTCACCCCATAGCAAAGCAACGAGGGTGGCCTAGGACATCATTCTCTTTTTTTATCTGAAAAAAGGTAATCGTCTATTGGGAAAGGCTGGGCGGTATTAGTATAGTAATAAATATATTTCAACCATGGTGAAATATGTCATAGAATACGACGTCCTACTAATAATGCTACAAATGATGTACTAACTTCTTTAGTGTATAATAGATATACTAATCTCTTCTCACTTACTTGTCGGCAATCTTCACCCAGTATGCCTGTTTCTTGCTCGTTTACAGTTCTTTGTTTGCTACCGGGTTGTACTATGCGAAAACGTAGTTACTGAGCCCGTACGGGCTCAGTTACTACGTTTCCTTATTACTATACACCTCCTACTCGTTTAAAGCGAGTCAGATTTCCACACTGCCCGACACTGCAGGACTCAGATTTCCACACTGCCCGACACTGCAGGACTCAGATTTCCACACTGCCCGACACTGCAGGACTCAGATTTCCACACTGCCCGACACTGCAGGACTCAGATTTCCACACTGCCCCACACTGCAGGACTCAGATTTCCACACTGCCCGACACTGCAGGACTCAGATTTCCACACTGCCCGACACTGCAGGACTCAGATTTCCACACTGCCCGACACTGCAGGACTCAGATTTCCACACTGCCTGACACTGCAGGACTCAGATTTCCACACTGCCCGACACTGCAGGACTCAGATTTCCACACTGCCCGACACTGCAGGACTCAGATTTCCACACTGCCCGACACTGCAGGACTCAGATTTCCACACTGCCCGACACTGCAGGACTCAGATTTCCACACTGCCCGACACTGCAGGACTCAGATTTCCACACTGCCCGACACTGCAGGACTCAGATTTCCACACTGCCCGACACTGCAGGACTCAGATTTCCACACTGCCCGACACTGCAGGACTCAGATTTCCACACTGCCCGACACTGCAGGACTCAGATTTCCACACTGCCCGACACTGCAGGACTCAGATTTCCACACTGCCCGACACTGCAGGACTCAGATTCCCACACTGCCCGACACTGCAGGACTCAGATTTCCACACTGCCCGACACTGCAGGACTCAGATTTCCATACTGCCCGACACTGCAGCACTCAGATTTCCACACTGCCCGACACTGCAGGACTCTGATTTCCACACTGCCCGACACTGCAGGACTCAGATATCCACACTGCCCGACACTGCAGGACTCAGATTTCCACACTGCCCGACACTGCAGGACTCAGATTCCCACACTGCCCGACACTGCAGGACTCAGATTCCCACACTGCCCGACACTGCAGCACTCAGATTTCCACACTGCCCGACACTGCAGGACTCTGATTTCCACACTGCCCGACACTGCAGGACTCAGATTTCCACACTGCCCGACACTGCAGGACTCTGATTTCCACACTGCCCGACACTGCAGGACTCAGATTTCCACACTGCCCGACACTGCAGGACTCAGATATCCACACTGCCCGACACTGCAGGACTCAGATTTCCACACTGCCCGACACTGCAGGACTCAGATTTCCACACTGCCCGACACTGCAGGACTGTCCTCAACTTCTCACCTGATTACTTTATCTCGGCCGGGCATTATTCACACGATCACCTGGTGCCCTGCCGTGTGTTGAGCTGCCAATCCCATCTCAGCAGCACCACCTCGACAAGCACGGCAGCCTAGAGAGCACAGAGTGATTGCTAGTCCCACCACCATCCGCCAGGAAATTGTAAAATAGCACGACCTCGACAAGCACGGCAGCCTAGAGAGTAAACTTCCTCAAGTCTTTGATGATGAACATTCATTGTGTGATTAAATACAATAAGAAGAAAGTTCATTAAAGTACAGTAAAACCCCTCTTCCGGGACACCCCGCTTAAGGGACACCCCGCTTCAGGGGCGAATTTGCATGGAACGGAAATTTTTCGGTACAGAAATGCTCAAAAACCCCGCTTAAGGGGTCAGTTTGGAGGAACATCATATCAAAAACACTGAAAATCCAAGTTTATGGTGCCCGTTTGTACGGGACACACAGTTGTCGCAACCAGAACAATCACTGCACGAAACCTACCACTCGTTTGAATGCTATGTAATATTCACTCGGCTGTCGCCTCGTTCATATCACTCCGCATCAAACTCGTGAAGAATGACTACTTTGACCAAAACTTGTTGGTTTTATTTTTTACTCCCAGATGACTATGGAAATGTTAAATCCCGTATTCATCCGTGGGAGATTACGTGGATATCCTGATACGATCTCCCGAGCAGTACCCACGTCAGATCCACCCACCAGATGGAGCCAGTGTTCCGTGTCATCCATCGAAGTACTCAAAAGCAGGTTAAAAATGTCCTTGTCAGCAGTTTTCATATTTTCGCTTTGATGACTCTCGATTAGATACGCTAGGTGGCGCGGAACTTCTGCAATATCATTCTCTTTCTGAAAGATTAAACATTTATAAGGTCTCTCACCGATCCTCAAACGTTGAAGTGGATATGCTAGCAATTCCATCATTTAGCATTTCTGATTCGTTTCATTTTGAGTCCCTTGTTTTATTTATTAGCTCAAATTGAGGAATATCACTGCCAATTTCATCGATTTTTATTTGATTAATTATCAGCGAAAATGGATGGTATTAGTGTTGATTTGTCCAATCCCCCCTGCTGGAAAATAGTATCTTCCGTTTGATATCAACAAATGCACTTTCCATTTGTGTCTTTAATTGGAAAAGCCTGTTGATGGAAAACCATCTTTTCTCATAACCCGATGCTGTCTCGATTTTTTCGTCGCTTGAAAATATCTGATGAAAGCCGAGTGTTTGTTGAAGGTTGAATGTGCATGGCTTGGTTAGTTAATAGAGGATGCTTTACTGTGTCGACGCTACCTGATAGATTTAATGTCTAAGATGATAATGGGAAACTGATGTAGTGCAGTGGAAGGATCGAAATCGAACCTTGAAATCAACCATATACAGTAGAACTCCGCCTTAACCCTTTAAGGACGCATGATGCCTGGAGGCATCACCAGGCTAAAGACGCATGATGTCTGGAGGCATCACCGCACTAAAGACGCATGATGCCTTGAGGCATCATTGTCCAAATATTAAGAAAAATGTTTTAACAAAGAATTAATAGAGCAATATTCATGAAATCTTCAGAAAATGTAGATATAATATCATATTTAGTATTTCTATTAAAAAGAAATAAAATATTTATGATTATGTATCAAACTTGGATATCAGTTTTAACTATTATGTGGCCGTCCTGTAGCCAGACAGACTGCCACCAGTATCCGTCCTTATGGGAGCAGCTGGAGCCCAGGCAGCCGTCCTTAAAGGGTTAAGGCCCGTTTCCATTGGCTGACGAAAAGGACAGAGATTTTTTGAGTTACCCAGAAAGTCTGTCGGTGGTGACACTGACTGTGCTTCAGTATCGAAAAATTGGTGAGGGTAGTAGATCTCAGTGACCAAGCTTTCACTCAGTGATGTGTGGTGCCATATTGCGTAATCTGAGTAGAAAAGGTCATGGGTCATTTCACAAGATAGGTCGTTTCCATTGACCGATTTTGGGTCAGCAGTGCCAAAAGTCCATAGGTGGTTCCTGACTGTAAATCGGTGAAGGGAAATCGGCCAATGGAAACGGGCCTTAACGGAAACCATGCGTAAGCGGCTGCCTCACGTTGATGGACACTTTTGCTCGGAACAGTTCCCTCTAATAGACGTTCATCTTAACCCCGTGTAAGCGGACACTTTGGCCCAGAACGGATGGTGTCTGCTTACGCGGGGTTCTACTCTACAATCAATTGCCGAATGATACAGTTCCACATTCTTGATTTGAATGCAGAAACCTCGAGGATGAGAAAAATAACCATTATTGTCCTGAATGCTAAAATAATTTGAAAGATAAAGTGGTTTGAGGGTTTTGTATTTTCATATAGAATATTTCAAACAGCTTTTCACATTCATATTTACAGGTCTGAACAGTTATCGAACTACAGATTATTACAGTTGAGATTTATGATATATCACAGGTTTAGACATCTATCAAAATACGGCCTAGTACAGTTAGAATCTATAGTTAAAGATATATTACAGTCACTCGTACAATCAAAGGTATTTCCCCGGCACCCTAGTTGCCAGGGAATTGAGGGGACATTTTTTATAGTGTGTAAATCGGTCACGACCAATTGAAATGGTATTTTAGGAGAACTAAAATAATCTGCACCGTTTTCGTCTTCCAATTGAAACGGGCCCTAGATATAATCATTCCGATGTAAACATCGGTAATATTTCCGAGATAATTATCTGGGAATATGGTATCTTGAGAAAATATTGAATTAATTACATAGTAGCAGAGAATATCTTACATAATCTAATGTAATAACTGATTTCTAACTATTTCAAACTTTTTAAAAAACTATTTCTAACTATTTTTTCGTTGAATATAAGATTCTAAGGAGTGAATCAAAGATAATATAATGATAGCAATCAATAGGAATTTTCAGGTGGATTTCCAATACAAACGACGTTACTTGTTCCCAATCAGTACACTAGGGTCATGGCTCCAGGGCCTGACCTTTACAAATCGCCAGGTGACCTTGACCTTAGCCCGGAGGGGTCAATCAATGGTTGGTGCCTTTTACCGTGAGCTATCCATGGCCACATCGTGGGCCTACCCCCCTAAAGGCAGAGCCTTAGATGTCCACGCCTAAAGTCAGCCTAATCCGACATGACAGTTTGTGTCTCCATAGTAACGAAAAGGAGATGAAGAATCGATTCTGGAACCCCCAAGAGAGGGACTCCACCTAGTGCCAGGCTCTTGATCCCTGAAAGTAATTAACCAATGATATCTGACGGTTACCATCACGTGACCCTCTCTCGTCCAATCACATACCGCCTGGAGTTACCATGGGATAGTCCTTCGGGTGATCTGTGAGCATTGAGCAGGGTCTCCTATGGCCGGCAGTATCGACCGCTATAGTATTCCTTTAAATTCCGAATGCAGTTCAAACTACATAAAGTTAGAACTTACCCTGTACACATAACTTTACTGCGCAACATGTGTGAAGCGAAATGAGATTCTGTTCCTTTTTAGGGAAACTTTGTCTTTAATAATTACAGGGGAAAAACTTGCCCCAGGGAAATGGAACCCTAAAATTTAGACAAAGAAATTATCTTTTGAGTACAGCATCTCAGCAGGATTTGCCTCAGAAAAACATTCTGTAAGGTACATGAATGCCATCATGTGAATCCCACTTTAAATTCTGTATGCGGTAGATGTAGGACAGCTAGGCAAGGCTACCCAGTGATTAGTGAACACTTGGTTTCTTTGGTTTTTGCCCTCCCCCAGCGATTAGTGGACCATACACCGATTTTATCAGTGTGCGGATCGAGCGAGGGGTTACATGATTTGCCTGCGACAAGGTGACCGACTCCTATACGATTTGGGAACTAATCGTTCAACCCTAAATCAGTAGATGGGCATCCGGCTTAATGCCGATTCCCATCAAGCGATTTTGGAACATCCATGTTCCTGTGTCGATGACAAGGGAATGGTTCTTTGTCGCAGGCAAGCAATCCTAAAGCAGTCGGCCCTAGTCAGTAGATGTGGGGCAGCTGGGCAAGGGTCAACCTACGATTAGTGAATGCCCCTTGTAGCGATGTTCTTTTGCCGCAGACAAGTTGTTGGTCGATGTTCCTAGAAATTTTACTGAAATTTACAAAAAAAATCGCTATTATTCAAAATCGATAATCACACGGGTAATTTCTTCTATATGAGATTTATTTTTTTCCTATTAATTATTGGTATTTGTGCTCTCACTACTGATTACTACGTGGTATTAATCGCTCACCAATAGTTAATCAACATGTTGATGAATCCAGGCGGCGACAGCGGAACATTAGATGAGATGCGTAATTTGCCTGCGACAAGTTAACTGATTACTTTATCATTTGGGAACTACTCATTCAATCCTGAATCAGTTGGTAAGCATTAAGCCCAATACCCATCTACCAATTCAGGGATGAACGATTAGTTCCAAAATCGTATAGGAATCAGTGAACTTGTCACAGTCAAATTACATGACCCCTCGCTCGGCCAGCGGCCCTCCAATAGATGGGGTGGTGGGTGTTTGTCCTAAGCAAGTCAGTCTACGCTTACCGACAGATATACGATTATGTACCCCCAGCTGACGGAGTAAGGATTTGGGAACAGTCGGCGACCAGATTTATCAACATGTTAATAAACTTTTAGCAACCGATTTTGGAACATAGAAACCACAACTTTTCAGCAACAAAAGGACCTCTACCGACTATGGATATCACAACATTTTGTTCTGGCGATTTTTGAAATCGCTGGGTTTCTCGCCTGGTGTGTCGCTGGCTTTAGGTAGTGTGAGTTTTTGTCAATAAACTTTTTCTTTTTTAAAGTCTCGTGAATTGGGTAGTGTGATTGTCTTTTTAATCACAGTGTAAAGTTCTGGTTTATACATCCCTACGGGGCCATGTAATATTGGTTTCTAATAGAAGAAAGTAATTGTCTAAAATACCCATAATTATTGAGGAACAAATTGACTGAATTGGACCAGTTGCCATTTTCTTTAGTAACCTCCTCCCTGATGTTTAAAGTATGGTTGCCACGCTTTGAATTCCATATAATACCCCTATTATCACTCAGCTCTAGTTCCAAGGCTGCCCACTTGAGGGCAGGTCACTCTACCAATGACACTTTGAGTTGTTCACTGTCATGAGCGGCCTCCTGACATGGGCGACAGTCCGGAACGGGCGCTAAATCAGAACGGATTTGGTCTTCCCCTATTGACTGTTGGTACAACATCCATTGAGAGCACAGAGCTCACAGATGCCAAGCCTGTCATGTCAACCCCCTGCTAAGGGTATAAAACCAAGACCCATACCCGTCAATAAACAGTTAAGTTCTTGACTCATAGTAGTACATAGTACCTCTGTGTTTGAGTTCTTCTCTTTCTTCTTAAGGTCTACTCCTTACGCAAGTAGGGCTCGAGACTTTACAACGGGTTTATCTCGAGACTTTACAACGGGTTTATTGTTTGAAAAGGGTTATAATACAACCACGGAGTGCCATGGCGGGAGTTTTATATTGATTTAATTAGCGCCGATATGGTCGGCCATCATCAGCCATCATCTCCAGAATGAAAATAGTACCACCTTGGTTGCAACCAACGCTAATTGCCTCAGATCATGATTGAATCTCCCAGTAACGTTTTCTAGACCTCCTCCTCCTACCCCTGCCTACAGAGCCGGGCTCAAATGAGGCTTGAAAGCGTATTAATTAGACCAGTGTGATTAGTACAGTTGCTTGCATTGTTTGCCCCGATCGCCACCAACACACCCGGTGTAGGACAATGATAGATCTCTGAGCCAATATGGCCCTGGGTTGTAGATAGTGATTAACAAGTTAGATGAAATTAAAGGCAACCTGCCAGTTAATTAAACCTGCTTTATTTGGGCCAACGCAATATGTGTCTTTAACACAATGTGTTGTTTTCGTCCAGAAAGGGAAATAACAACGTTAAAAGAGTGTTTGTGGAAACTATTCTAGCCTGATGTTTTCATTGGAAGCCCCCCACTCCCTCACATTCATTGCCATCTGTGAGGTGGCCGTATTTATCATGTGGTATTTGTTCCGTTGTAATCTAGTACCCTCTATTTCTATATATTGGCAGAGGTAGCGGTACCGTCACTAAATCTAGTTTCACTGAGTTGTAAATTTAGAGGGTGCGTCCACCAACCACGACAGGGCTGCGACACGCGCCGACAAGGAATTTCCAA
This sequence comes from Alentia gelatinosa, assembly GCA_950022655.1. Lineage (NCBI taxonomy): Eukaryota > Metazoa > Annelida > Polychaeta > Phyllodocida > Polynoidae > Alentia > Alentia gelatinosa. Next base: position 6,557,367 of record OX465588.1, on the reverse strand, counting down.
TCGGTGCCATGTCACAGCCTTGTCGTGAGGAGAGGAGCTCTGCGACAGCGTTGTCGGGGCGTGTCGGGAAGAGCAAGCTCCACCTAAATTTTCTATCATAGACCTCTGCGACAACCTCCCGACATGCCACGACACGCCACGTCAAGCTCTAAAATCGAACATGTTCGATTTTGTCGTAGCCTTGTCGGAAAGCCCCCGACAACCTCCCGACAAGCTTAGTGTCGCAGCCTGTCGGGGCCTTTTCGTAGCCTCTTGTCAGGAACTAGGGTCAACCAACCACGACAAGGCTACGACACGCCTTCCACTCGTAGAGCTGTCGTGGACCTTGTCGGAAAGCCGTTGTTGCAGCCTTGTCGTGGTTGGTGGACGCACCCTCTTAGTCACGGAGTATACGGGACAGAGCCATTGTTAGTCATGAAACAGCCACTAGATGGTCAGGGGACAGAACCTGTATTCTAGCTCTTTGTTCTTACAAAATTCTACTTTCAATGTTTTACCTTGGTTCCGTTGACTCTCTACACCCTTCCCAGAGCAGGATGACTTTATCATTAAACTGGGACATGATGTTTTTCACATGGAACACTTTATATACATATGTGAGCACGGCAAGAGTTGTGACATTTTCCCAATTCTCACTCTATTCTTTCGCACCTCCATTAGTGAAGAATTTTTTTACCTCCATTGGTGAAGAACACCTACTCGGGGGGGGGGGGGGGTGCGTCATGCAGCCGCCATGGAACATAGGCTATATTCCGCATAGGGCACACAGTGGTTGCTAGTTTTGCAATCATTTGCCAGGAAATTGTAAAATAGCGCCATTGCAGTTGGGGGGGGGGGGGGGGGAGAGCCGCTATTTTCTGCTGTTATAATCTATAGATGATATTGAGCCGAGGCTAAAATTTGTCCGTGGCTAGCCCCAAAAATATTTTTGACACAAACCATTGATGATTGGTGTTTCAGATGGCAAGATGGTCACCCCCATAGCACAATAGCTATGTGTCCTATAGGTTCTTTGTGGTTTTTTTAAGAATAGATTCTTTTCGGGGCAGCTAAATCGATTTCTGGGACGAAACCTTACATAATATCCTCGCATGTGCTCAGATATTACTACTCCTCTGGTCCTGTTAGATTACGGCCGCTTGTATCTTCAACCAGTTAATATTGTGTATTTAGGTTCTGGCTTCTGTGGCAATATATCATAGCGTGCATAAGGCCTCTTTCAATTGGCCAACGAAAATGGTGCAGATTTTTTTGAGTTCCCTAATAACCTATTTCCATTTTGTGTCAGTAGTGCTAAAGGTCCATCGATGGGCCTGACTGTATATCGGTAATGGGTTTTTAGGAGAAAACAAAAAATCTACACCGTTTTCGTCAGCAAATGAAAACAGGCCTGAAAGGAATATCGGACAATTTGGCTTAAAAATTAAAACCCATGTAATTTTCCTGAAATTCGAATATGATGATCTCTAAGTGTTGTAGTACACATATCTAACTTCAAAATTGGGGGTCATCGTGCTAGATTTTTATTCAGAGATCAATATTATGACAATTTTGTAATGGAATATATAGAAGTTCTAAAACATTGTTTTTTACATAGTAAAATCCATGCCATTTTCCTCAAACTTTCACAGAATAGAGTTTATCTATAGCACTACACATTTAAGCTTCAAAAACCGTACTTGTTTTTTAAGGAAGTCAGTACATTTCCTATGTAAATCAAGCAAATGTAGCCTATCATACCTGCTAAAATTGGATAAACGTGGATAAACTGGACAAAACGGTAAATTCATTCATTTAGAATTAGAATGCAATAAAAGAACCAGTTTTGACTGATAATTGACAAAATTTGTAAAATCACTAGATGGCGCCACTGTGAATTGTAGGATATGCCTTTAAGCGAGAGTGTCGAGAAGGTATAATTGCAAATTGATGCTTCCAAAATGCAATGGCGCGCAATACGTGGCGGTGTGTATCAGATGATTTAAGCACATTGACATGCGATAAAGAGCATATGCCATCACGGATGAACTCTGGCAGGTATTACTACGCGACGGACTATTTTCCTGACATACGGCCTCAGAATCCAGTGCGAGGAAGGTTCTTTTGGTTGAGAGATGACATTGAGAGGAAGCCTTATAGACACTAATCCTCGAGCTCAACTACAACTTAGTCGGCTCGGTCCAGTAATGACGGAGTCGATGGAGGGATTACCACCACATATGGGATGAGTTAACCGACTGACAGCCAGCAGATTCAGTCAGTTCCCTCTTTAAAGGCATATCGGACAATCCACAGTGGCGCCACCTGGTGATTTGTGAATAATGTCAAATACTAGTTAAAACTGGTTTCTTGTGATTCATTCTTATTCAACATGGGTAGATTTAACATTTTGTCACGTTTATCCAATTTTAGTAGCTAAAATAGGCCAATTTACATTGGCCTGGTTTACATAGGAAATGTACTGAAAAATATGGTTTTCTTCAATTCATTCAAAAACAAGGACGGTGACCTATGATTTTTAAAATCTAAATAAGAAGTACCATATATGTACTATATTCTGTGAAAATTTGAGGAAAATGACATGGGTTTTACTATGTGAAAAAATACTTCTAAGAATTTCTCTATATTCTAATATAAAATTGTCATAATATTGATCCATAAATCAAAAACTAGCATGGTGACCCCTGATTTTTAAGTTAGACGTGTTCCACAACACTTGGAGATCATCATATTAAATTTTCAGGAAATTGACATGGGTTTTAATTTTCAAGCCAAATTGTCCGATATGCCTTTAAAGGCATATCGGACAATTTGTTTTTCCAATTCTTTTGAGGCAGAGGATAAATTGTGTTTTCTATCTGTCCTAAAACATTTTGTGTTTTTGTGTGCAGTCGTACACGGACAGACGGCCTCGTCTCAACCACTCATATCGGACAATTTGGCTTGAAAATTAAAACCAATGTCATATCCCTGAGAATTTAATATGATAGGCCCGATAATAATGCCAATCCACCACGCGTTGTATGGGGTCTTTATCGGTGTCTAATCGCAGAAACGTTGTCAACTGCCCCGATATCAAGTAACCTTCCGACGCGATTTTGATTTTTTATCGGGAGGTGCATCGTAGACCATATCGGTGCCATATCGTAGTAGGTGGACGCCGGGCCTTACCCTTTTAGTTTTATATTAAAATTTAATATGATAATCTCCCAGTGTTGTGGAACACATATCTAACTTAAAAATCAGGGCTCACCGTGCTAGTTTTTTTATTTATAGATCAATATTATAATAATTTTATATCAGAATATATAGAAATTATAAGAGTATTTTTTCACATGGTAAAACCCATGTCATCTTCTCCAGACTTTCACAGAATATAGTACGTATATAGTATTACTGATACAGCCAAGACGCATCCGTATATAAAAGGAAACGGTCTTGTATATGCCTCAAACGCTAGTGTGAAATATAAACGTATATATATATGAAAAGATGTCAATATACGGCCGATACATGCGCTGCCACGATGGCGTATATGTGAATAAAGTCGTTAGGCCCACCGTCCACCTACTGCGATATGGCCCTGATATGGTCTACGATGCACCTTCCAATAAAAATTCAAAATCGCGTCGGTAGATCACCTAATATCGGGGCAGTTGACCACGTTTCTACGATTAGACACCGATAAGAACCCCATACAATGCAAGGTGGATTACCATGTCTCAACATATGTCTACGATTTTGCCCCTTCCCGATATGTCTCCGATATTTGCTTTTTGTATCGGTGCCATATTGGTAGGTCTAAATTTCTATTGTAGTTGGTGGACGCCAGGCCTAAGAGGGGGCGTCCACCAACCACGACAAGGCTGCGACAACGGCTTTCCGACAATGTCCACGACAGCTCTACGATTGGAAGCCTTGTCGTGGTTGGTGGACCACGGTTCCCAACAAGAGGCTACGACAAGGCCACGACAGGCTGTGACATGAAGCTTGTCGGGGGCCTGTCGGGGGCCTTCCGACAAGGTTACGACAAAATCGAACATGTTTGATTTTGGAGCTGTGTCGTGGCATGTTGTGGCGTGTCGGGAGGTTGTCGCAGAGGTCTACGATAGAATATTTAGGTGGAGCGTGCACTTCCCGACAGGCTGCGACAAGGGCTCACGACAGCTCCCCTCCTCACGACAAGGCTGCGACAAGGCACCGATTGGAACTTTCTTGTCGGCGCGTGTCGCAGCCCTGTCGTGGTTGGTTGACGAGACTGGGCTCGCAGTTTCATCTCGTTTCTACCGTGAGTTGGGCGAGTCTAGCAGTGGATGTGGGCTGAGTCGTGGTTAGGTATTTAACAGCAGCCTCCCACCAGGGACCTGTTGAATAAGCTATGTTCGCTCATGAAGACCTAGACTTGCTCAAATTGGAAAAACTAGATTATTCAACATGCCTCAGAATTCTACATCAGGCAGAAATAGAATCATTTTCTTGGTTTTATGTTCCTTCGCTTATTGATTCACCATGTGACCTTCCCTGACATTTCACGATCATGTCCCCACTCCACGATCCGTAACTCTACATTTCTCACTCTACTTCATCCTTCCTCAGCCTTTACTTATACTTATCCTACCCCTAATAAAAAACGCCATAGGCTTAACATTGGATTTGTTTATTTCACGGGCGTGACATAAAGTGTTGTTTATGCCACTACTTTCTGATACTGAAAAAATATGGAAACGGGGTAGGATAAAAATCTAGACGCCACTCGTTTGAGTTTGAGCTTATTTATGTCACTCATTTTGTTGGCTCGAAAATGTAACTCGTCTTCGACTCGTGAAATTATGGAGCCAACAAAATGTGTGGCATAAATAAACTCAGACTCAAACTCGTGACGTCTCTTCATATTATCCTACCCCTAATAAAAAACGCCATAGAGTCAACATAGGCAAATTTTATGTAGCAAGCCATGACATAAAGTGTTTTTATGCCACTAGAATAATAAACAAAATTGACCAATCAGCGACCAGAATGTCTGCTACTAAGAAAAAAGTTCCGGTTGCTCTTAAAACCCCCATTCAAATGTTTGCAACCAAAATTAATTAATTTATCTTTTAATGATACATAAGCGGAGAGACAGGGTAGGATAAATATGAAACCGGACTCGAGTTTGACTTGCCAGTGTCTATGCCATTCTGGTCAGGTCTGTTCCTCACTACGCTCAGATAACGCTTCACGTAGTAATACACGACCTGCCCGTCGTGGCATAAACGCTGACAAGTCAAACTCTCGTTCAGTTTCTACTAATTATTCTCCAGACTCCTCCTCTTCTGCTTTCGACCCACATAAACACACTCTCCTCCCCTCCTTCTTGAAGTTTTCCCTATGCCTTCACTACCATATAAGAAATATAGAAAGTGGGTTGTCAAAGCAGCCAATGACTGCATTCAGAGCAAACCACGACCTTCACCCTGACCTCCTTACATAGTGTTGATAGCGCCTCAGGGCCCCGTTGCTCCTGTTTTTGTGGTATCGCTAGATATAATCGGATCGTAATTTTATTTTTACGAATACTTTAACGATCCGACTAAAAAAGCATTGCTCCAGTAATATCGGATCGTATCGCTATATTTCTGCGGTATCGCTAATTTTTGCGAAGCGATTATGATACAACAATCCAGGGGCACACATTGAATGAGACAGGGGAAGATTAATTAGTTTTTTAAATTAAATACAGATGGCACCAGAGTTAAAACTGATCTGACACCTGTTGATGTGGATCGCCATTTTCTATAGGTAAAAGAACAAGGGGCGGGGGATAGTAGTGCCACCACCCATCGTTATTCAGAATTTCAGACAAAGCCATCTTTAACCAAAGTATTACGATCCGCAGACGATCCGCACTGGTGTGAGGGTCCGCGTAAAAAGTATCGCTAATAGCCGTAATTTACGCGGCGATGCGCATATGCGATTACGACACGATCCGCAAAATTTCAGGAGCAACGTTTAGCCCCTCGGATCGCTATTCTGCGATCCGCAACTCTATCGTAAACCTGGAGCAACGGGGCCCAGGACAGTTCTACAGTCCATAGTTGACCTGAATTTCCTGAGCCGAAAGCACCATCTTTTAACCGTCCTCTCTTCTTTTTCCCGATATCTTCCAGATGCTATTCCTCCTCCTCATTCTCCAAAACACATGTGGCCCGTTGAATAATCTAGGTCTTCAGGTAGGATCCTCGATTATTCAATGGGCACTACTGCTCTCAGAACCACCGTCTACCAGCAAGACTAATAAAAGAAATCCTTGGCTCAGATTGTTAGACACTGAGGAGATAGATTATGAGGGAAATAGTATATATTTTAAGGTCCCAGGGGCTAACTCGGTGGATATACTGCAGATGTGTAGCAAGAGAATTTATTATCCACCTAATACAAAGTGTCCATAGAAAACACATAGGGAGTGTGTAGCACCATACCCGGAGTATACAGATATATCCACCTAATACAAAGTGTCCATAGAAAACACATAGGGAGTGTGTATCAACATAACCGCAGCATACAAATATATCAACCTAATACAAAGTGTCCATAAAAACACATAGGGAGTGTGTATGGACATACCCAGAGCATACAGATATATCCAGCTAATACAAAGTGTCCATAGAAAACACATAGGGAGTGTGTATGGACATACCCGGCGCATATGGATATGTTGTATGCTCCGGGTGGCGCATACGGAAAAATAGTCAGTGAGGGAAAATAGTGCATAACCAAAACGAACTGATATCGACAAGCGACATGTCCAGCAAAGGTGGATAATATATACAATAGAGACTGGTTTCAGATAAAAGCTGTCGTATGCTCCTCAGAGTTGACTCGACGCAATATCCTCGCGAATGGACAACACACAGGATATTAACCGTGGAGAACGGACTGCAATACTTGTAGGGGCATGGAGAACGAGTTCCCAATGTTGAGCCTATGGACATTTATTCCAGGGGTGAGATAAATGTCCTTCTAAAACAGGCTTTATCAATATGACATATCCTGTTATGATATATCCTAAAGCGACCATTCCAATATCATTCATTCAATGCATATTCATTTCTTCTATATATTCCCATATTTTCTTGCATAATTTAATGATACAGTATGATACTATTACATCATTATTGAGTCGGTCGACCATTCCAATATCATACATTCAATGCATATTCATATCTTCTATATATTCCCATATTTCCTTGCATAATTTGATATGCATGATATGATGCAATATACACTCACACTACTTACTCTCGTTCAGTTTCTACTAAGTATTCTCCAGACTCCCATTCTTCCCCTTTCTACCCACACTCCTCCTTTTACCTCACTCTCTTTTTTATTTGTATCATCCAAAAGTTAGTCTTCCCCCCTCACTCTCCCAAACACATGGCTCTCCCAACTACTGTGTCCCCACAGATCCCCAACTCCCTCTTAGTCACTCCTCACCTGCTAAGGCCTTCCAAGTTTCACAGATCTAGTTTGAGTTTTCTCCTGGTTTACTTTTACCTTGTCAGTCCCTACCTGTTGCTCGCTCCTTCCAAGGCACTTTCAAACTAATATATCGCACCTTAGCACCTCCTTCTTGTATCTAGACCCTTCCCTTCTAAATCACCTACACAAATAATGTCCAAGATCTATTGTTCCCCTCTAACATAACCTTCCTCCTACTCCTGCCAGTGCCCTTCAATACAGCTCAATACCAATATAACTCTCCTTCCTTATCATTTCACTTCCCTCAATCTCCTTAACATGAGCTACCTCTTCTCTCCTCCCCTACCCTATCCCCTCCCTTACAACGGTCCATACCTGTCTCACCCCCACTCCCCCACTCTCCCAGCAGATCTTTCTTGGCGCTTGCGATAAACTCTGCCTCAACCCAGTGACGTCAGAGCGGAACAGGAAGAGGGACTACACTCTGTGTCTGTTTGTAAAACAGACGGTGAAGGTTTGAAAGAAGCTGTCACTTAAGTGAAGATATCAACATTTGGCTGTTGTTTATGATTGGACACATGGCCAGAAAGAGCTTATCAATTGTCAGGTAGAAAGTGCAAGTCAGAGAACATAAATCAAGAGATGCGTCCAAAGTTGAGGCCAGGGCATCATCGAAAGAGCACATGTTGCTTTTGTTTACAACTGCTGCCAAAACCCTGTCATACATGATTTTCACCTCACACAAATAATAGTCCTGGATATCAAGCAAGATTTCAAGCCACAATCATAAAAAAAGGTTGTTAAAGCCATGTTTGTACTTTGGTCACAGTAAAATAAACACAAAAGATTACTCGAAGGTATTTAAAAATTTGCGTGTTAGTCGGATTTTGTCACAAAAAGGCAGGTCGGTGCAGAGATATAAGCGGCCGCAGGAAGTAGAGAGCAGGATCTCTGCTGGGAGAGTGCCACTATCTCCTGCTATTTTGTATATCACTTTGATCAAAGTAATAGAAATAATGATATGCTAAAACTGGCGGAAGGGCCAGATTTTGTCCCCAAAAGGCAGGTCGGGGCAGAGATATAAGCGCCAGAGGAAGTAGAGCGCAGGATCTCTGCTAGGAGAGTGCCACTCCCCCCCCCCATGCTCTCACTCATGTCACTTTGGTCAAAGTAAAATAAACACAAAAGAATCCTCACATCCATCAGAAATATCGATATATTAAAACTGGCATATTGGCCAGATTTTGTCCCGAAAAGGCAGAGATAGAATCGGCCACATGAGGTACGGCGCAGGATCTCTGCTAGGAGAGTGCCGTCCCCCACCCCCACTCTCCCCCCCGTGCTCTCACGTGCCCGGGGACGGGGCCCCAGCTGCGCCGGTCCGGTCCCACGTGGTCCCCGTCTACTTAACAGCCGAGCTTTTGTAGGCGGGCGGCGGGACGGGGAGGCAGAGGGTACCAGACAATCATTAGAATCGGCCCTCGTCCACTCGCCTCACCATTACTGCATTAGCACGCTGCGGCCGGGCCTAGTGCCGGGCCCCGGAAACGGCAACGTGATCGTCGGCCACTACACGCCGCCGATCCCGGCAACACCAACGACGGGCGGCCTGGTGGCGGGGGGGGGGGGGGGTTTATTAGAGCGTGCTTACACGCGTTTTAACCCTTTAAGGACGGGTGCCTGTGGCCAAGCTACCGCCTGGAGGACGGGTGCTGGTGGCACTTAATACTCCTAGGGGATGGGCACACGGTCATTAAAAACCATAATTTAATTGTTTAATCACGGGATATGATATATAATCTTAAATAATTTATTTCTTTTGAATAGAAATACTAATAATGATATGATACATACATTCTGTGAAAATTTCATAGATGTTCCTCCATTTTTTTTTTTAAACGATGTGGTAGATATTTGAGAAATGATGCCTCAAGGCATCATTCACCCTGGCCTGGATGATGCCTCAAGGCATCATTCGCCCTAGGCTGGATGATGCCTTGAGGCATCATTCGCCCTTAAAGGGTTAAGGGGGGCGTCCACCAACCACGATAAGGCTATGACAATTGCCGACATGAAAGTTCCAATCGCAGCCTTGTCGCAGCCTTGTCGTGAGAAGAGCAGTGTTGGGACAGTGGTGTCGGGGCGTGTCGTAGACGTTGCTGGTTACCGTAAGAAAGGCGCCCATGGTTCCGACACACTACGACAGTGATATCGAGGAAACCACAACACTCCATGACAAAGGTCCAGTCGTAGCAAAAATTGAGCATGTTCGATATTGTCGTAGCCTTGTCCGAAGGCCTCCGACAGGCCCCCGACAAGCTTCATGTCGCAGTCTGTCTTGGCCTTGTCGTAGCCTCTTATCGGGAACTGGGGTCCACCAACCACGACAAGGCTACGAAAAGGCTTCCATTCGTTTTTTCGGCAACCAGCGACGTCTACGACACGCCCCGACAAGGCTGTCGCAGAGCTGACAAGGCTGCAACAAGGCTGTGATTGGAACTTTCCCGGCATCGGGTCCTATTTTTACATCAAATGACCTCGAACGGCCACCCGTACGGGCTCAGTAACCACGATTTCTCATAATATGTGTGAACTATATTTAGATCAAAAATATGAACCACAATGTCAAACCCAGACATGACACAAACTGCGGCGACCTGGGGCCCGTTTAATAGTCTAGGATCGTACATGAAGACCCTTTTCTGTACCTTGTACAAGGGTTATCATTTAATGATATTTAAGTCTGTTCAATAAGACAGTCTTAGCCGTCCAAAAGGTCATCCATAAGTGATGAATAAAGTTGACCCATATCATCCAGGACTTGGTCTTTATCTCACCCCTGGTACAAGTTTAGCCATAGGAATAACATTAGAAAAATATACTCAACGATCACCCTGGTAAAGTGACAATACTACGCCACGGCCGTGGCGTAGTGAATTTGCTAAGTATATTCTGATTATTCTGAAGTTGTGATGATATTTAATGTCGTAGAAAGGGGTAAGGTAAATCCAGATCCGCACTTGAATCGTAAATTAGACAATACTCCACTCGTTTGGGTGTGCTGCAATCGTCACTCGGCTTCGCCTCGATGACGATTACGGCCCATCCAAACTCGTGGAGTATTGTCTATCTATATGATTCTCGATGCAGTTCTATATAACTATGGCATACAGAAAAGGTCTAAGGTCTTCATGGACGATCCTAGATTATTAAACGGGCCCCTGGATCCTGACATAAGCAAGTTGGATTTTACTTTGTGAAGATGTCAGTGGCCATGTTGCTCCGTGAGCGCCTTGTTTACCTACTATATTGAATACATGTATTTAGTATTCAATTCTGTGTGTACACCTTCCTATTACCCATCGTATACAAAGACCCCATGGAAAATAAATGGGGACTCAGTAAACCATAAAACCTGTCAGACACCATAGCTGTAGTATATAGATTAATATATGTGGTATACGGCCTCAAAACCATGGTATACAGGGAAAATAGCCCCTTTGTGCTATAGAGCAAAGAAATAGTCCCTATTGTTATACCTTTTTATATGGCAATTAGTGGGTTTGATTTATTCAAAAACATGGATAATAAATGCAACAAACGATGGTTATGTGGACAGGCGGCTCTGTAAACCACTCGAGGTTGGCATCGTAATACACTCGCTAGTCCTCGTGTGTTACTACGCGTCAACCTCTCGTGGTTTACGGCCGCCTGTCCACAAAACCATCGACCATTGTCCATGTATATGTTTATTACCCTGCTCATATGTGATATTTTATGATTTGCGTGATTTGTATTTACAGCTATACTGTCACATTAGAACCATAGAGATGAACCCGCCATTTTGTTTTTATGACGCCTATTGCAGGCAACGCGATTAATTTGGTCATCGGTGAGCCATACATTGGGGACAGCGGGCACAAACATTATTAAGGCCCGGCGTCCACCTACTACGATATGGCGCCGATATGGTCTACGATGCACCTCCCGATACAAAATCAAAATTGCGTCGGAAGGTAACCTAATATCGGGGCAATTGACCACGTCTCTGCGATTAGGCACCGATACAAAATGAAGGTCTACGATTTGGTACCGATGAAAAACGTGTATCGTGGGGTGTCTACGATATTTCAACATGTTGAAATTGCGGTGGCTAATCGGGAGCATCGCAGAGTATTCTGCCGGGAAAATTGCTCTCACGTGTGAGATACTAATCAGAAAATTATGAAATTTTGGAATTAGGTAGACAACTTATATGCCCGTATGCCCTGCAAATTTCCTGTTTTTCAAACAGGTTTAGGTGTCTCAAATCGATATTTTCTTGGACTGACTTGGAACAAAGCCTTTAGTGCCTGATCACCTTTTTTCACAGGAGAGCCCACCACGATGCTAGGTGGATTGGCATGTCTAGACATACGTCTACGATTTTGCACCTTCCCGATATGTCTCCGATATTTGCTTTTTGTATCGGTGCCATATCGGTAGGTCTTAATTCATATCGTAGTAGGTGGACGCCAGGCCTTATACTACACCCCTAGAAGCGGGTAGTATTTCATAGAGCTTCAGCCACAGGTGTAGAAGTAAAAGTCGTCTGCGGTCCTTGCCTGTCACCGTCCATGGCAGTATCTCCTTGCACCTTCCCTATATTTAGATACTGCCCGGTTTGGTGTTGGGATGTCATGTTTGCATCCAGAGATATTGTGAAATGGGAAACATCAAGGATTGAGCAAAAACCCGTCTGTGACAGGTCAATATGAACATGGCCTTTTATGGCGTCTGGGAAATAGGAACTCACGCATTTGAACTTGTCGAACCTCGCACTGCTGGCCAGGGCCTCTTTGCTCCACTTTTTGTGGTATCGCTAGCTATAATCGGATCGCAATTTTATTTTAAAGATTACTTTAACGATCCAACTAAAAAAGCGTTGCTCCCGTAATATCAGATTGTATCCCTGTATTCATGCATATCGCTATTTTTTTTTTTTTTTAATTTTTATTGTGGAGAATATTTTATTTTCAACTTGTACAGGATATATACACACAAGTATTTTAGCAGCCATAAAGAAACAGATACATATCGCTATTTTTTGCGATGCGATAGCGATACAACAATCCAAGTGCACATACTAAATGAGATTTATTAGTTGATTTTTTATTCAAATACAGATAACACCATAGTTAAAACTGATCTGACACCTAGTGGTGTGGATCGCTATTTCCTATAGGTAGATGAACAAGGGGCGCGAGCTAGTAGCGCCACCATGGATCGTTATTCAGAATATCAGATAAGGCTGTGTTTAACCTACAGCGATACGATCTGCCATGGTGTGTAAATGCGCGTAAAAGTATCGCAGGAAGTAGAGCGCAGGATCTCTGCTCGGAGAGTGCATCTATTCCCTCCTACTTCCCACCAACAGAAAGTTCAGCCTTCAGAATACAGGGGCTTCATGACAGTCATTTAGCCTTGGTTTACCAGTGCTCTATGTCTCCACCAATCCGTGGTACCTAAACTTCTACATTTCCTGTTATCATTTGTCAAACCCGCCTCCACTGCAGATACATCTACACAAATCTGTCTATGCCTATTACTCTCAATGCAATTGGTCAGCAATACCATTAGGCCCGGCGTCCACCTACGATATGGCTCCGATATGGTCTATGATGCACCTCCCGATAAAAAATCAAAATCGCGTCGGAAGGTCACCTAATATCGGGCCAGTTGACCACGTTTCTGCGATTAGACACCACTAAAAAACCCATACAATGCGTGGTGGATTGGCTTGTCTAGACATATGTTTACGATTTTGCACCTTCCCGATATGTCTCTGATATTTGTTTTTTGTATCGGTGCCATATCGGTAGGTCTAAATTTCTATCTTAACAGGTGAACTCCAGGCCTTACTCTTCTGATGTCCATATGATGACTAAGTAAGCATACGGGAGGTCTACTGCCATCTGTAGGGCACTGCTGTTAGTTTGAGTCACAGGAAATTCAAGTAAATGGAATCAGGGTCACATTCCCATGATTTATTTAACGGTGGGCATTGGTAGTCGAAGATCTCAGATCGCTACACCACAGGTTCGGCACGGTACCTCCACCTCCACACTCCCACAGTCACTGTGCTGATGGGTTATTTGTCTGGGGATACCCAATAGGACTTCAAATGAAGGTCGCCGGGCCTCGTAGCCCACACCATCAGAATCTCAGGTGGGACACACTCCCGTCCAGACGTTTTTGTAGGTTTTGATTTGTTTATCGGGAGGTGCATCGTAGACCATATCGAAGCCATATCGTAGAAGGTGGACGTCGGGGCTTAGTTTGAGTCTCCTCTGTAGGAGGACGCCACTGTCGCCTTCTGCCATTACATGTATACTGTATACATTCTGGGGTCCGTACATGTCAACTACCATTTCTCTTGTAGAGGTTGGTATGTACAGTTATTTATCTCAGCTGGTACAAATTTAGCAATAGAGATAACATTAAAAAAGATACTCAACAATCACCCCAGTAAAGTGACAATACTACGCCATGGTCTTTGCGTAGAGAATACGAGATGATGTTATAGGCAATTGACCAATCAGCGGCCAGGATTTCAGGGAGAAGACAAAACAAGGCAAGAAGTTTAAACATCCCTAACAGTGAAAGGGATGAGATAAATCCATAACTCGAATCATCAAATAAACAAAACTCCACGTTTGTATGGGTCGTAATCATCCGTCGGCTTCGCCTCGATGACAATTACATCCAATCCGAAATCGTAGAGTATCGTGTATTATACAATTCTCGATGCAGTTTTTTATAATCCTGGCATAGGTATATCATACCTTTAGAGGTTACACAAGTAGTACACAATATCTTTCAAAAATCCACGCATTTTAAACAATCAAGAAACCTCGATTCTTCCCTACAGCTGAAGCTCTCCTATTGGGCCATCCATAAAGTACGTACGAACGCAGAATAATCGAAATTGTTGATCCACTTCCCCCCCCCCCCCCAACACCTCCCGATCTTGTACGCAATATAACAAAGAAGGAGCATTCGTTAAATTTCCGAAAATCTTGACACTCCTCCCCCCACCCTCCCTCAGTGTGTGCATACTTTTTTTTATCTTTTTTTATTAGGCTCTTTCTCCAATACAGAAGCTTTTCCTGAGCCTATACTCGAGACAATACGAGTAATTTCATTGTCACATCAAAATGTCTACATGGCCCCTATTCAAAATCCCTTCCCCATAGTGTACATAATGGGCACTCCCTCATTCTGCCCACCCTTCTACCAATCCAACCAATGAGCTACAGTCACTGGGTAACACCAGGTCACTGACCAGCCAATCAGCGCGCCAGAAGTCCTCAGACTGTCATGGCGTCCCTCTCCGGTCTCCAAGGTGATAACAAGGCAAATGGCGAGCGCTGGTTCGGGAAATTAGGTGGGTGTGGAAAGTGCCCCGACTGCGAATTAAGGAGAAGGTATCTGCGAGGGTTCCTTGGAAAAAACACAAGGGCTCTGGACTAGTGGGTCGTATAGTGGTGTGTTCCGACAACAGCTGGTGTAGATGGGTCAGGTATAATTAACAGATACATCTCTGTGTACCTGGCTAGGGACATTTTCTTTTTTTTAATTAATTAAGAGAAGGATTCATAGATACATTGCGGTCTTCCGTCCGACTCGTTTGGTATGAGATGTCAATTGTATAAACAATACAGTCAGAGATTCCAAGGTTCGTCTTTTCATGACCTTATATTATTTCAGAATGTTACTGGATATCACTGATTTACAAGGATTATATATATATATATAATCCTTATATAAGAAAAGATATATATATATATATATATATATATATATATATATATATATATATATAATCCTTATATAAGAGAATATATATATATATATATATATATATAATATATATATAATATTATTAATCCAATACGTTAATTAGAAACGATAATTAATAATGAATAACTCGAAGGCGGGGTTGGCGGAATAATATATCAAACCAGGCCAAAAACCTGAATATATATATATATATATGTATATATATATATACATATATACATATTTATATATATACTACGAAAGATCTTTTCTTGGCTACGGATAAAAGCTGGCTTTCCGACGCGATATCCTATCTGGGGATCTATGCATTTCTAGTGTATCGGGAGCTCAGTGGACGCCGGACCTTTTGCTCGGCCTCATGCACTTATGCAGCAAAACTATTATTGATTTGTAATTGTAAACGAGGGAGTGAACACTTGTACTTAATGTGCACAGTTCCAGGATAACCTTTTACTCTAAAGAAATGAAGAGCACTGCCCGTTTTAACCCTTTAAGGATGGTTGTCTGTGGCCGAGGTACCGCCCGAAAGACGGGTGCTGGTGGCACTCTATACCGCTAGGGGACGAGCACACAGTCATTAAAACCCATAATCTAAGTGTTAAATCACATGACATACAATCTTAAATATTCTATTTCTTTTGAATATAAACACTAGTCTTGGTGTTATTAGAGCGTGCTTGCACGGTCTAATTACATCATCTAGAGGTTAGAGGCAGGGTTAGAGTGGTCACATTGAACTTTCAATGAGCTTCCAGAAAACTATCCCTTTACTACCTGTGTGCTATTCACTGTGCTATTGAGAAGAGAGCAGGGTGCCAGTGTCTCAGGGTCTTAGAGGTGTGCCCAGCTGACCATGACCAATCACTCAATACTAAAATACCTCATGACCCACTGTTGCTTGATCTGTTTGGATCCTAGATAGGCAGTTGAAGAAATGGCAAGTTGACTGGGTGCAAGTGTGTTATAGAGAAGGATCTGTATACTCAATCTAACCCAAAACTTTCAATTCTTATTCATTTATAATTGCACGCTCATTCATCAATGATGAATATACTATCAGCTCCTAGTATATACATTCTGTGAAAAGTGTATCAATATTGCTCCATTATTTTCTTGTCAAATCATGGTCAAATGCTGTTCCGTCCGTCAGTTTTTACTCAACCTTCCCTTTAAAGGGTCCTGCTCGGAGATTTTCTCGTTGGTCGAGGTAACGCCGAGTGAGGGCGCTGTAATCGCCGCAGAATAAGACCCGGATCACAGTCTTAATAGTGATGAAGAACCCAGGATCAATGTGTGAACACAGCACAGTCTCCCCTTACACTCTCCCCCCGGAGTCTGCATCGATCCACTCCTAAGGAGTCTGTAGATAAATCTCCGGACATCCAAATGTTTTTGGTGTATTCCCTCCCCTGGGTGTTTGTAGTATAGTGTGTTTCTTTTCGGTTGGAGTACGTAGAAAAAGGATGGCAGGGCATTGCGTGCGAGGTAGCGCACTTAATGTTAATATATGGGTAAGATGTTAGAAGTCTAGCTGCCGCCTTGGCCTTCTGAATTGAACTGATAAAATCCAATTTCCTGCGAGTGAGGCAAGGAAAGGACTGAGGCGGGGGTGGGGGCTGTTTTATAAGTGATGCAGCCCAGTCGCCAGACCTAAACTGATATTTGCATGCACTACTTACATCGACGTTCTGGTCCCACTCTGGGTTGTGGTCAGGTGACCGCGTGATGTAAGGTCTAGGGTGATGACACTCTCCAAACACAGGTCGCCTACTCTCATATAACCATTATTCTCCAAGCGGATATGACTACTGCGTGTGGCGGCAAAAGCTTTGGCTTCCTGGGAAGAAAGATCTCTGACTGTATGACGAAACATAGGGCTGGCGTCCACCTACTACGATAGGAATTTAGACCTACCGATATGGCACCGATACAAACTAGGAGCAATTAGAATGTTCATCATAGATGAATGAGCGTGTAATTATTAATGAATAACAATTAAAATGTTTGAGATTTAGCCTATGGATAGTTTTCTGTAACCCACTTGCACCCAATCAGCCTTGCCATTTCTGCAACTGCCTTAGTCTAAAACTCCGAGCGATAGCGGGGAGTATTAGGCCCGGCGTCCACCTACAACGATATGGCTCAAATATGCCTTACGATGTACCTCCCGATAAAAAATCAAAATCGCGTCGGAAGGTCACCTAATATCGGTGCAGTTGACCACGTCTCTGGGATTAGGCACCGATGAAAAAAGGGGGTCTACGATTTCGTTCCGAATGTTGAAATATCGGTGGGTAATCGTGAGCATCACAGAGTATTCTGCCGGGAAAATCAGTGTTACGTGTGAACCACTGATCGGAAAATTATGAAATTTTGGAATTAGATAGGAGATACGTATGCCCTGTAAATTTAGTGATTTTTGATTAGGTTTAAATGTCTCAAATCAATTTTTTTTAGTATGACTTGGAAAAGAGCTTTTAGTGCATGGACAAAAATATATTATTGTTCTGTGTCTCCTGGGAAACATTATCGATGCGATATTTCCTGAATTATAGTGTATCATATATCAACTACAAGTTGTTTATATAAGTTAGTTCTTATACTGCCAGGTGGCCGACGAAGCCGTATTCTCCTAGGAGATTCCGGAGGTACGTATTCTACTCAGTAGCGATCTGTAAGCTTCATAGGCTTAGTATGGAGACTCCGTATTCGGTGGGTAATAAATAGTCATTCACAATATGGTAAAATCTTGTAAATAAGACAGTCTGACTATGCCAATTTGCAAAACAAGGTTCAGAGGTTGTATGGGGTGAGGATTATGGTCTTTTGATTCATTTATAATTTATTTTTCCGAATTGCTTTTTGTTTATTATTCAATTTGGGAGAGATGGTAATGGATCTGTATTCGGGTGGCATATTGTTCCAGTGATGTGCACTTTTGTGGAAAATACTTCTTTTGAATGAGTTCGGACGGACATGTTCAGTTTTTTATCCTTGTAAATCACTGATATCCAGTAACATTCTGAAATAATATTAGGTCACGAAAAAACAAACCTTGGAATCCCTGACTGTATTGTTTATTGTATTGACATGCCCTTGGTAAACTGCTATGATGGGAAAATGTATTAATCCTTCATTGGGTGTTTATACCAATTTCTGTACTTATTTTATGTTACTACTTAGATGTATAGTACTAGTTCAGTAGCTTGCTATTAAGGAAAGAATAGTTGCGCAAATATGATTACCCAAGATTTACTGTGAGGGTAACTCATAAGAAATACAATCATTTTCTTAAATCATCATTAACCCTTTAAGGGCGAATGGTGCTTGAGGCATCAACCAGCCCAGAGCGAATGATGCATCATTTCTGAAAAATATGCAGAATCGTTTTCTTGTAAAATAATATTTGAAATAACCACTAATCGTAGGAACCTAATTATGGAATACACTAAGTGTCGTGACACAAGACTTAAGGGGGGCGTCCACCAATCACGACAAGGCTATGACAATGGCTTTCCGACAAGGTCCACGACAAGCCTACGATTGGAAGGCTTGTCGTAGCCTTGTCATGGTTGGTGGACCCCAGTTCCCGACAAGAGTCTATGACAAGGCCACGACAGTCTGCGATGTGAAGCTTGTCGGGGACCTGTCGGGGGGTTTCCGACAAGGTTACGACAATATCAAACATGTTCGATTTTCCCCATGACTGGACCTTTGTCGTGGAGTGTTGTGGTTTCCTCGATATCACTGTCGTAGTGTGTCGGGACAATGGACGCCTTTTTTACGGTAACCAGCAAAGTCTACGACACGCCCCAACGCTGTCACAGAGCTGCCCTTCTCACGACAAGGCTGCGACAAGGCGCCGATAGAAACTTTCATGTTGGCACTTGTCTTAGTCTTGTCGTGGTTGTTGGACGCCCCCCCTTTAACGTGGCAAAAATTAAGAAGGAGTATATTAATAAGTGTTAAACATTGGGGCTAACTGAAGAGTTGGCATTAATGCGAAACTGAGCACGGTCGTTAGGGACTCACTCCTGGTCGCTAGGGACTCCTTGTCCTGTTCCGGTCACGTGTCCCTCACGTGACCACCCCACTCCGACCCGGCTGCGTTCACTTCAACCCTGGGACGCCAACGAGAAGGAACCACCCACCCTAATAAAAAAACTCTCCAGTCCCTTCTCTTCATTCTCTCCTAGGCCTCCTCAATAGTTCCTGAACTATCTATTATCTCTAATGTTATGTTATGATGGACTCTAAAATCTCGTATTTCTACTATACTCAATATAATTTATGTCCATACCCGTGCTTTGTGTCAGTCATCAGACTATAATCATAAGATCATACCATGTACGTATTTTATGATATATATTTACAGTCTCTTAGTTCCTTTTTGACTAAAATAAAAAATGAACTGCATGTATGAAATATTACTGGTCTAGCATTAAAACCAGCTGATTTGCAAGCTGAGCTGTGGCCAGCCTAAATAAAAGTCTGAAAAAACAAAATCTAGGATATTTACTTTTTTTCAAGATTAACTCGGCGGGAACTGTTCGTGTTTGTTGCCCATGAATGGTTGTTACTGTATTTCTTTTACTTCTGTAGAGGCCCGTTTCCATTGGCCAACGAAAACAGTGTAGATTGTATGAGTTCTCCTAATAGCCTATTTCCATTTTAAGTCAGCAGTGCTAAAGGTCCGTTGGTGGTTCCTGACTATAGATCGGTGACGGCCAATGGAAATGAGCTTTTAGGAGAACTGAAAAAAATGCACACTGTTTTTGTCGGCCAATGGAAAAGGGCCTTATGAAGGACCACCAATAGGTGATAACTATTGTCATAAAACTCTACCGAGAGCAAAGGACTAGAAGAAAAAGGTATGTTCATCATTGATGAATGAGCGTGCAATTATAAATGAATAACAATTAAAAGGTTACGGTTTCATTCAGTCTATGGATAGTTTTCTGTAACCCACTTGCACCCAGTTTCTACAACTGCCTGAATATATGATCCAAACATATGATGCACCAGTGGGTCATGAGGCATTTTTGTCTTGAGTGATTGGTCATGGTCAGCTGAGACACTGGCACCCTGCTTCGTTCCCAATATCACAGTGAATAGTGCACAGATAGCGAAGGGATACTTTCTTTGCAGCATGGTGGAAGTCTATATATGACTCCCAAAATGTGCTGCTTACAAGAGGAACACTAGGTACTTCGGAGCCCTTATGTGGAATGAGCTATTACCGAACTTACGTAACATTGATACGTTAGACAAATTCAAGAAAGCTCATTATCCTACCCCTAATAAAAAACACCATAGGTTTAACATAGACTCAATGTATTTGACGGAGCGTTGAATAAAGTGTTATTTATGCACCGAGGTGAATAAAAAAACGGACCAATCAGGGACCAGATAACGAAAGTAGATCCGGCAGCATTGATAAATGTGGCCATCCTCCGGTAAGTGTCAAAACGCTACTAACATGGATAATTACAAAATTGTCTCTGTATATCAGTGAGATGGGGTAGGATAAATACTAAACCAAAATACTAAACCAAAATACTAAACCAAACTCGAGTTAGCTTTGTCAATCTTTATACCACTCTGGTCAGGTCTGCTACTCACTACACTCGGCTAACGCCTCGTGTAGTAATACACAACCTGCCCATCGTGGCATAAACATTGACAAGGCTAACTCTCGTTTGGTTTCTACTAATAAACTGATTTTGCAGAACTCAATTCCATAGATGCTGGAGGTGTGATGGACCCCCTATAAAAACTCTCTCCCACAAGTAAGATCCCCGGTGTACCAAGATTCCAGTCCAGGACATGTATTGTAGGCTAAGCTCATTGTTCATATGTTCAGCTACGAGTAGCTGTAATTATATCAGAATGGAAATGCATTTGCATAATGTACTATTGCTGACTGTACAAAGATACCAGTCTCCAAGACTGATGTATATGTCAGGATAAAATAAAAGGATTAAAAAAAAACAAAAAAATCTAACCTTTAGGCAATACATATAGGACGAGCGAGCACGATCTTAAAAGCACAAGTGACCACAATTGTAACAATACTTTCTACTCTTGGCACACAGATCCCAACCAAAATTCATGCCGCAGTCAGTGTTAGGACAGTAGGTATCAGGGAATGGGCGTTGAAGTCATAGCATTGTGTCTCATTATCAATTTCCAGTATGGGGAGCAATATTGTCCCTGGGCCCCGTTGCTCCTGTTTTTGTGGTATCGCTGGCTATAATCGGATCGGGAATTTATTATTACGATTACTTCAACAATCCGACTGAAAAAGCGTTGCTCTCTTAATATCGGATCGTATCCCTATGTCCACGTGGTATCGCTATATTTTACGATGTGATAGCGATATAAGACACTCAGGGACATATTGAATGAGACAGGGAAATATTTATTAGTTCTTTTCATTAAATACAGATGGCAACCTGCTTAAAACTGGCCTGATGGTGTGTATCGCTATTTGTTGATGGTAGATGAACGAGGGGGCGGGGGTTTAAGTTAACCCTATCGCGACTATCACCCTATCGCGACTATCACCCGGCCAGCCCTGGTTGATACCTCAAGGTTTTTTTGGGTTTTTTCATATTTATTCTGGAGTTATAACTACTAGGATATTACTGTCCTATCTTCAGTAGGCTCCAGGGCCAATTATCTTTGTCCAGGTTTACATATTGTATTTCGTGAAAAGGTAACAGTAATATCTAGATCATTTACTAGTAATGATATTGTTCATTTATAAACGATATATATTGTGGTTAGACAAAGCTAGTCCATCACTTATGGTACATACAGATGAATGAATATGTAAGTTTGTGTTATATTTCTTTCATATGTGGGTAGGGTCTGGTTGGGTGTCATCTATATATCAGCCGTCGTGAATTGGTTAATACATGCGTGATGAATAAAATTCCTAATTCGAAGAATCCACCAACTTTTGACAAGGACAACGTTAATGAAAAAGATGTGTATTTAGATTAAGTAGAAGGCTTTGTTTACCTAACCAGTAGACCCACTAGATGATATGTCACATAATCTGTTTGCGGCCAAAACATCATTCATTGCAACAACCATAGGCTTAGCAGTAGGAACTCATACTCAACAGGCTTGCTAGTACGGTATCTCATACTCAATGGGTGATACACAGATAAATATTTCCAGGCTAAGATGAAATCAAAAACTTTTTCTTGTTGGGTCTGAGTTTGCATTCACCCTATTTTTTTGGATCGATTCGAAATATTCACTCAGCTGTCGCCTCGTCGATATTACTGTGCGCTCCAAACTCGATGGCGAATATGGACACATACCAAACACTCATACTTTCTTATATCATTACCATTTTTCAGTGTTTTCGTTCTGCTGTTATTCCACCTTCTTCCTCCATAACAAGGTATCATTCTCAACATAAAGGGCCTGGTTTGCTAGACAGGCACCTTCTAAGAGTTGCACCAATTTCCCGCCACACGGCGCTGCAGTCCGTATCGTCTGCTCCCAGCGCCGCCATTTCGCTGTGACCCGGCGACCTCCTGTCGTCAGCGTCTGAGTGACCTGCTTCCATCGGTGACCGGCGTCCGTGTGACCCGCTTTTCGCTGGTTGCCGAGCGACGTCTCTTGTATGCCTCTCCAGACGGAAACGCCGCCTAGTGTCTATGTGCGGAGTTACAAGACAGCGCTGGTGCTCGGCAAGTGTCTGTGTTGACATTATGGACGGGCGTGTTTCCCTGTAGACCTGCTCAGCTCTCTACTTCCAACGAATCAATCAGCAGCCATGATGCATAAAAGGAAATGAGACCGCATCTGACTTACTTATTGGTTATAGCTATAAATATACACCCACTCTGCTAGAAAGTATATTCCCACCGATATCTGCCAATCATATTTGTTTGGTTTTCACCTGAAATAAATGATTATTTATCGTATTTTGGCCTCTCTCTCTATCTCTCTCTGTCTCTCTGTCTCTCTGTCTCGCTGTCTGTCTCTCTGTCTCTCTGTCTCTCTGTCTCTCTGTATCTCTCTTCTTCTCTTTCTATCTGTCTGTTTCTATCTCTCTCTTCCTTTGTCTCTCTATCTCTCTGTCTCTATCTCTCCCTCTCGCTCCTTCTTTTTCTATCTATCCATCTCTGTCTCTATATCTCTCTCTTCCTCTCTGTCTCTGTCTCTGTCCCTCCCTCTTTTTCTCCCTCTCTCTTCCTCTCCCTCTCCTTCTCTCTCTGTCTCTCCCTCCGTCTCTCCCTTTCTCTCTGTCTTTCTCTCTCTCTCTCTTTGTTTGTCTCTCTGTATCTCTCCTCCCTTTGTCTCTCTCTCTATCTGTGTGTCTGTGTGTGTCTCTCTCTGCCTATCTCTCTCCTTTTGTCTCTCTGTCTGTCTGCCTGTCTGTATGCCTCTCTTTCTCTCTGTCCCTCTCTCCTTTCTTTCCCATGCCCTCTCTCTTTATCGATCTCTCCCGCTCTTTCTCTGTGTTTTTTACCACAATTTGTTACGTCTTTTTGTCTCTGTCATACTGTTCTACTCCTCCTCTGTCCCTTTTAAATGCATAACAAACGAAACATTATTTCCGCTTCTTCTGGATCTTTTCAATTTGAATCAATAATCTCTGAAGGTCCCCCCTCCCCTGTCCCTCAGGTCTGAGGCAGACATTCAGTGAGCAAATAGCACCTCCATATACTTGTCTGTACACTCCAGTTTAATTAGAGTTGAAACCCAGAGTGTCTGGAACGAAACACGATTGGTTCCAAGCTATATCATGTGAATTTTCCCATTCCATTTCGTGTCTCTCGAGGCCGACGCTAGGTCTGCGAACAGATTAATGCATAATAATTGGATCCATACTAATTGATTCGCATTCCTCAGGCTGTGGCAGACAGGGAAGGTTTTACTCTTGGATTTTAACTCAAATCGATCTTGAGTTGTTCGTCAATAGACCCAGACATCACTGCGTGAAAACTCCTGTTTTAGATATGTATACATCTGGCGTATATAGGTATGACTTTGCGTATACAAGGTTGTCCGATTTTCCGTTGTGTATACGCCTCATTTATAGACATGTAAAATGTATACAACCCACGTATACATGTCCCGCACATGATATTTCTCTTCAAATATGCTTTACAGCAAATACAGCCATTACGCTGATGAAAAGAAGAGGAAACGTGTCAATATACAGCCGATACATGCACTTAATTATACATAAACTGGTGGTTTTCGTGCAGTCCATGTATTTGGTTTGGTCGTTTTTCTATAACGGCAAGACACATGTTTTCTTGAACATTCCATCTTTTCCTCAAACACTTTACTTGTTTGTAGGTAGCGCACCCCTCTTTTCATTATCCATCTAATACAGAGTCTCCATACTAAGCCTATGGAGCCTACAGATCAATACTGAGTAGAATACGGAAACCGGTATTCTCCTCGGAGAATACAGCTTTTTCAGCCACCTGACGGGCATTATAAGAACTATTTTATATAAACTATGCACAACAGCGCTTGCATCAAATTTCTAATTATTTACAAGATTTTTCGTAATAATTAGTCAAAAGGTGAGTAATAGGTACATTACCATGATCTGTGTGGCCGTATTCTCCTTGTAGTTGACATTTTTGCAATTATCATTAAAAAAAGATATACACAATGGGCGCTCAAGGAACAAAATACGACACTCTCATGGTGGAGTGAATTGAGATGACGTCATAATCGACTGGCCAATTAGGTCAAACTCGATGTTGTGTTTTATTATCCACCTAATACAAAGTGTCCATAGAAAACACATAGGGAGTTTGTATGGACATACCCGGCGCATACAGACATGTTGTATGCTCCGGATGGCGCATACGGAAAAATAGTGCATACGAAAAAATAGTGCATAACGAACTGATATCGACATGCCACTTGTCCAGAAAAGTTGAATAATAAATACAATATAGACTGGTTTCAGATAAAAGCAGTTGTATACTCCTCGGAGTGGACTCTGTGCAATATCCTCGCACATGCTCGGATATTACTACGCGTCAACTCCTAGGAGCATACGGCCGCTTGTAACTGAAACCTATCAATATTGTGTGTATATTTCTTTCACTTAGAACAAGTCAAATGAACCAGTTTTACTTGATAATTGTCAGTATTTTGAAAATAATCCGATGGCACTAGTAAGTACGGTAGGATATGCCTTTACTATTGTGGCTTAGGAGAACATTAAACAAGATTACACTAAGGCCTGGCGTCCACCTACTACGATAGTAATTTAGACCTCCCCATATGGCACCGATACAAAAAGCAAATATCGGAGACATATGGGGAAGGTGCAAAAATGTAGACATATGTCTAGACATGCCAATCAACCATGAATTGTATGGGTTTTTTCCAGTGCCTAATCGCAGAAACGTGGTCAACTGCCCCGATTTTATGTGACCTTCCGACGCGATTTTGTTCTTTTATCGGGAGGTGCATCATAGACACATCGGAGCCATATCGTAGTAGGTGGACGCCAGGCCTGAGCCAGCGCTAAAGAAGCAGAGAGAACTTCTATAGACCCTATTGAGGTATCCCATAATCCAGTCTGTTTACAAGTTCCGGTGTTCGCTGGTTGCCGATAGACCCTTGACCCGTAACCCAGAATTATTGCAGTTTAACGGTTTTCCGAAATCTTCAATTTGAAATTTTGATGCCAGAAATGGAAATTTCAGCTATTTCTACATGTAAATCCGAAACTATCACTGCACGAAAACACTATTTTACATATATATACGCCATCACGTATCGGCTGTATCGTGGCTTGTTTATACTTGTATACACCTCTTATACGCGTCTACGTTTCGAGCGTCTACGAGAAAGTTTCCATATGTAGACGCGCGCGATTTGGCTGTCTTTCACGCCTGGCGTATTTAAGATAAAATATACTCTGCGCAATATATATACGCCAGGCGTATATATGATACCAAAAAAAAAAAAAATTGCGACCCACGGCCCGCCCGGGCCTGTGGGTGTTGGTAGAGGATACACCAACACTGACCCGCCACCCGCGACCTCCCCACCCCACCCCCTACCGCCCCCCACCACCCCACGCCACCCCCAGCCAGCCTCAGTGAGAAGCCCCCCGCTGCCCGCCGCCCACTGCCCACCGCCCGCCGCCAGCCGCGTTTGTACAGGTTGACTCAGTGGTAAACCCTCCCCCACCCTCCACCGCCCGCCCATGCCTGCCCATGCCCACCGCTGCCCGCCGCGAGGTGTAATGGTGTCGGGGGCGGCCGGGTAGACATGTGCGGCCGCGTTCACACCTGTGCGGCCGCATTCACACCTGTGCGGCCGCATTTCACACGGGGGTAAGATGATTTCAGGATTCAACCTCAAGTCTGAAGAGGCTCATTATATAGTAAGCCTCACTGTCCACACATTGAAATGGTGGTTGAAAGAAAGATCTATTAGAAAAACAATTAAAAAAAACATAATGCAAGGTTTACTGTGTGTAATTAATCAATTTATACTTAATTAGGTTTTTTATAAAATAAATTGGTAATATAAGATTGCAATTTTCATATAATACAGACGTGGTTGGTTAATGGCAAATGAAATATGCTACTAGTAGTGTCCCCAAGTGGCAGTGAATGGAAATTTTTGAGATTGGTGTATATACAACGGAATCAGGCGTATATATGACGTATATAAGACCACACCATGGACATGTATATACGCCACTAGATAAGGCGTCTACGAGACGGATAACAGGTCTAACTTCTAGACGCAAAATCCTACTGTTAGACGCGTTTTGTATACATATGTAAAATAGTGGTTTTCGTGCAGTGTATATTCAGTTTCTCCAATTATAAATCAGAAAACTGTGGTTCATGCAGTCGTAGTGTGGCCAGTCAGTCGGGAGCGGAACTTTTATTTACCCGGGGCGATAATAGGGAGTTTTGTAACCTCTGGAGGGTCTATAAGAGCTAGACCTAACTCATATCGCTTACAGAAACCACCTTGTGGATGCGAATCAAGGCATCCCATCCCTTCGTAACAACTATACCTCGGCAAACTGATAATTTTCCTCACTTTTTCCCCAACCTGCTATTTTCCACGACCGAGTCCGAGCTTGTTCTAGGTCTGCTCAATAATCTATAACCAGATACTCCGACAACCAGCGAGAGATAGGTGATGTAATTTGTCGTCATCGTGACGAAGCCTATTTACGTCACTTCCGGTTTACTTCTTTGTGCTGGCGGTGGCTCCCTCTGGTGTGGGCGTCTGAAAGTAACTGTCAGTGTGGGTAATGTGTCAGAGGGGGCTGGGGGAATCACCAAGCTGTCACAATAATGAGATATGTTCCCGGGATATAGCTCTGGGTGATGGTGATTGCTAGTTCTGCCATCATCCGCCAGGAAATTGCACTATAGCGAGCCAAAGTGAACCCGTTGCAACCACAGATAGCCGGTTACAAAATACTATTTCCGGGTATAGGCACTCAGTACTTTGACTATGTAGGCTCGAAATTATATGTGTCATTCTCCAATCTTTTAGATCAAAATTTTTGATAAACTTAACAACTGTCATCGTAGTTTCGAAACAGAATTATTCAGAGACGATAGTAGTAAACTACACTTCAAAAGTAACAAAAGAGACCAAAAACAAAAGTCTAGCCTCAAACCCCCATAGGTTTAGCACTAAGCCTCGTTCTTGCGGGCCACCGGAAATGGCGATTCGTAAACGGGTATCTGTGGTTTCAGCGGGTTCACTTTGGCTCCCTATAGCGCCACTGTAGTCAGGGGACAACCACTATTTTCTGCTGTAATAATCTATAGATAATCGTGAGACGAGGCGAAATTTATTTTATGGCAAACCAAAATATATATTTTAAATTAAATCCATTGATGATTTGAACCACCACCTTGTGTTTTGTTTAGCATCGGAGGCAAGATGGCTGCCCCCATATCACAATAGCTATGTGCCCTATAGCCCAGGTTGATTGTTGGCTTGTATTAATAGCTGCCTACGCTCGTCTCGTAGCCAGTGGCCTAATGGTAAATCTAGGCACAATGGTGGAAATCTGCATCAGGGGCCTATTCATATGTATATATGATAATAAGAAAGAAATTGATGAGTGTTTGGACTGTGTCCCCATTCCCTATCGAGTTTGGAACAAGCGGTAATATCAACGAGGCGGTGACTGTGTGAATATTCCAAAGCGCTCCAGATGAGATGGGGAATGGGGACTCAGACCAAACACGAATATGTTTCTCATGTGTCTGATGTTTTATCTTAGCCTGGATATATTTCTCTGTTTATCTCCTATTGAGTAAGAGTTACCATACTCGCAAGACTGTTAAGTACGAGTTCCTAATGTTAAGCGTATGGACGTTTATAATAGGCTAAGATAAGGCTTTTGTGTATGCTCTCTTTTCTGCATATATTTTAGAGAGCATGCACCCTTAAAGCCAAAAGCCAGGCGTCCACCAACCACGACAAGGTTACGACAAGAGCCGACAAGAAAGTTCCTATTGGCACCTTGTCGCAGCCTTGTCGTGAGAAGGGGGGCTTTACGACAGCGTTGTCGGGGCGTGTCAGGAAGTGCACGCTCCACCAAAATTAACTATCATAGACCTCTCGACACGCTCCCGACACGCCATGACATTCCACGACAAAGGTCCAGTCGTAGGAAAAATCGAACATGTTCGATTATGTCGTAACCTTGTTGGAAGGCTCCCCACAAGCTTCCCAGTCGCAGCCTGTTGTGGCCTTGTCGTAGACTCTTGTTGGGAACTGGGGTCCACCCACCACGACAAAGCTACGACAAGTCCTCCAATCGTAGCCTTGTCGTGGTTGGTGGATGCATGCCTTAAGGCCCGGTGTCCACCTACTACGATAGAATCGTAGACCTCCTGATATGGCACTGATATAAAATGTCAAAATCAGTGCCATATCAGGAAGGTGCAAAATCGTAGACATATGTCTAGACATACCAATCCACCACGCAATGTATGCTGTTTTTATCAGTGTCTAATCGCAGAAGCTTGGTCAACTGCTCCGATATTAGGTGACCTTCCGACGCGAATTTAATTTTTTATCGGGAGGTGCATCGTAGACGATATCAGAGACATATCGTAGTAGGTGGACGCCGGGCCTAAAGCTATTATTCTTCACGAGTTCGGTAATGTATTTCCTACAATGGCAAATAGTTATCTAATGTAGTACCTTTTACCAGAATCCAACAAAAAAGAGATCTTACTTATATCTGGGGGCAGTGGAGTACTGACTGATAATATTGAATTTCTTCTTTCAAATATGGTAAAGCACCGTGGCCTTTCTAGTCAAACTATTGAAGAAACCAACAAGTGCTGGTCAAAGTTGTGTTCTCCATGAGTTTGATGCGGAGTGATATGAATGAGGCGACACCCGAGTGAATATCATGTGGCATTCAAATGAGTTGCAGAAATACTTCTTTGACGAAAACAAGTTGCTTTCTGTGTTTATCTCACATCTGTACACACTAAAAGAATGGACGACACACAGGATTAGACCATGGAGAACGTACTGCAATACACGCAGGGGCATAGAGAACGGGTTTTTAATGAGATACAAATAATATATATATATATATATATATATATATATATATATATATATATATATGTATGTATGTACATGTATATTTATATATATATGTATATTTATATTTATACATATACATATATATTAATATATTGTATATATATATATATTTATACATATACATATATATTATATAATATATTGATATATTGTATATATATATATCTGTAACTTAAAATACTATATTGAATTTGTCATGATATATATCCCCAAACAGCGGTACTACCAATCAAAGACCACAGACCAGAAATATTCAATAAAAATATTTAAAAAAACTAAGAAAAAAAACAAAACTCTGCGAATAAAGTACAGGAAAAGATGTGCCAATATTGATATAAAACCGATCGTATTCTGTGTCTACATGGTCCAGGCTTACATTGTACAAACGCGGTCAATAAAAAGCCCGCTCCTCCATCAGCAGACGACTCTTTTTTACTGCACACGACACCAGCGACATTTTCCCGCGCTTTTTTTATCCGCCATTGTCTGCCGGGGTCTCGCTGGTACCGGTGTCTCGCTCTTTGTCCGGTGGGGCCCGGTAATGGCGTATTAAGATGGCGACCGAGCTTCAAAAGAAACCGTCCACTGGTCGTAAAGTACGGCATTCAATATGCCAGCGGTCGGTGAATACATGTCAGGAAATGAAAATAGAGCCGTCCGGTACTAAGAGAAAACGTTGTTACTAAGCCTGAAGGGACGGCCGTTTGAGGTATAGTAAAACCCCGCTTAAGGAAGTACCCGTCGATCCGAGGAAAGTGACCCCTTAAGCGGGGGTTTCAGTCTGCCGATGGTTAGGTTATATAGTATAACTATATATTCCAATAGTGTCATGAATAAGACTATATAGTATATAATACCCTCTTGTAGGTGATACTATGGCATAGATATACTGTTATAACCACGCAGACACCTACCTGACGCCTAAGGAGCATACACAGGCCCTTGCCTAGTGTCTAATTATCTGGACACGAGTTTACAAATTCAGGCATGACGTCTTCTTATCATTACATACCTCAATATATAGAAAAACACCAATTTATGTACTTAGGCCCGGCGTCCACCTACTACGATAGAAATTTAGACCTACCGATATGGCACCGATACAAAAAGCAAATATCGGAGACATATCAGGAACGTGCATAATCGTAGACATATGTCTAGACATGCCAATCCACCATGCATCAAAAGGTTTTTTTTTCGGTAGCTTATCGTAGAAACATGGTCAACTGCCCCGATATTAGTGGGCCTTCCGACGCGATTTAGATTTTCTATCGGGGGGTGCATCGGAGACCATATCGGAGCAATATCGTAGTAGGTGGACACCAGGCCTTACTATATGAGCCTATTGACCCGAAACATTCAGTATGAACACAGTGTGCCCGAATATATTCACTACAGGCTCAGTGCGCCCGAACACTATTCATACTCCACCCCTAGTAGCGGGTAGTATTTCGTAGACGTACAGCCATAGGTAATAATAATATGTGTTGTACTTTAGCATCTAGCAGGTTAAAGGCGTATCCCACTATCACGATTTGAGCCTCCGACACACTACGATAGCCTTACGACAAGCGTTCCGATGAAAAAAATGAAATTTTTATTGGAAGGAACGAGTCTAGCTTTCACGATGGACCCATTCCTTCCGATAAAGATTTCATTTTTTCATCGGAACGCTTGTCGTAAGGCTATCGTAGTGTGTCGGAGGCTCAAATCGTTATAGTGGGATACCCCTTTTATGCTCACTATTAACCTACTTATGTGTCTAAAGCAATGAGATTATCTATCATAGACCCTCCAGACGTTACCAAACTCCCTAATATTTCCCCAGATAAGTACATGATCCGCTCCCGACTGGCTGGCCGCACCTCGGCCGCCTGTCTTCCGATGAACAATCATTTTCTGATTTATAACTGGAGAAACAGAATAAAATTTGAAATGTTTACGAAGAAATAACTGAGATTTCCATTTCTGGCATCGGATTTTGAATTTGAAGATTAAGAAAAACCATGAAGCTGCAATAAATGCGGGTTATGGGTCAAGGGTCTATCACCATACAACGACGGCAACCAGCTAAATCTGGATCCTGTAAACAGACTGAATTATGGGATATCACAATAGGGTCTAAGGGAAGACGACAGAGGTCAAACTGCGACTTCCATGTTCATCGGGAATAAGACACTGGCAGGACCTATTTATCCTTGACGTATGGGGCCAACTGCCCCAATTGCTTCACTGGGCCCCCTCGGTCTACCTCAGAATGAAAATAAATGTCCATAATCAAGACAGATCGGCGCGTTTCCGTTTCTGCGGAGTGCCAAATGCCATTTCCGGTTTGAGTGAGCGTCTTGTCACGTGGTCTCGCAGGTGGTGCTGGGAAGCCTTGACCTCAGGTTCCATCCATACACCATTTAACCATATATGTTTATCATCCGACTAATGCAAAGTGTCCATTGAAAACTTAAAGGCATATCGGACATTTACGGTGGCGCCACCTGGTGATTTTTTGATATTGTAAGTTACCAGTCAAAATTGGTTCCTTATGTTTCATTTTAATGTTATATGTATAGATTTGTCCAGTTTGTCAAATCTTATAGGGTAAATTATAGTAATTTACACATGCTTCATTTTCATTGGAAATATACTGAAAACCATGGTTTTCTTTAATTCTTCCAAAAAAACGGAGGGTGACCTATGTATTTGAAATCTTCTATGTGTATTACTATGCATTTACTATATTCTGGGAAATTTTGGAGAAGATAACATGGGTTTAACTATGTGAAAACCAACTTTTTAGAATTTCTATATATTCATTTGTAATATAATCGTAATGATGATCTCTGAATCAAAAACATCACGGTGATTTCCGATTTTAGTTTAGATATGTGTCCATCAATACTAGATCATCTAATTCAATGTGCAGGATATCGACATGGGTTTCGATTTTCAATATTGAACAAAAAATAACAAAAGCTGAAAAATTAACAAAATGAATTATTTTAATTAATATTAGTGCACCACTTGTTGGGAAAAGGTGGATAGTAAATATAAGATGGACTGGTATCAGATAGAAGTGGTTACATGCTCCTCGGAATTGACTCTACACAATATCCTCGCATACGCTTGGATATTACAATGCGTCAGCTAGTTTGCTATGTGTAAATGTGACTGATCACATTTGATAATGATAATTCAATGAACTTTATTTTTGTATGTGATATTTCAAGTTGCTTTAGGGAAATGACCAAAGAGAAGTTCAAACCCATCAAATATTGTGTTCTTCCTCAAAGATGGGGATATTATTGTGTTGGTGAGGGGCCCCTTCCTCTGAGATTCAGTTCCCCCTGCAAACTGCCACTAATCCAGATTATCCAAAAAGGCGGAGCAATCGGCCTGATAGGTGGGCTGGATCAGATATGGAGGCAGAGATCAGAGAAGGTCATATGTGTCCTACAAAGGTCATTGCCGCCTAGAGTGCCCCATATCCCTCACTGTATCAGCACCATAACTCCCACTCTCCCTCCCAAATAGACTGGCTCCAGTCCCCGCATCCTATGGCTACCCTCCTCGCTGGGATACAGCAGACTGGCTCCAGTCCCCGCATCCTATGGCTACCCTCCTCGCTGGGATACAGGAGACTGGCCCCAGTCCCTGCATCCTATGACTACCCTCCTCGCTGGGATACAGGACTGGCTCCAGTCCCTGCATCCTATGGCTACCCTCCTCGCTGGGATACAGGAGACTGGCTCCAGTCCCTGCATCCTATGGCTACCCTCCTCGCTGGGATACAGGAGACTAGTTCCAGTCCCTGCATCCTATGGCTACCCTCCTCGCTGGTATACAGGAGACTGGCTCCAGTCCCTCCATCCTATGGCTACCCTCCTCGCTGGGATACAGGAGACTGGCTCCAGTCCCTGCATCCTATGGCTACCCTCCTCGCTGGAATACAGGAGACTAGTTCCAGTCCCTGCATCCTATGGCTACCCTCCACGCTGGGATACAGGAGACTGGCTCCAGTCCCTGCATCCTATGGCTACCCTCCTCGCTGGGATACAGGAGACTAGTTCCAGTCCCTGCATCCTATGGCTACCCTCCTCGCTGGTATACAGGAGACTGGCTCCAGTCCCTCCATCCTATGGCTACCCTCCTCGCTGGGATACAGGAGACTGGCTCCAGTCCCTGCATCCTATGGCTACCCTCCTCGCTGGAATACAGGAGACTAGTTCCAGTCCCTGCATCCTATGGCTACCCTCCACGCTGGGATACAGGAGACTGGCTCCAGTCCCTGCATCCTATGGCTACCCTCCTCGCTGGGATACAGGAGACTAGTTCCAGTCCCTGCATCCTATGGCTACCCTCCTCGCTGGTATACAGGAGACTGGCTCCAGTCCCTCCATCCTATGGCTACCCTCCTCGCTGGGATACAGGAGACTGGCTCCAGTCCCTGCATCCTATGGCTACCCTCCTCGCTGGAATACAGGAGACTAGTTCCAGTCCCTGCATCCTAGGGCTACCCTCCACGCTGGGATACAGGAGACTGGCTCCAGTCCCTGCATCCTATGGCTACCCTCCTCGCTGGGATACAGGAGACTGGCTCCAGTCCCTGCATTCTATGGCTACCCTTCTCGCTGGGATACAGGAGACTGGCTCCAGTCCCTGCATTCTATGGCTACCCTCCTCGCTGGGATACAGGAGACTGGCTCCAGTCCCTGCATCCTATGGCTACCCTCCTCGCTGGGATACAGGAGACTGGCTCCAGTCCCTGCATCCTATGGCTACCCTCCTCGCTGGGATACAGGAGACTAGTTCCAGTCCCTGCATCCTATGGCTACCCTCCACGCTGGGATACAGAAGAATGGCTCCAGTCCCTGCATCCTATGGCTACCCTCCTCGCTGGGATACAAGAGAGTGGCTCCAGTCCCTGCATCCTATGGCTACCCTCCTCGCTGGGATACAGGAGACTGGCTCCAGTCCCTGCATTCTATGGCTACCCTCCTCGCTGGGATACAGGAGACTGGCTCCAGTCCCTGCATCCTATGGCTACCCTCCTCGCTGGTAATGATGTTGAAATTCTGGCGCTGTTTAGCTCCAGTATTCCCAACATTCTCCATACAGATATCCTGGCTTCTGGTCAGGATGTCTGCCGGGAGATTGATACCCTCTGACTTTGAGCACAGTCAAGTCACAGTCAGGAGCAACACAGGTGGCCAGAGAACTGGAGGAGGGGGAGGGGGAGGGGTAGGAGGAGGCGTAGGGTTACAGGGAGCAACTGGGGGGACATATACAGTACCTTCTGTTCCTACTGGACAAGTCTTTGATTCAGCCAGTCAGAGAAGGATGCATACTATGATGAACTTTATTCTGATTGTGATTAATCATTGGATGTATTTTCATAATCAAAGACTTAAGCCAGTCTACCTCCCCCATACACTACCACTGCTTCCTGGTCATCCCCCAGACACTGAAAGTGACACCTTCCGGATGTGTCAAGGTCATTGTGGGGTCAATGCTTGGGTCAATATGGAGGCAGGATCTGTGTGACTCAGATGTAGGTTACATTGTGGTAGGGCCAGGTGTCCAGTCGGAGTGAGGCCGCGTGGTGGCAGCACCAGTGACCTTGCTAATAGGAAGTTGACGGTGCCTCTAACCCAGCATTAACACTAGACGATTATGGCAAGCACCACCTGACGACTTTTATCAGTAAAATGATAGAAATCATCTACTATAAACACCAAGAGCGTGGCGACTTCAGATTGTCTGGTTACATCAGATTATACAATAAGGCACCAACTGAGGACTATTGGATAGGCTATGACACCCGCGACTATTTCAAATGAGCTTGAATTAGTCGCCTGGCAGGCAGCGATTCTGTGAAAATTTAGTCGTCAGTGTAAACACTCGCGTACATTCTGAGGATGATGTCTTCTGAGTTGGACATTGCCCTACATGATGAATATTGGACTGACAATCTACATCGCCAACTATTTAGTCGTCTAGTGTAAATGTCAGGTAAGTAAATGGATTGCAGTGTATTTGCACCATACCTCCCACTCCCCCTCCCACACACACCACCCCTACTTCCTGGTCTTCTCCCAGACACTGACAGGGACACCTTCGGGATGTGTCAAGGTCATTGTGGGGTCAATGCTGGGGTCAGTATGGAGGCCGGGTCTGAGTGACTCAGATGTAGGTTGCATTGTGGTAGGGCCAGGTGCCCAGTCGGAGTGAGGCCGCATGGTGGCAGCACCAGTGACCTTGCTAAGAGGAAGTTGACGGTGGCTTTACACTAGACGATTATGGCTGGCGATTTTGGCATTTAGCACTGCCTGACAACTTTTAGCAGTGAAGTGATAAAAATTGTTTAGTCTAAACACCAAGTGGGTGGTGACTGCAGATAATATGATTATATCAGATTACATAATATAGCACTACCTCACGACTATTGGACATGCTCTGATGCCCACAACTTTTTCTATCTAGCTTCATTTAATCGTCTAGACAGGCAGCGATTCATTGCCCCACCTGACGACTATTGGTCTGACAATCTGCAGTCTCCACGTATTTAGTCGTCTAGTGTAAACGCTGGGAAAGTAAATAGATCGCAATTGGTCTAAAGCGCCAGATCCACTAAGGCGATCTTCGGTGTGAATTTGGGTTTGCAGACATTCTCAGACGTTCGCATGGACATGCAAATGCCTTGCGACAATATTCAATATATTGAATATCATCACATGGGATTCGCACAGTCGCATAGATCGCAGACGCATTTGCTTGGTCGCATATTCGCATATATGTCATATTTTATTAACCCAAATTCGCATGGAAAATCGCCTTAGTGGATCTGGCACTTTAGTTAGGCTGTCGCTCGGACAAACACGTCCGAGTCCTGCCTCAAGCATGTAGAGATACACAGCATTCACAGCTAGAGTGTGAATGGTGGGTGTGATTGCAGGAGTGTTGTTTTTTTGTAGATACGACTGCTACAGCAAACTGGGACATAGTATTAACGGGCATAGGCTGTTTAAACTTCATAGTTCAAAATTGTTTTGATTTTAATTTGAAAACAAGATAAGCATATGACTGCTAGACCTGCCAATATATTATCGTATATCCAGTTTCAGTTTTCCTGTATTGTCTAAGGTATATCTAAAGCACCATGGTGATATGCATGTATGACACACGATGCAATCCCTGCACTGTCTCGGAAATGATATGCTGGTGTTATAAGCGCTTTACTCCCATACTCTGCCATCGAATGCCAGCGAATACGTTGCCAGGTGTTTGTTTGGCTGCAGGCATCGCGTAACCATGCAGATAAGGTGCGAAGCCAGCCTATGGAAAATAGTCTATTCCTAACGATTCAAATTCCCAACAAGATTCAGAATTATAACGAGCCTCGGAATGAGACAGTCGATGCGACAATATGCTGCACTATGGGGTGACCTAGATCCAAGGCTTCAGCATGTTCATGATTATCTCTGTTTTGCGTGTCTATTTTCCTTTTTTTAATTTTGTTTTCATTGTTTCTGTGTACGACCTAGTGAGGGGCTCAGGTGTAACACACGGCACAGTAATATGAGCAACTCGAGTTATGATCGTTCCCAGTGTGTGCAACTGGGACCAGCTCCAACAGTAAGAGACCCAGAGGCTTCCCTTAGCATAGACCGTATACCTGATAATATGATCGTGACTCTGTTATATGCTCACTCGGGTATCTATGCGAGTATCTATGGTATCATATTACGTCATAGTATCGACGCTACATGTTGCCATGTGTATGACGTAACTATATTTGTGACCGTGGGGCCAGTCGCCTACCCCTGTGTTTACACTAGACGATAAAGGCCAATGCCCATCTACCGATTCCGGAACATTCATGTACCTTTGTCAGCAACAAATGGACGATAATTTGTCTCACCCAAGGCATCCTAACGAAGTCGACCGTAGTCGGTAGATGTAGGACCGCTAGGCAAGGGTGACCCACCGATTAGTAATATCCACCAACCCCTCTCCTCAATGTCTGCCGGTAGAGCGAAGAGCGAAGAGTTAATTTGCCTACGACAATTTGACCGACTCCTATATGATTTGGGAACTAATCGCTCAACCCTGAATCGGTAGATGAGCATCCGGCTTAAAGGCCAATGCCCATCTATTGATCTCGGGACATTTATGTATGTTTATCGGCGACAAACGGAGGGTAATTTGTCTCAGCCAAGCCATCCTAACGGAGTCGGTAGATGTAGGACGATTAGTGAACCACCTCCTTAGGACTAACACCCTCCACCCCCTGTCCTCGAGGGCCGCGGGTCGAGCGAGGGTTACGTAAATTGCCTGCGACAAGTTGACCGACTCCTATACAATTTGGGAACTAATCGTTCAACCCTAAATCGGTAGATGGGCATCCGGCTTTATAGGTTTTTGCACCACCTGACGAATTTCAGCTATCAATTGCTAGAATTCAATACATCTAAAAAGTGTAAACACTTGAGGAAAATCTACGGGTGATGATTTTTGGCCGATATTTCGTAATCGGGCACCATCTGGTGACTATTGGCTAGACGATCTACAGTGTCACATTTTAGTCGTCTTGTCTAAAGGCCAGGTTAGGGCACCATCTGACAACTATTGGCTAGACAATTTATATATATATATATATATATATATAAAGGGGACGCTAGTAAACGCCTAGCTGAGGTTGGCAACATAACTAAAATACATAGAAAATGAAGTCGGTGACTCTGGTTTGTGACATAGTAAGGTCTACACCTGATATATATGTTGTCCTATACAGGTCGGGTGGTTTTATATATCCCCTCGTCCTTTCTTAATTCTCTAATTCCATTAGAGATAAGGTAAACTTGGACTCAATGTTTGTTTATATTATCATTAATTACTATGTTGTTTTTTATTTTCTTAATTGTATTTATCAATTTTTCTCGGTTTAGCGGCTTGGCGGTGATTTTATTACTTATTGGGCCATCTTGGAAAAATCCAAGATAGCCACACAAAAAAGGGTAAAAATTGGTAAAAATCTATTTGAAAATTCTAGGGGTTCTAAGCTTTCCGAAATTGTATATGTGACAAAATCCCCGTCAAACCCTTACAATTCAAACATAAACCATGACTATATGATGCACTTACTTGTGGAAATTAAATATTTATTTCTCAAATGACAGAGTGGCTACTTTTAATGATCATAACTGAAAACACTTCAGGATAGCCTGGAATGATAAAGTGTTGATCGTTATTTATTTTTACGATGTACTAATGGTAACCATTGCTGGTGGGCGAACGAAGGGTGCAATAAATTAAAACTAATGAAGATTTCCAGTAGCCTGTTGTTATTCTGATTAAATGAATATGCATCCAGCAATCTGTGCATATCTATATGCTCATCCTTCTTCCCTCAGTCTAGTATTCGTTGGCGCAATATATTGGTGTTATCCCAAACAGAGGAGACAAACGGTTCCTGTACAAGGATCGCTTTCAGTAGCACTAAATGTAAAGTTTAAAATGGCTGAAATGTTTGTTGAAGCATCAGATGTTTAAAAGTACAGAAGATAAGGTTCCCTCGGATGGTGAATTCGCCGACGCTTCTGCCAGGTGTTGTGCTGAGTCGGCGCTTCTAGGTCCAACATGCTTTCAATGACGCTTCTAGGCAGGGCACCATTTTCTCTACAAACAGATCAGGTATATTACTGCAGTAGTCCACAGCACGATGTCCTAAAGGCATATCCTATAATACATAGTGGCACCACCTGGTGATTTGTAAATACTGATAATTATTAATTAGAAAGTATGACCTTAATATATTCTAATACCAAATGAGTGAAGTATAACACATTATAGCGTTTGACCAAACCCAATAGGTAAATTCTGACAATTTATATTTGGCTGATTTACATGGGAAATGTACTGAAAAATGTAGGTTTCTTCAATTCATCAAAATCAAGGACCGTGACCTATGATTTTGATAATATATAGAACTATAAATGTACTATATTCTGTAACTGTGTAAAGAAATGACATATATATGATTTCTATATATTCTTTTATAATATCATCATAATATTTTCTCTAAATAAAAAAAAATAGCAAGGCGACTCCCATTTTTAAGGCCTGGCGTCCACCTACTACGATAGAAATTTAGACCTACCGATATGGCACCGATACAAAAAGCAAATATTGGAGGCATATCGGGAAGGTGCAAAATCGTAGACAAATGTCTAGGCATGCCAATCCACCATGCATTTTATGGGATATCGGTGCCTGGTCGTAGAAACGTGGTCAACTGCCCGATATTAGGTGACCTTCCGATGCGATTTTGATTTTCTATCGGGAGGTGCATCGTAGACCATATCGGAGCCATATCGTAGTAGGTGGACGCCAGGCCTAAAAATAGAAATTGGTTCTATAACATTTGGAGATAATTGTATTCATGTTCTAGCAAATTGACATGGGTTTTACTTTTCAGGTAAATTGTCTGATATGCCTTTAATATGAATGCTCTTTTTTTCTTATATGGGACTGCGCTCCTAGTGTGTCTAAAACAAGTTGGTCTGCGGCCATTTCCGATGATTAGTCTGAGTAATTTCCTGAGGTACAGAGATATGTCAGTCATTTCAAAGTGGATATTTGCATTGTCTAAAACCCGATTCGTATATCTCTATGGGAATGGATAACTAGTAACCTGTATCACTTTAAGTGGAACTCACAGGAAGTGATTCATGTACCTCACAGGGTTAAAAATCTCAGAAGACTCTGGTCCTTCTCGGGGGTAAATGTCGCCAGCAATTACAGGGGAAAAAGACATGTCTCAGGGAAATGGAACTCTACAATTTAGATGAAGAGAGTGTGTTCGGGTACAAAATCTCAGCAGGAATTGTCTCAGAAACACCCTGTGAGGTACATGAATCTCTTTAGGATTTGTCTCAGACAAACACCCTGTGAGGAACATGAATCTCAGCAGGATTTGTCACAGACAAACACCCTGTGAGGTACATGAATCCCACTTTGTGAATTCTGCTGAAAATGGAATTGATACTGAGATTCATGTACCCCACATAGTTTAAAATCTAATGAGATTCTATTCCCCTTTAAGTAAACGTCTCTCAGCAGGAGTTGTCTCAGACAAAAACTCTGTGAGGTACATGAATCTCAGCAGGATTTGTTTCTGACAAACACCCTGTGAGGGACATGAATCTCAGCAGGATTTGTCTCAGAGAAACACCCTGTGAGGTACATGAATCTCAGCAGGATTTGTCACAGACAAACACCCTTTGAGGTACATGGATCCCATCGTGTGAATCCCACTTTACCTTACAGAACATCAATTGCTGTTACCATGGCTTTGAGGCTAAGTCTGGAAAAGGGATTTACTATGATCTGTGTTCGGAACACTACCCGCCTTTATCTTTTATTACCCACCGATTACGGATTCTCCATAGGAAATGCATAGAGCACCTGGAATTAGCTACCCGGAGATTCTGGCAAGTCAGAATCTCCTGCAGGAGATTCCGGAAAAATAGTCCAGTCCATAATGAGGTCAAATCATCATGTACTTCGAAACAAGTTTTTTGAATGTTCATTCAATGTTAATTATTTAGAAGCAATCAAAATAATCTCATTTACCATCAGAAATCATTGTAATAATACACTTTGCATGCTAGAAGTACAGGTTAATTGCGAACTATATTATTGGTTTAAGTCTACACCGAATTACTGCCATGCTTAACAGTCCTGTGGTGTCTGGAACTAAATGTCTTGCAGAAACTTTTATATTGCAATAGATTTGTTATTAATCTTGAAGGTGGGTAATAAATACAATAACGACTGGTTTTGTATACGAGTGACTGTAATCTCCTTGTAGTTGACAATGTAATTATTACGCGTCAACTACTCGGAGATTGCGGCCACTCGTACACAAAACCAGTCATTATTTTCACAAAGCTCAACACTCCGTCTTGGTTCGGCAGTGCTGGATCTATGGAGGCGCGGTAACACCCAGCGCCACCTAGCGTTAGAATACGGGCGATGAATAGTGTTGCCCTCTGGTGTATTCGGTGAGGAAATATATAACCTTATTATCGTATATATTAAGGTAGACATACGAGTGACTGTAATCTCCTTGTAGTTGACAATGTAATTATTACGCGTCAACTACTCGGAGATTGCAGCCACCCGTACACAAAACCAGTCATTATTGTGTATATAACCGAATCTAAATCCGTGGATTTGAACTCAAGTAAAAACAAGCTATTGACCACTGGCTGATTATTTACCTCCAATCTGCAAAAGGGAACCACCGATGTCAGATCAGTGAATGGACAGAAATGTTCACCGTTTAATTGTGCATAGATTTTGCAATAAGGCCACCGCCACGATAGGCATTGTGTTTGGAGGACAATCTGTTGGATCTGTTAAATGCGGCAGAACACTACTATGAAGAGACATCACGAGTTTGAGTCTGAGTTTATTTATGTCACGCATTTTGTTGGCTCTGTAATTTCACGAGTCGAAGACGAGTGTCATTACAAAGCCAACAAAATGAGTGACATAAATAAACTCAACCTCAAACGAGTGGCGTCTAGATTTTATCCTACCCCATTTCCACATTTCTTCAGCATTAAAAAGTAGTGACATAAACAACACTTTATGTCACACCCGTGACATAAAGAAATCCCATGTTAAGCCTATGGAGTTATTTTATTAGGGGTAGGTAAAGGCATACACTACACCCTCACCGATTTTTAGATACCAATGTGCAGTTGTTGGCCACCGCCAACCGACTTTTATAAAAACTCAGTTAATCTGTGCCGTTTTTTGTCGGCCAGTGGAAAATGGCTTATACCCTACACTGTGCGTGGCCATCATAGTTCCCATGAGGAAAGCTTCTCCCCGAAAATGTCATAACTGACAGAAATTCTTAGGTTCACTCAAATAGATCATTCCTCCTTTTTATTTCCCACATAAAATTCTTTCATGGTATCTATTACCTCTTTTTCTGTTTCAATCCATTCGTATAACGAATCCTCTTATCTGATAAAATCTAGCACTAATATGTTTATATCACGTGCCGATTTCCTTTACTCAAATATGTTATTCACGCAAACCACCAACACATCACCTGACATTAGATGAAAGCGCCCAAAGCTGGTAAGAAAGCCCCCCGACAAAAAAAGAACCAGGAACACCAAAGATCTTTTTTTATCATCTTCACCGATTAATCCCCCACCAAAGAAATATGCTCAGCAGAAAGCATATGAGAATCAATGATTAGCTAAATGCAATCAAGCTAATGAAGACCTTTCCACTGTGACGACTCCCTTTCCCTTCTGTACCCATTGAATGGCAGAATCATGAAAGGAGGTGGGAGATGTGGAGAGTGTCTCGGGGGCGCGAGGGGTGAGGAGAGCAGGTTGGTCTTTACACTGAGGGGAGTACCGGGGGAATTACCTTTATCGGGTTTTTCCTCTACAGGGAGACGGCTCTGAGCAGCTCCGAGCAGTATCGAGCAGCATCGAGCAGCTCCGAGCAGTACCTAGCAGCCCTGAGCAGCACCGAGCAGCTCTGAGCAGCAACGAGCAGTACCGAGCAGTACCGAGCAGCTCCTAGCAGCACCGAGCAGATCCGAGCAGCACCGGGCAGCTCCGAGCAGCTCCGGGCAGCACCGAGCAGCTCCGGGCAGCACCGAGCAGTACCGAGCAGTATCGAGTAGGACCGAGTAGTATCGAGCACCTCAGAGAAGTATCGAGCAGCTGAGAGTAGTATCGAGCAGTATCGAGCAGCACCGAGCAGCACCGAGCAGCTCCGAGCAGCACCGAGCAGCATCGACTAGCTCCGAGCAGCTCTGGGCAGCACTGAGCAGCACTGAGCAGCACCCAGCAGGTCTGAGCAGCTCCGAGCAGTTCCGAGCAGGTCTGAGTTGCATTTAATAGCATTGAGCAGGTCTGAGCAGCTCTGAATAGCTCTGAATAGCACCGAGCAGCTCCGAGCAGCTCCGAGCAGCTCCGAGCAGCTCCGAGCAGCTCCGAGCAGCTCCGAGCAGCTCCGAGCAGCTCCGAGCAGCTCCGAGCAGCTCCGAGCAGCTCCGAGCAATTCCGAACAGCTCCGAGCAGCCCCGAGCAGCACCGAGCAGCACCGAGCAGCACCGAGCAGCACCGAGCAGCTTGAGCCACTCAGATAATTAGGGCACCAGCATAGAACCCAACAAGTATTTGTCAGGTACAAGGCCCATGTAATCCCACAATGCACTAGAAAAATGGCGCTCCATACCTGGCCTAATATGTGAATGAGTTCATAGACCAGGGTGGTGTTTTTCAGTGGTAATTATCACACTTTTTTGGCTTTGAGCGAGAGGTATCATTCTATATTCGTAATATCGCT
Source organism: Alentia gelatinosa (assembly GCA_950022655.1). Taxonomy (NCBI): domain Eukaryota; kingdom Metazoa; phylum Annelida; class Polychaeta; order Phyllodocida; family Polynoidae; genus Alentia; species Alentia gelatinosa. Next base: position 6,513,063 of record OX465588.1, on the reverse strand, counting down.
AAGCTATGTAATAAATACCCAAAGAAGGCAAGCCCATGGTGGCCGACTTTGTGAGACTTTTTGCGTCGATTAGGTTTTGACTGCTATCGCAAATTCACGTGTATTAAGCAAGTTAGAGAACCATCCAAGGAGTAAAGCGCCAGATCCACTCAGGCAATTTCATGCAAATTTGGGTTCGCAGACCTTCGCAGACCTTCAGAGACCTTCGCATGGACATTTGAATGCCTTGCGACAATATTCAATATATTGAATATCATCACATGGATCGCAGACGCATTCGCTTGGTCGCCTTAGTGGATCTGGCACTTGAGGATTTTTATATAACGAGGGACGGACAGGGTAGATATATACTCGTCATAACCTTGGCCAGTAGTCTTAGCAAATGGCTGTGCAACGGAGATTTCTCTGTGTGTGGACCGATTTTTGACACCTCAATATGTAACGGAAATAAAATAAGATGTAAATGATTTTGTTAGATAGGTGGCACCATATGGACATCATCGGAAGGGATATTGCCCGCTCGCTCGCTCGCTCGCTCGCACGCCGATATGTATCGCCCATACTATCACAACTGAAAAACAACCCCCAGGCTTACAGGATAACACTGCCATTCCGATCAAAGATGGCGGCACCGGTACAGTTCTGATTGTATCTTGTATAAAATGGCTTCTGACTGCAGTGCTACAGCAGGATCTACAGAAAGCCGCAGAGATGGGATATCTGAAAGGTGAGTTGAGCACCAGTTACGTTATACGGCTACTGTCAGCACCCGATTGGGAAAAGGACTGATGTGAGATGTCATCTGGGGGCCTCTGATCCACGTTGGTATTACTTATCACGGTGTTATAGTTGAAAGCAGGCTTGACTGCTGTTACTTACCTGTGAGGGTCAGAATTTACTGGTAAAGTAACATATAGGTATTATCTTTTCTTTTTTTTAAAACTTTCCCGTCGATGCATTACGGTGGGAACGTAGTGATTCTTGGGGAATTTTTTTTTGACCACACAGGCACATCAGATATGAATTTCTACATACTAGATTTCATATACAGACACCAAGAAAGTCAGGAGGCCAAACGCCTTCGAAACAAAATAGAATTCAATTGGATTCATCGGCTCCACACACAGGCCCTAGATGGCCTAAACACCCTGGACAATAGATTTGGTTAATACATGGGAAAATTCTCCACAACAAATGCCACGTCAAAAAAGATTTTCCCCAAGAATCACTACGTTCCCACCGTAATGCATCGACGGGAAAGTTTTTAAAAAAATCAGTGCACCCACGGAGGAAGACCCTAGAGCTCACAATTCATACATAGACCTTGGAAACCTGACTTAAACATTCAGGTCAATGACCCACACACAAAAAGGAGAGATACAAACCATCTCGACTTAGACCACATCGAATAGCCAATGCCGAAGCACCTCGCCTGATGAGACAACTTAGGATTGTCGAAACCACATACCCACTTTTACCCTCTCCAAAAGAACAAACATTACTCTATTAAATTCATTTATACAACAGGCCCCAGAAAGCCTACACAGGGGGTGGACCAGAACCCACCACCAAACACCCTCCCTCAGTCAGCGCACAGCGCACTGCCAGGGGCAGCACACAGCTTGGACCAATCACCAAGCAGAGTAAGTTCATGATGGGTTTGAGAACCATTAGAAGGAGAGGATAAAAACCCAATTTAAATAAGCGGGAAATCCGCTGCAAGTAGGGTCTCTAAGGTCTATATGTGGTCGCGAGCTCGACATATGCACACGTCTCACATACTAGGTATTATCTTTTATCTCACCCCTGGTACAAGTTTAGCCATAAGAATAACATTAGAAAAAAATACTCAACGATCACCCCCGTAAAGTGACGATACTACGCCATGGCGTGGAGTAGTGATTTTGAGATGACATCATATGGATTTGCTAAGTTTATTCTAATTATTGTGAAATTTTGATGATATTTGATGTCATAAAAAGGTATGAGATAAATCCAGAACCGCACTCGAATCATAAAATAGACAAAACTCAACTTGTTTGAATGGCTCGTAATCGTCACTCGGCTTCGCCTCGATGACGATTGCGGCCCATCCAAACTCATAGAGTATTGTCTATTTATACGATTCTCGATGCAGTTCTATATAAACCCCTTATTAGAGCATGCTTGCACGTGCTATATACAGCACCTAGAGGTTAGAGTGGCCACACACATATATATACACTTCCAGCGTGCATCTAGAAAACTATCCAGTCACTATCTGCGTGCTATTTACTGTCATAGCGGAAAACGAGCAGGGTGTCAGTGTTTCAGGGTCTTAGAAGCTTGCCCAACCGACCATGACCAATCACTAGAGATTGAAATACCTCATTGACCCACTGGTGCTAGATAGGTTTGGATCCTAGACTCAGGTGGTTGCAGAAATGGCAAGTTGACTGGTGACACAAAAGAGAACAGTGTGGTGACACAAAAGAGAATAAGTTAAAATGGAACTCAAAAATTAACACTCTGCCGTTTTCAACGGCCAATGGAAACTGGCTTATAGCAATGGTACTGATTGGTCTAACCTTACACTATTTAAAGGCCCTTTGTCATTGGCCGAGAAAAATAGTGTCTGTCGGTGGTTCCTGACTATATATCGGTGATGGCCAATGGAAACAAGCTATTGGGGGAAATAAAAAATCTACACCGTTTATGTCAGCCAATGGTAACAAGCTTTTAGGGGAACACAAAATATCTACACCATTTTGTCGGCCAATATAAACAGGCCTTTAGGGGAACACAAAAAATCTACACCGTTTTCGTCAGCCAATGGAAACAGGCCTTTAGGGGAACACAAAAAATCTACACCGTTTTCGTCAGCCAATGGAGACAGGCCTTTAGGGGAACACAAATAATTTACACCGTTTTCGTCAGCCAATTGAAAAAAGCTTCTAGGGGAACACAAAAAATCTACACCGTTTTCATCAGCCAATGGAAACAGGCCTTTAGAGGAACACAAAGAATCTACACCGTTTTTGTAAGCCAATGGAAACAAGCTTTTAGGGGAACACAAAAGATCTACATTGTTTTCATCAACCAATGGAAACAGGCCTTTATCAGAGGTCAACATGTGTATTTAAGCTGCATACTGTAGACGGAAATCATAGAACAGAGTTCGTAAACTGTGTCGATTTTATTTAAACAAGATGCCCTTTACTTCCTTTCGCATGCTCATATCGGTTATGGAATCAATCTGCCAGTCACTCTCCCCCCGTAATCTCCCTCCGCGTGACTCGGGTAGTAAAGTCGCTGCCATGACTTGCACTTTTACTGTGACCGAAAAAAGAAAATAAAACAAAATGGCGGCAATCCCAACGCGCATGATCAGGTTGATGGTCACGTGACCGGGGTCCCACAAGATGGCGCCTGCGTGCTTCCGGGACTATAACGGCCGGGATTTGTATTCATACACCGTGCAGTCGTGACAGGGCTAGCTCTTTAATCCGCCAGAATGAAAGTAGTTCCCGCAAGGAAAATAGTCCCAGTCCCATGCCTGTCCCTGTCACAGTGTGGTGGGGGTGGTGGTGGTGGGGTTCGTGAGAAAATGAATTACCCTCTGTGGAACTGACTTCTCAAATAGAGAAATATCTTAGAAATCCAAGTCACCATTCTCAGTCTGAGGCCCCTAGCTTGATTTAATGAATTTCCATGGCAGGGAATTGGTTGTAAAAAGTTGATTGTAATCATTGTTTCACAAATATGCTTCGGTGCAAGCCTGACTGGTCATGTGAGGAGGGATTGGTAATGAAACGGGATATATTTTAACCTGTGAGATAAGATATACGACCCAAAATGCAAAATGATTCCAAGTTGATTGGAGAGGGCTCATGCGAGCCTACAGTAAATCTAAAGAACCCATATTTATACAAAGAACGTCAACATGAATTGAATCCTTCCAGGAATGATACCCTATATACTTTGTCTCATTTATGTATGCTGAAACGGTTTATTTACTTAGAGGGAAATCCGGGTAGGGAAATTAAACTTGGTACTGCTGCTGCATCTAGTTTCATGAGCATAAAACCTAGCATTTACCTGGGGTCTGACTTGTAAAACTTTTAGTATTGTTCTTTATTATCCACCTAATACAAGGTGTCCATAGAAAACACATGGGCAGATTGTATAGACATACCCGGCGCATACCGATCTATCAACCTAATACAAAGTGTCCATAGAAAACACATAGGGAGATTGTATAGACATACCCGGCGCATACGAATATGTTGTATGCTCCGGGTAGAGCATACGGAAAGTAGTGCGTACAGAAAAATAGTGCATAACTAAAATGAACTGATATCTACATGGCACTTGCCAAGAAAAGGTGGATAATAAATACAATGTAGACTGATTTCAGATAAAAGCGGCTGTATGGTCCTCGGAGTTGACTCTGCGCAATATCCTCGCATACGCTCGGATATTACTACGCGTCAACTCCTCAGAGCATACGGCCGCTTGTATCTGAAACCAGTCAATATTGTGTATATATATTTAAGTACCTCACCTATAATGTTTGGTATTAATTGGAAGCTGAGACGGATACGTGTATACAAAAGACACACCTTATACACGAGATCTACGAGTTAGCACCGGGACACAGTATTTCTTTAGCATTTCTCATTTGTATATGTTCTCAGCTATCATAATCCAGAATTATTTAAAGATAGCAATAGAACATCAGTGTCATCTAGCTACAAAATAAGAAATATTGCAGTTTCCTATAGACACCAATAGTTAAGAACTTACCTTCTTCATATGGCCTTCCCATAGAAGTAAGGACATTGACATAGCTTTTTTCTTGCATTTTCTATTTGGTAATATATGAAACTTATATTAAGTTATTTGCAGAAAGCACCCAACTATCAGCATTTGCCTTCAACGGCGAAATATCAAATAGATATTGTTTTCAATCTCTAATCAAAAACTAAGAAATGCGACGAATAGATCTTTACCTGAATATCATCCAACAATCAAGCTATAGAGAAATCATTAGCAATTGGTGTAATTGATACAATTAGTTATCCTCTTGATTAAAATTATCAAGTATTTTACATGTGTATAGAATGTTGTGCTTTCTGATAATCTAGTTCCAGAGTACACTGTGGAAGTCCCTATGCAAAGGATGTACCATAGCATAAGTTGGTCTCCATATGTAATTAGTAGAAACCGAACGAGAGTTAGACTTGACAATGTTTATGCCACGACGGGAAGGTCGTGTATTACTACATGAGGCGTAGCCGAGTGTAGTGAGGAACAGACCTGACCAGAGTGGTATAGACATTGACAAGTCTAACTCGAGTTCGGTTTCGTATTTATCCTACCCCATCTATGTTTTTGTATTACTGTTAAAAAGATAAATATTGAGTCAACGACCAACAGAACTTTTTTCATAGTAGCTGACATCCTGCTCTCTGATTGGTCAATATTGTTATTACTCTAGTGGCATAAAAAACACTTTATGTCACGGCCTGCCACATAAAATTTCCCTATGTTAAGTCTATGGCGGTTTGTTATTAGGGGTAGGATAAAGACGGTATTTCCAATACCAGGAGCAAGTGTGATATAATTTCCATTGGTAGACTGTGCTGATGAGACAAGTACCCCAGAGTTTACACTAGACGACTAATACGTGACGACTGTAGATCGTCTGACCTATAGTCATCAGGTGGTGCTCGATTATGCATTATCGACTGCAATAGTCATCAACCCAGGAATTTCTCCAAACGTTTACACTCTTTATATGTACTGGTTTCTAGCCAGTGACAGCTGAAAGTCTTCAGGCTATGCAAAATTCAAGAATCGCCGCCTATAATCATCAACTGTAAACGCGGGCTGATTGGGCTGCCAGGGATTGAGTCACTTTAGTAAGGTAGGCATAGTGATCACCCAAACTACCACTTCACACTAATCACTTGCCAAACCAGTTTCCTAGTTGGCAGCCATTGGACCCGTGTTCAAGCGATGACATCTACATACAGTAAATTCATTTATCCTACCCCTAATAAAACTCCATACGCTTAACATTGGGTCACTGTATTCGGTCTGGAGTTCAGAAAAATGAAAAATATCGCTCTAGTGGGATACACTTGACAAATGACGTCATTTGTTAATTCTAAACCAAACTCGAGTTAGTCGTGTTATTGTTCATCGCACTCCAGCAAAATCGCGTAATACTGCTCTTGCCTTCGCCTCGCGCAGTAATACGCGATCTTGCCATCGTGCAATTAACAACAATACAACTAACTCTTGTTTGGTTTCTCCATAGTAAAACAGTGACGCTGGTGTTCTGCACCACCTTATATGAAGCATCGTACGCATAACACACAGTGTAAAGTTCCAGTCTCTACATCCCTATTGTGATCCATTATATTGGTTTCTATGCAAAGAGATTAGTCATCTTAATTGTCTGTATTTATTAGTACCAAAAGCACTGCATTCAGACAGTTGCCGTTTTGTAGCGGATCCTCCCTGTCTTGATGTTGACTGTACGGCAGCTATGTAGTGAATGGCATGTTTACTCTCATTATCCTACCCCTGATAAAAAACTCCATAGGCTTAACATTGGGTCACTTTATTCGGTCAGAGTTCAGAAAAATGAAAAATATCGCTCTAGTGGGATACACTTGACAAATAACGTCATGTGTTAATAAAGAAGTAATTTAGATGGGCGGGGTAGGATAAATTCTAAACCTAACCCGAGTTACTTGTGTTGTTGTTCATTGCACTCCGGCAAAATTGCCTATTACTGTGCGAGGTTTCACCTTGCGCAGTAATACGCGATCTTGCCGTCGTGCGATAAACAACAACATGACTAACTCTTGTTTGGTTTCTCTATATTATTGTTTGCTCTAGTTCCCGGTCTGGCCACATGGGGGCAGGGCATGCTGACATGACACCGGAGTTGTTACTGACATGAGTGGCCCTCCTGACATGTGTGACATTAGCAGCACTTCAGGCATGTGTGACAGACTGGAACAAGACTGGTCAATCCTCATTGGCTGTTGCTTCAACAACCAATCCGAGTACAGAGCTTACAAGCTCCCACTGTTGCAAGATGCCACCTGCTTTCTGTATATAAGGTAAAGTATCTGACATAACTCATAGTAGTACCAAGTACATTTGCGTCTGAGCTCTTACTCCCTTATTGTTAAGGTCTACACCTACCTAGTCTAGGCCTATAGGTTTTACAACAGGGTTACGTATTGCGTTGACATTTTTTTTGTTTTTAAGAATTTCTTTAATATGGAGGAGGTAAATTCACAAAAAAAGCAGACACAGTAGTTGTTGTTAACAGTGGTTGTTGTATTTGACCAAGATGACAATTAACAGGTGAAGTCATAAATATATCAATCATAGATCACGACGTTTCGCGCAAATTCAGAGCGCTCATCAGGTCAATTTCTTTATCAACCTTTTATGTGTTACAGTGATCCAGTGTAAAACAGGTAGATTATGTCGGTTAATAGAGGGGCCTGGGTGTCAGCCATATACAGTTTTGCTGGTTTTCTTCACCCTGCCCAAGGGTTGTATAGCAGTCCCAAAGACTTATACAATTTATTTGACCATGTCCAACCGAAGAATCAAGACAGTATTGAACTTCTGAGTTACACATCAAACATTAAACATGAGTGAAAAGGAACAAAATAAAGAAAACAATTCTAATTTTATAACGCTCAACAGTGAGAAAACATTACTTGATTATTGTCAACTGTAATGAAGAATAAGTAGTCAATATTTGGTATTCTAATATGACAATGCGTAACTCAACCAATATCTAACACGGAAGGCAAGTATATTCGTACCTTCAAGCAATACTACAAATTTGCCGTACTATTCGATATAGGCTTGCAAAGCGCAAGCAAGTCCAGATCATACTTTCAGCGGAAAAGAGTCCCCCATGTTCTTTTTCGTTATAGATTTAAAGTGTTCATAAGATTCCGTATTCCTTGGTATGCAGTAATAAGTGGCATCTATACAGCATAAAGCCTATGATCCATGGGGGCCGCCATGACGCCCCCCGAGTAGGTGTTCTTCACTATTGGAGGTGAAAAAGTAGGTGTTCTTCACTAAAGGAGGTGGAAAAGAAGTGAGTGATAATTGGGAAATGTCACAACTTTAGCCTTGCTCACATATTTGTATAAAGTGTTCCATATGGAAAATATCATGTCTTGGGTTTAATCATTATGTCATCCTGCTTTGGGATGGGTGTAGAGAGTCAAGAGAACCATAGTAAAATATTGAAAGGCAGTTGAATTTTGTAAGAACAAAGAGCCAGAATACAGGTTTGTCCCCCGACCACCTGGTGACTGCTTCGTGAACTAACAATGGCTCTGTCCCCTATACACATCCGTACATCTAAGACTACAGTGCCATGGGAATTCCTCCACTCTTTACCTTTCTCCACTCATGATCCCAGCAGAGGCTTAGAAGCCCCACCTGAGATTCATGCTATCTCGTTTCTTGGACCAAGCTGCTAATTCTAGGCAAGTATTCTGCAGATGCCTCCCCTGCAGGCATCTCTTGCAGCGCTTACCTGCAGGAGCCATCGATTCTATTTCAGCAGCCTGGTACGGCGCGTGTATTTATCATGTTCGCTCAATTGCCTCTCGACGAGGTACGGACTCGGAAACGTTTACCGCAGAGCTTCACAACTGTTTCCCACATTCCTTGTAACATTTCTCAGAAACCTTTTTACATGTTTAAGTGTGTTGTTATTCCATAACATCTTACCGATTTGATACCTATTTACATGTTTAAGGCCCGGCGTCCACCTACTATGATAGAAATTTAGACCTATACCGATATGGCACCGATACAAAAGGTCAATATCGGAGACATAGCGGGAAGGTGCAAAATCGTAGACAAATGTCTAGACATGCTAATCCACCACGCATTGTATGGGTTTTTTTATCGGTGTCTAATCGCAGAAACGTGGTCAACTGCCCCGATATCAGGTGACCTTCCGACGCGATTTTGATTTTTTATCGGGAGGTGCATCGTAGACCATATCTGAGCCATATCGCAGTAGGTGGACGCCGGGCCTTAGTGTGTTGTTATTCCATAACATCTGACTGATTTGATACGTCCACAATGAATGAATACATCTTTTGTGATGTACCTAGCATTAAACAATTGCCATCTATCTATTTGAAATTCGCAGAACAGATGTGGCTGGTATGCATGAGTTGGTAACCTTTCGTACGTCGATCTTTTCTATCATCTAATTTCTATCATTATAGAGGAACCCTATGAAAGCTTAGGATCAGCTACAGCCAGCAGTCGTGACATTGAGATACAATGGCAAATAGGACTGTATAATACAAGGCTTACTAACTATGCTCTCACATTTGTGATGTATCTTCAATTATCCCACCCCTAATAAAAAACGCCATAGGCTTAACATGGGATTTGTTTATGTCACGGGTGTGACATAAAGTGTTGTTTATGCCACTACTTTCTGATACTGAAAAAATATGGAAATGGGGTAGGATAAAATCTAGGCGCCACTCGTTTGAGTTTGAGCTTATTCATGCCACGCATTCTGTTGGCTCCATAATATCACGAGTCGAAGACGAGTGGCATTACGGAGCCAACAAAATGTGTGGCATAAATAAACTCAGACTCAAACTCGTGACGTCTCTTCATATTAAACATGTTTTGACAAGATTCAGTATGTGCGTACATCAAGTCAATAAATGATCCAAATAGTATAACATCTTCTGAGTTTATACAATAAGGTTTGCCAATATAGCACCTTGTAAGTTCTCATGTTTGTCAACACCAATTTAGTATTCATCATTTTCACCACTTTAGGTAATAGTTCAATATTCAATATATTGAATATCATCACATGGGATTGCACTGTCGCATGGACCGCAGACCCATTCGCTTGCTCGCCTTAGTGGATCTGGCGCTTGACAGCTGTATTTTACGCAGCGACGTGGCTATACGATATAATTTTCTAGAGCAAAGTTTTGGCTCTCGGGTCGCTATTCTGCGACCCTCAAAGACATCGTTAAGGTGAAGCAACAGCCCCCTGGGACCTGTTTCACTAGACAGTGACATGTCTAGATGGAGTCTAGATGGTGTGTCCGGTTTCAAAAGAACTATATAGACATTAGACTTCGTTTTGTCCGTTCTTGCTTGCACTGTTGGTGCCGCTTTTCATATCTGTCTAACACTTTTGTCACAGAACTAGTGAAACAGGTCCATGATGTGTCTAGATTTGTCTAATTCTTATGTTTGGGGTCTGTATTTCTTAAGGGCAGCTACTTGTGGTGTCACGAAACTAAACAAACCCAATGTCTGTATGGTGTCACAGACATGTCACGAGACTAGTGAAACAGGTCCCTGATGCGTCTACTACAAGGACCACCTAGTTCCTTCCATCCCCACCAGTCAGAAAGAGAGTAAGCCTCAGAAGCAGTCTCTGCATCTAAGAAAACGCATTAGTATTTTTATCTTAAAGTGAAAAAAAGGAGAAATATTCAATCAGTGTGGCCTATCATGCTCCAGCCGGATTTAATCAGGCCAAGCGTGGGGTGTTCTTTTTGGTCAGACCAGAAACCTGCAGGCTCGTAATAAGTTTAATTATGCTTGAAGAATTGTCCTTTTTTTTAATTACTGTTTATCAATACCCCGAGGATGTTAATAATTAACCAAACCGAGAGAGCAATCGAGGAAGAAAACAAACACGGAAACCATCTGGTAGTGTCATGGACATTTCTACTTATTCATCTTCCACGGATTGTACTCACAGAGCATTAGGAGTCGGATATAAGCTAATATCGGTACCGCACAGGCTATAGAAGGAACCTATGAAGGTTTACAGTTATTGCTCGTATCCCATCACGTTTGAATCGCCTAGTAATTCACAAGGTGAAGCCGTGTGAATTACGTAGCGATTTAAAGGCTTGATTCTATATAGCCGATGTCATTCCCGATGTGGTCAAGATCTACTCCAGTTTCGGTGCTGACACACACGTACCCTATTCCATTGCGCCGATGGCCTCCAGACAGAGACCAGACATAGGCCAGTTTTGGTGTCAGGACTGAAACTAGAGTACATCCTGACCACATCGGGAGTGAAATAGTCTATATGGAATCAAGCCTTAAACGATATGAGATCAGGCTCTGGCTGTAAACTTGAATAGGTTTAAATTTCTGAATCTATCCCACCTATCATATTGACTAATAGGCTAAATTTTGTGACAAAATCCTCCATTGAGTATTTCTTTTCTAAATACTCCATGGGCATTGAGAACAAGTTCCCAATGTTAAGTCTATGGGGGAAAAATACCAGGGGTGAGATAAAGAAAGGCATGTATGCCTCTAGATGATAGAATAATGTATTCAGTCTTAATCCTTTGATTCATTACACCTGGACATGATTCTATTAAGTATCTATTATCCACCTAATACAAAGTGTCCATAGAAAACACATAGAAAGTGTGTATGGACATACCCGGAGCATACAGATATATCCACCTAATACAAAGTGTCCATAGAAAACATATAGGGAGTGTGTATGGACATACCTGGAGCATACAGATATATCCACCTTATACAAAGTGTCCATAGATAACACATAGGGAGATTGTATGGACATACCCGGAGCATACAGATATATCAACCTAATACAAAGTGTCCATAGAAAACACATAGGGAGTGTGTATCACCATACCTGGAGCATACAGATATAGCCACCTAATACAAAGTGTCTATAGAAAACACATAGGGAGTTTGTGTGGACATACCCGGAGCATACAGATATAGCCACCTAATACAAAGTGTCTATAGAAAACACATAGAGAGTTTGTGTGGACATACCCGGAGCATACAGATGAGTGGTATGCTCCGGGTGCCGCATACGGTAAAATAGTGCGTACAAAAACATAGTGCATATGAAAACTGATTTTGACATGCCACTAGCCCATAAAAGATGGATAATAAATACAATATAGACTGGTTTCAGATAAAAGCGATTGCATATGCTCCTCGGAGTTGACTCGCATACGCTCGGATATTACTACGCGTCAACTCCTCGGAGCATACGGCCGCTTGTATCTGAAACCAGTTAATATTGTGTATGTATCTTTCGGCAGTATACATCTTTCTGTTATTTCATGAGAGGGTTTTTTCCGAAGCTCAATTTCCGTGGTAGATAGGATAAATACATAAGGGACCTAACTGCTCAGCGATTGCTTAAGATCATTTTTTTTTTATTATTCTTTAAGTAACAACGATAGCTTTATAGATACATTTCCATATGTCTGTAACGCACCAATTTACCTGTATCCATGCACACATGACTGACAGAAGAAAGAGTCCTATATGTAGGTCATAACTGGGGGATTCGGTAGGTTCTGGCAAACGAAATGGAAGTTAAGCTAACTGTTGTGCAGCCACTCTCCCTTGCGGGCAGGGGCTAAGGTGGTGCAGGCGAGGCTTGAAGGAAGAAGTCTGCCCCCGCGATAAGAGCGACCCCTGGTGACAAAGTCATATCGCCGGAACCAGCCGCAAGGGCCCCTGGGAACTCACCCAACATTTGAGTCTATGGGGTCAATTACTCGGTCCGTAAAAAGGGTGGTACGGTGTTGGACCACTGATAGTATTCGGCGCCGGAGCTCCGAGGGATCGTAGTTTCCCCCCGCCCGCCACTAAATGCAGACAAGTATGGAGACGTTAGTACAAGCGAGGCCCGGAACCTGTGCAAGGAAGCAGGCCTCGGGGTCTTTCTAATGCACACGGCCGGCCCATGCGTCATCTGAGACATTGTTAAAAGTGTTCTCACTCTTTCCCTTTCCTCTACCGTCTCACATGGGGTCCTGGCTGCCATTTTTTATTTATTATCCACCTAACACAAAGTGTCCATAGAAAACACATAGGGAGTGTGTATCACCATACCCAGAGCATACAGATATATCCACCGAATATAAAGTGTCCATAGAAAACACACCTAGAGCATGCAGATATATCCACCTAATACAAAGTGTCCATAGAAAACACATAGGGAGTGTGTATCACCATACCCAGAGCATACAGATATATCCACCTAATACAAAGTGTCCATAGAAAACACATAGGGAGTGTGTATCACCATACCCAGAGCATACAGATATATCCACCTAATACAAAGTGTCCATAGAAAACACATAGGGAGTGTGTATCACCATACCCGGAGCATACAGATATATCCACCTAATACAAAGTGTCCATAGAAAACACATAGGGAGTGTGTATCACCATACCCGGAGCATACAGATATATCCACCTAATACAAAGTGTCCATGGAAAACACATAGGGAGTGTGTATCACCATACCCAGAGCATACAGATATATTCACCTAATACAAAGTGTCCATAGAAAACACATAGGGGAGTGTGTATCACCATACCCGAAGCATACATATATATCCATCTAACACAAAGTGTCCGTAGAAAACACATAGGGAGTGTGTATCACCATACCCAGAGTATACTGATATATCCACCTAATACAAAGTGTCCATAGAAAACACATGGGAGTGTATCACCATACCCAGAGCATACAGATATATCCACCTAATACAAAGTGTCCATAGAAAACACATAGGGAGTGTGTATCACCATACCCGGAGCATACAGATATATCCAACTAATACAAAGTGTCCATAGAACACACATAGGGAGTGTATCACCATACCCAGAGCATACAGATATATCCACCTAATACAAAGTGTCCATAGAAAATACATGGGAGTGTATCACCATACCCAGAGCATACAGATATATCCACCTAATACAAAGTGTCCATAGAAAACACATGGGAGTGTATCACCATACCCAGAGCATACAGATATATCCACCTAATACAAAGTGTCCATAGAAAACACATAGGGAGTGTGTATCACCATACCCGGAGCATACAGATATATCCACCTAATACAAAGTGTCCATAGAAAACACATAGGGAGTGTGTATCACCATACCCGGAGCATACAGATATATCCACCTAATACAAAGTGTCCATAGAAAACACATAGGGAGTGTGTATTATCATACCCAGAGCATACAGATATATCCACCTAATAAAAAGTGGCCATAGAAAACACATAGGGAGTGTGTATCACCATACCCGGAGCATACAGATATATCTACCTAATACAAAGTGTCCACAGAAAACACATAGGGAGTCTGTATCACAATATCCAGAGCATAAAGATATGTTGTATGCTCTAGGTTTCAAAAGCTGGTGCATACGGAAAAATAGTGTGTAGTGAATATCACGTAGCATTTAAACGAGTTGCAGAATGACTTCTTTGACCAAAACGAGGTGCTTTCTGTATTTATCTCACCCCTATACACATTAAAAGAATGGATAACACACGGATATAGAAAATGGAGAATGGACCGCAATACTTGTAGGGGCATGGAGAACGAGTTCCCAATGTTGAGCCTATGGGCATTTATTCCAGGGGTGAGATAATTTAGACAAGCAGGATGTAGCATTTTGAGTGAAACTATTTGTTGCCCGAGAGCAGAAAGGTGCATTATCGTCCACTTTATACAGAGTCTCCATACTAAGCATATGGAGCCTACAGATCGCTACTGAGTAGAATATGGAAAGCCGAATACGCCTTTTGCGGCCACCTGACGGGCATTATGGGAACTATTTCATATAAACAATGCACCTCGAATTTCTAATTATTTACAAGATTTTTTTTCCTAACAGTTAATCAAAATTTGATTAACAAAAACAACATTACCTTTCATGAATTCGATCTGTGTGGTCGTATTCTCCTTGTAGTTGACGCTACGCAATAGTCCTTGCTATCGCTCGTGGTATTACTGCGTGTCAACTACGCGGAGAATACGACCACGCAGATCAAAATCATGGTAATATTGTGTATATTTTCGATATCCTAGAGTATCGATTAGGTTGAGGTGCGAACCCATGGATCAAGGGGATTAATTTGCAGCTGCAATTACGGGAACCATTTAAATTTCGACACCGATTCCCTATATCTGTTCCTTGCAATTGATATTTTCATCAAAGGCACCAATCACATGAATAAATGAAGGTTACGAACAACTTCATCTAATCTTGAGAAACGATTCTCATTTCTCCCATTTTCAGGCGTCTTTCACATCAAATAAGCCCAGATAAAATCTTAATGTTTCTGTTAATTGCTCCCCCACATAGGCAAAGATTGATCACTTCAATGTCATCAATGAAAAATGAGCACAGCAGACACAATTTGAAACTTAATTAGGCATCGACTTTACTGGTGACACTCAGGCTTATCTTGGTGCAGCTTGTCTAAATGCCTCGGAGAAATAAACACGCAGATCAGCACACCGCAGTCCTTCTTGTCAGTATAGTGACCAGAATCAAGCTTAGCTTAGGGCTATGTACTATAGTTGAGGCGTAGAAATGTACTTGTTTATGTGGTGGTCTAGTTGCGTGAACGTCTAACTACGGAAAGTCTAGTTCCTGGCGATATCCCACCCTACGCACAATTATGTAGGTCCGTTCGGTTTTCGGAAAGCATGAGCTAACCTAGTCACACAAAACACAACTCCACAACTTAAATAAACAACAGGTTGTTTATTACTACTTTCCTGGAGTAATCCTGGTTAGATCACTCCCAAAGTACAGTGCCCTGACACTGTGTGCCAGGTAATACTGGAGAGGCTAATCTGGGAACCCAGGTCCCAGACGCACCTAACCATCAGGAAGGTTCAGAGAACCCTACCAACCACGAGGGTCCAAGGGTCTACTCCCGAGAGAGATGCTCGAGGAGAGCCTGTCGACCCGCTGCGAACCCGGCATATATATAGGCTGAGTTATGTAATCCCAGGTTCCGCCACGCCACTCTTGTGTGCGGCGTACCCTGGAACCACTACGCAGCAGGGATTGACTCTCTGCGCCATCTTCTGAAGAACGGACAAAACACCGCTAGATAAGCCAGCCCCCTACATTTATTATGTATTTTGGTATTTTTATAATTTCATCATATAGGACACTGTATATACCATAGCGGATACTTTTGGGCTATGGTATACATGTTTATATCTTTAATGTTCAAATTGTTCATTTTCATGGCACATTGCCTGAAAGTACGATTGTAATTCTAGAGGGGAGGGAATTATGATATGTGTGATTTCTTAAATGTTAATTCTTCTTTTCTTTGGCGCCATTTATTGATCAAATAAGTAGGTACATGTCCAATTTGTTTTATGCTCAGAAACACTTTTACATGTGTCCCATCCATCGGTGAACAATATATTTACTATGCAACATGTGCGCACTCCAACGCTGAACAATAACTGAAATGAGAAATAGGTTAGTTTTAGTACATTTGCTATTTGATATTTGCAATGTGATTGATATATGATGTTTGTTGGTTACCATAGTCTTCCCCGAGGTCCGAGCTCCATAGTCATCTCTATTTGATCAACATATATCTGCGAAATATAGCTGATATAGCCCATATCCATTGGCCGATATTTGTGCACCGATCTGCAGTCAGGAAAACTGCACGAAAACTACCGGTTTATATATGTATACTCCCGGCGTATATAGGTATGATTTTGCGTATACAAGGTAGTCCTATTTTCCGTTGTGTATACGCCTCATCTATAGACGTGTAAAATGTATGCGACTCGCGTATACATGTCCCGCACACGATATTTCTCTTCATATACGTTCTGCGGTAAATACAGACAATACGCCGATGTATGGAAGAGGAAACGTGTCAATATACAGCCGGTACATGCACTTAAGCGATGGCATATATATGAATAAACTGGTGGTTTTCGCAATGCAAGAGCAGTGAAGGGAAACGGAGTGGCACTTATACAGCATATAGCCTATGATCCATGGGCGCCGCCATGACGCCCCCCGAGTAGCTGTTCTTCACTAAAGGAGGTGAAAAAGTAGCTGTTCTTCACTATTGGAGGTGCAAAAGAAGTGAGTGATAATTGGGAAATGTCACTTTTCTTGCCTTGCTCACATATGTAGATAAAGTGTTCCATGTAAAAGACAACATGTCCTGGGTTTTAGCATTATATCTTTCTGCTCTGGGATCAGTGTAGAGAGTCAAAGGAACCTTGGTAAAACATTGAAAGACAGCTGAATTTCGAAAGAACAAAGAGCCAGAATACAGGTTTTGTCCACCGACCACCTAGTGACTGCTTCATGAAATAACAATGGCTCTGTCCCCTAAAATGGTGATCGACTAATTTGGCGAAATTTCCACAATAACACAAACACCTACCAAATCCATCGGTATGCACCTGAGAAACACAGTATCCACTGCAACCTCACCAATAATGTGTCACCGACGTGGAGTTGTTGGCCACCACGACAAAAGTTCTGCGTACCTAAAAAAATCTGTGCCATTTTCGTCGGCCAATGGAAACGGGCTTAATGACTATTCATTTATTCCATCGCTGCCTTTTGAGAAGCGATTCAGTGGGAAAGAGGATGATATGCATTGCAAAATGGACAGGATTAGCTTCAATAGCTCATTTTCTTCCAGAGGCACCTCTGGAATCGGATTAGCTGTCTGTGATGGGTAGGGATCGTATGTCGCATGTCTATGTCCCGTAATCATTGCTATACAGACATTACTCTATTGGCCATCATCTTCATTTCTCGTTCTGGTGCTAAGTACTAAGAGAAAACGTGGTTACTGCGCCCGAAGGGATGGCTGTTCGAGGTCTCTTTATGCCATGAATACGTCCCGACGCTGCAAGCGGAGGGACGTATTTCTGGCATCGAAAGGCCGAGAATATCATCCCTACGGGCTCAGTCACTACGGTTTCTTATTATTACATAGCTAAATATTAATAAAACCGCCATTTTACATACCTATTAAATGTACCAATTGACCCGATGGTCACAGTGCGCCCGAATATTTACTACTGGCTCAGTGCGCCCGAATATTATTTATACTGCACCCCGAGCAGCGGGTAGTATTTCATAGACGTTCGGCCATAAGTATGTAATAATAGTTAGAGCGTGCTTGCACGCGCTAAATACATCATCTAGACGTTAGAGTCAGGGTTAGAGTGGTCACATTGAAGTTTCAGTGTGCTTCCAGAAAACTATCCCTTTACTATCTGCATGCTGCTCACTGTGATAGTGAGAACAGAGCAGGAAGCCAGTGTCTCAGGGTCTTAGGGGCATGCCCAGCTGACCATGACCAATCACTCAACACCAAAATACCTCAAGACCCACTGGTACTTAATATGTTTGGATCCTAGATAGGCACAGTGCAAGTGGGAACAGAAAACTATCCATAGACTGAATCTAACCCAAACCTTTTAATTGTTATTCATTTATAATTGCATGCTCATTCATCTATGAAGAACATCATATTTGCTCCTAGTGTTAGGTCCAGCGTCCACCTACTACGATATGGCTCCGATATGGTCTACGATGCACCTCCCAATAAAAAAAAAATCAAAATCGGGTCCGAAGGTCACCTAATATCGGGGCAGTTGACCACGTTTCTGCAATTAGACACTGATAAAAACCCCATACAATGCATAATGGATTGGCATGTCTAGACATATATGTTTACGATTTCGCACCTTCCAGATATGTCTCCGATATTTGCTTTTTGTATCGGTGTCATATCGGTAGGTCTCAATTTCTGACATAGTATATAAGTGGACGACAGGCCTTACTCACATTAGATTTTTCTAAATTTTTGTAATTTGGTATACACCTGTGCACATTGTTCTTTTACAAACTGACCTCTGCTCCCTATAGGCCCATTTCCATTGGCCGATTCCCTGTCACCGATCTACAGTCAGGAACCACTGACGGACTTTTGGCACTGCTGACCCAAAATTGGTCAATGAAGCGACCCAGCTCTTGAAATGACCCACGACTTTTTCTGCTTAGATTATGCAATGTGGCACCACCCACCACTGAGTGAAAGCTTGATCACTGAGTGAAATCTACTACCCTCACCGATTTTTCGATACTTAGGCGAAGGCGGTGGCTCCACCGACAGACTTCCTGGGTAACTCAAAAAATCTCTGCCGTTTTCGTCGGCCAATGGAAACAGACTTTATATCGTAAAAATGATTGATGGCACAGTGTGTAGTACACTCTTGTACTATACACCTGTGCCTTGAAATACTTCAAATACCAACCTCTACTGTGGAATTGGTACTCTAGGCGAACCAGTGTAGTGTGCCGGTATGCCGGCATACTGGCACGCTTTGATAAATCCGGCCCGCAAATGAGGTCAAGTAGTCTCCTAGCTGATGTTCTGCTATGCGTTGCGCTAAGTACCTGTGCGTGAAGAGTTATCATGACGCATGCGCATTGTGCGTACCAAAAAACAACTTCCGCACTACCAACACAGTTTGATTTAGGCTTTGACATCAACGTATTTTGGTAAGTTATTACACATTAAATAATATTTAGAGGTGTATAGTACAAGTGAAACTTGTTAACCTAATTGGGACGGGTCCTCGTACCTTGTTTCTTTTGCTAAATCTACCGCATTCGCTCTCCGAGCTCATGCGGTAGATTTAGCGAAAGAAACACGGTAAGAGGACCCGTCCCATTTAGGTTAACTAGTTTCCCTAAAATACGGCCTGGGTCTGCGCGCTCACATAGTTCCTTGAATAGCAATTACAGGTAATTTCCTAAAAATCTGAAATATTTTGAAGCTGTATGATGAAGGGAAAACCGACCAGGCATTTAATCTCATAGGTGTTTCTCACTCATGGATTCGTAAATGTGCCCCTGCCACCTAGCGGCGTCGGGGCAAGTATTTGCCGATCCGGGAGTTCGTAAGAATTCACAGATTAAAGTCCCAGTCAGTTTTCCCACTGTATGCCAAACGATTTTCTGGAACTAAACGCATATAAGAATATGGAAGTATTTTTCTGAAGGTAATTCCCAATTATACGATAGTCACTTAAGTCTGCTAGGTAATTATTTTGAAATCAACTAATGCTCGGCGATGCGCGCGAAAACGCGGAGTTGCATAAAGAAACGTAGAAAAAAACGTAGAAAAAACGTGGTGTAAAAATGAGTTCAATAGGATTTTAAACCTATCTCTATGCATTTTGAATGCGTAAATGAATGCAGTAAAACGCCACAATACGTTCAGAGGCGTAAATAAGCGTTGAGGAATGTTCAAGCTTCGAAATTGGTCAGAATTTGCGCCAGTGTGGCTGGAATGCGTACTAAAACATAAAAGCGTAGTATTTTACTATGGGAAGTAAAGAATGGTTAGAATAAATCCTGAAAAAATTGGCCACCTGCTACAAAACCTGACTTCTGCATTCAGTTCCCAGTATGGTGCATCAGATTTTATACTCTTTTGATACCGAACGTTCCTAAATGCTTAAAAGCTTCACTCCAAATTTGGCTTGAAATAAGCCCAATTGTATTCATTCCATGGTGCCAAATCAATATCTATACTCCCATGAGAGACTTCATATTTTCCATGGTGTTAGGTAATACACTTGGCTATACTAAGAGCATTTCTTTAGGAATGGAAATTTAAATTCACTTCTGTTTTGAACAATTTTAAAGAATAACAGAGTCTCATACCGAACGTTCCCTGAAAAATTAAGGTATTTTTCAAAGTTGTGCCAAAACTGAACCAATGATAGGAAATGAGTATAATTATATTTTTCTTATAGGTGAATGTATGTATTTTAACATGACATAGGATTTGGCCAACAAATAGAAAAAAAAAAAAATTCTGTTCTGAAGCTGCAAAAGTACGTTTTTCCATACAGTGACCCACATGCGTAGTAAATACGTGGAATTCGCATCCTTTCAAATAAGAACCGCCAAAATTTACGTCTGTGTAACTGGGGCATATAATCAAAGTGTTTCCGAATGGATCTAAATAGTTTCCACACCATCCAAGGCAACACATTCAAAGTATATGAGTAAATATTTGACTTGTTCTTGGCTGACAGAAAGTGCAAACCCACACCTCTAACTGTGAAATGGTGAGTATTACCAAACAGCTCGGAGCAGCTCTTAAGGTGGGCTGATACAGTTTACAACAGGACCGTCCAGACATCGGTCTGTGTGCCCAACATTAAACAAACGGCCGAGGCTTGTGTGTCTGGCCACATTCCCCCGGACGAGGCCAAGAATATGACACCGTTTAACTCCCTGCTATAGCTACTCAGCCTTTATAGTTCTAAAAACAGTCATATTGTGAAATAACACTATCTGTCACCAACAAATCTCCGCGAGAATATGAGGTGCTACAGACTGCTAATAGAAAGAAGCACAATATGATATATTGTGAAATAACTCTGCAATTTTATGGATAATAATGTAGTTGTTCTGTGTGTATTGACTCTAACAGGAATTGGTAATTCTATGACTCCGGAAGGCTATCTAGTAACTTAAATACCTATTTCCATTGGCTGACGAAAATGGCAGAGTTTATTTTAGTTTTATCTTAGCTTGGTATGAAAGTGCATAGGCTTAACATTAGGAACTCGTACACAACAGGTTTGCTAGTACAGTAACTCATATCTAATGAACGATAAACATATAGATATTTCCAGGCTAAAGGATAGCCCCCACCTTCCATGATGGTCGACGACATACTTCCCGATGGCTACGATTTGAAATGCCCAAATCGTGACCTATTGGGAGGTCCTCGATAGCTCCAAATAGTAGACATGGTTTGAAATCGTAGAGCTGTGAATCATACTCGCTGACCACGATATCTTCCCTATAGGCTACGCTACCCTGCGACAGGCTACAAAATTTCCAACATGTTGGAAGTTATCGGGACCTATAATATGGTTGGCGTTTTCAATCGCAGCCTTGCGTAAGCTGTCGTAGACGAAATCGCAGAAACCTGTTGCACCTACCATGATTTTGGCTGACCTCACAATAGAATCGGAATGGTGTTGGAAAGGCCGTCGTAAGGCCAATCAGGAAAAGAATCTTGGTAGGTGGGGGCCCGGCTTTAGGCCTGGCGTCCACCTACTGCGATAGAAATTTAGACCTACCGATATGACACCGATACAAAAAGCAAATATTGGAGACATATCAGGTAGGTGCAAAATCGTAGAAATATGTCTAGACGTGCAAATCGCATTGTATGGGGTTTTTATCTGTGTCTAATCGCAGAAACCCAATCGTTCAAAATCGTGGACATGGTTTTAAATTGTAGAACGTAGAAACAACTTTGGAGAAACATAAACCATGGTAACGACTGGCTCACGATTCAATCGGTGTATCAATTTAGATCTCAGGCAGGGTTTCAATATTAAAATAAACTATAACTTAATCGAAATATCAAAAGAATAGAAGTTTTAAAACAGTCATATTTATATTCAATTCAAAATCTAATGAACCTTAATTGTTGTCACTGAAAATTCGGTGTTGTAAAAAGTAGCAGTACAACATGAAAATGATGTTACCACACGACACGATTAAATATTACCGGAGCAGCGCTTTTCCCACATTTCTAGAAGCAAGGACCCTCTGGCCCAGGGCGCATGCCCGTGTTACTTCCCCCTGTAACTTCTCAAGTCCCCCTCTGCCCACACGCCCTCCATGCCACCAGCCCCCCGCCCCCGCCCACCACCACTCCCCTGCCACCATGCGGCGCTGGTGTAGCAGGTGGAAGAGGGACGGCTTTGTGGATTCCCCTCGCCAGGGGCGCTGCGGTCGTGTGCGGTCCCTTGGTGAGGCCGACGTCACGTGAGCTGTTGTCATGGTGATATTTGACGAAATAATGATTCGATACCACCTCCGGGGGTTGACTGGACATTAGTCAGAGCCCCTATGGGAGGCTTTCCCGGCAGGCCTTTCGCGGCACTGTACCCTCTCCCTCACTCCCTCCTCCCACCCGTCGGTGCTTAGTGCTGCTCGGAACTGCTCGGAGCTACTCGGAGCTTCTCGGAGCTGCTCGGAGCTGCTCGGAGCTATTTTGAGCAGCTCGGATCTGGTTGAAGCTGTTAGGAGCTGTTGATAACTGATCAATGCTGCTCGGAGCTGCTCGAAGCTGTTCGGAGTTATTCGGAACTGCTCGAATCTGCTCGGAGCTGCTCGGAGCTGTTTAGAGCCGATCAGAGCTGCTCGGAGCTGCGCAGAACTGCTCAGATCTGCTCGGAGCTGCTCGGCGCTGCGCGGAGCTGCTCGGAGCTGTTAAGAGCCGATCAGAGCTGCTCGGAGCTGCTCAGAACTGCGCAGAACAGCTCAGATCTGCTCGGAGCTGCTCGGCGCTGCTCGGCACTGCTCGGAGCTGCTCGGAGCTGCTCGGAGCTGCTCGGTACTGCTCGGGACTGCTTGGAGCTGCTCGGAGCTGCTCGGCACTGCTCGGCACTGCTCGGCACTGCTCGGAGCTGCTCGGCACTGCTCGGCACTGCTTGGAGCTGCTCGTAGCTGCTCGGCACTGCTTGGAGCTGCTCGGAGCCGCTCGGAGCTGCTCGGAGCTGCTCGGAGCTGCTCAGAGCTGCTCGGAGGCACTACATAGGTCCCTTTGCTTCCAGTCTCTATTCTAAATCAGTGCGTCATACCTCAGATCCGTCCTATCCCTCCGTCTGCCTCACTAGGTACATCTATTGCCTACAAATCCATCCCCTTCCTCCCTCCCTCCAACACCCCCCGCGCTGACGCTGCGGCGGACGGGCCGCTGTCCCCCCCTGCACCACGTCTTGATCGCTGAGGGGGAAGCAACTACGTATACCTTACGACATCTGGTGAGTCGGTGCCGAACTAGAATCAACCACCAAGCGCCCGACGTTTAGAGTTTCAATGCTGGGAGCTGTTTCAAAAGTCGGGTGGGAGCTAAGCGAGAGTAGTCACCCCCAAAACGAGAGCTATCAATGGCACTTGAAGCGTCGCTGTCGAGGTGGAGGTGCCGCTTGCTATTGGGTATTGGTAGCGGTTTTGCTGCCGCTTTGATTCAAAGTGCCGCTCGCTGTTGCGGCCTCTCGCTTTGAAATGCAACGTGCCGCTGGCGAGACTTCAATCGACTTTTGAAACATCTCCCAGGTAGCGAGTACATTTTCCACTGGCCAGCGAAAATCGAGTTCTCCTAAAAGTCGGTCGATGACGGCACGTCGGTGTGTAAAAATCGGTGAAGGTGTAGTGTATGCCTTGTTTCTGCCGCACTTGGCATACCGACGAAATAGTCCTCCAAACGATCGGTGGTTGCCTTATTGCATAATCTATGCATAATTGATCAGTGAACACTTGTCTGCATGTCTGTTTCCATTCACCGATCTGGTGTCGCTGGTTTCTGATTGCAGATTGGTGGGGAATAATCGGCAAGTGGAAAATGGCTTTACAATGTTAAACTCTATAATATGGAAATTACTGGATAAGATTTACTCCAGAAGATGGATAATGAAGAAAACAAACGATGGTTTTGTGGACAGGCAGCCCTGTCTTAATACACTCGCTAGGGCTCGAGTATTACAACGTGTCAACCTCTCCTGGTTTACGGCCGCCTGTCCACAAAACCATCGCTTGTTGTCTAAAAATAAAAGACCATATATCTGCAGCAGTATCCCTTACCACTATTCTATGCCATATTTGATCTCACCCTGGTATTTTCTCCATAGGCTTAACATTAAGAACTCGTACTCCACGGCTGTGAAGTTCGTGTACCCAATACTCAATGGCTAATTGGGTGATTCATTTCATCAATAAATAATGTTTTACAGGGTGAGATAAAATCAGAAACCCACTCGATGACAATAACTTGGTCTGCACTCCACCTTGTTTGACCGCAGAGTAATTCACTCACCTTTGGTTCATGAATTACTCCGCAGTCAAACTCGGTGGAGTACGGACAAGCTATTGCCATCTCGTGGGTTTCCTTCTGAATATTATCCTACCCCTAATATAAAATCCCATAGGCTTAACATTGGGTTTCCGTATGCCACGCTGACTGGCATACTGAGTTTTATATGCCACTAGTGGCATACAGCATTGTTATCACGTAATATTCCAAAATCGAGGAGATAGGGTAGGATAAAATCAAAACCTGATTCGTTTTAATCTTGGCCACCGCATTCCACTCCTGAAGTTTTGGCTCCGGACTTCACTCGGCTTCGCCTCATGAAGTCACTTTGCCAAACTCCAGTCGTGGAATACGGTGGACATGATTAAACCTCATCCAGCTTTACGATACTTCCCAACACCCACACATATGCATATATATATATGCTGTTACTATACAAGGTTAAACATGCATTGATGGTGAGAATCTCGCAGTATTTACGTTGTGTATTCTCTTTTTGTAGACAAGGTACCCGTCCCATAGTTGGCAGCAGCGTGTATCTCGAACAAATAGTACAAGGTCGGCTGGCGATAGATTTCTATGAATATCTGACGGTCAGGTGGCGCTACAGTCGGATCTCGCGATATCTCGCAGCGTCTGGTGAAAACACGAGATCACAGATCGAATAAAGATGGCAGGATGAGAACGAGGCTGCCGCTACACAGCAATCATGGCGTCTTTAAAGAACGCCTACACTTACGCCGCCCTGGTGGCAGGGACCTGCAATTGCGGTCCACTCTCCCAGCAGATGTTTCGCGGCGCTAGCGCTTACTTACTTATCTCTGCCTCAACCCAATGCTGGTTCCCTGGGTTTCATTTGGCATGTTGACAAACAAAAACCTACAACACGTGAGGTGCTTTCTACTGAAGAAAGTAATCCCTACGATTATGTCTGGTTTGACATACGAAAATAACAGAAATGAGTGTCTATTATATACCACATAAATATGTGTGTCTCTATCTACAAGTAGAACACAAAAACACCCCCCACCCCCCGAAAAAAAAGCGCTAAGAATTCAGGATATTTGAGACCTAGCGTGTGGGGCAGATTTTGCCCAAAACAGGCAGGTCGGTGCAAAGATACAGGGGCAGGAAGTAATGCGCAGAATCTCTGCTAGGAGAGTGATTGCGGTCTCGCTGATCTCTCGCTTGTCGCGGTAAAGTACGAGACGTATTGCGTGTGACAGAGTTATGGCTGATGCAGATTCTAGATGACCTGAGATGGAATAGCTGTGGCTTATTTCATACTCATACGCCCCTCAGGATAATTAAAAATAAGAGTTGTTTACACTGTAAAGAATTTCAGTAAAATATACGGCATACTACTTTAAACGTGGAATGTATATCACCGTAATCTTATCTACAGTTCCGTACCGTATATTTAGTTTCAGAAAACGGTTTTCAACTGTTAATATATTCATTGCATTAAATCATCCAATTTATGGTCAATTTACAGTACGAAACTGTAAATATGGATACATTATATACACTGAGAATAACTCCTTTATCAAATATTGATACAAATAAATCATAGGCTACAAAGAGGAAAGGGACTGACAAGAATTAAGAAAATCTATGGAATAATATGCCTATATTGAAGAGAACAGGAGGTGGAAAAGCATGATGAAGAGGAAAATATACGATGTCACCCAAGGAGAAGGAGGCTAAGGAGAACAGATAGGGTATCCCTGTAAATCAAATATTGAATGACTGATAAATATATGGAGAATCAGCAGTGTAGTAAATTGGAAAAAAATTGGTGGCAATCTAGAATAGGAAGACCTGAAGGTTGTAGTCCAGTAAGGGGTAGAGGTATACCAGGTAACCATGTAATTATAAAGTTAAAATATTAAAAAAAAAAGGAGCAAGACGAAAGATGTGTGTAAGAGACTGCTATGAGTGTACAGTCAGATAAATATGAGAACAGGACAACAAGGAAATAATCGAAGTACTCTATGCTGTAAACTGGAAAATAAATGCTGTGCTCTATTAAAAAAAAAACCAAAAAAAAAAACCAACAGCCCAATCAGTCTTTACCTTCTAGAGATAGAGGACAGTTTTCTGGTTCATTCTTGTCCTAGAACCCCGTTGCTGCTAACACTTACTATAGTTCGATGTTATTTTCCTTGCAATTTTCGTATTTTATTGAAGAATTCTCTTCCTGTGGTGGTTCATCCCTTTGGACCTATGATCCCTCGCGGCTCTATACTATGTCAAATTCTGTCTGCACTAGTAGAGAACGATACGACGGCCCGGGAAACAGTCTAGATCTATCCTCACTACCCCACTCTCAGTATTGCCTTGCATGATAGAGTGATTCACGTAAATGAAACGGATGTGGCGATTAGATTATAGCTTTTCCTTCTGATACATATATCGCGCCGGGAAATAATTGGTCAATAGTTTAGAGTACGGGCCATAAATCTATGGAGAATGCATTCCGGGCGGCCCGGACAATCCTTGAGGACACGGGGGTTCGGGGTAATGGCCTCCAGCGACCGCTGCAAGCTATCAATTAACAGAATGTTTCTTTTTATATTAGCCAATACAGGATACAATATATTATCCATGTTTTTACACCTGATTATGATATTTTTTTGGATATTGAACCAAGATTTCAGAGTGGATATAGAAAAGGAAGCACTTGTAAGAGAACAAGTCAATATGTGTAAGTAAATAAGGGCATAAAATCATATAGATTAGATCACAAAACCAACAACTCCTGATTTTAAATTGAAGGTTGTATTTAATGATACTTGTTGCTTACACATGAGTTTTGACACAACGTTTCGGCCAATGTATCCCATCGAGTTTGAATCACGTAGTAATTCACAAGGCGAAGCCGAGTGAATTACTACGTGATTCAAATGAGATGGGATCGAGCTCTGACCCTAAACTTGAATGGGTTTCTGAATTTATCTCACCCTTAATATTGACTAATGGGCTAACATTCGTGACATTATCCCCCATTGGATATTTTTCATAAATATCTAATAGGCATTAGATACGAGTTCCCAATGTTATGTCTATGGAGAAAAAATATCTGGGGTGAGATAAAGAGAAAAAACCTCACTCAGGCAGAAATAGAGACCAGACTGTGGGAGATATTGACCACCCGACTGCCACCTCTGGTATGTTTTACACCGCCAGGGGGCGCCATAGTTGACCTAGGTGGGGTCAGGTTGGTGTGAGTGACTTCATATTCCCGACCTTATACACTGTAAGCATGTAATGTCCACATTCAAATGAGCTGGTGTTTTACGCGGGAATAGAGGTTATACTGAATATACATTGTAAGCGTGTAATGTTCTTATTTACAATGAGCTGGTGTTTTACGCGGGAATAGAGGGTATACTAAATATACACTGTAAGCGTGTAATGTCTACATTCACAATGAGCTGGTGTTTTACGCGGGAATAGAGGATATACTAAATATACACTGTAAGCATGTAATGTCCACATTCAAATGAGCTGGTGTTTTACGCGGGAATAGAGGGTATAGTGAATATACATTGTAAGCGTGTAATGTCCACATTCACAATGAGCTGGTGTTTTACCCGGGAATAGAGGGTATACTAAATATACACTGTTAGCTTGTAATGTCTACATCCATGGTTTTTTTACGTGGGAATAGAGGGTATACTGAAAATACACTGTAAGCATGTAATGTCCACATTCACAATGAGCTATATTGGGAATAGAGGGTATAGAGGGTCCTTATGTATAACGTGACCACTGTCAGTCTCTGTGGCGAAAAGTTTATCAACATGTTGATAAATCTAGTCGCCAAGATGCATAATCATTTATCTGTCAGTAAGTGTAGATTGATTTGCTTAGCACTAATACCCAACAACCCCTCTCCTCGATGGCCATCGGTCGAACAAGGGTTAGTTAATTTGCCTGCGACAAGTTGACTGACTCCTATACGATTTGGAAGAAATCGTTCTACCATTAATCAGTAGATGGGCATAGGGCTTTAGTTCAGGCCTGGTGTCCACCTACTACGATAGAGATTTAGACCTACGGATATGGCACCGATGCAAAAAGCAAATATCGGAGACATATCGGGAAGGTGCAGAATCATAGACATATGTCTAGACATGCCGATCCACCATGCATCATAAGAGGGGTTTTTTTCAGTGCCTAATCGCAGAAATGCGGTCAACTGCCCTGATATTAGGTGACCTTCAAACTTGATTTTGAATTTTTATCGGGAAGTGCATTGTAGATCATATCGGAGCCATATTGCCGTAATAATTGTTTCCATCAACAAAAGTACTGCCATACTCTTCTTCTCAATCACTGACATGTCAATTCCTTTATCAGTAGCACCGGATGAATATATACATACTTCTGTAAGTAAGACTCTAAGTAGATCTGCTTTGAGAAACACCTATCTTAGTGTAGAAAGGAAATAAAATTAGATTAAAGTCTTGAATATATTTGTGTGCCGTGTAAGGGACACATGGTGAAAAGGTTCTGGAGCCCAAATCTGATAATTTATGCCACTGCAGAACGCCTGATGGTTTTTACAAATTACGTTTTTTTTCTTAAGACCCTTAGCCGTTCGACAATGCAAATGTAATTATTGTTATTCCATGCAGGGCGTACATACATCTCGGAATAGAGGGAAACTATGTTCCGGTGAGCAAAAGTTCAAAGTTACTCGGTAAGGCTCGGAAAAATTACTGCCCAAGGCCTTGGCCGCAGGCAGTAATTTTTCTGAGCCTTACTGAGTAACTTTGATTTTTGCTTACCGGTACTTGCTTTCCCTATTCCTATATACCTTTAAATATCGATAAAAATGATTATTTCTTTTCCTGCGATTGCCCCGGAAAAATGGCCACCCTTATCAAGTAACGGCAATAGCTAAGTTTTCGTCCCGCTGCTCTTTATGTTACGTGGTCAGGCCGGGACGAAAACGTCAGCCTCGCTACATAACTTATAATTACTGCACCCCCAGCAGCTGTATGTAACTATAGAGGTCTCGGAAATTGGTATATAAGAATATAAAATATGCTATCATCTTGTAACGTAGATTGTAGATAATCATACATACAAATGTTGCTGTTTCCTTTACTAATGTTGCTTTTATATATCTGGCAGTTCTTATACAGATATATTGTAATTATTGAACCTCAGTTGCTTTCTAACTTATATCGTTTCTATTATTTTTGGTGTTACATACGTATAGTATGTAATTACCTGTGCATTGCCTTCCTGCTCCTTCCACTAAAACAAGAAGCACATAATCAAAAGAAAAAGATTTTTCCCCCCTTCGCGGGGATGACAGTAGGAACATGATTGAGGAGAAAACCAAGGCAAAGATGATGCATATATAAGTGGGTATGTACGTGTAGCATGGGTGCTGCTTTATTATACAGTGTTTGGGGCCCCCGACTGTGCCCGTATCCACCCATGTTATTACTGGAGCTCAGGGGGGTAGCGCATCCCCGCGGTCGTGGCGGCGGGCCCGGGAGCTTACTCCGGCGAATAATCAGGTGGGTCGGGAGCGGGCCGGGAACGGGGTGGCCACAGGTAAATAGAGGTGTGAAATATAGGACTGCAGGCCGTTACAATCTCCCAGCAGTTATTTCGAATTCGCGGCCCTAGGGCTTGCTTTTAAATCTGTGCCTCAACCCAAAG
Source organism: Alentia gelatinosa (assembly GCA_950022655.1). Classification (NCBI taxonomy): domain Eukaryota; kingdom Metazoa; phylum Annelida; class Polychaeta; order Phyllodocida; family Polynoidae; genus Alentia; species Alentia gelatinosa. The sequence goes on along the minus strand of OX465588.1, from coordinate 6,482,587 downwards.
CTTGGGAGAGTTTAACAATGTGGTCCTAGGAGAGTTATGCCTGTAAGAGAGGTCCTAGGATGGTTTGCGTTTTACTATTAAGACGAACTTAGCGGGGGGACTGTCTTAGCCAAGGATCTAAGCCTGGGGGCTGTTGAATAAACTACGAACGAGAAAAAAGTCTCCCAGAATTGTCTTGGGGGCCATGGTGTTGTATAAAATAATGTGTTGTAAGCATAAGATGTGTTGATGATAAAAGTAATCTAAAGCCTTTACAAGGTGTTGTATACAAATACCTTCCTTTAGAAAATATATTCTGTCTTGTCATACAACATTGAATGGAAGATAGTCGTCCAGGATGTTGTTTATTGTTGGAATGATCGTTCTTCTCGCACCAGCAACAGAAATGAACAAACTTCATTCAACAGACCCCAGATTGTCCAAAAGTGTTTAATCAATTTGAGCCACATCTTACAAACTGTCCTCCACATACCCAAAAGGGTCCTAGACGGGGGACACCTATATAGGTGTCTTAGATGATTCAAATTCACAAAGAACAACCTGATTTATCAATCCAACTACAGGCAATATGTATATTGAGGTCGGTAATACAAATCGGCAGTGATAGAGGGAAAATAGCTTAAATATTAAGTTAGATTTGTTGATAATTGTAAATGATTAAATTAGTTTCCACAGCCCCAGCTATGTGGCACTACCTGCAGTTCTTAGGAACTCTCTTCCATAGGGGTCCCACAACTGTCTTACAGCCTGTTTTGTCCTAGCCAAAGACCGAAGTCAGTCCTAGGAGACATATTATACAAGATTTCACACATACGGGGGACACCACTTGTTAAATGGGAAAGGTCTTTCGTCCGAAGACATGCCTTGGATTTCTAGTCTGCTAGGACCAGAACTTGTTAACCTAATCAGTAAAATGTGCATATATATCAAAATACAACTCAATACTTGCATTAATAATAATAATGATACTAATAATAACAACAACAACAACAATAATAATAATAATAATAACTATAATAATAATATTTGCGGGAATCCCATCATTTGTGCTGTTTTTTGCGCTAAAAAACGCCGTTTTTTTTCATGCTAAACAATGAAATATAGGTGGGCCGTAACGTCTATTTCTGTGATTTCTCCCCGCTGGACCTACAGGTCTGCCCGCGGCTTGGGGGTGCACCCGATGCGCGACTGATGCTTTCACACCTCAGGAGAAGGTGGGTCCTAGACGTGCTCAAGTCTCTGATTATGAACATTCATTAAATGATTAAACACAATCAGAATAAAGTTCATTATAATATGTATCCATCCCTGACTGTATCCCAGCAAGGTGGGCTGAGGTAGGTGGAGGGGTAGCCATTGGATGCAGGGACTGGAGACTGTGGGCCGTTGAATAAACTACGAACGAGAAAAAAGTATCTCAGAACTGTCTTTGGGACTATAGTGCTGTATAAAATAAAGTGTTGTTAACAGAAGTTATTTTGACAAAAAGAGTAATCTAAACCTCTTACAAGGTGTTGTATACAAATACGTTCATTTAGAAAATATCTTTTATTCAGTCACTCAACACTGAATGTAAAAAAACATCCAACATGTCGTTTATCGTTGGAGTTATCGTATCGTCCAGTACCAGCACCAGAAACGAACGAACTTAATTCAACAGCCCCCTGGAGTCTAGGTGGGTCCTAACGTCCAGACTTTCAGGTGGTGGGCCCTAACGTCCTGACTTTCAGGTGGTGGGCCCTAACGTCCTGACTTTTAGGTGGTGGGCCCTAACGTCCTGACTTTTAGGTGGTGGGCCCTAACGTCCTGACTTTTAGGTGGTGGGCCCTAACGTCCAGACTTTCAGGTGGTGGGCCCTAACGTCCTGACTTTTAGGTGGTGGGCCATAACGTCCTAACTTTCAGGTGGTGGGCCCTAACGTCCAGACTTTCAGGAGTTGGGCCCAAACGTCTACATACCGGAATATAGACGGAGATTACTAGGAAACACCAACGCCCCGGGGGATTCTGCCTGCAACAGGGTTCATCTGTGTGGCTATAGCGTGGGGCGGGTACGTGGCGGGGATCTAATACCTTATTACTGGATATACGGTGAAGGTGGTAATCCAATGACGGCTCTATCTAAACGGGCTTTACACTCAGTGGAGTATTTAATGCTGGATTCATCGCAAGCGGCCGCAAGCGATGCAATAAAAATGAGTACAGTCCTTGTGTATGTTTACAGTGTATGTATTATATTTGTAAGCAGTTTATTGACACTTCTCAAACGTACATGGAATTATTATTCAATACAACAGAAATTTATCCGTGTACAAAGTAATAAGAAATTCTATAGCTGCTTGTTTGGTGTTTTTTTTGTGGGTTTTTTTTGTGTATTTTGGTTAAATATGACGTTGAACAACCTCTAGTGCCAACAAATTGAGTTAAAGGTATCTTCTTTACACTTGATCTTTTTTATTAAGAAAATACTTCTCATAGAGTACTTTGAAAGCTGGAACAAGTAATGATATTGGTGTCTTACCGAAGCTACTTTCAGGTTAATAAAGATATCCTATTTTAAAAGATCCGAAAAACTTAAGTAGTGTCCCACCCATTAGTGGGGCATACCAGTAGTAGAAAGCTATGCATACCTCATGATAAAGGGGAATTTAAGAGGTAGGGATAGCCACTGAATGCAAAGGAATATGTATGTGAATGAATATGAGTGTATATAATTGATGATATTGCATAAATGATAGAGTAGGCTTACAGAATCATGCGATATGCCACCTCAAACCTAACATTTCGCATGAGAAAAATAAAGTTCAAGGAGGGATACTATAGGATGGCAGAGTGCACAATCCCCAATGCGTAGCGGAACGAATATTCTTGCTGGTGGCATACATACACAATATTGACTGGTTTCAGATACAAGCGGCAGTATGCTCCGACGCGTAGTAATATCCGAGCGTATGCGATGATATTGCGCAGAGTTAACTCCGAGGAGCATACATCTGCTTTTATCTGAAACCAGTCTATATTGTATTTATTATCCACCTTTTCTGGGCAAGTGGGATGTCGATATCAGTTCATTTTAGTTATGCACTTTTTTCCCGTACGCACTACTTTTCCGTATGCGCCAACCGGAGCATACAACATATCCGTATGCGCCGGGTATGTCCATACAAACTCCCTATGTGTTTTCTATGGACACTTTGTATTAGGTGGATAATAAAGCATCTTGAGAGCGTTGCATCTTTCAAACGGGTTGTACAATTAGGTTGAGTGATATCGTATTTAGGTTTTTTTCTTTTCTTGAGCTAAGAATGCGGATAACAGTGCACTACTTGAACAGGAAACCGTCATGTCAAAATGGAAGAACTGAGCTAGTCTTAGAATTCTGATTTTTTAAACAAACACTTCTATTGATAAATAGAAATTCACAATAATCAACCGCAGATATATAACCTGCGGAAAAAACATACTCTCACAAAGCTATAAAGTTCAAGCACTCCTTCTTTAGATTGGAATTGCTCATTAAAAGTAGCAATCTCAAACAGAAATTGACAATTTTCATTGCTTGCTAGGAAAGACGTCAATATCATCGATTGGCGTGTAAATCTATCAGGAGTTGATAATCTGCCACGTCTACCGCAGCTCCTAACTGCCATTTAACGTCAGAACCAACTCTGGTCTGCGTGCCAGTGCAGGAAATGCTGAGGGATTTGTGAGGTGGAGGCCTGTTTCCATTGGCCGACGAAAACGGTGTAGATCTTTGGAGTTCTCCTAAAATCCTGCTTTCTGTTACCAATCTATAGTCAAGCACCATGGATTGACCTTTAGCACTGGTGACACAAAATGGAATTTTTTTTTTATTTTCATCAGAAACGTTGTCAACTGCCCCGATATTAGGTGGCCTTCCGACGCAATTTTGATTTTTTTTTCGGGAGGTGCATCGTAGACCATATCAGCGCCATATCGCAGTAGGTGGACGCTGGGCCTTCGGGATTTTTCTGTGCCTAATCACAGAAACATGGTCTACTGCCCCGATATTAGGTGACCTTCTAACGCAATTTTGATTTTTCATCGGGAGGTGCATCGTAGACCATATCACAGCCATATTTCAGTAGGTGGACGCCAGGCCTTAGGGATTTTTAGTGCCTAATCACAGAAACATGGTCAACTGCCCCGATATTAGGTGACCTTCTGACGCGATTTTGATTTTTTATCAGGAGGTGCATTGTAGACCACATCAGAGCCATATCGCAGTAGGTGGACGCCGGGCCATATTATCGGCCAATGTAAACCGGCCTTTACTCGCCTCTTGAGGTGTTTAGCTTTCACTACAAGGATTGCGGGATACATTATACAACTGTTACTCAACGGGTGAGCTGCTCGCTTCCCATTCAGACTCTGAGGTGCTCCTCCTTCTCCAGGTCAATTCCCACTACACCTACGATGATAACTGTGAGAACTCCATCCATCCAAGCGATGACCTACAAGCGGAGGTGAATGGAAGTCTGCAAGGTGGCACCGTTTCTAAATGTGCTGCCTCCAAGACTCAGAGATCTCCTCTTTTGTATCATCTTCGGAAACGTTCCTCGGTAAATTACTGCTATCTGCTTGATGTATGCCATACTGGTTATGCTAACGTCTGGAACTGCAAGAAAAATAGAGAAAAAACACAAGGTTATTCGAATAGCCAATATTGATGTAGGTAGAATAACAGGAATTCATAACTGGTAATGTGAAGCCAAACCTTTGGCTTTATTCTCTCATACGAAAAGAGCCATTGCTCCTTTGATAGGGTTAATCCATTATATTCATTTCTATATGATTGATTATGATTATATTACACATTTATCAGAAAAAGAGAGGAAAAAGAGAGGAATGGAGCAGATTGGCCTTGATTCGTCTTATGGAAAAGAGTCAAAAGTCATCATTCTATTTCATGCCTTTGTATCCCAGTACATCACCCAATATATAAGATGAAATGATTTCAGACATGAAACCTGTTTCCTAAGATGTAATTTAGTTCAGATTGTGAGTTTCCTTTAATTGACTTCTAAAGTATTAACAATTAAGCCGGGCTCCCACTGCGCTTCTGGCACACTACCACCAAGCGTTCAGACACACTACGACACAGAATGTCTCAACGTTCCGACACAGCAACGATGCAGTGATTTTGTATCGTTCTCTGGCATAATATGAAACCGAATTTTTCAACATTTTGACAAGGTTTTGATGTGGGAATTTCCATTTATATCCATGTCGTAACCTTGTTAGAGCCATTTCGTAAACAGTGGGTGCTCGGCTTAAGGGTCTGACCGAAAGTTAGAAAATATCATATGTAGGTTAGGCCTATAACATAGTCATTTCGTACTCGATCGGAGGTATAGCCTATTGTTAGTCTCTACATGCATACCACACTATAAACAGTTGGTAAAATGTGAATGTTAATAATATAAAAACATGTAACAACCAAGTACATGATATTGGCGGCTATTATCTCACTTTTGGTATGTTTTTCTCCATAGACATAACATTGGGACCTTGTATCCAACGCCCATGGGATATTTAGGGAAAATATCCAATGGGGGATTATTTCACAAATCTTTGCCCATTAGTCAATGTGGAGGATGAGATAAATTCAGAAACCGATTCAAGGTCAGAGGTCGATCCATCTCGTTTGAAAAGCTATGTAATTCACGCAGCTTCGCCTAGGGAATTACTAAGCGATTCAAACTCGATGGGATACATAGACAATATTCGATGGTTTTGTGGACAGGCGGCCGTAAACCACGAGAGGTTGACGCGTAGTAATACACGAGCGCTAGCGAGTGTATTACGACGTCAACCTCGAGTGGTTTACAGAGCTGCCTGTCCACAAAATCATCGTTTGTTGCATTTATTATCCATCTTTTCGAATAAATTAAACCTTGTAATTGCCATATTAAAGGGTATAACAATAAGGACTATTTCTTTGCTTTATAGCAAAAGGGACTATGTTCCCCGTATACCATGGTTTTTGAGGCCGTATACCACAGGTTTGAATCCGTATACCACAGTTATGGTATCTGACAGGTTTTATACAATGGGTCGTGGTTTACTGAGTCTCCATACATTTTCAATGGAGGCTTTGTATACGATGGATAATAAAAGCTCTGACCCTAAACTTTCATAGGTTCCCTCCATAATATCCATGCGCTTTCTTGCAAATAAACTTAATAAAACACCCTGATAATCAACCCTGTAATTTCACACCAAATCCCCACCTAGCAAAATTGATATTATCATTGACCTAGAAACCCACGACCTCGGGATTTCGCGTGCACAAACCCGTAATTCCCTCCCGCGAGATTTGGGAACGCACCACGTGACCTACTCGAGCGTCCGCCATGTTCTTCACCGCTTGTACTTCCCCCTGCCCTCCGTTGACCTTCCACACCCCTCCTGTACCAGCACCCAGTCCCCTTTACCGGCCCCCACCTTGTCAGTTCACCATGACAACGTTATCCAGTTAATGCCGCCAGGAGTCGCATGGGGGCTGGCCACTTCCGGTTTGAGCCACCAGTAAAACAATTGAGAGCGGGTAAAAACAGGACCATCGTGTCAAACACGAGGCTTTTTCACTTGAGTCACGCCTGTAAGCCTGGTTTTAAGAGTGACCTTAATTGCTTTATCTCAGGGAGGTATTTGTGGGACATCCAAAGAGGCACCTTCTATCTCGATATTTCCTTTTTTTTCTTATTTTTCTTAAAAAACTTTTATTGAGGGAATATTGTGTGTACAATCACTGAATTTGGCGATATATATATACAGCCGTTCTTCCTCCCGGGCCCTTGTTCCTTACTCCTCATTCTAATGGCGGGTGTTAAGCCGAATGAGCAGTGGGCACCGTTTTTTGTGTAAGTCTTTGGTATGATCTGACTAGGGTTTGAACCCACCACCTCCCATGTTCGAGGCGGGCACCCCTACCACATACAGCCACCGAGTTTGGTAAATGCTTCTTTAAGTTCCAATATCCTTACTTATACATCAACATCATATCTCTCACTTCAAAAATGATATGTAACATTTGAACCTTCATACCTTTTAGGGTGTGCTTGCACGTCCTATATACATTGCCTAAAGGTTAGAGTGGTCACATATAGACTTTCAGCATGCTGCAGATAAGTATGGCCTTCACTATCTGCATGCTATTCACTGTGATATTGGGAAAGGAGCAGGGTGCCAGTGTCTCAGGGACTTAGCGGCATACCAAGCTAACCATCACCAATCGCGCGAGACAAAAATACCTCAAGACCCACTGGTGCTTGATATGTTTGGATCCTAGAAATGGCAAGTTGACTGGGAGCAGTTGGGTTACAGAAACTGATCCATAGACTGAATTTAACCCGAATCTTTTAATTGTTATTTATATATAATTGCAAGCTCATTCATCGATGATGAACATATTATTTGCTCTTAGTTAATTAGTAGAAACCAAACGAGAGTCAGCCTTGTCAACGTTTATGCCACAATGGGCAGGTTGTGTATCACTACACGAGGCGTTAGCCGAGTGTAGTGAGTAGAAGACCTGACCAGAGTGGCATAAACATCGACAAGGCTAACTCGAGTTCGGTTTTGTATTTATCCTACCCCATCTCACCGATATACAGAGAAAATTTTGTAATTATCCATGTTGGTAGCGTGTTGACACTCATCGGAGGATGACCACATTTATCAATGCTGCCGGATCTACTTTCGTTATCTGGTCCCTGATTGGTCCGTTTTTTTTATTCACCTCAGTGCATAAATAACACTTTATTCAACGCTCCGTCAAATACATTTAGTCAATGTTATACCTATGGCGTTTTTATACAGGATAAACACTACATACGCTATGCAGGATAATTGGAAAATTCTGCACTCTAGGCATAATAAACGGAAACAGGCTTACTGTCTTTGTACGTCTAAAATACGGGTGAAATTATTGATCAGATACATGCCGATGCCAAAAGCAGAGGGATGTATTTGATCAATAATTTTACCAAGTATTTTGATGTACTAAGACAGTCAGCCCGTTTTCGTATTATTATATACCTAAAAATAGCAAATATCAGCTAATCATGTGATGTCATACCCCTTACGTCACAGTGTGACGTACGGCCATAAATACGTCATGGGTAGCAGCGGGCAGTATGTGTAGGTCATGTACGGCCATGGGTATATATAATAATAAGAAGTCAATGGAGGGGAAGCTCAAGCTCTGCCTATCATCAACGTGGGTTCCCTACAACCATCTGCCATCCTTCAACTTCCTGACAACCGAACGTCTCTTTCTAGTAATAATTTCCTTAAACTAGCCAACCGAAAGGAAACAATCTGAACAAATACAGCAACACTCCGGCATGGCATTTGAGCCATCAGTTTAAATGTACTAGATTAATATCCGACGGCAAGTATTTCTTTGTTTGCTTGTTAATCAGTACCGCCACTTCATTGAGTTTTTTTCTTCAGTTCATTCAATCTTTGCTCTACCTCGACTGCTGTGCTAGAATGCTTTTTGTTATTAGTTATTATCTTAGCCTGGTATAAACATCCATAGGCTTAGCATTAGGAACTCGTACTCGACAGGTTTGCGAGTATGGTAACTCATACTCAATGGGCGATATACAGATAGATATTTGCAAGTTATGATAAAATTGCTGGGGTCCTCTTCTGTCCGTTTCATGCCCCCTCCTCCCCTTCCCCTTCTTCCTCCCTCTTCCCCCTCCTTCCCTACTTCCTCCCCTTCCTCCCCCTCCTGCCGCCTCCTCCCCTTCCCCCTCCTGCCCCTCCTGCCCCTCCTGCCCCTCCTGCCCCTCCTGCCCCTCCTGCCCCTCCTGCCCCTCCTGACCCTACTGCCCCTCCTCCCCCTCCCCTCCTTCCCCCTCCTCTCCCCCCTCCTCCCCCTCCTCCCCCTCCTCCCCCTACTCCTCCCCCTCCTCCCCCTCCCTACCCCCTCCACCCTCCCCCTCCTCTCCCCCTCCTCCCCCTCCTCCCCCTCCTCTCCCCCCTCCTCCCCCTCCTCTCCCTCCTCCCCCTCCCCTCCCCTCCCTTCCCCTACTCCTCCCACCTCCTCCCCCTACTCCTCCCCTCCTCCCCCTCCTCCCCCTCCCCCTCCTCCCCCTACTCCTCCCCTCCTCCCCCTACTCCTCCCCTCCTCCCCCTCCTCCCCCTCCCCCTCCTCCCCCTCCTCCCCCTCCTCCCCCTCCTCCCCCCTCCTCCCCCTCCCCCTCCTCCTCCTCCCCCCCGCACTTCTCACCCTCCTCCCCCTCCTCCCCCCTCCCCCTCCCCCCTCTCCCTCCCCCCCTCCCCTCCCCCTCCCCCCTCCTCGCCCAGCTGCGTCAGGCACCGGTCGCCGACGCCTCTGGCAGGTTGTCATTATTAAGCTATCATCGGCACTTCCGGTTTAGCGACGGATGTCGATTCCTGCTGTTGCCGCATTATTAGCTTGCAAGGAATGCTGGGTAGCACGCGCCTTCCCGGCATCCCTCAGCGTCCGCGAGCACGAGCCCCAATAAGGCTGACCTCCCCCCCTGAAACAGTGAACCCCCCGAAACACTCACACCCTGGAATACTCACACCCGGAAACACTCACACCCACAAAACACTCAAAATCCCCACCATCTGCCCCGCCCAACCCTGAAACACTCGCACATATCACCATCTGCTCCTGCCTGCTACTTGAAACACTCACTCACCCAACCATTTGCCAGACCCATCCCCGAAAACACTCACACACCCCAGAATCTGCCAGCCCAACCCCCCGAAACACTCACTCACCCCACCATCTGCCCGGCCCGATCCAGAAACACTCACACACCCCACCATCTGCCCGGCCCGACCCAGAAACACTCAACCCCCCCCCCCCCCCATCTGCCCTGCCCGACCCCAGAAACACTCACACACCCAACCATCACTCCTGCTCAACCCTGAAACACTCACACACCCCAACACCAGCCCTGCCCATCCGACCAAAATACTCACACACCCCAGAATCTGCCCTGCCCGACCCCTGAAACACTCACACACCCCACCAACAGCCCTCATAGTCCCTTTAAAGACAAATGCTAGTAGTTGGGCGATTTTTAAATTCTATTGAGTTTTGACCTTTGACCTTAATAAAGCCCTTTTCCATTGGCGGACAAAAACAGCGGAGATTGTTCTAGGTCCTCTAAAAGTCTGTCGGTGGTGTCTGTGTATCGGTATAAAATAATCGGTGAGGGTAGTAGTTTTCACTCAATGTCTATAGACTTATAGAAATCTGTTGGTGTTGCTACCCTGCATGAGCTAAGCAGAAAAAGGTCATTTTCTAGTTGGGTCGTTTTTATTGACCGATCGGCGTCAGTGGTGCCTAAAGTCCGTCTGTGGTTCCTGACTGTAGATCAGTGACGGGAAATCGGCCAATGGAAACGGGCTTAACTCTTCCCTTACGAATGATGCCTCGAGGCACTCCTGTGGCCAGTGCAAATGATGCATCATTTTCCATCTCTGTCAAATATCATTTATCATTATGATTTAACATAGATCTCTTTAATTTTCTTCAAATATTATATAAAATTCCTTTATATTGATAAATAATTATTTTGTTATTCACCATGTGAACATTGATAGACAACTTTAAATACAGTGGGAAAAAAAACTATTTTCTCAACAATTGTAACATCTGCCTGCACTACAGAGGTGGTCTGGTGTCAGGCATGCTGCATTTAAAGACGTGCACCTGGGGGGAATTTAATAACCCGGTCATAGGAGACTTATGACTGTAAGAGAGGTCCTAGGACAGTTTACGTTTAACTATAAAGAAAATCTTAGCGAGGGACTGTCTTAGCCAAGGACATTAGCCAGGGGGCTGTTGAATAAAGTTGTTCGTTTCTGGTGAAGTGCTGGACAATACGATAACTCCAATGATAAACGACATGCTGGATGTTTTTTTACATTCAGTGTTGTATGACAAGACAGAAGATATTTGCTAAATGAACGTATTTGTATACAACACCTTGTAAGAGGTTTAGATTACTCTTATTGTCAAAATATCTTCTGTTTACAGCACATTATTTTATACACTATGGCTCCAAAGACAATTCTAGGAGACTTTTTTCTCGTTCGCAGTTTATTCCATAACCCCCAGATTGTCCAAAAGTGTTTAACAAGTTTGACCCACATCTTACAAGCTGTCCTCCACATACCAAAAAGGGTCCTAGACAGGATACACCTATATAGGTGTCTGAGATTGTTCAAATACACAAAGAACTACCTCATTTATCAATTTAACTAGAGGAAATAATTAGTGTATGGCATGTTATACAAAACGGCAGTGTTAGATGGAAAAAAGCTCAATTATTTAGTTAGATTTATTAATAATTGATTATGATGAAATTAGTTACCACAACCCCCACTATGTGGCACTACCTGAAGTTCTTGGGAACTGTCTTCCATAGGGGTCCAACAACTGTTTTACCGCCTGTTTTGTCATAGCCTGGGACCGAATTCAGGCCTAGGATCCTAATTATACAACATTTCACACCCTACGGGGGACACCACTTGTTTAACGAAATAGGTCTTTCTTCCTAAGATATGTCTTGGATTTCTAGTCTGATCCAAGGCGGATTCCTCCGCTAGGACCAAAACTTGTTAAACGGTGCCCAGGAATATCATAATTCATTGATGATTTTCACATAAATTAAAGTATTCGCAGAGTGATGTTTACCTATAAAGAGATATACCCAGACCATAGTCAGATACTTGTCAATGTATAGTGAGATTATAGATCGCTTGATGGTAGGCCGATATCTTTTTTTTATTTTTTTATTCATTTTAGACATAGTACATTCACCAAATGGCGTTCTTCCAGGTACCGTCAAAAGAAAACATGAACAACACAAGTCAGCAGTTGTGGAAATATGAGCAAGTGGTGGTGTTGATGTGATTTAGTAAGTCAGTTAGCTTGCTTGCAGCGTAGAGACAGGTCATGTGACACTGTTCACAGTTATTTGTGTTCATATGGTTTTCATTTCATCAGATTATTAGGTCCATAGTTTCTAGCAGACTGGCATCTTTAACCCAAATGCTCCAGACAAAAACAATGACATTAAATACAGCTACAGGTATAGAACAGTACAATACATTGAAAAAAAAATACATTGATACAAGACAGACGAATTTTTATCAACGAATACTTAGTTTCCAGTTTGTTATATTCCGGCTCTTCCACCAGTCTTCTGAGTCATTAAGTTGTTTTTCACATAAGTAAGGTTGAGATAAGTACCACTATTTTATGATTTGGTCATTTGACTCATAGCCTTTTTTGTGTTACCTTGGATTTGTTCGTTAATGTTAAACAGTGACCAGGGACCTGTTTCAGTAGTTTCGTGACATTAGGCCTAGACAGACATCAACAGCGGCACCAACAGTGCAAGCAACAGCAGAACAAATTTTGTCAGGTTTCAAAACGCATGTCACAGTTAATGTCAAATATCAGCGGATCGAAGCGGCCAATTTTCTTCATATTTGGAATGCTTATAGGTTATATGTATCCCTTACTCATATTAAGTTTTAATTGCTTGAAATTGTCTAATACTTTTGAAACCGGACACACCATGTTTGGGGTCTGTCTTGTCCTAAGTCCCGCAACTTGTCTGTCCGTATGTTGTCACAGGTGCCATCTAGACATGTCACACAACTACTGAAACAGGTCCCAGGTCCGGTAAGGAAAGGGTTAAAGAAAGACTCGACGAAAGTTAAACCGACCGGAACTTCTCTGCCCCCTGCTAAAAGGCCGTCTAGCCTGCCGGTAGGGGGAGTTCCCGCTCACGGCGCCTGCGTGATGCTCCCCGGAAGTGACGTTGTGTCTCCCGGTCTGTGCATCGTGGTCTGTGCACTTCCGGTTCCGTCTGCGCGAAGTTTGCGCACGCGCATGTTGATCAGAAAAGTTTGCCGATGGTCCCGGATGTCCGGCGACTTCCGGTCAATCCCTGGGAGTATGTCGGGGCTGACAAAAGCCTAAAGCCTTCTATTAAGCGAGTATCATATAGGGGCTTTGTTTTATTTTTTTATGGGGTAAAACGAGGTAAAACAGTTAATTCAGTTATGCCTGATTGCCACAAAAGTAACATTTATGAGTTTTTTACGATAAGAGTCTGTCCATTATCACTTGGAATAAGATATAAGATGGAATGTATAGGGACATTGATGAATGTTTGTTTGTTTATCTTAAGCCCAATACCTCTACCGATCAAGGGTTGAACGATTAGTTCACAAATCGTATAGGAGTCGGCGAACTTGTTGCAGGCAAGTTGCATAAACCTTTCGCCACCGATTTTGGAACATAGAAACCACAACTTGTTAGTGACAAAAAGACATCTAAAGGAGGTGGTTAACTAATCAGTGGCTCACCCTTGCCTAGCTGTCCTACATGTTCCCACTACAGCCGACTCCGTTAGGATGGCTTGGCTGAGACAAAGTATCGTCCGTTTGTCGCCGACAAAAGGTACATGAATGTTCCGAAATCGGTAGATGGGTATTGGGCTTTACGTTGGTTTCGGTTGCGTGTGTAGTACTGGGCTTTCATATTGTGTAGGTTTAATTTTTAATAAACCATTTTATTTGTTTACTTTCTGATATGAGACTGACAGTGGTCACGTGGTACCGAAGGACGTAAGGTTAAACCTTTCGTCAGTCAGAGACAAAAGGGATTTGTACATTCGCCTATAGGCATATAATGATATTTTCTTATTTCTTCTTTTTGATTTGTTGATCCACAGAACATTCCACATTACTCCCGCCGTTCTTCCATGTTTATGGGTGTAAATATGTAACATAGAACATGAACATGACTGTGATACTTTACTTTTTTCTTCTTTTTTTTATTTCATTATTTATGACGTTGACGCTGGAGACAGTCCAAACTATATTCGATACATCAAAATTTGAGAGTCGAACATCTGGCTCGATGAGTATAAAAGTTTCGTTCTCATACACAGATACCCTCTGCCATTCAGTAGATGGCAGATACAAGCGATAAATACAAGCGAGAATACCTAATTAAAAATAGTAAGTCTGTGTAGTTTGAGGTTGTAGTTTGGTACATAAGACATCTGGATAAATGCGGGATTTAGAGTTCATCATAAATGATTGACATCGAAATTGCTAAGTTATTAAGTTCATGTGAACCACATGGGAACCTTGATACAGCCCCCCAGTGAATATCAATTCATTGGGGTCAGATGCATTTATTTTTTATTTCTTTATGATGCCTGATGAGCTGCTGTGCAGCGAAACCTTGTACACACCCCCAACACAAGAATCACTTATAAATCTATGGGCCACGTTTGGCCGTACCCAGCAAACATCACATTGTTGACGGTTGCTGCCTTATCCCAGTATCTGGGATACATGGGGTTGTTGTAGTTATAGCTGTTGCCATACTTTCAGTGAGGTCACAGTCATGAGCACGCCATGGTTACGGCGATGGTTGAGAACGTTTTTGCGCTCTCACTTCAAGGTAGCATCTCTCTGGAGGCAGACATCACAGCCTCGTACACTAAACAAGTTATTAAGTTCATAGCAGAATTTTTCTCATACAGGGATAGGAGTAGGCCAAGGGAAGCTGGTTGAAGGGCGACTGTCAGGCCCCAGAAGGTGAGAAATATCATCCTGTAGACAGGAATTGAAAGGGTATTTCATATACGTAGCTAAATATACCTGGTTGCGTTAACACTCAAGGGGGCCATGACATTCAAATATCACCACAGATTTATATAGTGACATGTTCACTCTTTGGTCAGGTATTTCGGGGGGGGGGGATGTATCAATAATCATTAATATAGGAAGAACATATGGGGATACGAATAGTGTGACTGAATTGAATCTGTTCTGAGTTGTTTCTGTTGGGAATATTCACCGAGTTCGAAGAACGAGTTAATATGTCCGACTAATACAGCAAGGAACGGATGTAATTCAAACACACTTACTATGTTTCCTTTTTAATATATACATGGAAATCATTAAATACGCCGTTTTCTATTGTCTCCACAAGTCATGTGGTACAGAAGATGTGTTATCATTCTTTTTTATCCTACCCCTAATATAAAAGCCCATAGGGTTAACATTGTGAATCCATATTCAACTATAAACTGGATACGGAGTTTCGTAACCCACTAGTGTATTACAGTATTTTAATCATGTGAGTAAAATATGGACCAATCATAGAGTGGAGTTTTGGCTCCGGATTTCACTCGGCTCCACCTCGTGAAATCACTACGCCAAACTCCAGTCGTCGAATACGGGAGCCAATATCAAAACTCATCCAGTTTTACGATAGTCACTCAGTGATGAATTGAATCCTTACTTCCGGTCAATAGAAGTAAGACATCGGCACAAAGGTATATAATGATAACATAAACCAGTTTTCAAATCGGAAATTGTCCTCTCCAAACTGCAGCAAATGCCAAATGCCTTTTTAGGGGAGACTGGAATGTACATTGTCAAGTGAGGTTCTTTTGTCAGGATTGTAATTTCTCTTGCCAACAAAATTGGTTTATACAAACATATGAATGATACCGCCTCGTCCATGACGAAGTAACGGAAGAGGTGTGCTCCCCTTTATCTCAACCCTGGTATTCATTCCCCATAGACTTAACATTGGGAGCTGGTATCCAACGCCCGTTGAGTATTTAGAAAAAATATTCAATTGGGGATGATGTCACAAAGGTTAGCCCATTTGTCAATGTGAAGGGTGAGATGAATCCAGAAACCTATTCAAGTTCAGAGCTCGATCACATCTCGTTTGAATCGCTACATAATTCGCACAGCTTTACCTTGTGAGTATGGCCTGGCGTCCACCTATTACGATAGAAATTAAGACCTACCGATATGGCACCAATTCAAAAAGCAAATATAGGAGACATATCAGGAAGGTGCAAAATGTCTAGACATGCCAATCCACCACACATCGTTTCGGTGCCTTATTGCAGAAACGTGGTCAACTGCCCCGATATAAGGTGACCTTCAGACGCAATTTCGATTTTCTATCGGGAGGTGCATCGTAGACCGTATCGGAGCCATATCGTAGTAGGTGGACGCCAGGCCTTACTACATGATTCATACATCCTAAACTTTCATAGGTTTCTAGTATAGTATCTACATCTCATCATACTAATATAGTATCCAACATCTGATTGTAAGGTACAGTGGCATCTACTACAACTTTAGTTATAGCGAAGAGTTTTAGATGAGTGAGTGAGATCGAGTGAGAGTTATATAGAATTGCATCCAGAATCGTATAAATAGACAATACTCCACAAGTTTGGATGTACCATAATCGTCATCGAGGCAAAGCCGAGTGACAATTATGGCACATCCAAACGAGTGGAATATTGTCTATTTCTATATACCTATGAGCGAAGAACCTATGATTACTTAACGCTGCTGGGGGTGGAATAACTTTTGTTTACTGCCCAGGTTGAAGTTACTGCCCAGGTTGACATTTACTGCCCAGGTTGACGTTTACTGCCCAGGTTGACGTTCAGATACATTCAGTCTTTATCGATATTAGCCAACACTTGAAGGTATATAGGAATAGGGAAACCATGTACCAGTGGAAATGAGTCAAAGTTACTCTGTAAGGCTTGGAAAAATTACTGCACGCGGCTACGCCTTGGGCAGTAATTTTTCCAAGCCTTACCTCGTAACTTTGACCTATTCCCACCGGAACATAGTTTCCCTCTATTCCACGATTCGAGTGCGGTTCTGTATTTATCTCACCCCTTTCTATAATATTAGATAGCATCAGAATATCAGAATATACCTAGCAAATCCATATGACTTCATCTCACATACACTACGCTACGGCCGTGGCGTAGTATTGTCACTTTACGGGGGTGATCGTTGAGTATGTTTTGCTAATGTTATTTCTATGGCTAAGCTTGTACCAGGGGTGAGATAATGAGACAAACACAGTCGCTCCTGACTCCTCCACACCTTCCTCTGCCCTCCTGGGTGTGTGTAGTCTCACCTCCATGGTGGAAGACCCATACACACTGTGCGATTTCAGCATGAATGTTCCTTTCTCGGCGACAAAAGAACAATCTTAAGCTCAGGCGAGGCCTAGAAATTGTGTTGGTCAGTGTGACACCTCCCTCCAGAACTTTGCCTAAGATTTCAAAATCCCCCCCCCCCCCCACTGGTGATGTATCTTTGTCGCCGATAAATTGCAGTCTAATATTCCGAAATCGGGACCGATAAATTAAGGAACCTGTTCCTTCCCGTTGTCGGCGACAACAGAGTTTAAGAAATACCCCCCGTGGTGCCTACCGATCTTGGCCCATAATTAGTCACTGGGTGAGCAGAAATGCCCCTGCCACACACAGACTGAGCCCCACTCACCGATTTAGCCCCCGAATACTAAGATTTATTGCTTGTTCCTTTATCGGTGGCCTAAAATCTCTGAGAAACTCGGAAGTAAGTCGTCCAGTGTGAACAGAATTAGCTCAAGATTTATTCCTAAAAATTACCACCACCCCCATCCATAAATCCTGCTGTGATGGTCGATGCCAAGCGCAAATTCGCCTGTGACTAGTTAAAAAGCCCTTACGATTTAGGGAGTTAATCGGTGGGAGCGAAATCGCACAGTGTATTTCCAACTTAAGATAGATCTCCACATGACCGGTTGGTGCACACCTCTCATAAGATCTGACGCTCTCCAAGTGGTATTCTGTACAAGGTTCTCACTACGCTCTATGGGAGAAGAATTCTTAATGAACTAGGCTTAGAGTCTTGAGAATCCACTGGCACACAGTATTCCCAATAGGTGGCATCCTTGAGATTATAGGAATCTTCGGGTTGTTTTGATGTACGTCTTTAGCACAGGAGGCAGGTCAGTGTAATCTCAAGGCTCTAAGCCTAGTTCGGTAAGAATCCTTCTTCTAAAGAGTGTAGTGGGAGTACAGAATACCACTTAGAGAGTGTGAGATCTCATGAGAGGAGTAGTTTCTCGGTGTCAGTCATTAGGTGGGAACGAAATCGTACAGTGTGTTTCCCACTTTATACCCTCCATCGAAGCCACAACCACTCCCCGCTGCAGCCACACCCGACCACTGGCTGCACCCACCCCGCACCGCCACCGTCCCCACCACCACAACCACCACCACCAACCACTACAGCCTGGCTTCGCGTGGACCCCAGGCTCCCGTTTTGTTCGCGCCTCCAGTGCCTCCCACCCCCGCCCGCCCGCGGCCTTCCCAGCGCCAGGAGGACGGACGGAGGCCGCCTGTCACACGTGGAGAAGAAGTCCCAAGTCCTCCATGGTGTTGGTCCGTCTGCAGTTCTCAACCTGGAGGAATTTTTTTGGAGGGGATACTAGAGTAGACACCCGGAAAAGGATTGTGATGATTATTATGATGATGGTAGTGGTGATGTTTGTGGTAGTGATGGTGGTGGAGCAATCACTGGATGGATTCCCATACCTGGGGACTGTTTGTGGGGTTTAGCGCAGGCAGGAGAAGTAGTAGCAGCAGGAGGAGGAGGAGTAGGAGGAGCGGAGAGAGACGGCTGTGGCTGTGAGGAGGGGAACAAAACAGGAGGACTTACTGGAGGGCGAGAGTGCCGCGCGCTTCAAGCGAGTGTCGGCGGCGGTTGCTGGAGTTTGCGCCCGGCTCTCTACAGGCAGTGAGACCGCAACCTTTGACGGGGCGTGCAGCGGTGTAGGCGGCAGCGGTGGCAGCGACACGCTCCCTACAGTCCCCCTACTGGAGGACACACATCTCCTGGTCATTACGCGTCATGTGACCACCCACTAACACCCCCTCCCTCCCTCCCGCCCTCCCTGCGTCTCACACACACGGGCAGGTATCCTGTACTTACAGGTATTCTTCATACGGGTCTTTGGAGTTCCGGTCGGAGCTATTCACTCACCATCGGTGGGAATTCTACCTACCACTGGATTGTATCACCGTGTTTCCTCAAGCAGGGCACTGGTAGTTGACTTAGAGGAACTGCTTTGAGGTATCGTTTGGACGGTTAGTTTTAACTCTGTCTGTATATATATGTATGTGTATTTACTAATCCAACATCTACCCAAAAGTGCTGATGTTATCATACAATTTCATTTTTTGATTTACTTCTCAATTGCTGTGATAGTAACCATCAGAAAACCTAAGCTTTTCACACACAAACCATTCCTCAAACTCGCATATATATCCACGAGCGAATCCCGGTATATTAAGTGGTGTGAAACAAGGAGATTTAGAACTGATCTATATTCTACAATATCAATATATCGTGTACTTCACTACCGAACAGTGGGAAACTGAACTATACTCTTTATGATAATCGTATGACTACTGAGGAATCAACCTTCTATACTCGGCTGTATATTTCAACATATCTCTGTACCTAGATGTGTTCCATATATACCTATATAACACCACCCTAAAGGGAAACCTGCTACTCTATATCCACAGTCAGTATCCTTAGGGTACTACATCAAAACTGACAGTTACTGATTTCTGCCGCGTCCATCGAGGAAACCCTCCACTTGTTTGCCGTCAAAATCTAGACTGTCCTTGGCTGGGAGAGGGAGAAGAAGGTAGAGTAGTTCTCCTACCTCCTGTACCTTCTCCTGTACCCACCTGTTCGCGTTGACACATGGCGTACCTGGTCTAACCGTGACCATAGGACCGTGAGAAAGGTGAGCCGCCGGGAACCTTTCAGACCTGTCACCTCGCGAGTAATACGTGTAGACTGCGTGAGAGAGTCAGCAGCTCGGATACCACTGAGGCATGTTACCACCATGGAGCTTACCCATCCCGTCCTGATGATTCTCATCGTCATGGCTACCCTGTCTCACCTAGTCGACACCAAAGGTAAGTTCACTGAAAAAATTTCTTTTTATATGTTGTAAACATGTTTCCCTTTTTCGTCGTGGTTATTTTGTTTTCGCAAAATAATCTCGATTACTTTGGGAATTTTTTTTATTTTTATTTTTTAAACTTTCATCTTTTTTTTATTTACCAAAACGTATCCCTCGCATTGGTGAGTTGTAAAGATCTTATCTTAGCCTGGTATAAATGTCCATAGGCTTAACATTAGGAACTCGTTCTCAACGTACTTGCGAGTACGGTACGTCATACTCAACAGGTGATAAACAAATAAATATTCCCAGGCTAAGATAAAATCAGAAACATTTTCGTGCCTGATCTGACTCCTCGTTCGCCATCGAGTTTGGAGTGTGCAGTAATATCAACGAGGCGATAGCCGAGTGAATATTCTGAAGCACTCCAAACTCGATAACAAACGAGGACACAGACCAAACACTCATCAATATATTTTTTAATATTTATCATTGCAAATTGCTCATGTAGTCAAATGAATTTCCTTTTACTCAGAAACATTGCAATTTCTGCAGGTAACACCTTCCCGTTAGTATCGCTGTAAAAATAAAAAGATAAGATATACATTATGATTACAGGTGTCAATTATGTTAGTAGGAGAATGAATTCAGGGTGGTGGCTGATGGTATGGAAGATTACCTTGGCCTAGAGTAAACGTCCATAGGCTTAACATCAGAAACTCGTACTCAACAGGCTAGCGAGTACGGTAAATCATACTCAATGGCTGATTAACAGATAAATATTTCCAGACCAATATTAAATCAGAGACATATTCGTGTTTCATCTGTGTCCCAGGTAGCCAACTTATTTGAAGCGCTTCAGAATATTTACTCGGCAATCACCTCGTTCATACCCCTGAGCGCTCCAAACCCGATGGCGTACGGGGACACAGACCAAACACTCATCAGTGTTTTTTACATATGATGACATGCGAGAGTTCCTCAGACAAATTCTAAACTAGATCTGCATTCCAGTAAAACGCATAAACCTGTTTTGATAAAGGATGACGTGCCGAATATGGATTGAAAAAAGAGCATATTGCATTTCCCCTGGCGCTAGGCTATTGTCTAAATGTAAACACTAGCTTAATCTATTACTAAAGATAGAAGAACCTGTTAAGGTATTGGATTATACAAACAAAACAAACACCATCTACAGTTCAATAAGGTTTAATGTAGTATTACAATATGGATTGACATAACTTGTGTCTCCTTCAGATTTACAAATACTTAGACATGATTTCTCCCTGAACCAAAAGCTTATTATCTTGGTTTTAAACAGATGCCATTACAGTTAGCATTATAGTTGGTGTTATAGATCATCTACAATCATACTTGGAAGACCACAACAGCAAAGTAAAATATTAACCTATTATTTATTGGTTTTCAGTAGGTAAGCATGTACTTCATTTTCATATTATAGAGAGGTTTGCTGGTTTTATTGTTCTCTAACACTGGGTCATCATCTGAACTATATTTACATATCTATGTTTAACTATTTCACTGTAAATAGCTGTATTGTAATAGTAACATATATGTTTTATGATCTACAATACCAAAGAAGTATGAATAAGCATTCCCTTGGTGTATTCTTTAACCCATTCAGGGCGAAAATAGCAACAGGCATTATACACAGGGGGCGAAAATGCCTACAGGCATTCATGATAATTTCAGGCATTTTTCAATGAATACAGGGGACATTTAAAGAGTTAAAATAGGGAAAGATATGTTTGGAAATTAATACATTTTAACTTTTTTTTATAATAAAATCAACTATGGCAACAAAGTTATTTAGGTCACATGACAAGTGAAACTTTACTGAATGCCTTAAGGTATTCTCGCCCCCCCTCTCCCAGAGACCTACAGTCCAGGGGCATCCTGGCCCCTGTAGCCGCTGGTAGTCATCAATCTGCTCGCCTGGAAAGGGTTAAAGAAAATGTAGTAGTTTCCTTTTAGTTAATTCAGTTCGCTGTTGATGAGTAATTTTCGGAATAAGCTGCATTCTGTGAAATGCGACATTGATGTTTCACAAATTCATTCCATTTCCCCTTAAAACCTCACAATATCAAGCTTCACAACGTGTGACTGCAGGCTAAGACTCAAACGCAAAATCCCTGTGAAAATAGCCCGGCGGTAGGGTCCATGCAGAAATATCTAATTCCCTGAATTCGATTTCACTGCACATTCTTTGCAGTCAGTGCTTTGAGTTCTTGTCCGATCAGGTTTCATTAGGAGCATTTATGAGGATACCTGTGGTGTTTGGTAAATGGTTTGTGGCAGTCACTAAGAGTGCCTCCTAATGTTCCAGCAATTGGCTCCTTAAAAGGTGATGATTGCCAAACGGCCTTAAGTGTGCATAGCCTGATGCCAGCCTGTGTTGCTGCAATGGCGGTTGGGCGGTGGGTGGCAGAGGGGTGGGGGAAGTAGGGGTAGCGGCAGGGGTGCGGAGTGGGGGTGGCTTTTACTGGCAGAAGACATGAGCGTGACCTGGTAGAGAGGGGTTGGGAGGATGGTCACATAATGCTTTTAATCTGTGTCGTTCATAAAGCATTGAATGTTAAATACAGCTAGTTGTAGAATATCTATTTTAGGGAAGGACTTATTTATTTTATTATCCATCGTATACCCCAAAGACCCAATTGAAAAGGAATTGGGACTCAGTAAACCACGACTCAACTCAATGCTTTTAATCAGAGTCGTTCATAAACCATTGAATATCAAAATCAGCTAGTTGTAGAATATCTATTTTAGGGAAGGACTTATTTATTTTATTATCCATCGTAAACCCCAAAGACCCAATAGAAAATGTATGGGCACTCAGTAGACCACGGCCCATTGTATTAAATCTGTCAGAAACCATGACTGTGGTATAGGGATTCAAACCTGTGGTATACGGCCTCAAAGCCATGGTATACGGGAAAAATAGTCCCTTTATGCCATGGGGCAAAGAAATAGTCCCCATTCTTATACCCTTTAATATTGCAATTATTGGGTTTCATTTATTCGAAAAGATGGATGATAAATGCAACAAACGGTGGCTATGTGAACAGGCGGCTCTGTAAACCACTCGAGGTTGACGTTGTAATACACTCGCTCGTGTATTACTACGCGTCTACCTATCGTGGTTTACGGCCGCCTGTCCATAAAACCATCGATTATTGTCTATTTAATATACAGGTAAATTCTTATCCATCCTCCCTCCTCCTCTAGCAAGATGGTCCGATTCACCATTAAATTAATTCCCCAATCCCCTACCTTATTTCAAGCATCAGTGTAATTTAAACTAATTTCCAGCCATTTCTTCTCTTTTTTTATCACAGCAGCATGAATGTTAATTCTTAATGATACTTTTAATACTGTTTTTGTTTCCAAATGAAAGACTCCCTGTGAATTTCTCCAATTCCAATTGTTTTCAATAACTGAAATTCAATTCGGAGAATGAGCTTCGGTCTCCCCACAATAATGATTCCAGACATCGGGCAAGGTTCATCATGCCCTCCATTTTCTCTTTTATCTGGAAAATAATTTTTCTGAGCTTTTATAACTTAATCCAAACCCCTCTTGATATTCCTACTTTAATCCACACTTACTAATCCAACAAAGTGAAGACTGAATACTCATACCTAACCTAACGCAAAACCTTTGACAGTATCCCTCAAGGTAATATTTTTCTTTGCTGTACTTAAACCAGGCAGTATTGCCAATAACTTGAACTAATCAAATGCCTGTCCCACCTTGGCCTGCTGGGTGGGCATTGTGTGTCTCGATTGCCAAATCGATGATAGAGATATGTTAAGTTACTCGTTTGTGGAGAATAAAGAAGGAGCCAAGAGTCTGAATTGGTGTGTGGGGTAGATTTGAAATGAACCTAATCTGAAATCAAATGAAGGGACATTTTTAGCTGGAACTTGTGTTCGCTCAACAAAAGGCCATAAGGATACATACTTGTAATTTGTAGTCAGGGGTTGCTTGCTCTTAAAGCCTGCCCCCACCTACCACGATTACGACGGCCCTCCCGACACCATTCCAATTGTAGCGTGAGGTCTGGCAAAATCGTGGTAGGTGGAACAGGTTTCTGCAATTCCGTCTACGACAGCTCACGATAGGCTGCGATGAAAACGCCAATCGTAGAGGTCCCGATAATTTCCAACATGTTGGAAATTTCGTAGCCTGTCATAGAGTATGGTAGCCTATCGGGAAGATATCGTGGTCAGCGTTTATGTTATTGGTCCTCCCAAGGCGTTGCCACGCTCTACGATTTCAAACTGTTGGACCTATCGGGGACCTCCCGATAGGTCACGATTTCCCCATTTCAAATCATAGCGATCGGGAAGCATGTCGTGGCCTATCGTGGTAGGTGGGGGTCCCCTCTTATGCAGCACCTTCATCTAAAATTATCTCAGCAGTAATGCTAGGTTTACACTTGCCAAGGCAGCCGTGTTTCGGGACACCCCGGACGTCCGTATGCGTAAACGTGAGGGACGCGGCACAACTTGGTGGGACGGGATGGATAAACGTGACAGACCGTGGCCACCGTAGAAGAATTCTAAACCATTAAAAAATCAGCCCTTGCCATCGTGGTCGCCTTGGCCCAAGTGTAAACTTAGCATAAAAATTCAGGGATCTAAGAATATTCTCATAAATGTGAAAGTCATAGTTATTTTGTTCTTAACGTGTCTATACAAGTAGCCACCATGTCATGCATTTTAGGTCTCCGTTTTAGAGGCAGTGGTCATTTTCCCACGTTACCCTTTCAACTAAATTGCAATTGAAAAATCTCTCCTCAGCCACATGGGAATGCGGAAAACCAGGGAACCAGTGTGGGAAAGATTATTTTCTATAAATTGCAATTGCAGTTAGCTTCTAGGTATTCAGAATCACCGAAATGGGTTTTGGTAGAAAAAAAAATCACTGCAGAACACAGAGTTATGTATAGAGTACATTTCCTTGGTATTTATTCAACGTATGATATTGGGAAACGAATAGATAGACAGATATGTATATGTATGATAAAGCCTGGCGTCCACCTACCACAATAGAAATTTAGACCTTCTGTTATGGCACCGATACGAAAAGCAAATATCGGAGACATATCGGGAAGGTGCAAAATCGTAGACATATGTCTAGCCGTGCCAATATACCATGCATTGTATGGGGTTTTTTTTGTGCCTAATCACAGAAACGTGGTCAACTGCCCCGCTATTAGTTGACCTTCTGACGCGATTTAGATTTTTTATCGGGAGGTGCATCGTAGACCATATCGGAGCCATATCGTAGTAGGTGGACACTGGACCTTAGGCCCGGTGTCCACCTACACCTACGATATGGCTCCGATATGGTCTACGATGCACCTCCTGATAAAAATTCAAAATCGCACCAACAGGTTACCTAATATCAGGGCAGTTGACCACGTTTCTGCGATTAGACACCGATAAAAAAACCCATACAATGCATGGTGGATTGGCTTGTCTAGACATATGTCTACGTTTTTTACACCTTCCCGATATGGCACCGATTTTGACATTTTGTATCGGTGCCATATTGGGAGGTCTACGATTCTATCGTAGTAGGTGGACGCCGGGCCTAATATGCCATACTCAAAAATTTTCGCAATGCAAGTTTATCAACAACCATAACCTGTGATATGATTATGATCCTTTGTTCTTGTTTATACTCAGTTGTTTTTATTACATGTGCATATAATGTTTTTCACATACGTGTGTTGTATACCTGCATTCAGGAGGTGGAGGCAAGGGCCGAAAAGCCTCGGGCAGAAAGCCCCCGGCCTACGCCACGAAAAAGAAGAATGAGGGTAGGTGTGATTCTTGTCAATCAACACTTCATTTGAACCTTATTTAAGTGGAATTTCGTTACGTTTAGAACCTGGGACTGTTTCATACTCACATTTTACACCGCTTTTAAAGTGCATGGCGATTAATTCCCATGCTCGCGCCGCAAGCTAGACTGGTTTAATGGTTTCACTCATACAGCTTCTGAAAAGCATCGCAAATGCTATATAGACATTATCATTGACGTAGAAAAGATACAACAATACGGACCCTTAGCGGTAAAATAATAACTGAAAGTGAATCGGGTACTACCAAAATGCTGAAAGTGACGAATATAATCACGAGATATGTTAGATATATGTAGATATAGGTTAGATATTCAATAAGGCTTATATGCTCGACGTATTACAAGTACTCTAACTACTAGTATGATAAGTATCTGCCAGCCTGATACAGAAAGAAAATGGCCTTCCAGGATTATTTCATTAGAAGGAAACTCACGAGATGGAAATAACTTGGTCCATACTCCACCGGATTTGACCACGGGCTGAGTGAATTACGTAGCAGTCAAACAAGATGGATTACAGACCAAATTATTTTCATCGAGTGGGTTTCTGATTGCATCTCCCCCCGTATGTATATGATCAGGAACATTATAAAAAAATAAAATAACTCACCCATTGAGTATTGGGTACAATACCTTTACGGCCGTGGAGGATGAGTTCCTAACATAAAGGATATGGATAACAATACTGGGCTGAGATAAAAACCTTAAACTTCCTGAGAATTTTCGACCACAGTTCTATATCAGTAGACTTTCGAGTGAGTGACTAGGTGTTTATCAAACTCTGCCAGGCGAACACATGATACCACTCGTCAAATTATCTCTTGTAAATTTCTAGATATTTGGAGTCCATTACAGTCTACTGCATCCACCAACCACAACAAAGCTACAACAAGCGCAGACAAGAATGTTTCAATCGGCACTTGTCAAAGCCTTGTTGTAAGAAGGGGGGCTTTACGACAGCGTTGTCGGGGCGTGTCAAGAAGTGCACGCTCCACCAAAATTTCCTATTGTAGACCTCTTGGACATGTTCCCGACTCGAGATGACACTCCACAATAAGGGTCCAATCATGGGAAAAATCGAATATGCTCGATGTTGTTGTAGCCTTGTCTGAAAGCTCCCGACAAGCTTCCAACCATGGCCTTGTCGTAGCTTTGTCGTAGACTCTTGTTGGGAACTGGGGTCCACAAACCACAACAAGGCTTCCAATCATAGGCCAATAGTGGACCTTGTCTGGAACCCATTGTCGTAGCCTTGTCATGGTCGGTTGACGCCTACTGAGCTCCCGGCACACTCAAGGGGGATGTCAAAAAACCACGACAAGGCTATGACAATGGCTTTTCGACAAGGTCCACGACAGGCCTACGATTGGAAAGCGTGTCATAGCCTTGTTGTGGTTGGTGGACCTTAGTTCCCGACAAGAGTCTACGACAAGGCCATGACAGGCTGCGACTGGAAGCTTGTCGGGCGCCTGTCAGGGGCCTTCCGACAAGGCTATGACAATATCGAACATGTTCGATTTTGGCTACGACTAGACCTTTGTCGTGGAGTGTTGTGGTTTCCTCAATATCACTGTCGTAGTGTGTCGGTACCATGGACCCCTTTTTTTATGGCAACCACCGACCTCTACGACACGGCCCGACAGCGCTGTTGCAGAGCTGCCCTTCTCATGACAAGGCTACGACAAGGCGCCGATAGAAACTTTCTTGTCGGAGCTTGTCGTAGCATTGTCGTGGTTGGTGGATGCCACCCTTAAAACAAGCATTTTGACACACTAGGACACAGTATTCTTAAACATCCTGACGCAGCGACGCTGTAGTTATTAGTTTTCTTACTCTGACATTCTATGGAACCAAATTATCAATTTTATAACATTCTGAAAAGGCTATGATGCAGTAATTTTGATTCATAGCCATGTCGCAGCCATTTCAGAGCCATGTCGCAGGCAGTGGGTGCCCAGCTTAATACACCACCCTAAGAGGGGACCCCCACCTACCACGATAGGCCACGACATGCTTCCCGATCGCTACGATTTGAAATGGGGAAATCGGGACCTATCGGGAGGTCCCCGATAGGTCCAACAGTTTGAAATCGTAGAGGGTGGCAACGCCTTGGTAGGACCAATAACATAAACTATGGTCACGATAGCTCCACGACAAAACCAGCGGCTGCTACGATACCCTACGACAGGCTACGAAATTTCCAACATGTTGGAAATTATCGGGACCTCTACGATTGATGTTTTCAATCGCAGCCTATCGTAAGGTATCGTAGAGTGAATCGCAGAAACCTGTTCCACCTACCACGATTTTGGCTGACCCCACGATAGAATCGGAATGGTGTCGGGAAGGCCGTCGTAAGGCCAATCGGGACCAGAATCGTGGTAGGTGGGTGCAGGCTTTAAGTCCTATACGCTCTAATGGCATGCGCCTAGTGTGACATTATCATCTTTGCAGTAACAAAGTCAAAAAGCCAGGGATCTAAGCTGCCTCGAGCGCTCCAGGTATTTTCTCACTGGAGAGGTGTTCCCTGATTACCCAGGTGCGAAATGCTCCTCTAGGATCGTCCAGAGGCGCTCAGTAATCCTAATCCTGTTGGGAATTGATCCGGATTATATATGCTACCGACCCGCTGCGCCGTTACCGTGATATGGTTAAGCCTCTTGGGCAAGAATAACATCTTTGAACGTGCCAGTTGCCTATTGTTAGGTAGCTGAAAAACAGTGTGCCATGAGGTGGTTTTAGAGCAGTGGCCATGACTAATGCGTCCCCTGAGACTCTTGGTTAAGGTCAATAGAGGTTAGTCAAGGCTAAGTAAGTGTACATAAGGAATCCCCTTCCTAATAGGCTTGGATTGTGAGAAGCCGGATACTTTATTACATCTAGAGGATCTGTAGAATGGATGAATGCACTTCCATTTTAGTACAATCCGACTTGCATTGAGCAGTTCACGATGTACTACCTAGAAATACCGCACACTATTCAGAAGCTAAAAATACGCCCACCCATGTTACGATACGCTACAATGGTTCGATGTATGCTTTGTTTGCGCGTTTGAATGCATGTGTTTTTGTTTTTAACTAATCCCTTTGTTTTGTTTCTTCCTCTGTTGACAGATAGATGCCAAGGTAAGTAAGATAAATCTGATATCAAAGGCCATGGAGAACTTACGATTCTTCCATATGCTTTCCATGTAGTCAAATATACTTTCTTTTAACTGACTGTGTAAGAGATGGTAAAATCCATTATATACAAACCTGATAGTGCTATTACTATTCTATTTAGAGTTGTAAACTACAAGCATTCATAATAATACCTACATAAAAATGCTTATAGTACATAGAAGAGTAAACAGAAATGTCTCTTTTGGGAATAACAATTATATTGAGCGTGTTATTTAAAAAAGAAATCTATCAGAACTTTATATACAGGAAAGAAGATTTCATATTCAAACAATAATGTCCCTTCAAATTCTGATGAGAATAAGTGCAATAAGTTCTAATTAAACACCAGTATATTAATGAATAGTGAACATATCCCACCAAAAGCCATTTAACAGATGTCTGTTCAATCATATCAATCAATATCTCTGTTTTCTTTTTATTGCTACAGGAAAAAGAAAAGCTGGTAAGACACACATCTCTTTTTTCTTTACAAACGATCCAACGTCGGATGATTATAACCCAAATAAATCATACACCACTAACCACTGCCTCTGCGAATCATTACAACAACAACTTTATAGCCAATGTGAAGAACAAGAAACCAAAAGCACGACAAGGAGGAAGAACGAGGATTCGTATCTTTTAGGAGAGATCGTAATCGAATCACTGGGCAATGCCCATTCAGAGACAGTCGTTGTATCGGGTCTCTAAGCGCGTATATTCCGCCCGGTTTGCTACGGATGAATCACTTACGGGTCACAATCTGACTTGTGGGTCACAGCGACTGGGTCATGTTGAATCGCATGTTAAATCGTGCCTGGAAGCCTGGCCTATGTGCTTACTCACATATATTAGGCCAGGTAACGCCAGCCATTTTTTGGTGCACTATGGGTAACGCCTCCATTTTTTTTTTTTAACATTTTATTTATCCTGGGAAGGTACATCGGTTTATGCAACCGTTTTGAAGGTACCTCCCAGCATGGGAGTTTTCATTTACCTTCTTTCTAGTATTGTCTTATGTACAATACAATTGTTTATCGCCATTTAATTTGAATATAAGTATAAGAAGGGCAACCATATGGTTGCAACCGTATTCTTCAAATGAAAATTTTTCAGATCTACCAATAGAATACATGTGATTACTTATCCGCACCAGTGAATTACATATCACATTTAGTAATCTTCCTGTTATAATACAACAAATTGATTACTTACATTCTTATCAGCTTATAAAGGACTGTCCCAGTCGTTAACAAATAAGATGAGTCTGTGTAGTAATGGTTATAACTACTAAGTTACAACAGGCCTGGAAAGTAACACCACAGGGCCAAGTTCCTCCCAGGAAAAATTAGGGAAAACTAGGATAGTGTATCAAGATGTAGGAGCAGAACAAGTTAGTTTACTAAACCCGTACTAAACGAGCCGATAGGCGAGTTTAGTACAGGTTTATAGTAAACTAACGAGTTCTGGTCCGAAATCTTGATACACTATATTAGTATTCCCTTTATTATATACCTAATATTATCAATATAATGTATATATTTTACCTTATTAGCCTCTAATTAGTTAAACTAATCATTATCAGTTCACAACAAACATGTAGAGATGTGCCAGTCCTGCACGCTTTGATTTCACTAAACCTGAGGTCAATGCCCCGGAAGTAGTCGCTCTTCCCGCCAGTTTCTAGGCAACAACAAGTGTTGCTATGCAGGTTGCTATGTGGGTTGCTATGCGAGAACGTCACAGCCGCATTCCATTGCGATATCGCAATATCGCGACACCACACAATAACTTTTTTCTCCCCATAGTGGATGTTGGATGGGGCTTTTTTTCATATTCTAGTGTGATAATGTGTGTATAAGGGATATACAGCGATACAGTGAATTCGGGTGTGTGTGTAGGTATTGCTGGGGTTATGTATTCTATAAGTATACCTCTGAACCAGGGAAACGTCCGCCATATTGTTTGTTTATCTTTTTGCTCCCAATGTCAGCAAGTCACGTGGTACAGTGGCTGGTACTTACTGCACACTGTGCAGTATGGGATTTTACTGCACACTTTCTGAATATTTTATAGTTACTATTTGCTTAGCAGAGGTTAGTAATTGTAAGATATATGTGCATCGGTATATAATAACATCGGATACTTGATTTGTCTGGTGCATCATGGGTAACAGTGTTCAGCTAGTACTACACTGGTTTTTAGAGAAATATTCTAATACGTTATCTTTTATAATTGGAAAGGTTGCGATTCCTCCATTTTTTAGTATCCTCTATTATAAACAAGTAGAAATAAGGTATTTGGGGAATCTTGTGAGGGAGTGAGGCACTCTCCTGGCAGAGATCATGCTGGGAGAGTGGAAAAGAGAAAATTATCAATGAATGATGATATTCCTGGGCACCGTTAAACAAGTTTTTTATCCTAGCGGAGGAATCCTCCTAGGATCAGACTAGAAATCCAAGACATATCTTAGGACGAAAGACCTTTCCCATTTAACAAGTGGTGTCCCCCATAGGGTGTGAAATGCTGTATAATTTGTCTCCTAGGACTGACTTCGGTCTAGGGCTAGGACAAAACAGATTGTAAGATAGTTGTGGGACCCCTATGGAAGAGAGTTCCTAAGAACTGCAGGTAGTGCCACATAGTGGGGGCTGTGGAAACTCATTAAATTATTTTCAATTATCAACAAATCTAACTAAATATTTAAGCTATTTCCCCTCTTACACTGCCAATGTGTATTACATACCATAATATACATATTGCCTGTAGTTCAATTGATAAATGAGGTTTTTCTCTGTGAATTTGAATCATCTAAGACACGTTTATAGGTGTCCCCCATCTAGGACCCTTTTGGGTATGTGGAGGACAGTTTGTAAGATGTGGGTCAAACTTGTTAAACGCTTTTTGACAATCTGGCTAAGATCCTTGGCTGAGACAGTCCCCTGCTAAGATTGCATTAGTAGTTAAACGCAAACTGTCCTAGGACCTCTCTTAGAGGCATAACTCTCCTAGGACCGCATTGTTAAACACCCCCCTGGTTTATTTGAATCATCCCCTTTACGTTTTAATGAACCAGGGGGCTATTGAATAAAGTTTGTTCGTTTCTGGTACTGGTCTGAACGATACGATAATTCCAACGATAAACGACATTCTGGACGATTTTTTCCACTCAGTATTGTATAATAAGACAGATGATATTTTCCAAATGAACATATTTGTATATATAACACCTGGTAAGACCTTTAGGTTACTCTTATCATCAACCCTTCTTATGCTTACAACACATTATTTTATACAACACTATGGCCCCAAAGAAAATCCTAGGATACTTTATTGTTATTCGTAGTTTATTCAACGGCCCTCCGCTTTAGATTGCATTGGCAGCTCACTATGTAGCCAGTGGTGATGCTTCCATGGATTAGAAAGTCTAATAATGTCATTACCAAACCAAAAATACTGGAGTTTCGTTCTCACAACATTTGTCTCACTAAAGAGTTAATCATGCACGATTAGGAAAATATAATGTTGACACTTTGTGACTAATTAGAGATGTTTGATTGCCTCAGCACACATTAAATTATGCGATGCCTGTTGATGCCAATCCTTCAATTGATGGCAAATGCAAATTATTAAAGATACTACCGCATTTTATGTTTTTAAAGCATTATAGTGCTAACTAATGGTCAAAGGGTAGCCAAGGCTTTTGTTAGGAACCATGCCATAGTCGAGTGGGATTTGATATTTTTTGGGATTAAAAAAAAAAATTGGATTGTAGATTTTTGCCAAAGTCAGGGGTCGGCCCATCTATGCATCAACTCCTCGGAACATTCGACCGATTTTATCTGAAACATGTCAAAATGTAAACAGATCGAAGCGGGTGCATGTTCTGGGAAGTTGACAAATAGTAATATCTGAGTACATGCGAGGATATTGCGCAAAGGCAACTCAGAGGAGCATACAACTGATTTTATCTGAAACCTGTCTATATTGTGTCTATATCCACCTTTTCATGACAAGTGGCTTACCAATATTAATTCATTTAGGGTACAGATTATTTTTTCATATGCACTATTTTTCCGTTTGCGCCGGGTCTTGCAGCCTGGAGCATACAACAAATCTGTATGCTCCGGGTATGTAGATACTATGGAGAAACCAAACAAGAGTTAGTTATGTTGTTGTTTATCGCACGATGGCAAGATCATATTTTACTGTGCGAGGCGAAGCCGAGAGCAGTAGTACGCAATCTTGCCAGAGTGCAATGAACAATAATACAACTAACTCAAGTTTGGTTTAGAATACAGTGACCCTATGTTAAACCCATGGAGTTTTTTATTAGGGTTAGGATAAATTGCTACCAATGTCTTTCTATGGACACTTTGTATTAGGTGGTTATATCTGTATGTTCCAGGTATGTAGATACATTGCTGCCCATGTGTTTCTATGGACACTTTGTATTGGGTGAATAATAATGTATATATATTGTATATATGTGTATGTATATGCATATATATATATATATATATATATATATATATATCCTCCTAATGGCTCTGAGCAGTTTTTATCAGCTCTGAGCAGCTCTGAGCAGCTCTGGGAGCTGGTTAAGTGGAGAATGTAGACCTTGCTCACAGGTCCTTCTATTATCCTGAATTGCCTCACATGTGGTTTGGAAACCTGGATATTAATAGCATCGCATGTTGGCCACCACTGGGGTTGAACTAATAAGATATGGGAATTTAGAATCCTATGCATATTTTATGGTTCCAGGACCAAGCCGGTGCCATATGATGCAATTCTTTTATATTCAATCTATTGTATGTCCCTTTAAATTCAGTTTATTGTACGTCTCAATTTTGGGTCACTTTTACATTTTGATGAAATATTAAGTATATCTCCGATCGAAATAGTTAGGCCCGGCGTCTACCTACTACGATATGGCTCCGATATGGTCTACGATGCACCTCCCGATAAAAAATCAAAATCGTGTCGGAAGGTTACCTAATATCGGGGCAGTTGACCACGTCACTGCGATTAGACACCGATAAAACCCCATACGATGCGTGGTGGATTGGCATGTCCAGACATATGTCTACGATTTTGCACCTTCCCGATATGTCTCCGACATTTGCTTTTTGTATCAGTGCCATATCGGTAGGTCTAAATTTCTATCGTAGTAGGTGGACGCCAGGCCTGACATCGGAATAAAATTTCCCAATGCATATGATGTATGAACATATATATGTGTGCAAGGATATACTAATTTAATGGATGGGTGATAATGTTCAGAATCTCTGTTATTTCTCTCTTGAGGTAACTATTCAGTTGCTCTCATGAGAAGTGAAATCGGTCGGGTAACACGTGTGGGAGATGTTGCGTGATTCTCGGAACCACCTAAATACAACATAGCTCTAGGACCAAAAACATTAAAGCCTTCCCTGGAGGCATTTTATCTCAGTTCTGTCATTCAAAAAGTAGGTGTGTTTTACCCTGCCTTGACACTGTCATGAGGCATTAGAACCACATGCAGATAATGTATCGCCTTCTGTATTGACACTGATAAAGAGCGTTATAAAGATGGGCAGTTAATACATTTCCTTCTTTATTGACACTGTCATGGGGCATTATAAATACATGTGGTTTGTGTATTACCTTCTGTCTTGACATTGTCATGAGGCATTAGAACCACATGCAGTTAATGTATCGCCTCCTGTATTGACACTGATATAGAGCGTTATAACGATGTGCAGTTAATTATTACTCTATGCCTTGACACTGTCATGGGGCATTATAACCACGTGCAGTTAATATACTGCCTTCTGCATTGACACTGTCATGGGGCATTATAAATACATGTGGTTTGAGTATTACCTTTTGTCATGACATTGTCATGGAGCATTATAACCACATGCAGATAATGTATCGCCTTCTGTATTGACACTGATATAGAGCGTTATAACGATGTGCAGTTAATTATTACTCTATGCCTTGACACTGTCATGGGGCATTAGAACCACATGCAGTTAATATACTGCCTTCTGTATTGACACTGTCATGGAGCATTATAAATACATGTGGTTTGAGTATTACCTTTTGTCATGACATTGTCATGGAGCATTATAACCACATGCAGATAATGTATCACCTTCTGTATTGACACTGATATAGAGCGTTATAACGATGTGCAGTTAATTATTACTCTATGCCTTGACACTGTCATGGGGCATTAGAACCACATGCAGTTAATATACTGCCTTCTGTATTGACACTGTCATGGAGCATTATAAATACATGTGGTTTGAGTATTACCTTTTGTCATGACATTGTCATGGAGCATTATAACCACATGCAGATAATGTATCACCTTCTGTATTGACACTGATATAGAGCGTTATAACGATGTGCAGTTAATTATTACTCTATGCCTTGACACTGTCATGGGGCATTAGAACCACATGCAGTTAATATACTGCCTTCTGTATTGACACTGTCATGGAGCATTATAAATACATGTGGTTTGAGTATTACCTTTTGTCATGACATTGTCATGGAGCATTATAACCACATGCAGATAATGTATCACCTTCTGTATTGACACTGATATAGAGCGTTATAACGATGTGCAGTTAATACATTTCCTTCTGTATTAACACTTTCATGGCTCATTATAGCCACATGCAGTTAATATATTGCCTTCTGCCTTCACACTGTCATGGGTCATTATAAATACATGCAGTTAATGTGTTACCTTCTGTCTTGACACTGTCATGGGTCATTATGGACACGTGCAGTTAATATATTACCTTCTGCCTTGACACTCATATGAAGTATCATAACCACATGCAGTTAATATTAGTTTCGGAATCTTTCTATCAGAGAGGTGCGTAAAGACGCCTGTTCTCCCGTTCGAAGAAATGCAGTTAATATATTGCCTATTGTCTTAACACTGTCATGGGGCATTAGAACTACATGTAGTTAATGTATTGCCTTCTGCCTTGACACTCTCATGGGGCATTATATTCATGTGCAGATAACATACTGCCTTCTGCCTTGAAACTGTCATGGAGCATATATACCTATGTGCGGTTAGTATATTGCCTCTTGCCTTGACACTGTCATGGGTAATTATAACCACATGCAGATAATGTATTGCCTTCTGTCTTTATACTGTCATGGGACATTATAAGGCCCAACGTCCATCTACGACGATTAGGCACCGATATGGTCTACGATGCACCTCCCGATAGAAAGTCAAAATCGTGTCGGAAGGTCAACTAATATCGAGGCAGTTGACCACGTTTCTGCGATTAGGCACCAAAAAATACCCCCTTACGATGTATGGTGGATTGGCATGTCTAGACATTTGATTATGATTTTGCACCTTCCCGATTTGTCTCCGATATTTTCTTTTTGTATCGGTACCATATCGGTAGGTCTAAATTTCTATTGCAGTAGGTTGACGCCAGGCCGTACCACGTGCAATTACTGTATTGCCTTCTGCAGGCACCAACGTCTTTATTTATTAGAGCGTGTTCAAATGACCTATATGCATTGCCTAAAGGTTAGAGTGGTCATGTGTAGACTTCCACCGTCCTGCAAAAATATCATCCCTTTTCTATCTGTGTGTTATTCACTGTGATATTGGGAAAGGAGCAGGGTGCCAGAATCTCAGGGTCTCAAGCCCAATGCCCATCTACCGATTTCGGAACATTTTTGTACGTTTGTCGGCGACAAACGGAGGGTAATTTGTCTCAGCCGACCCATCCTAACGGAGTCGGTAGATGTAGGACAGCTAGGCAAGGCTACCCACCGATTAGTGAACACTCAGTTTCTTTGGTTTTTGCCCTCCCCCAGCGATTAGTGGACCATACACCGATTTTATCAGTGTGCGGGTCGAGCGAGGGGTTACGTAATTTGCCTGCGACAAAGTGACTGACTCCTATACGATTTGGGAACTAATCGTTCAACCCTAAATCGGTAGATGGGCATCCGGCATTTCAGGCATGTCCAGTGGACTATGACCAATCACTCAAGACCGAAAACCATCAAGACCCACTGGTGCTTGATATGTTTTGATCCTTGACTCAGGCAATCGCAGAAATGGCAAGGCTGACTGGGTGCAAGTGGGTTACAAAAAACTATCCATAGGCTAAATCTCAGGCTAGACAACTATTTCCAACATGCAGAAATGAAAATCAAACGAAAATGGGTTTCATTAATGCTACTCAGACATTTCAACACTTTATGTACCCAGGCCATAACGCAGGGGAATTCTACCAGCACGGTAGTGTAGCAACTGCGCTACTGTGGCCATTGATTATTTTATGCTGTCTTAATTCCCTTGCCGAGGCTGTTCCAATAATGACTGATGCATTTTCTTATGATTCTAATTAAACCTAGAATTCTTGGCAACTCCTCGGAGACAAGATTATGTCAACTTGATCGAGTCTTCTGGGACGGTTCTGTGATTGTGTCTGAATTGTGATATCTTTGTCTGACTACTATGTTGTTACCCCAAGTGGCCACAGATGGGGAAAATATGAAAGGTACTCTTAGCTGATCTCCTTAAATTAATCTGGAATTTTTGTATAATTTTATCTGTAATGCTTTGATACTGTTATGGAGCTGGGGCTTTGATATAACGGCCACCAGGTAACACGCTATTCATGGCTGGAATGGGAGTAGTCCATAGGGAGCCAAAGTGAACCCGCTGAAACCACAGATACCCGTTTACAAACGACCATTTCCGGATATAGGCGTTCAGTACTTTGACTATGTAGGTTCGAGATTATATGTGTCATTCTCCAATCTTTTAGATCCATATTTCTGATCAACTTAACAACCGCCATCGTAGCTTCGAGACAGAGTTATTCAGAGACGATAGTAGTAAACTACACTTCAAAAGAAACAAATGAGACCAAAAACAAAAGTCTAGCCTCAAACCCTATAGGTTTAGCACTAAGCCTCGTTCTTACTGGCCACCGGAAAAGGTGTTTTGTAAACGGGTAACTGTGGTTTTAGCGGGTTCACTTTGGCTCCCTATTCATCTGACTAGCATGGTTCTAAAATGGCGTCGAGCATCGTTTAACCCTTTCACTACGCTGCGTAGCATCAAATACACACCAAAAATACATTGCTGCAGTACCGTTTTCACCCCTGTAGTATGCTGGTGCTTTATTATCCATCATATACAAAGACCCCTTAAAAATGTATGGGGACTCAGTAAACCACGACCCATTGTATAAAGCCTTTTAGATACCACATCTGTGGTATACGGATTCACATCTGTGGTATACGGCCTCCAAACCATGGTATACGGGAAAAATAGTCCCTTTTGCTATAGAGCAAAAAAATAGTTCCTATAGCGTTATAACCGCTAACATGGCAATTACTGGCTAGCGCTCGTGTATTACTACGCATCAACCTCTGGTGGTTTACGGCCATCTGTCCACAAAACCTATCGATTATTGTCTATTTTCACAATATCCACAGCGAAGTCATTATATCACACCAACATGGTAATCCAGAATGATTAGGATGTTATATAACAGTATTGATACAATTTATGATAGAGAATTCTACAGATGTTGGAAAATATCATCAAAATATTGATATCATTTCATTAGAAAATAGCAACCAATTAAATTTGGGAAATTATTCCTGAAGGCATCTTAGCAGACTATGCCTGGAAATTCCTCCAAGCATCACAGCGTACTATGCCCGGGAATACCTCTAGGCATCATAGCGTACTATGCCCGGGAATATCTCTAGGCATTGTAGCATATTATGCCTGGGAATTCCCTTAGGCATCATAGTGTACTATGCCCGGGAATGCCTCCAGGCATCATAGCGTACTTTGCCTGGGAATACCTCGATACATCACAGCGTACTATGCCCAGGAATATCTCTAGGCATCATAGCGTACTATGCCTGGGAATATCTCTAGGCATTTTAGCATAGTATGCCTGGGAATGCCTCCAGGCATCATAGTGTACTATGCCCGGGAATGCCTCCAGGCATCACAGCGTACCATGCCTGGGAATTCCCTTAGGCATCATAGTGTACTATGCCTGAGAATCCAGGTATCATAGCGTAGCTAAAAGATTAAAGGTCACAAAATTCTAAATCTGATCCCAGAGAATATGGAGAATGAGATCGAGTCTTATTATTATTTATCATACCCCTAATATAAAATCCCATAGGCTTAACATTGACATTCCGTATGCCACGCTGACTGGCATACAGACGTTTGTATGCTATTAGGGGCATACAGAATTTTGATGATTTTCATTCATGATTTTGATATTGAAATATTGTAGAAAGGGGTAGGATAAAATCAAAACCTGATTAGTTTTAATCTTGGCTCCTGTATACCACTCCTGGAGTTTGGTTCCGGATGCCACTCGGCTCCGCCTCGTGATATCACTATGCCAAACTCTAGTTGTTGCTGTTGTTGATAGTACTAGACTGCAAAAAGCTGCCAGATAATACTGGTCAGGACAAGCTTCCGAAAATTAGGTTTGGATATCAGAGTGAAATGTGTTCGGATTGAATCAATCGGTAGCAGAATGAGATTTCAAACCAATAACCTAGGAGCAATAATCAGATTGCAAGTGGAACTTTTAAGAAAAATTTGTATCAAGTTTATTTTACAACAACCAGTACATTCACTTTATTCCTAACGATCTGCCATGTGTATGTCACATGTAACATTCAGTAAACATCATATACAGGTACAGGACCAGGGACCTGTTTCAGTAGTGTCGTGACATTAGGCCTCGACAGACATCAACAGCGGCACCAACAGTGCAAGCAACAGCGGTAAACAAAATGTCGGGTTTCAAAACGCATGTCACAGTTGATGTCAAATATCAGCGGATCTGAGTCGCCAATTTTCTTCATATTTGGAACGATTATAGGTTATATGTATCCCTTACCCATGTTAAAGCTTCATTGCTTGATTCCTGCGGAAAGTGAGTGAAATTGTCTAATACTTTTGAAACCAGACACACCATATTTGGGGTCTGTCTTGTCCTAAGTGCCGCAACTTGTGTTGATCTGTCCGTAGGGTGTCACAGACGCCATCTAGACATGTCACAAAACTACTGAAACAGATCCCAGGAACGTTGCCTCTCACTCACACATTAAGGCCCGGCGTCCACTTACTACAATATGGCTCCGATATGGTCTACGATGCACCTCCTGATAAAAAATCAAAATCGCTTCGGAAGGTCACCTAATATCGGGGCAGTTGACCACGTTTCTGCGATTAGACGCTGATAAAAAACCCATACAATGCGTGGTGGATTGGCATGTCTAGACATACGTCTACGATTTTGCACCTTCCCGATATGTCTCCGATATTTGCTTTTTGTATCGGTGCCATATCGGTAAACTTCTATGGTGGTAGGTGGACACCAGCGACCTGTTTCAGTAGTTTCGTGACATGTCTAGATGGCGTCTGTGACACCATACAGACAGATCACAAGATTGCTGTCGATGACACACAGAGTTTCACTCACTTCTCAAAGGAATTAAGCAGTGATACTTTAACATGAGTAGGGGATACATATAATCTATAATAGTCCCAAATATGAAGAAGTTTGGCCACTTCGATCTTCATATATATTTGCTAGTCCTTTTCCGCTGTTGCTTGCACTGTTGGTGCCGCTGTTGATGTCTGTCTAGGCGTAATGACACAAGCCTACTGAAACAGGTCCCAGGCCTTATTACACAGTACGTTCCTTTTCTTCTGACATGTAGCTCAGAAACTTCAGTCTTCTCACCATCACACTTCCTCAGCTATGATTGTATGTAGAATCTCCTTTACTTTCATTTTAAAATTATCGGTTTTCTCAATTTTTTGCATAATAAAATAATGTGGGTCCTTTTGGGTCATCAGGTAGAAACACCACTTTATCGGGTGTTTATGCCGGGGACACACCAAGCGAGTGAAGGCAGCGATCTCTGGAATCGCCAACACAAATTGGCGTGTATGTGAGATATTATTTCATAGGAATATCTCCTGGAAGCAATAGTCAGGTGAAATATAAAATGATAGCTCACATATCATTTTGTACGTTAAAGTAATATCGTACAAAACACAGTTGTGCAACCTGGTAATTTAAAAAGAAGGCAATTTTAAATTCAAAGCGGTTCCTTCGA
The DNA here is from genome assembly GCA_950022655.1 of Alentia gelatinosa. NCBI lineage: Eukaryota > Metazoa > Annelida > Polychaeta > Phyllodocida > Polynoidae > Alentia > Alentia gelatinosa. Next base: position 6,441,515 of record OX465588.1, on the reverse strand, counting down.
TATATTCTAATACCGAATGAGTAAAGTATACCATATTTTTCGAGTTGGACACAATAGCTAAATTAGCCCAATTAACGTTCGCTTGATTTATGTAGGAAATGTACTGAAAAATATGGTAGTTTTTGGTTGTTTTTTTTATTGACACAAAATTCACCAAAGTTGGTGGTCTTCCATTTTGTCGACTATAACATACATTCAACTGTTTAGCCGTTTAAGGCACAGTTCATATATTGCAATACTATAAATAAACTATAATAGTAAAAACATACAGATGTAAACATAATATTAGTTTTTTTCAGCTATTTACTTTTGTTCAGAATATAGTACTTAGATGTATAGTACAACACATTAAAGTTTTTAAAATCATAGGCTACCGTCCTTGTTTTTGAAATAATTAAAGAAACTTGTCAGTATATTTTCTTTGTAAATCAGGTAAATGAAAATTGGCCTATTTTACCTATTTAGATCGGATAAATTAGATAAAACGTTAAATCTACTCAATTTGAGTTAGAATGAATTTTAAAAAAAAAAAGCAGTTTAAACTGATAATTGATATTATTTAAAAACCACCAGATGGCGCCACTGTATATTGCAATATATGTCTTTAATATCTATGAACAGGTCCAGTGAGAAAGTTGATGAAAGTTAGTATTTTCGTCCGTTGCACGCCTTCATTTTGTCCAATCAGTAAACATGTAAGAGCCAAGATAGTCCCCTTTAGGACAATAGGATAAGGTAGTGTAGGATAATACCGAGGCATCATCACAAAGTAGACGATTATCCTGATCCCAGGCTCTTCTTGTCAACAACTTGGGATTAATCATGGGGCCAGACCACAGCGGCGCATCAAAGATGGCCGACTCGGATTTCTGATCAGTATTGTCTTTGTAAAGTACTAATTACATCTGATAACTCCAAATGAGGTAAATCGTGAGGGTTTACGTCTTAGAAACAGGTGGAGGGTCGGGAGATGTACACAGGGGATGGAGTGGTAGCTGTTGGCATAGCTCGAAGACAAAGTAGTACTGCCCGTGAACATATACGCCTGAAAGTAGTGCCTCGAGGCATCATTGGTAGGGGAAGAGTTAAGCCTGTTTCCATTGGCCGATTTCCCGTCACCGATCTACAGTCAGGGACCACCGACAGACTTTTGGCACTGTGGCCTCAATATCGGTCAATGGAAACAACCAAGGTTGTGAAATACTCCACGACTTTTTCTGCCTAGATTATGCAATGTGGCACCACCCACCACTGAGTGAAAGCTTGGTCACTGAGTGAAATCTACTACCCTCAGCGATTTTTCTATACCCACGCACAGTCAGTGGCACCACCGCAGACTTTCTGTGTAACTCAAAAAGTCTAAGCAATCTTCGTCGGCCAATGGAAACGGGCCTATAGCTCGAAGACCAAGTAGTATTCCCGTGAATTTATGTACGCCTGAAAGTCTATATAACCTCTCCCTAACCTATGCAGCGTAAATGAGCGTGTGGCCCACGCTCAATAAACGCACACCCATTGGCATTAGACTTTGGTCAGAGTCGTTACTATGAGATATAATCATATGACAAGAACGGCGAAGTGTTTGACTCATTAACCATAGACACTGAATTATGGATTGTTAATATAGACATTATCTCACCCCTGGTACAAGTTTAGCCATAGGAATAACATTAGAAAAATATACTCAACGATTACCCTGGTAAAGTTACAATACTACGCCAAGGCTGTGGCGTAGTGGATTTGCTAAGTATATTCTGATTATTCTGAAGTTGTGATGATATTTAATGTCAAAGAAAGGGGTAGGATAAATCCAGAACCGCACTCGAATCGTAAAATAGACAATACTCCACTCGTTTGGCTGTGCCATAATCGTCACTTGGCTTCGCCTTGATGACGATTGCGGCCCATCCAAACTCGTGGAGTATATTCTATTTATACGATTCTCGATGCAGTTCTATATAAATAAATAATGTTAAATGAGATATGATACAGTGGTGTCGCCTATGTGCAGAGATCGGAATTATTGTAAAGTAGCTCACAGAATTGGGCGTATATATGATACGGATATATGATATATGGACCAGTGGAGGAATTTCCAATGTTTCGTTGTCGCCGACTGGATTTATCAACATGTTGATAAACTTTTGGCGAGCAATTTAGGAACATTGAACGACAACTCATCGGCAACAAAAGAACATCTCAAGGGGGGGGGGGGGGGTCACTTATCATAGGCTGACCCGTGCCTAGCTGCCCTATATCTACCGACTAGGCCGACTCCGTTTGGATGCCTCGCCTGAGACAAAGTACCGTTCCATTGTCGCCAACAAAGGTACATCAATGCTCCTTAATCGGTAGATGTGTATTGGACTTTACCCCTCACCATCCACTGCCCTCGCCCTGGTTGATGCGCGGGGAAGCTTACACATGAATTATCAATGAATGTTCATAATCAAAGACTTGAGCAAGTCTATGTAGTTGAAAACACTCATCTAGAGATGTTAGTGTGGAATCACACCCAAATGTACATTGATTCAGATATGTATGGTCATTATGTATATATATATATATATATATATATATATATATATGTATGTATGTATATATACACATATATAAATACATATATATATGCCTATATATGTACATGTATATGTATATTATAAATACATATATATATACATATATACATATATACAAATACATATATATGTACATATATATATATACATATATAAATACATATATATATACATATATATGTATATAAATACAAATATATATATACATGTATACATATATATAAATACATATATATATATATAAATATATACACACACATATATATATATATATATATATATATATATATATATATATATATACATTTATATATAAACATATACATACATGCTCGCCCATTGAATTATGCATTAGTGACAGTCCATTAGATGACATTTGAATATAGGCTGGCAGTTTCCTCGAAAGCCCCGGCTCCAGGTACGAGACAAATTCCATTTGGCACGGAAGTAATAGGATCCTAAGACATCCGGCCCAGCAGAAACACGATGACACATGAATTGAGTAGATATGGAGTCTGGCTGGGACTAAGATAGAGCCTGTCGCCTGTGTGGGCATCACGCCATGGTGTGGGGATGTGTGGTTTATCTTTATCTCATCACTAAAATGCCGCATAAAATGCTAATACACAATAACGACTGGGGACAGCCATGTAATCATAAACACAGATCCCATGTATGAACCGTGTGTTGTGTTTCCATAGGTGAAATATTTGTTGGCAATGATTTAATGGCCAATATCGAGAAGTTTACTTAAGGTTTACTTTGGGTGTTTTTATAAGTCGATCATAATGATGATATCAGCTTACAGTTTCTACCCTCATTCATACTGAGATTGTTTTCATTTTTCAAAAACAATTCGCCAATTCTGACTGGATCTGTTGTGTCGTCTACCTATTTGAACTTATAACCCTTCTACGATGCAATAACAGCAATAATCGTATACGCCCCAGTTACCTTCTTTAGAAAGGACAGCCTACGGGCAATGCTTAATACAAGTGTTTGCCATACCGAGGACACACCCAGCGAGTGAAGGCAGCCATCTCTGGAATCGCCAACACAAATTGGCGTGTATGTGAGATATTATCCTACCCCTAATATAAAATCCCATAGGCTTAACATTGAGTTTCCGCATGCCACGCTGACTGGTATACAGAGTTTTATATGCCACTAGTGGCATACAGAATTGTTATCACGTAATATTCCAAAATCGAGGAGATGGGGTAGGATAAAAGCAAAACTGATTCGTTGAATCATGGACACCCCATGCCACTCTTGGAATTTTGGCTTCGGACTTCACTCGGCTTCGCCTCGTGAAATCACTATGCCAAACTCCAGTCGTGGCATACGGTGGCCAAGATTAAAACTCATCCAGTTTTACGATATTATTTCATAGGAATACCTCCAGCCTACAATTTAGCAACTTGGAAGCAATAATCAGGTGAAAGATGAAATAATAGCTCACATATAGGCCATTTTGTGTTGGCGATTCCGGAACTCGCTGCGTTTCTCGCTTGGTGTGTCTCCGGTATTAGCACCATGTGCAGGTGGCATTGAAAACTAAAGTGGGAAACACACTGTAAGATTTCCTTTCCACCGATTAACTCCCTTAATTGTTAGCTAGTTTTAAACTGTCTCAGGCGAATTTGCACAGGGCGTCGACCATCACAGCGGGATTTATGGACGGGGATGGTGGTCATTAGTGGGCCTTAATCCTATGCTATCCACACTGGACGACTGACTTACGATTTTCTCAGAGATTCGAGGCAACCAATAAAGGCCCATTCCCACTTGGCAATTCCTGCCCCTCAGACTACTGCAGGGCATAATCGCCTGGAAACGGCAGTAGCACAGCAGGTGGGAGAGCACAGTCGGCGACTCAGTCTAGGTCACAGCAGGGCTCGGTGACTATGGCCCGATATATTTCAAACATGTTTGAAATTGAATCGCAAAAGAGACTGGTGCCATTTTTAGAGGGAATCCAGTCGCTGACTCAAGCCTGAACAAGGAGGGGTATCTGCAATATTCTCCAACGATTTGGCTATTTTGCGTTCCCACTTGGTGACCCAGAAAATTCCTAGAAATTTTGGCTGATAGTCGGCGACGGGTGTCATCTGGATGTCCCAAAATCGCTTAGTGGGAACCAGGCTTAAAAGAAAAAGTACTTAATCTAATCGGTCTCCCGGGGATAAATCTATGTGTGGCATAATACAGTCTAGCCGGCGACTACAGAGGGGCAGAATTCGGTACGTGTAAGAGCGGGTATTTGTCAAACTCTGTTGTCACCAACAATAGGAAGGAACAGGTTCCTAAGTATATCGGTCCCTATTATATTGTTCTAGATATTGGACTACAATTCATCAGCGACAAAGGTATGTCCATGGGGGACATTTTCTAATCTTATGCAAATTTCTGCAGGGGGGGGGGGGGGTGCCACACTAACACTGCTCGAAAACCACCAGTTTATTCATATATACTGCATCGCGTAAGTGCATGTATCAGCTGTATATTGACACGTTTCCTCTTCTATACGTCAGCGTAATGGCTGTATTTACCGCAAAGCGTATATGAAGAGAAATATCATGTGCGGGACATGTATACGCGGGTCGTATACATTTTACACGTCTACAGATGAGGCGTATTCACAACGGAAAATAGGACTGCCTTGTATATGCAAAATCATACCTATATGGGTCTATTTTTCAAAACCTGAATTTTACCAACATGAGGCCAGAAACTGACCCAAAAATATAAACTTGACAAGAAGTCCTAATTTCCTATATTATTATTTACTTCAGATATCTAGCTATCACAAGTAATTTATTCCAATACCTTATAAGCAGATTGGATGATTTTATACAATTTTTAAGAGAACCATGCTTTATGTGTTACGTCCGATACCCCTATTGATGTGGACATTTTTGGAATTTTTTATTCTCTTGCATTCAATGGTCAAACTTTTATCAATATTTAAAATAAGAAAGTCTTTATATATATTTCTTTGCAACATCCCAAAACCATATATGTTGATCCATCAGAATTTTTGTCACAAGATCTTGAATTTTGTTCAAGTCACAGAAATGCCAAATGTTGTTTGTGTTCTAATGTAACTCCTTTTGAATTTACCCTCTCATATCACTTATTATTTACATAAGGATTTCAGTATGATATTTCTTATCCTTGGCCATTGCTTCACAGTAAATAATAACTCTTTATATGTAAATAATCTATTATAGGTATATCTGTCAGGCATAGATGGAGGCTCTTTTAGGGGTGTAGGACGTAACATGCTAACTATATTACACATAGTCTATTACATGAAGGATGTTTTGTAGTATCAGAACTTAAAAACCTATCAAATTACCATTATGTGATATGTACATCATTTCTATGACAGATAGGAATATCAAATTCCAGAATTTATGTGTCTATGAAATATTATCGAGTTTTGGCTAAAACTTTATTTTTTGTTCTTCATTCTATGTAATAATGGATCAAAAGACAGATATGTGTTGCCTGCATATACACAAAATGATCACAGTTAACTTTCTGTAAAACCTATCAAATTTTCTTTGTAATATGGCAAGTTCTATCTAGTTTTCCTGTACTTGTAACAGCATCTCTCATTTATAAAAGAGGGGTGTCGGACGTAACACTTATTTCTTAAATGACAGTACCACAAGAGAATGCATCTTACAGCTAGAAGAAGCAATTTTATCTGCTTTGGAAATATCATTTGATGTCATGTTAAGACCTAGATATGCAGAATAAACCAGATTCACAAATGTATTTTATGAGAAGATAATGCAAGAAAAAAAGAATTTTGGTATAAAAATTACCAAAATCAAAGGTATTTTTCTTACCACCAAATATCTTGTACTTTAAGTTTAAAACATAGCTAAGGATATGGGGACAAGGCTTTAGTATAGACAAAATATAAATATTTATAAATGTCCCTCAAATTATAATGCAATTGATATAGCCATGTATGGAGATCTCTTAACTTTTGATCCTTAAAAGGGGTATCGGACGTAACACTTAGTAACAAATTAAAAAAGAGTTTTATGCAGGGCCTGAATTAAAAAATACCTCAAGATATAATAGGAGCTGATGAGATTAAACATATATGAAAATGTTTCATATAGAAATCCAGAATTAACCTATGCTTTGTGACCAGTTTTATCATAAACTGATACTTGGGTGTAGGGGTCATGGACGTAACACTTTCTGATAAAACAGGGAACAGAAAACTCCATTAAACATTTAATATTCATTGTACACCTATGGTACTTAACTAGTATACATCTTGATACTTTATGACCTGCCTTTAGTAATTACTTTCCTGTTTAGCATATATTGGGGTGTCGGACGTAGCGGGGTATCGGACGTAACAAATGCACATTTGCATCCTCAGAGGTGTTAAAAAAAAGATTAGAACACTTGTTTTTATCATGCTTAAGGCCAACATAGAATAGCATGATGTAAATGAGGTTTGGTTTTGAAAAATTGAATACTGGAATTGTAATCATGTTTTATGTGACTGTTACGTCCATGACCCCTATTTTTTGGAATTTAGGTCTAGGTAACCATATCCTGAATATGACACCCTTATCATAAGACAATTAAGGTCAAACTTTAAGGAATGTAAAAGGACATATTTCTACAGCATTTGCAGGTGACAAACATGACCTTGATTCCCCCCCCCCCCTTTTGTTGTATATATTTTAACCTTGGGGTCATGGACGTAACATTTTTCAATTGAAAAAATGTCCAAATGTAAAATTCATGGAAATTTTCATTTTCTTACCTTGTTCTATGATTTTTCACATATCCCTGATGGTAAAGGTTGACCTAATGAACCATTTTTATTGATTCTGTAGCCTCTTTATATATTGTGTGTATCTGTTTATCTTCAAGCATTTAAAAGAACTTGAAAATGAGGAGAAAATAAGGGTTTTTCTCAATTTTCACCTATAGATTCCAGTCGGATATGGAAAAATATGGAAATTAAAGTGTTATTTTATGTACATAGCGGTTCATTACCTAACTTTGCCAATATTCGTTTTTCATTGTTTAACAATATCTCATGGTGTTTTGCTGACGTATTTTTCTTTTGCACTTTCTATTGTTGGCTCCCGCACACCCATAAAATGAAGTGGAAGTGTTTCCCTTGATATGACGAAGTCTTTCTAGATTAGTTTCACTAGTCAGTTCTTCTAAAGCGTGCACTATGGATTTTTTTGAATTTTTTAAAGGTTTTTATTGACAGTAAGGTTCATATATTCAACATACGATCACTGTCCAAAAAGTAATTACTACCAGTATATAGTGACAGACACAAGAACCATTTGCATGGTCGACGACATTAAAGTCAAAAGACAGGGTTTGCTTCCATGGATACATGTCATGAGTCATGTGTTCTGCTTTCTCTGTATTTCATCTTGTAATTTACGAGTCACTAGAGGTCACAATATTGATTTGGGACACCTAAACCTAATAGAAAATCACTAAATTTACAGGTCAGACGACCATATGCATCATCCATTTAAATCTAAAATTTCATAATTTTCTGATAAGTGGTTCACACGTAAGACTGATTTTCCCGGCAGAATACTCACGATTATCCACCGAAATTTCAACATGTTGGAATGTCGTAGCCACCCTACGATACACGTTTTTCATCGGTACCAAACCGTAGACCCCCATTTTTCATCGATGCCTAATCGCAGAGACGTGGTCAACTGCCCAGATATTAGGTGACCTTCCGACGCCATTTTGTTTTTTTATCGGGAGGTCTATCGTAGACCATATCGAAGCCATATCTTAGTAGGTGGACGCCGGGCCTTATACGCTGCATAGGTTAGTAAGAGGTTATCTAGACTTTCAGCGTGCTGCAAAAACTATCCCTCCACTATCTGCGTGCCAACTCTGTGACATTGGGAAAGGCCCAGAGGCCCAGTGTCTCAAAGTCTTAGAGGCTGACCATGACCAATCAATAGAGACCAAAATACCTCGTTGAAACACTGTTGCTTGATATATCTAGATCCTAGAAAGGTAGTTGTAGAAATGGCAAGATGACTGAGGGCAAGTGGGTTGTCGAAATGACCCATAGACTGAATATAACCAAATATTTTAATTGTTATTCGTTTTTTATAATTCCAAGCTCATTCATCAATAAGGGACAAACTATTTCCTCCTTGTAATATATCACCAAGGCGATTTAAATAAGGCCTTTTTTCCCCTTTTTTTGTTGTTGCTTTTTTTTTCTTTTTCTTTTTTTTATAAAAACAGCTTTTATTTTCCATATCGAGGGTTACAGTATTCAATAGGTACATTTTTACAATAAAAAATCTTCAGCATATTTCTAATAATTGATACAAACTTGTGCTTGTAGTTTAAATTGAACATTGCTGCTTTTTTCTATTTTTTAATAGACGTATTGTAATATTAACTATGGACATAGGAATAAGCAGTTTATTGATCATATTTAGAATATATCAAGATCTCCCATGCTCGATTCGAGTTGCAATATAATACAGTAGTCTGATAGAGTAGATTTTGGTTATTTAGAAAGGATAGTTATTGTTATCATACTGCTTTTTTGTGTGTGTTTCTTTACTTTACCTCTTTAACTAATATTATACTTTCCTTTAACCAAACACTGAAGTATTTATATTTTCTCTGTTCTTCTTTGTTCATATCATATATTTCCCTAGGCCATCTGTTGGTCGGTTTAACCAATAACTAGTTTACAATTTATTACAAAACTAACTGCATAGATTGAGAACTGCCCTAGTTGTCAAAACTGTTTATTTCTTATCACCAGTTGTGCATATCTGTAATCAAATGTCTATCACGAGTTTGATGCATTCATTCGTTACCCAGATTTCCTCGCTGATTTGATTAGGTACACTAAATGTTTGGTCATCTAATTAGGCGTCATTTATTGACGTCTAATGTTCAGGTTACAATTACTGCTCTAGTCACGCATGAATTTAATCAAAAACAATTACATACCCAATAATGAATAGTTTTGTGTACGAGTGGCCGTAATCTCCGAGTAGTTGTCGCGTGGTAATATCCGAGCGACTAGGGAGGATATTACGTTGTTAACTACTGTCAGGTGACCCTAAAGCTATATATTATCATAAACACCCGACAGAGAGAGAGGGAGAGAAAGACAGAGAGACAGAGAGAGAGACAGACAGAAATAGAGACAGAGAGAAGCAGAGAGAGAGGGAGAGGGAGGGAGGGAGGGAGGGAGGGAGGGAGGGAGGGAGGGAGGGAGGGAGAGGGAGAGGGGGAGAGACAGACAGCAAGACAGACAGATAGACAGACAGAGAGAGACAGAGAGAGACAGAGAGAAGCAGAGAGAGAGGGAGAGGGAGGGAGGGAGGGAGAGAGAGGGAGAGAGAGGGGCGAGAGTGGAAGACAGAGAGGGAGAGAGAGGGAGAGAGAGGGTCGAGAGTGGAAGACAGAGAGGGAGAGAGAGGGAGGGAGAGAGACATACAGACAGACAGACAGACAGACAGAGTATACCTCCTGATGTAAAAAAGCTTCATCACTGTACCAGAAGAATACCAATGGAGCCTTCCACCTTCTTGCTCATTCAAATCAAGAAGATGAGACACTAAAACGTAGGCTACCATGGCCTGTGCCTATGACAGTCGGAGCGGAGAAACACAAACCATTCCACCCGGTTCACCCGACAGCCTGAAGACAAAACCTATTACACAAGCCTGGTATCCCTTCAAGTTGTAATTCCCAGTTTGCGCAGAAACGAAATGAAAAGGAAGAAACGATGGTGGGATCCGCATCGCTATATGAGATTAGTCCAAAGTCTCTGTTCTAACATTGGCCCGGATTTCTAGAATGCAGACCTTGCTTATCTTATGATGTCTTGATAGTTGTATCGATATCTGGTTTCGATTTACAAGTCAAGTGATATAAACCATGAACTTTCTCCTGGACATTGCATTCTTGAATTTACCTAAGATTCTACTGTCTTGCTCTTCGTAAGGAGATTTTGTCAATGCTGAGTGGTCCGGAACCCTTTATCACCGACTTTTATCTAAATGACACCATCCTCGAATTGTGTCCTTTTTATATTACTCTGTCACCGCCCTTGTAATTAGATCCCAACATGATCGGATCAAATTTCTTCTTTTTCCATTTTTGTAAGAAATAGATTTACCCCACATATCGTCGTTGTTTTCTGCTATTTCAGTTTTTTTGTATAAGCAACCTTTATTTTCATTATTTGTACATAGGGTTCAATCTATATTAAGACCAATATTCCAATGCTTCCAACTAATAGCCTATCTATCTTAACATACAGTGGAGTAGTGACTTTGTAGTAATATGTATATATTAATATACATAACTAGCGACTTCGTCGATTCATATATGGCTACCACCTACCCGACACGTGGCGTACAAGGTATGTACATGGCGTACAGGGTATGTACGTGGCGTACGGGGTATTACGTGGCGTACGGGGTATGTACAGGGGAGAAACCCAAGAAATCGTCCAAAAGCCGAGATAAAAAATACCAATTTTAAGGTACAAAACAATACAAAACCAGGCATTATGTGGCTGTACGTGATAGATACTTGATAAGATTGACGATTCGATGAACCTCTGCCTTCGGCATCGATTCCTTTAACCATCAATTGTACCGCGAATTTATCACGTACAGCCAAGACAACCCAGTTTCCGTATAGTATTTGTAATTGATATAATAACAGACGCGATTTCGGGCAACGTTATGATATGACATTCGACTGATTTATAAATTCCTGGGTTTTTTTCTTTCCAAAACATTGCCCTGGAGCATACCGAAAATAAGGTGACTTAACATCCTAGTAGCTTACTCCAAAATTGAAAAAAACAAACTAAAAAAAACCAACATTTCTTTACTTTTCTTCCATCGTTATAAAACACTGTGAAACATTGCACCGGCGTCTGTGATATCTGATGCAGCAGATGGAACTTCATAGGGATCCCCAATTAGTTTTAAACATGAGATCAGGGAGGGATCCTTTGCCCAAAGGATAAGATCAAAAAGTAATACTAATAGAAAACGAGTCCAAACTGCTCAGCTTCAGATCATGTATTTTCAAACCTGATAAGTTAGGAGGAAGTTTGTATTTCAATGTGCGAAACACATCCAAGGATATATAAAATGACGCTTGTGCTATGGTTTCTGCTAATCTTCTAATTTGTAAATATGATGGGACACAGATTAAAGGGTGGCGTCCACCAACCATGACAAGGCTACGACAAACGCCAACAAGAAAGTTCCAATCGGTGCCTTGTCGCAGCCTTGTCATGAGAAGGGCGGCTCTGTGACACCGTTGTCGGGGCGTGTCGTAGACTTCGGTGGATGCCGTAAAAAAGGTGTCCACGGTACCGACACACTACGACAGTGATATTGAGGAAACCACAACACTCCACGTCAAGGGTCTAGTCATGGCAAAAATCGAAATGTTCGATTTTGTTGTAACCTTGTCCATACAGACCCCCGACAAGCTTCCAGTCGTAGACTCATGTCGGGAACTAGGGTCCACCAACCACGACAAGGCTACGACAAGCCTTCCAATCGTAGGCCTGTCGTGGACCTTGTCGGAAAGCCATTGTCGAAGCCTTGTCGTGGTTGGTGGACGCCCCTTTATTCAACAAGAGACTTTACCTACCCGGTGTTTGCGATTAAGCCGGATCCCACTGTCCCGACACACTACAAAAAGTGCTGCGATTGGGCTATGATAAGAAATTTTCTAAACGTAGAACTATCTGAAGGGCTCTGTTGGAGTGTGTCGCAGTGTGTCGGTTTTGCGGGAAGACCACGGTAAAAACTCGACGTTTGCCTTCATCAGGAGTACATAAGTTTATGAGTTTATAAGATTGTACGATGATATTATTATATACCTATGTCCGAATGTCTATTAAATACTGCCCGCTGCTAGGGGTGCAGTAATAATAATGTTCTTGCCCGCTGTGACTGCGATTTGGTATGTCATTAATTCACCAATTAAAAGTACATACTAATAAGTAAACGTCCTCACTCAGTCTCCGTTTTCATACTGCCTTCCGCCTATGGCGTCAGGCAGTATGAAATCGACGACTGACCTCGAACAGGAACCGTTTCGTCCACAGTAAGGACGTTTCCTAATAGTATGCGCTTTATATAACTATACCCAGGATCAGTGTTGGTGAATGCAAGGCTTAAGGCCTGGCGTCCACCTACTACTTTAGAAATTTAGACCTACCGATGTGGCACCGATACAAAAACCAAATATCGGAGACATATCGGGAAGGTGCAAATTCGTAGACATATGTCTAGACATGCCAATCCACCATGCATTGTGTGGGTTTTTTATCAGTGTCTAATCACAGAACCGTGGTCAACTGCCCCCATATTAGGTGACCTTCCGACGCAATTTCGATTTTTTTATCGGGAGGTGCATCGTAGATCAAATCGGAGCCATATTGTTGTAGGTGGACGCCGGGCCTTATGATATAGCTACCTTATTGTCTGTGTCTTTTTTACGGCAACCAGTGACGTCTACAACATGCCATCTCAGACCCCTCCTTCTTACGACAAGGCTGGGACAAGGCGCCGATTGGAACCTTCTTGTCGGTGCTTGTTGTACCCTTGTCGTGGTTGGTGGATGCCCGCCTTTTCAGTATCCAATTGTTGGCTATCGTAGAGTCAATCATGGAAACATGGTCCACTGCCACGATTTTGTCTGACCTCCCCAATGAAATTTTACGCCAATCTGGAAACAGACTGAATTATGAGATAATAAGGTCTATGATCTTTTTCTGACCTCACGATAGAATCGGTCTCATGTCGGGAAGTCAATCGTAAGGTCCATTGGGACCAGAATCAGCGTTGGTGGATGCAAGGTTTTATGATATAGGGCATTTAGCCTATGAGCCATGGGGGCTGCCATGATGCCCCCCGAGTAGGTGTTCTTCACTAATGGACGTGGAAAAATGGTGTTCTTCACTAATGGAGAAGCAAAAGATGTGAGTGATAATTGGGAAAAGTTACAACTATAATCTTGCTCACATGTGTAAATATTGTGTTCCATTTGAAAAACATCATGTCCTGGATTTAATCATTATGTCACCCTGCTCTATGATGGGTGTAGAGAGTCAAGGGAACCATGGTAAAACATTGTAAGGCAGTTGAATTTCGTAAGAACAAAGAGCCAGAATATAGATCTGTCCCCCCATGCGGCCTGCCAGGCCTGCTATACTGCTAGCCACCTACTGACTGCTTCATGAACTAACAATGGCTCTGTCCCCTATAGCTACCTTATCGTCCGTGTTTAGAATACCACACATTGATAATATATTCCGCCCCTGATGGCGACCTCGCCTCGGCCATAATGAACCAGAACCCATCCATGTGTGGGCGTGTAAGATCTATATCACGATCCAAGACCACAACTGAGGTGACAGCGTTACAGATATTGACCGACCAGTCTGGTCTGATACCTTATTATCGCTCAGCGACGCGCCACACTGCGGCCACACTGGGCATTACATCGTGTAATTAGTGGTCAGGCACTGGACACTGGTCGATAATAGGGAGGATGGACCTTGCCGGGTGGAGTGGCCTGCGCTCGATGTGTGTCAATCAGGGTTTAACACCCGAGACATGAGCAATCCATTGTGTACCAACAGCAGGGACCTGTTTCACTAGTTTCGTGACATGTCTGTGACACCATACAGACATTGGGGTTGTCTAGTTTCGTGACAACACAAGTCGCTGCCCTAAGGTAAAGACAGACCCCAAGCATAAGAATTAGACAAATCTACACGTCATGGACCTGTTTCGCTAGTTTCGTGACATGTCTGTGACACCATACAGACATTGGGGTTGTTTAGTTTTGCGACAACACAAGTAGCTGCCCTTAGGTAAAGACAGACCCCGAACGTAAGAATTAGATAAATCTACACAACATGGACATGTTTCACTTGTTTCATGACAAAAGTGTTAGACAGACATGAAAAGCAGCACCAACAGTGCAAGCAAGAATGTACAAAATGAAGTCTTATGTCTAGTCCTTATGAAACCGGACACACCATCTAGACGCCATATAGACATGTCACGAAACTAGTGAAACAGGTCCTTGAGGAAGAAATGTGATATAAAACCCGTTTCTATTTGCTGACGAAAACGGCAGAGATTTTCTAAGTTCCCTTAAAAGCACGTTTCCATTGGCTATCATCGTTCTACAGTCATGAACCACAACAGCACTGTTGAAGCAATGGAAAGAGACTTCAAATAAGTCCTCTTTCCATTGGCAGATAAACACGGTGTAGATTTTTTAGTTCTCCTAATAGCCTATTTACACTTTGCGTAAGCAGTGGGAAAGGTCCGTTGGTGGTTCCTGACTGTAGATCAGAGGTGGCTTTCGTTGACCAATGGAAACGGTCTTATCTGTGTTCCTCATGCATACTAAAAGCCTGTTTTCATTGGCTGACGAAAACGGTAGAGATTCTTTTAGTTCTCCTAAATGCCCATTTCCATTGGCCGTGTCCGGTCTACAGTCAAGAACCACTGATGGACCTTAAGCACTACCGACGCAATTGAAACAGACTTTAAGGGGTTTTAGAGAAAACTCCACCGTTTTCGACGGCCAATGGAAACAGGCTTTATAACCAAACATTGTAAGGCAAAAAGTTGGAAACAAAATCTCAAATTGATGACTTCTGGTTAAGGCCCGGCGTCCACCTACTACGATATGGCTCCGATATGGTCTACGATGCACCTCCCGATAAAAAATCAAAATTGCATTGGGAGGTCACTAATATCGGGGCAATTGACCACATTATTGCGATTAGACACCGATAAAATCCCCATACAATGCGTGGTGGATTGGCATGTCTAGACATGTGTCTATGATTTTGCACCTTCCCTATATGCCTCCGATATTCGCTTTTTGTATCGGTGCCATATCGGTAGGTCTAAATTTCTATTGTAGTAGGTGGACGTTGGGCCTTAGTTAAATATTATAGCAGACATTCAAGCATTAACCCTCTAGCTGCTACGAACTGGAACATCGCCAATTCTGCTGATCATATTTGCTCAGTTATACAGGTCCAAGACATCATGTCAAGTATGATTATGAACTAGGGTGCTGCTGAATAATCCTTAATGTCTCCTAGGGTGGGAAGATAAGATCTAGCGCAAGATGGAGGGGGTCTTGGACGATCCATGCCATGTTTCGTAATCAAGATCCCGGTAGATTCATACAGAACTGCATCGAGAATCGTATAAATAGACAATACTCCATGAGTTTTGATGTGCCTGCATCGTCATTGAGGCGAAGTCGAGTGTCGATTATGGCACATCCCAACGAGTGGAATATTGACTATTTTACGATTCGAGTGTGGTTCTGGATTTATCTCACCCATTTCTATGATGTTAGATAGTATCAGAATATCATAACAGCTTGAATATACCTAGCGAATCTATATGACGTCATCTCAAATTCACTACGCCACGGCCTTGGCGGGGGTGTCCGTTGAGTATTTTTTCCTAATGTTATGTCTATGGCGAAGCTTGTACCAGGGGTGAGATAAAATGAAATCCCTCATACAATTTTTTTAAGTGTGGCCCAGGGGCTGTTGAATAAACTACGAACAAGGAAAAAATCTCCCAGAATCTTCCTTGGGGCCATAGTGTTGTATAAAATAATGTGCTGTAAACAGAAGATATTGTGACAATAAGAGTAATCTAAACCTTTTACAAGGTGTTGTATAAAAATATGTTCATCTAGATAATACCTTCTGTCTTGTCATACAAAACTAAATGGAAAACTATCGTCCAGCCTGTCGTTTATCGTTGGAGTTATCGTATCGTTAAGACCAGCACCAAAAACGAACGAACTTTATTCAATAGCCCCCTGATCTTTCTACATAAAGATTAATTTCATTAATTAGACATTTTATCATGTTCAACACGTTAGGAGGCAGACAACCCCAACCTCCAACCCCTTTCCATCCCCCCCCCCCCCCCACCCGCACCCCTGAGGTTGACAAAGTGTTGAGTAATATTCTGAGGCAACATATGCGTGGGATATATCTCCCATGGTCCCACGATCCCGATATCGTTTCCACTGTCGCTCTGTCCAGTCTGAATCGTTGAATAAACATGGGATCATTCAGTGAGTGTTTTCTGTCACTATGGTGATGCTCAGGCCTTTCTCTTACACCAATACCAGACATTTTACCAAGCTCTATGGCTTAATGGTAGGGTGTTCGCCTCGAGCTTGGGTAGTAGGGGGTTCAAATCTCGGTCGGGTCATACCAAAGACTTCCACAAAAACTGTACCCACTGCTCATTTGGCTTAACACCCGCCATTAGAATGAGGATAGAGGGGGCTAGGTTTTACTGAAGAACATCCAATGACAAGCTCCTTACGTATAGGGCCGATTGGAAGAACGGCTGTGTTGCCGAACCCAATGGTTGTACACTCAATATTCCTTCAATAAAAGTGGCCCTACTACCAAATTTACGGAGTGTTTTCCAATACATATACATGTATAGATCATTGTACAGTGTATTTACCGTTAACACACATATCACACACTCTTTTTTAGGTAGTGCTTAAGCTTTTACAGATGCTTAGCCGATTATTGAGTAAGGTACAGTTTCCCTAAGGATGAAAAGTCTGTGCGGTATGATTTATTTAAGGTTATGGGGGGACATGGGGATCATCCTCAGGAAATGTCTTTTGATAATTATGGTCTTGGGGATCTATGAATTAATGCAGATTTTGGTGTACGATACGTCGTAAAAGGCATCCTCTGTTTTGCAAATGTTGCAAGACAGTTATCTCTTTAGATGAACTACCATCAATTGAAGCTGCAGTATTCAAGCAGCTGTTGTATATTTATATATTTACGCAGGATCATATCCTCCGAGATCCTCTGAATTAAAGTCAACTGAAAGAGTTGGTGGTTCACAAACTTTTCAGTCGTTGCACATGCTTGGCAAGGATAGATTGTTAGCCCTAGATAGGAATATACCTGTCTTTCACTTGATGGTCTTTTACTGCACCTCCTATCCAACTAAAAGTCCAACTCCTAAAATATACGAATCATAGTTATTACTAAATTACAATTTTCTCTACTGCTATTCTTCCTGCAAAACCGAATATTGTGAAGTAAAATAGTCAATTTATATGAACCTGTATGGACATACCTATTGCCCACGGATATAAAACCAGGCGCATATGGACAAATAGTGCGCATGAAAAATAATGCATAGTTAAAGTGAACTAGAATTGGCAGGCCACCAGTTGGGTAAAGGTGGCTGATAAATACAATATAGACTAGGGGCTATAGATAAAAGCTGTTGAATTCTCCTTAGAGTTGATCCGATGCAATATCATCGAGTGTACTCGGATATTACTACGCGTCAACCCCTCGGAGTATACGGCCGCTTGTGTACACACTCCCTATGTGTTTTCTATGGTCACTTTGTATGAGGTGGATATATCTGTATGCTCCGGGTATGGTGATACACACTCCCTATGTGTTTTCTATGGACACTTTGTATTAGGTGGATATATCTGTATGCTCCGGGTATGGTGATACACACTCCCTATGTGTTTTCTATGGACACTTTGTATCAGGTGGATATATGTCTTTATTATCCACCTAATACAAAGTGTCCATAGAAAACACATAGGGAGTTTGTATGTATATACCCGGAGCATACAGATATGTTGTATCCTCCGGGTGGCGCATACGGAAAAATAGTGCGTATGGAAAATTAGTCCATAACTAAAATGAGCTGATATCGACATGTCACTTGTGCAGAAAAGGTGGATAATAAATACAATATAGACTGGTTTCAGATAAAAGCGGTTGTATGCTCCCCAGAGTTGACTCTACGCAATATCCTCGCATACGCTCGGATACTACTACGCGTCAACTCCTCGGAGCATACTGCCGCATGTATCTGAAACCAGTCAATATTGTGTATGTATGCTCCGGGTATGGTGATACACACTCCCTATGTGTTTTCTATGGACACTTTGTATCAGGTGGATATATGTCTGTATGCTCCGGGTATGGTGATACACACTCCCTATGTGTTTTCTATGGACACTTTGTATCAGGTGGATATTTATATAGAACTGCATCGAGAATCGTATAAATAGACAATACTCCACGAGTTTGGATGTGCCTGCATCGTCATCGAGGCGAAGCCGAGTGACGATTATGGCACATCCAAACGAGTGGAATATTGACTATTTTACGATTCGAGTGCGGTTCTGGATTTATCTCATCCATTTCTATGATGTTAGACAGTATCAGAATATCAGAACAGCTCGAATATACCTAGCGAATCTATATGACGTCATCTCAAATTCACTACGCCATGGCCGTGGCGTAGTATCATCACTTTACGGGGGTGATCGTTGAGTATTTTTTCCTAATGTTATTTCTATGGCGAAGCTTGTACCAGGGGTGAGATAAATGTCTGTATGCTCCGGGTATGGTGATACACACTCCCTATGTGTTTTTATGGACACTTTGTATTAGGTGGATACTAAAGTCTTGTTCACATTCTCGGTGACACCCCTCCACGTTAACTTCTCTGACCACTCCCACCTCAAAGTGCCTCACTTCAGGCCGATCTACCTGACCTTTACAGCCATATTCCTTAAGTTCTCCTTGTGATCAGGTTAAGCCGGGCCATCAGTGGCCTAACACTGTTACAGATAACCCTGATCACAGGACCTCCATCTCCCCACACTCACAACCACACCCACACCCACACTCACACCTTCTTTCTCACGCTCACACTCACACCCACACTCACACCCTCACTCTTACTCTCACCCTCACACTCAAACTCACACTCACATTCACACTTACACTCACACTCACACTCACAGTCACACCCATACTCACCCTCACACCCACACTCACACTCACACTCACACCCACACTCACACCCACACCCACACTTGCACCCACAATCACACCCACACCCACAGACACACTGACACTGACACTGACACTGACACTCACATTCACACCCACACTCACACCAACACCCACATCCACCCTCACCCTCACACTAACACTCACACTAACACTCACCCGAAGCCCCCGCAGCAGTGGGCATTCCAAGGCCACATTTTCTGGCCGCATTCAGTTTTACCCCTTCGACAGGGTCTCCACATTAAAGCCATTTTCCACTGGCCGACTATTCGCCATTGATCTGCAGTCGGGAACCACTGACGCCGGGTCGGCGAATGGAAACAGACATACTGAGAAGTGTTCACTGATTGATTGTGCACAGATTATGCCATGAGGCCGATCACCGAACAACTTCATCACCCTGTGACAGAATCAAAGGGATTTCATATCATCAGTGATGGTCATCGTGTTTGGAGGACAATAAAGGACAAACAAGATGGTATGGACCTTCAAATTAGTTGGTGAGCATTTTCTGCAGGTCTCGTTTCCATTTACTGATCTGACGTCGGTGTACCCAGGAATCTATCGGTGGTTCCTGACTGCAGATCGGTGCCAAAAATTAGCCAATGGAGACAGGCTTTATATCTCCATTTGCCAGTGAAAACAGCAGAGTTTTTTTGAGTCAAGAGAGTCTGTCGGTGGTGCCACCGACTGTGTGTCAGTGTCGAAAAATGTAATATATTTTACTCAATGAACAAGCTTTCACACAGTGGTCGGTGGTGCCACATTGCACAATCTAAGCAGAAGAAATTGTGTGTCATTTCATGAGCTGGGTCGTTTCCATTGACCGAATTTGGGTCAGCAGTGCCAAAAGTCCGTCGGTGGTTCCTGCCTGTAGATTGGTGACGGGAAATCAGCCAATGGAAACGGGCTTTATCGGTGTTTCCTGAATGTAGATCGGTGACGGTTATCAGCCAATGGAAACAGGCCTTATCGGTGGTTCCTAATTGTAGATCGGTGATGGAAAATCAGCCAATGGAAACGGGCCTTATCGGTGGTTCCTGACTGTAGATTGGTGACGGTTATCAGCCAATGGAAACAGGCCTTATCGGTGGTTCCTGACTGTAGATCGTTGACGGGAAATCAGCCAATGGAAACAGGCCTTATAGGTGGTTCCTGACTGTAGATTGGTGATGGGAAATCAGCCAATGGAAACGGGCCTTATCGGTGGTTCCTGAATGTAGATCGGTGACGGGAAATCAGCCAATGGAAACGGGCCTTATCGGTGGTTCCTGAATGTAGATCGGTGACGGGAAATCAGCCGATGGAAACGGGCCTTATTGGTGGTTCCTGTATGTAGATCAGTGACTGGAAAACAGCCAATGGAAACGGGCCTTATCGGTGGTTCCTGACTGTAGATTGGTGATGGGAAATCAGCCAATGGAAACGGACCTTATTGGTGGTTCCTGACTGTAGATCGGTGACGGGAAATCAGCCAATGGAAACAGGGTTTATCTGAGAGGCTGGGCGGGAGGGGTGCTGTCGCCTGGTCAGTGTCAGCCCCATCCTGACCACTGGTCAATGCAGTGGTGTATGCATTGCATGTGGGGTGAGGCGGTCAGGGTCAGGGGTCAGTGAAAGGCCAGGAGTCTGTTATGGATGGGTCTTTGTCGGGGAGGAAATGACATTAAAGGAGCAACTCTCATCACACAATGCCCGAAGGACTTTAAAGATAGATTACTATCAAAGATTAAGGCCCGGCGTCTACCTACTATGATGGGTGGGATTTTTCAAACCTGCTAAATTACCGAAAACAGGGTTATTTAAGGCTAATGTTGTATAAACGATCTCATCGATTTAAAAGTGGCATTTTTTGGTGCATCTTTAGATGATCTTTCATTCCAACATAGGGTTTTGTATAGCTCTGAGGAATTTTTCCTTCCGAAAATCAACAAAAACTGTGCTTTTCTAGTGTTTTCACTTTTTTTCAAAATCTTGGAGGCACAATGTTGAGCCAATTGTTTCTAGTAAATTGTTTAAAGCATATTTCATGAGAAGTATAGACAATATAGTTTTGAAAATTGGTTAAAGTTTGAAAAAATATCAAAATGGTCAAATCTATCCAAGACCTTTAAATTTTCCAACTGAGAGCCCCATAGAGCATTTTGTCTGACACCCCAATTATGAGAGGATTGTACTAATGAGATATACAATGAGAAATGAATTTTTCTTTATTGTACAATGTTGACCAATATCCTGACTGTGAGACCTGAAAGTTTCAACACAATCAGATTATCCATTCTGATATTAAAACATTGTGATTCCATGATGATATTTTTTCCAAAAAATGGGCTGTTGGACAATACACCTGTTAAAAAATGTATAGAAGAAATAATAATCATAATAGAATAACAAATACCCCTGTATATGTTAAGTATCCCTACCACTTATGAATAACCAGTTTACTTTTTTCCTAAATAAAGAAATGTACTTCTTGTGGTTAAAAAACTGAAGATGTGTTGTCCGACACCCCGGGGTGTCGGACAACACCCTCTGATATAAATCCTGATTTTGGGGTTGTTTCTTATCAGTAATTGAGTGATTTGCTTTGAAAAACATAGCTTTCTATCATTTCTTTAAGAATAAAAAGGATTATAGTTACTGATATTATTTTATTCATTGTTCTGAGCAGTTTTAAAAATGTGTTGTCCGACACCCCGTGTGTTGTCCGACACCCCTGCCTGGCCCAAACCCAAATATGGCTCAGAGCTTTTGTTTCAAATCTGATATATTATAGAGGTGTTTTGGGTCAAATATAACATATGTCACCATATAATATTAGTTTTTCTCAAAATATAAGCTTTTATAACGTTTCTTGAAATTTCAAATATTTTAGGGGGGTGGACAACATGCAGTATTATACACAACTTCAAAGGGCTCTCAAATCTGAACCATTTGTCTGATTTTGTTGGAATAATGTTTTTCTGGAAGGTATGCTGTAGGAGACTAATATGAAATGTAAAAAGAAGTAGTATTCTAAAATTATTTTTTGAGTGTCTGACCCCAGGAAGAAAGCGTAATTTAGCAGGTTTCAAAAATCCGACCCTGATATGGCTCCGATATGGTCTACAATGCACCTTCCGATAAAAAATTAAAATCGCGTTGGAAAGTTACCCAATATCGGGGCAGTTGACCATGTTTTTGTGTTCAGAGCTGTTCAGAGCAGTTGAGCTGCTTGATGCTGTTGGGGGCTGCTCGGTGTTGCTCGGAGCTGCTTGGTGCTGCTCGGAGCTGTTCGGAGCTGCTCGGAACTGCTCGGAGCTGTTCGGAGCTGTTCGGAGCTGCTCGGAGCTGCTCGGAGCTGCTCGATGCTGCTCAGAGCTGTTCGGAGCTGCTCAGAGCTGCTCAGAGCTGCTCAGAGCTGCTCAGAGCTGCTCGGAGCTGTTCAGAGCCGCTCGGTGCTGCTCAGTGCTACCCGGAGCTACCCGGTGCTGCTCGGAGCTGCTCGGAGCTGCTCGGAGCTGCTCGGAGCTGCTCGGAGCTGCTCGGAGCTGCTCGGAGGCACTTCAGCTGCGTTGAACTGCTCGGAGTTCCGGAATCGTTCGCAACTGATCGGAGCTGCTCAGAGCTGCTTAGAGCTGCTCGGAGTTGCTCGGAGCTACAGAAAGCATCTCGCTTCGGTCAAAGTCGTCGTTCCCCAACTCGTTTAAATGCTACGTGATATTCAATCTGCCTCAAACTCGTAGAGAATGAAGACTTTGAGCAATTCACGTTGTTCTTTAGAACGATCAGTAAATGAATAATTTAAGTATTAACTGACTTATTGGCTTATGAATCAGTTTACATCTACGGTGACGGTGCTGGTGAAATCATCAAGCATCTTATTTCTGCTTCTGTAAATCGCAATCAAGCTTCAACCTCTCCCGTATTCTAGTCATTCCTTGCGAACAAAACCAGGTAGCTTACATATCTGCTAATCGTGCCGATAAATCAATGCTACTTATTTATAAATTCTCCCATATGCCTCCAGCGAACAACAGTAGTCTAAGTTCTCTGTAATTGAATTAGAGTTAGTAGCTCCGCTCCTGAGGCGCTCACACGGGGTAATCTAGTGGAAACGGCGGGAGCTTCTTGTGTTTTCTCCCTCTCAATGGCCGACTGGCACATGCTTGCATTTCACCATCTCATTGGTGTTAAGTGGTGGGGAGGATAGCCTTCATAATCATCTCATAGCTCTCTGAGTAAATGCCCTGATAATAATCATACCTTTACCAGAGTGCCTCTGGCTATGGATCTGTCACAGTGCCTGTTTTTATTTTTAAGACTATACTCATTAGTTATATGCACCACATTTCTGCTTGTGATAAGGGAAGCCTTTGTGGAAGCGGGGAAGAATATCTTAATATATTCCTTATAAATCCAGTTTAAGGTTTGATTAATTTCATTTTATTATTTTTTTTGATTGATCAAATATTTTGGGAGACAATTTCTACTTTATGTACTTTTTAGACAATAGAAGTGATACCGTAAACAAGTCTAACATTATCAAACCTTTTGAGTTTTTTTCCTAGAAGATGGTACCACAAATGTATAGGAATTTAATTCCATTATTGTCCATCATAACCCATTGCAGCTGCAATGTGATGCATTGGGGGCACTTACTGAACAATACCTACTTATAAATCAGTGTCAATACTAAAAGTCGGTGTCGGACTCCGTTTTTAAAGTATAGGTGATTATCCCACACTTGCAACAGGTATAATAACTCACATTGTAAAGTATCTTTCTTCCTAAGAATTATCATGATTTTGCTAGCCCATACCATGAAATAGATTTAATATACACTATTATAATTCTTAAAACCACACCGAATCATATTTGGTCACAAGTGTAAAAAGAACTAATGTTCTCGGTTTCTACTTTTTCCACTGTGCCTTGAGTATTTTTTCCCTCGGCGCCCTTAATATGTGGGACTACCATGCTAGCAATATGATCGTCATGTCAGAATTGGCCTTGATATGATTTCTCTTAAAGAGTAACTTTACAGTGACGGCATGGAGGGGGGGGGGGGTGCGGTATCAAAGAGCCGCATAGTCTGTTGGGTTAAATGTCGTCATCAATTCTCCGCTACAGGACCAAAAAAGGAAACACAAAGGGAACGGCATTTCCATACATAGGGCTGGCTTGTGTAGAACTAATCCTATTCTCATGAAAAGGCGCTTAGGAGGCTGCTTTGATCAGACCAGCGTTTGGTTTAGGACCCGTATGTAAACCACGTGGTACGCTGAGCCAGTATGTCAGCCTCGACCTGAGATGACTCTGTAACCCTCCGCGATATGGAAAATAGATCCCAGCCTTATTACATCACTGCCTAGTAGCGTGTATTCCTACGCTCTGGAAACGCCGAGGTTTTAACCACTATAAATAGTCCTAGTGTACCGGTACCGCACTGCCCCACACGGCAGTGGCGCCTCCTTGCGGAAACCAAACCGGAAGTGAGTGGTTCTCTAGCAGACCACGTGACAGATACCATGCAGCCTCGTTTTCATGTCGGGAAGATGTTTATCGGGGAAACGACCACCGAGACTCCCCAAGGGTGCACTCTAAGATTAAACCTACATGTAACTCAATAAGGACTGATTTGATTTAGGAAAATGGCGGCCAACGACTATGGCAGTATTTTTGGACTTCCCCTACAGATGTGCCCGAGATGGAGATGGCCCTTTCGCCGATCGTAGCTGTTTGGTTTTGTGACTGATTCCATTCATGGACCCTTGAGGCTTTAGTTGAGTCATGATCCGCTATGCACTAACATACGACACTTTTTCTTTTTCTTTTTTTTTTTCACAATGAATACATTGGCAATCTGCTATTGGCAGGTTTTATATTCCGTGTTTTTACACATTTCCAACGAATCTCAACAATTTTTCACTACAAATATAGTGTTCTCGAGGAGGACAGTATATGTGACAACTAATATATCTGATGAAATGAGATGGCATGTACATCGAAAAAGATGTCGCTTAATCATTATCTTCGTTTACCCTGGGACCTGTTTCTCTAGTTTCGTGACATTAGGCCTAGACAGACATCAACAGCGGCACCAACAGTGCAAGCAACATTGAATATATTTCAGGTTTCAATATACATGTCACATTTGATGTCAAATATCAGGTGATCAGAGCAGCCAATTTTCTTCATATTTGGAACGATTATAGGTTATATGTATACCTTACTCGTGTTAAAGTGTCATTGCTACAGGAAGTGAAATTGTCTAATACTTTTGAAACCGAACACACCATGTTTGGGGTCTGTCTTGTCCTTAGTGCCACGACTTGTGTCGATATGGTGTCATAGACACCATTCAGACATGTCATGAAACTACTGAAACAGGTCCCAGTTTCACTAGTTTCGTGACATGTCTGTGACACCATACAGACATTGGGGTTGTCTAGTTTAGTGACAACACAAGTAGCTGCCCTTAAAAAAGACAGACCCCAAACATAAGAATTAGACAAATCTACACATCATAGACTTGTTTCACTAGTTTCGTGACAAAATTGTTAGACAGATATGAAAAGTGGCACCAACAGTGCAAGCAAGAATGGACAAAACGAAGTCTAATGTCTAGTTCTTATGAAACCAGACATATCATCTAGATGACATCTAGACATGTCACGAAACTAGTGAAACAGGTCTCAGTTCCTACTCCTTGTCTATATATATTTTTCTGAAACAGATACATTGAACTTGCATCCAGAATTTTCAGGGAGGGTGATACCAGTTTATCATACCAATATATAAAGGATTAAAAAACTGATTCTGCTGAAATTTACATACAAGTGAAAATATACGATGTTCAATCAATATTTATGGTTGACTAACTTTCATACTCGTTATAGAATCACATTTCCTCACTGCGCGAAAACCACCAGTTTCTTCATATATACGCCATCGTGTAAGTGCATGTATCGGCTGTATATTGACATGTTTCCTCTTCTATACGTCGGCGTAATGGCTGTATTTGCAGCAAAGTGTATATGAAGGGAAATATCATGTGTGGGACATGTATATGCGGGTCATATACATTTTATATGTCTATAGATGAGGCCTATGCACAATGGAAAATAGGACTAACTGGTATACGCAAAATCATACAAACTGGTGGTTTTTGCGCAGTGCCTGTTGCAAAACCTCTGTGCATAAAAACTAGGTTTAGGAGATTAACAGTTTAGGTATGGCTAAGACAAGGACACACTGGGAACACTATTTGATTTAATTGGTGGCTGGACGTGTTGCCACATGGAGAAATGTCTAAATGTCTACTGTTTCGTAGAATTTTGTTCACTTTTTTCCACATGTAGAAGAACTATTCCCAGCAGAAAACGATACGATGTACACCGACACAACGATTAGACGAGTTTCTTTAGTCGGGAACAATTCATAGACAAGCGATGTGCATCGTAAGGTAATATATCATCTGCATACATTAGCATTTTACAACATTTTATTGATTTTTCCAGATCATTAATAAACAACAGGAATAAGAGAGGTCCTAGAACATCAAATACCTTAAGGAGAGCAACTCCACACATTGACGTTTCAAAAGACGATCGACTCAAGATTCAATCTTTGTTGAAATTGTTTCCAGTGAAGCCACCAAGACTTTACAGGGAGTCACCAGAATTTTCTTTATCTCCAACGTTTTCGTCAATAGCAATTCTAGAAACTACTTTATAACAGCTGAGTAAGAACGAATCTGATGAGTGTTTGGTCGGTGTTCCCGTACGCCATCGAGTTTGGCACACTCAGGGATATGAATGAGGAGATACACGAGTGAATATTCTGATTCAAACGAGACAGCTACCGGGAACACAGATCAAACACGAATACGTTTCTGAATTTTATCTTAGCCTGTATATATAGTTATCAGTTTATTACCCATTGAGTATGAGTCACCGTACTCGCATACCTGTTGAGAACGAGTTGCTAATGTTGAGGCTATGGACGTTTATATAATGGCTAAAATAATGATGCATCCTAGCAAGCAGTACAAAATCTACCTGTATAGAACTCTCTTTGAGTCAATGAAAAAAAAACCAAAAAAACGGGTTCTAGTGTGTTTTTTCGAGAGGAAAATAGCATGACCTTAAGAAATGTTTCTATTGGTAGATAATCTGACCTACTTCTCAAGCTGTCAGCCAATAGGCTTTAAACATTCCCAAAGGGTTCAGAAGGAACTGCAGTAAATCCCTTGGGTGTTTCTTGTCTGAGAGGGCGACTTGTATAGTCTTAGCACGCATGCACTCACTCATGCAAGGCGCAACCCCACCTTCCAATCCCCAACCAGAAAGAACCACGGTCTTGGAAAAACTGTGTTTATTGACTAAGAGAAATAGGATTGGCTGACAGGACAAAAGGAGTGTATTGACATTTGGTATAATCATCTACTATACAGAGGAAAGTGTGGGCAGAATTTTTGTATGTCTACTATGAAAAATGAGGAATATGATATAAAGAATAAGATGTTATGACAAAGTGAAATTATGCAAACCTTTTTTAAGAGAATATTAAGCATGTTTTAAAATTTGAACATCTGTATTTTTGTCAATGATGGTATATAATATATTTATCGTATTTTTGTCAGCAACGTTCCTCTCAGAAGAGAGAGAATCGGTGTCTCCTGGCTCAATGTACTAGGAGCTGGGACCTGTTTCACTAGACAGTGACATGTCTAGATGGCGTCTAGATGGTGTGTCCGGTTTCATAAGAACTAGACATTAGACTTCGTTTTGTCCGTTCTTGCTTGCACTGTTGGTGCCGCTTTTCATATCTGTCTAACACTTTTGTCACAGAACTAGTGAAACAGGTCAATGATGTGTCTAGATTTGTCTAATTCTTATGTTTGGGGAATGTATTTCCTAAGGGCAGCTACTTGTGGTGTCACGAAACTAGACAAACCCAATGTCTGTATGGTGTCACAGACATGTCACGAGACTAGTGAAACAGGTCCCTGGTGGGAATGAAACGTCCCCTGCTTTGCTTTTGGGTGCAGAAACATGAAACCCAAGATTTGTATTTTAGTGCTGTACCACAGCGCCATATCACTACTTATTGGTTCTATACAGTAAAACCCTGCTTAAGGGAACACCCTGCTTAAGGAACACCCACGTAAGGGGGAAATTTGCTTTGAACTGCAATCTTTCGCTATATTTTAACCCAATTAAGGGTACACCCTGTGTAAGGGGACCACCTCGCATAAAGAGATAGTTATTTCGGTACGGATAGCTTCTTAACCCTGCTTAAGAGGCGCCCTTTGAATCATTGAATCTGACGGGATAGTGTGTATACAACACTCCAGATTGCCAACCAAGAAGTTCATGATGAACCTCAACGGGACAAAAAATTACACAAACAACACTCCAGATTATCTTGATTGCATGTTTATTTTTACATTTATTTTAATTTTTTTTATTAGGTATGATTCGCCAGTACAAAGACTTCGATCTTCCATCAACCTTGTGACATTCTGTTTTCTCCAGTAACTTTCTAGTTTATATTCCTTTCGTCACATTTAGTTATTTTTAGGATAACAAAATGAATAATGGGTGAAGTAGTAACAAGTTCCAATTTTGGAAAAGAAAAGTGCAAGGTGGTGAGGAAAAAGAAATAATAGAAAGGATATACATAGAAAAATACACATATAACGTTATGGTGTTTATGGTGTGTGTGTGAGGCGGGTAGACTGGTGTCTAGACAATCAGACGGTAGAATTGTCTCCAGACGATCAGACACCAGGCAACGGTTCCTGTAGGTGTCAGGTAGGCATCAGGGGTGTCACGCTCTCTAGTTACTAGGAAAAAATAGCTTGTTCATCATAGATAATTAAGCGTGCAATTATAAAGGAATAACAATTAAAAGGTTTCGATTAGATCCAGTCTATGGAAATTTTTTTCTAACCCACTTGCACCCAGTCAACTTGCTATTTCTGCAACTGACTAGCTAGGATCCAAACAGATCAAGCACCAGTGGGTCTTGAGGTATTTTGGTCTTTAGTGATTGGTCATGGTTAGATGGGGACACCTCTAAGACACTGAATCACTGGCTCCCTGCTCTGTTCTTACTATCACAATGAACAGCATGCAGATAGTGACGGGATAGTTTTCTGGAAGCACACTGAAAGTTCAATGTTACCACTCTAACCTCTAGATGAGGTTAGCTCTAAAAATATCCCCTGTATTAAGGTATCATATACACTGCACGAAAACCACTATTTTATTCATATATATACGCCATCGCGGAAGTGCATGTATTGGCTGAATATTGACTTGTTTTCATATATATGTATACATATACGCCCAGGCCTTATATACGGAGGCGTCTTGGCTGTATTTCACACCCGGCGTATATAAGAGGAAATATCCTCTCCCCCCACCGCCTCCCGCCCGTTTGTGTTGGTAGAAGTATAGGTGTCCTCAGTTCACTGGACGCTTATATCCGCCTACACATGAGGTGTATACACACGGGGAATAGGACAACCTTGTATACGCGAAATACCTACTTATATACGCCGGGCGCATTCACATGTAAAATTGTGGTTTTCGTGCAGTGATACTACAAAGCCTAAACATTGACTGACTGATAACCCCAGTAAAGAGGACACCCCAATCAAGGGAACAATTTACTTGGAACAGAGGGTGTCCCCTTAAGCAAGGCTTTATTGTATTCCCCTTAATCATACAAATATCAGCGGGGAATTTAATCCCCTGAAATCCGCTGACAATGAATCCGGAAATCTCAGAAACATGGATATCTGGAGCAGTGTTAATATTCAGCCAATTTGTAACCTATTTTCAGCAGGCGCGAGTCTTGTTTGGGGTCTTTTCAACATTAATCTTGTCATCATTGGTGACATCTCCTCAAGGCAAGGAAGCTGCACTCTACACAAACGAGGCGCGCAAGCTTTCCTCGATTATTACCATATTTGGGCAGGTCCCGTCTATTCTGCCTCTGTTAAGCTGGGGCGCGATTATGAGGCGACATGGAGGCAGGAAATTGTTCCCAATGAGATTGACATTTAAGCTGTTTTCTGGGAAATAATGTGGTTCGTGATGAAATCACTGTTTGGTGAGAATAATTTCCTTATTCTGGACCTCCCTCGAGATAGTGGTTGTTGCATTCAATGATGTAACGCAAGTTCATTATTAAAGTGAATATTCTATACACAAAGCGTTACTTGATTACAAGCATTTGAAGGTTAGTGCTGTTCTGTAAAGTAATTTCTGAATGGTAGTTTTCTTAAAGATGAAGTAGCAATTTTAAACAAATTACGGTGCAGTTTCCTTTGTCCGCCACATATGAAAGTCAAAGAGTGCTGATGTGGAATTCCCTACCTTTAACCCAATACACATCTACCGAATTTGGAACATTGATGTACCCTTGTTGGCGACAAAAGAACAGTAATTTGTCTCAGGCGAGCCATACTAACGGAATCAGCCCTAGTTGGTAGATGTAGGCCAGCTAGGCAAGGGTCAGCCAACGGTAAGTGAAACCACCTGCTTGAGATTTTCTTTTGTCGACGACGGGTTTTCATTTGATGTGTCTAAATCGGATGCCAAAAGCTGTTCAACATGTTGATAAATCCAGTCGCTGACAACAGAACGTTGGTAAATGGCCTTTGATTGTATTGCCGTCACAGGCCGAGGGCTTAAGCAATTTGCCTGTGAAAAGTTCCCCGACTCCTATACGATTTAGGAACAAATCGTTCAACCCTGAATGTGTATTGTGCTTTATCTCACCCCGGTATTTTTCTCCATAGGCTTAACATTAGGAACTCGTACTCCACGGCCGTGAGGTTCGTGTACCCAATACTCAATGGTTAACTTGGTGATTCATTTCATCAATAAATAGTGTTATACGGGGTGAGATAAAATCAGAAACCCATTCGATGACCACAGAGTAATTCACGAAGCGAAGCTGAGTGAATTACTCTGCAATCAAACTCAGTGGAGTACGGACCAAGCTATTTCCATCTTGTGGGTTTCCTTCTAATTACCCGACATTCACACTATACGATTCTGGCTGTCGATTCTGGCATTTTGCCCCTTCTGACGACTTTCAGCAGTAAAATGATAGAAATCGTCTAATGTAAACACCAAGCGCGTGGCGACTGCAGATCATCTGATTACGTCAGATGACTCAATTTGGCACCACCTGGCGACTATTGGTCATGCTCTGATGCCCGCGACTATTTCAAGCCGCCTTGAATTTTCATCTAGATAGGCAGCAATTCTGTGATGGCATATAGTCGTTAGTGTAAACCCATTTGTTGTTAACTAAGAGTTGTGCTTGTTCTACAGTCCAATATTTATTTCTCGCAAACATGCAGCCACTTGCCACGTCTAAGATAGGTTTGAAGTCTCTTCAATGTTATTTTTCTCACTGTATCATATTGGATGCTGATGTTATCCTCTTTTGGAGCCTTAAATTCTAGCCTTTATTCCTCATTCAAATTTGTATGTGAGGAGATGAGACATTTGCTCCCTCTCAACTGATTCAAGACCCGTTTGTTGTTTTTTGTGGGTTTTTTTGTTGTTTGGTGTCTGCCTCGATGGATACTGTTCTCCTGTACTCTATTTGTATACCT
This sequence comes from Alentia gelatinosa, assembly GCA_950022655.1. NCBI lineage: Eukaryota > Metazoa > Annelida > Polychaeta > Phyllodocida > Polynoidae > Alentia > Alentia gelatinosa. Next base: position 6,409,336 of record OX465588.1, on the reverse strand, counting down.
ATATGACTTTGCTACTCTACCAGGACCTCAATGTGTTTGTAAATTTCCAGCCTGGAGCAACATGGAAATAGACACATCTGAACCTACTGTTTACCTCCAGTTTAAATAAAAAAGCTAAAAATAAAAAAAAACCCAAAAAACCTCGGGTATATTCTGAGGTCGACTTTTGCAGGGACATTGCCACCACCTGACGACTATTTGCTTGACGATCTACAGTCGTCAAGTTTTTAGTCGTCCAATGTAAACACAGGGTTAGAGGGCCAGAACTGCACAAGTATTAAATAATTCAAAATATGTTGACCGTTCACAACTATTACTTTCAATAGAGACGGCCATCCCAACAAATATCGTCTCATAGACTCAATTAATTTACCTTTCTAATATTTTTTTTTTTTTACTTAGTAAACACAGACACAAATTGTCGTCCCAAGATGTTTTATCCCAGGTACCAAAAGGATATTACAAAGACAAGACATTCTTTCATTCATTAAGAAAGAAAGAAAGAAAGAAAAAAAGAAAGAAAGAAAGAAAGAAAAGATAAAAAATTTAAAATAACAAAAACAGGAATAATAAAGAAAAGCACATAAGATGAATTTGCTTAACATAGTGATAAACACCTTCACTATATAAGCAGTTTAGTTATTTTGCACTATTATCTATGTTGTTAATAGCTATTAAGTGACTATCATCAAACTAGTCTTCAATCTAGGAATTTAATACCATTATTCTTAAAAATATCAATCAATCAATACATTCTTGGTATATGTACATGCAATTCCACGATGGCGTATATAGGAATAAATTGTAGGTTTTCGCGCAGTGAAAGCCTCAGTAAAGATACTTCTTAATTAGCATTCTATAGTGTGTTTTCAAGTGTTACCTGGACTCCCAAGCAACAGAAAGGTGAGATACCTAGTAACCATGCTGTGCACCTAGTGTGACTGATGATTAAATATGATTTACTTTCTGAAGGACACGGGAGTAGAGAAGGGAGTGACAGGACAGAGAGGGATGGGTGTCCAACTACAATGAATTCCCTCAACAGGATTAGAGCGCTAGCGTCAGTCTCAATTTGATCATGTTCTCTGGGGTTTTTCTTCTACTTTCGCAGCTCTTTGATCAATGTGAAGAAGGTAATCGCCAACAATGTGCTGTGTTCAGGCGGGTTTGAATGGTAATAGTTTGTAGTGTGTCATTCTTTCGTTTAACTAAAGCTAGAACGCGCCTACCTCCTGGTATGGGAAAAAAATAATTTTACTCTCAAGCAACTCAATAATTTAAGGGGGTGTTCCACTGGACCGACGGTAGCCGATTCCATAGCCAGACAATCGCCGATTATTATCGGATGCCCTAGAATTTCTCAAATCTTTGAAAATGGTCATTTATTAAACTATTATTATCAGAATTAAATGAATTACAATACGTGAGCTTCCTCTTAAGGGCCCAGGAACAATTGATCGGGTGAGAAATCGGCCTGGTGGATTCACCCCTTAACCAAATTCTGAGTCCTCAGACGCCACATCTCTTTTAAAAAAAGAAAATTAGAATTGCGCTTGGAACTCACCTTTGACACCCCCACAAGTCCCTAGGAACGTATTCCTGCATGGCAAGTCCTAAAAGAGATTTTTCATAAAATCGTTTTATAACGAGACCAGTCACCAGGGCCCCATTGCTCCACGTTTATGACAGAGTTGCGGATCGCAGAACAGTAATCCAAGGGCCTAAATGTTGCTCCTAAATTTTGCGGATCGTGTTGTAATTGCATAGGCGCATCGCTGCGTAAAATACTGCTTTTAGGCCACTCAAAAAAAAAAACTTGTTTCTCATCACCGCGCGCATCAGTAAAAACGATTTTAGATGATTTTTTTTTTTTTTTTTTTTTTTTTAAATAGATGAACCTTGATAGAAATTATGAAAGGTATGTGTATTTAGTATCAAATTAAAGCTCCTGATGTCAGGGATGCATTAAATGTAAAGCCAGTAAAAATCTGGAACCCCGCGTAAGCAGACACCCCGCGTAACCAGCCACTTTGGCCCGGATCGGATGGTGTCCGCTTATGCGGGGTTTTACTGTATGTCTGCCATCTTTGGTATAGCAAAAAAAAAAAAAAAAAAAAAAAAAAAGTGCCCTCGTCATATTTTTCATGGCTTGGTGATGAGAAACAATTTTTTTTTTTTTAGTGGCCTTAGCAATACATTTTACGCGGACCTTCACAGCACTGCAGATTGTATCGCTGTGGGTTAAATACAGCCTTATCTGATATTTCAAACAACGATCCATTGTGGCACCACCAACCCCCACCGCTTGTTCTTCTACCTATAGGAAATAGCAATCCACACCACCAGGTGTCAGAGGCCCGTTTCCATCGGCCAATGAAAACGGCGGAGATTTGTAGAGTACTCCTTAATAGCAAATGTAAGGCAGTTGAAGTTCGTAAGAACAAAGAGCCAGAATACAGAATCCTCTCCCCTGAATGTTATCTATAGATTATATCAACTGATAACAGCGGATGTCCCCTGACTATGGTGGCACTATCTTACAATGTCCTGGTGGATGATAGCCGAACTAGCAATCACTCTGCGGCTTAAACCTATTACAAGCCTTCAGGAATCACTCTCAAAATGTGACGACAATCGCAAGCAGTGTACATTATTTGATTAAATCCATTAATAATTGGTCCTGCCACCTGGTGTTTTGGATGGCGTCGGGGGCCGAAATGACCAACTCCATGGCACAATAGCTATGAGCCCTATAGATGTGGGTTCATATTCGTCTATAGGGCTATTATATTATGGAGGCGGCCATCTTGCCCCCTGACGCCAAATAAACTGCATGTGGCGGGTCCAGTTATCAATAAATTTTTTTAACAAAAATTTTTGTTTTACATGCCACAGAGAGATTTTAGTCTCATCTCACGATTATCCATGGATTATAATGACTAATACCCTGTACCCTGACTATAGTGACACTATCTTACAATATCCTGGTGGATGAGGGCGACATTAGCAATCACTCTGTGCCCTTTAGGCTTCCGTGCTTGCGGGGATGGGAATGCCAGCTCAACACACGGAAGGGCAACAGTAAAACATTGAAAGGCAGTTGAATTTCGTAGAACAAAGAGCCAAGGACCTGTTTCAATAGTTGAAAATCCTCTCGCTGTTGGTCTTAGTGGCACCACAGTGGCAGTTCCCGTTTTAATAGTAGGTGTACGGAACAGCAAGCAGCACTTGGGAAATGAGCGACACCAACAGTGGTAGTACCCGTTTCAATAGTTAGTGAGGTCTCGCTGTTACTGCCACCGTTACTGGCACTTTATTATCCATCGTATACAAAGTCCCCATTGAAAATGTATGGGGACACAGTAAACCACTACCCATTGTATAAAACCTGTCAGATACCATAACTGTGGTATACGGATTCAAACCTGTGGTATACGACCTCAAAACCATGGTATACGGGGAAAATAGTCCCTTTTGCTAAAGAGCAAAGAAATAGTTCCTAATGTCATACCCGTTAATATGGCAATTACTGGGTTAAATTTATTCGAAAAGATGGATAATAAATGCGACAAACGATGATTTTGTGGACAGGCAGCTCTGTAGACCACTCGAGGTTAACCTCGTAATACACTCGCTAGTGCTCGTGTATTACTACGCGTCAACCACTCGTGGTTTACAGCCTTCTGTCCACAAAACTATCGATTATTGTCTATGTTAACTAGGGGGTCCACCCTCTCATATTGATCATAATAACAATTTTAAAACACATTTTATCTGATATTATAATATATTTACGTAAAGAAAAACAGGCTCCGAACAATTTGATATACATGTTCTAACTGTATTTAGAATTTCATAATTTTCTAGTACTCAACTATTTTGTGAGAACTATTATACTATTCAAACCAAGAACTGGATTCACTGCACCACTCAGCCCGTTCACACACACATCCTACTGCAGCTCTTGACCCTAAGGTCTCACTTGCTTTTCTTACAAACGAGAGCTATAGTGTTGGCCATCAGAACTCAGTCAAAAATGCACTTAGAGACGTCAAATAAAAACTGAAATGTGGGGAAAAGCACAATGAATAATTTGGAAATATTGAATCATTAGTTGAATATCGATTTCTTAAATATTCCGTTCACTAAATTACCCGGGATGAGATCAAAGAAAGCCGCCGAGAGCCGAGCCGGGGTGAGCCACGGGCCGCTGGTGTGGAATCATAGAAATTAATTCAAAGTTTAATAACTTCGGATCCAATTGAGGTATTGGGAAACGGTTTTCAGATTTATCATTGCCTCTCTCTACCCTACAAATTGATATACGGTAAGGTACTCATAAATCGGACTGAGTAATAGGCAGTATTGCTATTTAAACGGCCTGCTCAGAATCGGGTACAACCGGTGAATGTGCGTACACCGAAATCTAAAGGTCAGGGAGAGTCGGTCTTATCTGACATGGCAGTAATGCCCAACCTGTCGGGAAAAGCAATAAAAATGGGTCGATGAAGTGCGTACATCGACCCGATTGATACAGATTGTCACAGACCCGACGGATCCGTCGGGCAAAGGTAGAATCGGGCACAACGGTCGGGTCAGTGTCTTATATGCTTTAAAGAAGAAACCAACAAGTTTTGGTCAAAGTCGTCATTCTCCACGAGTTTGATGCGGAGTGAATATCACGTAGCATTCAAACGAGTTGCAGAATTACTTCTTTGACCAAAACAAGTTGCTTTCTGTATTTATCTCACCCCTGTATACACATTAAAAGAATGAACAACACACAGGATTTAGACCATGGAGAACGGACCGCAATACTCATAGGGGCATGGAGAACGTGTTCCCAATGCTAAGCCTATGGGCATTCATTCCAGGGGTGAGATAATATCGTAAAAGCGGATGAGTTTTAATCTTGGCTCCCGTATGCCACGACTGGCGTTTGGCGTAGTGATATCACGAGGTGGAGCCGAGTGGTATCCGGAACCAAACACCAGGAGTGGCATACGGGAGCCAAGATTAAAACGAATCAGGTTTTGATTTTATCCTACCCCTCTCTACAATATATTAATATTAAAATCATGAATGAAAATCATAAAAATTCCGTATGCCCCTAGTAGCATACAAACGTCCGTATGCCAGTCAGCGTGGCATACGGAATCTCAATGTTAAGCCTATGGGATTTTATATTAGGGGTGGGATAATATACCTTCCTCCCATCACGGGTAGGAGATTCTATGGAGAAACCAAACAAGAGTTAGTCGTGTTGTTGTTTATTGCACGACGGCAAGATCACGTATTACTGCGCGAGGCGAAGCCGAGAGCAGTAATACGCGATCTTGCCGGAGTGCGATGAACAATAACACGACTAACTCGAGTTTGGTTTAGAATTTATCCTACCCCGCCTGTCTAAATTACTTCTACATTAACAAATGATGTCATTTGTCAAGTGTATCCCACTAGAGCGATATTTTTCATTTTTCTGAACTCCAGACCGAATACAGTGACCCAATGTTAAGCCTATGGAGTTTTTTATTAGGGGTAGGATAAACACCTGACCTGCCTCCACTCACTCTCTGTTGTGCCCGAGCAGAACACCTCCTGGAGCTGCTCCCCGTACAATGTACCCAGCTCCCTCTACACTCTGAGCTGCTCAGTAGACCGTGGTAACGGGTAATTAGCCCGTGTTAGCCGCTCCTCTACGTCGCCGTTTTTTTCCCCAAGATGTTGCGTCTTCTTCTGTGCGCGCGCAACCGGAAGTGGTGGCTGAGCTACTTCTGCGCATGATTGTAATGGTGGGTGCGCCATCCGTTTCCTTTGCGGCTCTTTAGGCAATAGTGTCGGGGGATATAGATATTATCATTAGAGTGGAATTTTAGAACGGGTTTTTACACTTGGATTTGCAATCGACCTGGAAAGAGAAAATTACCCCGGGCAGCATGGAAGACAGAAATAGAAACTAAGAGTTCAATGGCACAGACATAGCTGTATATTTCCTAGCCTTAGAGGAAGGCTTGTTAGTATTATAGGAATTATACATATATATATATATATATATTATATATATATATATATATATATATATATATATATATATATATATATATATAGACAATAATCGATAGTTTTGTGGACAGGCGGCCGTAAACCACGAGAGGATGACGCGTAGTAATACACGAGCGCTCTCCATGGGATACACTGACCCTAAACTTTCATCAGTTTCCTTTATAGTATATATGTATAAATAAATATATATATATATATTTATAAGTATAATATATTCATTTATTGGAGCACCTGTAACGGCTGAAGCTTTACAGAAATATCGGTTTCCTTTCGAAAAATAACAATCATGTCGTAAATGCCCTTTCTTATCAAATGATGCAGATTAGGGACTATCTGCATATGGTTTTTTTTACGCCTCAGGCTTTGGAAAGCCATTAAATTTTGATTCGCTTTGACCGCGACCATTACGACATTAATGATAAGCCATTGGAAATGGAAAATAAAAACTGGAAATAGGATGATTATCTACTACTTACCTCCCACTCCTCATTTCTTGAGGGTTTTCTTGTGCGAAGATAGATCGGAAATTAGGGTAAATTGCGGGAGATTACGGTAATTTAGGGTGGTGAAGTCTGTGAGGCGGCAGGGTTAAGCAGCTGCCGCTACTCGTAAAAGCCATTTTCCACTGGCCGACTATTCGCCATCCGTCTGCAGTCGGAAACCATCAACGCCAGATCAGTGACTGGAAACGGACATGTTGAGAAGTGTTCACCAATCAATTGTGCATAGATTATGCAATAAGGCCACCACCGCGATGGTCATTTTGTTTGGAGGACAGTTCCGATGGTATGGACCTATCAAATGCATCAGTAACAAGGTCTACTATATACCCATGCCGTATATACTGTTAATATGCACCGTTTCGCAATATAACGTAGAAATATTGCACGGACCACTGGTCCGTACACTAAAATATGGACCACCTTGCCATACATGTTTATTAAGATATTGGTTGTTAAGGTAAATGAAATAAATCATTATTTTTTTATTTTCAGGTATATAGTAAATATATAACGTCCAACAATGCTGTATAATTCACAGCAATGCTGTATAATTTACAGTTTGTACGGAACTTGGTGTAAACGCCTCGGTCCGTACAAACTGTAAATTACCATCTCGTTCTGTGAATTGTACAGCATGGTCAGGACGTTCTATATATTTACTACATATACCCATGCCGTATATATATAGTGTAAATACGCACCGTTTCGGTATATGGCGTAAAATACTGTACGGTCCGCTGGTCCGTACACTAAAATACGGACCACCTTGCCATACACATATTTTGATATATTGGTTATTATACCAAATTAAATTGATTTTAAATTCCGGGTATATAGTAAATATATAACGTCTGACCATGCTTGTACATGTCACAAAACGTGATGCCAATTTACCGTTTGTACGGAACTCGGCGTTAACAGGACGTTCTATATAAATATACTACACCCTCACTGATTTTTAGATACTGACAAGTAGTCGTTGGCCACCACCAACCGATTATTAGGAGAACTCAATTAATCGGTGCCGTTTTTGTCGGCTAGATGAAAATGGCATTATGGAGGGTTCTGAGCGCATGAGCAGAGGAAGCGGAATTGTTTGTGGTGAACGTTTAATGTTCTCCACGGAACTCAAGCGCCGCCATTGTGGAACCCCTACACAAGAACTCATGACGTCATCAGATACGATAACAAAGTGCGCTGTTGGGATGATAGTTAGGCCACTACAAAAAACTTGTTTCTCATCACCAAGCCATGAAAAATATGACGAGGGCGCTTTTTTGCTATATCAAAGATGGCAGACATACAGTAAAACCCCGCATAAGGGGGCACCCTCTGATCCGGGCCAAAGTGGCTGCTTACGTGGGGTGTCTGCTTACGCGGGGTTTCCAGATTTTTACAGGCTATACATTTGCGCACGGTGATATGAAACAAGTTTTTTTTTGAGTGGCCTTAACTGGAAATGCATCAGTTTTTACAGAACTGCACAGCAATCATTGAGGGAGGTGTTCGTTAGAGAATTCATAGAATTATCCACAACAGGGATGTGTAAAAAAAAAGGACATATTCTTTCACTGCTTAACAATTGTTTTCACTTCATGGTATTTTTCAAATACAGCAAGGGGACAGTATATAATACAGTGGTAATCATTACCCCTCACCCTGAACACAGAAGTATGAGTCGAGAATTGGGAATAATAAAATTTATTTTAATTTTATATACCTTGACCGACATGAATATTAATACGGTAAATATTAATATGAAATAAGGTAAATAAGTAATTGACAGTTATATAATGACGTCAATTAAATGAGAATACATATTGGTAATTGACAGAAGTATGAGATGTCAATTGGTATAAGTATATATGGTTATATAAAATGAGTATATATGGTTATACAATATGAGTATAAAAACGCCAAGACCAGAAAAAGGAGGCGAGGTGGGGGGGGAAAATGTTTGTGAGGATTAGTGAGTCACTGGTTGAGGGACTGTATGAGGGACGCATTTACTTCTTGTGCGTTCGAGTCCCTGATGTATTTTCTGTGTGCATTGGAGCGCCACCCCCCGTATCGTTGTATGGAGAGTTCGGATACCCCGGCCTGGAAGGCCTGAGTGGCGGCGGCCTTTCTCAGGCTGTGGAGAGTATATGTCTTAGGGGGGTGGCCTGCTAAGGTGTTGAGCCGCTCCCACTCCTTTGACAGCGACCGCGTCGTTATTAGCAACCTGTCTCCGTTCAGCAGGAACGGATCCGTTGGTAGGATCGTAGGGACTGCGGCGAGCATATTCCTCATGGCCGTCACCGGGCATGACCTCGGGTCCGGGGAGGATTGAAGCTTCACGTGTTTTTCCCCCCCACGCACTGGAGGTTCTTGGCGGCCTTGATGCGGACCGCCACGTGATTTGCCGTGAGCACCACGTCCCCACGTGAGAGGTGGCGCACCGGATCGAATGCCCTGGCCGTAGGTGGGGCGACCTCGCTCTGCCGCAGTGTGGCGTAATACAGGAGGAGGAACGCGGCCCGTAGGGTCAGGTCGAGGGGCGTGTCCGACAGTTGGTCGAGGATCGCCTGGAGGGCGGCCATGGGGATTGGAGGCTTCACATTCGGTGTATAGGCCTTGTTCCTCCTCATGGCGTCGAGGGCTCTCCTGACCCTCACGTCCTCGGTAGCGGTAACGTCCCTGCCGGAGAGCCATAGGTGCGTCCTCACGTGTGACAGCTGGTTGGCCACGGTCGCCGGCGAGGGGGCGTGGTCCGCGAGGTACTCGAGGAAGGCCGTGATGAAACTCACGGACGGTGCCTGGGGGTCGGTCCTTGTCCGTCTGCAGAAGGCGAGGTAAGTGGACACGGCGCTCTTCTGGTTCGCGACCGTGCCTGGGGCACGTGCCTCAGCCTGCAGAGCAGATGCCTTCCCTTGGAGATAGCGTAGCGCCGGATCTGCAGGACAGGCGAAGGACAGGCACAAATGAGGAATGGTTACATGGCATTACGGACCACAGTTCATGATATTTCATAAGGCATGCGGCATTATTAAAGTCCCTCGAGGACAGGTGGGCCCTACTGAGTGCGTCGGCGACCGTGTTGAGGACCCCGGGGACGTGCGTGTAGACCAGGTTGACTTGAAGCTTGGCCTGGACCATCCAGGCCTGTCGGGCACACTCGGCGAGGACGCGGTTGCGTGCCCGCTCCGATGTGAGTGCCTGGATGGTCCCCATGTTGTCACAGAAGACTTCTATCCTGGTCCCGCGGTCACGGTCCCCGAGGAACGTGTGGAGGGCATAGACGGTGTTCAGGGCCTCCAGTTCTGAAATGCAGTCCACGGGGTCATTGATGGGGCATACCTGGCACGAGTACGCCCCACGGCCGTCGGTGCCCCCCACCCCTGAGAGGCATGCGTCTACCGTGATGCACTTTGTGGGCGGTCCTCGAGGGATGAGGGCGTGTCCATTCCACCCGGCGGCAAACCTGGTAAACCACTGGAGGTCCTGTCGCATGTCCGAGCTCACGTTGATGTAGAACCCGTTCATCGACCGTAGGGCCTCCAGTAGTTTGCTGATGAACGGCCTCGCCGGGCGGATACACTTGGCGACGTGCAGGATTTTACCGAGGATGGACTGTAGTTGTCGCTTCGTGAGCGACCGCTTCTTAGCGACCGCTGCCACGTGTTCCCGCACGTCCTCCAGCTTGTCCTGAGGGATAGAGAGGGACATCTCTGCCGCGTTGATCTCGATGCCTAGCCAGCGCACGGTCTGACTAGGGGCCTGTGCCTTTTCCCGGGCCTCGGGGAGGCAGAGCTCGGCGAACAGCTCTCGGGCTATGGCAAAGTCCGAGGCAGCTTTCTCGCGGGACGGTGAAAGTATGATGAGGTCGTCCAGATACATGGCGGCCTCGACCCCCTTTCCGGCGAGTATGCCCACGATGGTCTCGGCCACGCACTGCATGTGGTACGAGGACGCGCGGGCACCAAACGGCATGGCCGTATCACAATAATACCTGCCGTCCCACATGAAGCACAGCAGAGGCCAGTCGAGGGGGTCGCACCTAAAGTTCTTGTAGGCTCGCGATATGTCGATGGTCGCCATGTAGCTGGAGGCCCCCGAGGCCACGAGTCGCGCGACGAATCCGTCGACCGTAGGGAGGCTGTGCTCCCTCTCCTCCCCGTACACGGCATTCTTCATGACATAGGCATTCACACTACGGTCCTGGGGGAAGGTCATATCCGTTATGACGCGGCGGGCCATGGACCCGCACTTCTCCCGGGACATCAAGGGCAAAACGTGGCACCACGGTTCGAATGGTGCCTCCGGGAACGGGCCCATCAGGTTCGAGAACCCCCTCTCCTTGCGTATGAAGTCCCCAACTTGCTTAGGGAAACCGGTCACGCTGGGGTGATTGGGTACGTCCCGAGTGTCACTGGCCGGCCCGAGGTAGCCCAGAGGGAACCCGTACCTGATGAACCCCAGGAGTTCGTTCTTGCCCTCCATGGCCGTGAGGTAGGCTTCCCATGCCCGTAGTTTTAGATCCGTCAGCAGGGTTATTTTGGAACACAGCGCGTTGGGCAGGCCCGAGGCCCGGACCGCTTCGTAGATGTGGCCGTGCGCCGGGGGGCCGGCGTCGGTGAAGCAGGGCCACTCGGCCCGCCTGTGTTCCATGAAGGCCTCCGGGTCCGTGCGGAGTCCGGGCGACGGAATTCCGGTCCGGCAAACTTCCTTTAGTCTCCCGAAATCCGGAGTGTTAGTTATATCCTCCCTTGCTGGCGCGGTAACACTAACACTCGTACTACCACAGGAGCGTTGCGGTGGCCGGCCCGTGTGACTGTCATCCACATGGCTGGTCCCGCCCCCTTCTTTGTTGTTGTTTAGGGGGTGGGGGTCTGCAGGGGTCGCCGGGCCGTTCCCTTTTACGACCTCCGCCCACGTCCGGTCACCGGAAATCCAGTTGGCGGTGGGAGAGATCACAGGGCCCGCTGGTGTTATGTCACGTTGATTGCACCTCATGACCCCGGGCCCGGGGAGGGGTGCACGTGTTGTGACAGCTTGCGGGTGCGCACCGCTCACTCGCGGGGCGCACCGTAACCGTTTTTTGCCCGTGTCCTTGTTGTGGGAGCATATCTGCCCTCGGGTCGACCGCCCGGAGCGTGTGTCCGGCCTGGGGTGCGTGTCCGGCCTGGGGTGCTCGCCGGGGTTCTGGTGTGGGCGCAGCCTGCCCGTTGTCATATCCCATCGTGTAGCCAAGTTTCCGGTTAAACGCGTGTAACGAATGTCTGCATTGCCTCCCCACGGAGTCGCAGTACGAACACACGTGCAACCATCTTACCGGTCCGTCGCCGTGGCCGTTCCTGTGGCGGCACCCCTTCTCAGAGTTGAATTGCCGGCATGGCAACTCACGTCCTCGAGCCTTTCCCGCGTCTGACCCGCTAGTGAGAGTCCCGGTCGTCATTGCGAGTCGGACTCGCTCCTCCTGGATCCGGGAGTAATCACACCACGACAACCTCCCGGTCTCGACCTGATCAAACAGGTAGTTCGACCACCTCCTTACTCCGGCCCACGGCAGGCTCTGGGCATCGATCGATACTTGATGTAAATGTTTGAACATGGCCTCACGGTCCACGGGGTCGACCGCACGGTCATCCCCGAGCAGCCCAATGAATGCACTCAGGTACTCCAGGGGTCCTAGGGTTCCCCTCAGTTCTAGTTTCTGTGACAACGTGTAGACCCCTTCCCTATCCACGAACATGTAAGGTTTACTGATCAAACGAGTAACGTGAATATCGGATTGAAGCTTACCAGCCGTTTTGTCGTGGCGGATGGCCTCATGGTCGAGCTCGCGTTGAATATACAGATCCCCAGCGTAGCGGTCTCGTAGCTGGCGGGGTGAAGGCATGGCGCGGGCGGCTTGTTCCTCGGCCCAGTCCCGTGTCCGTACTTCTGCGACTGACCGAACCGTAGGGGGAGATGCCCGTCCCGCCGACCGTTGCGTCTGCATCTGGATGAGTGCGTCCAGTTTCTTACTCATATCGGACAGTCCGGTCTCTACGGCCACGAGGCAGGCCGACCGGTGGCTACCGGCCTGAGACGCGGACTCCACGTGGTCGCTCTCCCTCACGGTTGACTCCAAGGCCTGGTCCGTGGACGTGGAGGCGCCCGCTTGCGCGCGTGTCGTTGGTGGAGCCATCCTATCTGATTCCTTTTTCACTAACTTACTTCGCCCGTATTTAGACCTTGTCTCTGCACGGTCAGACACTCGGGGAGTATCTGAGTACGGCGTGGAGAGGTGGCCAAAAGTTGGGAAAAATAAAAAGTATGTGTGTACGTAGTGAGGTACAGGAACAGAATGAGGAGGAGGTCAGAGTGGCGGTTGGTCACGTGACCGCGGGGTTCACGTGACCGACACCAGAGGGGAGTGCGCAGGGTGCGCTGGGGGGGGTGTCAGGGGGAGCAATGACCACCCCTGACCAACTGCCATGGGTCACCAATTACGAAATTCATGTCCAAACGCAGCACTTAATTCCCAGTCGTCCGCTTGCATTGCATTGCTTTAAATTTCCTCGTTATTGTCCATCGTATACAAAGACCCGAGTAAAAGTGTATGGGGACTCAGTAAACCACGACCTCTTGTATAAAACCTGTCAGATACCATAACTGTGGTATACGGATTCAAATCTGCGGTATACAGCCTAAAAGCCGTGGTATACAGGGAAAATAGTCCCTTTGTGCTTTAGAGCAAAGAAATAGTCCGTATTTGTCATACTCTTTAATATGGCAATTCCTGGATTAATTTTCTCGAAAAGATGGATAATAAATACAACAATCGATAGTTTTATGGACAGGCGGCTCTGTAAGCCACTCGAGGTTGACGTTGTGATATACTCGCAAGAGCGCGCGTATGACTACGCGTCAACCACTCGTGGTTTACGGCGGCCTATCCACAAAACCATCGTATATTGTCTATTTCTTAAATGCATAGATTGGATCTTGACTCGGTGTGATACAGACCTTCAGGCTTATTACAGATAAACACCATTTGTAATAACATTTTATAATAAAACATCTCGAAGTTTCATATGATGTTGTCTTCGCGAAATGATATCACGAAGCAGAGCTGAGTGATATCTGTAGTAAGAGAAAACGTGGTTACTGAGCCTGAAGGGATGGCTGTTCGAGGTCTTTTGATGTCATAAATACGTCCCGACGCCGCAGGAGGAGGGATGTATTTATGGCATCAAAAGACCGAGAATAACATCCCTTCAAGCTCAGTCACTACGTTTTCTTAATAAAACTTACCTAAATATCAAGAAAAACGCCATTTTATATACTTATTTCATATACCTATGGAGCTGATACATTCACTTTGACCACAGTGCGCCCGAATATTCACTACAGGTGCAGAGAGCCCGAACATTATTTATACTGCACCCATAGCAGCGGGTAGTATTTCATAGACGTTTGGCCATAGGTGTGTAATGATAGAATATAACAAATGCCACGTAAACAATTATATGAATATGAATGATGTTAAGATTTTGTCCTTACCCATCACATGTTTTTAACTTCAAATGTTACCAATGGCATGTATATTTTATGGCATAATCATGGCATACAGTCACACCATATTACGTTTATGGGGATATATATGAGGGGTAGGATGATAGCAAATATCCAAGATTAATGGATATAAATCCTTTATATCCAGGTCATCTGTAGAATGATAACACAGGACACATTTCAGCAGATAATCCCATCGTATCACAATCTTTTAACGTAATTAACAACAATGTTTTCATTAGCCTCATTTTGTTTGATGCATTTAAGTGGTTTTGCATTTAATAAGCGTAGCACATAATTAGATAAAACAGGGACTAATGCTTCGGCATCGTCATAAGGTTCTCAAATAAACCCAGCTGACAGCACAGCTAATATAAAAACCCATCTAACATTCTATTCGCATTCGATATCAAATTCACGTTTCTCTCCACTGACTTCACATAAGTGGACGTTTCTGATTGGCTGAACCCTGGAGAGGAATTAACCAAGAACGACACACACGCAAGCACAAGCAGCCATTTTGTTTTATAATTCTGGCAAGCGGAAGAAGGCAGTGCGCATGGACGGATGCGAAATAGCGATATAAACAAATCATGACCACCGAAGACTGAGGGTAGAGGGAAGGCCTAGCAGTTTTATCTGAATTGCTTTAATCGGGAATAGGATGCGGTGGTAGTTTCATTGGCACTTCTGTTCTATTATCAAAGCCAATTATCTTTCTCATATTAGCCTCTATATATCCCGTCTACCGTGGGATTCATTTGATAAAGCATGGTTAGAGTTGACATATTGCTACTTCATAAGATAGAAAACACTGATTATACAAGATAGGGATGTATATGGGCATAATTGTTGGCAGGGTGAGTTTGTTAAATACGGAGGATGTGATATAAGTATCAGTATATATAGAGAAATATATACAGTAGAACCCCGCCTAACGGACACCCCGCGTAATCGGACACCCCGCGTAAGTGGACACCTCGTGTAAGCGGTCACTTTTGCTCGGAACGGAAATTTCCCCCCTTATCATATGTTTAATTTAACCCCGCGTAAGCAGACACCCCGCAAAAGCGAACAGTTATTTCGGTATGAAAAGGCCTAAAAACCCCGCGTAAGCGGTCATTTCAGACGGACACTTCAGACGGACACCCTACCGAAAATGGATTAATCTGTGTTTTTTATGAGTGTGTCTTAGTATATTCATAGAAATACATTTATAATTCAAAGTTGAATAACTTCAGATCCAATTAAGATATATCAAAATCGATTTCAGAATTACCATCCCCTCTGTCTCCCCTACGTATCGGTATATGCCCGGGGTAGACTTGAAAACCCAGCGTAAGCGGCCACCTCGCGTAAACGGACACTTTTGCCTGGATACCCACTATCCCTTTTTGTAAACAGGAACATATGCTACTTCACAGGCCCCTGTTGCTCCACTTTTTTTGGTATCGCTAGCTATTTTCGGATCGACTGAAATATTATCTATTGTTGTAATTGTTATCAATAATGTATTACCGCTGTCCTTCAAATCTAGTTATTTAGTCATTCTGTTGTTTGTAAGCCCATTCACGTGGCAAGATACCAATCGTTGAGGAGTTCTGTTCAATGAAGCCTGTAGACTTCTGCCTGACAATATACTCCAGTATAGATAAAAAACTGTAAAAAAAAAAGATTAATTAAAAACATGTGACAGGGTAGGATAAAATCTAAACGTCACTGAAACGTCACATATATAATTGTTTACATTTCGTTCGTTGTCTTCTGCTACAAATATCACTCAGCTCTGCTTCATGATATCATTCTGCGAAGACAACTCACGCCCTATAAACAATCTAATGAAATTTTGAGAAGTTTCTTGATTTTATCCTACCCTTCATATAACTCTCCACATAATTAACATGTTGTGAATGTATGCCACAGTTATGCCATAAAATATTGGTATGCCACGGGTGATATATGAAGCTAAAAACACGTGACGGAGTAGGATACAATTTAAATGTCACTCAAATTCCATATACATGTAATTGCTCAAATGGAGTTCATTGTCTTTCACAAAAGATTCCAATTTCCTACAATCTGTGGTTTCATTCCAACTCACAGCATAAAAACAGTTATATCAATTCTTTTAATGTTTCCTGAAGATATTATTTCATATGTTTGTTAAATTGGTTGAAAGTCCACAAAAAAACATTTGATATGTCTAGATAAAACCAGTATCATAGGGTTGGGAGTGAAGTAGTTAGTAGAAACTGAACGAGGGTTAGACTTGTCAGTGTTTATGCCGCGACGGGAAGGTCATGTATTACTACGCGAAGCATTAGCTGAGCGTAGTGAGGAACAGACCTGACAGGCCTGAGTGGCATAGACACTGACAATTCTAACTCGAGTTCGGTTTCGTATTTATCCTACCCCGTCTCTACCCTTTTGGATTACTAAAATATAAATATAGAATGACCAACCGAAGTCCAACCAGAACTTTTGAGTCCAACCGCAACTTTTTTCGGTGCAGTTCCCAATCTGATAGCTGATTGGTCGATTTTGTTATGCCCCTAGAGGCAGAAATCGCACTTTATGTCATGGCATGCCACATAAAATTTGCCTATGTTATGCCTATGGACCGTTTTTATTAGGGGTAGGATAAAAAATTGTTTTGATAACAAGTTGTACTTGGGTCTCCTGTATTAACTATAAAGTTGAGTCAGAGTCTCCGATTGATAGATTTATTATCTCATAGACTAACAGGTTCATTAGTTCTTGCCGAGTGCTATCCTGCTGTACTCAGTCCACCTGAAAAGTTCATGGCTGTTTGCTCTTCTCGACGAGAATAGAACTCTAACTAAAGATGGCGGAGGGGATCACTCTCCTTGTTTGTTTAATTGTTTGGGTAGTTTTACATCCAATTTGTTCAATTAGACTTACATTGGATTTGACCAAATCTATGAGATGAATGTAGGTAGAAATCTCACCCCTACACATTTACCAAGGTGAGAGTTCTTTTACTTCCCACACCACATAGACATGGTGTGATAAGGATTGGCCTTTGATATAGCAGTAAATCTACCACTGCTGGAGGTGAAGGAGAAAAGTGGCTGCAGTGGGACCCGAATCAACAAAGTCCTGTGCTCTTTACCACTGAGCTAACGTCTCACCCCGGTCGCTTTTGTTATGCTTGTGTGCAAGCATATCCGGTCTGCACCACGAGGAGGCGAGGCGACCAAGAGGGCGAACAGATTGGTAATTTCTGTCCGCCCCAACAGACCGATTGCTCTCCTTTTTTCATTTATATCTTTACATAATTCTGAGACTGACGAACATGATATTGAGACCGAACAAACTATAGGGCACAGAGTGATTGCTAGTTCTGCCATCATCCCCCAAATTGTAAGATAGCGCCACTGTAGTCGGGGGACAACCACTATTATCAGTTGTTATAATCTATAGATAATATGGAGTCCAGGCTAAAATTCCTCTATGGCAGACCCCAAAATATCTTAAATCCATTGATAATTGGTCCCACCATCTGGTGTTTTGGATGATGGCCGCCTCCATAGCACAATAGCTATGTGCTCTATAGGCAAATGTTATCAAAACAACAATATAATAAAAATAAATCTGCATTATCCAATATGAAGGGAAAATGGAAAGGCTGTGGCTGGCTTTATGACAACCCTACTATTAAATGGACGTA
Organism: Alentia gelatinosa; assembly: GCA_950022655.1. NCBI lineage: Eukaryota > Metazoa > Annelida > Polychaeta > Phyllodocida > Polynoidae > Alentia > Alentia gelatinosa. The sequence goes on along the minus strand of OX465588.1, from coordinate 6,391,537 downwards.
CAAATTAATAAAGAAAGAAATTTGCGAAAAGATAAAAAAAAAAAAAAAGTTGTTGGTGTAGTAAATGTCATTTGCACAAATATTGTGTGCAGCCAAATGCCGCCGTCTCGAGCCGCGACAAGTGATACCTTTCCTGCCACTTTTGATCGATGTCCTACCGAAGTGGAGATTGCAAAAGTAATGAGGTGGGTTTACAGTTCAGGGATCCTTGTCAAATTCATATTTCATCGTGTTGCTTGTAAGCAGGCCACAAGTGAGCAATATCATCCAGAGGTGCCAATTTACAAGGATTTATAAGGATTAACCCGTTTGTGACAAACATTTTACAATGCGAACTGATAAACAGGGACTGCACTACTCAGCTTGCCTTTCTCAGAAATACCACTGCATCACTCGATGCGTATCAGTATCCATGTAGAAAATATACTGAACGATGATGCTGATGCAGAGGACTAGTTTTATGCTACCCTGAATGAAAAAGGGGGTCCAGTAAATCGTTCGTCGTTCGATATGTCGTATCGTCCAGCCTCACCGACAACAAAATATTATTCAACGGCGCCCAGGGGCCTGGTTCATAAATTTTGAACGATCATCTAAAAGATCATATAATGATCGTAGGGCTGATATTGTTGCATAAATGGGTTTGGTCGTACACGTACGACCTTTGTACGATACGATCAAATATCGTTACATAAACATTGATCTACATCGTGCAAACGGTCTTATATCGTCCGAAATTGTCCTAACGTACGACACCTCTAGAGGGTGTCGTGGCTGTTGATTCATGCATTTATTTCATTTGTTCAGCTCTAAAATTAAAATAAGGCTTTATAAATGTTAAGATACACAGCTTTTATAAAAAAAATCCTCGAAAAAATCACTAGAATATACTGAAATAGATAAGGCTCAAATTTGTGCTGTTAGTTGAATTCCAGTAGGCTGATCGTTAAGACTGGAACCCAATAGGTAATAAGCAGTATGTATGGATGGGGAGGGGGGGTGCATAGCTGCCACATAGTAGATCTATGATCCCTTAAGATGTATCTCAAAGATACAATAATTTGTACGAACAATTCATGTGTTCCCCTACGATCGGCTTTATGTAACCAAATTGGACGATCATCGTCCACGAGGTCGTTCATCGTTGGATAGATCTTATCGTACAATGGTCGTAAAATTTATAAAACAGGGCCCTGGATTGCCGGCCATAATGGTCTAGTGTAAACGCCGGGTGATGCAACCAGTGCCCTGAGTGGACCCACCTGGATACTAAGAGGTAACCTTTGGTCTGCCACAATTATATGATTATATTCATATAATATCAAATATATAGATTTATTGACGTTAATTGATTTATTGAATGTAATGTGGAACGCATCATAATCTATTAATAGTATATTCACTTAGATAATGAATTAGGGTGTATCAGCTGACTTATTTATGACCTTTTACGATATGTAACAGATGTTTGGAATTGTTGTGGTTATCATCCATCGAGTAAACTATACCCAGGAATTGCCATATGAAAGGGTTTATCAATAGGGCCTTTTTTTTTGCTCTATACCTAAAAGGGACTATTTTCCCGTATACAGGAAAGCATACACAGGAAAATGCTGCATGAAAAACGATGTCGCTGAAATTCAGTTGTTATCGCTTACAGATGCGAAACATCCTATTTTTTCTATTTTTTTAGGTAAGAGTGAGGCCCCAGCTCCACTGAGCTTCTGTTATGCTCAGATTTGCCCTACGATGCACCTCCAGATAAAACTAGGAGCCAAAAGTATGTTCATCACAGATAAATGAGCGTGCAATTATAAATGGATAACAATTAAAAGGTTTGAGTCAGATTTAGCCTATGGATAGTTTTCTGTAACCGACCTGCACCCAGTGCCTGAGTCTAGGATCAAAACATATCAAGCTACAGTGGGTAAATGAGGTATTTCGGTCTTGAGTGATTGGTTATGGTCAGCTGGGCATGCCTCGAAGACCCTGAGACACTGGCTCCCTGCTCTGTTCTCACAACCACAGTGAACAGCATGCAGATAGTAAAGGGATAGTTTTCTGGAAGCACACTGAAAGTTCAATGTGACCAGTCTAAACTTAACTTTAGATGATGTATTTAGCGCGTGCAAGCACGCTCTAAAAAATCAAAATAGAGTCTGAAGGATACCATCGGGTCAGTCCCAACTGTCCAGACTAGTGCAAAAGGGGGTCTACAATTTGGTCCCGATGAAAAACTGGCACACATTGTTCCCGCTAGGTGGCATCATTGAGATTATAGGAATCTTTGGTTGCATTGAAGTACGTCTTTAGCACGGGAGGCAAGCCAGTGGATTCTCAAGGCTCTAAGCCTAGTTCGTTAAGAATTCTTCCCCATAGAGCGCAGTGAGAACCTTGTACAGATTACGACTTAGAGAGTGTGAGATCTTATGAGAGGGTTGCATAGTGAGAACCTTGTACAGAATACCATTTAGAGAGTGTGAGATCTTATGAGAGGGGTGCGTAGTGAGAACCTTGTACAGAATACCACTTAGAGAGTGTGAGATCTTATGAGAGGGGTGCGTAGTGAGAACCTTGTACAGAATACCACTTAGAGAGTGTGAGATCTCATGAGAGGGGTGCGTAGTGAGAACCTTGTACAGAATACCACTTAGAGAGTGTGAGATCTCATGAGAGGGGTGTACCAGGGCCATCATCACCTTTTCTCTACCTGAAAACCTATTCCTACTGGCCTTCAGCGCCCAGGGCTCGTAGAAACCTCGGTAATTAACTATAGGCCTTTTTCCACAGGGCGGTGTCGCACCTTATCTACTTGGATACGCAATGCCTGCAGCCAAACAAGCCCCTGGCAACGTATTCTTTAGCATTGGATCTATCAGTATATGAGCGTAATACGTTCATAATACCCATGTATCTCATTTTCAGAGAAATAATAATGATTTCATTGTATTCTATGGTATTCCAGCTCCAATTTGATACATCATACATATATATCACCCCAATGATACTTTAGATATAGCTGAGATAACACAGGAATACCGAAACTGGATATACACCGATTGGCAGGTCTAGCTATAACATGCCTATTTTTTTTCATGTTAAAACCAAGATAATCATCAACTATAAAGTTTAGACCGCCCAGACTCGTTTATACAGTACACTTGTGTGTTCCAGCAATTTAATCTGTTAAAAAGCAACACTCCTGCAATTACATCCACCGTTCACACTCTAGCTGTGAATGCTGTATATCTCTGTATGAATACCGCCGGACTCGCGGTGTTTGTCCGAGCGGCCGTGTAACTAGACAATGGGCCGTTAGGCGGCGCTGAACGGCAACACATGTATTATGACGACGTGGCTTCTCTAGACATTGGTCTACGAAAGGGACCTTCGAATCCCCGATTAGTCTACGATTTTGACTTTTTGTATTGGAGCTTTACACTGAGACACTGGCACCCTGCTCCTTTCCCAATATCACAGTGGATAGCACGCAGATAGTGAAGGGGGGAGTTTTTTGCAGCACGCTGGAAGTCTGTATGTGACCACTCTAATCTTTAGGCAACGTATATAGTGCGTGCAAGCATGCAGCATTGTTACCCGGCGTTTACACTAGACAATTCTGGCTGGCGATTCTGGCATTTTGCACGGCCTGACAACTTTCAGCAGTAAAATGATAGAAATCGTCTGATGTAAACGCCAAGCGTGTGGTGACTGCAGATCATCAGGTTACATCAGATTACGCAATTCAGCACCACTGGAAGACTATTGGTCACGCTCTGACGTCTGCGACTATTTCAAGTGGCCTTGAATTAAGCCCAATGCCCATCTACCGATTTCGGAACATTTATGTAACTTTGTCGGCGACAAACGGACGGTAATTTGTGTTAGCCCAGGCATCCTAACAGAATCAGCCGTAGTCGGTAGATGTAGGACAGCTAGGCAAGGATGAGCCACCGATTAGTGAACCACCTCCTTCAAATGTCCTTTAGTCACTGACCAGTTGTGGTTTCTATGTTCCAAAATCGGTGGCGAAAAGTTTATCAACATGTTAAAAAATCTTGTCCTTGACAATGGAACGTTTTTAAATGGGACTTGATTGGGTGGGTGACATGGGCCGAGGTATTACGTAATTTGCCTGGGACAAGTTCACCGACTCCTATACGTTTGTGAACTAATCGTTCAACCCTTAATCGGAAGATGGGCATTGGGCTTTAGTCGTGTACATGGGCGGCGATTCTGTGAAAACTTTAAGTCGGCAGTGTAAATGCTTGGGTACATTCTAAAGCCCAATGCCCATCTACCGATTTCAGAACATTCATATACCTTTGTCGGCGACAAACGGTCAGTAATTTGTCTCAGCCAAGGCATCCTAACGGAGTCGGCCGTAGTCGGTAGATGTAGGACAGCTAGGCAAGGGTGAGCCACCGATTAGTAGACAGATTTGCTTAGCCCTAATATTCACCTGTCCGCAGATCGAGCGAAGAGTTACGTAATTTTATTTCCAATTTTTTTGGGTTGTGTGGGCAACCTAAAAAAAATTTACGTAAAGAAGTTACGTAATTTGCCTGCGACAAGTTCACCGACTCCTATACGATTTGCAAACTAATCGCTCAACCCTGAATCGGTAGATGGGCATCAGGCTTAAGGTCGACGACTTTTGCGGTGGACATTGCCACCACCTGACGACTATTGTTTTGACGATCTACAGTCGTCACGTTTTTAGTCGTTCAATTTAAACGCCGGGTTAGAATTCAGTTTAAAGTTGTTGGCTTCAGAGTGGCAGTGGCTTTACTCTGAACCTTCCCTGATACCGAAAGAAACCGACTTTCAGCAACGTACGAAATGGGATATGAAACAGCCCAGAACCGGGGGAGGCTATCAAACACAAAAAAGATATTCTATGGATTATGAGAAGTCCTTACGCTGCCACACGCTCCCATTGCAGCGGTGTGGAAAAGTTAGCCAGGGGCAGGGCTTTGGCGCGAGAGGGGTTGGGAGTGGAGGGGTGGGGTGTGTGCCGAGAAGGGTGTGGTGGGAGTGGAACCGACCCTCCCACCCCCCCCCCCAACACACCCACTCTCACCCTCAAGGCCGTAGAGGAAAGGAAACGTGGCCTCCAGTACAATCTCCACCACAATGTGCTTGCTCAGGGAAATATGACCGGACATGGGGAAAAAATATTCAATTTGCTGATCCGCCTATGGGGTGTGTGTGTCGACGCCATTTGTTGCCTTAAATGAAGCCTAGAGCGGTGCTATACGCGAGGCTTATGTTTGATTAGGATTTATAGGATATTTATTCTTTATTGAGAATGAATTGTATTTAAAATGGGTAAAGTGGATATTAAGGTTATTCGGATATTGCAGCTACTCCTCGGTTGACTAGAATTCTTAAGCTTCTTTGTGGTTATGCTGTTACTTTTCTTGTTTCGTACACAATATTGCTATGATTTGGATCTGCATGGTCGTATTCTCCGCGTAGTTGAACCGTAGGAAAACTCCGAGCAATAGCGAGGGGTATTGCGTTGTATCAACTACAAGGAAAACATGACCACACAGATCAAAATCATGGTAATTTTGTATTTATTACCTCACCTTTGGCTATTTAAAAGGCCAATCATGTGAATGATTAGAAACTCAACGCAAGTGCCGTGTCTGTTGTTTATATGCATTAGTTCCTTAACTCCCCATGAGGTGGCAATAAAAGCCATATTCTAATTATTAGAATATAGCTTTATCTTACATCTGGTATTTTTGTACCAGGTTTAACATTTGTAACTCGTTCCTCATGCCCCTACGAGCATTACAGTCCATTCTCCATGCTCTATGTTATCATATATCCAGTCTGTTGGTTTCTTCCTTTTTCTGTATTCTACTCAGTAGCGATCTGTAGGCTTATAGGTTTAGTATAGATACCTCTGTATTTGGTTATTGCTAATTAAAGGCATATCAAACCACTTCAATTCAAAATCTACTTGCGTAAAATGTATGTTATAATTTCTTTGATATTTCAATTTAACTACTATATCATGGTACAATATAATCAAATCAAATTTAGAAAGTCAACCATCAAGAGGTTCTTTACAAGTGTATTGTATTGGATACGCCTACAAAGAAACACAGACAATTACTAAGGAATACTTGTCTCTAAATCTTTATACCAATTCTTGCTCAGGCGACTGATCCAACGCAAATCAGAGAGTGAACAGTAATCTAGTTTATCCTACCCCTAATAAAAAAACTCCATAGGCTTAACATTGGGTCACTGTTTATGGTCTGGAGTTCAGAAAAATGAAAAATATCGCTCTAGTGGGATACACTTGACAAATGACGTCATTTGTTAATGTAGAAGTCTTTTAGATGGGCGGGGTAGGATAAATTCTAAACCAAACTCGAGTTAGTCGTGTTATTGTTCATCGCACTTCGGTAAGATCATGCCGTTGTGCGATAAACAACAACATGACTAACTCTTGTTTGGTTTCTCCATAGTAATGTATTCGATGCAAGAGATATCAAATACATTCTTCATATATTAAAACTAGCATGTATACATAAAGGGCATTTAGTAAAGAATTTATTGTGGCCATCACTGAGCTCAACCGACAAAAGCAGATCCAACCCATTTTTACCAGAATTACCAGGGCTTTGTTGAATCATTTCCCGTTGCTTGTTATTTCTGTTTCGATACCGTATTCCTCTACAATTTCCAAGTGGTGGTATTTAGCATTGTGAGACCTTGGTCTTGCGCTGATCACCGGCGATCTGTGGTACGTGGACACGCGACACGCCACCTATCAGCGTGGGTGGCCTCGTTTTGGACCGTTTCCAATCTTGGCCATCTGGCGGAAGAAATGGAAGAGAACGGAAATGGAAGGAGAGTGGATTGCTGCTTTGGGCGAGTTGGTGGGGTGAGGGGGGAGGGTGGAGGGGGGAGGCGACAGTGACAGGGAGGGGAGGGGGGGGGGGCTGAAGGGTAAAGGGCCAGTGACATGGACGGTGAGGGCAGGGGGGTTGTGAGACCTTAAAGGCAAGGGTTTTGTGTGATTGTGGATGTGGACCTATAGGGCACATGGCCTATGATCCATAGGCACTGCAATAATGCCCCCGAGTCACTCCTCTCATAAGGCCCAGCGTCCACCTACTACGATATGGCACCGATATGGTCTACGATGCACCTCCCGATAAAAAATCAAAATCGCGTCGGAAGGTTACCTGATATCGGGGCAGTTGACCACGTTTCTGCGATTAGACACTGAAAAAAACCCATACAACGCATGGTGGATTGGCTTGTCTAGACATATGTCTACGATTTTGCACCTTCCCGATATGGCACCGATTTTGACATTTTGTATCGGCGCCATATCGTGAGGTCTACGATTCTATCGTAGTAGGTGGACGCCGGGCCTTAGATCTCACACTCTCTAAGTCGTATTAAGTACTCTCACTACGCGCTATGGAATTCTTAACGAACTAGGCTTAGAGCCTCAATATCCACTGGCCTGCCTCCCGTGCTAAAGACGTACTTCAATGCAAACCAAAAATTCCTATAATCTCAATGATGCCACCTAGCTGGAGAACGGAACTGTGTACCAGTGGATTCTCAAGGCTCTAGGCCTAGTTCATTAAGAATTCTTCTCCCATAGAGCGCAGTGACTAGTTCTATATAAATACCATAGTAACAACAAATACTTTATCATAGGAACACTGAAAGAAGGAAAGGCAGGAAATACATACATAATATTAGCTGGTTTCAGATACAAGTGGCAGTAATCTCTGAGGACAAGACGTGTAGTAATCTCTGAACGATAGTGAGGTGATTATGAAGAGTCTAGTCCTAGGAAATTGTGGTCGCTTTTATCTGAAACCAGTTAATATTGTATTTATTGACACTGTTACTTGCTAATAATAACGATGCTCTTCTTAAAAACTTGACCGATGCACCTTCTATTGTTGATAAAAATATCGTTCCAAAATTGCCCGTGAGGTGGCAGTTTATTTGCATGACTTTGCCATGTTGGTTTCATGCTGTCATTGGAGGATGGATTATACGCTAAAATATAGGACAAAACAAGGTAGAAACTTGTTGAAAACTGTAATCTGACAGATTATGGAGCTTTGGAGACACTGCGACAGATTAATTCACTAAACTTGAACTATTCTGTAGTTCACATTGATTGTGACGTTGTGTGATTGTCTGCGGCTGTCACTGCATGTATTAGTTAGTATTTCACTCGCTAGGGGCCCGAGGACGATCTGGAACTATTTCCAGTAATCTCTTGATTTTAGAATCAGGAGGTTATGGGCCTCAGTAATCTCCTGGTAGCAAAATACTCACACCCAATGTTTTTCATATGGAGACTCCGTATTAGGTGGGTAATATTATCGTAAAACTGGATGAGTTTTAATCTTGGCCACCGTATGCCACGACTGGAGTTTGGCATAGTGACTTCATGAGGCGAAGCCGACTGGAGTCCGGAGCCCAAACTCCAGGAGTGGAATGCGGTGACCAAGATTAAAACGAATCAGGTTCTGATTCTATCCTACCCTATCTCCTCAATTTTGGAATATTACGTGATAACAATCCTGTATGCCACTAGTGGCATATAAAACTCTGTATGCCTGTCAGCGTGGCATACGGAAACTCAATGTTAAGCCTATGGGATTTTATATTAGGGGTAGGATAATACTAAACACTCAACCTAAACAGTGTTGAGTATATGGGTGCCACCCTGTGGAACCAACTGCCAGTGATAGTGAGGCAAACCCCAAGTTATTTAGAGTTTTAAAAAAGTAACCAAGACCACAATGTTGAATTCAATCCCTGCTTAAAAGTGTATCAATCTCGTATTGTATGAAATTATAATGGTCAAGTAAATAGTTCCCAAGTTAAGCCTATGGGATTTTATATTAGGGGTGGGATAAAATATTGAATCATGGACCTCACTGCCCTGCTGAATCTACCAGAATGCCATCCTGGCAGTATTTGCTTCACATGGCTGTGGCGCAAGGAAGGGAAATGGCTGTGGCACATATCCAAAGGGTTGTCTTTGGTTTACTTTTTTTTTTATATAAATTTTATTTTCGACACTCTCTTTCACTTTCATCAGGTGTTTTATCGGGTTGTTTATTTTTGTACTTTCTGTTCATAAACCTATTATTATACCATTTACAACTTATGACATGGTTCTGTTAGTTACCAATATAATGATACACGCAGTTATAAGCAAATTAAACATAATTATATATACAATACAATACATTACTATATACCATGCCGTACATACTGTAAATACGCACCGTTTCGGTATATGACGTAAAAATACTGTACGGACCAGCGGTTCGTACACCAAAATACGGACTACCTACCCATACACATTCATTAAAACTTTGGTTGTTAAGAAAAATGAAATTTACTTTTTTTTGTTAATTTCAGGTATATAGTAAATACATAACGTCCAAACATGCTTGTACAGGTCACAGAACTCAATGCTAATTTACCGTTTGTACGGAATTCAGCATAAACGCCTCGGTCCATACATACCGTAAATTAGCATCTCGTTCTGTGACTTGTACAGCATGGTCAGGACGTTCTATATAAGTATTACTGCTTGTACTTACTGGTATAAACATCCATAGGCTTAACATGCAGTCTTGCGAGTATGGTGACTCATACTCAATGGGTCATAATAGATAGATATATTCAGGCTAAGATAAAATCAGAAATATATTCGTGTCTAGTCTGCGTGACAGATAGGCATCTCTTTTGAAACGATTCCGAATAGTCACTCGTCTATCGCCTCGATCATATCACTGTGCGCTACAAACTCGATGGCATACTGGGAATCAGACCAAACACTCATCAGTTTCCGTCTATTCAGGATGGAATGGACATTTTGCTCATCTATCTGCGATGGCATGCCGAAAAACCTGGTCAATAAACGTTATGATATACCATTGGCTTAGAGGCCTATACCATAGATTCGAATCCGTATGTATATCACAGTTATGGTATATGACAGGTTTTATATGATGGGTCGTGGTTTACTGAGTTCCTATATTCAATGGAGACTTTGTATACGACGGACAATAAAAAAATTGCGAACTAGGTCTAAGGTGTAATGTCTTGTTTATTATCTCACCCCTGGTATTTGTGTCCCATAGGCTTAACATTGAGAACTCATTCTCCATGCCCCTACGAGTATTGCAGTCCATTCTCCATGGTCTATATCCTGTGTGTTGTCGGTTCCTTTAGTGGGTACAGGGGTCAGATAAATACAGAAAGCAACTATTTTGGTCAAAATAATTGTTCTCCAACAGTTTTCAATGCTACTTAATATTCACTCGGCTGTTGCCTCGTTCATATCACTCCGCGTAGATAACGACACCTTTGACCAAAACTTGTTGGTTTCATCTTTGAACCTTCCATCGTTTACACAAGGGGCACTTTTGGCTTATCCAGCCTAGGATCAGCAGCACAAATATTCCTATATAAATGCCTCGGTTCGTACAAACGGTAAATTAGTATCTCGTTCTGTGACTTGTACAGCATGGTCAGGACGTTCTACATAAATACTGACGAGGTCTATAACCCCAGCCGGCCCTACGTTAATAGCGATACTCCGGTGCTGACAAAGGTAGACGTTTACATACATTATTTACTACATGTGCTCTGTGGGGTGTATAATGAAGATACTGACACGGGAGGTCTCCCGATGCAGACATGGCAAGGATCGGTTACTGTCTGTCTCACCAGATATAGATCACTATTATGTCCGCTGGGAAAAAAACCCACTTTTTTTATAACACACAGACAATATGACTTCTCTCCCCCAATAATGACCCGGGGATTTATTAGTATGTTATTATTTGAGTTTGACGTAGGTAATACGTTACCTGGGAGTTTAAGAGTAAATTAAGTACACTTGGAAAATATATTATTAATTTTTGAGGATTCAATATTGATCAGATTATACGATATTTCATTCTGGTTCAATAAATCTGAGTTTGTTAACCCTCACCTTAATCCGGTGTTTACATTAGACAATTAGATAGTAGCGACTGTAGATCGTCAAGCTAGTAGTCGTCAGGTGGTGGCAATGTCCACTGCAAAAGTCGTACCTCAGAATGCACCCGAACATTTACACTGACGACTTTAACTTTTCACAGATTCGTCGCCTATTTAGACGACTGATTCAAACTGGCTTGAAATATTCGCCGGCGTTAGAGCGTGTCCAATAGTCATCAGGTATTGCCGAATTGAGTAATCTGACATAATCAGACGATTTGCAGTTGCCACGCGCTTGGCGTTTACATTAGACGGTTTCTATCATTTTACTGCTTAAAGTTGTCAGGAGGTGAAAATGCCAGAATCGTCTGGTGTAAATGCCAGGTGAGAGAGAAAGTTTCAATTAGCAAATCAAATCTGCAACTATAATTTTATAACAGGTTCGATCAGCCATAAGCTTTTAAGGATGAAACTAATTCATCTTTTAAACAAATATATTATCATTACTTAATCAGACTAATAGATAGAAATTAGCGTCGATAAACCAGAGCGGTAGCTTCACCTATCAACTAAAAAACTATACCTTGCATCATTCGTACATTTTGCCTTTCCGTAATGCTCTGAAATTCTTTCATCTGGATGTTTCTATGACACAAAATATTACAGAGGAAACCCATGAGAGTTTAGGGTCAGAGCTCATATGCCATCGAGTTTGAATTGTGTAGTGATTCACAAGGCGAAGCCGCGTGAATTACGTAGCGATTCAAGCGATAGAAATGGTTACGTAGCGTTTAAAACAGATCTTCGATCGCCGTTCATTTTAAAATTCCAGTTTAGATTGTGTTTAATATGTGCAGAATAGCTAATTACCGAGTTAAGAATGTTAAGCCTATGGGACAAAAATACCAGGGGTGAGATCAACTTTAGCCAGACCTGTGTTGCGCACTAGGTGGAGTAATTTATAAGTACAGACCCTGAAATATAGATCGTATCTTTTTAACGAACGATTTAAGCTTATGAAACGGAAATGTATTGTATGAACTTCAAGTGCCAAATTGCCTTCATTCAGAGATTAAATACCAGAACCAGTCACATTGATGCCGATTGTAAAGCCTTTTGATGATGGAGTAGACCTGGTTTTATGGCGGCAGTAACTTGCGTTGGAAATCTCCCCCCTGGGCCCCGTTGTTCCACGTTTACGACAAAGTTGTGGATCGTAGAATAGCAATCCGAGGGCCTAAACGTTGCTCCTGAAATTTTGCGGATCGCGTCATAATCGCATAGGCGCATCGCCGCGTAAAATACTGCTTTTTGCGATATCAGAATGTATTTCCAAAGTAGGGTGGTACATCATTTTATACCACCATACTCTGGAGGTATATATATTCATTACTATATACCCATGCCGTATATACTGTAAATATGTGCCGTTTCGGTATATGACGTAAAAATACTGTACGGACCAGTGGTCCGTACACCAAAATACGCACTACCTACCCATACACATTTATTAAAATTTTGGTTGTTAAGAAAAATTAAATTGATTTTTTTATTAAATTTTGGGTATATAGTATATATAACGTCCAACCATGCTGTACAAGTCACAGAACGAGATGCTAATTTATGGTATGTACTGACCGAGGCGTTTACGCCGAGTGTAACATACTGGCACAGGTATATAATAATTATTCTAATTGATAACCAAACAAGCATGTATACTGCGACCTGGCACATAAACCGAAAAGTGAAGAAAAACGATCGATCTAGATGTTGATCATCCCTCGTAGTGGGTGCATTACGAGGTATGTAGACGTTAGGGCCCACCACCCGAAAGTCGGGACGTTAGGGCCCACTCATCGGGACGTTAGGGCCCACCTAAAGCCAACCTAGTGTTAGGGTTAGGGTAAGGGTTAGGGATAGGGATAGGGATAGGGACAGGGTTAGGGTTAGGGTTAGGGTTAGGGATAGGGTTAGGATTAGGATTAGGGTTAGGGATAGGTTAGGGTTAGGGTTAGGGTTAGGGTTAGGGTTAGGGATAGGTTTAGGGATAGGGTTAGGGTTAGGATAAAGGTAAGGGTTAGGTGGGCCCTAACGTCTATTTATGCCACATCTCCCTCCTGGCACCATAGGTGTGACCGTGGCATCGCGGTGCGGCCGAGGCGCGACTGAGGCTTTCACACCCCCCGTGTGGGGTGGGCCCTAGCGTCCCGACTTTCAGGTGGTGGGCCCTAACGTCCTGCAACCAGTACAAATACCTACTGACTGCCTGCTGAACTGAAAAAAAGATCAGAGTTGGCATATGTCTGCTTTTTCCCTTTACTATACGGAAACTGGCTTACTGTCTTCGTACGTCAAAATATTTGGTACCACTTTTGATCATCCTTATGTATGTGTTTAATGACTTAACGGCATATTTTGACATACAAAGAGAGTCAGCCTGTTTTCTTATTATCGAAAAGTAAAGAAAAATGATTCGATCTAGATGTTGATCATCCCTCGTATTGGGTGCATTACGACTGACTCCTCTGATGTATGCTTCTCTCAGTCTCTGAGCTACCACTGTATGTCTTCCCGACAGACTCTATGGCTAAGATAGATCTCCACAGCTTAGTTAGCCTGTAACATATCTCCTGCCTTCTCTGGCGGCATCTCAAAAACGTCCACGATGGATTTCTATACGGTGGCTTCCCAATGCTGCTTTGATGTTTGGTGTTTGAAGATGGTTTTTACACCACAAAAGTAGATAAAACCATATCACAGCGACCTTGAATATCCGTGATGAGGCCATCTAAAAGTAGTCTGGTATATAGCAAAATGACCAGGAAACGAGCCCTGAACCTTTTATTTTTTTTTATTATTATTTTTTTTTATAACGAGCAGTGCTCTTTTTTATTGACCTACAAGTACAAATTACATGAAGTTTCATAGTTTCCTTAAACAAACATACTATAATCGATAAACATGTGTATTCTCCACCTTGACCAGTTGTACTTCATAATACTCCATGTGGTAATGCCACATTGAACAGAGAAATGTTTCTTTCCTGATACAAGTGTCTTATCCCTTGAAATCATAGTATACATCTGATAAAAAAAAACAAATTCGAACAGAGTTGTAAGCTATACTCATCACCTTAAACAATATCTTCTTGAACAAAGTTTTACAATATCCTCTAATTTAAGCAAATGCTCTCCTTTTTTTCTTTTCTTTTTCTTTTTTTTCCCTCTCCCTCCCCTTCCCCCCGCTTTTTTCCCCCACACAATTCACCCCTAGGGGTGGTTTTACAGTATGGCAATAAGCTCTCCGGCTCGCAGGCCGTTCTTATTTGTATTTATACCAATGACTCATATATCAACTATGCGGGTGTAACATTACAAGATAGTTTGCGGTCAAGTATATAGCCCTTAGTTCAAATAACGCCCGATTTCCTTGTATGTCATTTTGATGTAGCCTAAAATAATATAATTTGAAATATGTGTATTCTATTAGTGGTCTGTTTCTTAGGAGTAAAATAATGATCTTTCTTCAAATCTAAATTATGACATACCTATGGGCGAATGTCTCACTTTTACTGACCTTGGACCTGTTTCAGTAGTTTCGTGACATGTCTATATGGCGTCTGTGACACCATACGGACAGATCAACACAAGTTGCGGCACTTAGGACAAGAAAGACCCCAAACATGGTGTGTCTGGTTTCAAAAGTATTAGACAATTTCACTCACTCGCTGTACGAATTAAGCAATGAAACTTAAACATGAGTAATGAATACATATATAACCTATAATCGTCCCAAATAGGGAGAAGATTGGTCACTCCGATCCGCTGATATTTGACATTAACTGTGACATGTGTTTTGAAGCCTGACAAAATATTTTCCGCTGTTGCTTGCACTGTTGGTGCCGCTGTTGATGTGTGTCTAGGCCTAATGTCACGAAACTACTGAAACAGGTCCCAGGAGTACAGATTTCGTTCGTCTCTGAGTGACGAAATGATACTGATAAGTCCCTCCGTACCACGTGACCACTATAAAATAGCTTCTCTTATAATTTAAAGGGGTATGATAATAAGGGGACATAGTGAATGTACCTGAATGGAATATGTTCCTCGATATTTTGGTCGGAAATGATTCACCTCGTTCTTTGAACTCTGTGAATATTTCCGACCAAAATACCTCTGAACATATTCCATTCAGGTACACTAACCATGTTTCATCCATGTTTTTTTCATAAGAGGGCTGAACTCCTTTTATTAATCCAGAAAAAAGCAGGTACATAGTCAAAGTGGTAACTTGTCTATTCTGTACGAACATGTGAACAATCAACCGATGCACAATTGTATATCCAATAGACCACACTTGCTCATTCCAACGATGAACAATAACTGGAAAAAGAAAACATACCAGAACCTCGCACCAGAGAAACAAATATAGAATGGTTGCACATAGTTCTTGCAATACCTTGAAAAACTCGGAAATAAATCCATAATAGATGCAAAATTAGTAGAAACCAAACGAGTTAGCCTTGTCAAGGTTTATGCCACGATGGGCAGGTCGTGTATTACTACACGAGGCGTTAGCCGATTGTAGTGAGTAGCAGACCTGACCAGAGTGGTATAAACATTGACAAGGATAACTCGAGTTCGGTTTACTATTTATCCTACTCCATCTCACTGATATACAGAGAAAATTTTGTAATTATCCATGTTAGTAGCGTGTTGACACTCATCGGAGGGTGGCCACATTTATCAGTGCTGCCGGATCTACTTTCGTTATCTTATCCCTGATTGGTCCGTTTTTTTATTCACCTCGGTGCATAAATACCACTTTATTCAACGCTCCGTCAAATACATTGAGTCAATGTTAAACCTATGGCGTTTTTTATTAGTGGTAGGATAATATGCAGCACCAAAAAACATCTCTCCACCGAGGCAATGGATGAACACTACAGGTCTACTGTTTTGACCGAACCGGTCGTCCGTGCCTGCTATTTTGTATCTTATTGCAGGAACCGTTCGTTTAATATCCTTGGAGTACGAGACATTTATTAAACATACTCCTTTATCTTCAAGAGACATTACTTTGGCTTTTTTTCATCTGTAAACAGGAAAACACAGCTGCTTTACAATCACAGCAAATGTCTCTCCTGCTTAATGGTACAAATAAACGTCCATTTGATCATTTTTATGTTCAATGATTAGCCTCATTAATTATCTGTCAGTCCCCTAGACCCAAGTGTACCAGATACAATGATTCGTGTTATCTAGTATATTCCCGGCTGTAGGGATTCCATATTATCTTAGCCTGGTATGAAAATCCATAGACTCAACATTAGGAACTCATTCTCAACAGAATTGTGAGTACGGTAAGGCCCGGCATCCATCTACTACGATATGGCTCCGATATGGTCTACGATGCACCTCCCGATAAAAAATCAAAATCGTGTCGGAAGGTCACCTAATATCAGGGCAGTTGACCACGTTTCTGTGATTAGACACCGATAAAAACCCCATTCAATGCGTGGTGGATTGGCATGTCTAGACATATGTCTACGATTTTGCACCTTCCTGATATGTCTCGCATATTTGCTTTTTGTATCGGTGCTATATCGGGAGGTCTAAATTTCTATCGTAGTAGGTGGACGCCAGGCCTTACTCATACTTGATAGGCAATAAACAGATAAATATGTCCAGGCTATGATAAAATCAGAAACATTTCGTACTTGGTCTGTGTCCCTGTTCTCCATCTCATTTGAAGCGATTAAGAAGATTCACTCTGATATCACATCGTTAATATTCCTACGCACTCCGAAATCGATGGATAATGGTGACTCAGACCAAACACTCAATTTCTTTCTTAATTCGCACCGACATGATCACCATGGAAACCTGCATATTCATGGGAACCAATCAGCATGATTCTTACACAATGGGAACCAATCAGCATGATTCTTACACAATGGGAACCAATCAGCATGATTCTTACACAGTGGGAACCAATCAGCATGATTCTTACACCATGGGAACCAATCGGCATTCTTCTTTAACCATGGTAACCAATCAGCATGATTCTTACACCATGGGAACCAATCAGCATGATTCTTACACAATGGGAACCAATCAGCATTATTCTTACACTGTGGGAACCAATCAGCATGATTCTTACACAATGGGAACCAATCAGCATGATTTTTACACAAACATCGGAAGTGTACTGAGTGACCTTCACCTTCAATTAGACATTCAAATCAGTGTCGCACGTTTCGGCTCTCTTGAGTGACGTCACTCAGTAGTAGCCATGACCCATAGTACACCAGTACCGGAAGTTCGATACACTCCAACCGGAAGTAAGCAGCCCGCACGCCTGCGCACGCCGCTCTGACAGCGCCATGTCAAGCGGACGCTGCCGGGTCACGTGACGTAGACAAAGCGAGATGTGGCGTGATCTCGTGAGACTTGTTTCTCGGCGAATCTCGGCGGATCTCGTCGCGGACGTGATTACACGGTGACTCGGGTTTGGTCCGGTGTCGCACGTCTGTTACCCGCCAGTGGCCCATCAAGGTAATGACGTCACAAGCGAGCCGATGGCACTGCCCCCTGTTGGATCAGATCGGAACTAGGATTTGCAGGGCACAAGGAATGCGCTGCAAAGAACTGCAAAACTATTGTAATTACTCATTTTCGGGGTATAATCAGTTTCCTGAGGTACCACTTTGGGGTTTTGCCTATTAGGATTCCCTGACTCATGCCTTTATAAATATGAATAGTTTAAAAGTAATGACAGACTAATGTCTTTCTCAGAAAACGCATTTTTAAGATCTTTACCCTCGGAGCAAAATTTAGGACAGCCATTTATTCGATAAATAACATTGCGTGAATACCACCAGTTTATTCCTATATATATATACGCCATCGTGGAAGTGTATGTATCGGCCGAATATTTACTTGCTTCATATATATACGTCCATATTTCACGCCAGCGTATGAGGCGTATACAAGACTTTTTCATTTTAAATACGGAGGCGTTCGAGATCGGAACTATTGGATAGTGGTGAAAATACAACAGAATAAGGCGTGTATATGAATCAGGCGTATAAATCAATCAGGCGCCTACAGATAAGGTGTATACACACGGGGAATAGGACGACCTAATATACGCAAAAGCATATACCTATATACGCTGGGCACATTTATATGTAAAACATTATAGTTGCTGTCTTTTTTTCTAAAATTCTTGCAATAATCATCTCATGAATAGATGAAAGTGCCTCACTGATTGAACAAATCCAAACCTTTTAATGGTTGGGATTTCAATAGCTATATTCTTTCATCCATGATGAACTTGCCATTTATATCTAGATATTTAATCACATCTGAGCCTATATTCGTGTCAATTTCTCCTTCATTAATTATTCATCAATGATGTTAAAGCATCAGTAAAGACTCACCGCAAAACACAACATCTCTACTATATACAACATACCAGACCTAGATATATTGAATTCCCCACTCTATAGGTCACCTGGGTAAAACCATCCAATCACAGGCCAAGCACTACATCACGTGACCACCGTTCCGCTACCTCGGGGACGCAGAGTGAAGGAAAGTACTGTAAAAATGCTGCATCGGGGTGCAATAGAGACCTTTTTCCACGACCGTGCCCTCAACTTGCACGTGAGTCATGGGCCATCAAACGCGCATGCGTCAGAGACTATTGCGACGGTGCTGGGAGATCAAAAGGCAAGACCCCTATATACCACCTGGAACAAGCGGAATCCTCTGCTGGGAGGGTTTAGGCTGTGGACTGTTATGGCGCAGTGTTTCTCTGTCATATGGCCGCCGGGCAAACAGACAGGGAGTATTGAACGACATATATAGATCTTCATCGTCTGGCGTTGTTCTCCCCCCCGAGTCTCTGTTTATCGTTGGTATATGTGTTGGGAGAAAGCGGCGGACCCCAACGGCAATGAAAAAAAACGAAGAGGGAAGCATTAACTTGAACCTCATGTTATATGATATCAATATGAATAATAAATCTACATACATGAAATGTGCAATGTTATGAAGAGACGTCACGAGTTTGAGTCTGAGTTTATTTATGCCACGCATTTTGTTGGCTCCATTATTTCACGAGTCGAAGACGAGTGACATTACGGAGCCAACAAAATGTATGGCAAAAATAAGCTCAAACTCAAACGAGTGGCGTCTAGATTTTATCCTACCCCGTTTCCATATTTTTTCAGTATTAGAAAGTAGTGGCATAAACAACACTTTATGTCACTACCCGTGACATAAACAAATCCCATGTTAAGCCTATGGCGTTTTTTATTAGGGGTAGGATAAATCACTATTCATATGGATTATCTATACATACGTGAAATGTGCAATATGAAGCATAATATTATGTAACAAAGAACAAGTAGTGTAATTGGGTGTATTTTTATTATAGATGACTCTATTATGAACAAGAAGGGAATCATACTGAATTGAGGTTGGATGTACTGTGGCCCAGTAAGGCCCGGCATCCACCTACTACGATAGAATCGTAGACCTCCCGATATGGCACCGATACAAAATGTCAAAATCGGTGACACATGTCTAGTCATGCCAATCCACCACGCATTGTATGTTTTTTTTTATCAGTGTCTAATCGCAGAAACGTGGTCAACTGCCCCGATATTAGGTGACCTACCGACGCGATTTTGATTTTTTATCGGGAGGTGCATCGTAGACCATATCGGAGCCATATCGTAGTAGGTGGACGCCGGGCCTAATACTGGTATCACATTTAATCTAGCTCTAGGGCTGAGTAAATCATAGTACAAATAAAGGTTCAAAATAACATACTGCCAGGAGCAGAATCATCGTACAACCACTTCATCAGTATTCTTTATAATTTTGGGGTGATATTATTCCTTGTCCTTTTCTTCTGTTTAGTTTTATTTTGCTAGTTTTGTTTTTGTTCTGGATTTAAGAACACTTGTGAAATTATTCAAGATAAATGATTGAGATCTTAATCTGTACTGACAATGTGTGAAACTTAAGCTGGGCACCCACTGCTTGTGATACTGCTCTGACATGCCTCTATATAGCTATGGATCAAAATTACTGCATCCTAGCCTTTTTAGAATGTCAGGGTACGATATTAAACTACCACATCGTTGCTGTGTCGGAATGTTGATTTATGCCTTTATATAAAAATCTGTGTCGTAGTGTGTCGGAACGCTTGTCATAGTGTGTCGGTAGCTTAGTGGGTTCCAGGCCTTAAAGGCGGGCGTCCACCAACTACGACAAGGCTACGACAATGGCTTTCTGACAAGGTCCACGACAGCTCTATCACTGGAGGCCTTGTCGTAGCCTTGTCGTGGTTGGTGGACCCCAGTTTCCAACGAGAGTCTACAACAAGGCCACGACAGGCTGCGATTGGGAAGCTTGTCAGGAGCCTTCCGACAAGGTTACGACAAAATCGAACATGGTCGATTTTTGCCACGACTGGACCCTTGTCATGGAGTGTTGTGGTTTCCTGGATATCACTCTCATAGTGTGTCGGCACCATAGACGCCTTTTAAGTCTCCATGGTGTTAGACATCTAAACCATTTTCCGACAAAAACAGCACCGATCAATTCAGTTCTCCTAAAGACGGATACCCATCTACCGATTCAGGGTTGAGCGATTAGTTCCCAAATCGTATAGGAGTCAGTGAACTTGTCGCAGGCAAATTACGTAACTCTTCGCTCTACCAGCGGACAATGAGGAGATGGGGTGGTGGATATTAGTCCTAAGCAAATCGGTCTACTAATCGGTGGGTCACCCTTGCCTAGCTGGTCTTCATCTACCGACTACAGCCGACTCCGTTGGGATGGCTTGGCTGAGACAAATTACCGTCCGTTTGTCGCCGACAAAGGTACATGAATGTTCCGAAATCGGTAGATGGGCATTGGGGTTAAAAGTCGGTCGGTGGTGGCCAACGACTGCATGTTAAGATCCAAAAATCGGTGAGGGTACTGTATATGCCTTGTTTCTGCCACATTTAGCAGGTCTATTCTGGCAGAACTGTCTTACTAACACAATGACCATCACCAACGATTTCAAACCCCTTCGATTCTGTCAGTCATTGACCAAGTCAGTCAGTCTTATTGCATAATCTATGCACAATTAATCAGTGAACACTTCTCGGCATGTCTGTTTCCACTCGCCGATCTGGCGTTGGCGGTTCCTGATTGCAGATCGGGGGCGAATAGTCGGCCAGTGGAAAACGGCTTTAAGAGAGGGAACCCAATTTCACGTCACTTGCACAAAGACGTGTCACGTGGTCCAAAATGGCCGCCCGATCAATACGCCCCCTGGAGGTTCTTACAGGTACCACCATGGAGTAAGGTCCATGATAAATCTGATTACAACACACAATAACCCCCCCCCCCAACACACACACACAGGTATTCCTGATGAAGCCGGATCCAGGGAAGTATATCTGTATCTTTCAATTGTTTTAGAATACCCTGAAACTTCTTTCACACTTGGTGAAAAACCTAAAAATTTGTATCATTACCTACCTGTCTCCCTTTTACTGACCAGGAGTACAGATTCCGTTCATTACTGAGTGACGAAATAATATCCATACGTCCCTCCGTACCACGTGACCACTGTAAAATGGCGTTTTAATGATTTATAGGTATATAATAATAAGGAGACTTAGTGAGTGTGTCTGAATTACATCTTTTACTCGATATTTTGGATTACACCATTGATACATCGGATTCAATCTAGTATTTTTTTTAATTTGAGCTTAGCTCTGATTATTTTCATTAATTTTCCAAAGAGTGTGTTATGCATGTGACTTTCCCTCGTAGTTTACATGTGACTATTCCTCGTAGTTTACATGTGTCAATCCCACATAGTCCAAATTTGATATCATTCATTAAAAATTTATATATTTCTTAGTATTTCAGTTCAAATAGAAAGTCTAACTTAGATTTCAAAATGATGATAACCTAAGATTGTATATTATCCTTGCAGTGGTTATTAATCCTTTGACTGGTATTCAATATGGGTTACATGAATACCTTGCTCTTCTTGTAAGAGCTTGCTTATTTTTTGTATATTTTGGTTTTAATAACATCACAATCACACTTATATAGCATGATGATTGACACGACAGGGTACAAACAGACCGAACAAAAAAAATACAATACAGAGTACTTATTCCTACATACCCATTAGCGAACTAACTAGAGTTACATACCGCTGCTGGGGGGTACATTAAATATAAGTTATGTGTCGAGGTTGACAGTTTCGTCCCGCTCTCATGTTTTCGTCCCGCTCCTCATCAGAGCGAGACGAAACAATAGCTGTTGTGGTTACTCAATAAGGGTCGCCATTTTCTTCAGAAGTGTTTTAGGTAAAGAATTAAGATTTTTTTCGATATTTGAAGGAATATAGGAATAGGGAAACCAAGTACCGGTAAGCAAAAGTTCAAAGTTACGAGGTGAGGATCGGGAAAATTACTGCCAAAGGCGTCACATAGTTTCCCTCTATTACATACAAGACACATTACAAAACATTAAATAGATAACAAACAAAGGAAACCAGTGATCTAGCATTTGCCTAGAATATGATATTCAGTCTACATTGTTATCAGTATTTCAATGCTTTCAACTATCAACATATATCTGGTGTATCAATAAACTGAGTGGTAGTCAATATGTGCATGTATGACACATCAAACTGTAGCTGGAATACCATAGAATACGATGCAATCACTGCATTGCTTCTGGAAATAATATACACGGGTATTATAAACGTATTACTCTCATAAATTCAGTCATACTTTGCCAAGTGCTTGTCTGACTAGAGGCATTCCATAACCGAGCAGATAAGGTGCGAATCCTGCTTGGGGAAAAGGCCTATTTTGATGTGTCATAATATGTGTCAAAATGGGTAAGTAGCTGTTATATGGTCAGCTCGTAATACCAGTCAACATAGGGGTAACTGAGGCTACCTTCGGTGGACTGGCTCATTGATTTATTGTTATATATATATATATATATATATATATATATATATATATATATATATATATATATATATAAATATATTTATATATATATATATATAGAGAGAGAGAGAGAGACAGAGACAGAGACAGACAGAGACAGACAGAGACAGAGAGAGACAGACAGAGAGGGGGCGAGAGAAAGAGAGAGAGAGAGAGGGCGAGAGAGGGAGAGACAGAGGGAGATAGGGCGAGAGAAAGAGAGAGAGGGGGCGAGAGAGAGAGAGAGAGAGAGGGTGAGAGAGAGAAAGAGATAGATAGAGAGAGAGAGAGAGGGCGAGAGAGATAGATAGATAGAGAGAGAGAGAGAGAGAGAGAGAGAGATATGTGATATTCCATTTCCCCTCCCAACTCCCAACTCATGTACTTTAATCTTGTACAGATCTTTAAACATGTCTACATACATTTAGGCGCTACTTTGTTGTGTAGTAGTCGCTATATCATATCTCACCATACTGCCATAATCTAAACCAGTCTTGTGAATATAGCTTTCCTATGGTCAGAATAAGAATAATGTTTCAACATACGATTCTTATGTAATAGCAATGTCACCTTTGAGAACATGCGACAAGAGACGATCTATTTGAGCAATAGTGTAAGTTTTTTTTATCCGTTTATTTATACTGAACAAAATCAGGCAACTTGCCTGTTTTCAATTTAACTCAGTGCATCGTACTTGGCTTGATTACAGTTTTCTTTTATGGCTTGCACAACTAGCTAGCAACTAACAACCTTAATCTTAGTAATGATATTTACAATGACACATCAAGCAACCACCTAGTTCAGTCGTAACTGGCTAGTCTCGTATTCTCTATATCATACGGATAAGTATAGTATAACCAATACAACGGAATGAGGCACACTTATTCATAACCCAGAATCTGAGATTGAAGTACATGAACTTGGTTACGGCATCACAATCAACATATTTTCTTGATTCAAGTATATGTAGATTGTGTGTGAAACCAAAGGGTTTTGGGGAAATAGTTTCAGGAGGTTGTAGGCTGACTTTCGACATCTCTGCACTTCGCTTCGTGATGGAGTGTCAGATAGCATCGATCATATACCCGAGTCAATCGAAACGGATTAAATCTCGTCCAGCGAGGACCCCCCGCAGAGTACGTCACAGTGCCGAGTACTGTGAAAGGCGGTTATTTAAAAAGATATTTTTCCAGATTGCACTTTTTATCTTTTCATTCCTATTTTTTACACTTTTTTTCACTTCATCTCATCTTCTCAATTCTCTCCGTATGTCTTTTATTCCCTATCGACAACCTTATTTTATATTAATCTTGTCTAAACATTTTTGGCCGTCTTCCTAGACTAAGGTGGTGGTAGAAATAGCAGGTTAAATGGTTTCAATTGGGTTACAGTAAAGCTATGTTTGAGTGAAAAAAGATATTTTGTCAGTATGCGGTTACTTCTATATTACCTGTAGTCAAATAATTGTCAAATAGTTTTTTTCTGTTTTTTTGTCGTACCCTATACCTGATTCAGGGAGTTATAGAACAGATTCTTTGGAGTATTTTCAGTAATTATATATTACCAAAGAAATGCGTTGCAAATATGATATGAATTTTCGGACATGTTTACCATTTCATCTGAATTATGAAATTAATTAAGAAGCTTCTTACATTAAATTCTCAGCATATATTCACACCGATGACCTGAAGTGTGATCATTTAAAAAAAAATTAAATATCGAGCTTTGCTCTATCTATTGAACCGAAAGAGTTACAGTAAGTTTGTGTAGAAAATACATGTGAACTTTCCATCCGAACATAATGGACTATCCAAAGGGCTACAAGTGATCACTCCAATTTAGAACAATGTCTGAAATCGAAGATTGTACATGGGAAACTCTATAAAGCTTATCTTTATAGCACACTTATACTAATCTCTTGTGATCATTTCAATGGAAGAAATTACAAATTGTTTTAGATACATGAACCTTAATTCATCCCATCCTAGACTCAGGTGGTGGTAGAAATAGCAGGTTAAATGGTTTCAATTAGGTTACAGAAAGCTATCCATAGACTGAATGTAATCCAAACCTATTTGCTCCTAGTTTTAGGCCCGGCATCCACCTACTACCATATGGCTCTGATATGGTCTACGATGCACCTCCCGATAAAAAATCAAAATTGCGTCGGAAGGTTACCTAATATCGGGGCAGTTGACCACGTTTCTGCGATTAGACACCGATAAAAGCCCAATACAATGCGTGGTGGATTGGCATGTCTAGACATATGTCTACGATTTTACACCTTCCTGATATGGCCCAGATTTTGACATTTTGTATCGGTGCCATATCGGGAGGTCTAAATTTCTATCGTAGTAGGTGGACGCCAGGCCTAATAGTGCCTCCAGTGGCCTTGTCATTTTTTAATGGAAGACGAACTCGTCTGTTTCCTACCCCACTGGTCAACAAATCATATCGATATTGAAACCAACAATTGGCCTCTCAATCCAACACAAAAGCAAACAAAAAATCATCCTGGAAAGCTGAGTACAAAAAAAAACATTTAATGTCATAATTCCCCTCCGAACCTTTATGAGGTGTTTTTTTTTAGTCGTCAATTCCTCCCCAAAAGAAGACACCCAGGCCATCTCACTCTCCCAGCAGATCTTTCCATCTGCCTCCGAACCACCGGAAGCTGAGTCACTCGACGCATGCGCAGCGGAACCGGAAGTGACGTGCATTGAGGTTGCGCTGGTTGCGCTGATTGCCGGCGACGTGCAAGAATGACTCTGATTTCCTCTTGGCCAATGAAAGATGGCACCCCGCGTAATACACTTTAAGTCTGCCTCGGCCCTGGACCACATCGCATCGTGCCCGCCCCCACGCATGGTCACAGACACTGGGCCCGTTCTATATTTGTCCCAGAGGAGCTATAATAAGCCTTCTTTTATCATTTCTATGGCGGATGACCAAATATGGTATTCCGTAAGGGGGCGCTGACTCTCGTCACGTGACTTGACCCACGGAGATGGCAGCGTGCCAACATGATCTGATAACGATTTTAAGTTGTGATCAATAACGCCAGCTAAAAGCAGCATTTAGAATCCAGTTATTCATATATTATTGATATATATATATATATAATTGATATATATATATATATTATATATATATATAATTGAAATATATGTATAAATATCAAATATATAGATTATATCACATAACCAACAACTCCTGATTCTAAATTGAAGGTTGTATTTAATGATACTTGTTGCTTACACATGAGTTTTGACACAACGTTTCGGCCAATGTTGGCCTTCGTCAGGTGTACATACTCTCCTCCTACAAGCACTGAAGTACATTTTTGGAGCAAGAAAATTACAACACTTGTGTTTCCATAGATACTACATAGTTACTACATTATATCTTCTTTGGTGTGCTTCCGTTCTTCAGTTTGGGCGATCAAGCTAACAGTGGGTATAATTTCGAACCCTAAATCTGTTAATTGTCAATAGTCATTATAATAAATCGTCGTAATGTTCAGTTATATAAGAGTCTGACTTGACTTCTCGGAGCAGCTTGAGGCATGGTTTGGTACTCTTATGTCAAGGTTGCCGGAAACTTTAGCGGAGGCGTGCCCTGATGGTCTGGGATATGGGAGATAGACACTGGCCACCAGAGCAGACGTTTGCTATGATGAAATTCAAACGCGAATAATGGCGGAACAGTGTTTCCGATCTTCTTCACATTTAGTATGATTATAGGTTATATGTATCCCTTACTGGTTATAAATTTCATTGCTTAATTCTTACGGGAAGTGAAGTTCTGTACGACATGTCCATAGATGTCTTAGGTCTAAGACACTTTGGAAGACATTTTGAACCATGTGACCCTAGGGATGTCTTGTCTATAGTACACCTGGCTGCAGCCTAAGTGTCCTTGAGGGACAATCATCGGCCGATCCCCAAAGATATCTTATCTATAGTACACTGACAGCTGTAGGATGTCTTCCATATAGGATGTCGTGATTAAAAAACAGGGCCCAGGATCGTACATGTAGACCATTTACTGTAAGCATTAGAGCAACTTTATTCAACACTTTTGGACGGCTTTATGGATAGTCAAAAGACTTAAATATTACTAAGATAGTACTAGCCATCCATAAGGCCGTCCAAAAGCACGAGGTAGAGAAAAAGGTCTTGTTTGACGATCCTAGATGATTAAACGGGCCCTGGAGGTCTTCAGGACTCAGAGAAAGAATACAAATACAAAGTCCTCACAAAATGATACAAATTGATAAGAACCTATGAAAATTGTCTTCCTTCTTGCTTCACTTACTCTTGCATCATTGTTCGATGTTAAGTTCATTCCATGAGTGAAAAAAGATATTTTGTCAGTATGCGGTTACTTCTATATTACCTGTAGTCAAATAATTGTCAAATAGGTTTTTTTATAATTTTTGTGCCCTATACCTGCTTCAAGAAGTTACCATATACAACAGATTTTTTTTGATTTTTTCAGTAATTATTCTATATATTGCCAATGAAATCTGTTAGAAATATGATATGAATTTTCTGACATGTTTACAATTTCATCTTAAGTAGTTCTCTGAAGGACAGGCTTGTTACATTAAATTCTCAACATTCGTATTTACACCGATGACCTGAAGTGTGATTTTTTTTTTTTTAAATATCGGGCTTTGCTCTATTTATTGAACCGAAAGAGTTACAGTAAGTTTGGGTAGAAAATACATGTGAACTTTCCATCCGAGCATAATGGACTATCCAAAGGGCTACAAGTGATCACTCCAACGAAGAACAATGTCTGAAATCAGAGATTGAACTTACACTGCACGAAAACCACTATTTTACATATATATATACGCCATCGCGATAACGCACGTATTGGCTGAATATAGACTTGTTTTCATTTGTATACGCCTCTTATACGCGTCTGCGTTTCGGGCATCTATGAGGTAGTTTCCATATGTAGACGCGCGCGACTTGGCTGTCTTTCACGCCTGGCGTATCCAAGATAAAACATACTCTGCGTGACATATATACGCTGGGCATATATGTGTAGCATAGAAAATAAAAAAGGAAGTGTGTCAAAGCGGTGGGTGTCAAAGCGGCAGGTGTCAATGCGGCGCCTGCAGCGTTCACAAGGCAGAGTAGGAGTCGGGGTCGGGAGTCGGACTTCAGGTGCACAGAGACATGGGGGGGTAAGGCGATTATATAGTAAGCCTGAATGTCCACACATTGAAATGGTGTTTGAAAGTAAGATCTATTAGAAAAACAATTAAAAAAACAACATAATTCAAGGTTTACTATGTGTAATTAATCAATTTATACTTAATTAGGTTTTTATAAAATAAATTGGTAATACAAAATTGCAATTTTCATATAATACAGACTTGGATGTTTATTTCAAATGAAATATGCTACCAGTAGTGTCCCCAAGTGGCAGAGAATGGAACTTTTTGAGAGTGGTGTATATACTACGGAATCAGGCGTATATATATGACGTATATAAGACCGCACCATGGACATGTATATACGCCACTAGATAAGGCGTCTATGAGACGGATAACAGGTCTAACTTCTAGACGCAAAATCCTACTGTTAGACACGTTTCGCATACATATGTAAAGCGGTAAGTTTCGTGCAGTGATAGGAAACTCTGAAAAGCTTATCTAACTATTTGCATGAACAATATAGCCCACTTATACTAATCTCTTGTGATCATTTTAATGGAAGAAATTACAAATTGTTTTAGTTACATGAGCCTTAATTTTGGTGAATCACGTCAATCGTTTACGTATCACGAAACATGCCTCACATTCATCCTCTCCCCTCCATACGCACATATTGATTACCTACCACATATAAAACGTTAGAATTCCGTCGGATCTGCTTGGAGTTGCTCCCGCAAATAGCTACATAGTTAACCAGATCTAGGGTTGGAGATTGAAGGGCCACGAGAGTGGGATTCTCGTTTAGTGATAAACTGCAGCCAGTTGTATTAGTAATATTTTACATCCTCAAACCGGTCAAACATAAATCAACGAGAATTTCCGGGGTTGAAGCGAACATGATACGATGTTTACGCAGCGAAAATAATCCATAGTGCACCATCCCAAAATACACAATTAGCACTTTACTGCACCACTGCTCAAAGGAGGTAATTACTATATTCGCCATTGCTGTTCTGTATCCTGTGCCTATAGTAGGCAGACCGTTCTCCATTCTCCCTCTATGCAGCCCCTGTGTACGCCACGGGCGGAAAGTAGACCCGGGGGCGGAGGAATACTAACAACAGGGAGCTGTGATTCGCCCCTCGTCGCCATTAATGGACGCCAGGGGGCAGCGTCTTTTGTGCGTCTCCTGGCAAATAATGTAATTCGCGCAACCACCGCAGGGTGGCGCGTCGCCTCAATATCTAAGACCTGGACTGATTAGGCGTCTCCGCTGCCGCCATGTTTCATCAAATAGCGCGTTGTCGTCTGCTAACTAATCCGGTTTGCGCGGGAAATTTTCACAGACGCTGCGTTCCTCGAGAAGGAGGCTGACCGTGCCGAGAACGAGGGCACTTTGACAGTGGGTACACTTGGTGATTCGAGACCTGCGGATAGTGACACTTAAGGGCATATCCTACAATTCACAGTGGCGCCACCTGGTGATTTTTAAATAATGTCAATGATCAGTAAAAATTGGTTTCTTGGGATTCATTCTAATTCTACATGAGTAAATTTAACATTTTGTTCAGTTTACCCAATCTCAATAGGTAAAATAGGCCAACTTACATTTGCTTGATTTACATAGGAAATGTACTCAAAAATATGGTTTTCTTCAATTCTTTCAGAAATAAGCATGGTAACCTATAATTTTTAAAACATAAATAAGTAGTACCATATATGTACTATATTCTGTGAAAATTTGGGGAAAATGACATGGGTTTTACTATGTGAAAAAATACCTTTTAGAATGTCTATATATTCTTATACAAAATTATCATCATATTGATTTTTAAATCAAAAACTAACACGGTGACCCCCGATTTTTAAGTTAGATATGTGTTCCACAACACTTGGAGATCATCATATACAATTTTCAGGAAATTGACATGGGTTTTAATTTTCAACCGAAATTGTCCTATATGCCTTTAAAGGCAGTTGGCCTTGGGTGTTTGGCTACTTGGAGAACAGATTCAGGGACACTGATCATGCTGACACTGTCTGTAAGTGTGATAGCGGCCCTGATTGTATATTGAAAGCCTTGAGTCTGGTGCCCCCTGGATACAGAGCTAAATGGTAGGGGTGTTCACCTCGAGCATGGGAGATCAGGGGTTCAAATCCTGGTTGGGTCATACCAAAGACTTCTACAAGAATGGTACCCGCTGTTCATTCGGCTTAACACCTACCATTAGAAGGTGCACCCCTCTCATAAGATCTCACACTCTCTAAGTCGTATTCTGTACTCCCACTTCGCTCTATGGAGAAGAATTCTTAACAAACTAGGCTTAGAGCCTTGAGAATCCACTGACTTGCCTCCCGTGCTAAAGACATACATCAATGCAACCCAAAGATTCCTATAATCTCAATGATGTCACCTAGCGGGAATATTGTGTGCCAGTGGATTCTCAAGGCTCTAAGCCTAGTTCGTTAAAAATTCTTCTCCCATAGAGCGAAGGGAGAACCTTGTACAGATTACGACTTAGGGAGTGTGAGACCTTATGAGAGGGGTGCACCCAGTACTTAGGTGTTAGGTTAGTGCACCGAGGAGGGAGGAGGGGCTGGGGTTTCACTAAAGAACAACTTATGACAGCCATTTAAGTATAGGGTCCGACTGGAAGAATTGCTGTATCACCAAACTCAGTGATTGTACACACGATATTCCCTCAATACATGAGTGCTGGACAGGCGGCAGAACAGTCAAGGCCAAGCCTGGAGATTGTATATACATGTATATCCGTCATCCCTAAATAAACGAGGAAAGAAAACAAAAACTCTAGGCTCGCACATGTAGACCCTTTTCTGTACGTCAAGGAGATCCAGGAATTGTGTAGGCCAACTTTATTCAACACTCATGGATGACCTTATGGATGGCTAATTCTGTCTTTGTGAACAAGCTTTGATGTTATCAAACGATAACCCTTGTAGGAGGTACAGAAAAAGTCGTGATTGCATATTGAAGGTCTAATATCTGGGGCTCGTTGAGTAATCTAGGCTCGTACATAGAAAACACATAGGGAGTGTGTATCACCATACCCGGAGCATACAAATATATCCACCGAATACAGAGTGTCTATAGAAAACACATAGGGAGTGTGTATCACCATACCCGGAGTATACAGATGTATCCACCTAATACAAAGTGTTCATAGAAAACACATAGGGAGTGTGTATCACCATACCCGGAGCATACAGATATATCCACCTAATACAAAGTGTTCATAGAAAACACATAGGGAGTGTGTATCACCATACCCGGAGCATACAAATATATCCACCGAATACAGAGTGTCTATAGAAAACACATAGGGAGTTTGTATGGACGTACCCGACGCATATGGATATGTTGTATGCTCCGTGTGGCGCATACGGAAAAATAGTGCGTATGGAAAAATAGTGCATAACTAAAATGAACTGATATTGACATGCCACTTGTCCAGAAAAGGTAGATGATAAATACAATATGGACTGGTTTCAGAGAAAAGCGGTTGTATGCTTCTCAGAGTTGACTCTGCGCAATATCCTCGGATACGCTCGGATATTATTACATGTCAACTCCTCGGAGCATACAGCCGCTTGTATCTGAAACCCGTCAATATTGTGTATGTATACGCCTCAAACGCTGGCGCGAAATATTATCGTAAACTGGATGAGTTTTAATCTTGGCCACCGTATACCATGACTGGAGTTTGGCATAGTGACTTCATGAGGCAAAGCCGAGTGAAGTCCGGAGCCAGAACTCCAGGGTGGCATGCAGTGGCTAAGATTAAAACGAATCAGGTTTTGATTTTATCCTATCCCGTCTCCTCAATATTTGAATATTACGTGATAACAATTCTGTATGTCACTAGTGGCATATAAAACTCTGTATGCCAGTCAGCATGGCATACGGAAACTCAACGTTAAGCCTATGGGATTTTATATTAGGGGTAGTATGAGGACATATACATATGGAAACAAGTCAATATTCAGCCGATACATGCACATACACGATGGGGTATATCTGAATAAACTGGTGGTTTTCGCGCAGTGGTGGTAATATAGTTTCATACTTTGACGAATTTCAAAACATTCTGACAAGGCTATGACGCAGAAATTTCGATTCATAGCCATGTAGAGGCTATAAGCCAGGAGAAGGTGCTGCCTGGCAAATAGTTCTGACCTAGAGGCCAATATCGGGGAGGAAAATATATTGTCAGTGTTTTAGAAATTAATAGAAAGATAGGTTCATCGTCAGTTTGATTCATATCTGCTATAGAATAAGCTTTTCATGTCGAATCAAATTGGTTTCCTCCCGTCATATTCAAAGTAGTGGATGTATTTATTATTGTGGGAAATGCAGATGACCTAGGCTTACTTCTTTTTGTCGACCTACGAAAAATTTGATTGTGGAGAGAAGGCCATATTAATATCAAGCCAACATTATTGCAGTTGTTTGTGACAACGAATACTTACTTCAGAAGATTGTCATTTCTCAGATTCCTGAAATCTAAAAACAGGAGGAAATTATGACTTATAGAGTAAGTGTTGTGTTTGATTATCTAAAACAATGTCAGGAACTAAAAGGATTGCCCCTATAACCCTCATATAAAGAGAGAACTTTATTGAATAATATTTATATGAAGATGATAATAACTGAATGGTAAAATTGATGAACAAATGTGTGATAAAAATTGATCGATAAATTCGAGGACGATGAGAAATGAAGTTTTATCATCCATCTAATACAAAGTTTCCATAGACGAAACATAGGGAGTGTGTATGGACATACCTGGTGTATACGGATATATGTTGTATACTCCGGGTGGTGCATACGGAAAAATAGTCCGTGAGGGAAAATAGTGCATAAATAAACGAACTGATATCGACATGTCACTCGTCCAGAAAAGGTGGATAATAAATACAATATAAACTGGTATCAGATAAAAGCGGTTGTATGCTCCGCGGAGTTGATTCTACGCAATATCCCTGCATACGCTCGGATATTACTTCGCGTCAACTCCTCTGAGCATACGGCCGCTTGTGTCTGAAACCAGTCAATATTGTGTATGTATTAGTGTTGGGTGGGTGGGTAAAAATAAATATAGTGTAAAAGGTGGAGTGTGATTGGTGGTGCAGGGCTCTATATAATAGATTTTCAACAATCATAGAACGATCATAATATTGATTTCATACAGACGATTTCGAACAAATCATATGTCATATGGTCCTCATAGAATGTAATGTGATGCTAAAACATATTATTGCAAAAGCTTAAAGATCAAAACGTTCCTAAGTTTGTATAGCAACGAGAAAATTAAGTGTTTGCTGCTTGTCTGAAAAAAGCCATTTTGGTGATGCATTATCAGTAAATAGGCTTTCCCACAACAAAGGAATTCCATATAATCTTGGCTATTATCATTGAACAAAAATAAAATATCTTTTCTTCGAGGTAGTCGATCAATAAAAAAGAAGTTAATTCGCTCTCAAATTCCACAAGCTTTATCTGTTATCTTTTTTAAAAATAACATTTTAATATATTCCCTCAAGGGCGCCACAATTTTTTTCTTATTCTGGGCTACGTTTTGCAAAATATTCAAGCCTCACCCATTCATTTCATTCTTTGATTTCAGAACTCAGTTCTCCACCATCATATAATGCCATTATTCGATGAATAATGGATTACCCTATTGTGAGCGAAATATGCAAATCTGTAAAATGGAAAAGAAGTGACCAGACTCAGTTAGAATCCCCGATGATGTTAAAGTGGGAAACACACTGTACGATTTCGTTCCAACCGATTAACTCCCTAAATCGGAAAGGCATTTTAACTTGTCTCAGGCGAATTTGCCCTTGGCATCGACCATCACAGCAGGATTTATATATGGGGGCGGTGGTCAATAGTGGGAATCAAGCGTAAGCAAATTCTGTTCACACTGGACGACTGACTTCCGATTTTTTCTGAGATTTGAGGCCACCGATAAAGGAACAAGTAATAAACCTCAGTATATGGGAGCTAAATCGGTGAGCGGGACTCAATCTGTGTGTGGCAGGGGCATTTCTGCTCACTCAGGGACTAATTATGGGCCAAAATCGGTAGGCACCACGGGGGTACTTCTTCAAATCCGTCGTCAGCGATGACGGGAAGGAACACCTTCCTTAATTTATCACTCCCGATTTCGGAACATTGGACTGCAATTTGTCTGCAACAAAGGTACGTCGCCACGGGTGGGATTTCCAAATCTTAGGCAAATTACTGTAGGGGGGTGCCACACAGGCCGACACATTTTCTAGGCCTCGCCTGAGCTTACGATTGTTCTTTTGTCACCGAGAAATGAACATTCATGTTCTGAAATTGTACAGTGTGTATGGGCCTTAAAGGCCCATACACATCTACCGATTCAGGGTTGAACGATTAGATCCCAAATCATATAGGAGTCGGTGAACTTGCCTCAGGCAAATTACATAACCCCTCAGCTCTGGCTGGCCACCTAAGCATGGGCCATTTATCAACATTTCGTTGTCGGCGACTGGATGTATCAACATGTTGATTGACTTTTGGTGAGCAATTTAGGAAAATCGAGCAACAACTCATTGGCGACAAAATAACATATGAAGGAGGTGGTTCACTAATAGTTGCCTGACCCTTGCCTAGCTGTCCTACATCTACCGACATGGGCTGCCTGAGACAAATTACCATTCACCGACAAAGGTACATCAATGTTCCGAAATCGGTAGATGTGTATTGGGCTTAACTGAGAACTACGTGGAGAATGATACACCTGTATGCAGTAGAGCATCATGGGAAAGTGTGTACTGCACACCATGCAGTACCACACACCAATATTAGGAATTAGAAGAGTTTTCTTTGGTCGTTCTTCAAGTGAAACGAAATAAGGCCTGTTTCCATTGGCCAACGAAATGTGTGTAGATTTTTTAAGTTACCCAGAAAGTCTGTCGGTGGTGCCACTGACTGCGCGTAGGTAAAGAAAAATCGGTGAGGGTAGTAGATTTCATTCAGTGACCAAGCTTTCACTCAGTGGTGGGTGGTGCCACATTGCATAATCTAAGCAGAAAAAGTCCTGGGTCATTTCACGAGCTGGGTAGTTTCCATTGACCGATTTGGGGTCAGTAGTGTCAAACGTCTGTAGGTGGTTCCTGACTGTAGATTGGTGACGGTGACGGGAGATCGGCCAATGGAAACGGGCCTATAGCCTAATAGCCACCGATCAATTTTATCGGGTATACCGACACCAGATCGGTGATTGAAAACAGGCATGAGGTCCATTTCCATTCGCTGACGAAAACAGCATAGATTTTTTGAGTTACCCAGAAAGTTTGTTGGTGGTGCCACTGACTGTGCGCCTGTGCCGGAAAAGCAGTGAGTTTCACTCAGTGACCAAGCTTTCACTTACTGGTGGGTGGTGCAACATTGCATAATCTAAGCAGAAAATGTTGAGGGTCATTTCACGAGTTGGGTCATTTCCATCAACTGTTTTTGGGTCAGCAGTGCCAAAAGTCTGTCGGTGGTTCCTGACTTTAGATCAGTGACGGGAAATCGGCCAATGGAAACGGGCCTATGCAGAGAACTCTTCACCCTTTCATTGTGCATAGATTATGCAATGAAGTCACCACTGACTGACTTGATCAATGAGCAACAGAATCAAAGGGATGAGATGTTCTCACATATCCTAGTAGTTCACTCCAGAATAAATATCAATATAAAAGAAACCACAAAAAAACTGCAGGGCCCTGTTGAATAAAAAAAAATTAACAATAAAAAAGTATCTTACAAGTCTCGTCGGTGACAAACTGTAGTATAAAAAACTATCGTGGAGGTGGACGAGCATTGGACAAGAGGATAAAATGAACAATGGTGTTGAATAAAAATCGTTCATTTTGAAAATATCATTTATTTATCGTTCAAGTTTCCTCATCGACGACCACGTTTTCGGCATTGTAGCCGATGTCAAACTCGTTTTTCATGCACTAAATCCATTCCAAATTAAAAGTTATTTTCAACAGAGATTTCTATTCATATTTTATACATGTATACCAAATTTCAACATTTATTAACGATTGAATCTTTTTTTTGTGAAATGTTTGAAAATTACTGGAAAAAAAACCTTTCAACCTTCAGGTTGAGAGACCAACGCCTAACCTCTTTGCCTACAGAATTATACATGTTTTGTGGTCCCCGTGGGTATAGGTCAATTATACGATCATTCTACGATAATTGAACGATATTAGTCACGAACGACAGTGCTCACATGGATGAGCAGTTTTAGGCTACACTGAAAATAAATCATCGTTCATCCTTCACTCTGTCTTATCGTCCAGCCTCACGGACGACAATTTTTTATTCAACGGGGCCCAGATTCTCTCCCACGACTTTTATTGTTTGCTGTTCAGTCTGGCGACTCACCAGACGAAACTTAGTTATCTTCTTACAATCTTTAGGTCCAATGCGGTTATCCGGCTTGACTGAGACCCCTCCGCTGGTGAAACATAGTTCCTCTCCTCCTCATGCGTAGTGATACAACACAGTGTTCTGTCTTTGCTCCAGTACCGGTTAATCACCAGAGAAGTACACCAGTTTAACCCGGCTTCCGGGACACCCCGCTTAAGGGGTTACCCTGCGTTAGGGTGCACCCCGCGTAAGAGCGCACCCCACATATGAAATCGGACGGGACAGTGTAGGGACAAAAACTCCAGATTATCTTGACATAAAGGTTAGCCCATTAGTCAGTATGAAGGGTTGGATATTTTCAGAAACCTATGAAAGTTTAGGGTAAGAGCTCAATCCAATCTTATTTGACAAGGCAAAATTCACAAAGCGAAGCCGCGTGAATTACTACGTGATTCAAACTTGATGGGATACGAACTCTTATCTCACCCCGGTATTTTTCTCCATAGGCTTAACGTTAGGAACTCGTACTCCACGGCATTGAAAGTATCGTACCTAATACTCAATGGCTAATTTGGTTGGTTATTCCAGCAATAAATGATGTTATACGGGGTGAGGTAAAATCAGAAACCCACTCGATGGGAATAACTTTGTCTGTAATCCACCTCGTTTGACCGCTACGTAATTCACTCAGCTTCGCTTTGTGTATTACTCCGCAGTCAAACTCGGTGGAGAACGGACCAAATTATTCTCATCTCATGGGTTTCCTTCTAATTACCCTAAACTTTCATAGGTTTCCTCTATAGTTCATACAGAGTTCGATCCCACCTCATTCCGTAATTCATGCAGCTTCGCCTTGTGAATTACTATGCTATGGTCTGTTCCTCACTACGCTCAGCTAACGCTTCGCGTAGTAATACACGACCTTCCCGTCGTGGCATAAACACTGACAAGTCTAACTCTCGTTCAGTTTCTACTAATTGTTGTTTTTTGGCACGTAAAATAAGAGGATAGTTTTTGCGCAAGAATTTCCGGTCAACTATAGACTGTAGAACCGTCCCAGGGCGCTATTAACACTGTGTAAGGAGGTCAGGGTGTAGGTCGTGGTTTGCTGGGAATGCAGTCATTGGCTGCTGGGTCAATCCATGCCTTCTATATTCCTTATATGGCAGTTACATACACAATAATGACTGGTTTTGTGTACGAGTGGCCGTAATCTCCGCGTAGTTGACGTGTAGTAATATCCGAGCGATTAGCGAGGATATTACGTCGTCAACTACGAGGAGATTACGGCCACTCGCATACAAAACCAGTCACTATTGTATTTATTACCCACCTACAAGATTACTACAAATCGATTGCAATAAAGATGTTTCTGTAAGACATTTAGTTCCAGACACTACAGCACTGTCAAACGTGGCAGTAATTGGATGTAGACTTACACCAAAAATGTAGTTCGCCATTTCACCATGATTTTAGCATGCAAAGCATGTTATGACTGTGATTTCTGATGGTAAATAAGATTATCATGACTGATTATGAATAATTGATATTGAATGAACATTCAAGAAACTTATTTTGAAATACATGATAATTTGACCTCAGTATGGATGGTACTTCTTTTCCGGAATCTCCTCCAGGTGCTCTATACATTTCCTATGGAGACTCCGTAATCGTTGGGTAATAAAGCATAGGGACAACTCCATGCTGGAAAAAGGTATGTTAATTAAAGAATACTGTTTGCCAGAAGACTTGTTTCATGAAACGACAACAAAGCATGCAACACCAGAAGAATATGATAACGGTCGCCATACAGAGGAGGGCAGAATCCATCACTACAATTGTTAAGGTCTAGCAGTGTTGGGTCTTCCCTTCTAGTTGTCATATCTGCCATATGCTCTAAATTACAATATCCATCCTAAAGTTATCAATCAACATAATGTTAGACCGTCCTTCGGGACGAATTATGTGCTTAATAAAAAAATGATAATAAAAAAAACAAAAACAATCCTAAACATTTAATTGTATCCAGAAAAGCAGCTCTGAGGCTCCTTAGAGGCCATTTATTAATGTATTGTGCACAGATACATATCATCAAAAACTCAAAATTGTTTTTTTGTGTTTTTGTGTAGTCATATATTCAGCTGTGACGAATATTGTTTGTTTTTTTTGTTTTTTTTTATTCTGCCCTTTCTGCCACGCGGGCAGTTCTTCCACTGGAATCATCCTACGTCATTTATGCATGCAAATTGAGTTCATTCTGAAACGTTGCGGATGTCATGCGGTGATCGACTGAAGTGATGGCGGGTGGCGGAGAAGAGTTGCTCAATACCTGTCTTAAGGCGACGGCATCAGTAAAGGCACTCAACTAATGATCTTAAGACCCACAGGCAGGCGCTAAAATCCCGCCCCTTTTTGGATTACGGTGGGAGTTAATTTCAATTTCCCTGGTTACTGTTTGGGGATAATCCAGTGAGCTCTAAACCAGACTAGGTCTGGTATAGATATGGAGGCAGTTTTATTATCTCACCCATTGTAATTTTTCCCCATAGACTTAACATTGGAAATATGTACTCAACACCCATGAAGTATTATAGAGAAATACTCAAAGGGGGGTGATGTCACAAATTTTAGCTTATTAGTCAATGTGAGGGGTGAGAAAAAGTCTAAGGCTGGTATAGATATGGGGGAAGTTTTATTATCTCACCCCTGGCGTTTTTCCCCATAGGCTTAACATTGGAAACTTGTACTCAACGCCCATGGAGTATTATAGAGAAATACTCAAGGGGGGGGGGTGATGTCACAGATTTTAGCTAATTAGTCAATGTGGGGGTGAAATAAAATCTGAACCTCACTCGGTCCATAATCATTGATGATATGCCATTCATCATTCATTTTGAATTGCTACGTAATCTCATTTGGCTTTGCATCCCGAGATTACTCCGCAATCAAAACTCATGGCATATGTTCAAGTGCTATGGATCTCGATGCAGTTCCTCATTAAGATTCAATGAGCGAGTGATAATTAGCTAAACTGAATTCTTACATCTGCTTTCGGAGTAAAGAGAACACATTAGGAGCGTGTATAGATCTACATACCAGGAGCTTACATGTTGTATGCTCCGGGCTGCAAAAGCGACAAAAATATAGTGCATATATACGTAACAGTGTAAAGTGTCTAAACGCCTCGTTCCGTACAATCCCGTACAAATCCATACAAACCGTAAATCACCGTCGAGTTTTGTGACTTGTACAGGCATGGTTGGCCATTTTATATTTACTATATACCCGAAATTTGAAAAAAAGGATCATTAATTTCGTTTGGTAACAACCAATATTTTGATAAATGTGTATGGATAGGTAGTTCTTATTTCCTGTACGGTATATGACCACGTAGAAAACAATGCAGTTTAGATAATAAAGGAGAAACCAACAAGTTTTGGCCAAAGTCGTCCTTCTCCACGAGTTTGATGCAGAGTGATATCGACTAGGTGACAGTCATGTGAATATCACATAGCAATCAAACGAGGTGGAGAGCAACGACTCTGACCAAAACGAGTCGCTCTCTCCCGGCGTTTACCTTAGACGATTATATAGGCGGCGATTCTTCATTTTAGCGGAGCCTGACAACTTTCAGCAGTAAAAGGCTAGAAGTCGTCTAATGTAAACGCCAAGTGCGTGGCGACTGCAGATCGTCTGGTTACGTCTGGTTACGCAATACGGCACCACCTCACAACTATTAGACACGCTCTGACCTCGGCGACTATTTTAAGCTGGCTTAAATTAGTCGTCTACAGGGGCGGCGATTCTGAGAAAACACATAGTCGTCAGTGTGAACTGTTAGACGACTTTTGCGGTGGACATTGCCACCACCTGGCGACTATTGGCTGACGATCTACAGTTGCCACATATTTAGTCGTCCAATGTAAACGCCGGGTCTGTATTCATTTTACCCCTGTGTACACTAATAGAATGGACAACACACAGGATATAGACCATGAAGAACGAACTCAAATACTTATAGGGGCATTGAGAACGAGTTTCCAATGTTAAGCCTATGGACATATATATTTAATATGGACTATAGAGGGAACAAATACAAGTTTTGGGTCAGACCTCGAATCCCATCGAGTTTGAATCACGTGGTAATTCACACGGCTTCACAAATTATTATATACCTGTGCCAGTATGATACACTAATACCAACCTCTGCTAGGGTATTTGTAATAGATATATACCAGCAGAGTATGGTGGTATAAAATGATGTACCACCCTACTTTGAATACAAATTCTGATTGGCTGAAAAAAATTGCACTAACCTACTTGGTATTAATATTAATATCCAATGGGTGTTGGATACAAGTTCCCAATGTTAAGTCTATGGAGAAAAAATACCATGGGTGAGATGAATACACAGTATCGACTGGTTTCAGATACAAGCAGCCGTAGCGCCGAGGAGTTGACGCGTAGTAATATCCGAGCGCGAGCGAGGATATTGCGCAAAGTCAACTCCGAGGACCAGACAGCCGCTTTTATCTGAAACCAGTCTATATTTTCTGCTATATTATTTATTATCCACCTTCTCTGGGCAAGTGGCATGTCAATATCAGTTCATTTAAGCATTTGAGTTATGCACTATGTTCCCATACGTACTATTTTTCCGTATGCGCCACCCAGAGAATACAACATGTCTGTATTCACCGGGATTGTCCATACACACTCCCTATATGTTTTCTATGGACACTCTGTATTAGGTGGATATATCTATATGCTCCCAGTATGTCCATACATGCTCCCTATGTGTTTTCTATGGACACTCTGTATTAGGTGGATATATCTGTATGCTCCCAGTATGTCCATACATGCTCCCTATATGTTTTCTATAGACATTCTGTATTAGGTGGATATATCTGTATGCTCCCAGTATGTCCATATATGCTCCCTATGTGTTTTCTATGGAC
This sequence comes from Alentia gelatinosa, assembly GCA_950022655.1. Lineage (NCBI taxonomy): Eukaryota > Metazoa > Annelida > Polychaeta > Phyllodocida > Polynoidae > Alentia > Alentia gelatinosa. Next base: position 6,349,946 of record OX465588.1, on the reverse strand, counting down.
ACTCTGTATTAGGTGCATATATCTGTATGCTCCCAGTATGTCCATACACACTCCCTATGTGTTTTCAATGGACACTTTGTATTATGTGGCTATATCTATATGCTCCGAGTATGTCCATACACACTCCCTATGTGTTTTCTATGGACACCTTGCATTAGGTGGATATATCTGTATGCATCGGGTATGGTGATACACACTCCCTATGTGTTTTCTATGGACACTTTGTACTAGGTGGATATATCTGTGTGCTCCGGGTATGGTGATACACACTCCCTATGTGTTTTCTATGGACACTTTGTATTAGGTGGATATAACTCTTTACTCCGGGTATGGTGATACACACTCCCTATGTGTTTTCTATGGACACTCTGTATTAGGTGGATATCTCTGTATGCTCCGGGTATGGTGATACACACTCCCTATGTGTTTTCTATGGACACGTTGTATCAGGTGGATATATCTGTATGTGCTGGGTATGTTGATACTAAAGAAGAAACCAACAAGGTTTGGTCAAAGTAGTCGTTCTCCACAAGTTTGATGCGGAGTGATATGAACGAGGCGACAGCCGAGTGAATATCATGTAGCATTTAAACGAGTTGCAGAATGACTTCTTTGACCAAAACAAGTTGCTTTCTGTATTTATCTCACCCCTGTACACACTAAAAGACTGGACAACACACAGGATATAGACCATGGAGAACGGACTGCAATACTTGAAGGGGCATGGAGAACGAGATCCCAATGTTAAGCCTATGGACATTTATTCCAGGGGTGAGATAAACACTCCCTACAACATATCCGTATGCTCCGGGTATGTTCATACACACTTCCCATGTGTTTTCTATGGACACTTTGTATTAGGTGGATAATAAATATTAGATCTTGCAGGAATGCGAACAGGGGGAAGGTATGGCTTTTGGAAAGGGAATTGTTGAAACATGGCGGCGGAGGGGCGAGTGAGGGGATCGTGGTGGGCGGCAGTGGGACCCGGAGGAGGCTCCAATCGTTGTAATCTCGTCTGACTGATGGCAATCCTGATTGACAATTGCTGACAGCGTTCAGTACCATCAGCGTGAGCCGAGGCTGGTCTCTAAAACACCGCAAACACGTTAGAGAGCGAATTTAACCCCGGCTCCACTCGCTCCCCGGCCTCCCCCCGCCCCCCGCCCGCCTCATTACACGCTGTGGTCGCCGGGGGAAGGAGGGCCCCAACACAGCGCACTCTGATGAGGAGGATATTTTATTATCCATCGTATACAAAGACCCCATTGAGAATATATGGGGACTCAGTAAACCACGACTCATTGTCCATTACCCATCGTATACAAAAATCCCATTGAAAATGTATCGGGGCTCAGTACCCATTTACTATCCAGCGTATGCAAAGACGCCATTGAAAATGTATGGGGACTCAGTAACCCACGACCCATTGTTTACTATCCATCGTATACAAAGACCCTATTGATAATGTATGGGGACTCAGTAAACCACGACCCATTGTTTATTATCCACCGTATACAAAGACTCCATTGAAAATGTATGGAGACTCAGTAACCCATGACCCATTGTTTACTATCCAGCATATACAAAGACCCCATTGAAATGTATGGGGACTCAGTAAACCACCACCCATTGTTTATTATCCAGCGTATACAAAGACCCAATTGAAAATGTATGGGGACTCAGTAAACCACCACCCATTGTTTATTATCCAGCGTATACAAAGACCCAATTGAAAATGTATGGGGACTCAGTAAACCACGACCCATTGTTTACTATCCAGCATATACAAAGACCCCATTGAAATGTATGGGGACTCTGTAACCCACGACCCATTGTCTATTATCCATCAAATACATTGGTAATGTATGGGGACTGAGTAAACCACGACCCATTGTTTATTACCCATCGTATACAAAATCCCAATCGAAAATGTATGGGGACTCAGTAAACCATGACCCATTGTTTACTATCCATCGTATACAAAGACCCCATTGAAAATGTATGGGGACTCATTAAACCACGACCCATTGTTTACTATCCATCTTATACCTCTTATACCAGAGGACTTGTCATCATCCGTCAAAACACACTGGAAGGAGGCAGTGGGGAGCCTCGGGGGGGGGGGGGGGGGGGAGGGGATTCTCTACCAAGTGGTCAGTGTGTAAAGATCTGCAGTCGTTAATTCTATTTTTATTGGTACAGTGCTAAACTTTACAAGTGGTCAGACATTGAAGAGGGGGGAGACAGGGTGGCAGGGGCAGGGTGGTCAGGTGGCAAACTTTTTTTATTTTTTCATCAGTAAACATACATGTATTTATGCTAAACATATATAACATATACGACTGGCGCAAATATATCGCACACAAGATGTTTCTCTTCATTTATCCTACCCCTAATATAAAATTCCATAGGTTTAACATTGAGTTTCCGTATGCCACGCTGACTGGCATACGGAGTTTTATATGCCACTAGTGGCATACAGAATTGTTATCACGTAATATTCCAAAATCGAGGAGAGGGGGTAGGATAAAATCAAAACCTGATTCGTTTTAATCGTGGGCACCGCATGCCACTCCTGGAGTTTTGGCTGCGGACTTCACTCGGCTTCGCCTCATGAAGTTACTATGCCAAACTCCAGTAGTGGCATACAGTGGCCAAGATTAAAACTCATCCAGTTTTACGATAATACGCTTAGCGGCAAATACTGCCATTACGCTTCCGTATAGACACATAAACTGTATTGTATATTCCACATACGCTGGCGTACGATGTTGACGTGTATTCATAAAAACATGCCAATGTACATCGGACACATGCATTTACGCAGTGGCATATTATCAAGAAATATCACAAAATTTCATATGATTGTTTATATGTCATGAGTTATCTTCGCGGAATGATATCACGAAGCGGAGCTGAGTGATATCTGTAGCTGTAGACAACGAATGCCATGTAAACAATCATATGAAATTGAGTGACATTTAGATTTTATCCTACCCCGCCACATGTTTTAACCTCATATGTCACCCGTGGCATATAAATAATTTATGGCATAACCGTGGCATACAGTCACACCATGTTAAGCCTATGGAGATTTATATGAGGGGTGAGATAAATATGAAGTAAGTAAGGGTTTTCTTGCAGTGTGTCTACATATGATAGATTAGTCATTTATTTGCTTTTCATTGATCGACACTTTTAAATTCTTTTTTTTATGGTCTTGTCAAATAGTTATGTGTTTAGTAAATGTTATAGAGCTCATACGATTCACTTTTGATATAGTGATGTCCTGTTCATTGTGGAAATGTAATTCCGAAGAGTATTTATTAATTGGTGAATCCATGATGCAATATCGTGTTACCATGACAACATAAAGCGTCTGATTATACAATGGACTGGAGACTATTGTTCCGATAAATTCAGAATTGACATTAGTTTCCTTTCTTTATCTTAGCCTGGTATAAACGTCCATAGGCTTAATGTTAGGAGCTCATACTCAACAGGCTTGCGAATACGGTAACTCATACTCACTAGGTGATAAACAGATAAATATTTCCAGGCTAAGATAAAATCAAAAACATATTTGTATTTGGTCTTAGTCCCGGTTCACTATCTTGGAGCTTTAGAATAATCACTCGGCTATTGCCTCGTTCATATTATCCTACCCCTAATATAAAACCCCATAGGCTTAACATTGGGTTTCCATATGCCACGCTGACTGGCATACAGAGTTTTATATGCCACTAGTGGCATACAGAATTGTTATCACATAATATTCCAAGATCGAGGAGACAGGGTAGGATAAAATCAAAACCTGGTTCGTTTTAATCTTGGCCACCGCATTCCACTCCTGAAGTTTTGGCTCCGGACTTCACTCGGCTTCGCCTCATGAAATCACTATGCCAAACTACAGTCTTGGAATACGGTGGCCAAAATTAAAACTCATCCAGTTTTACGATATGCTCCAGACTCGATAGAGAATGGAGACACCGTCAAATGACTCATCAACTTCTTTCTTAGTACCAGAATAGTAGTCCCTCCACACCTTTTTTTAGGCTGCTCAAAAAAACAACTTGTTTCTCATCACCAAGCCATGAAAAATATGATGAGGGCGCTTTTTTTTTTTGCTGGATCAAAGATGGCTTAAAAGTGTCATAAAATGGGCTTTAGACATACTGTAAAACCCTGCGTAAGCTGTCACCCTCTGTTCCAGGCCAAAGTGTCCACTTAACCGGGGTGTCTGCGTACGCGGGGTTTTCAGATTTATACTGTTTATACATTGGAAGCATCCCTGGCATCAGGAACTTTAATTTGATACTAAATACACATACCTTTCATAATTTCTATCAAAGTTCATCTTATTTTAACCAAAAAAGAAAAAAAAATCTTCTAAAATCGTTTTTGCAGATGCGCGCGGTGATGAGAAACAAGCTGGTTTTTTTAGTAGCCTTAGTACCAGAATAGTAGTCCCTCCACACCTTTTCTTTCTTTATTTTTTCTGGGTAATTTTTTTTTGTTTCTTTGTTTTTTTCTGGATTATTTTTTTGTTTTTTTGGTGTGTTTTTTTCTGGATAATAATCACGCAGATCTATCTTCCCGTCACCACTCCGACAACTCTAATGGACTAGAGATTAGAAACCCCGCATACAGAACCAGCTCTGAATTCCTGCCCTCTCACAGAGCCCCCGGCGAGGCAGTAGCACAGGGCAATCGATTTATTTCAGGGTTGATGACGTAATCGGGAATCACCGCCATAATTAGATCCGTTTAAACCAATGGGCGATAATGGGGTGTTCCTGGTGGCTTCACGCGGGGTCTTATGGGATGGAAGCCCCCCAGGCGGAGGATTAGAGAACTGCCAATATGTCTGCCCGACAGAACCTTCGCCACATTTCTCCTGCACCCACACTCCCCCCCCCCCCCCGCAATCTCCCAGCCCTCGCCTCGAGCCAACACACTGCCGATTGCGTAGGCATTTGGGCCCTATGGTTATTTTTATGTCTTTCGTATTTTATTATTTAGAACCACTTAGAGGAATAATCTCAGGCTGCTTTAGTCCGTCACATAACATGAAGAGAAGAGAAACTCCAATGAACTCAAGTTGTAAAGTGCGGTTTCAGGGTTTTTTTCAGAAGTGAGTTAAGCTTATATAGAAAGTTTATATATATAGAACTCACTTTTTATTATGTGGTGTATACGGAATATAGCCTATGATCCATGGGGGCTGCCATGACGCCCCCCGAGTAGGTGTTCTTCACTAAAGGAGGTGAAAAATAGCTTTTCTTCACTATTGGAGGTGCAAAAGAAGTGAGTGATAATTGGGAAATGTCACTTTTCTTGCCTTGCTCACATATGTAAATAAAGTGTTCCATGTAAAAGACATTATGTCCTGGGTTTTTGCCTTATATCTTCCTGCTCTGGGATCGGTGTAGAGAGTCAAAGGAACCTTGGTAAACATTGAAAGGCAGCTGAATTTCGTAAGAACAAAATGCCAGAATACAGGTGTAGTCCCCCGACCACCTAGTGACTGCTTCATGAACTAACAATGGCTCTGTCCCCTATAGGAAGGGCACCAATGACTCCATCCTATCAGCTCATTTGAGAAAATGCAATTTAAAAAAACCGTTATTTAAGCCGTGCACCTACCAATGCCGATTCTGGTCTCGATAGGCCTTACAATTGACTTCCCGACTGGAATGAAATAACATTGGTAGGTCAGACGAAATTGAGGCAGTGGACCATGTTTCTACGATTGACTCTACTATAGCCCTTGATTGGATACCGAAAGGCTACGATTGGAAACGGTAACCTTAGAGGTCCGATTAAGATCCAACATGTTGGATTTCTCGTAGCCTATCAAAACCCATTGTAGCCTATCGGTAGCTAATCATAGCCATGTAGCATGATTCACCAACTGGATCATGACAGGACTCTACGAACCAAGGTCTCTTCCAAATGTCTCCTGATAAAGCGGGCTGCGACACGAAGCTTGTCGGGAGCCTATCAGGGGCCTTCAGACAAGATTAAGACCAAAATTGAACATGTTCGATTTTTGTCACAACTGGAGCCTTGTCGTGGAGTATTGTGGTTTCCTCAATATCACTGTTGTAGTGCTTCGGTCTATGATTCTGCAAAGACAACTCATGCCATATAAACGCTACTCAGGTTACTTATGGTCTTATCAATTAGCATATATGAGATGTCATAATGTTGAATTTCCACAGATATCCTACCCCTAATATAGAATCCAATAGGGTTAACATTTAGTTTCTGTATGCCACACTGACTGGCATACGGAGTTTTATATGCCACTAGTGGCATACAGAATTATTATCACAGAATATTCAAAAATCGAGGAGACAGGGTTGATAAAATCAAAACCTGATTCGTTTTTAATCTTGGTCACCGCATTCCACTCCTGGAGTTTTGGCTCCGGCCTAAACTCGGCTTCACCTCATGAAGTCACTTTGCCAAACTCCAGTCACGGCATACGGTGGCCAAGATTAAAACTCATCCAGTTTTACGATAATATTCAACTATTTGATAATTAACAACAATTATGTTGCCTCATCTTTTTAGGCAGAATCTATTAGAATAACATAAAATCGAATTCTTAGATAGAATCAAACACTAGTCAGTATTTTCCCGGAAGGAACTGAACTATCCTAGTTTCCATTTTATCGTAAAACCGGATGAATTTTAATCTTGGCTCCCGTATGCCCCGACTGGCGTTTGGCGTAGTGATATCATGAGGCGGAGCCGAGTGATATCCAGAACCAAATGCCAGGAGTGGCATTCTGGAGCCAAGATTAAAACGAAACACGTTTTGATTTTATCCTACCCCTCTCTACAATATTTTAATATCAAAATCATGAATGAAAATCATCAAAATTCCGTATGCCCCTAGTAGCATACAAACGTCTGTATGCCAGTCAGCGTGGCATACGGAATCTCAATGTTAAGCCTATGGGATTTTATATTAGGGGTAGGATAAAACTGCGTAATAACAAAAAAAACCCACCTCGAGACATTTAGAAAAATGATAGGAATGAATCAATGAGGCTGATTAAGTATTTATCAGGTGAGATTGAGGCCTGTAGAGGCTCAGCCTGTGAGTGGGAGACTCGGGGAGACGTGAGTGGCACGTCTTAGCCTGTCACATCAGTGATACCCAGGGGCCCGGCTTCCTGCAGAATTAAACCCACCTCACGCCTCGGCACACGCTCCAGACATTCACAGATATATTGATCTCTTTTTGCCTTTGTACTGCAATAATGTCTGTGTGTAAGGCGCCGTATGGGAAATGCAAACATGGGGGATTTATAAGTATAAAGACACACTATTGACTTGTTTCAGATATATATATAACAGAGTAATAACAGATCACATGCGAGGGTACTGTATGTAAGGCGCCGTATGGGAAATGCAAACATGGGGGATTTATAAGTATAAAGACACACTATTGACTGGTTTCAGATATATATATATATATATATATATATATATATATATATATATATACAAGCGGCCGCATGCTACGAGGGGTTGACGCGCAGTAATATCCGAGCACATGTGAGGATATTGCGTCTTATTGGAGGAGCGTATACGACCGCTTTTATCTGAAACCAGTGTACATTGAATTTATTATTCACCTTTTCTGGACAAGTAGCATGTCGATACCAGTTCGTTTCAGTTATGCACCATTTTTCAGTACGCACTGCGTTTCTGTATGCGATCCACGGAGCATACAACATATATGTATGCGCCGAGTATGTCCATACACACTCCTTATGTGTTTTCTACGCACACTTCGTATTTGACGGATAATAAAATTTCTTTCCAGATGGCCCGAGAGGTAACTAGTTTGATAGAGTGGGATTCTGCTGTTATCAAGTATAAATTTGAGGTAGTAAAGAAATTCATGCTGTGAATTCTCTTTGATCTCTTGAGTCTCTGATTCATTTCCGGGTATTTGTAATTCAAATATATTTCATTTCAAAACCAAAGTATTCCGCTGTTTTAAAGGTAAGAGCTACGCAGGACTTTCTGAGAGTTCGCGGTATATCCATTTAAAATGGCCAACATCCTATTTGTCACTTTCTTTATTGATGCATAGTTTTTGTACATATCCTTACAATTAGGCCTGGCGTCCACCTACTACGATAGAAATATAGACCTACCGATATGGCACCGATGCAAAAAGGCAATATTGGAGACATATCGGGAAGGTGCGAAATCGTAGACAGATCTCTAGACATCCCACTTCACCATGCATTGTAAGAGGTTTTTATCGGTGCCCAATCGCAGAAACGTGGTCAACTGCCCCGATATTAGGTGACCTTCCGACTCGATTTTGATTTTTTATCGGAAGGTGCATCGTAGACCATATCGGAGCCATATGGTAGTAGGTGGACGCCGGGCCTTACATGTTCATTCACATCACATAAAGAGGCGGTGCCTATCAGTCTATCATAGGCTCATTTTCTTTACGCAAGCCTATCACAGACACTTCTGCATAGTCACTTCTTGTTACTTAGTTCAGACTTTTGCTGAAAGATATGTATATCCCTGTCTTTGATTATATATCAATACGTTCGTGTCTTCAATTATCATTAGCCAATTACTGCTATGCTATGTAATGCCTTACAAACTAATACCAAGCAGATACCATCATGACCTGATGGAGTCTATGAGCTGAGGGGACAGGAAAGCAATGTGGCTCAACATATTTGATGAAAGGAGAGGGATTAGGAGAGAACGCCCTAACTGTGGCCGAACTTTGTCTGAGTTCAAGGTCACTTTTAGCGGACGTTCGCCCCAACGCTGCAGGTGACCAAGAACTAAAGCCGGATGCCCATCTACCGATTTAGGGTTGAACGATTAGTTCCCAATCGTATAGGAGTCGGTCACTTTGTCGCAGACAAATTACGTAACCCCTCGCTCGACCTGCATACTGATAAAATCGGTGTATGGTCTACTAATCGCTGGGGGAGGGCAAAAACCAAAGAAACCGAGTGTTCACTAATCTCTGGGTGGCCTTGCCTAGCTGTCCTACATCTACCGACTCCATTAGGATGGCTTTGCTGAGACAAGGTATCCTCCATTTGTCGGCGACAAACGTACATAAATGTTCCGAAATCGGTGAATGGGCATTGGGCTTTAAACATAGTTCTGGCCACAGTCAGGGCGTTTTCTTATTATTACATACCTTAATTCGATCAGAAAAATGCCATTCATTGAGTCGTCGAGTCGCAACCGCTTCATGTTGATACTGTCTGCTACTAACGGGAAGTCCATTCAGAGGATGTGCCCATTGCGCATGCGCGAAAGTATGTAAAATAACGTTACTCTCTGAATCGTAGTCTTAGACGCACGAGGCAATGTTTGAAGCGTCGGAAGTCGACGAACAACTACAATTTTGAGAGTGAGGTTCATTTAATATCGTCACGCATGCACGCCGGGCAAATCCGATCTGGCTGTGCATCGCCATCGCAGACCAAAGTGATTTATTACTATCAATTAATTTAGAATATTTGAGCTATTTAAACTGTTGTACGTACAAGCCACACGTTAGCTACCTCAATATTTGGTCAGTACGCACTTGTAGTCATAAAGGGGAGCGTGTATCACGAGTTTGAAGTCATGATTCGACGTTGTCCTCCATGTTGTTTTTGGTCGTGATGACGTCAATTACGCATGCTTATCGAATAGCAGAGAGTAGGCTACACGCATGTTAGAATATTGCAGTGCGACAAAGCGCACCATAGTGGGCCATAGTCAATGAATACTACACCCCTGTGAGAGGGTCGTATTTGACTGACATTCGCACATAGGTATGTAATAATATGTGAAACCATAGTTATGGTGACAATACGGGGTAGATTTATGAGTTTATGAGTTTACAACGAGTAAATCTACCCCATATTGGCACCATCACTATGGTTTCATATTATTATATACCTTAATTCGGTCTTAATTCGCTAAAACTGACCGTAATTCGACATCGAAGTCACATTTTACAACTCGATGTGTACGTTAGCAGACACGCCGGATGTTGATCACCGGAAGTGATCACCGCGCAGGCGCGAATACATTATAGCGCCGCATAAATTAACACACGGTCACCCTGCTACGCTCGATTGTCGCGTCGGACAGGTATACTCGAGCGGTGCAGTGTCTCCGCTATTTGTTGATATCGACGAGTCGCCCGCTCGGCCCGCGAACGTATCAAAATCAATATTTCTCGCATATCTAAGCTATCTAAAGTGTATCACGTGATTCGTTATCGTATTTCACCTCGATGTTTGATGTAGTTTTGCACTAACTCGCTCCGTGGTTACTGTACTACGCCACAGAACTCGCGAAGTAAAGGGATCCGCCATTTTTTAATCTGGCACCTAGAATTCTGTTGTCTGCCTCTTGGCCAATCAAATTGCGTTATTTCGTCAAAGGGTGCAGTCTGTCACCCAAAGCGTGCAGGTAAGGTTCAAAGGATGCAATCTGTCACCCAAAGCGTGCAGTCTGTCACTATCCAAATGGCACCAGTACAAAGATTCACGGCGTACAGTGCATTCTGTGTACGATAACTGTACCCCCAGGAGCAGTACTTATTTACACTGAGTTAGTGCATAGGTATATAATAATATGCAATATTAGAATAACAAGTAGTTATCCAACGTATAGTGAATGTATCGGACAACAATCAACTCTGTTTTATTGAACGCTTTCATCAGCCTCCTGGTGAAGCTTTGTAAACAAACACCACATTGACCTTGACCAAGGACATCCCTCTTTGATAAGGTGTTTGTTTCGAGCCCGAGGTTACACCAGTATTGATGCTGAGTCCCCACACAATGTGTATTATCATTATACTTAGTAATTGTGTTACTGTAAGGCCCGGCGTCCACCTACTACCATATGGCTCCGATTTAGTCTACGATGCACCTCCCGATACAAATTCAAAATCGGAAGGTCACCTTATATCAGTGCAGTTGACCACGCTTTGCCGATTAGGCACAGAAAAAATCCCCTGATGATGCATGGTGGATTGACATGTCTAGACATTTGCCTATGATTTTGCACCTCCCCGATATGTCTTCGATATTTGCTTTTTGTATCTGTGCATTATCGGTAGGTCTAAATTTCTATTGTAGTAGGTGAACGCCAGGCCTTAGGCTTCAGGAGAAAATAAATACTGAAGTAACTTCCTCTTGTGCTAAGGGGGTGTCCCACTGGACCGATAGTCTCCGATTTGGTAGTCAGACAATCACCGATCCATATTACGATATGTAGCCTTCCTATTAAAGGCATATCCTACAATTCACGCAAGACTCAGTATCTACCGAGGTCCAATTCTCAAATCTTACTGAAGAACTCGACCCGAAACAAACTCGACCCGTAGTTGTCAGGAGAACTCGACCCGTTTTGGAGAAATCGATTGGAGAACTCGACCCGTTTCAGATACTTATGAATAAGACATTTTCATATAGAAGGAAGGGTTAAGGATAGGGTTAAGATTAGGGCTAGTGTTAGGACTAGGGTTACGGTTTCGTATAGGGTTGGGGATAGGGTGAGGGTTAAGGTTAGGGATAGGGTTATAAGGGGTATAGTTCTCCAGTTTTCCTCTCAACTCCCCTGCCATTTCTGCCATAGACTGAATTCCTTTCTTCCCTGCATTCAGCAGTCAGGAGGATAGGGCTTTGATGTTGTCATTCACCGAGAGATTCGACACCTACGCGTGGATACATATATTTATTACCCACCTAATACAAAGTGTCCATAGAAAACACATAGGGAGTGTGTATCACCATACCCAGAGCATACAGATATATCCACCTAATACAAAGTGTCCATAGAAAACACACAGGGAGTGTGTATCACCATACCCGGAGCATACAGATATATCCACCTAATACAAAGTGTCCATAGAAAACACACAGGGAGTGTGTATCACCATACCCGGAGCATACAGATATATCCACCTAATACAAAGTGTCCATAGAAAACACATAGGGAGTGTGTATCACCATACCTGGAGCGTACAGATATATCCACCTAATACAAAGTGTCCATAGAAAACACATAGGGAGTGTGTATCACCATATCCTGAGCATACAGATATATCCATCTAATACAAAGTGTCCATAGAAAGCATATAGGGAGTGTGTATCAGCATATCCTGAGCATACAGATATATCTATCTAATACAAAGTGTCAATAGAAAACACATAGGGAGTGTGCATCACCATACCCGGAGTATACAGATATATCCACCTAATACAAAGTGACCATAGAAAACACATGGGGAGTGTGTTTCACCATACCCTGAGCATACAGATATATCCACCTAATACAAAGTGTCCATAGAAAACACATAGGGAGTGTGTATCACCATACCCAGAGCATACAGATGTATATCTGCCTAATACAAAGTGTCCATAGAAAACACGTAGGGAGTGTGTATCGCCATACCCAGAGCATATAGATATATCCACCTAATACAAAGTGTCCATAGAAAACACATAGGGAGTGTGCATCACCATACCCTGAGCATACAGATATATCCACCTAATACAAAGTGTCCATAGAAAACACATAGGGAGTGTGTATCACCATACCCGGAGCATACAGATATATGCACCTAATACAAAGTGTCCATAGAAAACACCGAGAGTGTGTATCAGCATATCCTGAGCATACAGATATATCCACCTAATACAAAGTGTACATAGAAAACACATAGGGAGTGTGTATCACCATACCCAGCACATACAGATATATTCACCGAATACAAAGTGTCCATAGAAAACACATAGGGAGTGTGTATCACCATACCCAGCACATACAGATATATCCACCTAATACAAAGTGTCCATAGGAAACACATAGGGAGCGTGTATCACCATACCCGGAGCATACAGATATATCCACCTAGTACAAAGTGTCCATAGGAAACACATAGGGAGTGTGTATCAGCATATGTTTACATGCCATTTGTTGTCTTCCTCTACAGATATCACTCAGCTATGTTTCACGATATCATTCTGCGAAGACAACTCATGCCATATAAACAATCATATGAAATTTTGTGATGTTTAAAAGTGTCCATAGAAAACACATAGGGAGTGTGTATCACCATACTTGGAGCATACAGATATATGCACCTAATACAAAGTGTCCATAGAAAACACATAGGGAGTGTGTATCACCATACCTGGAGCGTACAGATATATCCACCTAATACAAAGTGTCCATAGAAGTGAACTTTTAGTTCTTATCGTATCTATTCCTTTTTTATATACGTATTTCCATGTTAAGTGTTCAAAGTATGGTGGCACGTGTCAAACATCACTTCTCATGAAGAGGTTAATAATAACAGTATTTTTCTGGTATAGGTATATGATACAGGTGTTTAACAGACATCTCCAGTATAATGAAAAAATCTTTAAAAAAAACAAAAAACATAAATAAAACTGCCTATACTGCTACTCTGAGGACCTAACCATGCAGACCCTGCAGTAACTGGGGGTCATGACTTCTAGATCTTCCCTTGCCCTTTTCTAGTGTCTAGTTACATCAACTGGGGTCTTTAGTTCCAGCATCTGCCACTTGCGGAAGCGGAAATCGATGACCTCGCTGACCTTTCCCAGCGTTCCATGCGGCTGGCGGGTCACGCATGCCCAGATGCATCTTCCGGTGAATACATTAGTGGCGTTTAAAGTGCCCCGTCGTGGAGTCTGGAGGGTGGGAGTTGAGGGGGGCTGAGGGGGCTGAGGGGGGCTGAGGGGGGCTGAGGGGGGCTGAGGGGGGCTGAGGGGGGCTGAGGGGGGCTGAGGGGGGCTGAGGGGGGCTGAGGGGGTTCGGGAAGCGGAGGACTGTCGACTATGGTGCCTCCTAGCGGAAACAGCACAAAGTGGAAGCTAGTGTTCTCATAGTCTCTTTCACAGACACTTGGGGGCGCGCAAGGCAGTCTGACAAGGGTCTGTTGGAGTCTAGTGGTAGAGGTAGGGAATACACGGAAAAAGAGTTTGCCATATATATGGTCATATGCAAAGTGGAAAAGGGAGTGTAAACAAACTTTGGAAGTATATCTCTTTAAAAATTAACAAACCCATTGATTAGCAACTGCATTACATTTTATGCAGAGCAGTACAGACTTGAATATCCAAGTGCATGAGCTCTGCATTTGTATACCATTTAATGAGTTACATATGCTGCAGGCTGAGGTGTGGCATTAGATGCAGCGTAGCTTTTTTTTTTTTTTTTTTTTTTTAGAGTTTTATTTATCCTGGAGTGAATAACCGTAGGGAGTAAATATTCCCTATCTTCCCGGTGCTCCAGCGTAAGTGATCCGTGCCTTAATACCCACTGAGTAGGTTTACAATGTGAGGCAGGCTGGTCTTGTGCATTCTTAACTCTAGAGTAACATAACAATTATTGTAGGTTCAAGAAGCTTTTAGACAGTGTAGGGCGTCCACCCAAATTAGTTTCTAGAAAAATTTCTTACAGGCAGTTTACATTTCTATGCCTGTTTATGTAATACACAAAGTTGGTGTATAAAAAGTAAAGAAAATCACAGGCAATATCTCAATAAATGGTGTTCATGTATAGGAATTTTGGGAAGAGGGGTCGCAGAGCAGGTCACTTGCCTACTACATTGGTCTTGATTACTAGTTTTTACTGTTTGTATAATTTTAGTTTTAGTGCAAGCGATTTTTTAGCCTAGTTTTCAATATTTTGGTCATGTCATCCTGATTATTTATACGTCTAGTCTCGGCGGAAAGTTTGTTCCATAGGTCGGCTGTTTTGAATTTGACGGAGTGTTGGAATTTTGTACAATTTATCTGTCTCGGCACAGCCAGGACGGGGCCTGTGAACAATCTTGTTTCTCTCGTTTGAGTTTCTAAGAATCTTTCATCGTTTGCCCTTAGGTAGGCCAGTTTTAGTAGTTGGTACTCTCGCCTGTCTGATAGATAGGTTATGTTGAAATTTTTGTGTAGTAGGTGAGTAGGTACAAGTGCTTTGGATTTGTAGCATATTCTGAGTGCTCGATTTTGACACCTCTGAAGTTTGGTGGTTAGTGTTGAGTGTGTGTTGTGGATCAGAGCCCCACCGTATTCTAGAAAAGGTAGTACTTTGGTCTTATATATTATGGCAGCTTGATTTTTTGACAAGTATTTGCGAATGTGCGAGAGTATATACATTTTGTGGTTGGCCTTGCTTATCATTGAGTTTATATGTTTCGTGTAAGTTAGGGATGGGTCCAGTGTTATCCCAAGGTAGTTAAAGCTTGTTACTTGTTCAAGTGCCTGATTATTGACATTTAGATTAACATTCCTTAGTTTGGAAAGATTGTTTTTGCTTCCAAAAACCATAATTTTAGTTTTCTTTGCGTTTAAGGTTAGTCTGTTTTTGTTGCACCAACTTAGTAAGGTTGTCAGATCAAGTTGCATTTTTGTTTCCATGTTTTCCATTGATTTATCAGATAGGTAAAGGACAGCATCGTCAGCATACAATTTTAGTTGGCTATTTGGGATAGCCTTTTCAAGGCTGTTTATATATGTCAAAAAAAGAAGTGGCCCGAGGATGGAACCTTGTGGGACACCTGTGGTTATTAGTTGAGGTTGGGAAGTGCTATTGTTTGCCTTTGTTACTTGCGTGCGTTCTGTTAGGTAGTCTTTTATCCAGTTATGTGTATTGTGATCTATACCCAGGTTAGTTAGTTTCTTAAGGAGAATGTTATGGTTTACAGTGTCAAAAGCTTTGCACATGTCTATGAAGATAGCGAGTGTAGGTAGTTTATTGTTAACATTGTTTAGGATATCGTCTGTGAAGTCTGCTGCTGTTTGAGATGTAGAATGGTTTTTCCTGAAGCCTCCTTGGTTGACTGAGAGTAGGTTATTGTATTCAAGGTGAGTTATTATACGTGAGTGGATTATTTTTTCTAGAATTTTACCGGGTAATGGGAGTAGTGATATGGGACGTAGGCTGCCAGCTGTTTTGTCAAAGTTTGGTTTGGGTATGGGGATGACTATTGCATTTTTCCAGTCACTGGGGAAGGTAGAGGTTGAGAGAGTGAGGTTGAAGATGTAAGTTAGTTCGTTAGATAGATAGAGGAAGCAGTGTTTCAACACTTTGGTGTTTAAGCCATCAATGGCAGATGATTTAGTGATGTCTATGTTTTTCACGAGATCAACCACTTCCTCGTTTGTAATCGTTATTTGGTTCATTTCAGGTACCATTACAAAGTTTTCATCGTCCCAGTCTCCAGTAAAGTTATCAGCCAATTTAGCCCCTATACTCGTGAAAAAATTGTTGACATGATCAGCCACGTCAGATTCACCAATTCGCTCACCAGTTTCGTTATTTATTAACTTGATTTTATCTGGTCCCTTACTCTCGGGCAGTAGCAGGCCAATCTTCTTCCAAAATTTGTTAACATCATCATTATTGTGTTGTTGAATAAAGTTTTTTTTTGCTCTAAAGATGATATCTTTGGTTTGATTTCGTAGCTGTTTTGCATGCTGCCAGTCAGTGTCTAGCTTTGTAGTTCGTGCGGGTCTCCAAGCTCGGTTTTTTTCGGTTATTGCCTCTATGACTTCTTCGTTTAACCAGGGTTCGTCACGATGACGTATCTGTTGGAATTTTTTAGGGCAAAGACGATCGAGTATAGTCTCAATTTGTTTTTTCATAAATTGCCAAGCTACGTTAGGGTCTTCTAGTTCATATATTCTATCCCAATTTATTTGTGATAGGTTTTCAATCATTTCCGTTTCAGTGTACTTTCTGTACGATCTGGCAAAAAATTGTTTGGTGTGGAATATGTCCTTATCTTTCTTTTTCGTAATGTATATTGCTGAGTGGTCACTCAGGCTAATGTCAAGCAACCCGGAAGATTTTATGTGCCCAATGTTGGTGAATAACAAGTCAATCATGTTATTAAAGCGTGTCGGTTCGGTAATTTGTTGTTTCAGGCCAAGTTCTGCTTCTAGTGCCTTGAGTTTTTTGGTTTCTTCACATCTATTGTCTAGGTAATTTATATTGAAGTCGCCTAGTATTGTCATTTCTGCTTTATACTTCGCTTTTAGAATACTCGCTTGCTCAATTAGGGTATCAACAAAATTGTCAACACTAACATGGTTGGGTCTGTAGACCACGCAGATCAGGTGATCCGCTTGCTGCTCAATCTTAATAAGTGCCCAGAGTAACTCATTATCCTTTGTACTGTGGTTGTGTTCATGTAGTACCTCTACTTCTAGACTATTTTTGACAAACATACCAACTCCCCCGCCAATCTTAATTTTCCCGTCGGGGTTTTCCCAGTTTCTATCGTTTCGGAATAATCGGTATCCATCGATGGAAAACAGGTTTGAGTCATTTGCCTTCGTAAGCCAGGTCTCTGACATAGTAAAAATTTGTACCCCTGTGTTCTTAATATTTAGGCTAGTTAAGTCACTCTTATTTTTCAGACTCTGTAGATTGGCGTGGGCCAGATGGAGACCCTTTCCCAGGCTTCCCAGTTTCCTATCCATCCTGTATTATATGATTATGTGTCATCATGTAGAACGTACCTATCACTTGAAGTTGTGCTTTGGGCACTTGCCCAGGTGTGTGCGAGCCCATCTCAATTTCCCCTGCGAGTCAGGAGTGTTGGGATAGACAGCTTTTGTGGAGTATTTTGCATTGATATACTTCCACAATCAGTTTGTGTACCCTCCCTAAAATGAAACCCTGTTTTAGTGTATTCCATACCCGGAAGCAGTATGGCGGCAGTAATGACATCACATGTTTATGTACAGGCAGTAGACAGAGTAAAAAATACCTCAGCAGTTTGAAAAGGAATCGTAATTTTTTCAAAAGTTTTAAGTTTACCAATGAATAATATATACAAAAATGTATCAGTAGAGTACACATTTTCAAATCGGTTTCAATAGTTAGAGAAGTTAATTCATCTGACAGCTCCCACGTGAGTGTTTGTTGGTCATTCCCTGGTTTGAATCTGTACTATTTATAGCTAGGCCAACCAGAAAATTCCGATACCAGCCAATCAGCGCCCAGCCGTGGTAGATTCCTAGTGACCCTTGACAGCGTGCCCCGTGCGCCTCAAGCGGTCCTAAAAGAGACTAGCGTTCTCAGGTCGGAGTACACTGGCCTCCAGAGCTACACTACATTAGCTCTGGCGAGGAATTCCATTGTGACAGAATTACAATAGGACACCAGATAAGCTGATTCGAGCCCAGATATCGCAACTCTGAGATTTGGAATGGCAATAGTACAATTGCTCCAATCTGAGTACTGGAAACAAGCCAAGTCTCGTATACATTTCTCGGGCATTAGCCTTTGGTCATATTATTCCAGAACGGGACCGGGGCAAGGCACACACCCTTGTCTGAGCTGTACTTGCTAGGTGGATAAGGGCCGACCTTTTATTGTTACGAGGCTAATATGAAGTCTTCAGTAAAGTGGCATGAATAATCGATAGCCAGTTATGTATTAATCTACATGTGTGCATATTGAATGTGAAGTGGGATTCACATGATGGGATTCACGTACCTCACAGGATGCTAATCTGAGACATCCTGCTGAGATTCTGTACTCTCTACAACCTCTTGTATATTTTCTAGGGTTCCATTTCAATGAAACGTGTTTTTTTTCCTTGCAATAGTTGGAGACATTTACCTCTAAAAAGATTACTTCGGATGATAGAAATCGGATAATAGAAGAATCGTATTTATGACCTTTCTATAATTCTTGTTTAGGAACTTTTTAGAATCATCGTTGTCATGATAATAATGGTTGCCATTCACAGTTATATCTGATATGTAAGAATTAGCAGTGATATACTCAACTTCACTCCTCATGGCATGTGTACCTTTTTTTCTGAAGCTTTATATATATATACCTTTATCAGTCCTAGCTAAGGGTAACTATATAGTAAGACCATTGCCTCCTCAGGGGTTTGTTGCTCCTAGAAATGTGGGAAAGCGTTGCTCCAGTGATATCGGATCGTGTTGTGTGGTATAATTATTTTAACATTGTATCGCTACTTTGTAAAACACCACATTTTCAGTGACATAGATAAAACCCTTCCTTAGATTAAAGGCGGGCGTCCACCAACCACAACAAGGCTACGACAATGGCTTTCCGACAAGGTCCACGACAGGTCAACGATTGGAGGCCTTGTTGTAGCCTTGTCGTGGTTGGTGGACCCCAGTTCCCGACAACAGCCTATGACAAGGCCACGACAGGAAGCTTGTCGGGGGCATGTCAGTTCCCGATAAGAGTCTACTACAAGGCCACGACAGGCTGCAACTGGAATCTTGTTGGGGGCCTGTCAGGGGCCTTCCGACAAGGTTACGACAAAATCGAACATGTTCGATTTTTGCCACGACTGGACCTTTGTCGTGGCATGTCGTGAGCTTGTCGCAGAGGTCTATGATAGGATAATTTGGTGGAGCGTGCACTCCCCAACACGCTACGACAAGGGCCCACGACAGAGAGAACGGACACCCCTTCTCATGACAAGGCTACGACAAGGCGCCGATTGGAACTTTCTTGTCGGAGCTTGTCGCAACCTTGTCGTGGTTGGTGGACACCACCCTTTATAATTGAATATAGGTGACGGTATAGGTATGATGTGGTCTGCAAAGAATCTTCAACAATGATTTCAACCACGGGTCATTATTTCGGGATTTCCAAAACGTGGAGCAACGTTCCCTGATGAAAATAGTATTATAGGGACAGTTTTCGTCAGGATCTATTGTTTCTAACATGACTTTTATTTGGTTTTCTACTGCGATTTCCGATACTAATACATTACAGTTCAATTTCGTTATTTCCAACATGTTTTCTTTCAAGAATTTAGCATGTCAAATATCTATTCTATTGTAGCTAAAACATTGCAATTTGATAAAGTAGAAAATGGTCTGAATGGGTATTAATTTTCCTTTGAAAGTTAGCCCTCGAATGAAATAACATGGAAAAACTCTTTTACCACACTTGCTTTAAAAGGATCAGTTGAAAAGAGTTAACAAGAGAAAGAGCCAATATCAATATTTCTTTTCAGTTATTAATGGGTATTTCTAGCCGCGTACCCACTTCTAAGGTTCACATCTTTCTGTCCCTTTTTAGCGACAACTGAATAGGTTCAATTTCTTTTAATGGAACAGTTATCCACTTTTGTCAATGGAAATGGCATCGTTCCCAATTTGCTCCCAAAAAAAGGGAGTTTCAAGTTACTCTCCATCGAGACTGGGAGTGCGATCACACTGGGGAAAGTGAATCAAGGTACTCTAGACAGGTTTATTCTGGTCCATTTGTTTGGGCAGAGTCCTTGGATGACTCGATCCTGATTTGGTTACAGTGTGCTGATACGGAACAAATGAGAAGTGTGTTAGCAGGCAGATAATTGATTGCATTTGTATTCAAAACCTAATTTCGCTTCGATCCCGGCTAAGTTGACGTCATGTAAATGCACCAAATTGAGATAATTCAGCTGCGGATCAAACGGCGATTGGTCTATATCAATTCAAATCCCTTTTTCCCTGTTCCTTCAATGTTGCAAATCTCAAGATGGTATTGATTCTGGCACAGAAACAGCTACTTGTCGTGAATCTAGATCTAGAAATGCTAGAGTCTTCGCCGAACGCTTGAAATTATCTGTATTTTTATCTTGATTACAAAATATAAGGCACCTCTAGAGTTCAATTTGGTTCATGTAACTATGTCAGGTACATTGATCCCATTTTAAGACTTCACAGAAGATGTTGTTTGGTTATAGAGAAAGGATTACGATTAAACCCGATAGTATTTTCCGAAGTGCTAGGCTCTCCATAGTTTTATATTGATAACTATTTCTTATGATCATTTCAACTGAATTTTCAAAGATGTATAAAAAGAAAATACGATTTTATATGACGATTAGATACTATATCCAATTTTTTTTTTAAAATTATCATCCATTTCTGTGTGATTCAGTTCTTTCACAAATGTGACATGATGTGTTGTTTATGTCCCTACTTTCTAATACTGAAAAGATGGGGAAGGGGGTAGGATAATATAAGAAAATATAAAAAATCATCCATTTGGTATTAGAATAAGTCAGAGAACTGGTATGGATTGATAATTGCCAGTATTTGAAAATCACTAGCTGGCGCCACTGTGAATTGTAGGATAAACCTATTATTATGCCTAAGTTTCGGGTTGTCCTTTCAGATTTGCTACACATTGTCCTTGGAGCATTTACTTCAGTTCTACATATTTTAACTACGGTCTATTTACTTCATGTAATCAGTTGTGATGATCGTTAATAGTGACCGTTTCCGTTGCAAAGTCAAATTATCATACCGGCACATGTATGGCACAGCTATATCCAAATGCGTCTTAGACCGTCAGTGATCGTTTCAGCCCAACAGGTCTCTGCAACACCTTGTCTTTGAAACACCTCGCTGAATGCCTTTCTCGTTGTTTCAGGGGCCTCTGGTCTACGGGAGGAGTTCCGCCTGCTGAAGGAGCTGCTCCTGGAGTACGATTATGCGGCGCGACCCGTCATGAACCTGTCCGAGGTCGTAGAGGTCCGCATGGGTGTGGCCTTATTTCAAATTAGAGAACTGGTGAGTCATTTTCATATTCAATGACCATGGCCTTATTTCAAATTAGAGAACTGGTGAGTCATTTTCATATTCAATGACCATGGCCTTATTTCAAATTAGAGAACTGGTGAGTCATTTTCATATTCAATCCGTAAAATTCCTTTCTCTCAAGTACAATTGTGAAAGTGTCCCTCATACCTTG
Organism: Alentia gelatinosa; assembly: GCA_950022655.1. NCBI lineage: Eukaryota > Metazoa > Annelida > Polychaeta > Phyllodocida > Polynoidae > Alentia > Alentia gelatinosa. The sequence goes on along the minus strand of OX465588.1, from coordinate 6,328,151 downwards.
TGAGGTATTTTTGGGATGTCTTTTTGTGAGAATTTGTTTTTTCATATTCATATTCAATGACCTTGGCCTTATTTCAAATTAAATAACTGGTGAGTCATATTCATATTCAATGACCATGGCCTCATTTCAAATTGAATAACTGGTGAGTCATATTCATATTCAATGACCATGGCCTTATTTAAGATTAGAATAATGATGAGTCATAATCATATTTAATAAACATGGCCTTATTGAGTCATAATGTCATTATCCATCGATTATAAAGATTCCATTGTAAATGTATGGGGACTCAGTGAACCATGACCCATTATATGAAACCAGTCAGATACCATAAGTGTGATATACGGATTCAAATCTGTGGTATACAGGATACTTGTCCCTTTGTGCTATAGAGCAAAGAAATAATCCCTATCGTTATACCGTTTGATATGGTAATTACCGGGTTATATCTACTTGAGTAGGTGGATAATAAATGTAACAAACGATGGTCATGTGAAAGGTCATCTCTGCAAACTCCTCGAGGTTGACGTCGTAATACACAGGCTAACGCTCATGTATTACGATGCATCAATTTCTTGTGGTTTACGGCTGCCTAAGATTGATAATAGATACAACAAACGATGGTTTTGTGGACATCGTGTATGCTATGCTACGTCCACCAACCACGACAAGGCTACGGCAATGGCTTTCCGACAAGGTCCACAATTGGCCTAAGATTGGAGACCTTGTCGTGGTTGGTGGACCCCAGTTCCTGACAAGAGTCTACGACAAGGCCACGACAAGGCCACGGTTGGAAGCTTGTCGGGAGCCTTCCGACAAGGCTATGACAACATCGAGCATGGGCAATTTTTCCCACAATTGGACCCTTGCCATGGACTGTCATGGCGTGTCGGGAGCATGTCACAGAGGTCTACGATAGTAAATTCTGGTGGAGCGTGCACTTCCCGACACCCTCCGACAACGCTGTAGTAAAGCCCCCCTTCCTACGAGAAGGCTCCGACAATCGCTGATTGGAACATTCTTGTCGCGGCTTGTTGTAGCCTTGTTGTGGTTGATGGACGCCCCCCACTTTTCTCCATTTTTATCTCACCCCAGATATTTTTTCTCCATAGACTTAACATTGGAAACTCGTATCCGACGCCCATTAGATATTTAGGAAAAATATCCAATGGGGAATTATGTCACAAATGATAGCCCATAAGCCAATGTGAAGGGTAAGATAAATTCAGAAACCCATTCAAGTTCAGGGTCAGAGCACAATCCCATCTCATTTGAATTGCTATGTAATTCACGCGGCTTCGCCTTGTGAATTACTACGCAATTCAAACTCGATGGGATACGAGCTCAACCCCTAAACTTTCATAGGTTTCCTCTATAATACCCTATGGGAATGGCATTATTAGAAAAAAAGAAGGGAACCTTATTTATAACGATGCGGCCAAATTATGAGGTACCTGGTAGACCAGCGACACAAACCCTGCCATGTTAACTGCACAAATAAACAATAATAACTCAATGTGGAAATGGCCCTCAAACCCTGACTTTCCATTTCAGGATGAGAAGAACCAATTTTTACAAGTAAACGCCTGGTTCCAGTTCGTAAGTAAACTACTTTACTCGTTCCCACGTCTCCTTGACTTTCGCCACCCGTCCTAGAGCCAAATTCCCAGCCCTGACTTAGCCGCTGAGCAGGAAACGCCATTGATTTATTGCTCCATGTCCTAAATAAGGCTACCCGCCCCCACTCTGCTTGTCTTGCTGCCTGACTGCCGCCTTACCTTCATGTATTTCTGCGGAGATTAGAACCTGTAGTGTTTATAAATCATCCCTAGGAAATAACCCCCGAAAGGTTCCCGACTGCCGCGAAGATAAAAACTTCTGTGCTAAGTCTAATTACTCTTCTTAATAAAGAAACAAATCCTACTAACACCCAAATCCTGAAAACCTCCAAAAAATACCCACTCACAACCATACATTACTGCATGGTAAATATCCCTATATTTGACGCAGTGCGTTTTGGTTTTTTGGTGCTGAATATCTATCTTAAATGAGTTAATTTCCGGTTTGCTCTGAGCCGCCGCGAGGTGTCGCCTGAGGACGTGGGCTAGTTGATTCGCCCTAGTGGCAGGAGCGTGAACTAACTGGGTACGGTTGGCGCCATCGCTTCTCGTTAGTGACTGTTGCTCTACGATCGTTAAAGGATCGTTACAGGAATCGTTACGCCCCAACATGGCGGACACGTAGACTGTGTCTACTTCAGCGAACCGACCATTTTATATCTGAAACAAAACCCTGAGTGGGGTTACAGAAAACCACTTGTACGAGGTTTATAATTGATCTTGAATCAGCTAAAAACAAGTTATTTTCTTTCTTTCTTTTTAACCAAGTTCATATTGAATGAACTTAAAAATTAATTTTGTATAATGAATCATGTACGAATCATAAAGCAACAACTCCGGATTTTGTTTATGTATTTGTATTACTGGTTAACCTTATACATTAATTATTATTGCAAATTTAGAAAAATCGTTCTTGATATCCTTTGGTGTAGAGAACAACCTATTTGTTCAGTTTATACATAATCAAAGGCATGGAGTACCAATGAATAGGTGCGAGCCTTAACTGAGATCAGTTGATTTTTAATGGTTCTACCGTCACCCTTAAGTTTCAATAATAGTTCTGGTTAAGATATAAAGTAAACAATTAAAATATAATCCACATGAAATTCCAACCAATTATAGTACTTCGTAAATGACTTATTAGGGTCTCATGAAGGTTTTGTGGTATCACAGAGAAATGAGAAGACACAAATGTATTTGCAATGATTGCATAGTTTTAACAAATAACTGCAGCATCAATAAAAATTGAAATGAAAAAAACTTCAACATCAATAACTCAAGAATTAAACCCATTGTATATCCGAGAGGACTAGACTAGCTGGGCATAGACATTAAGAAGAAGGGAGTAAGAACTCAAACACAGATGTAATAGGTACTACTATGAGTCAAGAACTTAACAGGTTTCATCCAGCTTATATGCAGTCAGCAGGTGGCATCTTGGTACAGGTTGAGCTTGTAAACTCTGTGCTGGGATTGGCTGTTGAAGCAACAGCCAATGAGGATTGACCAGTCTCGTTCTGGTCTGTCGCACATGCCAGGAGGGCTGCTTATGTCACTCACAACTCAGGTGTCATGTCAGCGTGCCCTGCCCCCATGTGGCCAGACCAGGAATTAGAGCAAGTGATAATGAGGGTAAACTTGCCATTCACTACATGGCTGCCGTAAGGACAACATCAAGACAGGGAGGAGCTGCTACAAAATGGTGACTGTCTGAATGCAGTCTTTTGATACTAATAAATACTGACAATTTAGATGACTATTCTCTTCACATAGAAACCGATGTAATTAGTCATGATAGGTATGTGGACACTGGAACTTTACACCATGTTGTGTCACCAGTCACAAGGTTTTCAATTTGCTGAAATATATCCTGGCTGCTGTTCAAGTTCCCGACACAACATAATATAATGAGTACTATCAAGAAACGTCAGGAAATTTCATTTGATTGTTTATATGGCATGAGTTGTCTTTGCGGAATGATATTATGAAGCGGAGCTGAGTGATATCTGTAGCGGAAGACAAAGAATGTCATGTAAACAATTATATGAAATTGAGTGATATCTAGATCTTATCCCACCCTGTCACATGCTTTTAACGTCAAATGTTAAATGTGGCGTATAAATAATTTATGGCATAACCGAGACATACAGTCGCACCATGTTAAATCTATGGAGCTTCATATGAGGGGTAGGATAAAAAGAATTATGTACTGTCATTTAACGTCTAATTCATATCCAGTAGCACCAATGCGGAAACATTGGAATCAGAAGACATTTGCGATACGTAATTATCCTACCCCTAATAAAAAATGCCATAGGCTTAACATGGGATTTGTTTAAGTCACGGGTGTGACATAAAGTGTTGTTTATGCCACTACTTTCTAATACTGAAAAAATATGGAAACGGGGCAGGATAAAATCTAGACGCCACTCGTTTGAGTTTGAGTTTATTTATGCCACTCATTTTGTTGGCTTCTTAATGTCACTCGTCTTCGACTCGTGAAATTACGAAGCCAACAAAATGTGTGGCATAAATAAACTCAGACTCAAACGAGTGACGTCTCTTGACATTACTCCCCAATAGGCACCAAATGGTGGATTCCTACATCGACCATAAGAAACAAGGGCAGAGCAATATACACAGTTCTATGTGTAAAAAGGTTTCCTTCACTGCCGGTTGCTCAAAAAAACACCAATACCCTTACTTTCAGTAGCAAATGCCGGTCCTTACCTAGCACTTCCGGGGCCAGTATCACTCTCCCAGCAGATATTTCGCCGCATTAGAGTTAATCTCTGCCTCATGCCAATGACGTCATACATTTAAGATTCAAAACAAGGCATCTGTAAAAAGTAATGAAACTTGAACTACTCATATATTATGAGTTGGGAAATAAAGGAATTGTTAAATGAGCTTCACAGACAATTCAGCTGTTTCTTTTTCAGCTTAAAATCTCTTTATAATGTGAATCCACATTTGATTACATGGCCTCTTCAAGCCAGCACATGTGTAATGTTGACAAACAAAACCTTCCAACACATGAAGTGCTCTCCACTGAAGAAAGTAATCCTTAGGACTATGTCTGATTTGAAATAACAAATAACAGAAATTGGTGTACACTATTTACCATATAGACTTGTGCATCTGTATTGACAAGTAAACCACAAAATAGTCCCCAAAACGCTAAGAATTTAGGATATTTGAAAAACTGGCATATGGGCTAGATTTTGGCCCAAACAGGCAGGTTGGAGCAGAGATATAAGCGGCCACAGGAAGTGGAGCGCAGAATCTCTGCTGGGAGAGTGGGCCAGTATGCGCGCGCAGCTTGGTGGTGCATGATGGGATAGAGATTGATTCTATTATGGTACCTGGTCGCTTCTACTCTGCGTCCCATGGGAATGTCTATCAGTTTATACCTATCATATATATGTCTGAAGCGTAAGTCAATCCGCCTTGTCTGTAAATGTTAATAAATACATGTACATGCAGAGTGGACCGTATGGACTGCTTCGCTTCTGGGTTGATGCACTGGGCACTATATATGAATGGTTGTCTTATCAATAAGGCCTGTTTCCATTGGCAGATAAAAACGGTGTAGATTTTATGAGTTCTCCCAAAACCACGTTTCCATTTTGCATTAAGCCGGATGCCCATTTACCGATTTAGGGTTGAATGATTAGTTGCCAAATCGTATAGGAGTCGGTCACCCTGTCGCAGGCTAATTAAATAACCCCTTCTCGACCCGCAGCCCTCGAGGAGAGGGGCCGAAGGGTATTAGTCCTAAGGAAATCAGTCTACACTTACCGACATATTTACGATTATGCACCTCGCCGACTACATTTATCAAAATGTTTATAAACTGATCCCCACCGATTTTGGAACATTGAAACCACAACTTGTCAGCGACAAAAGGACGTCTTAAGGAGGTGGTTCACTAATCGCTGGGTAGCCTTGCCTAGCTGTCCTACATCTACCGACTCCGTTAGGATGCCTTGGCTGAGACAAATTACCCTCCGTTTGTCGCCGACAAACGTACATAAATGTTCCGAAATCGGTAGATGGGCAATGGGCGTCAGCAGTGCTAAAGCCTGATGCCCATCTACCGATTCAGAGTTGAGCGATTAGTTCCCAAATCGTATAGGAGTCGGTCGACTTGTCACAGGCAAATTACGTAACTCTTCACTCGACCAGCAGACATTGAGAAGATGGGGTGGTGGATATTACTCCTAAGCAAATCGGTCTGCTAATCGGTGGCTCACCCTTGCCTAGCTGTCCTACATCTACCGACTACAGCTTACTCCGTTCGGATGCCTTTGGTGAGACAAATTACCGTCCGTTTGTTGCCGACAAAGGTACATGAATGTTCCGGAATCGGTAGATGGGTATTAGGCTTAAAAGCCCATCGCTGTTTCCTGACTGTATATCGGTGAAAGCCAATGGGAATGGTTTGTAGGAGAACTAAAGGAATCTACAACGTTTTTGTAGGCCAATAGAAACGGGTCTATTGTACAAACAATACGAATACCTTCATGCCTTACGAATTGTCTGAGACTAGGGGGAAGCTGTGAAGTACACCAGTCTCAGGTACGTGGGTCCCTACGTGTGAATCCCACTTTATCTGAAATGGGGGAAAGTAAAAAAAAACGTTGAGACTATTCTTCGGGTCAATACCGGATAAAAACATTTTAGAATGCCTTGAGAAAGGCATTCCTCATTCTCTAAACACAATGGCAAGTCCACGAAACATCGTGTAGTGTCCTTAGAAGGCTATGCTTCTCCTAGATTTCCTTACATAGATATAGGGATTTTCCCTCTACACCTTATTGATTAATCAATTCATATTCAATCACTTTTTATAAAGGTTTTATAAGATAAATTGGTAATAAACACAAGGTCAAGTCCACAAAACTTCATGTATTGTGCTTTAGAAGGCTATGCTTCTCCTACATTTTGATACATAAATATAGGAATTTCTCTTCTACATGTTATTGCAAAATTGCCAGATTCTTTGGTGGCATCTTGGAAGAAAATGCTACTCAACGACCTGCACTGTTCCCCAACATGTGAGGAACGAGGGTAAAATCCCATCTCCCCAGGCAATAAAAAAGAAAAAAATAATTCAATCCGGTCGAAGGCTTGGAAAGAAATGAGTTTTTCTATCAAAACACAATTCCCCAGCCAATAATGTTCTAATGTATGGTTTATGATAATTTGTATGTCGCGTCCTCTCCCATCACTCCCTCTTTTTTTCCTGACTTACAGAGAACATTTCTTATACTTCAACACGTCAAACTTGAGCTAATACACTGGTCATAGTCCTGAGTGACAGTCAAATCTGTTAGCATGGTGACAGAATAAAACACACTCCGCAATCTTGTTGGGTTTTTTCTACTAATCCAAGCTGACGCTTAGATGATGTCGCAAAAGGAACGCGCGTGCCAGATTACGGCAAGTCGTGTGGGTGCTCGGCTGAAGGTCAGCTTACCCAGAATCCCTTGGGCCACCTAGAGGATCATGGGAAGACTTATTGAAGCGCACAGATTAACTCAACGTAGAATGGTCATTCAGGGCATCATGGCATCGTGCCATTTTTGTGAGACACACCCGACAAGCTAATCACAGTTATGGTACCGGAATTTCCCTAGCTTCTCTATTTTTTTCCCCGAAATTCCAACAAAAAATATAATTCGGCATTTGCATTATTTTTCTTAAGTAGCTTCAGAGGTCGTGCATGTCCACTTTACTCAGAGGAAAGTTCTTTAACTTGTGTTCCAATTGTTTAATGTTATCAAAGCATCGGAACTCCACCTTTAAAATCCTGATAATCGCCTCAGCCTTAATCAAATCTTTTCATGTTCCTCTAATCACCAGAATTTCTTCCAAGGATCAGCAGAGCATTGATTGTATTTAGTATCCTAGGACTGGGAGACATTTTCACTGCGGGTTTTAAGCCGGATTAAGTCGTTCACCTTGTCGCAGGCAAATTATGTAACTTCTTCGCTCGACCAGCGGCCATCGAGGAGAGGGGCTGGTGGGTTTTAGTCCTAAGGAAATCAGTCTACACCTACCGACATATATACGATATAGCACACTGATAAAATCGGTGTATGGTCCACTAATCACTGGGGGAGGGCAAAAACCAAAGAAACCGAGTTTGGCACCCCCCTACAAGCCTAACCAAGCAATTACAGTATTTACTGCATCGGCATATGTCGGAAAACCAATCAACCCTTATTTCCCAACGTTTCGTTGTCGCCGACTACATATATCAACATGTTGATGAACTACTGATCTCCACCAATTTTGGAACATTGAAACCACAACTTGTCGGCAACAAAAGGACGTCTGAAGGAGGAGGTTCACTATTTGCTGGGTAGCCTTGCCTAGCTGTCCTACATCTACCGACTCTGTTAGGATGGCTTGGCTGACACAAATTACCCTCTGTTAATCGCCAACATACGTACATAAATGTTCCCAAATCGGTAGATGGGCATTGGCCTTTAAGGCTTGGTGGTCTGATAATGACATGCATGGCCAATCGCAAGAAAATGAAATGACGCAACAGCTCATTTTCTAAGAGCATCCGCTCAACATGCTTATTTTCCAATGTAAATATAGCGACTGCCGCATCCAATTAAACACATGATGAAGTGCAAATATTAAACTCTCTGCGCAAACACCATGATGGGAAGATTAGAGCGTGTTAGGCAATTAAACCAACATATTCATGAGGTTTGTTTTGATATTGGGCTTCTATTTGTAGAGAATACAATAAGCGTGTAATATCGAGGATTCAAGCCAAATACACATCTACCGATTTCGGAATATTGATGTACCTTTGTCGGCGACAAAGGAACGGTAATTTGTCTCAGGCGAGGCATCCTAATAGAGTTGGCCATAGTCGGTAGATGTAGCACGGCTAGGCAAGGGTCAGGCAACGATTAGTGAACCCCTCTTGAGATGTTCTTTTGTCACCGACGATTTGTTGTTTGATGTTCCTAAATCGCGCACCAAAAATTTATCAACATGTTGATAAATCCAGTCACCGACAACAGATCGTTGGTAAATGGCCCCTGATTAGGTTGCCGACACGGGCCGAGGTATAACATCATTCGCCTGGGACAAGTTCACCGACTCCTATATGATTTGGGAACTAATTGTTCAACCCTGAATCGGTAGATGTGTATTGGAGTTTACAGCCGTTTTCTGCCCGTACTACAATGTGCTCAGGCAGTAGCGCGCGGCTATGCCTTTGAACAATCCAGAATTCAGGACAAAGCTACAGAGGGCGAAATCCATTCAACGTGTTGAATGCTGCACAGACACACTATTGTGCTATTCCCTTGTAGCAGATTTGCCGATGGAATCATATTTTTTATATAGGGTATGCATAGTTTCATATCATAGCAACCCCACATCAGGCCTAAAACGAATCTCTCCGGTATCTCTGCAGCTGGTGGTTGTTTTGCGCGACAAAAAATCAACGCTGGTTTAGTGGAGGTGTAGGGGTTCTTCTGGTTATATCCCTAATGTGGCAACACAGACCATGCATATATGTATTGTTTCAACATTTCTTTATATGGTCATGTTCAGGCTACATTACATTCCGTTCACTTTTCATCTACAACTGCCAAATGGCATGACTTAAAACAAAAATGCGGATTGGTATCGCAGTGCCTCATGTGTCTACTGAATTCAACACTGGTGCTGCCATCTGGTTTAATGAAAATATAACAGTTTCCCGCATGACACATGGCCATGCGATGGTATTTTCAAGCGAATGCGTCTGTGATTGATGCGTCTGTGATCCATTTTAAGTGCTAGATCCACTAAGGCGACCAAGCGAATGCGTCTACGATCCATGCGACTGTGCGAAACCCATGCGATGATATTCAATATATTGAATATTGTCGCAAGGCATTCGCATGTCCATGCGAACGTCTGCAAACGTCTGCAAACGTCTGCAAACGCAAATTCGCATGGAAAATCGCCTTGGTGGATCTGGCGCTTTACTGTGCGACTGCGACTGCGAATCCCATGCGAACGTCTGTGAACCCAAATTCGCATGAAAAATCGCCTTAGTGGATCTGATGCTTAAAGCGCCAGATCCACTAAGGGGACTAAGCGAATGCGTCTGCGCTCCATGCGACTGTGGGAATCCTATATTGGATATTGTCGCAAGGCATTTGCACGTCCATGCGAATGTATGCGAAGGTCTGCGAAGGTCTGCGATCGCCTGCGAACCCAAATTTACATGGACAATCGCCTTAGTGGATTTGGCGCTTAAGGCGTGCAATACCACCCCTCTCATAAGATCTGACACTCTCTAAAATCCACTAAGGCGATTTTCCATGCGAATTTGGGTTCGCAGACGTTCGCAGACCTTCGCATGGACAAGCGAATGCCTTGCGACAATATCTAATATATTGAATATTATCGCATGGGATTCGCACAGTCGCACAGATCGCAGACGCATTCGCTTGGTCGCCTTAGTGGATTTGGCGCTTAAGTCGTATTCTGTACAAGGTTCTCACTGCACTCTATGGCAGAAGAATTTGCATGTATAATCGCCTTAGTGGATCTGGCGCTTAAGGCGTGCATTACCACCCCTCTCATAAGATCTCACACTCTCTAATTCGTATTCTGTACAAGGTTCTCACTGCACTCTATGGGAGAAGAATTTGCATGTAAAATCGCCTCAGTGGATCTGGCGCTTAAGACCGAGCTCTTGTGTAGGTGTACATGTACTAACTATGGCGTTGTTCTTTCAGCACTGGACGGATCCACACTTGGTCTGGAACGCCTCGGATTACGGGGGCCTCACCCGGCTGCGAATCCCTTCTTCTCGCGTCTGGGTGCCTGATATTGTCCTTTATAACAGGTACGTATATCGCTAATCTATTATCTATGATCATTTTTTGTCATATAGGGAGCATTCATCAATTATGGCTAGGGGGCACAGTTTTTCCAACATTGAATGGTCAAAAAACCGTTGCGCCCGCCACTTGGAATACTGAAAAAATATTGGCCCCCACCTTTGAATACCCCAACAAATGGTTTTCCCCCCTAAAAAAAAACAAAAAAAACAAACAACCCTAGGAGCAAATAGGATCTTCATCATAGATGATTGAGCGTGTAATAATAAATGAATAACAATTAAAAGGTTTGGGTTAGATTCAGTCTATCGATCGTTTTCTGTAACCCAATTTCACCCAGTCAACTTGCTATTTATATCATTGCCCATCAGTGTAGTATAGTTATATATGTTATTTATCCTACCCGTCATATAAGTCTCCATAGACTTACCATGGTGTGACTCTATGCCACGGTTATTCCATAAAATCTCTATATGCCACACGTGACATATGAAGTTGAAAATTGATTGTGATTGGGTAGGATAAAATCTAAACGTTACTCAATTTCATATAATTGTTTACATGCCATACGTTGTCTTCTGCTATAGATATCACTCAGCTCCGGTTCGTGATATCATTCCGTGAAGACAACTCATGCCATATAAACAATTAAATGAAGTTTCTTGATATTATTTACGGAAATGTTCAGGTTCTTTATGTGATATGACTGTATGGCTGTCCTTGCTCATGACATAGCAACAGCTCAGGCTAAACAGTTCTTCAATAAGCCAGGGTGTTCCATCCTATATCGGCATATATATCCTTTGAAGTACTATACGCTATGTAAAGGGCAAACCAGAATGTATGCGCCCCATCTCATGTGTACTGCCACAAAGCGAGACAACTGTATTTCGTTTGGATCCCGATGTAACGTGGATCGTATAAAAAGTACTAATCTTCTGCTTTAAATGATCAAACGGAAAGGGAAAAAAACACATCTATACTTACCACCCAGGGGCGTATTCGCAAAAGAAACCTTATTAAGTGTGTATAGACGACACAGGGTAGATCGTCGGTGCTAATATATTGATCCAGGCAGGAGCCTTTCCCTATGGGAACACACAGATAACTTCAGGACCTGGGGAAAGCGCCTGCATTGGATTAATACCTCATTTAGAGTGCCACCTCTAGTGCACGACTGTAGAAGCAGATCCCTGACAGGTCTCAAGTAAATGTACCACACTAAACCGGGATAACCCCATCTTCATTTTTACCCGACGTAAAAAATGCCCCCGCCGGTACGATGAGTCAGCCTTAGACTGGCTCCAGTCCCTGCATCCTATAGCTACCCTCCTCGCTGGGATACAGGAGACTGGCTCCAGTCCCTATGGCTACCCTCCTCGCTGGGATACAGAAGACTAGCTCCAGTCCCTGCATCCTATGGCTACCCTCCTCGCTAGGATACAGGAGACTCGCTCCGGTCCCTGCATCCTATGTCTACTCTCCTCGCTGGGATACAGGAAACTGGCTCCAGTCTCTACATCCTATAGCTACCCTCCTCGCTGGGATACAGGAGACTGGCTCCAGTCCCTGCATCGTATGGCTACCCTCCTCACTGGGATACAGGAGACTGGCTCCAGTCCCTGCATCCTATGGCTACCCTCCTCGCTGGGATACAGGAGACTGGCTCCAGTCCCTGCATCCTATGTCTACTCTCCTCGCTGGGATACAGGAAACTGGCTCCAGTCTCTACATCCTATAGCTACCCTCCTCGCTGGGATACAGGAGACTGGCTCCAGTCCCTGCATCGTATGGCTACCCTCCTCACTGGGATACAGGAGACTGGCTACAGTCCCTGCATCCTATGGCTACCCTCCTCGCTGGGATACAGTAGACTGGCTCTGGTCCCTGCATCCTATGGCTACCCTCCTCGCTGGGATACAGGAGACTGGCTCCAGTCCCTGCATCCTATGGCTACCCTCCTCACTGGGATACAGGAGACTGGCTACAGTCCCTGCATCCTATGGACACCCCTCTCATAAGATCTCACACTCTCTAGTTGTAATCTGTACAAGGTTGTCAGAACGCTCTATGGGAGCAGAATTCTTAACGAACTAGGCTAACTTGAGAATCCACTGGCACACAGTATTCCTGCTAGGTGGCATCATTGAGATTATAGGAATCTTAGGTTGCATTGATGTACGTCTTTAGCACGGGAGGCAGGCCAGTGGATTCTCAAGCCTAGTTTGTTAAGAATTCTTCTTCATAGAGCAAAGTGAGAGTACAGAATACGACTTAGAGGGTGTGAGATGTTATGAGAGGGGTGCTATAGCTACTCTCCTCGCTGGGATACAGGGACTGGTCCAATTGATAATCGTGTTGCATTTCTGGCTCTGTTTAGCTCCAGTATTCCCAATACTCTCGATACAGATATCCTGGCTACTGCTGGGAGATTGATACCCTCTCAATTTGATTTCAATCGGGTCACAGTCAGGAGCGAAGTTTATTGCTATGACGACACAGGCAGCCGTAGAACTGTAGATGGGGGAGGGGTAGGAGGAGGTGTAGGGTTACAGAAAGCGACTGGGGGGGACATATACAGGAGGTTCTGTTCCTACTGGACAAGTCTTTGATTCATAGGCCAGTCAGAGAAGGATACATACTATAATCAACTCTGTTCTGATTGTGTTTAATCATTAAATGAATGTTCATAATCAAAGTCTTTGATTCATGGGCCAGTCAGAGAAGGATACATACTATAATGAACTTTATTCTGATTTTCAAAAATTATTTTATGTACATGTTCAAAATCAAAGACTTGATCAAGTCTAAGTCCGTCTGTAACGCGCTTATTTTAGGGCGACTATAGTACACAAAGGTTAGCTCGGGCGATGAGTTGGTTGTAATTTAGCTCCCCTTTTCCCCCTGAAGACTGGAAGGAGGGTGGTGAATTGTCAGGGGTGATAATGCGACTTTCAGGACAGATGAGGGTATTTAATAGATCTACACTTCAAAAAAGAGGGATTTAATGGCCAGGGGACGGCCTTAATGTTGTCATAAAAGCTGATCATTTTCCCTGCTGAAGTTACTCCGTGGCAGCGTCTGTCCCACTAATTTACCCAGCATTCCCCCGTCGGGGTGGTTCTCCCGCAGACAAATAGACAGTCAGTCGGAAATAAAGTCTTTATATAGAACGTCCTGACCTGGCTCACAAACAAACTATATCAATATACGAAACTGACATTAATATCATGTTTTTTTCAATTTTTTTCATATCATGTTATATATACAGAGTATTGGCAGGTTCAGATCAAGTGGTTGTATACTCTCTGAGGAGTTGACGTGTATTAATATCTGAGCCCATGCGAGGATATTGCGCAGAGAAAATTCTGAGGAGCATACAACTGCTTGCATCTGAAACCAGTCTATGTTGTATTTATCATCCACCTTTTACTGACAAGTGGGGTACTGATATTAGTTCATCTAGGTATGCACTAATTATATAGAATGTCCTGACCATGCTGTACAATTCACAGAACGAGATGGTAATTTACGGTTTGTACGGACCGAGGCATTTATGCCGAGTTCCGTCCAAACGGTAAATTATCATTGAGTTCTGTGACTTGTACAAGCATGGTTGGACGTTATATATTTACTATATATACCTGAAATTTAAAAAAAAAATCAATTTCATTTGGTTTAACAACCAATATATTAATAAACGTGTATGGCAAGGTGGTCCGTATTTTAGTGTATGGACCAGTGGTCCATACAGTATTTTTACGTCATATGCCGAAACGGTGCGGATAAAGTATATATGGCATGGGTATATAGTAATATATAGAACTGGATCGAGATTTATTATCCATCGTATACATTGAAGACCCCATTGAAAATGTATGGGGACTCAGTAAACCACGACCCATTATATAGAAACCTGTCAGATACCATAACTGTGGTATACAGGTTCAAATCTGTGGTATACAGCATTAAAATCATGGTATACGGGAAAAATAGTTTTGTTGTGCTATAGAGCAAAGAAATAGTTCCTGTTGTTATACCCTTTAATATGGCAATTACTGGGTTTGATTTATTTGACAAGATGGATAATAAATGCAACAAACGATGGTTATGTGGACAGGCGGCTCTGTAAACCACTCGAGGTTGACGTCCTAATACACTCGCCTTCTCTCGTGTATTACGATTTTCATTGAGGCAAAGCCGAGTGATGATTACGGTGCATCCAAACAAGTGGAATATTGTTCATTTTACGATTCGAGTTTGGTTCCGAGTTTATCCCAACCCTTTCTATGACAGCCAATAGCATCACAATATCAGAATAATTAGAACATACTTAGCAAATCCATATGAAGTTATCTCACATTCAATACGCCACGGCTGTGGCGTAGTATTGTCACTTTACGTGAGTGACTGTTGAGTATTTTCTTTTAATGTTATTCCTATGGCCAAACTTGTACCAGTGGTGAGATAAAAGATATTTTGCAATTCAAGTGCGGTTATGGATTCATCTCACCCCTTCACGGACATTAGAATATCATCGCAATATCAGAATAATTCAAATTACTTCACGAATCCAGTTAGGAACGCATAATATCAAGAGATGTCATGACTTTGAGTCTGAGTTTATTTGTGCCACCCATTTTGTTGGCTCGATAATTTCACGAGTCAAAGACGAGTGACATTACGGAGCCAACAAAATGAGTGGCATAAATAAGCTCAAACTCAAACGAGTGGCGTCTAGATTTTATCCTACCCCGTTTCCATATTTTTTCAGTATCAGAAAGTAGTGGCATAAACAACACTTTATGTCACTACCCATGACATAAACCAATCCCATGTTAAGCCTATGGCGTTTTTTATTAGGGGTAGGATAAATCTCCATGTTGCCTGTTCTCTGAAATCCTTGCTGCTGGTTTGCCAGTCGATTATCACATCATCTGAAATCACTCTACCATGATTATGGCGTAGTATTGTCAATTTACGTTGATAATCATTGCGTATATTTCTTAGATATTATTCCTATGGCTAAAATTGTACCAGGGGTGAGATAAATATGTCTATGTGTAATTAGATGGAAACCCACGAGATGAAAATAGTTTGGTCCGTACTCCAGCGAGTTTGACTGCAGATTAATTCACGAAGCGAAGCTGAGTGAATTGCTCTGTGGTCAAACGAGATGGAATACAGACTAAGTTATTTTCATCGAGTGGGTTTCTGATTTTATCTCACCCCGTATAACATTAATTATTGATGAAATGAATCACCAAATTAGCCATTGAGTATTGGGTACACGAACCTCACTGCCGTGGAGTACGAGTTCCTAATGTTAAGCCTATGGAGAAAAATACTGGGGTGAGATAAATACACAATATTACCATGATTTCGATCTGCCGTACTCTTCGTGTAGTTGATGCGTAGTAAAATTCCGAGCGATAGCAAGGAGTATTACGTAGTGTCAACTACAAGGAGAATGTGGCTACACAGATCGAAATCATGGTAATGTTGTATTTATTACTTGCCTTTCAAGTAATTATTAGGGAAAAAATCTAGTATATAATTAGAAATAAGACCCTAGTGCCGTGCTTTGTTTGTATGAATTAGTTCCTATAATGCCCGTCAGATGGCCGAATAATGTCTCCTAGGAGATTCCGGAGGTCCGTATTCTACTCAGTAGCGATCTGTGGGCTCTATAGGCTTAGTATGGAGACTCCGTATTCGGTGGGTAATAAATATACAAAACTGTACAAGGTCGCAGAATTATGTCAAGGGATCTTAGAGAAGACAACGTCTGCAAAGTAGAGGGAAGTCAATCTCGGCCATTAGGCTAGCATTACAGTGTCACGCATGCGCGGATGGGGAAGAGTGAATAGTAGGAGATGTTGGCCTGCTTCTAAAAGGCAGAGGTGACCAAAAAATGTCATAGAAAGAGGCAAAGAAAGAGGCAGTGAATAAAACAGAGACGTGCATTGAATGGAAACAACAATAGACGGTGTATACTGGATCACCAACAGTTGTATGTACAAGACAAGACTTACAATATAGACTAGCGACTTCGTCGATTTGTACTTAGCTACCACCTCCCCCAACCCTCATCCCGTTTGAATGCCTGTGCGCCCTGGCCCTGGGATGTACTCTCGTCTAACAATTCCTAACTGCCGTGGTGCCCTCTAGCGGGTGAACGGGGAACAATCGGAAATTCGCGGTTATTATTTCGTATGACACAGGTATTTTGCCGGCAACCAGCCTAGTAATCTCAAAGCTTTCTCTCGAGACTGGCAGATAAAAAAAAACTACATTACTAAACTTTGATTTTGGCATGGCTCGAAATAAATCATAAACGAAGAAGTTTCTCTGAGTATAGTCCAGCAAAAAAGAAGAAGAGGTTCGAGTTTTTCACTACACGAGAATCTCACTCCCGTGGCGCTTCAGTCTCCAACCCTAGTTCGGGTTCACTTTGTCCCTATGTGCTGGAGCAACTCCAAGCGGATAATACGGAAATCTACACGTTTTATATGTGGTAGGTAATTACTAAGAGAAAACGTGGTTACTGAGCCCGTAAGGGTGGCCGTTCGAGGTTATTTGATGCAAAAAGCCGAGGGACATAGTTATGCTTTAAGTTACCGAGAACGCTATGTTTTCTTAAAATTATACAAATTTTCTTAAAATGTTATCTTTACAAAAACCACTACGGCCCGCTGTCACGGTGGGTGCAAACATTGTTTATACTACATCCCTCGCAGCAGGTAGTATTTCATACTTCTTAGGCCATAGGTGTATAGTATATATAACTGATGGGATTATAGGATAGTCTAAAAGCCCATTTCCATTGGCCGTCACCAATCAACAGTCAGGAACCACCGACGGACCTTTAGCCCTGCTGAGGCAAAATGAGTAAATAGGCCCGATTCCATTGACCGCCGATTATTTTAGTTCTCCTAAAAGTTCTGAATTCCATAAAAAGACCAGCTAGAATGAGCAGTGTTTGACCGAGCGATGCCCTAACTAAGTTACGCACTGCTAGGCAGCTCTGAACGAAAAACTACAATCGGTCGGCTAAATGCCATGATCGGCAGTCATAATCGAAGGGAAAAACACCGCATAAAGTCTAAAAGCCAATACACACTGTGCGATTTCGGAACATGAATGTTCCTTTCTCGGCGACAAAAGAACAATCGTAAGCTCAGGCGAGGCCTAGAAAATGTGTCGGCCAATGTGACACCCCCCTACAGTAATTTGCCTAAGATTTGGAAATCCCCCCCATGGCGATGAACCTTTGTCGCCGACAAATTGCAGTCCAATGTTCCGAAATCGGGACCGATAAATTAAGGAACCTGTTCCTTCCTGTTGTCGCCGACAACGGAGTTTAGGAAATACCCCCCATGGTTCCTACCAATTTTGGCCCTTAATTAGTCACTGGGTGAGCAGAAATGCCCATGCCACACACAGACTGAGGCCAGCTCACCGATTTAACTCCCATATACTGAGATTTATTACTTGTTCCTTTATCGGTGGCCCTAAATCGCTCACGATATACGCAGTCCGTCATCCAGTGTGGACAGAATTTGCTTACGATTAACTCATGCTAATGGCTGCCATAAACGTTGTGGGGATAGTCAATGCTATGCACATATTCGCCTGAGACAAGTTAAATAACCCTGACGATTCAGGGAGTTAATCGTTGAAAACGAAATCGTTCAGTGGGTTTTGGCTTTAATACACATCTACTGATTTGGGGTTGAACGATTAGTTCCCAAATCATATAGTTGTCGGTGAACTTGTCGCAGGGCTGTCTCCATTTGGATCCCTTGCCTGAGACAAAGTACCATTCCTTTGTCGCCAACAAAGGTACATCAATGTTTGAAAATCGGTAGGTGCACATCAGACTTAAAGCCCAATACATAACCACCGTTTCAGGGTCGAACAATTAGTTTCCAAATCTTATAGGAGTCTGTGAACTTGTTGCAGTTAATTATGCAACACCTCAGCCGTGTCAGCCACCCAATCAAAGGCCATTTACGAACGTTCCATTCTTGGCAACTGCATTTATCAGCATGTCCATAAATATTTGGCAACCGATTTAGGAACATCGACCAACGGCTCGTCAGTGACAAAAGTACATCTCGAGCTAGCTATCCTACATCTACCAACTGGGGCTGACTCCATTAGGATGCCTCGCCTGAGACAAAGTACCATTCCTTTGTCGCCAACAAAGGTACATCAATGTTCTAAAATCGGTAGATGTGCATTGGGCTTTAGGCCGTAAGGCCTGGCGTCCACCTACTATGATAGAAATTTAGACCTACCGATATGTCACCGATACTAAAAGCAAATATCGGAGACATCGGGAGGGTGCAAAATCATAGACATATGTCTAGACATGCCAATCCACCATGCACCTTCATGGGTTTCTATCAGCGTCTAATCACAGAAACGGGGTCAACTGCCCCGATATTAGGTGACCTTCCGACGCGATTTTGATTTTGTATCGGGGGTGCATCGCAGACCATATCGGAGCCATATCGTAGTAGGTGGACGCCGGGCCTAACAGGTTGTACTACCGGAGCAGGTGTGGGAGGGCCGAGTGGAACACGCAGACTGAATGACACTGACTCTGAGATAAATGTCAGGGAGGAGATCAGGAAGACGTAGTAGGGCGGAGACTGGTGGACACGGTGTCCTGATAGCAGGCAGTGGCTCGGGGCCGGTGATGGCTGATCCATCTCTATCTCTTAAAGCTGAACTATGTCATTTAGACTCACCAAACCAACACACGAATCATCCCACCATGAGCAAGACCTGTCAATCATTTTACTATATACCGATGCAGTATTTACTGTAAATATGCACCGTTTCGCCATATAACGTAAAAATACTGTACGGATCACTGGTCCGTACACTATTATACGGACTACCTTGCCAAACACGTTTATTAACATATCGGTTGTTAAAGATTAAATTAATGGGTTGTTTTTTTTAATTTTGGGTATATAGTAAATATATAACGTCCAACCATGCTAGTACAAGTCACAGAACTCGATGATAATTTACCGTTTGTAAGGAAGTCGGCATAAATGCCTCGTTCCGTACAAACCGTAAATTACCATCTCGTTCTGTGACTTGTACAGCATGGTCAGGACGTTCTATATAAGTACATACCAAATGTTACATTTTGTTAGTTGAAGATTATGTATTGCATGGAAGAGGAATTTGTATTAATTTAATGCAATAATTTTTTTTTTAAAGACTTATTATAGAGGAGAACAGGGAAGGTCTATGGTGGGTTCAATGTCGAATGATTGTCCAGACAACCTTCACGGTCCAGTTCTTGGGGGATTATCGTAAAACTGGATGAGTTTTAATCTTGGCCACCGTATGCCACGACTGAAGTTTGGCATAGTGACTTCATGAGGCGAAGCCGAGTGAAGTCCAGAGTCAAAACTCCAGGAGTGGAAGCGGTGGGCAAGATTGAAATGAATCAGGTTTTGATTTTATCCTACCCCATCTCCTCGATTTTCGAATATTTTGTGATAACAATTCTGTATGCCACTAGTAGCATAAAAAAAACTCTGTATGCCAGTCAGTGTGGCATACGGAAACTCAATGTTAAGCCTATGGGATTTTGTATTAGGGGTAGGATAATAACAAAAAAACCAACAAATTTGAGCCAAGGTCGTCGTTCCCCACGAGCTAAATGCGGAGTGATATGAACGAGGCGACAGCATGTTGGAGAACAAGATATTTTACCAAAACGAGTTGCTTTCTGTATTTATTTCACCCCTGTACACAGTAAGAGAATGGACGACACACAGGATATAGACCATGGAGAACAGACTGCAATACTCCTAGGGGCATGGAGAACGAGTTCCCAATGTTAAGCCTATGTGACAAAAACGGGGTGAGATAAAGTGGTGTTTTCAATTAACCATAACGGGATTGTCTCTTAGAGATGGTTCAGCTTTAACGGATGCTAGAACCTGCAGTCTTGCTATCTAAGTGTATCTGACAGCGGACTAGGCTTCCCTTTCTCAATGTACTTCCCAATTAATCATCACGCAATCAACTTCAATTTGCCCTTTCACATGCGTGTAATTGACCTTGAGAGTTGGAAGTGGAGTTTGTTACACTTCGGGTGTCACGTACAGTGATAAGATGGACTCGTCCTCTTAGTGGTTCTGACAGTGGCCCTCCACCCCCTGAAGGTTAAATAGACTCGTCTCAGCCATCCACATGTTCGGATTACAGACACCAGTCTGCTTCCATATGTGTGGTTACTTTTCTTGAGCCATCCATCAAGTCTACTTTCTAGGTGCATGGACTGCGAAGTTAATTGTGTTTGGCTCCTTCCTATGTCATTGTTTCCCCCTGAGGTAGGTGGAGGGGGGGGGGGGGACTTCACTCATACTTATACTGGTTCCCTGCCCCAAATGAATAATGGGACAGGTAACGCATGATTTGAAGCGACCTTGACATTTCGCAGGTTTCAAGGTCATTTATATTGGCAGCGGAACCAGCACAATTTCTCTCCATCCTGAGATTCTACAAATAACTTATTCACACTTGTTTATGATATCCGAAAACACAAATAAAGTATTATAAAAGGTAAAAACAGCACAACCACAAATGAAGTAATTGTAACCTTTCAAAAGATAAAATATAGCGTATGAAAATTTATCTCACCCCTGGAATAAATGTCCATAGGCTTTACATTGGGATCTCGTTCTCCATGCCCCTTCAAGTATTGCAGTCCGTTCACCATGGTCTTTATCCTGTTGGTTGCCTATTCTTTTAGTGCGTACAGGGGTGAGATAAATACAGAAAACAACTCGTTTTGGTCAAAGAAGTCGTTTGAATGCTATGTAATATTCACTCGGCTGTCGCCTCGTTCATATCACTCCGCCTCAAACTCGTGGAGAACAATGACTTTGACCAAAACTTGTTGGTTTCTTCTCTAGTTTCCCTAAAGACCAACAGCAGAAAACCAGCGTAAATTCCAAAAGGTATTTGTCAGATACCAGCTCAGGGCAATTCCGCAATGCACAAGAGAAATGGCGGGCGTTACCTGGCCTAATATGTGAGGAAGACATAGGTCAGGCTTCTAGGCTACACCCACACCGTGCGTACGCCTAGTTTGGCAATCAACCCCTGCCCCCGCTGAGGTACTTATATAGAACTGCAGAGAGAATCGTATAAATATACAATACTCCATGAGTTTGGCCGTAATTGTCATCAAGGCTAAGCCAAGTGACAATTAAGGCACAACCAAACGAGTGGAGTATTGTGTATTTTACGATTCCAGTGTGGTTCTGGAATTATCTCACCCCTTTCTATGACATTGAATATCACCAAAATTTGAGAATATGACGTCTTCTTACATTCAATACGCAACGGCTGTGGCATAGTATTGCCACTTTACGGGGGTGATCGTTGAGTATTTTTAGAGCGTGCTTGCACGCCTATATACATCATCTTTTGACCAACAGGTTAGAGTGGTCACATATATACACTTTCAGTGTGCTGCCAGAAAACTATCCCTTCACTATCTGCATGCTATTCACTGTGATAGTGTGAAAGGAGCAGGGTGCCAGTGTCTCAGGGACTTAGAGGCATGCTCAGCTGACCATGACCAATCATGTGAGACCGAAATACCTCATTGACCTATTGGTGCTTGACCTTGATATTTTTGGATCCTAGACTCAGGTGGTCGCAGAAATAACAGGTTGACTGGGTTCCATTAGCTTACAGAAAACTATCCATAGACTGAATGTAACTCAAACCGTTTAATTGTTATTCATGTATAATTGCACGCTCATTCATCTATGATGAACATTCCATTTGCTCCTAGTTTTCTAATGTTATTCCTATGGCTAAACTTGTACCAGTGGTGAGATAAAAGATAGGGGCTGGTCAGATTAAATCCCAGACGGGATCACTCGGGGTGCGCCTCAAACCAAGTAGTTTTGTTCTATGTAGGCTCTCAATGCACAAAAATATAATGAGATATAATCATAGCTCACACATTGATGGTGAAGTCCTGCTTTATGATAGCTTTATTCTTAAATGAAATACAAACAGAAGGAAATAACAAAATGGTAAATTGGTTTCGAAGTCATGACTAAACACACTCTCCATGCAGTACAAAGGTCTGGCAGGAGAGTAACAGACTGTATTATCTGTAGTGGGTCAAGGTGGCCATGGATTTAACCCGACCAGGGGCCCGTTTCAATAGTCTGTAGGACGTCCGTTATTGGGTGTAGTGACACACTAGCGACAGGTTGCGTTGCAGTAGTTTAGTGACAACCGATTCTGTGACTCCGGAAACTTTAAACCCAGTTAGGGACACATACAACATATAAACATGCCAAATATAAAGGAGATCGGCTCATGCAATCCAACGATATTCACATTTGAATTCTGTCATAGCAAATGCTGCTCCGGTGGCCAGTGTAGAATTATTCAAGCGCTGTCGTTATTTATGCAGTGACCTCCACCTTGATGGCACTTGTTCCCGGTAGGACAATGAGTATGTGAGATGGGGTACCCCACATGTTTTTCCGCTAACCTGTCCCAAACTAGGGACACATCCACAATAGTGACAAGACACACTTCCCCTACAGTGACATGCCTTCTGAAACGAGACCGAAGATTTTTTGCTATTCAAGTCACTATTGGGGTCACTAAACATGTCACTAAGTGGCTTAGTGACGCATTCTATTGAAACGGGCCCCAGAACTAGTGTAGTGTAGCTCTGGTGGCCAGTGTAGGGTACAGTACACTCTGCACAGTCACGCCCTCTACCATCTCTCAGACGAACCAGACACGGACATACTCAGACCACCGGTGCACCCCTCTCATAAGATGTCACACTCTCTAAGTGGTAGTCTGTACAAGGTTCTCACTACGCACCCCTCTCATAAGATCTCACACTCTCCAAGTCGTATTCTGTACAAGGTTCTCACTACGCAACCCTCTCATAAGATCTCACACTCTCTAAGTCGTATTCTGTACAAGGTTCTCACTACGCACCCCTCTCATAAGATCTCACACTCTCCAAGTCGTATTCTGTACAAGGTTCTCACTACGCACCCCTCTCATAAGATCTCACACTCTCTAAGTGGTATTCTTTACAAGGTTCTCACTACGCACCCCTCTCATAAGATCTCACACTCTCCAAGTCGTATTCTGTACAAGGTTCTCATTACGCAACCCTCTCATAAGATCTCACACTCTCCAAGTCGTATTCTGTACAAGGTTCTCACTACGCACCCCTCTCATAAGATCTCACACTCTCCAAGTCGTATTCTGTACAAGGTTCTCACTACGCACCCCTCTCATAAGATCTCACACTCTCTAAGTGGTATTCTGTACAAGGTTCTCACTACGCACCCCTCTCATAAGATGTCACACTCTCTAAGTCGTATTCTGTACAAGGTTCTCACTACGCACCCCTCTCATAAGATCTCACACTCTCTAAGTGGTATTCTGTACAAGGTTCTCACTACGCACCCCTCTCATAAGATCTCACACTCTCCAAGTCGTATTCTGTACAAGGTTCTCACTACGCACCCCTCTCATAAGATCTCACACTCTCCAAGTCGTATTCTGTACAAGGTTCTCACTACGCACCCCTCTCATAAGATCTCACACTCTCTAAGTGGTATTCTGTACAAGGTTCTCACTACGCACCCCTCTCATAAGATCTCACACTCTCCAAGTCGTATTCTGTACAAGGTTCTCACTACGCACCCCTCTCATAAGATGTCACACTCTCTAAGTGGTATTCTGTACAAGGTTCTCACTACGCACCCCTCTCATAAGATCTCACACTCTCTAAGTGGTATTCTGTACAAGGTTCTCACTACGCACCCCACTCATAAGATCTCACACTCTCTATACTCTCACTACGCTCTATGGGAGACGAATTATTAACGAACTAGGCTTCGAGCCTTGAGAATCCACTGGCCTGCCTCCCGTGCTAAAGACGTACATCAATGCAACCCAAAGACCCTATAATCTCAATGATGCCACCTAGTGGATTCTCAAGGCTCTAAGCCTAGTTCGTTAAGAATTCTTCTCCCATAGAGCGAACTGATAATCTTGTAGAGAATACCACTTAGAGAGTGTGAGATCTTATGAGAAGGGTGCACCCACAACTCAAACTCACTATTATATAATGTGGTACATGTGAACATGTTTCTGATTATTTCTCCATGTGATATTCACTTAGATGACAGGCACGTGAGATGAACGATCCATGACACTATGATACGATGACAGTGTAGTTATATATCTAGTTTACGATTACTTGCCCATGACCATTTCCACTGGTAAATAGGTTAGAGAGATCAAGAAAGAAACTGATAAGTGTTTGGTCTGTGTCCCCGTTCGCCATCGGGTTTAGAGTGCGCAGCAAATTTAATCGGGGCAATAGCCAAGCAAATGTTTCGAAGCACTCCAAATGAGATGGAGAATTGGGACTCAGACCAAACACGAATATGTTTCTGATTTTATCTGAGCATGGACATATTTATCTTGTCTATCGCCTATTTAGTATGAGTTACGGTACTTACAAGCCTGTT
This sequence comes from Alentia gelatinosa, assembly GCA_950022655.1. Taxonomy (NCBI): domain Eukaryota; kingdom Metazoa; phylum Annelida; class Polychaeta; order Phyllodocida; family Polynoidae; genus Alentia; species Alentia gelatinosa. The sequence continues at coordinate 6,303,083 of OX465588.1, read as the reverse complement.
GGGTATGGGTTCCTACTACTAAATCTCTGGACGTTTAAACAACAAGACTAAGGTAATTAGTAGAAACTGAATGAGAGTTAGTAGTTAGTGTAAACGCGGGCGTCCACCAACCATGACAAGGCTACGACAATGGCATTCTGACAAGGTCCACGGCAGGCCTACGATTAGAGGACTTGTCGTAGCCTTGTCGTGGTTGGTGGACCCTAGTTCCCTACAAAAGGCCATGACTAGGCCACGACAGGCTGCGACATGAAGCTTGTCAGGAACCTTCCGACAAGGTTACGACAAAATCGAACTTGTTCGTTCTTCCCGACGACTGGACCTTTGTCGTGGAGTGTCCTGGCGTGTCGGGAGCGTGTCGCAGAGGTCTAGATAGCTAATTTTGGTGGAGCGTGCACTTCTCGACACGCCCCGACAACGCTGTCATAAAGCCCCCCTTCTTACGACAAGGCTGCGACAAGTACCGATTGGAACTTTCTTGTCGGCGCTTGTCGTAGCCTTGTCGTGGTTGGTGGACGCCCGCCTTAAAGGGGAGCATACAGTGCTACAGTGACCCACTGTTAGCAATATGGCGTTTTTTACTAGGGATAGGATAATTAAATAGAACTGAACGAGAGTTAGCCTGAATAGTTTTTATGCCACAACGGGCAGGTCGTGTATTACTACACGAGGCGATAGCCGAGTGTTGTGAGTAGCAGACCTGACAGAAGTGGCTTGAAAATTAGTCAGGCTAACTCGAGTTTGGTTCTGTATTTATCCTACCCCGTCTCTACACTTCAGGTGTGAGTTCTATTTTTCGATTATTCTGTATACTGCTAGCAACATCTGAATGGGCATTTTGAGTGCAACCGGAACTTTTTTTCGTAGTAGCTGACATCCTGGTCTCTGATTGGAAAATTTTTGTTATTACTCTAGTGGCATAAAAAACACTTTATGTCACAGCATGCCACATAAAATTTGCCTATGTTAAGTCTATGGCGGCTTTTTATTAGTGGTAGGATAATTAACATGATTTCTTTATCTTTCAGTGTGGACGAAACGAAACCGGCGACAGAAATCTTTCCCGAGACGAACGCCATCGTGAGTAACAACGGCTACGTGTTGTGGGTCATTCCGGCCATGATCAAATCCTCCTGCAAGATCGACGTCACCTTCTTCCCATTTGACGAGCAGAAATGCCCGCTCAAATTCGGTTCCTGGACCTACGACGGCTTCCAGCTGGACCTCATCAACCTCAAAGAGACAGGCGACCTCACCAAGTTCATCGAGAGCGGAGAGTGGGACCTTATCGGGATGCCAGCGAAAAGAAACGTGGAGTATTACTCGTGCTGTGCTGAGCCCTACGTGGACGTGACCTACACGATTATCATCCGGCGGAAACCCATGTTTTTTACCTACAATCTCGTGTTCCCGTGCGTTCTGCTCATGGGGATAGGGATCCTTGTGTTCTGCCTGCCCCCGGAGTCCGGGGAGAAAGTGTCCCTGGGAGTCACTGTGTTGCTTGCCATGACGGTGTACCAGCTGCTTATTGCCGAGGCCATCCCTCCCACCTCGGAAGTCGTCCCGCTTATAGGTGAGTAGTGTTGCTTTATTACCCGCCTATTACGGAGTCTCCATGCTAAAGCCCAATGCCCATCTACCGATTTCGGGACATTTATGTACGTTTGTCGGCGACAAACGGAGGGTAATTTGTCTCAGCCGAGCCATCCTAACGGAGTCGGTAGATGAAGGACAGCTAGGCAAGGCTACCCAGCGATTAGTGAACACTCGGTTTCTTTGGTTTTTGCCCTCCCCCAGCGATTAGTGGACCATACACCGATTTTATCAGTGTGCGGATGGAGCGAGAGGTTACGTAATTTGCCTGCGACAAGGTGACCAACTCCTATACGATTTGGGAACTAATCGTTCAACCCTAAATCGGTAGATGGGCATCTGGTTTAAGCCTATGGAGCTTACAGATCACTTCTGAGTAGAATACGGACCTCCGTAATCTCCTAGGAGAATTCGGCTTTTTTGGCCACCTGACCGGCGTTATAGGAACTAATTCATATAAATAAAGCACAGCACTTGGGTCGAATTTCTAATGATATATTAAATTCTTTTCCTAATAAATACTCGGAAGGTGAGTAATAAATACAATATTACCATGACTTCGATCTGTGTGGCCGTATTCTCCTTGTAGTTGACACTTAGAATACTCCTCGCTATCGCTCGGAGTTCTACTTCGGGTCAACTATGCAGAGAATACGGCCACTCAGATCGAAATCATGGTAATATTGTGTATTTATCCTACCCCTAATAACTAGGAGCAAATAGAATATTCATCATTGATGAATGAGCGTGCACTTTTAAATAGATTACTAAAAGTTTTTGGGTTACATTTAGTCTATGGATCGTTTTCTGTAACTTACTTGCACCCAGTCAACTTGCCATTTCTCTAACTGCCTGAGACTAGGTTCAAAACATATCAAGCAGCAGTAGGCCAATGAGGTTTTTCGGTCTTAGGAGTGATTGGTCATGGTCAGCTGGGCATGCCTCTAAGACCCTCAGACACTGGTGCCCTGCTCTGTTCTCAATATCACAGTGAATAGCACACAGATAGTGAAGGGATAATTTTCATGCAGTACCCTGAAAGTCTATATGGACCCCTCTAACTTCTAGATGATGTATTTAGCGCGTGCAAGCATGCTCTTAAAAAATCCATAGGCTTAACATTAAGCATGTGATCCACAAAATCGACGCTAAGAGACAGCCAGAGTCGGCCGGCAGGCTGGTTTTTACAGGGCCGGCTGGCCAGAGGTAACTACCGCACGGTTGTGGGCGACAGGGTTTTCAATGGGCGGGTCCAGCTGATTCCGATCAATTCCGGCCGATTTGCTGATCCACCAGGCAGAGTGTCCCAGCCGATCTGCCCCGAAGAGCGATTTGGGAGGCCAACGTCCACAATTCGTCCACATGGTCATTGTCCGGCCCTAACTCACTCTTGGTGGATCTCGTAGTGCTTTAGCGGACTGTATTTGGTCTACGGTGTAGGGAAATGAAATTTATCGCTCTAGTGGGATACAGGTGCAAATGACGTCATTTGATAAGCAACCAATGATTATCACTGATTATCGGTGAGTTTTATGTTATTTCTTTGCTGAAGTAATTTAGACGTGGTAGGTTAAATTCTAAACCAAACTCGAGTTAGTCGTGTTTTTTATCGCACTCCGGCAATGTTGCGTATCACTGAACTTTGCTTCGCCTCGAGCAGTTCAGGCGACATTGCCATCGTGCGACAAACAACAACATGACTAACTCTTGTTTGGTTTCACCTAAATATTTCATCCCGTTACAACCTGGTGTTACTGCAATGACCGCTAGCTGTGGACTGCTTAGCAATACATCAAGATCATGGTTATATGCTGGCTCCGTGTTTACTGTGTGGGGGCAACCATGTTGATCGTAACCAAGGGTCGCCTCCAATGGGTTGTTACATAGAGCCAGCATGATAAGTTAGGCCAAGGGAAAGTGCATGTATGTTTCACATGCAAAGAAATGAGAATGTAACAGTATGCAGGCCAAGGGCCCATTTAATAATCTAGGATCATAGACGGAAACTACCTGCAAACCTCAGCCTACCGAAAATCATTGAGTCTTGCTTTAACAGAAGCGTCACATAATCCATGGGCGGTGTTAAGTGCCATAATTAGTTGCCAAAATTGTCAGATGGAAACGCAGCATTATGTACCATTTGCAGGCGCCAATTATGATCACTGATTATGGCATTTAGCACAGCAGACCGACTATGTGATACTTTCTGTGCAATAATCATCAGGGAGAAACAAAAAGGGTCAACAACTTTTCTCTCAAACATTAGACAATATGGCACCACGGACTGATTCTTGAGGCCACTGACGAAATAAAACACGCATTATTGGTTGGTCATTCAAGATCAAATGCAGTTGAGGCACCCTCTTACATCTTTGTGGATACCAAATAAAATAAACTTAGGTTTTGCTACATTTACACTCAGGCCCGGCGTCCACCTACTACGATAGAATCGTAGACCTCCCGATATGGCACCGATACAAAATGTCAAAATCGGTGCCATATCGGGAAGGTGCAAAATCGTAGACATATATCTAGACAACCCAATCCATCACGCATTGTATAGGGATTTTATCGGAGTCTAATCGCAGAAACGTGGTCAACTGCCCCGATATTAGGTAACCTTCCGACACGATTTTAATTTTTTTCGGGTGGTGCATACTCCAGAAATTTTGCGATACTTTTTGCGCGGACCTTCACAGCACTGCGGATCGTATTGCTGCAGATCCATGGTGACACTACCGACCCCCCGCCCCTTGTTCTTTTACCTATAGGAAATAGCGATCCACACCACCAGGTGTCAGATCAGTATTAATTATGATGCCATCTGTCTTCAATTAAAGAACTAATGAATTTTCCCGTGTCACATTCAATATGTGCCCCTGAATTGTTGTATCGCTATCGCATCATAAAAAAATAGCGATACGGCGGGAATATAGGGATGCGATCCGATATTATGGGAGCAACGCTTTTCCAGTCGGATTGTTAAAGTAATCATAAAAATCTAATTGCGATCCGATTATAGCTAGCGATATTACAAAAAGTGGAGCAACAAGTCTCAAGTAGTCAAATATGTGGGTGAAATGAATGAACATTGTTATTTTCTCGGCACAGGCACGAAAACCAATACGTACCAGGATTGATGCCTTGTGCATCCTTTATCGGACAAAATCGTACAGTTATGTAACTGGTAAAATTACGAACGATATACCTATACTAGCAAGATAACCAAACGACCAAAACTGTCGCATTGTAAACTGAAGAAACATGTAATATTACTGGGCCCAGTTCCTCCAGGATTACGACAGAATAGTGATCCGAGGGCCAAAACGTTGCTCCTGAAATTTTGCAGATCGTGTCGCAATCGCATAGGCGCATCTCCGCGTAAAATACGGCATTTAGCGATACCTTTTACGCGGACCTTCACAGCACTGCGGATCGTATCATTGTAGGTTAAAACCAGCCTTGTCTGATATTTCAAATAACGATCCATGGTGGTACCACCGACCCCCGCCCCTTGTTCTTTTACCTATAGGAAATAGTGATCCAAACCACCAGGTGTCAGATCAGTTTTATCTATGGTGCCATCTGTATTTAATTAAAGATCTGATTAATCTTCCCCTATCTCATTCAATTTGTGCCCCTGAATTGTTGTATCGTAATCGCATCGTAAAAATTTGCGATACCACGGAAATATAGTGATACAATCTGATACTACTGGAGCAACGCTTTTTTAGTCGGATCATTAAAGTAATCGTAAAAATAAAATTGCAATCCGAAAATAGCTAGTGATACCACAAAACCAGGAGCATTGGGGCCCTGGTTCAATAAAGGAAAATCTTATCAAAAAAAATAAATAATTACCCACACCACACCGGAGTCGAAATAGTTCCGGCATTTACATAAAAGGATTTCATTGGGGGCATAGACAGGAGCTTCGCTTGATCACATTAATGAACTAGGAGCAAATAGTATGTTCATCATAGATGAATGAGCATGCAATTATAAATGAATGACAATTGAAAGGTTAAGTATATGTTGCCAGGTGAATGTTTGGCCTCAGTCCTTGCGTAACTAAGCAGATAAGGTGTGATACCGGCCTATGGAAAAGGCCTATTGGCCATGTTTGTCTGAGCGACGACCTAGGTAAAGAACTCACAGCTAGGTGGCGTTGAATGGAAACGTCTATATTCTAAATGAATTCTTCCCTAAGGAGTTTATTTGGTCTTTTTCGTTCTTCATGTCACATCTAGAAGCTTCTCCAGTAGTTTGTTGACAACTAATTATGCTAACGTTGTAATAATTATATATTTTTCAGCTTATAATTTTGTATATTAATCTGAAACGGAGCTTGCCTTCATCCATTGTGAAGGTTTGACATTTTGCTCTTTCTCTTTATCTATTTCAATGTTCACTTCAGAATTTTTTTATGATTTAATTTTCTTCTTTAACAAAACGAAAACGAAAAGATAACAGTTCATGTTATGATCATTTCATATTAGAATATATTGAAATTCTAAAAAGTATTCTTTCACATAGTAAAACCCATGTCATTTTCCTGAAACTTTTACAGAATATAGTACATATATAGTACTACTTATTTAGGTATTGAAAATCATAGGTCACCGTCCTTGTTTTTGATAGAATTGAAGAAAACCATATTTTGCAGTAAATTTCCGATGTAAATCAAGCAAATGTAAATTAACCTATTTTACCTATTAAGATTGGATGAACTGAACAAAATGTCAAAATTAATAGTGTAGAATTAAAATGAATCCAAAGGTTTATTTGTGACTAACAATTGACATTATTCTAAAATCACCAGGTGGCACCACTGTGAATTGTAGGATATGGCTTTAAGGTCCATTTCTGATACCTGACCAGGGACCTGTTTCAGTAGTTTCGTGACATTAGGCCTAGACAGACATCAACAGCAGCACCAACAGTGCAAGCAACAGCGGAAAAGATTTTGTCAGGTTTCAAAACGCATGTCACAGTTGATGTCAAATATCAGTGGATCGGAGTGGCCAATTTTCTTCATATTTGAAAGGATTATAGGTTATATGTATCCCTTATAGGTTCTAAAGTTACATCACTTAATTCCTACGAAAAATGAGTGAAATTGTCTAATACTTTTGAAGCCGGACAGACCGTGTTTGGGGTCTTGTCTTAAGTGCCGCAACTTGTGTTGATCTGTCCGTATGGTGTCACAGACGCCATCTAGACATGTCAGGAAAACTACTGAAACCAGTCCCAGATCTGCGACTGCTAAAAGAAATAGGCTTTTAGGAGATCTAAAAAAAATCTACACCATTTTCGTCAGCCAATGAATACGGTCTTATATACCATTCTTTGATCCTATTTTGTAATCTGAATCTTGTCGGGCCTTTACAAGCACCTTCTAAAAGCCGTTTTCCACTGGCCGACTATTCGCTACCGATCGGCCGTCGGAAACCACTGATCTATTTTTCTCGATATACCGACGCCAGATCGGTGAATGGAAACAGGTTCTTATTGGTTGTTAACGCAAATGGACACTTGATTCTCGATGGCTTGTAACTTGTGGTACTTTTTACCGTACTGATATGCATTAAGAGGACAACGCAACAATAGGAGTAATTCACATAGGAAACGACTGATATGACATTTAACCTAGGACAACATATCCGTAGAGACAAAATGAAATCCTCATGACTAGTTATAGTCAAAAGATTGGACATTTGATAATTTAAGAACTAAAGTTTGATTATTAGGCAAATTGCCAGCCACTCCTTACCAGGAGTTGGAGATGTTGAGATGTTTAAACTTAAGTATAATTTTGAGTTGTAAGTACTACAGTCAACTGGCTGTGATGATTGTTTGTACCTTGTGCTGTAGGAGCAAGTCATACCGGCAGTTAGCAGAAGCCCCTGCAGGATAAATAACGAAAAAAAAAAAAATTGTGGTTAGATTATGCAAAAAGGCCACCACCACGATGGTAATTATGTTTAGAGGACAGTTCTCTTGGTATGGACCTGTTAAATGCGGCAGAAACAAGGCATATACTACACCCTTAACTGATTTAATGAGTGCCGTTTTCGTCGGCCAGTGGAAAATGGCTTTACTGTTATATTAGGGTAGTCCAGAACAGCTTTGGCCATGGCTAACTGGTCTTGGAAGCCTGAGACCTACACATACTGCCCGCTCCTACCCATGTCGTATTCATATCCGTACGACACCTAGGTGTCGTACGGGGTACGTGGTCACGTGACTAGAAAAACGGAAATCAAGATGGCCGCCGCTTCGAGTGTACCGATGTCGTATCGGCAAAACACAAACGAAGGTAATATACCGTAAATAATAACTAGAGAAATGATTTGAGACAAAAAGAAATATTTCAGTCACAAATATGGAAAAAGAAATGACAGCCTGGCATACACCTACTACGATATGGCTCCGATATGGTCTACGCTGCGCCTCCCGATAAAAAATCAAAATCGCGTCGGAAGGTCACCTAATATTGGGCCAGTTGCCCACGTTTCTGCGATTAGCCACCGATAAAAACTCATTAAGATGCGTGGTGGATTGGCATGTCTAGACGATTTCGCACCATCCCGCTACGTCTCCGATATTTGCCTTTTGTATCGGTGCCATGTCGGGAGGCCTAAATTTCTATCGTAGTAGGTGGACGCCAGGCCTTATAATGCCCCAGTCACACTGGCGTGTGATTTTGCATTTTTTCTATGTATTTAAAAGAACCTGATTTTCGCGTATCTAGTACGCAAACTGAACGCTTTTCCAGATCACTTTTGGTGCAATCCAGTCACACTGGCGTAAATTCCGGCGTTTCTAGTACACATTTCAAACCTTGAGCATCACATATATGCTCTGTATGTAAACGTATTTGTCTGCTTTGCTTTAACGCTTTAGTGCACTTCTCAATGTTCATCAACGCTTATTTACGCTTCTGTACACATCGTGGCATTTTTCCGCATTGATTTACGCATTTGAAATGCGTCGAGATTAAAAATTTCAAAAGTAAATCTGAAATCGCATTTTTCTTACGTTTTGTCCAAATTCTTTTACGCATTCCGACTTTCCTTTATGTATCTCCGCGTTTTGCGGCATATTAGTAGATTTCAAAATACGTAAAAGAACGTAGACGTGCATACATGAAAAACGCCATATTTTACGCCAGTGTGACTGAGGCATGCTGGATAACTTCCTGGTTCCCTGTGAATTTATACCGCCCATATAGGGGACAGAGGCATTGTTAGTTCATGAAGCAGCCACTAGGTGGCAGGCCCTTATGGGGGGACATGACATGTATTCTGGCTCTTTTTTCTTACGAAATTCAACTGCCTTTCAATATTTTACTATGGTTCCCTTGGCTCTTTTAACCCATCCCAGAGCAGGATGATATAAATATGATTAAACCGGGACATTAGGTTTTTCACATGGAACACTTAAATATACATATGTTAGCAAGGCTAGAGTTGTGACACTTCCCAATTATCACTCACTTCTTCCACACCTCCTTTGAAGAACACCTACTTTTTCACCTCCATTAGTGAAGAACACGGCGTCATGGCAGCCCCCATGGATCATATCGTAGAACTGGATGAGTTTTAATCTTGGCCACCATATGCCACGACTGGAGTTTGGCATAGTGACTTCATGAGGCGAAGCCGAGTGAAGTCTAGAGCCAAAACTCCAGGAGTGGAATGCAGTGGCCATGATTATAATGAATCAGGTTTTAATTCTATCCTACCCCGTCTCATTGATTTTGCAATATTACGTGATAACAAATTCTGTATGCCACTAGTGGCATATAAAACTCTGTATGCCATTCAGTGTGGCATATGGAAACTCAATATTAAGCCTACGGGATTTTATATTAGGGGTAGGATAATATGTGAAACCTTAGTTATGGTGACAATACGGGGTAGATTTATGAGTTGTTTCGCCAAAACAATGAGTAAATCTACCCCGTATTGGCACCATCACTATGGTTTCATATTATTATATACCTTAATTCAGTCTTAATTCGCTAAAACTGACCGTAATTCGACGTCCAAGTCACTTTTTGCAACCTGCAAAGACGATTTGTACGCTAGCAGACATGCCGGAAGTGGCGATTACGTTGTTCCGGGCTTTAGATTTTAACGCATTCTGATTGGCCGAGAGGAACGGGATTCCCCAGAGCGTAGGGAACTCCCAATAATGATGTCACACAATTTGTTGACATCGACGAGTTGCACGCTCGGCCCGTGAACGTATCGAAATCGATATTTCTAGCATATCTAAGCTATCTAAAGTGTATCATGTGATTTGTTATCGTATTCCACCTCAATGTTTGATGTATTTTCACACTAACTTGCTCCGTGGTTACTGTACGACGCCATGGAACTCCCGAAGTGAAGCGATCCGCCATGTTTTAATCTTGCGCCTAGAATTCTGTTGTCGGCCTCTCGACCAATCAAAATGCTTTATTTCTTCAAAGCGTGCAATCTGTAGCTCAAAGGGTGCAGGTAAGGTTCAAAGTGTGCATTTTGTCACTCAAAGCGTGCAATCTGTTGATACCTAAAGGCACCAGTACAACGTTTCACAGCGTGCAGTGCAATCTGTGTATAGAAACTATACCCATAGGAGCAGTATGTATTTACTCAGACTTTGTGCATAGGTATATAATAATAGGCTATATGTCGTATATAGCACTGCATGAAACTGGGTGGTGTGTCAGTGTTAGCACATAGGTTGATATCTTAAGAGACCTTGTGTTATATATACAGTACCCAAAGTATGACTTCAGAAGAGTGGTGTTTTAATTGCCAATGAAATATGCTAGAGTGGGGTCCCCAAGTGGCAGAGATTAGAACTATTGTATAGTGGTATACGCCTATAGGTGAGGCGTATACACACGGGGAAAAGTACGACCTTGGATACGCAAAAGCATACCTATATACGCCGGGCGCATTCAGATGTAAAATGGTGGTTTTCATGCAGTGTACAGCAATACTATCTGAGCATGTGAACATTGGGCCATTCATGAAGGTCATATGCAGAATTTCCAAAATCTTTGACCCTCCAGCCCCCAAAACCCCACGTCCAATCTTTTATCTCACCCCTGATATTTCTTCTCCATAGACTTAACATTGGGAACTCGTATCCAACGCCCATGAGATGTTTAGTACAAAATTTCAATGGGGGGTTATGTCACAAAGGTTAGCCCATTAGTCAATGTGAAGGGTGAGATAAATTCAGAAACCCGTTTAAGTCTAGGGTCAGAGCTTGATTCCATGGCGTTTGAATCGCTACGTAATTCACGCGGCTTCGCCTTGTGAATTACTGTGCAATTCACACTCGATTAGATATGAGCTCTGACCCTAAACTTTCATAGGTTTCCTTTATAGTATACAATAGAACAATGAAGGGGCAGACGCAAAATCTCCTAAACCGTTTACCCTCCCCCCATACCCCCTCAGTGCGTACATACTTTATACGGAAACTGGCTTACTGTCTTTGTACGTAAAAAATATGGGATAGAAGTATCGATCAGATACTTCCCGATGCCGAAGGCAGAGGGATGTATCTGATCAATAATTTTACCAAGTATTTTGACGTACGAAGACAGTCAGCCCGTTTTCATATTATTATATACCTAACGAAATTGGCGAAATCTTCATGTGATCACATACCCTGTACGTCACACTGTGACGTACGGCTATACATACGTCATGGGTAGCAGCGGGCAGTATGTGTGGGTCATACGGTCATAGGTATATAATAATATGGATGACGCCCATTTATTTTGCATGTAAGCTATCAAACTCATGACTATAAAATATAACACCTGTCATTGATAGTAATATCAAAACTGGTGGTACAAGGAAACCATCAGTCCATTTTTGACCAGTACTTCCCAGTATAAACAAAAGTTTTCAAATAAAAACATACACTTAATCTAATGATAAATGAACCTGTATTGAGTCTGATAAAATCCCTTCTATGACCTTGGACTGCCCTTGGCGACCAGTCCCCAGACGTAATGCTGAGAGGAAATCTGTAACTTTAGATCGCTGGGGAAATGAGCCTGACTCTGATACACGAAGCCCCTTCTCTCCCGTCTCCCCGTCTCCACGAGGTCGTGTCATTGCCTTCTCATGGCCGCCATTTTGTTTCCTCCCGAGGCATTTGGCGCATGCGTACCGACCCATGAGGAAATGGAGGTGTATTGGTTGCCATGGGCGGATGGTGGGTATGGAAAATGAGAAAGCCACACATGGGATTTTAGTTTCCATGGTGACGAAGCGATTGGCCTTGGGAACAATACTTTCCTTGATGAGTTTCTTTGTATTTTTGTTTTATTCTAAATGATATTGCATGGTATTTGGATAAATATATATCTACATTACTAGGTTAGACTATCGGGAATAGAGACAATTTGAAGTATGGCATGCAATTGGAATTTTAAGTTTAGTTGTGATTTACTGTGGCATTTCCCAAATACTTCCAAATTGCATTTGAAAATGATTTTACCTATTTTTTATTTTTTTTTTTTCAATTATTTCGCAAGTTTACATCAAGACATTCTGCCCAAGCAGGTTCTGTGTGCCTTCTGAGAACATTCTATACTACAGATGACATATTTGGGGGTATGGAGAACGAGTTCCGAATGTTAAGCCTATGGGACAAAAATATCAGGGGTGAGATAATAGGTCAATACTTTACAACCAAGGGAAAATGTGAGGGCTATTACAGTATTCTTCATATGTTCTTATAAACTGTGTGTCCTTCACAAATGGCACTTGTTATCCTATGTTTCCTTTTCACTTACAGGTCAATTTTTTGGGGCAACCATCTTCCTGCTGTCGTTGTCCTCCGCCATGACTGTGCTGATTATGAAGCTTCACTTTAGCGGAGAACATGGTGCCAAGGTGCCCCGGTGGTTACGTAAGATCGTGCTTGTATGCCTCGCGCGAGTGGTGCGCATGCACAAAACCGCCAATGCCACCTGCAAGGTAAGTTCACGTCACCCGCCTATGTCACTTCTCGCAGTGACATTGTCACTGTAATGTAAAGACCAGGGACCTGTTTCAGTAGTTTTGTGACATGTCTAGATGGTGTCTGTGACACCATACGGACAGATCACAGGATTGCAGTCGATGACACACGGAGTTTCACTCACTTCTCGTAGGAATTAAGCAATGACACTTTAACATGAGTAGGGGATACATATAATCTATAATCGTTCCAAATATGAAGAAGTTTGGCCCTCTTCGATCTTCAGATATTTGCTAGTCTTTTTCTGCTGTTGCTTGCACGGTTGGTGCTGCTGTTGATGTCTGTCTAGGCCTAATGTCACGAGACTACTGAAACAGGTCCCGGGGGACGTTGCTCCACATTTTGCAGATCACGGAATAACGACCAGAGGTCGAAATCATTGCTCCAGATTCTTTGCGGATCATGTCATAACTATACCGCCATCTATATTCAATTAAAAATCTAATGAACCACCTTTGTCACTGAAAATGAGGTGTTGTAAAAAGTAGCAATACAACATGAAGATAAAGATACCCCACGCCACGATCCAATATTACTGGAGCAACGCTTTTGCCACATTTCTAGGAGCAACAAACCCTTTGTCGTTATCTTTGACCTGTATTTCACGCTTATTTGCTGACGTCACTTTGGTGTGATGTGGTTTTAACGTGGTATTTGTATTCCAAAATGTGGTGCTTCGTATCTATGCAAAGTTCATCTGCCAGATAGTGATTGTTCGATCTCAAAAATACTCTTTCGTATGAGTGGGTGTTTTTTTAGCTTCCCTGAACTGAGGATAAAATTGGTCTCAGCTGAAACAAAATGGTTCTTTGTAAAGATAGTTTGGTTCGTGGTATTTTAGGATTACTGTGTTATGTTTGGTCCACTGAGCTCGTCACAATCGCTTATCCCGCTTCCCCAAAATAAAATGCTACTTCTATAGGGCACAGAGTCATTGCTAGTTACACCATTATCCACCAGAAAATTAGTCGGGGGACAACAATCATTTTGTTCTGTCAGAAACTATAGATAATCATGAGACGAGGCTAAAATGGCCTGTTCTCACCAAAACTGTGCACGGGCCAAATTGCAAATGTGCAGACCTGGGATTTTTTCCAGGGGTATTGTATGTATCTTATTTGTTAGAACTTATAGAACTCAAAGAGATCTCGAGGGGAATACCCATTTTTATAGGAAAAAGTTTTTGTTTTGCCCCCAGGGGTCTCCAAAGGCCCAAATATGGTTCTTGGAATGTTAAATTTGGTGGTTTCTGCTGAATTTCTAGGGAATACCTAAAGGTATACAACTACAATTAATTCTCCTTAGAAACCAATTATATTGGGCCCAATTTTAGCCTAAAAGAGGTTGTCTAGCCCTATGTTTCACTTCTGGAGGTTCAAAAAATCATTGGGGAAGTGGGTGTCCACCTGAGTAACCCTAACACATAATCATTTATAAAATAAATATTGAAAGCGTTTTTATTACCTTACCAAAAGGTAGTGCTATATATGTAATAGAATAGAAAAAATAAATTGGAGCTCTACATGTTATAGCATGGACAGGGTGGGGGTACAGTCTTTCCGAGTAACCCATTTGCCCGAGTAACCCTAAGTAACCCCATCTGGTGGACCAAAACCACCCTTTGAGGCCTATCATAACCTCATTCTAGGACAGACATGACCAAAACAGATTGAAATAGCACAAATATACCCTTAATTAATACTCAATGTTTATACTGCAGAGTGTATTTAAGGTGTGTATCAGCTGAAAACCTAAAAGAAATGCACTTCAGAGTCAATGAAATGAAATGAAAAATGTTTGCCCGTGTAACCCTTTCAGCCTATATAGGCATAATTGAGCCAGGCTGGGTTGTAAATAACCCCAAAAATACTCCTAAGATTACATACTTTTGTAAACTGGATGAGTTTTAATCTTGGTCATCGTATGCCACGACTGGAGTTTGGCAAAGTGACTTCATGAGGCGAAGCCGAGTGAAGTCCGGAGCCAAAACTCCAGGATTGGAATGCGGTAGCTAAGATTAAAACGAATCACGTTTTGATTTTATCCTACCGCATCTCCTCAATTTTGGAATATTATGCGATAAAAATTCTGTATGCCACTAGTGGCATACAAAACTCTGTATGCCAGTCAGCGTGGCATCCGGAAACTCAATGTTAATCCTATGGGGTTTTGTATTTGGGGTAGGATAAAAAGTGGTATTGGGCCCAAGATTACATTCAAAGTGGTAATATATGTATGGTGAATAGTATTATATATCAATAATCATCATATGGGACCAGACGGAAGACCGGCCCAGCCAAGTCTTATTTAATGACCCAATAAAAGAGATGAAAATAAATAAATAACCCCCATAGCATCATAAGAACACATGGAAATAATACTGTAAAAGCCCTCACATTTCCCTTTTTTGTCCGCCCGAGTAACCAAGATACCCCTCTATCTGGCCTACTATGGGTCATCCCCCAGAACTTTGCAGTACTAAAGCTATATACCAGATGAAAGAGGAAGCTCTGGGATATGATGGAGGAAAAATTAATAGTTTGGTTCCAACTCCCGGTAGGATCTAGGCTGTTTGAAACGTAAGCTAAATTTATATGCATGAAAATCACTGTCAAATTTGAGGTGATATTCTTTGGGTGTCCCTTCATTATGTAAAAGAAATTTCCTAATCTATTCCCCAAACTACCTAACTCTTTGGCAGTTTATATATTCCCAATAGGAAATGCAAAAAAAAGCATCCACTATAAATTACCTTTATCCAAGATTATCCATCCTCGGTTACTCAGTCAGACACATTTGAGGGTGACTCACCTTGGATGGTTGTCATGGCAAGCCTTTTCATATTTGGATGCTACCACTTCACAATTTTCTAGGCCAACCCATATATGATTACCATTAAAAAGTTTTAGGTCTACTCCAAACTTTTCCAAAAACACCCCTTGAGGGCCAGTGCACACTTTTGACGAGAATAGGCCAAACCCTATCATGGCAAACCAAAAAAAGTACATCATTAATAAAATTACAAAGCCATTGGATCAGCTCATGAATAAATTATAATAAATCGGTCAAATAAACAATCGTCCGTTACATATCTAACATCAACGAGTTCATGTGCGCTTCCAAAGTTCCATGTATCCAATCGAATTTTAATATGTCTTTGACCTTTGACCTCTGACCCTTGACCCCTACCTGAGTAGCGAAGGGACGCCATCCCACTGGAATGCACGGAGACCAATTGTTGTTCATCAGTAAGTGACATTGGACCAACTGTTAACATCGGTAGTCTCAAAGTAACGCTGTTGTAAATGTTGTGGGATTCTTTTTAGAGACGGGCCATTTTATTTCAGTTTGCGCACCAAAACATTTGATCAAATAATTGTTAGGCCAGCCAGATATTAATGTCAACTGAACAGTTTTAAGATTTCGTTTCATTTTTCCACAGGATAAATATTCACCGTTGCACTAGATGTTGTAAACTAAACCCAATGTACACCACACCTTTTTGGTTATCCCTTAATTTAATTTAATAATTTCATTCATTAAAATACAAATTCAGGATCATCACTTTTAGTCTTACAGATTTCCTACCTATGTTAAATTCTGGATATGGCCCCACATGGAATTGATCTTTTTCGTAAACGTTTGTCATGATACATTTCAAAGTCAAACTAAATGATTTTATTGCATCTAGATGTGGTGTAGCTTGTGTTTAGCTGGTTCTTCTTCTTGTACGTGGATTTCCTTTCTTGTATCATATTATATAAACAAAGTCGACCATGAGACGTGTGTCAGTAAAGGCGGGCGTCCACCAACCACAACAAGGCTATGACAATGGCATTCCGACAAGGTCCACGACAGGCCTACGATTGGAGGACTTGTCGTAGCCTTGTCGTGGTTGGTGGACCCTAGTTCCCGACAAGAATCTTTGACAAGGCCACGACAGGGAAGCTTTTCGGGAGCCTTCTGACAAGGTTACGACAAAATCGAATATGTTTGATTTTTCCTACGACTGGACATTTGTCGTGGAGTGTCATGGCGGGTCAGGAGCATGTCGCAGAGGTCTACAATAGTTTATTTTAGTGGAGCGTGCACTTTCCGACACACCCCAACAACGCTGTCGTATAGCCCCCCTTCTTACGACAAGGCTGCGACAGGCACCGATTGGAACTTTTTTGTCGGCACTTGTCGTAGACTTGTCGTAGACTTGTCGTGGTTGGTGGACGCCCCCCTTTATGCAGAGCAGAGCTCATATGCCATCGAGTTTGAATCGTGTAGCAATTCACAAGGCGAAGCCATGTGAATAACGTAGCGATTCAAATGAGATAGGATCGAGCTCTGACCCTAAACTTGAATAGGTTTTTGAATTCATCTCATGCTCCACATTGACAAATGGGCTACGATTTGTGACATAATCTGCCATCTAGTATTTTTTTCAAAATAGGATGGGCATTAGATACGAGTTTCCAATGTTAAGTCTGCGGAAAAAGTACCATGCGTGAGATTACTATTTATAACAGGTCATCTACATCTTCATTATTGTGGAGAATGAATAAAAGTGTTATTCGAACGAGACTTATTGGCAAAAATGAATTTATATGCATTGATTTACTTTTTCCTATTATTCTGCTCCTTTATCTCTGCTTCAGCCAGACCTATGAACGATAACCTAGAAATTATACTATGGAGAAACCAAACAAGAGTTAGTCGTGTTGTTGTTTATTGCATGACGGCAAGATCGCATATCACTGAGCGAGGCGAAGCCGAGAGCAGTAAAATGTGATCTTGCTGGAGTGCGATGAACAATAACACGACTAACTCGAGTTTGGTTTCTTATTAGGGGTAGGATAATTAGTAGAAACTGGACGAGAGTTAGTAGTGTGAGTGTTTATCGCACGACTGGCAGGTAGTGTTACTGCACGAGGCGTTAGCTGAGCGCAGTGAGTAGCCAACCTGACCAGAGTGTGATAAGCACTAATACTACTAACTTGAGTTTAGCTTAATATTGATCCTAACCTGTCTTCATGACTTCAAAATAACAAGTTGCTCAAGCGAGCAAAGTTTACAGCTACCACATTGCCAAGAAAGACCAAGGTCTTCAACAATTCATAGACCGCATCGATGTAATACTGCTCACATTGTGGCTGCTGATGTGTCAATTGTTTATTACCCTCGTGCAATAAATAACACTTTACTGCACGATGATCCAATGTTAATTATATTATGGCTAGGATAAATGTGAAGTCAGTACGTGATAAATCATTCAATCAGTAATTATATAGAACGTCCCAACCATGCCGTACAAGTCACAGAACGAGATGACAATTTATGGTTTGTATGGAACTACGCGTTTACGCCGAGTTCCGTACAAACCGTAAATTGTCATCGAGTTCTGTGACTTGCACAAGTATGGTTGGACGTTATATGTATACTATATACTTTTAAAAGAATCATTAATTTTGTTTGTCTTAACAACCAATATCTAATATACGTGTATGGCAAGGTAGTCCGTATTTTAGTGTACGGACCAGTGGTCCGTACAGTATTTTTACGTTATATGTCGAAACGGTACATATTTACAGTAAATACGGCATGGGTATTATGGGGAAACCAAACAAGAGTTAGTCGTGTTGTTGTTTATTGCACGACGGCAAGATTGCGTATTACTGCGCGAGGCGAAGCCGGAGTGCGATGAACAATAACACGACTAACTTGAGTTTGGTTTAGAATTTATCCTACCCTGCCCGTCTAAATTACTTCTACATTAACAAATGACATCATTTGTCAAGTGTATCCCACTAGAGCGATATTTTTCATTTTTCTGAACTCCAGACCATATACAGTGACCCAATGTTAAGCCTATGGAGTTTCTTTATTAGGGGTAGGATAAATAGTAAACTGTTCTTTGTGTATTGACAGACTCGGGACTACGGTGCCGACTGCGCGGGTGGTGGTGGCGATGTATCTCTCCTGAACCACAACCACCACCACCACCACCACCAACGTCACCACTCTGCCATTAAGGACGAGAGCAACTGCAACATCCTACTCAACACCATCCACAGTGTCCACAACGACCGGCCGTCCTCCACGGCCCACCACCAACACCAGCGGCTGCGGCGCCACGCCCTGGAGCAGGCGGACCCTGGAGACTTCACTGAGAGCACCACAGTGCTGAGCGAGGTGCTCAACCACGTGAAGCAACTGAATGAGGAGATCCACGGGCGCCACACAGCGAGCGACAGCGACCACCACTACAAGAGTGAGTGGCGCATGGTAGCGCTCGTACTCGATCGTATTCTGCTGATATTGTTTTTCATCATGACCGTGTTCACCTGTGTGGTGATATTCGTCAATGTGCCCTACTGAGCACCTGACTGGGGATACACCACACATACTCTATGATGATGATGATTATCATTATTGCACGTATAGTACACTATACGGACCCCTCGTTGGTATACCCACACCCATGTGGGGTATACGCATACTGGTATACTCACACCCATGTGAAGTATATTCATACTGGTATACTCACACCCATGTGAAGTACTCATACTGGTATCCTCACACCCATGTGAGGTGTACTCATCTTGCTGTACAAGGTGAGACTGGAAGGCTGGAACTTAAGCCGTGCCACTGGAAGGTTTGGTGATTGAAAACAGACATCCATGGATCAACTCTGTAGGTGTCTGATTTGGGGCTGGCATGCTAAAGAAGAAATAGGGACTTGTGTACTAAGAGTAGCTCACAGAGCAACTCAGGTTATAGCAAAGCTGCTCCAGTTGCAGGTAGAGTCTAAGGGAAGGGGAACCCATCAGTGATGTATCTATTCTTCATCTCCAGGGATGTTGAAGAGGATGGGGATTGCTCGGTCCCTATGGCTATCAAAGTCGACAGCAATGCTCCTATAACAAAAAAATACTTATGGCTATCAAAGTCTACAGCGTTGCTCCTATAACAAAAAAGCATATGGCTATCAAAGTCTACAGGAATGCTCCTATAAACAAAAGAAAAAAACATTCTCTGAACATTTTCGAGTGCAGAACACTGGCTTCTGAGTCTTTGTATTCAGGCAGAATTTGGATCGATTTCACATCAAGTATGAACATTTCTTTCAAGACCAGCCCACGCATTGCCAAAGGGCTGTTGTCAACAATGAATACCTGGGTTAGTGAAGTGTTTTATAAACTGATATTAGGCATCGAATATCGACTGTCAAAGGACAGATCTAAACTCATAAAGAGGGTTCAATGAAGAGATGGACAAATGAATGTACATATATGCATACAGGTGGTTATTTTAACTTGTTGTATCTCGTATCTTGATGATATCTGGGGGATCTTTTCTTGGTTTTCATTCGAGAATTGCCTCCTAGGGCCCTATCTTCTGCAGGTTCACTGATCAACATGATTTGACTGGCGACAGAAAAGGTAACCCTTTGAAATGTATTCACATTGTCTTTCGTTACACGCGGAGGTTTCCAGCTTCCCGTGAAATGAAAAAAAAACACGGAGATAACTGCTGTAAATATGTTGCTGTGAAGTACAAAAAAACTTAATGACAACATTCTAGAAAGAGAACCCAAGACTACTCAAGCATATTCTAGAAAGACAAATGGAATCTACTAGTGTTGAAGGTATCATGCTATGGGGTCAATGAACTTTCATGCCCCAAAATAAAACTTCCCAGAATCTACAGGTCTATTCTAGAGCTTTTAGTGGTGCCATTTTATGTTTGTATTTAGATTTGTTCGCGCCGTTCTAGGTAACAGTCACAGCAAGTTCAAGTTCCACCCATGATTGTCCCAGTCGCCCTACATAGCTATATATCTGCGACCCACAATGCTTTTATGCCTCGTCATATTTTAGGTTGTTTCAGGATGATATTCACCTGAGGAAATTGAGATTTCTTTTTTGTATATTCTCATGCAATAATGACAACGATATTATCTATATATGTGTATACCCCAGAAAGGGAAGGATGTCATTTTGTCCATCGAGCTAGCTGCTTTCGGGTGAATATCAACATCCACAAGCCCGGAATTATAATACTTTAAGACTATTGTATATAATTATAATACTTGTATTCCTGCTGCTGTAGAGAGCTTAACACGTATACGCATAAATATGTGTAAAATGATGCGTATACATGTGAATACGTGTCTGTAAGCTACCGTTGCCATACAAGAGGCGTGCAAGGTGGATCAAGGTGATACTGTACATAGAGATATTTAGTAATGGGTGATAAGAAAAAAATTGATGAGTATTTTGGTCTATGTCCCCATATGCCATCAAGTTTGGAGCGCTCAGGGATATGAACGAGGGGATAGCAAAGTTAATATTCTGAAGCGCTTCATACAAGATGGCTATCGGGGATACAGACCAAACACAAATATGTTTCTGATTTTATCTGTTTATCTGTTTATCACCCATTTGATATGGGTTACCATACTCACATGCCTGTTGAGAATGAGTTCCTAATGTTAAGCCTATGGACATCTATATCAGGCTAAGATAAATCATGGGACAGGTTATCATTGAACAATTATTCTGGGGCCCTATTCAATGATCTAGGCTTGTACGTATAGACCATTCTCTGTACGCCAAGGAGACCAAGGCACGATGTGGGTCAACTTTATTTACACTTATGGACAACCTCATAGATGGCTAAGACTGCCTTAGCTAACAAACTTAGATATCATTAAACACTGACCCTTGTACAAGGTACATCTTGTAGGAGCCTTGATTATTCAACAGGCCCCAATTGCTTCATCACCTTGTTCGCTGAACAGGATATGAAGTTTATTTAATTCGTAGAATGTGCACCTTCACTGTCCTTCCCCATCATGAAACTGTATGTACATCATCCCCAATCTCCTGCTATTTGATACTGAGCCAAACGGATGAACAGGACAAACGAAATTGTATCATACTATGGCTGGTCCGAATGATACTCCAATAAGGGGATACTGCATTGTATATCAATGCATAGATTATACACCAATTTTCCGATAAAGCAGCAAAACAGGATAAAAACGTCAAATGTGTTTATGTTTACGAGAAGTTTCTATTCTCGTTTAATTTAGTTGCTAATTTTTGTTATATTATGGTCAGTAAATGTGTAAGGACTCTGTAGTCTGTTTTTTAGTTTTTCTTACCTCAGTGTAATTTTTTTAGTATGGGGGACTTTATAAATGATGTGGAGCAGATGGTTTTAGTTCTTCATATGAACTAACAGGTCCGGGAATCTTATTTCAGGCTAGACCGATGTGCTCTACACAGGAATGACACCAAAGATGGAAATATCAACACACAAGTGATTTTCATAAAGCTCCTTCTTAGAATTCCTGATGATGACTTTTTATATGTGAAACTGTTTTGATACAAGCTGAGATTGTCAATTATATGTTTGAGAGTACTTCCATGTACAGAATGCGAATAGGGAAAGGATTTAAAGATGTCACTATTGACACCATGATTTATGCTCGTTGAATGGAGCTACTCTGTTAAACCACTTACCTGCTCCTAATGGTAAGATTATAGGCCAGAACTGCTCTTGTTGCACCCAAAGGGATATTCTGCAGATGTCTGCATGAGGGCCTGTTCAATCAGGACGATAACATTTATTTCACTGTCGGCCTTGATCTGGAGGCAACTGCAACAATCTTTAATTGATTATTGTTAACTCATAGTGAAAATAGGCATAAAAACAACAACCTGGCAATACCTGGTATCATCTGTTCCGAATCTGACACCCCTCGGATAGTGCGCAAAAATGTTAAAAATCTCTGATTTCATCAGATCGGCACTCTGGACTAGTTCCACAGTTCTGGCCCTGTAGACTGTAATATGGTGCGATTGCAGTTTGAATTCCATTGTTTCTCAAAATAATCATTATACACAATGTTTCTTTATCTCAATGACACCACCTACCTTCAAACGACCACTCTGGCTGAACAAACCAGAGGTCAAGGTCACAGATCTTAGTTGTCAGGATCGGATACCAGAGATCACCACCAGTAGAAAATCTTATCAAAAATGGGTGTACTAGAATCAGCATACTTCAAGATAATGGAGCAGTGCCACAGATGTCAGCCGACAGTGGCTTAGGCACCAATCTCACCAGGTTATGGTTTTCCATTATACTGATGGTACATGAATAGTAAATCAGACACTGTCAGTATCACATTTCGTCTGAAAATTCGGCCAGATGGAACGGCCCCTTTAAGAAATACCTTCAGCAGCCACTTTTAGTTGATTGGACTACTGTTGGTTGATTTAGTGTTTGCACAACAAGGGTTGGACATGTGGAGTTATTAACGTTTATTATCCACCCAATACAAAGTGCCCATGGAAAACATATGGGGACAAATATCTCCATACCCAGAGCATACAGATATGTTGTATGCACCAGGTTGCAAAAGCTGGTGCATATGGAAAAATAGCGTGTATGAAAAAATTGTGGGCACCTAAATGAACTTAAATCAGAACCCAACTCTTCGGGAAATGGCGGGTGACAAATACAATATGGACTGGTTTCAGATAAAAGCAGTCATATGCTCCTCGGAGTTACCTAATTACACTAACTTGTTAAGAAGCTACTTTCTTTTGGGGAATTATCATTGACAGTTATTGACCTATTGTGGGCATTGCGTGTAAAGATAAAATGCTGAATTCAAACAACAAGAATACAATGTCTAGGGTGTCACCCATCTCTCCATGAGATGTGCTATATATTAAGAAAGAAATTGATGAATGTTTGGTCTGTGTCCCCATTCTCCATTGAGTTTGGAGCATGCAGTAATATGAACAAGGCGATAGTTGAGTGAATATTCTGAAGCACTCCAAACAAGATGGCAAATGGCGACAAACACAAATATGTTTGTGATTTTATCTTAGCCTGGAAATATTTATCTGTTTATCGCCCATTGAGTATGAATTACCATACTCGCAAGCCTGTTGAGTACAAGTTCCTAGTGTTAAGCCTATGGACATTTATACCAGGGAAAGATAAAGGACATGTATACAATCATGGCATTCTGAGGATGATTCACTGTTTTGACTGTTATGTACTGGACATTTTACTATATAACTCCTGCTGGTTCTGATAGACAAATCTATGGAAGTTGTGTCAAATAGGAGGTCTTTCTCACACAGAGAAAAAGCCCACATGTATGTACTGGATGTCTTCCTCTCATCAACTACTGATGTCATACAACTCAGGTGTGATGTCAGCGAATCATGATGTCACACCGCCATGACGTCACTGACACTCGACATGCTCTCCATCTACCTTCTGATGGTTTTGTTCAAGATGTGCTGATTCGTTTGAGTGGCGTATTGCAAGCTGTCCATTCAAAGGTCATTTCATATAAACATGATACAGAGAGGGAAAGAGACTGGTAAATCTTACAGAAACCCTATTGGACGAGTACGATCATATTTTGCGTAAACATGTACTTTGTTAGCTAATCTAGGACATTTTGTTGATTTGTCATTATAATCGACTAATTTGTGCTGATGTTAATAAACCTTATATTTCAAATGAATCCAAACGAGATGCTGCTTATTATTTTCTTTTTCCTAGCAAAAACTTTATTCATCATAACAAAAATGCAATGGTATATTCTCTTCACTAACATTTTTCCAAACTTTTCCATGATTTACAACAATTTTGGTTTAACAAGTGTGCTCTCTCAATCATGGAGATGCTGCTTATTTTGTTTATTTCCAGGAATATATGTAAGGCTAAAGTTGAAAACCCACTGTATGATTTGTTTCCACTGATTAACTCCCTTTATTGTAAACTAGTCTTAATGTATCTCAGGCAAATTTGTGCAGGGCATCAACCATCACAGTGTGGTATCAGAAAAAGGATGGTAGAAGGTAATGCAAAGATCTGTCCACACTGTGCAATATGATTACAATTTTCTACCCCACAGACTGTGTTGTTGCTTAAATAGAGAGCGTTAATCATTTGACCACTTATCTGTGTGTGGCACCCCAGATAATTCCTCACCCAGTGAGTAAATATGCTAATTACTGGCCAATATTGGTATACACCATTGGGGTATTTCTTAAACTCTGTTGTCACCAACAACAACAAGAAACAGGTTCCTAAATCTATTGGTCCTGATTTTGGAACATCCAAATGCAATTCATCAGCAACAAAGGTACATCCCCATAGGGGGCATCTTAGGCAAATTTCAGGAGGAAGGTGCCACTCTGACCGACTCCGCTTCGAGGCCTTGCCTGAGTTAACGATTGTTCCTTTATCAACGATAACGGAACATTCTTGTTCTGAAATCGGACAATGTGTTATGGACTTTTAAAGTTACTATAACAATACCACGATAGATAAAAGCCATATCGTTCACGACACAAATGGGCAGCTTCATTAGAAGAGAAGCACCAAACCGTTACTGTAGACTTAGTGGAAAGGGCAACTTATATCTATTGACACACACTAAATAAATATGGATTAACTGACAAAAAATAAACTTATATCTATTGACACACACTAAATAAATATGGATTAACTGACAAAAAATAAACTTATATCTATTGACACACACTAAATAAATATGGATTAACTGACAAAAAATAAACTTATATCTATTGACACACACTAAATAAATATGGATTAACTGACAAAAAATAAACTTATATCTATTGACACACACTAAATAAATATGGATTAACTGACAACAAATAAAGACCAGGGGTGCGTTTAATAATCTAGGATCGTACATAAAGACCCTTTTCTGTACCTCGTAGCAGGGTTATCTTTTAATTATATTTAAGTCTGTTCGCTATGACAGTGTTAACGGTCCATAAGATGATCCATGAATGTTGACCCACATCGTCACTGGGTCTCTATGGAGTACAGAAAAGGGTCTTCACGCACGAACCTAGATTAGTAAACGGGCCCCTGTGGTCTTGGTATTTATCCTACCCCTCATATAAATTTCCATAGACTTAACATGGAGTGACTGTATGCCACGGTTATGCCATATAATATTTATATGCCACAGGTGACATATGAAGTTAAAAACATGTGATGGGGTAGGATAAAATCTAAACGTCACTCAATTTCATACAATTGTGTACATGGCATTCTTTGTCTTCTGCTACAGATATCACTCAGCTCCGCTTCATGATATCATTCCACAAAAACAACTCATGCCATATAAACAATTGTATGAAATTTTGTGACGTTTCTTGATATTATCCTACCCCTAATAAAAAACCATTAGTTAATATTAAGGGTGAGATAAATTCAGAAACCCATTCAAGTTTAGGGTCAGAGCTCGATCCCATCTCATTTGAATCACATAGCAATTCATGCGGCTTCGCCTTGTGAATATACATGCCTCGTAGACTCTAGTACAGTCTGTTATTGCCAGGGCCAGGGCACACAGGCTAAAACTATGACTGTTTCGGGGTGCCATTTTCAAGCAGGAATTCCTGCCTCCGCTGGTACTTAGCTGACCTGACTGATTTGCCAGTAACAAGTGGCTACAGTTGGGCTAAAATTAGAACAGCCAATCATAAAATTCCTTTCTCCCATCAGGCAGAGGGAACAGGCAAATGGGCACCTTGCTCTGTTAGGCCCTTACAGACCGTAAGCCAAAGGTGGAGACACACCAAGCAAGTAATGCAGCGATTTCCGGAATCGCCAACACAAAATGGCCTATATGTGAGCTATTATTTCATGTGTCACCTTATTATTGCTTGTGATATGCTAGACTATCAGTGAGAGATATTCCTATGAAATAATATCTCACAGAAATGCTATTTTGTGTTGGCGATTCTGAAGATCGCCACCTTGACTCGCTTGGTGTGTCCCCGGTAGTGCGGTCTATAAACGGACTACATGCCTCGCACCCTCGCTAGTTCCCAGACACGCCCATAGAGGGCCCTGGTGGTATTCAGTATCTGTTATAGTTCAGACCGGGCGCAGAAGAGGGCACCACTGATCTCATAGCAGCCTACGCTGCCAAGTTGTAGTTGTACTGAGATGTCTGAAATAGCCAGGAGGGCCGTTTGATATCTAGGATCCTCGATGTAGACACTTTTCTGTATGCCATACGGGCCAAGGGATGATGTGGGGAAACTTTATTTAACACTTTTAGACGAGCTTCTGGACGGCTAATACTGTCTTAGCGAACAATAATATTACATGTACGATCCTAGATTATTAAACGGGCCCCAGAGGCCCATTTAATAATCTAGGATCCTAGATGTAGACACTTTTCTGTATGCCATACAGGCCAAGGGATGATGTGGGGAAACTTTATTTAACACTTTTAGACGAGCTTCTGGACGGCTAATACTGTCTTAGCGAACAATAATATTACATGTACGATCCTAGATTATTAAACGGGCCCCAGAGGCCCATTTAATAATCTAGGATCCTCGATGAAGACACTTTTCTGTATGCCATACAGGCCAAGGGATGATGTGGGGAAACTTTATTTAACACTTTTAGACGAGCTTCTGGACGGCTAATACTGTCTTAGCGAACAATAATATTACATGTACGATCCTAGATTATTAAACGGGCCCCAGGGGCCCATTTAATAATCTAGGATCCTAGATGTAGACACTTTTCTGTATGCCATACAGGGGGCCGTTTAATATCTGGAAGGATTCTCTTAGGACTGTCATATCATAGTCCTAGGACTGTCATAGGAGGGACCACGTTAACCCTTTAGGGACGAATGGTGCCTTGAGGCATCATCTGGTTCAGGCCGAATGATGCCTTGAGGCATCAACCGGCCCAGGCCGAATGATGCTTCAAGGCACCATTTCTCCAAAATATATTAAATCATTTTTGATAAATAAATAATGTATCAATAAACATCAAATTTTCACAGAATATAGTTCTAATATCGTATTAAGTATTTCTAGTGAGAAAACAAATAAATATCAAGGATGACGTATTATACCACGTGATTATACCCTCAAATTATGGGTTCTGACAGCTATGTGGCCGTCCCCTAGCGGTATACACAGACACCAGCACCCGTCCCCACAGGGGTAGTACGGCCGCAAAAGGGTTAAATGAACATGGATTGTCCTTTCAAAGGACATGGGAAAAGGACAGGAACTTGGAATGTCCTTTAAGGCCTTTTAATAAACATATCATTGACTTCGATCCTGAAACTCTCCTTTTGGAAGGACATCTCAATAGGTGCCCTTTCTGATGCTGGTAGCCTAAAAACACCATAATATAGTCAAAGTGCGCACTTGAATAATATCCTTCAGAACATTTAGAAATTGTATGTAAATAATTTATAACTTCTTCATTGAATAATAACAATAGACATCTTTTTTAGATTACAAAAAAATATATATATATAATTGGGATTGTCTAGGGTTTGAGCCCTCGGGGCTGTTTTTAAAACTAAGAACGATATTGGCTGAAAGAGTACGATTAGGACTAACCTCAAACGACAGTGACCACGATCGGAGTGTCAGTCCGAGTTTAAACGTGGTCTGCATAATTCCAGGATATCTTTTGCAATGAATATTGTTTTGTTTTTTTTCCTTTTTTAGTGGAAGATGTTTCGTTATAAAGGATTAAATCCACCTAGAATCGGACCTAAAAAATGGTAAATTTTGCGACCTTTTCAAAAATTAGAATAAAGATATTTTCACTGATCGTCTTGTAAGACTGTCCTCTATAAAGACGGATCACTTTAGGTCACAAGAATGCAACAAAGACCACGATAAGATCAATTCTTTTATCGTTCTTAGTTTTAAAAACACCTCCCAGGACCTTATGATTACCTTTGATTTTTACTGGGCACCCCCACAATGCCAATTACAGACACATAGAACAACCAATCACAGGATGGCTTTCATTTCTATTTTATACTATTTACATGCTAAGAGGGGACCCCCACCTACCACGATAGGCCACGACATGCTTCCCGATCGCTACGATTTGAAATGGGGAAATCGTGACCTATCGGGAGGTCCCCGATAGGACAGTTTGAAATCGTAGAGAGTGGCAACGCCTTGGCAGGACCAATAATCATACGCACTGACCATGATATCTTCCCAATAGGCTACGATACCCTACGACAGGCTACGAAATTTCCAACATGTTGGAAATTATCGGGACCTCTACGATTGGCGTTTTCATCGCAGCCTATTGTGAGCTGTTGTAGACGGAATTGCAGAAACCTGTTCCACCTACCACAATTTTACCAGCCCTCACGCTACAATCGGAATGGTGTCAGGAAGGCCGTCATAAGGCCAATCGGGACCAGAATCGTGGTAGGTGGGGGCAGGCTTTAACATAGTGAGAGTAAACTGCACAATATCTCTGACTTGTCACTGTCATAAAACTCATATACATCACCTGACTCATCCTAAACTATAGGCAGTAAGCCTCACTCATGACTTCTATTGACACAGTTTTCGATGCTTATCCTTGTATTCTGATCAACAGATCTGTATTTTGACCCACAATGAAGTGGTACTTTATGGCTGGATTGAAGGAAGTTAGGACTATGAGCTTAAGAAGTCCAGGTTAAATAAATGAATCCCCAAAAAAAATCTTGAACTTTCCTTCTGAAGGATTGAGGTCAGGAGAAGGATAGTAGATTATGGACGACACTCAAAGCCCATACACACTGTACGATTTCGGAACATGAATGTTCCTTTCTCGGTGACAAAAGAACAATCGTATGCTCAGGCGAGGCATAGAAAATGTGTCGGGCAGTGTGGCACCCCCCTACAGTAATTTGCCTAAGATTTTGTAATCCCACCCGTGAAGATGTACCTTTGTCGCCGACAAACTGCAGTCCAATGTTCCGAAATCGGGAGCGATAAATTAAGGAACGTGTTCCTTCCCGTTGTCGCCGACAACGGAGTTTAGGAAATACCCCCCGTGGTGCCTACCAACTTTGGCCCATAATTAGTCGCTGGGTGAGCAGAAATGCCCCTGCCACACACAGACTGAGGCCAGCTCACCGATTTAGCTCCCATATACTGAGATTTATTACTTGTTCCTTTATTGGTGGCCTCGAATCTCCGAGAAAATCGGAAGTCAGTCGTCCAGTGTGAACAGAATTTGCTTAAGATAAATTCCCACTAATGACCTCCACCCCCATCTATAAATCCTGCTGTGATGGTCGATGCCCAGCGCAAATTCGCCTGAGACAAGTTATAATGCCCTTCCGATTTAGGGAGTTAATCGGTGGGAACGAAATCGTACAGTGTGTTTCCCCTTTTAGACGGAAGACCTAGATTTTATCTTACATGATGACTCTCCCATCCTGGTCATTGTGCTCCCTGAAACTCTCCTCTCATTGTCCTCATCAACAAGATGTCAAAGTGGTAAATATTAAACGTGATCATAGCTTAATTTCCTTAGTGTGTATTTGTTGTTGATATTAGAATTACATGTAAGGTGTGGCTGTTTTAAGCAATCGTAATATTCGGTATCATGTTAACAAACACTAAATGAACTGCTTTCGTAGTAGCTCACATTCTGGTCACGGATTGGTCATTTTTTGTATTACCCTAGTGACATAAAAAGCATTTTATATGACGGCCTGCCGCATAAAGTTAGTATATCAATAGTAGTTAAGCCTATGGCAGTTAGTAATTGGGGATAGGATAAAGACATGTACTGGAATTCATCTATTTTTTCAAATGTTTATTTAACTAATAAAAATATTCAAAGGAAGATGTTGCACCCTTCCCTATATATATATCACAAGCAGAAACTTAGGATACGCCAGCATCGTCCTTTTTTTGTCAAACTTGTTTATGTATAAGAATATAAATGACTGCATTCATGTGAATTGATAATCCATTGAACGACAGATACAGAAAAAGGTATTCATCTGCAAACCTAGATTATTCAATGGGCAGGTAAACTTTGGTAACTGATGCCTTAAACAATTATTTTCGCAGAACGACTGGCCAACTTAATGTCTCTTATCTCGTTAGTACATAACTTCCCCCACCATCACCTTCAATGCTTCATCTTCAATAGACCTTTTTCCGTAGGCCGGTGTCGCACCTTATCTGCTTAGTTACCCCTCGGCTGAAGCCAAACATTCACCTGGCAACGTATTCGTTTGCATTGTATGACGGAATGTAGCAGCGTAATACGTTTATAACCCCAGTGTATACAATTTTCAGAGAAAGTGCAGCGATTGCATCATATTCTATGGTATTCCAGGTCCAATTTGATGTATCATACATGTAGATCACCTCCATGATACTTTAGATATAGCTTAGATAACACAGGAACACCAAAACTGGATACACAGTAATACATTGGCAGGCCTAGCAATAATGTGTTTATATTTTTCCAAGTTGAAATCAAGATAATTATCAACTATAAAGTTTAGACAGCCTAGACTCGTTGATACAATACCCTAGTTTGTTCCAGCATTTTAATCTGTCAAATAACAACTCTCCGGTAATCACACCCACCGTTCACACTTAAGGTGTGATTGCTATATATCTCTATGTGCATGTAGGCGGACTCGGCCGTGTTTGTCCGAGCGGCCGCGTAACTAGACAGTGGGCCGTTAGGCGGCGCTGAACGGCAACACCTGTATTGTTTGTCTCCATTGTATTCCTATGTTGTATCAATGTGTTATATGTATACACAGCGGAAGACCTGCTTCACGCATAGCTGTTGTTTTTG
Organism: Alentia gelatinosa; assembly: GCA_950022655.1. Classification (NCBI taxonomy): domain Eukaryota; kingdom Metazoa; phylum Annelida; class Polychaeta; order Phyllodocida; family Polynoidae; genus Alentia; species Alentia gelatinosa. The sequence continues at coordinate 6,271,772 of OX465588.1, read as the reverse complement.
TGCAAATGAAAAAAAAAACTAACTGCTGGTGAAATACATCTCAAATGGTCATTCTTTACATTGGCTAGGTGGGATTCACACAATAGGATTCATGTACCTCATAGGGTGCTTGTCTGAGATTTTGTCCTAGAACACAATCTCTTCTAAACTGTAGGATTCCATTTCCCTGGGAAAATTGTTGGCGACATTTATCCCTAACAAGGAACATTGAGAATTTGATCCATGCGAACCACATGAATCCCGCCGTGTGAATCCCACTTCAGTTCTTCTTTCATTTTCTCTTTGACTGATTCTCGTCTCTCTATACATGTTTTCTTTCTCTTGTTGGCTCATTCCGTGAAATAAAACCAACATACAGAGGTGGATGTCTATATTTGCTTGTGTTTTTTTTTTAATTTTTTACTTTCAGTCATGAAAACTTGTTGGCCCAGACAAAACATTGATATCTGGAATGAACTATCCAGAAACCCAAGATGATTCGTAGAACCAATGCAATTATATACGTTTCCCATCTAATATGAAGTCTTCTTCCCCGAGCTACTGCGCAATTCACGGGAAATCCAATAGAAAAATACATGAAGTAGGAGTACAAACATAAATCACAGCTGTGAGTATGTACCCTTCCTACTGACAGGTCGTGGAAATAAAATCGAGTGGTTTATCATTTCTACTGAATCCATCTCCTAGTGCCCACTTCTGACACAAGAGGGCAGTATGGTCAGTATCCCAACAGCTATCACTATTAAGGAAAGTCAGTCAAGTAGAGGCAGAATATTTTTGACGGTAAGCCTCAATTAATTACTAACCCTGTCTTTGTGGGTATTTCTAATTGCTGATATCAATTCGCCAAGTTGATAGCTCATTGAGTGATATATAATCTGTGATGATTCGTTTGTATCAGAGTATTTGTATCGTTTTTTTTCCGAAAATTTTCCCAATGCCATGTTAGTACTGCACATTCCCACTAGGTGGCGGTACTGGAGCCCAGCATCCCATAACAATATGGGGGATGACATTTATGGTCAGGTGCTGGCCAGTGTCAAAGAGGATGGGGCTTGGCAGGAACCTGTGAATGTACTGTTTTACAAGCCGGAACCTGTCCCTACAGCGTGTTTCGTCATATCCGGGTCAAGTTCTACGAAATGCGTTGACTGGCGTCCCTCGTGTAACTGGCCACTGCACTCTCCTAGCAGATATCCTGCGCTCTACTTCCTGCGGCCGCTTGTAAGGCCTGGCGTCCACCTACTACGATAGAAATTTAGACCTCCCGATATGGCACCGATACAAAAAGCAAATATCGGAGACTTATCGGGAAGGTGCAACATCGTAGATATGTGTCTAGACATGCCAATCCACCACGCATTGTATGGGGCTTTTATCGGTGTCTAATTGCAGAAACGTGGTCAACTGCCCCGATATTAGGTGACCTTCCAACGCGATTTTGATTTTTTGTCAGGAGATGCATCATAGACCATATTGGAGCCATATCGTAGTAGGTGGATGCCGGGCCTAATCACAGGAACATGGTCAACTGCTCCAATATTAGGTGACCTTCCCCCGCCGCGATTTTGATTTTTTTTATCGGGAGGTGCATCGTAGACCATATCGGAGCCATATCGTAGTAGGTGGACGCCGGGCCTATCTCTGCACCGACCCATCAGTTTGAGACAGAATCTGCTCCATATGCCAGTTTTTTCACATATCCTAAATTCTGAAAGCTCTGTTGGGTATATTGTATTCCACTTGGAAATAGAGATGAACATATTTTTACGGTAAATAACATACACTCATATCTGTTATTATTTATTTCACACCAGACATAGTCTTAGGGATTACTTCCTTCAGTGGGAAGCACCTCATGTGTTGTCAACAAAACACATGTGCTCAATCGAAGGAGCAGTCTTATCTAATGTGGATCAACATTATAAAGTGGTTTAAAGCTGAAAAAGAAACAGCTGGATTGTCTATTCCTTTATTTCCCAACTCATGATATATGAGTTATATGAGTCTCATAACTTTTGACAGTTTCCATGTTTTGAATCTGAAATTTTAAGAAAACGTTGGGTTGAGGCAGAGATTGTGGAGAGTGTGGCCTCTGACGAAATGAACGAGAACAAACGAGAACGGGCGAGAACTGACGGGAAGTCGTCTGCCTCTATCACATGACCCCAGATTGTTGTTGACCTCGAGTTATGTTACGCTGAATCCCATCAATGTACATTGTCCCCTGAAAATACTACGATTTCCTTTTTTTTCTTTGATATAATGCAATAATTGAAGGATTGATTCAGCAGAACTACTGAGTAAGTATCAGATTATTGATGGCTTTATTACATTATCGACGTTTCGTCCTTGACAAGGACATTTTCAGGCTTAATGCAATAATCAAGGTTTCAAGGTGAATGCAATCATTGTTGATGAATTGTGAAGAAACAATTTTGTATGAACTCTAGATGAAGCCATGGCTGTTATTACCATAATTACCTACTGACTTCAAATCTTGGACAATATCTATTAGTTTTTTGGGTTTTTTTAGAAAGCAGCTTTTATTTCCAGAAAGATTATCAATAAGCTCAAGCGGACAAGTCTGAGTTGTAGTTGGTTAAAATAATGGTTCTGCGGCGCCAATGAAAACCTTCTGGTTGACGGATAGCATTCATAGATGTGTTATATAGAACGACCTGACCATGCTGTACAAACTACAACATGATATAATTATTTACAGTGTGTACTAACCGTAAATTATCATTGAATTTTGTAGCTTGTACAAGCATGGTAGGTCAATATATTTTTATTATATACTCGAAATCAATAAAATGATTAACATGGTTAAGCGTAACAACTAATGTTTTAGTCGACTCGTACGGAACACTGTTTAACACATATTTACGTTATATGGCGAAACGGTTCGTATTTACAGTATTTACGGCATGGGAATAGTTGGTATAGTAATCGATTAGACGTCACAAAATGAATCTATGTAATCATGAGAGGATAACAAACAAAAATTTATTTAAAGTTTAAAAAAATTCACACTCATTAAACCTTGGATATGGCATCAGCACCGCTTGAGTCAACCTTCTCCTGGTGAAAATGTTCACATCCTATCACAGCATTTCCTCGGAGTGACACAATCTAAAGAGGAAACCAACATGTTTTGGTCAAAGTTGTTGTTCTCTACGAGTATGATGCAGAGTGATATAAACGAGGCGACAGCTGAGTGAATATCACGTAGCATTCAAACGAGTTGGAGAGCAACAAGTTGCTTTCTGCATTTATCTCAACCCTGTACACACTAAAAGAATGGACAACACACAGGATATAGACCATGGAGAACGGACTGCAATACTTGTAGGGGCCTGGAGAAAGAGTTCCCAATGTTAAGTCTATGGGGCATAAATACCAGGGGTGAGATAATAAGAAGGAAATCTACAAGATGAAAATAGCTTGGTCCATACTCCACTGAGTTTGACTGCAGAGTAATTCATGAAACAAAGCTGAGTGAATTACTCTGCGGTCAAACAAGGTAAAGAGCGGACCAAGTTATTTTCATTGAGTGGGTTTCTGATTTTATCTCATCCCATATAACATTATTTATTGATAAAATGTATCACCCAATTAGCCATTGAGTATTGGGTACACGAACTTCATGGACGTGGAGTACGAGTTCCTTAAGTGGGATTCACACGGTGGGATTCAAGTACCTCACAGGCCGTTTGTCTGAGACAAATCCTGTTGAGATGCGGTACTGGAACACAATCTTCTCGTGTGAATGACAGGTTTCCATTTTGCTGAGACAACTTTTTTCTCTTACAATTTTCAGCAACAATCACCCGTAACAAGGAACAGAATCTCATGAGATTTTGACTTTAAACAGATTTAAAATTTAGAGGGACATTTTGGTGAGACAAATGTATTTCACATGTTCTCCCCCAATCTGTGAGTCTCAGTGGTCTCAAATAACACCTATTCACATGGGGAAGTACCCTGAGTCGGCCACTGTGTACCCTGTGCACCCTGTGTACCCTGTGTAGAGGTGTAGAGGTGAGACTATGTACCTGTTAAGTCTTCCCATGTAAATTGAATCCGCCATGTTACCCTGAGACTGTAGAACACCCCAATCTGTGTAACTTTGTACCCAGCTGGAAATTGTAGCTGACTGGTGCAAAGGTGTGATGTACACCAGTTTCAGGTCAATTTGTCCCATCGTGTGAATCCCACTTAATGTTCAGAAAATTCCAGAGATGAGATAATAGTGTGTACGTGCAGGTAATCAGGTAATCAGGTTTTAGGTTCCAGATATAATTACGCTTTATACATCTTGTTGACATTGACCTCTTACTGAAGCAAGACAAATTGTCGCACAGTCGGGCCTAGTTCAAGGACAATGAAATCATTGCCACAGCGATCGTATCATATTTAGATATCTTACTTCCACCAGGATGGAATTTTCGTCTTGGGGACAAGAATTTTATGTACAGTCAGTATGCAACCTTCCGACACTACGCCTTCGTAATTTCTAATTTTCAACCTTGATAAACTCCATCTAATGGACAGAACGTCAGTTCTAAAAAAAAAAAAGCAAACCAATATTAAGATAACTGTTGGTAGGCTGGATCTCCTATGTTTCCTATGGGTTTTTTTCCCGTTTTATTCCGGTTTTGTTTTTTTGTAAATGTACCCTGTACACTGTTTTGTAATATCACCTGTATTTGATAAGTACCCTGTATTGTGTTGTTTGTACCCTGTCCTGTAAACATATCAGTGTGATTGTGATGTTTCTATCAAAACCAAAAAATACAAAAATAGAGCAAGCTCATACAATAAGAGGAAGGAAATCATGTAGTCCATATAAAATACCAGTCAAAGGATCAATATCTATTACAATGATAATATGTAATCGGAGGTTACAATCATATTGAAAACTCAGCTAGACTTTCTATTCTACTGGAATACTAGGATATATAGAAATCTTTAATGGACAATCTCAAATTTGAACTATGGTGGATTGACACATGTAAACTACGAGGGATAGTTACATGTAAACTACAAGGGATAGTCACATGTAAACTACGAGAGATAGTCACATGTAAACTACGAGGGAAAGTCTCATGTAAACTACGAGGGAAAGTCACATGTAAACTATGAGGGATAGTCACATTTAAACTACGAGGGATAGTCACATGTAAACTACGAGGGAAAGTCACATGTAAACTATGAGGGATAGTCATATGTAAACTACGAGGGATAGTCACATGTAAATTATGAGGGGAAGTCACATGTATAACACACTCTGCGGAAAAATGACGGAAATGAAGAGAGCTAAGCTCAAATTAACAAAAATAAATAATAAAAATAACCTTGGTAGTTATGCTTTTTTTTTTACAGAGACGATTGGAAATTGTCGCTGTTAATTGCAAGGGGAATCGTTCAAAATCGTCACGGTATGTTATAGAGTGTTGGGTGTTTCTGGAAGTTGTTGAAGTATATGGGGGTTTACATTGTCGGCTATATGCTAGGATAGTGTTGGGTGTTTCTGGAAGTTGTGCAGTTCTTCTTCAACATTGAAGTCTATGTGCGTTTACATTTCCGGCCATATCTCAGTTATAACTTGGCCAATTGCCGGCAAATTTTAGGCAAATACAAATGAAGACAGGCTCTTTCCATATCTGCAGGTTCTCAACTCCAGCATCATGTGGGGAAACGATATATAACAATAACTTAATCATATCAAATTATACATGAATAAAATTGTACTCACTTTTTGTATTTCCTTCGCGTTCAAAGATGGCAACTTTTTTTTGTTTGGTATTCCCCTGTCCTTTTTTAGTGGAGGGGACATCATCCTCTTTTATTTCAATTTATGTACCATGGGCTGTGTTTTGGGATCATATTTTGATGAGGGGGTGGGGACTTTTTTATATGTATTTCCTCTTGACTGTGCTATATGAGTCCTAGCACCATACGAACTAATTGCTACGAAATAAGGTGGATATTATCATGAAACATCACGAAATTTCATATGATTGTTTGTGTGGCATGAGTTGCCCTTGCGGAATGATATCACGAAGCGGAGCTGAGTGATATCTGTAGCAGAAGACAATGAATGCCATGTAATCAATAATATGAAATCGAGTTATGTTAAGATTGTATCCTACACTGTCACATGTTTTTAACTTCATATGCTACCAGTGGCATATGAATATTTTATGGCATAACGGTGGCATACAGTCACACAATGTTAAGTCTATGGAGATTTATATGCGGGCCAGGGTAAACTTATGAAAGTTAAAGGGAGCAGATTGATACCAGTGTCTCATACACTGACAGCCTTCTCTCTTTGTTGATTGCTGTAAAAAACATACTCAAACTTTTGATATCAATAAATAAAGTTGTGAAAATACGAGACTGGTTTAGGGAGAGAGTGAACGACCTAAAACTGACACGACGAAGATGGACACAGGAAGTGGTGATCATGGACCTCTTCAATCCGCCTCCCTGTCAGTGTGGGGTTGAGGTATTTGTCACAGTGACAGCTGGCAGTAACCCAACTGGGACAAAGTACACAATCTGCCAAAGTAGCATCCATGCCCCATCATCATTCAGTAAGGTGGGCTCTGACGTAATGAGCACCTGAGAATGAAGAAGTGGCCGGCATAAGTAACTGTCATACAGTGGGATGGGGAAAGGAAAGGTTGTGACGTTCATGTTTTATCCTTTTATCCTACCCCTAATAAAAAACGCCATAGGTTTAACTTTGACTCAGTGTATTTGATGGAGCGTTGAATAAAGTGATATTCATGCGCTGAGGTGAATAAAAAGAAGGACCAATCAGGAACGAGAAAACGAAAGTAGATCCGGCAGTATTGATAAACGCGGCCATCCTCCGATGAGTGTCAACACACTACTAACATGGATGATTGCAAAATTTTCTATGTAATTCGGTGATATGGGGTAGGATAAATACAAAACTAAACTCGAGTTGGCCTTCTCAATGTTTATACCACTCTGGTCAGGTCTGCTACTCACTACACGACCTGCCCATCGTGGAATAAACATTGACAAAGCCAACTCTCGTTTGGTTTCTACTAAATATACATATATATATATATATTATCCACCTAATACAAAGTGCCCATAGAAAACATATAGGCAGCGTGTATGGACATACCCGGCGAATACGGATATGTTGTATGCTCCGGGTGGCGCATACGGAAAAATAGTGCGTACGGAAAAATAGTCCATAACTAAAATGAACTGATATCGACATGTTACTTGTGCAGAAAAGGTGGATAATAAACACAATATAGACTGGTTTCAGATAAAAGCGGTCGTATGCTCCTCGGAGTTGACTCTACGCAATATCCTCGCATACACTCGGATATTACTACGCGTCAACTCCTCGGAGCATACGGCCGCTTGTATCTGAAACCAGTCAATATTGTGTATATATTTATCCTACCCCTAATATAAAACCCCATAGGCTTAACATTGAGTTTCTGTATGTCAACCTGACTGGTATAAGGAGTTTTATATGCCACTAGTGGCATAAGGAATTGTTTCCACATGATATTCGGAAATCGGGGAGGTGGGGTAGGGTAAAATCAAAACTTAATTCATTCTTATCTTGGCCACCGCATGCCACTCCTGGACTTTTGGCTCGGGACTTCACTCGGCTTCGCCTCATGAAGTCACTATGTTAATCTCCAGTCGTGGCATACGGTGGCCAAGATTAAAACTCATCCAGTGGAATTCACACGGTGGGATTTATGTTCCTCACAGTCTTCAAAATTTCATAAAAGTCTGTTCCTTTTTAGGGGTCAAATGTCACCAACAATAGCAGGATTTGTCTCAGACAAACAACCAGTGAGGCACATGAATCTCAGCAGGATTTGTCTCAGACAAACACCCAGTGAGGTACGTGAATCTCAGCTGGATTTGTCTCAGACAAATACCCTGTAGGTTTTATCATGGAATTGATATATCTGGGAAATAGAAGTTGCCATAGGATTGAAACATGTTGTACCCCAGTCTTAATTTCATTTATTATGATTGTCTTTTGTTTGCAATTTTCTCGATAGTTAGAAAGTATGTTTTTATCAAAACCTAGTTTTTATATTTTTCTCATAAAGATTTCATGATTTACTGTGTCAAAAGCCTCGAAGCGATCTTTGAAAAACTGCAAGAGATCATTTGTAACCGTTGAAGCTATCATACATAAAGTCTGTAAATTTCCCTTGTCAAAATCGCTTCAAACGAAGTAATTCCCTGCAGCACAGCTTAATAGTAGTGGATGGTGCTATAGAGAGTATAGAGAAAACCTATGAAAGTTTAGGGTCAATGCTAGTATCCTATCGAGTATGAATCACATAGTAATTCACAAGGCGAAGCAACGTGAATTACGTAGCGATTCAAACGAGATGGGATCGAGCTCTGACCCTGAACTTGAATAGGTTTCTGAATGTATCTTACTTTTCACCCTATGACTATAATGGGCTGACCTTTGTGTCATTATCCCCTATTGAGTATTTTTGTAGATTTTATACCCAATGGGCGTTGGATACAAGATAAAAGATAAATAGATAAAAGGAAGAGTAAACACAGCGTCTTTGGTTTGAACTATATTCTAGATTTATTGATCTTAGAGATCACCTGTCATTTCTATGTACACAAATAAACAACATTACAGAGGCTGGTCAGGCTTAAGTGGCCTAAACAATGGTAAATAGAAAAAGCATCATATGAAAATATACCATAGTTATAACATAGGACATAAATCCATTCATTTGGCACATTCCGTACAATATTCAATTTAAGTTTGCACCTAGACATTGCTCCAGTCCTTAACACTGTGTTATTAACCCGTGTGAATCTCATCGAGGTGCCCTTGTATCAGCAGAAGTGTTTTTATATCTTTATCTCACCCCTGGAATAAATGTCCATAGGCTTAACATTGGGATCTCGTTCTCCATGCCCCTACAAGTATTGCAGTCCGTTTTCCATGGTCTATATCCTCTTTGTTGCCCATTCATTTAGTGTGTACAGGGGTGAGATAAATACAGAAAGCAACTCGTTTTGGTCAAAGAAGTCATTCTCCAACTCGTTTGAATGCTATGTGATATTCACTCGGCTGTCGCCTCGTTCATATCACACCACATCAAACTCTTGGAGAACGACGACTTTGACCAAAACTTGTTGGTTTCTTCTTTAATACTTTATCCTACCCCTCATATAAATCTCCCTGGACTTAATATGGTGTTACTGTATGCCACGGCTATGCCATAAAAAATTCATATGCCACTGGTGACATATGGAGTTAAAACATGTGATGGGGTATGATAAAATCTAAACATCACTCAATTTCATATAATCATTTATATGGCATTCATTGTCTTCCGCTACAGATATCACTCAGCTCCGCTTCGTGATATCATTCCGCAAAGACAACTCACGCCAATCAAATGAAATTTCGTGATGATTCTTGATAATATCAAAACTTCTTACAAAAGTATAGACCATTTTAAAAATACATTCAGCCCTAAACAAACAATATCATTTCAGACTGGATACGAAATCATTGAGATAATATTGCGATCTAACTCATCAATTCTGTTATTTCTCTGGTGCCATTATGCGTTGAACTAAGTCCGCCAAGGGTAATAATTCTACCAGATTTATAGGCTTCGAACGCCAATAATACATGTTAGTAGAAATAGTTAGACCGCAGCCTTATGTAGAATAGTTTTGACGTGATAAATTAAGTTTCAAATTGGCGTCAAGACCAAGATGTGTATCGCAACTGGGTTAAATCCTCACTTAGATGAGCAACTTCTTGCTACATATAACAGGATATTTATGCAACTAAATAATATTCGTTAACTATGTCTATATATACTCGCTAGACCTCTTAAAATAACTGAGGTCACTGTCAAATGTGAAAAGAAAGCAGTTTCTATAATGACTATGTTCCATGAAATTATTAAATCCGTTTTATTCTCTGTACTTTTTTGAGAATAAATTTTTTTTGTCACCTCATCCTATCATAATATCATACTGATCTTATGGATCATAGTCATTATAAAAATATTGCAAACTTAATATTTTAGGGAAACCAAAGTGCATGCTGCAAGGCAAAATCCAAAGCAATAATTACTGCTCCGATGCTCAATCGTAAGAATAAATAAAGAACATCTATTTACAAAACAAATCTATGTACATAATATACAATCATATCTACCATCAAAATAATATTTAATAAGATAAATTAAATGCATCTCCAAGAGTTTGAATGAAACTGTTAAGACATTTTTTTTTTTCACCTTCGACTCTCGGTTTTTTTCTCAACATGAAGACCTGTCTCCTTAGGCCACCTAAAATATACCGAAGATATTCTGACAAGTAGATATAGTTGCATTTTTGTAGACTATAAGACCTTGCACCCACTTATACCGATGGTCTAAGATAAAACTCCCATAAGGCCTGGCGTCCACCTACTACGATAGAAATTTAGCCCTACCGATATGGCACCGATACAAAAAGCAAATATCGGAGACATATCGGGAAGGTGCAAAATCGTAGACATATGTCTAGTCATGCCAATCCACCACGTATTGTATGGGGGTTTTATTGGTGTCTAATCGCAGAAACATGGTCCACTGCCCCGATATTAGGTGACCTGCCGATGCGATTTTGATTTTTTTATCGGGAGGTGCATCGTAGACCATATCGGAGCCATATCATAGTAGGTGGACGCCGGGCCTTAGGCTACGATTGGAAATGGCAAAATCGTAGACTATCGGGAGGCATTTGGAAGAAGCTTTGAATCAAAGAGCTCTGTCATGATCCAATCGGTGAATCATGCTCCCTGGCTAAGATTAGCCATTGATAAGCTGAAAAATCCAACAAGCTTGATCTTATCAGAAGCTCTAAGATTGGCGTTTCCAATCGTAGTCTATCAGTAGCGTGTGCTATCGTAGACTCAATCATAGAAACATGGTCCACTGCCATCATTTTGTCTGACCTTGCGATGAAATCTTATTCCAGTTAGGAAGTCAATCGTAAGGCATATCAGGACCAAAATCGGCATTGGTGGGTGCAAGGCTTAATGGGCAACCCCTTACAGTACAATCATATTAATCTAACAATCAATTAAGCACTTAAATTCTTGCTGTTCATAACAAGTTCAACCATCAAGTCCAGGAATGTTGCTTTAAAGCTCTCAAATAAAAAATTAATTAGGCACAAGACCATCAGAAGTATAATGCATACAAAATTAGAAATTCATCATTCTCATGTGTGTTGAAGCCATTTATCGAGGATGTTATTTATCCCTTCTTGAAAAAAAATTCCCAGGTGTTGGTAAGGCCTGGCGTCCACCTACTACGATAGAAATTTAGACCTACCGATATGACACCGATACAAAAAGCAAATATCGGAAACATATCGGGAAGGTGCAAAATCGTAGACATGTGTCTAGACATGCCAATCCACCACGCATTGTATGGGGTTTTTATCGGTGTCTAATCGCAGAAACGTGGTCAACTGCCCCGATATTACGGGACCTTGCGATACGATTTTGATTTTTTATCGGGAGGTGCATCGTAGACCATATCGGAGCCATATCGTAGTAGGTGGACGCCGGGCCTAAAGCTATTTAGATATTCATAGAAATAAACATTTATCAGATAGATAGTTACATCGATTGATCTGAAAACGATAAACACGCTTCGGTACGTGAAATATATACTTGTCAATTATGGAAATATCAATTCAATGAAGACTCGGGTAACTTTTATCAAAAGATTATTTAAATTAACATAATACAAAACCCAAATGGAATTTAAACAGAAATAGAAATGCACATGCTCCCTAGCTTAGAAAAGGTAAATTTCTGAGTATTTTCCTCATAAAAATGACAGTGGTAAAAAAAGATTCTTAGAAATAACCCGCACAATTTTCAAAATAGATTATACACTTATGAAACGCTAGTTAGCACCAAACAAGCTCATACTGTTTTTTGGTTCCCTTAGCTTAAGTATCATGGTTACGATAAATGGACACCAAAATCCTTAAAATCCTCGCGACACTGGTTAAATTCTTCCGATGATATTTTAACATAATATGGGTCAAGTATATACAACTGGTGGTGTTACGACATAAAGGTTCATTGAATACATTATACTTGCGTTTGTATTTACAGAAGATAAGTGACATATGACAATATTTCGGAAAGAAAAACCCGCTTTCGACATTTGTAATCTCAGTTAGGGTATTCGGACAAAGGTAATTTCAGCTAGGTGAAATTTCTGTGAACCCAACCTGTTAGAAACATAATAGAAACATAGCAAAATACAATAATTCAAAGGGGAATTTCTCCTCATATAAGATATGTTAAAATACAGTACATTGTAACCATCACATTGTGTTTTCAGTTTATATATATATACAAATGATAACCACGCGTGGCATTATCGAGTTCCACGTACAAACAAAATGCAGTAATCTAGCTGACTCTCTACAACCTTGACCCGGCACAAGGTCACAAAAAATATCACAAAAAATCGTCCAATCAAATACGAAGTCTCTGGTAGCAGTTAACCAATACAAAGTCTCTCCGTGAAGGACTCTCCATGTGTTCTCTGATATGATTGGCTGGAGAAGATTCAAGGGCCTCAGAATATAGCCAATCAACAGAGGGTTTACAATTTGTTGATGATGAAGGGTTCTTCGTAGATGTGACCGCCAATCGTAGTGGCCCTACAGTAGAACATGTTCATCCCGTAGTCGAGAATGTGGTAGATCTCCTTCCGCAGGTGTAGTACCTTGGTCGTCCGCAGCACCCTCCGGTGGAGCTTGAAGTCGAAGGGTTTGGTCCTGCGTTCCTCTGACCTAGATCTGCGCGACATTTTGTCACCGGAAGCTGTGATGCTGACGCCGTAGGAGGAGGAGCTGAGAGGCATCACCGTTTTCTGGTCCTGTAGCTTCCTCTGGAAATCACAAAGGTTGAAGGTTATTGGAATGAATTTATGGAGAAAAAAAAGTTTGAAGGTCATTGGATTGAATTTATGAGAAAAAAATTCTCCTTCGATAATTTTTTTTTATTATTTTTTTTTTTAGGAATGTCTTTTTTGTTCAGGAATGTGTTCTCTGATATGATTGGCTGAAGAAAGTTTGAAGGTCATTGGATTGAATTTATGAAAAAAAATTCTCCTTCGATAATCTTTTTATATTTTTTTTTTAGGAATTTCTTTATTGACTGTTAATGATATTACAGATAGCATTACAGTATAGTAGTTTGTCAATAAAACAGCAAAGGCATCAGCTGTTATCTTGACAACTGGTTTTCATTGCCTTTCATTTCATTTTGGATTGAATGAAAGGCAATGGTAGACATGGTATGAGAAGGATTGGCCTTTGATATAGCAGTAAATCTACCACTGCTGGGGATGAAGGAGAAAGGCAGCTGTTCACCACACCACATGCACATGGTATGAGAAGGATTGGCCTTTGATATAGCAGTAAATCTACCACTGCCGGGGATGAAGGAGAAAGGTGGCTGCACACCACACCACAGAGAAATTGTATGAGAAGGATTGGTCTTTGATATAGCAGTAAATCTACCACTACTGGGAATGAAGGAGAAGAGTGTCTGCAGTGGGACTCAAGGCCACAAAGTCCTACAACCTTGGGGTTACAAGTCCAGTGCCTTAACCACTGAGCTAATTCCCCAAGGACCAGCCTCTTAAGGGAACACAGGCAAAATTGAGTGCCATGAATAGTTTTGGATATATTGGATTCTGAAGTTTCCATTATGCTGGAGGTTAATGCGAAGAGCAAACTAATAGAACCGGGGGCAATTAATAACGATATCCAGTCTTATGAACTGCAAATTTTGAGGAAGCCCCCAACTGTTAACTCTACACAAACCTAATATTGATACTTCTGAAATTCGTATTATTCAATAAAAGCCAGCATTCCTCAAGCTAAAGGATCAAAGGTTTGTTTGCGATCCGCATACTATCATTTATGGGAGGATCCAAAAGTATACATCGAAAATACAATTAAGGGTCGCTCTCTATTAACTTATTCTAAGTTCAAACACAACCATTGAATAGAAAGTAATATCAAATCCTATTGGAATTCAATTTAGGTGGGAAGAGACGCAATATAAGTCTCGAATGCGGAAAATTATGTTTGTCCCTAGACCTAATAAAGGCATTTGACTGAAAGGTACTATAGATACATGAATGCTGCAATCTTTAATGTTCAGAAAAGGTATGAAGCACTGTGTGTACAAGTGTGATCACTGCATATTTGATATCAAAAGGATTTATAGTGTGTAATGGCAGAACATAATATCCCCAATACCAGTCAAAATGATCGCTTAAAAGCTATCATAGAATCATACATTAATCATAGCTTATCCCTAAAAACCTGGTATGTATCCACGATATCTTGTGAATTAGATCTAAGCTGGGCAGAGTCCTGTTCCCAGCACCTTTTATTAAATATCAATTTTGATGGGAAAATGAAGCATCAAGGCACATTTGATAAACTGGTTTTGTGAAATACTCCCTAGAGAAAAATGCTCATGTCTGAAATTATGCCCGAAAATAACATGGTTTATTACTCTCTTTATTATCCTAATACAAAGTGTCCGTAGAAAACACTTGAGTAGGTTGTATCTACATACCCAGAGGATACAGATATATCCATCTAATACAAAGTATCCATAGAAAACACATAGGGAGTGTGTATCACCATACACGGATATATCTGTATGCTCTGGGTATAGTGATACACACTCCCTATGTGTTTTCTACGGACACTTTGTATTAAGTGGATATATCTGTATGCTCCAGGTATGGTGATACACACTCCCTATGTGTTTTCTACGGACACTTTGTATTAGGTGGATATATCTGTATACACTGGGTATGTCCATACAAACTCCTTATGTGTTTTCTATGGACACTCTGTATTAGATGGATGATTAATAAGGAACTGCATCGAGATCCATAGCCACTGACAATATGCCAAGAGTTTTGGTTGCGGAGTTATCTCACGAGGCAAAGAGAGTGAGATTATGTAGCAAACCAAAATGAATGGCATATTATCAGTGGCTATGGATCGAGTGCGGTTCAGATTTTCTCTCACCCCTATCACTGACTATTTGGCTTAAATGTGTGACATCATCCCCTATTGAGTATTTTTCAACAATACTCCACGGGCGTTGAGTACGAGTTTCCAATGATAAGTCTATGGGGTAAAAATACCAGGGGTGAGATAAAATGTACATATATATATATATATATATATATATATATGCACGTGAAACGCGCCGCGTTCTTTCCACTGTTTACCTCCAGGTCAGTGTTATTGTCACGTGACCACCCAAGCCCATCCCATCCGCTCTCCAAGCACCGGTATAATCACTACTCCTCGTAAAAAACGCATATAAATCTCCACGAAGAATGTGCATGGAGAGTTTCCCGCGCAGTTCACCTTTAATTAACTGGGAAGGCCGAGGTGTTTGCACTCAGTGACCTCTGACCCGCGCGGGAATCCTCACCTTTGACCTCAGGAAAAGAACTGCGCAGTTTCCCCTTTTATCGCCCACCCCCATTCGCCCTGGATAATGTATAGTTTTGCGCATGCTCAGGTGCCCTTCTCACCTGTCCCACCTCCACCCCCCCCCCCCCCCACACACACACACATACTCACTCATTGAGGTCCACCTAGTGACCTTGACCTTCGGGGGGGGGGAGATAATTGGACCTACATTTCTTTACGCCCCGCTTAATTTACTTTAAATCATAGCGATCGAGACAGCGGCGGCAAAGAGAGCGGGATCTATGCCGTATTTATCTCGTGGGAGACGCCATCCTTGTTATTCATCGGGAGTCTTAATTGTATGTCCATATATGGACAGCATTAATGTTAACTTTTTCACAAAACCATCGCTTGTTGTATTTACTGGGTTAGATTTACTCGAAAAGATGGATAATAAATTTATTATCCGTCAGATTTACTCGAGAAGATGGATAATAAGTTTATTATCCATCGTCTCGATTAAAACCTAGTAATTGCTGTATTGAAGGGTATAACAATAGGGACTATTTCTTTGCAATAGCAATAAGCAATAAGGGACTGTTTTCCCGTATACCATGCCTTTGAGGCCGTATACTACATATCTGAATCCGTATGTATCAGTTTTGTATTTGACAGGTTTGTTTTTTTAAAGTGAGTTGTGGCCATGGTTTACTGAGTCCCCATACATTCTTAAAGGGGTCTTTGTATACGATGGATAATAAATATGGTAAAGGGGAGTATTAATATTAACTTTTCCAACTTATCTTATTTGTGAATCTAGCTGTTGATAATACCTGTTACGGTTTCACTTTTGTATGGTTTTCAACATGCTGACTCAACGGTCTTTCATCGTAAACTACGCATCTCATCTCTCTCTACCTTTTCCCGCGCCCTTCCTCTCTACCCCCTCCCACCTGCCCACGACCGCACCATTCACCCCGGGTATATACAACAGCAACGGAGCAACCCAATCTTACACAGTCCATAGCCCACAACCCACCACCCGCCCACCCCCCTATTCATCTCCCTCCAATCGTATCTCCTGGGAAATCTCCGGGCGCATTCTTGGTATAGAGGGAAAGGACCACTTGATGCTGTGAATTCGCGATATGTACTTCCGGCAACATTCGACACGCAGTCAAAATAAATACATGTATTTGACGTGTTTCTGTGGAATCAGGCATTGCAGGGAAGTAGACATCCAATGGCTGGTGCATGATATCAGTAACTTATATAGAACGTCCTGACCATGATATATACATATACAATAATGACCGGTTTTGTGTACGAGTGGCCGTAATCTCCGAGTAGTTGACGCGTAGTGAGCGATTAGCGAGGATATTACGTCGTCAACTAAGAGGAGATTACAGCCACTCGTATACAAAACCAGTCTTTATTGTATATATATTACCCACCTTCAAGATTAATAACAAATCTATGGCAATAATCTGAATGTTTCTGCAAGACATTTAGTCCCAGAAACCACAACACTGTCAAGCATGGCAGTAATTCGGTGTAGACTTACACCAATAATATAGTTCGCCATTTTCCCATGATTTTAGCATGCAAAGCACGTTATGACGGTGATTTCTGATGGTAAATGGACTTACTATGATGTATGAAAATTCAAAAAACCTTATTTTGAAGTACATGATAATTTGACTTCATTATTGATGGGACTTGTTTGCGAAATTTCCTAAGGGGAATTCTGACATGTCACAATCTCCCGGTAGCCGATTCCAGGTGCCCCATACATTCTCTATGGAGACTACGTATTTGGTGGGTAATAAAAGCCATAAAGCGAGATGATGATTTACGGTTCATATGGAAAGAGGCGTTTACTTTGAGTTCCGTACGAACCGTAAATCATCATTCAATGGCTGGTCACAGATATCAGTCACAGATACACGATACTTTTGTATAGAGTTAAGTAATGCAATTATCATCTATTTTGGACCTAGCAGGAGAGAAAGATTTATTATAATTCTTGAAGGAATATGTTGTTTTTCCTCTTTTTTATTTTCAGGAAATTGGCATGGGTTTTAGTTTTCAAGCCAAATTGTCCGATATGCCTTTAAGATATCTGTCAAATTCATGGAATGCTGACGCATATATATATATACACATATATATATATATACATATATATATATATATATATATATATATAAATGCTTGAGGCTCTATTTGAATAGATATACATAGTGTTATACAATTGTACAATAATAGTAATAATAATAATAATGATAGTAATAACAATAATGATAGGAGGCAGTTTTGGGCATTCAAGTTTTATTAATTATATATGACATAAAACATACTGCCATATATAATAGAAAAAAAAATTATGAAGGCGACTGGCGCCTATGACGCTTGTAGGCGTAAGGTGTGGGGAAGTTAGTTACCCCATAAGACGCTTGGTGGCGCCTGTGAGCCTTTATATACGGATATACCTGTGTATATCCTTCACATAAATGCTTGAGGCTCTATTTGAATAGATATACATAGTGTTATACAATTGTACAATAATAGTAATAATAATAATAATGATAGTAATAACAATAATGATAGGAGGCAGTTTTGGGCATTCAAGTTTTATTAATTATATATGACATAAAACATACTGCCAACAATGCCCAAAACTCAAAAAAACAAAGAAGAAACCATTTGTCTGTCCAATTCCAACTTGGATTGGAGAGACCGATTTAAATAAAGAAGAACGCAAAGGCTCTTCCAATCACCCCGATTTTTTATATCTGTGAGAGAGAAACCTTGCTCAAAGAGCGCGGTTGCTCCACCTCTTCGGAGTGAATGAGAGGATATCGGCGATATCCTTGATATAATTGAGTGAAGCTTCAGTTTTTTCTGAAACCAACTATATGATCCTCTAATCACTTTATGATTTTCATTGAACGATATAAGTTGACAATTAGAATTTTCATAGTTCACTGAAACAATTAACTTATTCAAATAAGAAAAAATACAAAATGGAGATCCCAAAATGGGAGAGAAGGGAATCTCTAACACCCTTTCTGAAAATTGGATAGTTTTCGACCTATTAATAGTTATTAAAACATATCCAGGAAAAAATTTTACATCCGAGACTCGAATTGAGTTCTCTTCTTCTACAATATTAGATTTACGGAGCAAACCTCTGAACCCTAAGAGGCATGCAGTCCAGAACGATAAATCTTCTGACTTTGAAATATCCAAGGAAGAGAAAATACTCTTCATATCGGCAACCGATAATGGGATTGCCTGGACTGGGGTGTCGCCCAATATACGTTTGATACCTGTCAAGACTCTTTTGATCCTGTGTGTATCAGGGAATTTTACATTATTTATGTCATGTAACACCTTAACAGCAGAAAAATAGTTTATCACTGATGAATATTTAAACTTATCTGCCATAAAAGATAGGTACATACATATCGTCTCTTCCTCTGCTGGGAGTGGTAATAATTGACAATTTTCACAAAAACGGAAAAAATGAGCCCACTGGCATTTACGGGTCTTAGTAGTGTTCGATGCCAACCAGTAGTTCTCGTAGTATTCCACTCTCGTCCTCAGATGAGTAACTGAAAGCAACATAAATGTTGTAAATAATAACTAGGAATACTACATTTCCTTTTAGGAGAAAAAATTCGAGAAATGTAATCCGGAACAACATTATCGTTTGTTCGGATATGTGAAGATACAATATCGAAACGGTAAATAAAGGCAAGCCAAAAGAGCTCCCTTAGCCATTTCATGACTCTGTGTGACCTACTGCGGCCGGAATTCACACCAATTACAACCTGAGTGTTGTCAGAAACTACTCTGACCCTTTTTCCATACCACATGTGACCCCACCTGTAACAGGCTACTACGACAGGCCAGAGTTCATAGACGTTGATGTCATTGTTATCCACAGTTTCCGAAGGGCCATTGACCCAGTGGTGGGAATTAGTCAAGTCATTATTCAGGTCCTCTGACGTCTCCCAGACACCTATGGCCCAGTCTGAGGCGTAAACTACACCAAAACCTGTAGACGAAGCATCTGTCTCAATTACGATTTCTTCCGGAGAAATAACCGGAGAAATGCCGTTGAATATCGAGGAAAAACTCCGCCACCATGCAATGTCATCTTTCATCCATTCCGGAATAAGAATTTTTCCGGGTTTGTCTCGGAGAAAATTGCAAAAGTTGATGAGTCTTCTTGTGAATGTCCTACCGCCTTTGACTACGGTACTGCAGTGAGCGAATAACCCACACACTTTTTGCATTTCCTTATAAGTGATATGAGTCTTTGTCTCTAATTCAAGAACCACGTCTGACAATTTTGATAATTTCTCTGGGGGAAGACTAAGAGTCATTGACTCACTGTCTATTTGTATACCCAGAAAAACCACTGATTTTGCTGGGCTAATGATCTTATCCCATGAAATACCAAAACCAAAATTTCTCAGCAATGTGATCAAGATTTGTAGAGATACAGTACAATCTTCCACGGTTGGTCCTACAACAATGAAATCATCTAAATATCCGAAACACAATTGGAATCCCAAAACATTCATACATCTAACAATGAACTCAGTAATCTGAGTAAAAATAAATGGTGCACAACGTAAACCGAACACAAGTGAATTAGATTGAAAATATTCCGTTTTCCCTTCAATTTCCCATCTGAAACCTTGAAAAGTTCGGTTATCAGGGGATACGGGAATAGAACGGTATGCATCTTTTATATCTATGACTGAAAAAAAACAATTTTCAGTCATACAGTCAGTCATTTCATGCAAACGGAGATAAGAAAAGGATTCACAAGTATCATGCATATGATTGTTGATACTATATAATAAGGGTCTTTTACAGTCCGTAATAGGACGCAAACCACCAGATTTCTTCGTAATAGCACCAATCGCATGAATACATCTAGGTTTTTCTTTAACCAAAGTGATCTTTTCTTCCAAAAGTTCTTTTCGAACCAACTCGTCCATTTTTCCTTTGAATACTGGATCATAAATACTAGAATAATTCATAGCATCATAATCTGAATCAAAGCTAGTATCTACAATTTGGAAACCCTTAGATACTCCATTGAAAATGTAGTCTGCATTGCAATCAACATTCTCTTTTTCATAGCAAAAATGCCAGAATACACATGGATTCAAAGGATTTCGAACCCCTTCAATGAAATGAAGATCATTACATGGGGATTTCAAACCGTCATTGTGTGAAAAACATGCATTAACAGTTGCAGTATCGTCGGTCCCCAAACACGGCAGTTTGTAGATTTCCCCTCTAGACAAACTGTCTTGACAAACTGTGTGACCAATATCATCAGTCAAAGATTCAAGTGTATCAACGTTGTGTAATACAACAACCTCGTTACATGGAATTTTAGAATCATTCATTTTCACCAACAAGTCATTTGACAGGTGATTGCTACCAGCGTATACAGATTCAATATCATATGTAACACCTTGAATGTCCACAGTGATCGACTCAGCATTAATGCAATGTTCTTTGGGATTATCACCGGAATAGTCTGTCGATTTCAGTCATTTCCCTTCTGACTTTGACTTTTTTTGACATTTGACCACCGAATGTGATCCTTCACACTCTGTGCACTGATGTTTATACTTGCAGTTTGTAGTCGCACATCCTTCTTGGTCGTTGAAACGCCAGCACACACCATACGGCTTGCCCTCCCTGAACTTTCGTTGGGATTTCCCAGATTTTTTCTCCGGTTTCTCTGATAGTCGAGCAAATGCCTGCGTTTTTTCGACATTTAAGTACTTAGAAACCAAATAAGGATCACCGTATCCGAAGCTTAAAGGTCCCAACATGTCGGCCTTTTCTCGACAGGCCTGGTCGTAATCGACAAGGGCTTGTCCTAATAAGAAAGGCCTGCGGTCGGTCAGGAATGCTAAGTGGTCTGCATAACCTGTAACATTCGATCCTTGGGCCACCATAGACCGAAGCATTGACAGACTAGCTGATAACACGTGGTCTATGGTGGGTTTAGACACGTCACATGGTAAATGTGCATCCAAACTGAAAGTTACACACTTACGTGTTTTTGTGTGTTTCCCAGCGCAACTATGTATTTGCTCCACTGGGATCCCTTGAACACCTGACCATGCTGGAACGCTGGAGCTGTAAACCGGCATACATGGAGCTTGAGTTGTCTCGGTCGATACTGGAGGTGCCACCTGTACCACCGGCGGTGCCACAGGCGCCATCTTGGAAAACGCTGACGGGGGTTGAGAAAGGCCAATTCCAGACCTTTGTTGCGATTCCTTTCCTTGAAGAACTTGGAGATACGGCGATTCTGGATTTCTTTGTGATCCGGCCTTAGGCAATTGGTTCAATTGTCCCGGGACTTGAAAGTCGCTGCCGCCGGTAGTCGTCTGGTGCGAGAAGACGCCATCTTGGGGGGGCCTTAGAAGCGTCATCTTCATTTCTGTCATCAAGGCTGTCAAGGACGCGATCTCAGACCTTAGTCCATTTACTTCTGAGCGAACAGTAGCATTATCGTTCACCAAACGAGATAATATATCCGGGTCTGGTGATTTTTTCCGGGTATCGTCTCTACCACCTACTGCTCCTAGTTGACTATCATCCGCCATGGTATCGCTAACCTTTTTTAACTCAGGTTTTCGTGCCAGTTCTTGTAAGCTGCGATTCAACTCCTCGAGCTCACCTGCATCGCAATTCGGACAGCCTTTAGGCCTTTTCCTGCCATCGTAAGTGAGTCCGCATTCCACACAAATCACCATGATTTGAACATCGGGAATACGGCACGTCTGTACTGCAAAAATTATGAAGGCGACTGGCGCCTATGACGCTTGTAGGCGTAAGGTGTGGGGAAGTTAGTTACCCCATAAGACGCTTGGTGGCGCCTGTGAGCCTTTATATACGGATATACCTGTGTATATCCTTCACATATATATATATATATATATATATATATATATATACATATATATATATGCATGTATATATATATACAGTTGTTCACCATTCACCATGAGAAGAGAGTTGAGCCTTACTGATGTAAATTCTTCGGAGTTATTTTCAAAGGAAGAAACTACTTCTGATCCTAATGGTAAAGCACAGCATCAACATGCATTAGAATTCACTGAACCTTTTCTTGGCTGAAGAATCCTTCCCTTTGACAGACCAAAGCGTATAGAATTTGAGTCTTAAGGAAGACTGACTTACATCACGATGACCTTTTAAACCTGCCTCTGATTGACCTATTTACTGAACCTTGTTTTCAGGGAAGATCTTTTATGTTATGATCCGCAGTGGCTAAAAATAAGTGCATATGCAAATGTATTCATATATAAATAGATATAAAATCGTTCATGGCCTCTGTACATTTGCGATACTAAAGGGAGCATGACCAAAATGGACAACTCCTACAGAAGAGATTCCATTCATCTTATCTAATTTTAGTAACTGCGTTGATTCAATAGCGAAACGTACTACATTCTCATGCATGACAAAAAAAAGCATTTTCCACAGTACAAATAATGTGTAGGCATTGCATGGTCCTATATATAAGCATCTTTATTGTTTACGTAAATGCATTTACTATACACCCATGCAGTATATACTGTAAATACGCTCCGTATCGCCATGTAACGTAAAAAAAAAACGGTAAGGGAAAATACGGAATACCTTCCCATACACGTTGACTCAAATATTTGTTGTTAGGCCAAAATGAATTAATGATTTTCCCTAATTTAGGGTATATAGTAAATATAGAACGACCTACCATGCCTGTACAAGCCACAAAACTCGATAATAATTTACGTTTTGTACGGAACTCGGCGGAAACGCCTTGTTCCTTACGAATCGTAAATTAACATCTCGTTTTACAACTTGTACAGCATGGTCAGGACGTTCTAAATTAGTACCCAGAAAAGATAAATTGCACAATTTCATACAACAGCATCTGTTGCAGCTAGATGTATATAATATCAATTTCCCTTATATCTGTTGCCAGTGATTACAGCTAACTCTAAGCATATTATTGTGATATATATGATATCACATGATAGAGAGATCGGATTATTCATGATATAATGTCGCGACCATATCTTCAATTATCTATCATCACAAAAGTCACGGGAAAATGTGAATCTTCTATTTACTACATATATACCCTTGCCGTATATACTGTGAATACACATCGTTTTGACATATGACGTAAAAATACTGTATGGACCACTGGTCCGTACACTAAAATACGGACCACCTAGCCATACACATTTATTAAAATTGTGGTTGTTTAGAAAAATGAAATTGATTTTTTTTTTAAATTTCGGGTATATAGTAAAAATATAACGTCCAACCATGCTTGTACAATTCACAGAACTCGATGGTAATTTACAGTTTGTACGGAACTCGGCATAAATGCCTCGGTCCGTACAAACCGTAAATTACCATCTCGTTCTGTGAATTGTACAGCATGGTCAGGACGTTCTATATAATTACTACATATATATAGCCTTGCTGTATGTACTGTACCGTTTCACCATATAACGTAGAAATACCGTGTACCATACGGAAACTGGCTTACTGTCTTCGTACGTCAAAAATACGCGTTGAAATCCTTCATCACATACATCCCGATGCCGTAGGCAGAGGGATGTATGTGATCAACGATTTTACCAAGTATTTTGACGTACGAAGACAGTCAGCCTGTTTTTGTATTATCATATACCTAAAATGGCGAAATCATATGATAGAGAGATCGGATTATTCATGATATGATTCCATCGTTCCTTATAGAAGTATCATACACAGATTTGTAGGTGTGACAGAGGGCGAGTAGAGATCTGAAAACAGGTTTCCCATATCATGAATAAAGCAGAAGTTATCCAAATTTGCATTATTGTCTATCAAAGCCCATCAACTGCCCTCGGCCGGTCGCTCTCTTTGATCTCAATCTCGATTACGCGATTATAAATGGAGGAGGTGTGATCGGGAGGAATTGCCATATCAATATATGAGGGTATAAGCAACGACATTATTGTTCCCGATTATTATCGTCAATTGAATCGGTTATGACAATCGGGGGTAGATATCGCTGTACTATGGGCTTTAACCCTATTTGACTGTGATGTGGCCGGGTAGAAAGGCCTATTGTAAACACTTTATCTGACATGACACGTGATCCTTAATATTAATTTCTTACTTTACCTATAAATATTAAATATGATGTTATCCCTACATTCTGTGAAAGTTTTATGTTTTTTAAGCCAATATTTCCAATTTCATATAAAAAAAACCCGAATATTTTGTAAATGATGCCTCAAGGCACCACCCGTTCTAAATGGGTTAAGACGGTGGTAGAGGTGCGTAGGTGGTGGATGTGTGGGTATGCTATTTGGGGAGGTTGCTCCAGGGATGATTGTAGATCTACCATCCATCTTGTTGTCACGGGGAAGCTTGTCTGTTAGCATTAGGGGTTCGGATGTCTCTAGCTGACTGCCCGAGGCAATCATCGTAACCTACATGCTACTGACAGACGAGGCCCCGTTCTTGGACAAGATCATTGACACATTAACCGGATTAAACCAGCTCGTTACCTTGACAGTTTGTCATACCTTCCCCCTAGCCTCTCCTTTTCATGTCTTCCATATGTTTGTATTAATTACCTTAAGCATTGCGATAGACTGGCTCCAGTCCCTGTATCCTATGGCTAACTCTTACCCCTGCTTTCTGGGATATAGATTTGATTCATGGACCAGTCAGGGAAGGATACATATTATAATGAACTTAATTTTGATTTTCTTTAATTATTTAATGGCTGTTCATAATCAATGGCTTGAGCAAGTCTAGCATCTCGTCAAAAGGAGGCTGTTCATTCTAAACGTAGGTAAGAGGGAATGCTACATTTACATACTTGCCATTCCCTCCTGACAATCATAAATAAACGCAAAAGATTTATTTGACTATATATATACGTAGCTCGGAATTCCCTATAGAGTATGTTTAAAAGTTTCTTAGCCTGGTATAAATGTCCATAGGCTTAACATTAGGAACTCGTACTCAACAGGCAATTGAGTACGGAAACTCATACTCAAAGAGCGATAAACAGATAGATGATAAAATCCCTTTCACCATCTCGGTTGGAGTGCTTTGTAATATTCCCCAGGCTATCGCCCCATATTACTGCAAGCTCCGAATTTGATGGTAAACGGGGACACATACTAAACACTTTTTAAATTCCTTCTTAATTCCCTATGCCAATACCTCCTTCGTTCTGTTTAAATGGCCACCAAGAGCAGAAGGGTATTCTTTTGTAACTCAATCATCTCCTTAAGGCCCGTTTCCATTGGCCGACGTAAACGGGGGAGATTTTACGAGTTACCCAGAAGATCTGTCGGTGGTGTCACCGACTGTGCGCCGATATATAAAAATCGGTGAGGGTAGTAGATTTCATTCAGTGACCAAGCTTTCACTCAGTGCTGGGTTGTGCCACACTGCATAATCTAAGCAGAAAAAGTCGTTTCCATTGACCGATTTTGGATCGGCAGTGCCAAAAATCTGTCAGTAGTTCCTGACCATAGATCGGTGACGGGAAATCGGTCAATGGAAATGGGCCTTGTGCAGTAATTAGAAGATACGACTCACATAGTAACCGTTAACGTGGGGTCACCACTTACATGGGTTCCCATTAATGCGGGGTGACACCTACATTGGGTGTCCGTTAATGCAGGGTGACCGCTTACATGGGGTGCCTATTAATGCGGGGTGACGCTTATATTGGGTCCCCATTAACGCGGGGTGACGGCTTTCATGGGGTGTCTGTTGATGCGGGGTGACCTCTTACATGGGGTGCCTATTAATGCGGGGTGACGCTTATATTGGGTCCCCATTAACGCGGGGTGACGGCTTTCATGGGGTGTCTGTTGATGCGGGGTGACCTCTTACATGGGGTTCCCATTAATGCGGGGTGACCCCTACATTGGGTGTCCGTTAATGCAGGGTGACCGCTTACATGGGGTGCCCATTAATGCGGGGTGACCGCTAACATTGGGTCCCCATTAACGCGGGGTGACTGCTTACATGGGGTGTCTGTTAATGTGGGGTGACTGCTTACATTGGGTGTCTGTTAGTCGGGTTATACTGTACTTATATGGGGTGTCTGTTAGGCAGGGTACTACTGTACCTACACAGGGTGTCTGTTAGGTGGGGTTTTACTGTACTTATATAGGGTGTCTGTTAGGTGGGGTTGTACTGTACTTATATAGGGTGTCTGTTATACAGGGTACTACTGTACTTATATAGGGTGTCTGTTAGACAGGGTACTACTTACATAGAAGGTGATCATGGGGATATTGTCGATCTTGTGGCCGCCCTTGGCCCGGTGGGGTACTACTGTACCTACATGGGGTGTCTGTTGGGCGGGGTTTTACTATACCTACATGGAGTGTCTGTTAGACAGGGTTGTACTGTACTCATATAGGGTGTCCGTTAGACAGGGTACTACTGTACTTATATAGGGTGTCTGTTAGACAGGGTACTACTGTACCTACATGGTGTGTCTGTTGGGCGGGGTTTTACTATACCTACATGGTGTGTCTGTTGGGCGGGGTTTTACTATACCTACATGGTGTGTCTGTTGGGCGGGGTTTTACTATACCTACATGGTGTGTCTGTTGGGCGGGGTTTTACTATACCTACATGGGGTGCCTGTTGGGCGGGGTTTTACTGTACTCATATGGGTGTCTGTTAGGCGGAGTTTTACTATACCTACATGGTGTGTCTATTGGGTGGGGTTTTACTATACCTACATGGAGTGTCTGTTGGGCGGGGTTTTACTATACCTACATGGAGTGTCTGTTGGGTGGGGTTGTATTGTACTTATAAAGGGTGTCTGTTAGGTAGGGTACTACTGTACTTATATAGGGTGTCTGTTGGGTGGGGTTGTACTGTACTATATAGGGTGTCTGTTATACAGGGTACTACTGTACTCATATAGGGTGTCCGTTAGACAGGGTACTACTTACATAGAAGGTGATCATGGGGATATCGTCGATCTTGTGGCCGCCCTTGGCCCAGTGGGGTACTACTGTACCTACATGGTGTGTCTGTTAACGCGAGGTGACCGCTTATATGGGGTGTCTGTTAGTCGGGTTATAGTGTACCTACATTGTGTGTCTGTTAGGTGGGGTTGTACTGTACTCATATAGGGTGTCCGCTAGGCAGGGTACTACTGTACTCATATAGGGTGTCTGTTATACAGGGTACTACTGTACTCATAAAGGGTGTCTGTTATACAGGGTACTACTGTACTCATATATTGTGTCTGTTATACAGGGTACTACTGTACTCATATAGGGTGTCTGTTATACAGGGTACTACTGTACTCATATAGGGTGTCTGTTATACAGGGTACTACTGTACTCATATAGGGTGTCTGTTGTACAGGGTACTACTGTACTCATATAGGGTGTCTGTTAGGTAGGGTACTACTGTACTTATATAGGGTGCCCGTTAGACAGGGTTCTATTTACATAGAAGGTGATCATGGGGATATCGTCGATCTTGTGGCCGCCCTTGGCCCGGTGGGGTACTACTGTACCTACATGGTGTGTCTGTTGGGCGGGGTTGTACTGTACCTACATGGTGTGTCTGTTGGGTGGGGTTGTACTGTACTCATATAAGGTGTCTGTTAGACAGGGTACTACTGTACTCATATAGGGTGTCTGTTATACAGGGTTTTACTGTACTCATATAGGGTGTCTGTTATACAGGGTACTACTGTACTTATATAGGGTGTCTGTTAGACAGGGTACTACTGTACTCATATAGGGTGTCTGTTAGACAGGGTACTACTGTACTCATATAGGGTGTCTGTTATACAGGGTACTACTGTACTCATATAGGGTGTCTGTTATACAGGGTACTACTGTACTTATATAGGGTGTCTGTTAGACAGGGTACTACTGTACTCATATAGGGTGTCTGTTGGGTGGGGTTGTACTGTACTCATATAGGGTGTCTGTTGTACAGGGTACTACTTACATAGAAGGTGATCATGGGGATGTCGTCGATCTTGTGGCCGCCCTTGGCCCGGCAGCGGATCTTGAGGCTCTCCCCGCGGTGCAGGTTGTAGTACTTGCGCACAGAGACGTGGAACTCGGTCTTGAGGGACGAGTCGGTGACTCGGTACTGCTCGATGGCCGCCGCGTACACCACACTGAACACACAGGCCGCCATCAGGTACATTCTGCAACGACAATGTATGGAAGATGATGAGTATTATCGTAAAACTGGACGAGGTTTAATCTTAGCCACCGTATTCCACGACTGGAGTTTGGCATAGTGACTTCACGAGGCGAAGCCGAGTGAAGTCCGGAGCCAAAACTTCAGGAGTGGAATGCGGTGGCCAAGGTTAAAACGAATCAGGTTTTGATTTTATCCTACCGTATCCCCTAGATTTTGGAAGATTACGTAATAACAATGCTGTATGCCACTAGTGGCATATAAAACTCTGTATGCCAGTCAGCGTGGCATACGGAAACCCAATGTTAAGCCTATGGGATTTTATATTAGGGGTGGGATATAATGATGGGAGGAATGCTACATTCTACAGCGACAATATACAGAGATGGTCAGTATAATGATAGGAGGAATGCTACATTCTACAGCGACAATATACAGAGATGGTCAGTATAATGATAGGAGGAATGCTACATTCTACAGCGACAATATACAGAGATGGTCAGTATAATGATAGGAGGAATGCTACATTCTACAGCGACAATATACAGAGATGGTCAGTATAATGATAGGAGGAATGCTACATTCTACAGCGACAATACATGGAAGATGGTGAGTATAATGATGGGAGGAATGCTACATTCTACAGCGACAATATACAGAGATGATGAGTATAATGATGGGGGGAATGCTACATTTTACAACATCAATACAGAGATGATGAGTATAATGATGGGAGACATGCTACATTCTACAGCGACAATACAGAGATAATGAGTATAATGATGGGGGGAATGCTACATTCTACAACATCAATACAGAGATGATGAGTATAATGATGGGAGGCATGCTACATTCTACAGCGACAATATAGAGAGATAATGAATATAATGATGGGAGGCATGCTACATTCTACAGCGACAATACAGAAATTATGGTTGATATAAGGAGGATTCGCAAATACTACATTCTGAAACATCAATAAAGAGGTGATGACCATTTTACTAGTCCAGTCTCAAGGGGGATGGTTTAAGTGGGATTCACACGATGGGACAAATGGACCTGAGACTGGTGTACTTCACACCTTTGCACCAGTCGGCTTCTATTTCTAGCTGGGTACAAAGTTTCACAGATTGGGGTGTTCTACAGTCTCAGGGTAACACGGCGGATTCAATTCACATGGGAAGACTTACCAGGTACATAGTCTCACCCCTACACCCGTAAACAGGGTACATAGGGTACACAGGGTACATAGTTGCTGACTCAGGGCACTTGCCCATGTGAATAGGTGTTCCAGTACCGAATCTCAACAGGATTTGTCTCAGACAAACGGCCTGTGAGGTACGTGAATCCCATCGTGTGAATCCCACTTAACACATATATTTGCGCGTACCTTGTGACTGGGCGTACCTCCGGTTTCAAGCACGGTACCTCCAGGCTACATTCTCACACTAGCGGTACCTGATTGCAAGCCCCCGCCACTCCCAAGTCACACAGTGTGAACTGGCCTTAAAATGACCCGGAAGCAGTCAGTGTCCCATAATTACAAGGCAGGGCTAGGTAGGCCGCATGGCGCACCCGTCAGTCATGGCGCACACGTTTTCGTATTTAAGTGTTTAATTGGTCACTTAAAATGACGCCCGGATCTCTCCACAGACCGTTCTAGAGATGACTCAGAGGTGAGTCAGAGATGAGTCAGTGGTGATTCGTGTGTCGTGAGAGGTGGATGTGGAGAGAGGTGCTGACTCGCCACTCCAATCCACACCCAATACAGGTGTTGCCGTTCAACGCTACCTAACGGCCCACTGTCTAGTTACGCGGCTGCTCGGACAAACACGGCCGAGTCCGGCGGCTTGTATATAGAGACATATAGCAATCACACCTAGAGTGTGAACGGTGGGTGTGATTGCAGGAGTGTCGTTTTTGGACAGATTGGACTGCTAGAACAATTAAAGGCATTGTATCAACGAGTCTGGACTATCAAAACTTTATACATGTAGTTGAAAATTGTTTTGGTTTTAACTTGGAGAAAGATAAGCATATGATAGCTAGGCCTGCCAATGTATTAAGGTGTATTCAATTTCGGTGACCCTATGTTATCTATGCTATATCTCAAGTATCATTGAAGCAATATGCATGTATGGCATACCAGATTTGAGCTGGAACACCATAGAATACGATGCAATCATTATTATATCTCTGGAAATAATGTACAAGGGTATTATGAACGTACTACGCTTATACACTGAGTGATCCAATGGTAAAGAATACGTTGCCAGGTGAATGTTTGGCTTCAGCCGTGGGGTAATTAGGCTGATAAGGTGCGACACCAGCCTACGGAAAAAGGCCTATTCCCACGCTACCTGATGGTAGGCAAGGCAGGGTGTGGCCACACTGGCCACCAGAGCTAAACTACGCTAAAGCCGGATGCCCATCTACCGATTCAGGGTTGAGCGTTTAGTTTGCAAATCGTATAGGAGTCGGTGAACTTGTCGCAGGCGAGTTACGTAACTTTTCGCTCGACCAGCGGACATTGAGGAGATGGGGTGCTGGATATTAGTCCTAAGCAAATCTGTCTACTAATCGGTGGCTCACCCTTGCCTAGCTGTCCTACATCTACCGACTATGGCTGACTCCGTTAGGATGCCTTTGGTGAGACAAATTACCATCCGTTTGTCGCCGGAAAAGGTACATGAATGTTCCGGAATCGGTAGATGGGCATTGGGCTTTAAGGCATATCGGACAATTGGGCTTGAAAAGTTGAAAACTAAAACCCATGTCAATTTTCTGAAAATTTAATATGATGATCTCTAGGTGTAATAGAACACACATCTAACTTAAAAATCAGGGGTCACCGTGCTAATTTTTGATTTATAGATGTTATGATAATTTTATATTAGAATATATAGGTATTCTAAAAAGTTTTTTTCAAATAGTAAAACCCATGTCATTCTCCTCATTTTCCTTCCACAGAATTTAGTACATATCTTGTACTACTTATATAGGTTTTAAAAACCATAGGTCACCGTCCCTGTTTTTGAAAGAATTGAAGAAAACCATATTTCTCAGTACATTTCCTGTGTAAATCAAGCAAATGTAAATTGGCCTCTGTGAGGTACATGGATCCCACCGTGTGAATCCCCCGTTAGTCTTGGTCGGGTTAAATCCGCGGCCATGTTGAACCAGTAGTTGTAAGTGTCTGTTACTCTCCACCCAGATTGTCTGTACTGCTTGGAGAATGAGTCATTTTTACTCTCAAACCCAATTAAACGTTTTATTTTTCACTTTCGTGTATATATATTACATATAAAAAACATAAATCTAGGTTTTAATATCAGTTAGTTTTAATTCATGAATATCAGGTATTTCTGCTTTTAAAGCCTACAAAGAACAGAATTGATTTGAGGCGCACTCCACAGATAGCGTGTGGGATTTCACCCGACCAACCCTCTTAGTCAGAACAGAGTGGAGACAGAGGTGGCGACCAACCTATTAAGGTGTGGCCTGACACACCTACTGTAGCGGCATCTAGTGGCCACGCCAGGCATACACGACATGCCCGTCACAGTAAGGGACAAAGTGAAACGCTCCCCTGAATGCAGACACGGATCTGTCAAACAGTGGGATCCTAAATAGAATAATCAACCATATGATACTCAGTATGGACTGACTATAAGGCTTATTACTATTGGCAGACGAAAAGGGTGTAGATATTTTTTGGTTGCCCAGAAAGTCTTAGTAGAAACCGAACGAGAGTTAGACTTGACAATGTTATGCCACGACGGGAAGGTCGTGTATTACTACACGAGGCGTAGCCGAGTTTAGTGAGTAGCAGACCTGACCAGAGTGGCATAGACATTGACAAGTCTAACTCGAGTTCGGTTTCGTATTTAATCCTACCTTGTCTATGTTTTTGTATTACTAAAAGATAAATATTGAGTCAATGACCAACAGAACTTTTTTTCATAGCAGCTGACATCCTGCTCTCTGATTGGTCAATATTGTTATTACTCTAGTGGCATAAAAAACACTTTATGTCACGGCCTGCCACATAAAATTTCCCTATGTTAAGTCTATGGCGGTTTTTTATTAGGGGTAGGATAATGTCGGTGGTGCCACTGACTGTGCGTCTATATAGAAGGGTAGTAGATTTCACTCAGTGACCAACCTTTCACTCAGTGGTGAGTGGTGCCACATTGCGTAATCTAAGCAGAAAACGTTGTGGGTTATTTCACAAGCTGGGTCGTTTCCATTGACCGATTTTTGGTCAGCAGTGCAAAAAAAGTCTGTCGGTGGTTCCTGACTGGAGATCGGTGATGGGAGATCGGCCAATGGAAACGGGCCTTATATAGAGGTGCTGTCCAAGAGGAAACTTATGAAAGTTTATGGTCAGAGATTGTATCCCATCAACTTTAGATCACGTAGTAATTGAGAAGGTGGAGATGTGTGAATTACGTAGCGATTCAAATGAGTTGGGATCCAACTCTCACTATAGAGGAAACCTATAGTTTTGGGTCAGAGCTTGCATCCCTTCATTGCATAGACTGAATTGACTAAACTCATCGACATACATATATTCAGTTCACCAGTCAATCATGATATATCTATTGTCATGTCTTATTTATTTCCACTGTAAGGTGACACACTATGTCTTATCATGGTATGTATTGGTTTAGGCTTTTATGGGCCTAAAGGCAGTACTGCAAGGATAGCAGGACCATATATTATATTATCGTTGTATAATACATGGCCTGCTGGGGTGGACAGCAATTGCCAATCTGTTCACCCTCTTGGTTGCCTCACCTCCTCGTGGTGCAGACTGGATATGCTTGCACGCAAGCATAACTAAAGTGACCAGGGTGGGGAGTTTGCTCAGTGGTAAAGAGCACTGGACTTGTAATCCCAAGGTTGTCAGACTTTGTGTATTTGAGTCCCACTGCAGCCACTTTTCTACTTCACCCCCAGCAGTGGTAGACTTACTGCTATATCAAAGGCCAATCCTTCTCATACCATGTCTATGTGGTGTGGGAAGTAAAAGCACTCTCACCTCGGTAAATGTATAGGAGTGAGGTTTCGATTTCATTTCATAGATTTGGTCAAACCCAAAGTAAGTCTAATAGAACATATTGGACCTTAAACTACCCAAACAAACAAGCAAGCAAGTATAATACACCGCTTAGTCCTACCAATCTGGTGTTTCCGATAAAACGTTACATGTAGATAAGCGAGTAACTGTAACATAGGTGAACAACTGCCGATCATCCTTTCTTTGAAAAGAGGATGGCAGGATGATGCTGCCGCACAGTTCACATGCCGGGCGGTAGGGGGCAGGATGGGATTCGAGGAAAACAAATCACAAATCAAAATTCCTCATTCTGAGAATCTCCAACTGACGCAATCTATGAGTCAGTAGTGGACATATTTACTACAGATCCGACAATTTCACTCGGTTCTCTTTGATGTTGATATGTAGGTTGAAATTTGACTTATCGTGCCAACTATGCAACCTCCGCACAGTTATACCCTCACAGTTTCATCCATTTGCCACTCTTGTGATCTGAACCTTGATTGCAGTCCTGTCAACCTAACCTCTGCCCCTGAAATAGCCGCATGCCAAGTTTGCTTCAGGGTAGAAAAATTCCAAAGCGTCACATATGGAGTTTTTCATATTGTTTACTTTTGGTCAATGACATTTTTGCTTGACGTCATGAGGTAGTGCCTATGTTGCCACGGTTAATTCTGTGCTGACCTTTTAGGACTTGAAACTGCACTAAAATTGTTTGTCCACATGTCCTGGTGTGTAGATATGCACCTGAATTGTTACCTACCACATATAAAGGGGGTGTTCCACTGGACCGACGGTAGCCGATTCTGTAGCCAGACAATCGCCGATCATTATCGGATGCCCTAGAATTTCTCAAATCTTAGAAAATGGTCATTTATTAAACTATTATTATCAGAATTAAATAAATTACAATACGTGAGCTTCCTCTACAGGGCCCAGGAACAATTGATCGGGTGAGGAATCGGCCTAGTGGAGCACACCCTTTAAACGTTAGAATTTCGTCAGATCCGCTTGATCCGCTTGATCCGACAAGATCGCGTATTACTGCTCTCGGCTATGCCTCGCACAGTAATACGCGATCTTGCTGTCGTGCAATAAACAACAACACAATTAACTCTTGTTTGGTTTCTCCATAGTATATTTGTTGAGAATACACTCACTCTGACTGAAATATTCGTACCTCATCAATTTTGCTCCCTTTATCTATATTTCCCGAGATTTCTACCCGTAGCTCTCACTGCCATTGAAAAGATAAAAGGTAAAAAATGAAAGTTCAACGTCCTGTTGAAAATAAAAAGAATCCACGAGAAAAACCCTCGACCTGTAGAATGTTCTCCGGCGTTGCTTTGTGGACGAGTGGTCCAAGAAAATGTTTAGTAAATGTTGGCGCCTCCGCTCCGGGGTGGACAGCAATCAATTATATTTGACAAATTGTTACCCTCCTTCGGTCAACAGATGATAGTAGCGTCTCGGGCATAACAATGAAAGCCAATGACCTTCAACCTGGGAGTCTCGCCAATTCTCGCGGGCTATCGCGGGATCTTGCGGGATCTCGCCTCTCACGCGAGATCTCGTGTCAGGCGAGATTTAGTCAACTTGGTTTTACACCATATTTACACTCTCACTGTGTATAAGAACGTGTGAAAGGGTCAGGGGGTGAAACAGATAAAGATGAATTACGAGAAACTGTGAATTTTGCCCTGGTTTAAACATTCTGTTAAAAAAAACCTTCAAAAGTCAGTGAGAGGGATTAAACCATTGACTGAGGTCAATAATCAGGACGTTTTAGAGAACTATCTCCGCAATATAAATAGCCACATTGATTGATATTTTAACAGATATCGGTGAGTGGGACTGAGGAGGGCTGAGTTTGTGTGGGGCAGGGTTATTTCTCCTCACCCAGGGACTAATTATGTTCCAAAATCGGTAGGCACCACGGGGGGTATTTCTTAAACTCCGTAAAGCCAATACCCACTGAACGATTTCGTTTCCACCGATTAACTCCCTGAATCGGCAGGGTTATTTAACTTGTCACAGGCAAATATGTACATCGCGTCGACTATTCCCACAACGTTTATGGCAGCCATTAGCATGAGTTAATCGTAAGCAAATTCTGTCCCCACTGGACGACGGACTGCGTAAATCGTGAGCGATTTAGGGCCACCGATAAAGGAACAAGTAATAAATCTCAGTATATGGGAGTTAAATCGGTGAGCTGGCCTCAGTCTGTGTGTGGCATGGGCATTTCTGCTCACCCAGCGACTAATTAAGGGCCATAATTGGTAGGAACCACGGGGGGTATTTCTTAAACTCCGTTGTCGGCGACAACGGGAAGGAACACGTTCCTTAATTTATCGGTCCCAATTTCAGAACATTGGACTGCAATTTGTCGGCGACAAAGGTACATCGCCACGGGTGGGATTTCCAAATCTTAGGCAAATTACTGTAGGGTGGTGCCACACTGAGCGACTCAATTTCTAAGCCTCGCCTGAGCTTATGATTGTCCTTTTATCGCCGAGAAAGGAACATTCATGTTCCGAAATCGTACAGTGTGTTATGGCCTTTAAATGTAGCAAAGTCTTCATACCATATTTGTCAATATCTATATTTGTTGCCACTTTACATAGTAATTTCATGATCTAGATGTACATCATATTCATTTAATGAACTGGTAAGGGAAGACAATATTTGATACTATTGTTATGTTATATTATATTGTATTATGTTATATTATGTATTGAGATTAAGATCTTAGAGTGTATCCTCTTTATATTTATGGGAAGGTGATAGACCGCGAATGTATATTTATGAACCGACTCAATAAAAACTTTTTTTTTTAAAGAAGTGGCACCACCCTCCTCCCCATGTGACACCTGTGACTTTAACAACATTGCTTTGCCAAAAGAACACATTGGTCTTAGGCCAAGTAAAATTCCTCAGAAAGATCAAGTGCAGCTGTACTTTTTAAGGGTAGAGGTGTGTCCAGGTTATCGTCATACAGGAAGCTATGTATAAATAAAAATAGAGTAAAAATAAAGGTAAAACCGTAAGCATATAAGAGGGTGAAGGACAGGACATAATATGGAGAAACCAAAGAAGAGTTAGTCGTGTTGTTGTTTATCTCACGACGGCAAGATCGCGTATTACTGCGCGAGGCGAAGCCGAGAGCAGTAATACGCGATCTTGCCGGAGTGTGATGAACAATTACACGACTAACTCGAGTTTGGTTTAGAATTTATCCTACCCCACCCATCTAAATTACTTCTACATCAACAAATGATGTCATTTGTCAAGCGTATCCCACTAGAGCGATATTTTTCATTTTTCTGAACTCCAGACCGAATACAGTGACACAATGTTAAGCCTATGGAGTTTTTTATTAGGGGTAGGATAAAGACTATAGAAGAAACCAACAAGTTTTGGTCAAAGTCTTTGTTCTCCATGAGTTTGATGCGGAGTGATATGAACGAGGTGACAGCCGAGTGAATATCACATATCATTCAAACGAGTGGGAAAATGACTTATTTGACCAGAACAAGTTGCTTTCTGTATTTTTCTCACCCCTGTACACTCCAAAAGAATGGATGGCACACAGGATATAGACCATGGAGAACAGACTGCAAATATCGTAGGGGCATGGAGAACGAGTTCCCAGTGTCAAGCCTATGGGACAAAAATACTTGGGGTGAGATTAATAATACAAACCTATAAAATCTTTTGTGAAAGAAAAATTCAGAAATGACCAAGACAATATAAATCTCGTCAATCCATGCACCGAAGGAGGTAAGAATAGCATGTAGAGGTTTGAGGTGAAACCTTTTTTTTCCTTTTGCATAATAAACGAATCAATAGCAATAATTACTAAGGAGCGAATGGCGCCAGGCGTTGTATGGCTTCTCAGCATGAAGCCAAAGCAAACGGGTTTTATTTATCGTAGGGAGACGTGAAGGTAAGTGGGGTGGTCACTATGGCGACTGAGTGGCGTCGGCGGGACACTTGTCAGCGACAAACGCTGGCTGGCCCTGGGAAGTTTACAGTGTGGGTGTTTGCCGCTAGGGGAAGAAGTGACCAGGAGTGAGATGCATATGATATCTGGAGTCTACTGTAAGCAGGGTGCTGGAGATGACAGGGGGCAGGGGGTAGGGATGTGGTAAATATATGTAAACATCTGCCTGGAGTTCATTGTAATCGTAGATTCCCTTCTTTTCCTTTATATCACCCCTGGTATTTTTGTCCTATAGGCTTATCATTGGGTACTCGTTCCCCATGCCCCTATGAGTACTGCAGTCTGTTCTCCATGGTCTATAACCTGTGTGTCATCCATTTTTTTGGTGCGCACAAGGATGAGATAAATACAGAGAGCAACTTGTTCTTTTCAAAGAAGTTGTTCTCCAACTCGTTTGAATGCTATGTGATATTCACTTGGCTGTCGCCTCGTTCATATCACTCCGCATTAAACTCTTGGAGGACGACGACTTTGACTTTTCCTGTATTTCCCTGCCTGTTAGAAGGTTATTTGGCTGCTTTAAGGACTGCAGTCAACCTGCCCCTGTTTGTCTAAATGGGAAAATCAACAACAGCAACAAATATCACAGCAGTTGAAAATAACGAAACGATCTGTAATGTCCATCAAAATTACAAGAAATAACCAAACATGTATTTTTTGTATTAGCATGGGGCCATCAAGTACTTTGGTCTGAGGAGGAGGTTGGGCAAAAAATATTCGGAAATTTCCCGTATGCTCCTTCTTTGTTCTATTGCGTACAAGATTAGTGCCCTCACATTTCTGAGAAAATCGTAAGTCAGTCGTTCAGTGTGGACAGAACCTACTCCCGATTTACCCTCACAAATTACCACCACCCCCTTCCATAAATCCAGCTGTGATGGTCAACGTCAAGCTTACAATTAAGGGAGTTAAAGGGGTATCCCACTGTCACGATTTGAGCCTCCGACACACTACGATAGCCTTACGACAAGCGTTCCGATGAAAAGAATGAAATTTTTATCGGAAGGAACGAGTCTAGCTTTCACGATGGACCCATTCCTTCCGATCAAAAATTCACTTTTTTCATCGGAACGCTTGTCGTAAGGCTATCGTAGTGTGTCGGAGGCTCAAATCGTGATAGTGGGATACCCCTTTTAATCGGTGGGAATGAAATCGTACAGTGTGTCTCCCACTTTAGTTCATCCCAAGGGTAGATCTAGTTTCCAGTGAAGAGGCTGGGCGTCACAATATCTCTTGCCAGCTGCCAGCAGGACCGTCATTTCTCTACAGAGAACCTTGAGACACGTCCAGACGATGGTTCAAGATGGCGACTAACATCAGATCTCCTTCCAATCACTTGACCTTGGCGGCTCCAACGTTGACCTCTGTCACATCCTAGGTTACTAGCTTCTGCTTGAGAGGTAATGCTTTATTTCCTTCTTCATATACTCCTGTACAATGCCTGACAGAATTATGTAAACCACGAGAGGTTGACGTGTTGTAATACACGAGCGTTAACGAGTATATTACGATGTCAACCCCGAGTGGTTTAGAGAGCCGCCTGTCCACATGACCCTATAATTATTTATATATCATATATATACACACATATATCTATTTATGTATGCGTCTTCTTTCTCTGGGAAGATCCATAAGTCACCTCATCACTTCATGAGTAAAATACAAAGCAGGTGTCCAATGTGCAAGTAATCCTCGGTAGCTTTTTGAGAAGGCAAAGTTAAACTGTTGTCCAAGATTGGAAACACCTGTCAAACTACTCGTGTCGGATAGAAAACGAGTAATTTGTATTACATAACCTGTCTAGATTTATAATCAAGTTACCTCCACTTCGTTAACAAAAATATTAAAGACATTGTGATGTTATTTGGAAGTGTATATATTTATATACATCCGCATTTCGGCAGAATCAGTAGGGACATCATTCTTGGTATTTCTCGTTTTTCAAAACAGACCATGGCTTTCTTCAGCGGTGACGTGGGTTGTGTGACGGAATGATATACGACGTGACAGCTCCAGGCAGCTGTCAGATGCAACACTGTCACACCCGCTTCAGGCGTACTCCCGGAGACACTCTCCTAGCAGAGATTCTGCGCTCTACTTCCTGTGGCCGCTTATATCTCTGCCCTCGATTTGCTTAAGTGTTTGATTATGAACATTCGTAAAATGATTAAACATAATCAGAATAAAGTTCATTATAGTATATATCCTTCTCTGAATGGCCCATGAACCAAAGACTTGTCCAGTAGAAACAGAATCTCCTGTTTATGGCACCAAGTCGCCCCCTGTAACCTCCTCCTGTGCCCTGGCCGACTGTGTTGTCATAGCAATAAATTTCTCCTGCTCCTGACTGTGACCCGATTGAGATCAAAGTGATAGGGTATTATTCTCCCAGCAGATATCCTGACCAGTAGCCAGGATATCTGTAGGAAGAGTGTTGAAATACTGGAGCTAAACAGCGCCAGAAATCTAACACCATTACCGATTGTACCAGTCCCTGTATCCCAGGGAGGAGGGTAGCCATTGGATGCAGGGACTGGAACCATTCTATCTCTGCCTATCTATCCCATACCTGGCATGTATTTGAAATATCCAAAATTATTAGTGCTTTGGGGAGTATTTTTGTGTTCTGCTTGGAGATGTGCATATTTCTATGGTAAATGATATACACTCATTTCTGTTATTTGTTTATTCAAACCAGATACAGTCTCTTGGATTACTATCTTCAGTGGAAAGCACCTCATGTGTTAGGGGTTTTGTTTATCAGCATGACCCAAATTAACTGTGGATTCACATTATAAAGTGGTTTCAAGCTGAAAAAGAAGCAGCTTGATTGTCTATGAAGGTCATTTAACAATTCCTAGATTTTTTAACTCTTGATATGTGAGCTGCTTGACTTTTATAACTTTTGACAGTTGCTTTGTTTTGAATCCGAAAAGTTGGCTGGTTCCCCGTGTCCTTAGTGGATACCATGGGACCCAGCATTGGGTTGAGGCAGAGATTAACCAAGCGCAAGCCCGGCGAAAGATCTGGGAGGAGAGTGTGCCGGAGGCCGTGGTAACTTGTGTGTAAAGTGAATCGGCGAGTCGACGACGCTTGTTATTGTTGCGCAATGTTTTTTGTCAACAACCACCTGAACATGACCATGCCCTGAGCGATTCCGTGCTACGCAACACAAAACCTGGGCAGCGTAATCCTATCTAGCTACACTGACTTTTATCGGCGTGTTTTTGGCCGCGGGCCAGGTTTTCCAGTTAATATATACAAGGCGTAGTATTTCCCTTCCCTGGGAAACGCATGCATGTGGGTCAGTGTTAAAAGCGCGCGCTTTCCTTGCAGTCTTTCCGCATTGTTTACATTTCTGGTCGCTGACCTAGAAAATGACCTGGCGTACCACGTGATGCAGCCTCGACCAATCAGCGCACAGCGTGCTAACTCTCGCGGTAAATCTCGGTTAACGAGCGATCATCGTGAAACGAGCGTTATGTAACTACGAGTGGACCTCGTTCTCGATCTTCTACGTTCATGTCAGTACGTGTCGGCAATTTACACAGCACACACAAAAAACCCGGAGCTTCTCATTTGCATATTTGTGCCCGGGACTTGGGCCTGGACTGTTATTGTTCAGCCAGTTCGTGTTGACGTTCTTGCGCGCGTGTATTTTTATATTTTTCACGGTTGAACGACCGAGGACAAAAAAGTTGAGCTCGGAAGTGGGACGCCTGTGGTCGTGTTGTCGTTGTGACATATCGGGTGGAAGTATTGGGTTATTTAGTTCTTTTTTAATAGTTTGCACACAGGCCTGTAAATCGGTTCGGGAACTGGGGTAATTGCCCTTGAGATGTGGAAAAAATAGCCCTTGGTCCCAGGCCCGCGCAATATCCCACGCACCCGCCCCTTCCCTCGTCCCTCCCACCCCCTCCCACCGACACACACCTAGACGGGCTCCAGTCCCTGCATCCTATGGCTACCCTCCTTGCTGGCATACAGGAGATTGGCTCCAGTCCCTGCATCCTATGGCTACCCTCCTTGCTGGGATACAGGAGACTGGCTCCAGTCCCTGCATCCTATGGCTACCCTCCTCGCTGGGATACAGGAGACTGGCTCCAGTCCCTGCATCCTATGGCTACCCTCCTCGCTGAGATACAGGCTCCAGTCCCTGCATCCTATGGCTACCCTCCTCGCTGGGATACAGGAGACTGGCTCCAGTCCCTGCATCCTATGGCTATCCTCCTCGCTGGGATACAGGAGACTGGTTCCAGTCCCTGCATCCTATGGCTACCCTCCTCGCTGGGATACAGGACACAGGCTCCAGTCCCTGCATCCTATGGCTACCCTCCTCGCTGGGATACAGGAGACTGGTTCCAGTCCCTGCATCCTATGGCTACCCTCCTCGCTGGGATACAGGACACAGGCTCCAGTCCCTGCATCCTATGGCTACCCATCCTCGCTGGGATACAGGAGACTGGCTATAGTCCCTGCATCCTATGGCTACCCTCCTTGCTGGGATACAGGAGATTGGCTCCAGTCTCTGCATCCTATGGCTACCCTCCTCGCTGGGATACAGGAGACTGGCTCCAGTCCCTGCATCCTATGGCTACCCTCCTCGCTGGGATACAGGAGACTGGCTCCGGTCCCTGCATCCTATGGCTACCCTCCTCGCTGGGATACAGGAGACTGGCTCCGGTCCCTGCATCCTATGGCTACCCTCCTCGCTAGGATACAGGAGACTGGCTCCAGTCCCTGCATCCTATGGCTACCCTCCTCGCTGGGATACAGGAGACTGGTTGTAGTCCCTGCATCCTATGGCTACCCTCCTCGCTGGGATACAGGAGACTGGCTCCAGTCCCTGCATCCTATGGCTACCCTCCTCGCTGGGATACAGGAGACTGGCTCCAGTCCCTGCATCCTATGGCTACCCTCCTCGCTGGGATACAGGAGACTGGCTCCAGTCCCTGCATCCTATGGCTACCCTCCTCGCTGGGATATAGGAGACTGGCTCCAGTCCCTGCATCCTATGGCTACCCTCCTCGCTTGGATACAGGAGACTGGCTCCAGTCCCTGCATCCTATGGCTACCCTCCTCGCTGGGATACAGGAGACTGGCTCCAGTCCCTGCATCCTATGGCTACCCTCCTCGCTGGGATACAGGAGACTGGCTCCAGTCCCTGCATCCTATGGCTACCCTCCTCGCTGGGATACAGGAGACTGGCTCCAGTCCCTGCATCCTATGGCTACCCTCCTCGCTGGGATATAGGAGACTGGCTCCAGTCCCTGCATCCTATGGCTACCCTCCTCGTTTGGATACAGGAGACTGGCTCCAGTCCCTGCATCCTATGGCTACCCTCCTCGCTGGGATACAGGAGACTGGCTCCAGTCCCTGCATCAATCGAGTCACAGTCAGGAGCAGGTGAAATTTATTTCTATGACAACACAGGCGGATAGAGAACTAGAGGAGGGGAGGGGGGCGGGGGATAGGAGGAGGTATAGGGTTACAGGGAGTGGCTTGGGACCATAATCAGGAGATTTGGTTCGTAGTGGACAAGTCTTTGATTCATGGGCCAGTCAGAGAAGGATACATACTCTAATGAACATTATTCTGATTGTGTTTAATCAATTAATGAATATTCATAATCAAAGACTTGAGCAAGTCTACCACACACCAAACACTCCTCTTTACATCCATCCAGAGTGGTCCTCCGGGACTTTGGCGCACTTTTTACTGTAAACTAGGTCAGGATTTGTTTCACATGACATCGTCGACCATAAAAGAGGCTGACAGGAAGTGCCAGGCCCCCGGACCGGGTTGCGCACGCGCGTTCCTCCACTTCCGCCTGTTGCGTGGGGTTTGTTTACGTTGGGAAAGCCCCTGGCTATAGGCTTCTACGCCGTATTGTAATCCTGTCAATCATTTCTGGTCGTGACACACTTAGTTGACCCCCAACCTCGCCATACACTCACCTCTCGACCCCCCCCCCCCCCTCCCCACCCGCCTCCCCCACCCACTACCATCCCCTCACACACATACACGTTTGCGTGCGTTCTGCCCACCATCCACCCTCCTCACTTCCTTGTGGTTTGCGACTTCCACAAGTGAATTCCTTTACATAGAGCCATGCCCTGTCCCAACAACCATAGACCGCATTAGTCCTGACGACATTTTGGTGCCAAACAAATCCAAACTCCGAGAAGCACTGCTTAGACGTAGCATCGTGGCA
This sequence comes from Alentia gelatinosa, assembly GCA_950022655.1. Classification (NCBI taxonomy): domain Eukaryota; kingdom Metazoa; phylum Annelida; class Polychaeta; order Phyllodocida; family Polynoidae; genus Alentia; species Alentia gelatinosa. The sequence continues at coordinate 6,227,666 of OX465588.1, read as the reverse complement.
TAGTAGAGTTAAATGTTATGTAGAATTACAAAATTTGAGATGTTTAGGATCGCCGACTGCTGCACTTATGAAGGGATATCCCAACGTTTGGCACCAGAACGTAAGGGAAACTCCACTCTCGGCAGGTCAAATAATGTCACACTAATACGGCCTATTGCCATGCCCCTCGTTAACACACTGCTTTGAGTGGCATTTTGCAAAGTACTACTTTAGAGGAAACCCATGGAAGTTTAGCATCAGAGCTCGTATCCCATCGAGTTTGAATCCTGGAGTAATTCACAAGGTGAAGCTACATGAATTACCCTAATCACATAGTTCATCTTCCCTGTATTCTGGGGCGACAGAAAGTAGTCCGTAGTGAGTAGGAATTACCCCACTTGAATTAGATAGCGATTCAAATGAGATGGGATTGAGCTCTGACCCTAAACTTGAATAGGTTTCTGATTTTATCTCACCCCTCACATTGACAAATGGGCTAACATTTGTGACATAATCTACCATTGAATAGTTTTACTAGTTTTAATATATCATGGGCGTTGGATACGAGTTCCCAATGTTAAGTCTATAGAGAAAAAAATATCAGGGGTGAGATAAAGAGCTGGAACACAAGTCATGCTAAAAAAATGAGAAAAAAAAACCGAAATGGACAACGCCAGGGGGGGTATAAATTGAGGTCAAATAGTTTGCGTTCATAAGACACAGAATATCAACAGTTACTTCCTCCATTGGTTTTACCCCAGTTGCTATCTAGATAGCAGGAATTTGATAACCACATTTACCCGTGAACATGTGTATAGATTTATAATTATGTATTTACATGTAAATTATACAGAACCTTGTCTTGAATCATATTTCATTTTGCTTCATATTTAGAATTTTACAATGCCTTTTCGGTGGCCAAGTGGGAGGGGTGTTTGCCTCGAGCATGGGAGGTTGTCGGTTCAAACCCCGGACGGGTCATACCAAAGACTTACAGAAAAATGGTACCCACTGCCCTTTCGGTTTAACACCCGCCATTAGAATGAGGAGTAGGGGCAAGGGCCTGAGTGGAAGACCGGCTCTATAGCCGAATTCGGTGATTGTGAACACAAATATTCCCTGATAAAAATTGCCAAACGTTTCTAAACCAGTAAAGGGATATTCAATGAAATAAATCATGGATCTTCCATATATATATATATATATATATATATATATATATATATATATATATATATATATATATATATACGTAGGCCTAGATACTAGTGAAAACTACCGTATCGTATCCAATATATATACTCCTCATCAGTTTTAGTCCACTCAAAAAACTTGTTTCTCTTCTCTGGGTACATCAGCAAAAACGTTTTAGAAGATTATGTTTCTTCTTTTTATAAGATGAACCATGATAGAAATCATGAACGGTATATGTATTTGGTATCAACTCGAAGCTCCTTATGTCAGAAACTAAACATTAAACAGTGAAGTGAGTGAGATTTAGAGAGTGCAAGAAAGGACCTAAATAAGTATGTCTGAAGCCTATTTTATGATACTTTGAAAGCCGTCTTCGATCCAGCAAAAACAAATTGCCCTCGTCATATATTTCATGGCTTGGTTATGAGAAACAAGTGTTTTGGGATTTTTTAGTGGCCTCAACTGTTATATCATATACCTTGATAGTAAAAGGAGGTAATGTGAAACAAACTCATATCTTTACCTCATGTTCCCTAGTTTACGCATGCCCAGCTATAATCGATAAGTAACTGCATCGAGATCCATATCAACTAACAATATGCCATGACTTTTGGTTGCGGAGTTATCTCACGAGGCAAAGCCGAGTGAAATTATTTAGCAAAGGAAAACCAATGGATTATTAACAGTGGCTATGGATCGAATGCGGTTCATATTTTATCTAACCCTATCAGTATCACTGACTAATTGGTTAAAATGTCGGATATCTTCCCCCATTTAATATTTTTCTACAATACTCCATGGGCGTTGAGTACGAGTTCCCAATGTTAAGTTTATAGAGAATAAAAGAAACCAGGGGTAAGATAAAACACAGTTTACACCTCACCATACATCACTCTGCACTGAAAGCTGTCAGTACTTAAACAGGAAGCCGTACCTTTTATATCTTCCCACTTGAATAGGTAGAGGTCAGTTCTCATCTCTACACCCACCTCCGAGTAGACTGGCTCCAGTCCCTGCATCCTATGGCTACCCTCCTCGCTGGGATACTGCAGACTGGCTCCAGTCCCTCCATCCTATGGCTACCCTCCTCGCTGGGATACAGGAGACTGGCTCCAGTCCCTGCATCCTATGGCTACCCTCCTCGCTGGGATACAGGAGACTGGCTCCAGTCCCTGCATCCTATGGCTACCCTCCTCGCTGGGATACAGGAGACTGGCTCCAGTCCCTGCATCCTATGGCTACCCTCCTCGCTGGGATACAGGAGACTGGTTCCAGTCTCTGCATCCTATCGCTACCCTCCTCGCTGGGATACAGGAGACTGACTCCAGTCCCTGCATCCTATGGCTACCCTCCTCGCTGGGTACAGGAGACTGGCTCCAGTCCCTGCATCCTATGGCTACCCTCCTCGCTGGGATACAGGAGACTGGTTCCAGTCTCTGCATCCTATCGCTACCCTCCTCGCTGGGATACAGGAGACTGGCTCCAGTCCCTGCATCCTATGGCTACCCTCCTCGCTGGGATACATGAGACTGGCTCCAGTCCCTGCATCCTATGGCTACACTCTCGTTGGGATACAGGAGACTGGCTCTAGTCCCTGCATGCTATGGCTACCTTCCTCGCTGGGATACAGGAGACTGGCTCCAGTCCCTGCATCCTATGGCTACCCTCCTCGCTGGGATACAGGAGACTGGTTCCAGTCCCTGCATCCTATGGCTACCCTCCTTGCTGGGATACAGGAGACTGGCTCCAGTCCCTGCATGCTATGTCTACCCTCCTCGCTGGGATACAGGAGACTTGCTCCAGTCCCTGCATCCTATGGCGACCCTCCTCGCTGGGATACAGGAGACTGGCTCCAGTGTCTGCATCCTATGGCTACCCTCCTCGCTGGGATACAGGAGACTGGCTCCAGTCCCTGCATCCTATGGCTACCCTCCTCGCTGGGATACAGGAGACTGGCTCCAGTCCCTGCATCCTTTGGCTACCCTCCTTGCTGGATTACAGGGACTGGTACAATCAGAAATGATGTTAGATTGCTGGCGCTGTTTAGCTCCAGTATTTCCAACACTCTCTATACAGATATCCTGGCTATTGGTCAGGATATCTGCTGGGAGATTCATACCCTCTCACTTTGAACTCAATCAAGCCACAGTCAGGAGCAGGCGAAATTTATTACTATGACAACACAGTTGGCCAGGGAACTGGAGGAGGGGAGGGGGAGGGATAGGATTCATGGGCCAGTCAGAGAAGGAAAACATACTATAATGGACTTTATTCTGATTGTGATTTATCATTCAATGAATGTTCATAATCAAAGACTTGAGCAAGTCTAACCTCCCAGCTGCCCGGCATCATCACCCTCCCGATAGGTCCAGGGAATAACGACCGGGGTCCATGGAATAACGACCGAATAACGACCGAATAACGACCGGATAACGACACCCGCCTGCGATCACCGCTATCGCTTAGTATCGGAAGCGCTCACGAGGTGTCAGGTCGGGACCCTTTGGACCTGGGAATGGGAGACTTTGATGGGAACGTTATGATCGTAGCCCCAGCTCCCCTTGAGGCTCCACCACGTGATGGCCGACATTAAAGGTAGCGGTGGTGGCCAGGAGGGCGTTGTGGAGGCACTGTGGTAAAAGAAGGGCGCTAGCCACTGCAACGTACCAGGGACCCCTTTTTTGTTTTTTTAATCACTTTCATTGCATCTCTCGTAAGAACGAGTCATTCTGATACAATCATATACATACACAGTATAAACGGTGGTCATCATATCTCTAGTTATTAACAGTGATAATATTAATAGGAAAGAATACATATATATATATATATATATATATATATATATATATATATATATTGGGATGTAAATGAAAATCTAGATTCCATTATGATGTATAAGCGTTTGCAGGGACATACATGAAGACCATTTCCTGTAACTCGCACAGGGGTTATCATTAAATGGTGTTTAAGTCTTCTCGCTAAGACAGTATCAGCCATCCATAAGGTCGTCCATACGTGTTAGATAAAGATACTTATTTTTTCCTAAATATCTCATGGGCATTGGATATGAGTTCCCAATGTTAAGTCTATGGAGAAAAAATACCAGGGGTGAGATAAATATATATATATATAAAGGTCCCAAATGTACATATTTATATTTATTCATTATATTGGTGTATTCGCGAAGGGAACCTATCACACTTGGTTTCCCATTGATAACATTCCATGCACAGATATGGCCCAGCGACTTTGAACATTGCATACCTTGAATGACATGAATGCAGGTAAGTCCACTTACTTCTTATGGTGACTGTGATGTGAGATCGATATTACCGCAACTCAAGTGTAAGAAAGACCCTTTATCCTACCCCTAATAAAAAACTACATAGGCTTAACATTGGGTCATTTTATTCAGTCTGGAATTCAGAAAAATGAAAAATATCGCACTTGTGGGATACACTTGACAAATGACGTCATCTGTTAATGTAGAAGTAATTTAGACGGGCGGGGTAGGATAAATTCTAAACCAAACTCGAGTTAGTCGTGTTATTGTTCATCGCACTCCGGCAAGATCGCGTATTACTACTCTCGGCTTCACCTCGCGCAGTAATACACGATCTTGCCGAAGTGCAATAAACAACAACACGACTAACTCTTGTTTGGTTTCTCCATATTAACAGAGATGTCTCAGTAAGTCTGTTTGCATGGTAATCATATCTATAGGATCCCATGGCGATTGCATAGATTAGGTGGATTCTTGTTTTGCAACATACTATTTCCCTATCTTCATAAAATTAGGGCATTTTGATATCAAATTTCCAGATTTGTTCTGCGTCATAATTCATCTCCCTCTCTGGTAACATAAGGATTGCCATTGGCAATTTGTCATGATAAACACAGGTCATAAAACACACATACTGTCAGATCTGTACTTTCCCCATACAAATGTCATTGAGACCTGCTCGATGTTTTATTAAAGATAATGGTGGTTGATGGTTTCTGTTTCCACAGGTCATACCAGCACTAAGGCTACATTAACACTATATTCCATGGAAGCGTGTGTCCTGGTGACACGTCTGAACATTGATTGCTGTCACGCAGCAGATCTGTCCAGTACAAGCGTCCCACCTGCATAGTTTCCGCGCAAGGGACCCCGCCCGCTGTCGCCCGCCACACTGTTGAGGGCTCACAAAATTTATAGCATTCACTCTCGCCTAGTGAGTCCTGGGTATAGGTAGCTAAACTCGGTTTTCCAAATCCAAATGATGTTCTCCCCAGGTCCTCTTGAGTTTTCTCACATCCTTCCCGTTTTGTCCACAGTGCCTCTAAACGGGGCTGCTGGGACTGCTTGGAATATAGTGTAAATGTAGTGAACGATCACAAGTAATCATATGTGGCACCATCCTCTGGTAACCTCAACCTCTTTATATATAACTGCATCAGTAAAATGGGAGTCACACGGTGGGATTCATGTACCTCACAGGGTGTTTGTCTGAGACAAATCCTGCTGAGATTCATGTACCTCACAAGGTGTTTGTCTGAGACAAATCCTGTTGAGATTTATGTACCTCACAGGGTGTTTGTCTGAGACAAATCCTGCTGAGATTCATGTACCTCACAAGGTGTTTGTCTGAGACAAATCCTGTTGAGATTTATGTACCTCACAGGGTGTTTGTCTGAGACAAATCCTGTTGAGATTCATGTACCTCACAGGGTGTTTGTCTGAGACAAATCCTGATGAGATTCATGTACCTCACAGGGTGTTTGTCTGAGACAAATCCTGCTGAGATTCATGTACCTCACAGGGTGTTTGTCTGAGACAAATCCTGCTGAGATTCATGTACCTCACTGGGTGTTTGTCTGAAGTGGGATTCACATGATGGGATTCATGTACCTCACATGGTGTTTTTCTAAGACAAATCCTGCTGAGATTCTGTACTCAAACACAATTTCTTTGTCTAAATCATAAGGATTCATTTCCCTGAGACATGTTTTCCTCCCTGTAATTGTTAAAGACATTTCCCCCTAAAAGGGAACAAAATCTCATGAAATTTTGAACCCTGTGAGGTATATATAAATCCCAACTGTTAATTACACTTGAATGAGGTATATGAATCCCACCTGTGAATTCTACTGGAAGTAGTAGAATTCATGTACCTCATAGGGTTCAAAATCTCATGAGATTTTGTTCCTGTTTAGGGGTAAATGTCGCCAACAATTGCAGGGGAACAACCTGTAATTTAGACGAGGAGATTGTGTTCGAGTGCAGAATCTCAGCAGGATCTGTCTCATAAAACACCCTGTGAGGTACATGAATCCCACTGTGTGATTCCCACTTTAGGTTAAGATCAGAGAGATCAAATCTATGAAATAAGAGAACACATCAGTATTACCATCAACCATTCCATGTGTTACGCATTCCAACGCATTTCCCCTCCACCACACCTCACCATAAACATATTAATTACATTTAGGACAGAAATCCTGTATTACAAAATAAGCGGCATTTCCGGCATATTATATTCTTTTAACGAGCAATTAATGGCACAATGATAATGTACCAAAGTAAATGTTAGCTCACTGTAAGCTGAATTAGCCATGCGTGTCCATTGTGTGCATGGGAGAGGGGGGGTTATGGACAGCAAAGGCAATAGGGGAAAACCGTACCTCAGCCTGCAGATACACATATATAGCACTTAAATCCCCAAAATAACGTCGTTGACAGAATGACAAATGGTTTTGGCAAGGTGCCAGTTTAGTACAGGGCGGACGGATATGACATTCGCTACAAGAAATGATGGGAGCCTAATCTGGATCAGAGGTTTGGAGATAGATATTTCGTATAGTACGTGCCTGTCAGTGGAATGGTGACAGAGACTGGACTAGTGCCCTAATTGTGGTCGATGTATATATACACAATATTGACTGGTTTCAGATACAAGCGGCCGGATGCTTCGAGGAGTTGACGCGTAGTAATATCCGAGCGTATGCGAGGATATCTGGATAATAAATACACAATATTGACTGGTTTCAGATACAAGCGGCCGTATGCTCCTTGTAGTTTACTCTGGGCAATATCCTCGGATACGCTCGGATATTACTGCGCGTCAATTCCGAGGAGCATACAACCGCTTTTATCTGAAACCAGTCTATATTGTAGTTATTATCCACCTTTTCTGGACAAGTGGCATGTCGATATCAGTTCGTTTTAGTTATGCACTATTTTTCCATACGCACTATTTTTCCGTATGCGCAACCTGGAGCATATAACATATCCTTATGCACCGGGTATGTCCATACACACTCCCTATATGTTTTCTATGGACACTTTGTATTAGGTTGATATATTTGTATGCTGCGGGTATGGTGATACACACTCCCTATGTGTTTTCTATGGACACTTTGTATTAGGTGGATAATAAATATCTATATACGTTGCTTTGGAAGGACGGGTTTTTTTAACAGCTGGAGTTTCTCTCAATGCTGATTATAGTGACAGTTATTAGCCTGACTAAAATAAAGCTGTGGTTTGCGGTGGGCGGTCTGTCACTAATATAAGTAGGTGGTCATTTTTTTTTTTCATTTTTAACCGGGGGGTAGTGTTGAATATCACTCAGTATTAAGAGTGGGCACAGGGTCAACAAAGCACGACCGCAGGCTCCTTCCTCCACCCCCTCCCCATGCTACACCTAACCACCCTCACTGCGGTATGGCACTACTTGGCAACAGATTGTAATGCCCCCACATACGCCCATGGTTACCTACTGTAGACCGGAATATAACGCCAAAACGTGTTTTATGTGGTTGCACTCAGTTTGTGTTTCTAAATATGGACCAGAAAAGTTGTCGCCCAGCTATCTGCTTTGCTTAAGCCAAGTGCACATCTACCGATTCAGGGTTAAACGATTAGTTCCTAAATCGTATAGGAATTGGTGAACTTGTCTCAGGCAAATTACGCAACCCCTCGGCCCGTGTCGGCCATCCAATCAAAGCCCATTTACCAACCTTTCATTATCGGTGACTGGATATATCAACATGTTGATGAACTTTTTGGCACCTGATTTAGGAACATCAAACGACAATTCATTGGCGACAAAAGAAGCGGGTGGTTTCAGTTATCGCTGGCTGACCCTTTCCTAGCTGTCCTACATCTACCAACTAGGGCTGACTCCATTAGGATGGCCTGCCTGAGACAAAGTACCGTTTCTTTGTCGCCGACAAAGGTACATCAATGTTCCGAAATCGGTAGATGTGTATTGGGCTTTAATGCCCCCAACTTTACCGGCCGCTGCTTCTGAGTACCTCACTGTTGACGGAGTCTTTCGGACGAACAATGCCATGCAAGCCTTATAGAATCCCTGGTTTGGCCTCAAATAAACCATAAAGCTAAAGGAATCGGTCTGAGGCTTTACATGGCAGAACGAGAAGAATATTTGCTTTTGTGGACTGAAGTGGTGCGGCCATTTTTATGTGTGTTAATTCAACATTACTGGTATGATATTGTATACACACACATACCGAGTCAGTGCGCCCGGCATGGCAAGCTGTTGGGACATGGGTCTTTTTGTATGGCAAATCCATCGTTCACCGGTGGAATTCTAAACACTCTCTGGTACTCATCAACATGGTAAAGGTTTTAGAACAAGGCTGGCGGCCTTTCTATATAGACATCAGAGTAGTAAGTGAAGGACTGGTATCTATTATTACCTACTATATCTAAAACGGTAGAATTTTGTGATATCCGCTTGGAGTTGCTGCCGTACACAGAGACAAAGTGAACCAGACCTAGGCATGGAGATTGAAGAGCCACGAGAGTGAGAATCTCGTGTATTTAAAAACTCGAACCTGTTCTTCTTTTTTGCAGGACTATACTCTTACAAACTTCTTCTCTTATGATTCATTTCGAGCCATGCCGAAATCAAAGTTTAGTATTGTAGTTTTCTTATCTACTTTTCTCGTGAGAAACCAATGAGATCTCAAGTTTCGCTGGTAGCCCTTTCAAAACTCTGCTGGTTCTCCCACCCACCACCAGCCTAAGTATTTGACCATTCTAGAGCATCTGCCTATGTGGAGCAGTCGGCAGGGTGTTCGTCTAGGAATGTGAAAGTCCAGGGTTCGAACCCAGCCCGACGTTTCAGTTTTCAATATTTTTGCCTGAACTCGGACTCGACGAAGTCGCTAGTCCATCGTATACAAAGCCCCGATTGAAAATGTATGGGGACTCAGTAAACCACGACCCATTATATAAAACCTATCAGATACCATATCTGTGGTATACGGATTCAAACCTGTGGTATACGGCCTCAAAACCATGGTATACGGGAAAAATAGTCCCTTCGTGCTATAGAGCAAAGAAATAGTCCCTACTGTTGTAACTTTTAATATGGCAATAACTGGGTTTAATTTATTGAGAAAGATGGATAATAAATACAACAAACGATGGTTTTGTGGACGGACGCTCTGTAAAACACTCGCTAGCGCTCGTGTATTACTCCGCGTCAACCACCCGTGGTTTACGGCCGCCTGTGCACAAAACCATCGATTATTGTCTATGATCTCACTGAAAGATTACCTGATATGGTGTGTAAGACCCAATGGTTTAATAGAGGGAGAAGAAATTACATTGCAATCGAATTAGAGGTAGAGATATGATTGCAGTCAATAGTAGCAGGTGGGGCAGTGGGAGATGAAAACTAGTTTATCTCATCAGTACAGGCTTTCCTTCCCTATCTAGTGGTATAACCAGCAAGGATCTCATTTCATCTCACCCCTGGTATTTTTGTCCCATAGGCTTAACATTGGGAACTGGTTCTCCATGCCCATACGAGTATTGAAACTCGTTCTCCATGGCCTATATCCTATGTGTCGTGCATTATTTTAGTGTATACAGGGGTGATATGCCTACAGAAAACAACTTGCTTTGATCTAAGTCAGTGTTCTCCAACTCATTTGAATGGTACATGATATTCACTTGCCTCGTTCATATCACCCAACATCAAACTCGTGGAGAATGACGACTCTGACCAAAACTTAATATTGATTTTTTTCTTTAGTTCATTATGTGCTTTGTAAAGGTGCTCTGCACTTACCAACCTGGGAAATATAATATCCTTTATTTTTTATGTTTTATTTCTACCAACCAGAATGATATAAATGCATGTGAATAGTAAGCTATCAACACAGATACCCTCAATGCTGGAAGGTTGCATTATGGTGCTTTGATTATACTATTGGTTACTAGTGGTTCCGCAATAGTTTATACTCCATAAATTATGCAAATCATAATGGTATCTCTCAGGTATGAGTAGTAAATCTATACGCTTTATCTGTAGATTATTTGTTGGTATTAAATTCTTTTCTAACCATCTGGAAAGAATAGTTCATTCTCCCAATAGAAGCTCAGAGTTACCCTGGCTCCAGTCCCTGCATCCTATGGCTACCCTCCTCGTTGATTCATGGGCCAGTCAGAGAAGGATACATAATAATCACTTTATTCTGATTGTGTTTAATTATTGAATGAATGTTCATAATCAAAGACTTGTGCAAGTCTACTTGGGAGTGAGTGAAGCAGTGCTTCTATGGACTTGAAGGGTGAGGAAAGGGGGAGTCGTTGTGCTACCATGTCCTTCGATTTACATATATAGCATTCCTTCGCTGAATGATCCATTGCCCACATTCTTGTAACTCGAACTTGGAAATAATTCCAGAGGAAAAACACCCATACACTTAGCAAGTAAACACACCGGGATCGAATTTGATATTTAAGCAAGGGCTTCAGGTTCATTTTCGTATTGGCCCTCCATTGGACCCTGGGGTTGGTTGTATGCTGCCAGCTATTGTCACTGTACAGCAACCACAACCTAGAGGGCCCTCCCGTCTCGGATTTCGTAGAGGATTCTAGATTCCTTTTGGTACTTTCACATTATATCCAGGAGACTAAACCCACACAAGGTTTGCTTAGTGCAGTCACGAAACGCAAAATTACTGGCAATTAAAAGTTTACCACCGTTTACTCGGGGAATACCCCGATCCCGAAACCTATACACAAGCTTACGAGATGGTGATATAGCCGTGATGTATCACATGTTGGAAAACTCAAAGGGCTGTTTGTTGTGCTAGGCAGATCGCCACCATTCCCAGGGTATTGATTTACAAAAGGATAAATACGCAAACAATTTGGAACCATTGCGTTTCTCAACAATAGTGATGGCCGTTTTCCGCGTGTATAGAATAAGGGCAGTGGGAAGGAAAACAACTCCCGCTCTATTGTAAATCCCATAGCGCTTAAAATACAGTCACTGACAGGGAAGTGCAGGCCTTGACAAAGGTAATTTAGCAGAAACTAGATAAAACCCTACAAACGACCCTTTTTATGCAGGATTCCCCACAGCGGATCAGAAGTTACGTTTTGCCCAGGCACGTTAAGGGTGCAAGGTTATGTTAGTGAGATCAGCAGTTGTTGTCAGCCAATGTAAGGTGGGGCTGGGTGATGAGGGAAGGGCGAGGTGAGGAGGGAAGGGATCGGGTGAGGAGGGGAGGGGCTGGGCGATGCAGGAAGGGGCTTGTTTTGAGGAGTGAAGGGCTGGGCAGTCAGGGAAGGGGCCGGGTTATCAGGGAAGGGGCTGGGTGGTGAGGGAAGGGACTGTGCGGTGAGGGAAGGGACTGTGGTGTGAGGGAATGGAAGGGGCTGGGTGGAGATGGAAGGGGCTGACTGATGACGGAAGGGCATGGTTGATGATGGAAGGGGCTGGGTGATGAGGGAAGGGGCCAGCAGATGAGGGAAGGGGCTGGGTGATGAGGGAAGGGGCCAGCAGATGAGGGAAGGGGCTGGGTGGCGAGGGAAGGGGCTGGGTGGTGAGGAAAGGGGCTGGGTGATGATGGAAGGGGCTGGGTGGAGATGGAAGGGGCTGGGTGATGAGGGAAGGGGCTGGGTGATGAGGGAAGGGGCCAGCAGATGCGGGAAGGGGCCTGGGTGATGAGGGAAGGGGCTAGGGTGACAAGCGAAGGGGCCGGGTGATGAGGGAAGGGCTTGTTGATGAGGGTAGGGACCGGGGTGGAGCGGGGCGTGGTAAGGAAAGGGCTGACAACAGAATTGTGTATGATACCCAACAACCTGTCAACCTTTCTCCTCATATTCCCATCCGAGAGCTGCCTTGTCGCTTCTCTCTCCCATAACCTCTAGTGAACTCGAAGGCACCTCCACTACCCCCACATCTGATAACGTTCAGTTGTACTGCCGTTTTTCTTACATGGCTGCTGTTTGAGTTTTTACGTTTCCAAGATTCAACTGAAAGCTGGTCCTATATAAATGTTTTAACTGATGACCTCAGTAGCGATGAAACTGCGTCGTTTTATGTTTTCATTTTGAATTTGAACAATTTGTAGAAAATCCTGTATGGGACGTAAGAGAACTCGCACTTGAATACAGTGGCTTTGGTACTGGGGATCCGCGGAAAGTTCTATGTACTTATATATATACAGACAGGACTCGAGACATATGCGTGTATAAAAACACATTCCCATCCAATATATATCATCCTAAACGACTGGGCTCAGTAAATCTACTCTGCCCTGCATGACGAACTTTTTCCCCCAGTACCAAAATAGTCACAGAAGTAGCCTACTATAAATCATAATCATCCCGACGCATTTTTTTTCCCTGTTACATGTGATTCAATCATGACTGTGGTGAATACAAGTCTGCGCAAATATGAACCTATACCAAACCTACATGGAGAATTACTGAAGGGCCTTACCTTGCAGGTGGGTAGTTCATGATCTTCAGATATGCCTGATCCCTTCTGTGCTTTGGAAATGCCTTTGAGTCTCTATCAGCAGTTGTATGGGCTCAGCAGTGGGCAATGTCTGTGTTATTGTCAATGAGAATAGACCGCTTCTCCAGTGCTTTAAGCCGCCAGGGTTCTTCCTCCAGTGATTACTGATGGATCTATAGGTGATAGCACGGTGTGTAGGCCCTCACGTGGAGGTGTGTGTATCTATCAGGGGACCGGCTACGCACGCGGGCTGGTTGTAGGAGTTGGGGAGTCAGTGGTAGTGGTAGTAGTGGTGGTGGTGGTGGCGGCGGCTGTGTCGTAGCACGGGGGTGTCCGTGAAGAACACGTGGTAGGATTATCAACACAACACAACACAACACAGGGTTGGGCGCTAGGACAGGCGCAGGTGGGCGCTACCCACGGTAAGGTCCAAAACACAAATATCAACCACAGCCACTTGTGGTGGATCACTTCTTAAATTCTCTTAAGTCTCTGCCAGCATTTCCTTCCTTAGTGAACGTCCTCGAGGGAAAGTTTGTGGGTTGGTGATGGAAAATATAGATTCGTTGACCAATAACGAGGTTGTTCAATGAAGTAGGGGAGTTGATACAAAAGGAAATCTCCTTCTGATTTACCTTGATCAAAGTAGGCGCTGCCTCCTGGAGGTGAGTGAGATACTGGAGGACTCTCTGGAGGGTCCTGTGGGTGTCTTGAGATGGTGGTCAGTAGTGGTCAGCTGCGGTAAACAGGGTGTTCAACTGGAGAAAACTAGAAGAAATCTCCGCTCGCATGGATCTCACGAGTAAAACGATCAGATTTCGACTTGACGCCAGAATGCTTGGGAATGGGTAATTGGCGCCGATGTGGGGGCTTAAATACCATTCCGCCCAACGCATAAGGGTGGGTCATCGTAGGGGTGGGAGGGATGGGGAAGGGAGGAGGAGGGGTGGTGGGGGTGGTGGGGGTTGGGGGTAGGTCCGGGAGGTTGGGATGGGGTTGGGAAGGGGTCCGAGGCATGGATGGGGAGTGGCGATGGAGGGAGTGCAGGGGAGGAGGAGGTGGGAGGGTGGGAATTCCTTCCTACTCAGTCAGTAGAGCAGCGGAGGTGCTGAACACAGAAGGTTCACATAGATAGACACAGAAGCGAGGTATTGCTTGAAAGCCCAGTCAGCTGATCGCAACCAACCACACCGCAGCCACTCCTCCGCTCCCCGACCCGTCACTCATCAACGATCCCCCTGCTCTGATTGGCTGGTGCTTCGCCACGCACGCGCGGGTGGGCGTGGCCAGGCGGAAAAGCGACCAATCAGGATAGAGCAGTACATCGCCTCGTTGTTTGGAAGTGAGAGGCGATGTAGTTTGGGGCGGAGGACGGGGAAGGGAGGAGAGAGGAGAGGAGGAGTGGAGTTGGGCCGCCGACCAGGTCGCCCGTCCACCCCTCTGAGCGCATCGTGCAGTCACTGACAGGTGCGGGGAATATCTGTTGATGAAGACTCTCTCCTCTTGTGATATGATCCTAGCCCTGGCTAGGCAGCACCCCTCTCATAAGATCTCACACTCTCTAAAGTGGGATTCACACGATGGGATTCATGTACCTCACAGGGCTCAAAATCTCATGCGATTTTGTTTCACTTCAGGGGGAAATATCTTTGACAATTACAGGGAGGAAAAAAACATGTCTCAGGGAAATGAATCCCTATAATTCAGACAAAGAAATTGTGTTCGAGTACAAAATCTCAGCAAGATTTGTCTCAGAAAAACACCCTGCGAGGTACATGAATCCCATCGTGTGAATCCCATTTAAGTGTTATTCTCACTACGCTCTATGGGAGAAGAATTCCTAACAAACTAGGCTTAGAGCCTTGAAAATCAACTGGCACACAATATTCCCGCTAGGTGGAATCTTGTGGGTTGCATTGATGTACGTCTTTAGCACGGGAGGCAGACCAGTGGATTCTCAAGGCTCTAAGCCTAGTTTGGTAAGAATTCGTCTCCCATAGAACGTAGTCAGAGTACAGAATACTACTTAGAGAGTGTGAGATGGGGTGCACCAAAGCGGGATTCACACGATGAGATTCATGTACCTCATACGGGCTTTTTCTTCAGTGGAATTCACACGGTAGGATTCATGTACCTCACACTGTTAAAAATCTCATGAGATTCTGTTCCTTTTTAAAGTGGGATTCACACGATGGGATTCATGTACTGCAAAGGGTGTTTTTCTGAGACAAATCCTGCTGAGATTCTGTAGTCGAACACAATTTCTTCTTCTAAATTGTAGGGATTCATTTCCCTGAGATATGTTTTCATCCCTGTAATTGTAAGACATTTCACCCTAAAAAGGAACAAAATCGCATGAGATTTTGAACCCTGTGAGGTACATGAATCCCATCGTGTGAATGCCACCTGAGGGTAAATGCCACCAACAATTGCAGGGGAAAAACATGTCTCAGGGAAATGGCACCCTACAATTTAGACGAAGGGATTGTGTTTAAGTACATGAATCCCATCATGTGAATCCCACTTCAGACAAACACCCTGTGAGGTACATGAATCTCAGCAGGATTTGTCTCAGACAAACACCCTGTGAGGTACGTGAATCCCATCGTGTGAATTACACTCTAGAAAATCTGTAATCAAACACAATTTCTTTGTCTAAATTGTAGGGTTCCTTTTCCCTGAGACTTATTTTCCCATCATTAATTGTTAAAAACATTTACCCCTGAAGAGGAACAGAATCTCAAAAGATTTTGAGCCCAGTGGGTGCATAAATCCCCCCGTGCGAATTCCATTTAAAATGGGATTCACACGATGCGATTCACGTACCTCACAGGCCGTTTGTCTGAGACAAACCTGTTGAGATTTATTATGGGAACACAATCTCCTCATGTGAATGACAGGGTTCTTTTTGCTAAAATGGGATTCACACGGTGGGATCCATGTACCTCACAAAGTGTTTGTCTGAGACAAATCCTGTTGAGATTTGGTACTGGAACACAATCTCCTCGTGTGAATGACAGGGTTCCAATTTGCTGAGACAACTTTTTTCCCTTGCAATTGTCGGCGACAATCACCCCTAACAAGGAACAGAATCTCATGAGATTTTGACTTTAAACAGGTTTAAAATCTATAGGGACATTTTGGTGAGACAAATGGACCTGCTGCGACCATGTACCTGCCCTAGCCAATAGGAGGCCAGCAAGCATGATTACATGTTTGTAACACCCTTCACATCAAGGGTAATTGAGTCCCAAGTTGAGTGGTCACTGTGACTATGTCTGAGATTATGTACCAGGTGTGTCCTCCAATGTGAATCAAATTCGCCATTTTTCCTTGAGACTGATAACAGTACTTAGCCATGAGAATTTTTTACCAAACGAGAATTGTCGGAGACTAGAGAAAAGGTGTGAAGTACACCAGTCTCAGGTACATGAGTCTCATCGTGTGAATCCCACTCCAGACAACGTTTTTCTCTTGCAATTGTCGGTGACGGTCACCCCTAACAAGGAACAGAAACTCATGAGATTTTGACTTTAAACAGG
Organism: Alentia gelatinosa; assembly: GCA_950022655.1. Classification (NCBI taxonomy): domain Eukaryota; kingdom Metazoa; phylum Annelida; class Polychaeta; order Phyllodocida; family Polynoidae; genus Alentia; species Alentia gelatinosa. The sequence continues at coordinate 6,211,174 of OX465588.1, read as the reverse complement.
TTTAAAATCTAGAGGGGCATTTTGGTGAGACAAATGTATTTCATACATTCTCCCCAAATCTGTGAGTCTCAGTGGTCTCAAATAACACCTATTCACAGGGGAAGTACCCTGAGTCGGCGACTGTGAACCCTCTGTACCCTGTGTAGGGGTGAGACTATGTACCTCTTAAGTCTTCCTATGTGAATTGAATCCGCCATGTTTTCCTGAGACTGTAGAACACCCCAATCTGTGAAACTTTATTCCCAGCTGGAAATAGTAGCCGACTGGTGCAAAGGTGTGAAGTACACCAGTTTCAGGTCCATTTGTCCCACCGTGTGAATTCCACTTATGGTGATAAAAACAATACAATCAACCATTAATAGTAACCATTCTTTCATTCTCCACCTCAAGTAGCAGCGACCCATACCACAGATGCTGGCCACTACTATCCACACCCCCTTCTCCTCATTCCAAACATGCGATAACTTAGCACTAGCTGATTAATAGTAGCCCAGCCGGCTTTAGTGCATAAAGGGCATCGTGCCAATTCCAACATACTTTTCTCTATTTTGCACCGTAGGATCTTCTGCTACCTGTAGCCTACAGTCAGTGGGGAATGATAGCACCCTGGCCTTTACTATCCATCGTATATAAAGCCCCTATTGGGAATGTATGGGGACTCAGTAAACCACGACCCATTATATAAAACCTGTCAGATACCATAACTGTGGTATACGGATTCATATCTGTGGTATACGGTATCCAAACCATGGTATACGGGAAAAATAGTCCCTTTGTTCTACAGAACAGAGAAATAATCCCTATTGTTATATGCTTTAATATGGCATTTACTGAGTTTAATCGATTCATTTTGATATATATATTATTTTTTAATTGAGCAATGCTCTTTTTTTTTACCATACAATAACAAATTACATGAGGTTTCATTGTTTCCTTATGCAAATATGATATAATCGATAAACATGTCTCCACCTTGACCAGTTGTATAATAATAATACTCCATGTGTCAATGCCACATTGAATGAAAGAATGTTTCTTTCCCGATACAAGTGCCTATCCCTTGAAATCATAGTATACATCTGATAAAGAAAAACTAAATATATACATATTTACCTGATTCACACAGAGTTGCAAGCAATAATCATCACCTTAAGCAATATCTTCTTGTCACGCATTTTGTTGGCTCCGTAATTTCACAAGTCAAAGATGAGTAAGATTACGGAGCCAACAAAATGAGTGACATAAGTTAACTCAAATTCATACTTGTGACGTCTAGATTTTATCCTACCCCGTTTCCACATTTTTTCACTATAAACAACACTTTATGTCCCACCCGTGACATAAACAAGTCCCATGTTAAGCCTATGGTGTTTTTTTCATTAGGGGTAGGTTAATACCACCTATACACCTTATTGTGCTAGTAAGCTATTGCGAGTATCAAATATATCTATTCTGGTAGATGTTGGGCTGAAATACGCCATCTTTAACAATTGATGTCAATGAACAGTACAATTTTAATGTGGGGAATCTGTATTAACACACATTCAGTGATAACACTGGTGTTTATACATCCCAAGTTGACGTTCTATTTCCTTGAATCACTGGACAGGTTTTTAGAATCTGTATGTCTCCCAATTCAGTACATGAGCACAACTTGAATAAAAACCAGCGAATCGTTTACATAACCTTTCGTAGTAAAGCTATCCATCCCTTTTGATATCTGGCCATAAAATTGGCACTTTCAATGCATTAACATGTTAGGAATGTGATTCTCTTGCTAAATAGAGCAGATATATATTTATGGTGTAATAGCCTGGGTAATAGAAAAACATGAATTAGTCTATGTACCAGTTTATTATCCACCTGATACAAGGTGTCCATAGATAACACATAGGGAGTGTGTATGGACATACCCAGTGGATACGGATATGTTGTATACTCTAGGGGGCACAAATAGAAAAATAGTGCGTACCGAAAAATAGTGCAGAACTAAAACAAACTGATATTGACATATTACTTGGCCAGAAAAGGTGGATGGAAGGAAGTTGACTCTATGCAATATCCTCACATATGTTCAGATATTACTGCGTATCAACTCATCGATGGATGCTGCTTCTTGTATTTGAAACCAGTCAATATTGTGTAAACAGTACTATCCTACCCCTAATATAAAATCCCATAGGCTTAACATTGAGTTTCTGTATGCCACGCTGACTGGCATACGGAGTTTTATATGCCACTAGTGGCATACAGAATTGTTATCACGTAATATTCCAAAATCGAGGAGACTGGGTAGTATAAAATCAAAACCTGATTCGATTAAATCTTGACAACCGCATGCCACTCGTGGAGTTTTGGCTCCGGACTTCACTCGGCTTCGCCTCATGTAGTCACTATGCCAAACTCCAGTCGTGGCATATGGTGGCCAATATTGAAACTCATCCAGTTTTATCGTAAAACTAGATGAGGTTTAATCTTGTCTTGTGGAGGCTGTTTCAAGCCGTCATAGCACTGGGCCCAGGGACCTGTTTCACTAGTTTCATGACATGTCTCTGACACCAAATAGACATTGGGGTTTTCTAATGACAACACAAGTAGCTGACCTTAGGAAAAGACAGACCCCAAACATAAGAATTAGATAAATCTACACATCATGGACCTGTTTCACTATTTTTGTAACAAAAGTGTTAGACATACATGAAAAGCGGCACCAACAGTGCAAGCAAGAACGGACAAAACGAAGTCTAAGGTTTAGTTCTTATGAAACCGGACACACCTTCTAGATGCCATCTAGACATGTCACGAAACTAGTGAAACAGGTCCCTAGTGCCCCCCAGGGGTCACACATCAGGGTCTACATGGACAAGGCTGGACCAGGGGGATGTTTAACAATGTGGTCCTAGGAGAGTCATCCCTGTAAGAGAGGTCCTAGGATAGTTTGCCTTTAATTATTAAGACAATTTTATCTTTTTCACCGATATCCATACGTCAGGAAGGATTTTTCAATGAAATGTTTTTCTCTCCACATTTTCCTCATACTTGAATTAGATATTCATTAGGTCTCAAATGAAATATTTGTTAACCCTTTCAAGAGCCACATATCATTCACCATGTACCAATACTACAGGAGGCACCAGAACCAATTGTGGCGTTTGTATGGCCGGCTTTTGTAGTCAATCTTGGTGAAAAAAATATTACAAATTTGAAATGTCTAATAAATCAGAATTATCGGAACCTTCAGAAATTTTAAGGAGTCAGTGGCAACCCATAGCCTGATATGTCCTGTAATTTTCATAGTTCTGCGATAATTTTCCAAAAAGTTACAAAGGAACAAATACAGCATTTTTCTTCTATGCCCAGGGGATTACCATATGGCATTGTGCTGCCACGGCCAGGGAATGCCATATGGCATTGCCCTGCCAGAAAGGGTTAATCTATGATGAGAAAGCTTTCTGATAGACAAAGAGTAATCTGTCAGGATTGTCAAAGATGGTAGAAGAAGCTGCAGCACCGATCACTCTTTATCCTACCCCTAATAAAAAACGCCATAGGCTTAACATGGGATTTGTTTATGTCACGGGTGTGACATAAAGTGTTGTTTATGCCACTACTTTCTGATACTGGAAAAATATGGAAACGGGGTAGGATCAAATCTAGACGCCACTCGTTTGAGTTTGAGCTTATTTATGCCACACATTTTGTTGGCTCCGTAATTTCATGAGTCGAAGACGAGTGAAATTATGGAGCCAACAAAATGTCTGGCATAAATAAACTTAGCCTCAAACTCGTGACGTCTCTTGATAATACCCATGTATTCCGTATTGTGATGATATATTCTGCCTGAGTGCAAGAAGGGTATTTCCAAAAGAAATATAAAACCTCTTGAGGTACTAAACCTAACTTTATGATGTTATGATTATAGTGGCTTCATCAAACTGGCTTTTGGATGTTACAAAACAAACTGCTCATTGTTTTGCCTGGTGGAAACGTTTCTAATTGACTAATAAACAATCTTACTATGGTCCCTGTGGTTTGTGTGTCTGTGTAATGTGTCACCTTTTTGTAAGTTGTATACATATATGTCCGAACTGGGCTCTGTAAATCACACTTACAAAGCAAAGGTTTTTGTGTCACATGAAAGTTACTGATAGAAGAAAAAAAAGAAATTTTAATTTTTTTATTATCCAAATTGCATTCGACAAATTCAATCGTCGCTCTTCCACACAATCGAGCGAATTTCCAAAGATCCAACAACAAAACTTTTGATGGTACATACAATGAATCGTGCTTAAATATAATTCGAAATGACATTACAAAATATAAACTGGTATTGGGAAACAAATCCATCCACTGCAATAATTACCTGGTAAGTGTCCCGGCCCCGACAACACAATTAAGAGAGTGGGTCGTAGCATGGTAACAGGGTCTTAACCGTTTAAGGACGGCTGCCTGGGGCTGAGCTAGTCCCATAAGGACGGGTGCATTTGGCAGTTTGTCTGGCTAGAGGAAGGGCACATAATGGTTAAAACTGATAATTCAAGTTTCTAATTATGCAATTTGATACATAATCATAGATATTGTATTTCTTTTGAATAGTAATATTGAATATGATGTTATATCTTCATTTTCTGAAGATTTCATGAATATTGCTTTATTATTTCTATGTTAAAACATTTTTGGTAATATTGGAACAATGATGCCTCCAGGCATCATGCGTCTTTAGTGCGGTGATGCCTCAAGGCATCATGCGTCTTTAGAGCGGTGATGCCTCCAGGCATCATGGGTCTTTAGTGTGTTGATGCCTCCAGGCATCATGCGTCCTTAAAGGGTTAATGATACAAAAAGGCCTATTGGTACATACATGTTACAAGCCAGTAATTCTTCCTTTTTATTCTTAAGATGGTGTTTTGACTTGTTTATTTATACCATCTTCTGACCCAAAACACATACGTCACTTTTACAGCAGGAGTATTTCAATGAAGACATCAAAACATACAAATAAACATAGAAGTAGAGAAACGCACCACATGACATAAACTAGAAATAAAAAAACAACTGGGGCAAAAAGGAATGACAGGGGGTCATAGCCAGCGGTCCGTGTGAGCTGGGGCGGGTATCCTTCACATTGTAGTAGTAAGTACTTAAAATTAATGACTTCAAATTCCACCTCCTCTAACAAAGGCCACCTGTTCTGATTGATGGGATACCTGGCCTAGAAGGGCAGTAGATCATAAATAAAAGGATGGTAGGAGAGAATAAAAACCGACACCTTCTATTCATCGTTGTGGTCTATGGGATTAGGTTTTATGCTGTCGACCATGATATCATCATAGCTATATTTTGATCTATGGAAGAAGTACTTATATAGAACGTCCTGATCATGCTGTACAGGTCACAGAACGAGATGATAATTTATGGTTTATACGGAACAAGGCGTTTACGCCGAGTTCCGTACGAACTGTAAATCATCATCGAGTGGGCTATATAAGGGGACAGTTTTTTCGGAACAGAAATCTTTATTTAGTTCATTTTAACCTGCTTAAGGGGACACCTCGCTTAAGGGGCCACTTTGCTCGGAACGGAGGGTGTCCCCTTAAGCCCAATGCCCAGCTACTGATTTTGGAACATTTATGTACGTTTGTCAGCGACAAACGGAGGGTAATTTGTCTCAGGCGAGGTATCCTAACAGAGTCGGTAGATGTAGGACAGCTAGGCAAGGCTACCCAGCGATTAATGAACCACTTCCTTCAGACGTCCTTTTGTCGCCGACAAGTTGTGGTTTTTGCCCTCTCCCAGCCATTAGTGGACCATACACCGATTTTATAAGTGTGGGTATATATTTCGGTAGATGTAGACTGATTTCCTTAGGACTAATACCCACCAGCCCCTCTCTTCGAGGGCCGCGGGTCGAGCGAGGGGTTACGTAATTTGCCTGCGACAAGGTGAATGATTCCTATACGATTTGGGAACTAATCGTTAAACCCTAAATCGGTAGATGGGCATCTGGCTTTAAGCGGGGTTTTACTGTATTAGTAATTGCCTCTAAAGCCTGATGCCCATCTACCGATTCAGGGTTGAGGGATTAGTTTGCAAATCGTATAGGAGTCGGTGAACTTATCGCAGGCAAATTACGTAACTCTTTGCTAGATCTGCGGACATTGGGGAGATGGAGAGGGTGGTGGATATTAGTCCTAAGTAAATCTGTCTACTAATCAGTGGCTCACCCTTGCCTAGCTGTCCTACATCTACCGACTACGGCCGACTCCGTTAGGATGCCTTGGCTGAGACAAATTACTGTCCGTTTGTCGCCGACAAAGGTACATGAATGTTCCGAAATCGGTAGATGGGCATTGGGCTTAACTCTGACTAACCCTAAATCTGGTGGAGACACCGCGCCATCTGCCGGATACAACGGCTTTCCCACAATGCACCACAGCTTTTACTTCAACCCAAACTGCTGCAAGATAAGACGTCCCACCCTCCCTGACATACTTAAATTATATTCATAGGGTGATTTAACCTCGTAATGACTGTCCAAAGACTGTCATACTCACCTATGTATTAGTCATTACCTTTACTACTTATCCTACCCCTAGTAAAAAACGCCATAGGTTTAACGTTGACTCAGTGTATTTGACTGAGCGTTGAATAAAGTGTTATTTATGCATCGATAAGGATAAAAAGCCGGACCAATCAGGGACGAGATAACGAAAGTAGATCTGGCAGCATTGATAAACGCAGCCATCCTCCAATGAGTGTCAACATGCTACTAACATGGACAATTATATAATCTTTCCTGTATATCAGCGAGCGTTTGTGTATTTGCTAATATTGTTGAGTAGTTAGAAAGGGGTATGATAAATAGTTAACTGAACTCGAGTTAACCTGGTCACTTTCATCTTACTCCGGCCAGGTCTACTAGATTACTTCGCTCGGCTATGCCTCACGTAGTAATAAGCGACCTGTCCATCGTGAGATAAAACTGACCAGGTTAACTCTCGTTCAGTTTCTCCTAATCATTTAATAGTATTAACTACTCAATCCATGGTATTGCCCTATTTGCCCTATTTATAGAATCTGTAGTAATACACGAGCGCTAGCGAGTGTATCTCGACGTCAACCTTGATTATCCATCTCTTCGAATAAATTATCCATCTTTTCAGATAAATTAAACCAAACAATCGTCATATTAAAGGATATAACAATAGGGACTATAGCACAAAGGTACAAAGGTACTATTTATATAGAACTGCATCGAGAATCGTATAAATAGACAATACTCCACGAGTTTGGATGGGCCGCAATCGTCATCGAGGCAAAGCCGAGTGACGATTATGGCCCATTCAAACGAGTGGAGTTTTGTGTATTTTACGATTTGAGTGCAGTTCTGGATTTATCTCACACCTTTTTATTAAATAAGATATCATAAAACTTTCCCAATAATTAAAAAGACTTAGCAAATCCATACAGCGGCATCTCAAATTCACTACGCCACGGCCGTGGCGTAGTATTGTCACTTTACGTGGGTGATCGTTGAGTATTTTTTTCTAATGTTATTCCTATGGCTAAACTTGTACCGGGGGTGAGATAATTTCCCGTATACAACAGCTGTGAGGCCGTATACCCCAGATTTGAATCCGTATACTACAGTTATGGTATCTGACAGGTTTTATATAATGGGTTGTGGTTTACCGAGTCCCCATATATTTTCAATGGGGTTTTTGTATACGATGGGTAATAAGACATTATGTACTCGTAGATACACAATGCCATCTCTAACTGATCGACTACAGAAGCTCACCTGGGCTCGGTATTGGCCCGTTTCCATTGGCCGATTTCCGATCACCAATTTACAGTCAGGAACCACCGATGGTTTCTCAGCACTGCTGACCCGAAATCTGTCAATGGAAATGACCCAGCTCGTGATATGACCCATGACTTTTTCTGCTTAGATTATGCAATGTGGCACCACCCACCACTGAGTGAAGGCTTGGTTACTGAGTTAGATCTACTACCCTCACCGATTTTTTTATACCAAAGTAAAGTCGGTGGCACCAGCGACATATCTTAGTTTTTATGCTTACTTAATTTTTGTGTTGTTTCGTTCAAACCGTCCCATAAGTGGTTCCCTCTATACATTGGCCGTTTGAGCCTTCAGTAGATCAAATTTCAACTTGATGGAACTTCGGCTTCTCATAATACCTTGATATAACATATTCTGATCCTTTGATAGTTTGAACATTTGTACGAGTAATTATATTGCTCTTCTAGTTTCTAAATAATCTACACCCATTGTTTCATGCAGTGCCTCTGCACTACACCTTTGGCATTTGTTATATTATTATTTCTGGCACTGCACAAAAACCACCATTTTACATATATATATATGCCATCGCGATAACGCACGTATCGGCTGTATCATGGCATGTTTATATGTGTATACACCTCTTATATGCGTCTATGTTTCGGGCATCTACGAGACAGTTACCATATGTAGACGGGCGCGACTTGGCTGTCTTTCACGCCTGGCGTATTTAAGATAAAACATACTCTGCGCAATATATATACGCCAGGCGTATATATATGATACCAAAAAAAAACACAACACCAACACTGACCCGCCACCCCCGACCTCCCAACCCCACCCCCTACCGCCCCGCCCAACACCCCACGCCACCCCCAGCCAGCCTCAGTGAGAAGCCTCCCACTGCCCGCCGCCCACCGCCCGCCGCCAGCCGCGTTTGTACAGGTTGACTCAGTGGGAAACCCTCCCCCACCCCTCACAGCCCGCCCATGCCCGCCGCTGCCCGTCGCGAGGTGTTATGGTGTCGGGGGGGTCCGGGTAGACATGTGCGGCCGCATACACACGTGTGCGGCCGCATTCACACCTGTGCGGCTGCATTCACATGGGGGTAAGATGATTTCAGGATTCAACCTCAAGTCTGAAGAGGCTCATAATATAGTAAGCCTGACTGTCCCAACATTGAAATGGTGTTTGAAAGTAAGATCTATTAGAAAAACAATTAAAAAAACAACATAATGCAAGGTTTACTGTGTGTAATCAATCAATTTATACTTAATTAGGTTTTTATAAAATAAATTGGTAATATAAGACAGCAATTTTCATATAATACAGACTTGGATGGTTAATGGCAAATGGAATATACTACCAGTGATGTCCCCAAGTGGCAGAGGTCGGAATTATTTGATACTGGCATAAATAAACAGAATCAGGCGAATATATAACGTATGTAAGACCGTACCATGGACACGTATATAGGCCACTAGATGAGGTGTCTACGAGACGGATAACAGGTAGAATACTAGACGCAAAATCCTACTGTTAGACTCGTTTCATATACATATGTAAAATAGTGGTTTTCGTGCAGTGTGGGTAACTCATATTATGGAGAAACCAAACAAGAGTTAGTCGTGTTGTTGTTTATTGCACGACGGCAACATCGCGTATTACTACGTGAGGCGAAGCCAAGAGCAGTAATATGCGATCTTGCCAAAGTGCGACGAACAATAACACGACTAACTCAAGTATAGTTTAGAATTGATCCTACCCCGCCCGTCTAAATTACTTCTTCAATAACAAATGACGTCGTTTGTCAAGTGTATCCCACAAGAGCGAGATTTTTCATTTTTCTGAACCCCAGACCGAATACAGTGACCCAATGTTAAGCCTATGGAGTTTTTCATTAGGGGTAGTATAAAATCTCCACCCTTTTCGTCGGCCAATGGAAACAGGCCTATAGAGCTGTGATTCTGGTGAACCTACAGGTGGGATGAATGTACTGTGATTAGCCCTGACGCCCACGGGGCTTAGAGCCTGTCAGTTCCCGCCAAAAAGCTGACCGTTGAAGTATGCGCAGTGTGGGCGGAAACGACTGACTAGGGAGGGCGATAGTTCAACAAACGTCCAAATCCAAAACAGCTCGGTAAGTTGTTGGCTGCTGAAGAGAACTCACCTGGTGAAGCTGGCAACGTCACTCAGCAGTCTCCACACTCCCAGCTGCAAAGAAATGTAACTTTTAAAGACAAATACTGGTAGTTTAGGGATTTCTAAATTCTATTGAGGTTTAAAGCCAATGCCCATCTACCGATTTCGGAACATTTATGTACCTTTTTCGGCGACAAACGGGCAGTAATTTGTCTCAGGCAAGCCATCCTAACGGAGTCGGTAGATGTAGGACAGCTAGGCAAGGCTACCCACCGATTAGTGAACCACCGCCTTCAGACGTCCTTTTGTCGCCGACAAGTTGTGGTTTCAAAGTTCCAAAATCGGTGGGGGTCAGAAATCGTATTTCAGTCGTTTGGTGTAGACTCAAAGAAAAACGGTTGAAGGCACTGTTCCCAAATCCTAACTCAGTCGGCGGGGTGCATAATCATATATCTGTCGGTGTAGGTGTAGACTGATTTGCTTAGGACTAATACCCTCTACCCCTTCTCCTCGAGGGTCGCAGGTCGAGCGAGGTATTACGTAATTTGCCTGCGACAAGGTGACCGACTCCTATACGATTTGGGAACTAATCGTTCAACCCTAAATCGGTAGATGGGCATCCGGCTTTAGGAGATCAATTGTGGTAGCGTCATGCACAAGGCCACGTCTGACTGTCAGAGGTTTACAAATAACTCAGGATAATATAAGTTTATATATATCAGCAAATAGAAAATGCAAAAAAAATGGCATGTCACCATGCTAACTTCTATGGGAGGGCCATCTGAAAATGCAAGTGCTTAACTATTGGTGTCTATGGGAAAATGCAAAATTCGGACTTTGTTGCTAAATGACACTGATGTTCAATTGCTATCTTCAAATAATTCTGGATTATGATAGTTGGGAACATGTGTAAATGAGAAATACTAAAAGAATACTATGTCACCGTGCTAATTTCTATGGGAAGGCCATCTGAGTCCCAATAAATTTTCAATGGGGTCTTTGTATACCATGGACAATAAAGCGCATTAATACAGGCTAATGAAATTATCTATAAGTGCTACTATACGTCTGGAATAAACGTCCATAGTCTTAATATTAGGAACTCGTTCTCAACAGGCTTGCGAGTACGGTAACTCGTTCAACTCAACGGGTGATAAACAGATAGATATTACCAGGCTAAGATAAAATCAGAATCATTTTCGTGCTTGCTCTGAGTCCCAATTCAACGAGAACACAGACTAAACACTCATCAGTTTCTTTCTTAAGCATTTTGTAAATATTCAACGATCCCATTTGACCTTCACATAATACTTTTAAAAAAAAGGATATTACGAATGAAATTCAAGTACGATGCTATCGGGAGTTCCCCAAACGTTTCCTTTGGAATACGAATCTTGATTTATGGGGGGACTGACTTTCTGAGGCAAATGCACACAAACACCACTCCAGACAAACCAGATAAACACTTGTACGGACATCATCAGCGCTCTTACAACACCCTAAATTTCCCTGGATACATGTCAGAAGGCGGTGACAAAAATAAATTGAGGATCAACAGAATGCTTGAGACTGTGACCCTGTTTTTGGTGTGTAACCACCCGGTAACGGACTCCATGGACCCCAGACTACAAGCCACCCCCGTCTGGCAGGGTGTACTGGTAGTACACTCACACCGTAGGGGGGTTCCCTTTTGGAGTTCATTCAGTTTCCCGGAAAGAAAGTAGTGAGGAATTCGTTCAGAGAGAGAAACCCATTCCGTCTGACCTGTAAAATAACTAGAGGCAAGATGAACTTTTATTCCATTGCATATAGATTGACACTCGCGAATAGACAAGGATAGACATGATGCCCCGATTATTTTTGGAAAGTATTATTATCCCAATACCCTATAAAACTCAATAACTCTAAAATTTTGACATACACCTACTTATTCATTTCATCTCATCAACCAAACTCACTAATTCGTAATGTAAGAGAGGAAATCCCTCATTTGTGTACTGCGGATTTGTTATGTACAACTCTTTACTAGTACTATAATTATATAATTATCCTAAGATTATGTATATTCCTGACTGTCTTGTACCTATACTGCTGTACGCTGTAATGGAAGACCACCAGCTTTTGGTGAATTACTTGCTAATAAATAAATTTTTTTTAAACTATATACACAATATTGACTGGTTTCAGATACAAGCGGTCGTATGCTCTGAAGAGTTGATGCGTAGTAATATCCAAGCGCATGCGAGGATATTGCGTAGAGTCAACTCTGAGGTGTATTCAACCGCTTTTTATCTGAAACCAGTCTATATTGAATTTATTATCCACCTTTTCTGGAAAAGTGACATGTCTATACAGTTCGTTTTAGTTATGCACTATTTTTTCATACGCACTATTTTTCTGTATGCGCAACCCGGAGTATACAACATATCCGTATGTGCCGGCTATGTCCATACACACTCCCTATGTATTTTTTATGGACACTTTGTATTAGGTGGATAATAAATCAAGATATTTAAAACCCTTTAGAGGCGGGTGATGCCTGAGGCCTGGCGTCCACCTATACTACGATAGAAATTCAGACTTACCGATATGGCACCGATACAAAAAGTAAATATCGAAGACATATAGGGAAGGTGCAAAATTATAAACATAGGTCTAGACATGCCAGTCCACCATGCATTGTAAGCGTTTTTTCCCGGTGTATAATCGCAGAAACGTGGCCAACTGCCCCGATATTAGGTGACCTTCCGACGTGATTTAGATTTTTTTTATCGGGAGGTGCATCGTAGACCATATCGGAGCCATATCGTGGTAGGTGGACGCTGGGCTTAAAGGTATCATTTGTTGGATATTTATAAAAGAATAATTTAACAATAAACTTGAAATTTGTACAGAATGTAAATGTAACATCACTTTTCTGAATTCCGAATAATAGAAATAAAAGTATTACAGATACCTATTATATCACGTGATAACCCTTCGAGATTTGAGTTCAGAGGAGAATGCCCCCGTCCCCTAGAACTGTACATAGTCACTAGTAGCCGTCCCCAAGTGTGGAGTTCTGCCATAAGCGGCCGTCCTTATAGGGTTAAAAGTTGAGTTCTACATAAAATCAGTGAACAGAGAGCATAGGATGTAATTAGACTTTCCTACAACTATCGGTTATAGATTGGAACATAACTTTATACATATGAGTTTGTGCATCAGGAAGAATAAGCTAAGGGTGGTGACCTCAGGATAGAGGCTAGTTAGGTTTCTTAGAATCTTAGACTTTTCACTCCTCCATATACCAAAAACAAAAATAAAATGAGAGCAATGGGCCACAGATGAAGATGTATTGTAAGGACTGAGCCTACTTAAGTATTACACCTATCTATGATTGTAGTCAATGAATGTGAATGAAAATATACTGTTCTTTAAAAAAAAAAAAAAAAAAGTATAGGAGAAGTAAGATATCAAGGTTAGAAGAAGGTATTGAATTTTAGATACAAACGATGTTTTTGTTATACTTGTTCAGAAACAATAGCTGTGAGGCCGTATACCACGGATGTGAATCCATATACCACAGTTATGGTATCTGACAGGTTTTATAAAATGGGTCGTGAACTACTGAGTCCCCATACATTTTCAATGGGGCCTTTATAGATGTAAGCTGTGATCTATACCAACACTGAAATCATTGTACATATCATAATGTGACTGGGAGGTGGTTCTACATTTATCTCATCCCTGGTATTTTTGTCCCATAGGCTTAATATTGGGAACTCATTCTCCATGCCCCTTCGAGTATTGCAGTCCGTTCTCCATGGTCTTTATCATGTGAATCATCCATTATTTTAGTGTGTACAGGGGTAAGATAGATACAGAAAGCAACTCGTTTTAGTCAAAGTTTTTGTTCTCCAACTCATTTGAATGCTACGTGATATTGACTCGTTTGAACACTACATCGTATTCACTCCGCTGTCCGCCTAATACAGGTTTTGCCGTTCAGCGCCACCTAACTGCCCACTATCTAGTTATGCGGACGCTCGGACAAACACCGCGAGTCCAGCGGTATTCATATAGAAACACAGAGCAATCACACCTAAAGTGTGAACAGTGGGTGTGATTGCAGGAATGTTGCTTTTTGACAGATTAAATTGCTGGAACAAACAAAGGTATTGTATCAACGAGTCTGAGCTGTCTAAACTTTATAGTTGATGATTATCTTGGTTTGAACATGGAAAAAGATAAGCATGTTATAGCTAGACCTGCCAATGCATTACTGGGTATCCAGTTCCTGTGTTATCTAAGCTATATCTAAAGTATTATTGAGGTGATATGCATGTATGATACATCAAATTGGAGCTGGAATACGATGAAATCATTATTATTTCTCTGAAAATGAGAAATGGGTTTTAGGAACATATTATGCTCATATACTGATAGATCCAATGCTAAAGAATATGTTGCCAGGGGCTTGTTTGGCTGCAGGCATTGCGTAACCAACCAGATAAGGCACGATACCGCCCTGTGGAAAAAGGCCTATTCATATCACTCCGCATCAAACTCGTGGAGAACGACGAATTTGATCAAAACTTGTTGGTTTCTTCTTTAGTATACTTACTATTACCATTTGGATTCCACACCTAGATAACTTCACTATCTGTAATCATTTTGCATTGAATATCAGATCGACCGCAATTTTAAAATCATTTTTTCTGTGTTCTGTGCAGTGCAAGAAGTCTCAGCGTTACAAAGTTTAAGCGAGATTTATTCTATTCCATATATAGATTGACACTCGCGAATAGACAATGATAGACATCATACTACGATTTTGTAGAAAGTATTATTATCCCAATACATCATATAGATAATTTTGATCATCAGAATCATCATCTAGTGTTCTTTAATTTTGGGAACCTGTTTTTCTCGATTTTCTGATTTTAAACCTTCCCTTCGAATAAAGTTTTGCAATATAAACAACTGAAATACATGCTACTAAAAATTCGCGCTGATGTTACTTATACAGAAGAGTAACCCCCCCCCCCCCTCCCAAGACCCCCCTCACATGGTTACTGTCTAAGAATAACTTTATGGAACAGTGACCAATGCTCGCACTTGGCCCATTTACCTCAGACGTATAATTATTCATCATGTGGCGTAGAGGCAATGACGAAGTGGTTGGGAGCGTGTTGAGATGTGGAAGTGTGGCAAACTCACGACTAACACCTCTGTCTCCACTACAGCACACTTGTAGATACAGGCCAAGGGCTAGACTTGCTCGAGTCTTTGATTATGAACATTCACTAAATGATCAAACACAATCAGAATAAAGTTCATTATAGTATGTATCCTTCTCTGATCGACACATGAATCACTTGCTCAAGTCTTTGATTATGAACATTCATTAAATGATTAAACACAATCAGAATAAAGTTCATTATAGAATGTATCCATCTCTGACCGACCCATGAATCACTTGCTCAAGTCTTTGATTATGAACATTCATTAATTGATTAAACACAATCAGAAGAAAGTCCATTATAGTATGTATCCTTCTCTGACCGACCCATGAATCACTTGCTCAAGTCTTTGATTATGAACATTCATTAAATGATTAAACACAATCAGAATTAAGTCCATTATAGTATGCATCCTTCTCTGACTGGCCCATCAATAATCAAAGATTTGTCCAGAAGGAACAGAACCTCCTGTGTATGTACCCCCAGTCGCTCACTGTCACCCTATAATTTATACTACCCTACCCCTCCCCCTCCTCCAGTTCTTTGGCCGCCTGTTTTGTCATAGCAATATATTTTGCCTGCTCCTAACTGTGACCCGATTGAGATCAAAGTGAGCGGGTATCAACCTCCCAGCAGATATCCTGACCAGTAGCCAGGATATCTGTATGGAGAGTGATGGAATACTGGAGCTAAGCAGCACCAGAAATCAAACACCATTACTGATTGTACCAGTCCCTGTATTCCAGCCAGGAGGGTAGCCATAGGATGCAGGGACTGGAGCCAGTCTCCTGTATCCCATTGAGGAGGGTAACCATAGGATACAGGGACTGGAGCCAGTCTCCTGTATCCCAGCGAGAAGGGTAGCCATAGGATGCAGGGACTGGAGCCAGTCTCCTGTATCCCAGCGAGGAGGAGGGTAGCCATAGGATGCAGGGACTGGAGCCAGTCTCCTGTATCCCATCGAGGAGGGTAGCCATAGCATGCAGGGACTGGAGCCAGTCTCCTGTATCCCAGCGAGGAGGGTAGCCATAGCATGCAGGGACTGGAGCCAGTCTCCTGTATCCCAGCGGGGAGGGTAGCTATAGGATGCAGGGACTGGAGCCAGTCTCCTGTATCCCAGCGGGGAGGGTAGCCATAGGATGCAGGGACTGGAGTGAGGAGGAGTAGCTATAGGATGCAGGGACTGGAGTGAGGAGGGTAGCCATAGGATGCAGGGACTGGAGTGAGGAGGAGTAGCTATAGGATGCAGGGACTGGAGCCAGTCTAGGCAAGGGCGCATGCCTCTCCATAAATCACTCGGGCATCTGTGGCTGAAAGCAATCCATGGAGAAGGAGAGAGTGAGGCTTGCAATTTGAGGATCAATGTTACTGGTAACGTGGTAGGACAGCCTCGGGGAACTTACGTATCTAATTTCTCATCAGCTATCTAGCTATTGGTTTTGATGTATAGGAGAGTTTCAGCACAAGATAAGTTACTGGCATACCATCGTGCAACATATCTTTTATTGATGTTATTTTCCTGAAGAATCATAAGTGGGTAACTGAGTTAGATAAAAGAAAACTATTGATGGGTATCGTAAAATGTTTAAGGAATGATACACAGTATTGATTGTAACACTGGGATGATTGTAATGATTGATAACACAGTGTAATGTTCATTGTAATATTCGTAGACCTCTGCGACAAGCTCACGACATGCCACGACAAAGGTCCAGTCGTGGCAAAAATCGATTTTGTTGTAACCTTGTCGGAAGGCCCCCGACAGGCCCCCGACAAGCTTCCAGTCGCAGCCTGTCATGGCCTTGTTGTAGACTCTTGTCAGGAACTAAGGTCCACCAACCATGACAAGGTTACGACAAGCGTTCCAATCATAGGACTGTCATGGACCTTGTCGGAAAACCTTTGTCGTAGCCTTGTCGTGGTCGGTGGACGCCCGCCTTATGGGGGGCGTCCACCAACCACGACAAGGCTACGACAAGCGCCGACAAGAAGGTTCCAATCTGCGCTTTTCACAGCCTTGTTGTAAGAAGGGGGTCTTTAAGACAGCGTTGTTGGGGTGTGTCGGGAAGTGCACGCTCCACCAAAATTTCCTATCATAGACCTCTGCGACATGCTCCCTACACACAATGACACACCGAAAAATCGAACATGCTCAAAGGCTCCTGACAAGCTTCCAATCGTGGCCTTGTCGTGGCCTTGTCATAGACTCTTGTTGGGAACTTGGGTCAAACCAACCATGACAAGGCCTCCAATCGTAGCACAGTGGGAACCAGCGAACATTTCTGATTCAAAACAAGGGATCTGTCAAAAGTTATGAAATTCAAACTAATCATATATTTTAGGTTGGGAAATATAGGAATTGTTAAATGAGCTTCACAGACAATCCAGCTGTTTCCCTTTCAGCTTTAAACGACTTTATAATGTGAATCTAAATTTGATTAGACTACCCCTTTAAAAGTCAGGACATGTGTCATGTTGAAAAACAGAACCCTACAACACATAAGGTGCTTTTAACTGAAGAACGTAATCCCTATGACTATATCTGATTTAATATAATAAATAACGGAAATGAGTGTTATTTATCATATAAATATGTGCGTCTCGATTTACACGTAAATCACAAAACAATCCCGAAAGCGCTAAGAATTTAGGATATTTCAAAAACATGCTTAATTATCGGTGGGAGATATTACTATAAGATAATATCTGACATATATGCCATTTTGTGTTGGCGATTCTAGAGATCGCTGCCTTCACTCGCTTGTATACCGGCTTTTATTATCCATCGTATACAAAGCCCCCATTGAAAATGTATGGGGACTCAGTAAACCACGACCCATTGTATAAAACCTGTCAGATACCATAACTGTGGTATACGGATTCAAACCTGTGGTATACGGCCTCAAAACCATGGTATACGGGAAAAATAGTCCCTTTTTCTATAGAGCAAAGAAATAGTTCCTATTGTTATACCCGTTAATCTGGCAATTACCGGGTTTAATTCATTCGAAAAGATGGATAATAAATACAACAAACGATGATTCTGTGGACAGGCGACTCTGTAAACCACTCGCGGTTGACCTCGTAATACACTCGCTAGCGCTCGTGTATTACTACGCGTCAATCTCTCGTGGTTTACGGCCGCCTGTCCACAAAACCATCGATTATTGTCTATGTATACCGGCGTGTATGTGAGATATTATTTAATAGGAATATCTCCTGCCTATAATCTAGCATCTTGGAAGCAATAATCAGGTGAAAGATGAAATAATAACTCAAAGATACGCCATTTTGTGTTGACGATTACGGAACTCGATGCGTTTCTCGCTTGGTGTGTCTTCGACTTCAAGCTGGAGACACACCAAGCGAGAAATGCAGCGAAATCCAGAATCGCCAACAGCTTTTATTTCATATTTCACCTGATTATTGCTTTCAAGATGCTAACTTGTTGATAGGAGATATTCCTATGAAAAATATCTCATTTATATGTTATTTTGTGTTGGCTATTCCAGAGATCGCTGCTTTCACTCGCTTGGTGTGTCTCTGGTTTAAAGCTGGAGACTCAGCAAGCGAGAAATGCAGCGAAATCCAGAATCGCCAACATCCAGAATCGCCAACAGCTTTTATTTCATATTTCACCTGATTATTGCTTTCAAGATGCTAAATTATCGATAGGAGATATTCCTAAGAAAAAAATACCTCATTTATATGTTATTTTGTGTTGGCGATTCCGCCTTCACTCGCTTGGCGTGTCCCCGACATAACGGACTGCCCACATATCGGTTTCCAGGCCCCCGGCTCTGGGGAAATCCACCATCAACTTGGCTTGAAGACTCGTTTGAGGGCCACACGTAAAACTCACATGTTAATGTGTCACTTGTTTAACCTTCGCCCACTCATAGTAACATAAATGACAATGCACCCAGCCATAATTGGCGCAGCCTGTGCCACCACCTGAACAAACTCACCCAGTTATCCCATTGTGTGGGCGGCGGGGACAAAGAATGTTGAGCAGAAATCAACAAGTACAGTGGGGATGAAAAGTACCGTACCTGTGGGCAAGGTTCAGCTGGTGTGTGCATGGACTGCGGCTTATCACAGTTCGCCGCTTGAACCCCATCGTAGTGCAGAATGAGACCCAGTTCTAACGTACCCTCCATCACCACTGCCCTGTTTCCAGTGCACTGTGCAGTGACGCTACGTATCTTACCCCTGGTACAAGTTTATTAAAAGCCCAATACATATCTACCGATTTGGGGACATTGATGTACCGTAATCGGCGATTCTATAAGGCCCGGCGTCCACCTACTACGATATGGTTCCGATACGGTCTACGATGCACCTCCCGATGAAAAATCAAAATCGCGCCGGAAGGTCACCTAATATCGGGGCAGTTGACCACATCTCTGAGATTAGACACCAATAAAAAACCCATACAATGCATGGTGTATTGGCATGTCTAGACATATGTCTACGATTTTGCACCTTCCAGATATGTCTCCGATATTTGCTTTTTGTATCGGAGCCATATCGGTAGGTCTAAATTTCAATTGTAGTAGGTGGACGCCGGGCCTTAGGCTTGCATGGCATTGTTTGACCGAAAGACTCCGTCAACAGTGAGGTACTCAGAAGCAGCGGCCGGTAAAGTTGGGGGCATTGAAGCCCAATGCACATCTACCGATTTCGGAACATTGATGTACCTTTGTCGGCAACAAAGAAACAGTACTTTGTGTCTCAGGTACGCCATCCTAATGTAGTCCTCTGAAGTTGATAGATGTAGGACAGCTAGGCAAGGGTCAGCCAACGATTACTGAAACCATCTGCTTGAGATGTTCTTTTGTCGCTGACGAGTTGTTGTTCAATGTTCCTAAATTGGTGGCCAAATTCTAGTTGCAGACAATGAAACATTGGTAAATGATGCTTGTTCCAAAATCATAATTTTTCTTCGGCTGGGGTGCATAATGGTATTTCTGTCAGTAAGGGTAGACCGATTTGCTTAGGACTAATACCCACCAACCCCTCTCCTCGATGTCCTCCGGTCAAGCAAAGGGTTACGTAATTTGCCTGTGACAATTTCACTGACTCCTATATGATTTGGGAACTAATCGTTCAGCCCTGAATCAGTAGATGGGTATTGGGCTTTAGGAATAACGTTATGCCCATAAGACAGCAACATCGAATACAGATTTTTCCCAATCCTATCAACGATTATAATTGGGAACAATAATGTCACTGTCTTATACCCTCATATATTCTTCCCGATCACACCTCTCCACTTTATGGCCTTGTACAGCGACCAGATTAAGATCAAAGAGAGCTGCCGGGAGCCGTGGCGGGGTGAGCCACGGGCTGCTGTTGTGGATTCATAAAAATTATTCAAAGTTTAATAACTTTGGGTCCAATTAAGATATCAGGAAACAGTTTTTTGAATTATCATCGCCTCTGTCTCTCCTACAAGTCGATATAAGACACTTGTAAATCGTACTGCGTAATAGGTAGTATAGCTATTCAAACGGCCTGCTCAGAATCGGGAACAGTCGGTGAAGTGCGTACAGCCACACGATTAAAGTCAGGCAGAGTCGGTCATTACCCCCATGCTAGTAATGCCCGATCCGATTAAAATCGGGTTTGTGAAGTGCATACAGCAGCACGATTTTGACCGACCCCACGGATCCGTCGGGCAAAGGTTTGATCGGGAACAATCGGTGCGTCGCTGTCTTATAAGCTTTAGAAAACTAGGAGCAACTAGAACGTACATCATTGGTGCATGAGCATGCAATCATAAGGGGTCCCTCCCACCTACTACGACGGGCTACGACGGTCTACGATTAAGTACCCGATAGCACCGCGTGTCGCCGACGTCGTCGCCAACACGCGGTGCTATCGCAGACTTAATCGTAGCCCGTCGTAGTAGGTGGGAGGCATTATTGCGGCGACAACCCGCCGTGCTCTGCGATTAACCTTCCAACGGGCTATGACGGGCAACGAAATTCAAACATGTTTGAATTTCGTAGACCCTCTACGATTAACGTTCTTTTGTTGTAGTGCGTCGTAGCCCATCGGCGCGGAGCGAGTTTGTCGGCGACAAAACTGACTAATTGAGGAGTTTGTCGGCGACACCTCCACAATTTTTTCAGTTTGTCGCCAACACGGCCAAAGGTTTAATCGTACACTAAATCGTAGTAGGTGGGAGGGACCCCTATATGAACACCAAGTAAATATTTAGGTTATACTCAGTTTATGGGTCATTTTCTGTAAACCACTTGCACCTAGTCAACTTGCCAATTCTGCAACTGCCTAACTAGTCTAGGATAAAAAAAAACAAGCACCAGTGGATCAATGAGGTTTTTCAGTCTTGAGTGGTAGGTCAAGGTCAAAATCCTGAGACACTGGCACCCTGCTCCCTTCACAATATTATAGTGAAGAGCAGAAGATAGTGGAGGGATAGTTTCTTTGCAGCATGCTTGAAGCCAATATGTGGCCACTCTAACCTTATAGGCAACGTACCTAAAGCATGCGAGCACACTCTAAAAATACTCAACGATCAACCCTTTGGAGTGACAGTACAACGCCACGGCCGTGACGTAGTGAATGTGACGTGACGTCATATGGATTTGCTAAGTAATTTTAATTATTCTGATATTGTGATGCTATTTAATCTCACTGAAAGGCGCGAGGTAACTCCGGAACCGCACTCAAATAGTAAAATACACAATAAGATCTCACACTCTCTAAGTGGTATTCTGTACAAGGTTCTCACTACGCTCTATAGGAGAAGAATTCTTAACGAACCAGGCTTAGAGCCTTGAGAATCCACTGGCCTGCCTCCCGTGGTAAACACGTTCATCAATGCAACCCAAAGATTCCTATAATCTTAATGATGCCTCCTGGTGGGAATATTGTGTGCCAGTGGATTCTCAAGGCTCTAAGCCAAGTTCGTTAAGAATTCTTCTCCTATAGAGCTTCATAATGAATAACTTGTAGATAAATTTAGATATGCTATCAGCCACCTTGCGGCTGAGTAGAGCAGTTTATCTCACCCCTGGTATTTTTTCTCCATAGCCTTAACATTGGGAACTTGTATGCAACGCCCATGAGATATCTAGGAAAAATATGCAATGGGGGGTAATGTCACAAATATTAGCCCATTACGCAATATGAAGGGTGAGATAAACTCAGAAACCTGTTCAGGTTTAGGGTCAGAGCTTGATCCTATCTTGTTTGAATTGCGACGAAATTTACTTGGCTTCAGCTTGTGAATTACAAAGCGATTCAAACTCGATGGGATACGAGCTCTGGCCTTAAACTTTAGTGGGTTTCCTTTTGTATGAGATATTGTGCGGGCATTCTGGATCATTTGAAAGGCATTTACATAGTGGACGTTCCCCGATGACTCCAGTACCGAATGACGCCTGTTCACATTTTACAGCGACGGTGGGAAATGGTCGCTGTTAATTGCAAGGGGAAAGAAATCATATAAAGCGGGCTTTCAGTGCTAAAGGGACCTTTCAGCATTGACGAGTCTCCAAAGGGATACCTGAGAGCTGATATCACCCGCTATCGGCTGCCGCTCCCTGCCGCTGACTAAGATCTAAAAATAGCTCTGACCTTTAGACTGTCTCATGACTGGAACTGACAATGAGGGTACAGGCGAACTCTGGACACCAGAGCAAAGTCGCGTTAGGTGGAAGCGGGAGCGGGCAACGGTGCCTGGGAAAGCTCACTCCATGGAGGGAGGGAGGGAGGGAGGGAGGGGGGAGGGAGAGTGAGGGAGGGAGGGGAGGGAGGGAGGGAGGGAGGGAGGGAGAGTGAGGGAGGGAGGGGGAGGGAGGCAGAGGGAGGGAGGGAGGGAGGGAAAGGGAGGGAGAGGGAGGGAGGGAGAGGGAGGGAGGGAGGGAGAGGGAGGGAAGGAGGGAGAAGGAGGGAGGGAGGCAGAGGGAGAGAGGGAGGGAGGGAGAGGGAGGGAGAGGGAAGGAGGGGAGGGGGTAGAGGGAGGGAGAGGGAGGGGAGGGGTGTGTATATGTGTTAGTGTTGGGGTGTCCATGAAAAGGGGGGACTTTTGGATATGCATTGGACTGTGATATGTAAGGCTTAGAAGGCACTAGTGTAGATCTAACGTGAGACTTTGTTAGTATATATTTCCCCCTACTTCTTGCTTCAGCGCTGTTCCGATGGATGTTAATCTGCTACTTGTTATGTTGACTACCTTCTCCCCATTCGGATAAAGCCGAGCGCTGCGGGAAAAAATGGGGGCACATCAGACGTTTAATTCTTTGTTCTTGACTTCATATTCATATTCATGTTGATAGTAGATCACCTCTTCCGTTGACCTGTACTGCCTTTGTAAGTCCACTAGTCTGGACATTTCAGTACTAGGAATTAGGCACTGGAGCAGATGGAAGATAGGACCCGAAATAAATGATCGAAGGTTTCAAGCATCAATTCGTATATGCATCAGTCAGAATTTACCATTGAGCAAATATTAGGTCACATTCTGCCTAAGACTGAATGCAGAATGTTGGGTTCAAGTCGTAACCAAGTATTCCCATTACCCGAAGGGTATCCACCTTTGGTCCCCTACTATCGCATAATATCGTATAACTAGATGAGTTTTAATCTTGGCCACCGTATGCTACGACTGGAGTTTGGCATAGTGATTTCCTGAGGCGAAGCCGAGTGAAGTCCGGAGCCAAAACTCCAGGAGTGGAATGCGGTGGCCATTATTAAAACGAATCAGGTTTTGATTTTATCCTACCCCATCTCTTCAATTTTGGAATATTACATGATAACAATTCTGTATGGCATATAAAACTCTATATGCCAGTCAGCGTGGCATACGGAAACTCAATGTTAAGCCTATAGGATTTTATATTAGGGGTAGGATAATTGACTTGGTTCCATTGATGAAAAATCCATGGTTGTATCAATCGTGAGCTGGGGCTCCTAGGGCTATTGGTAAATATGGTAATTTCTCCCATTCATTGAAATCAAAGAAAAAAGTGAGTTAGGCCGGTTTGTACATCTACATGCTTATAGAATACTGATAGAGCCATATTTACTCTCTCTGATATACGTATAGGTTACAGTTATTCCGATAAACATTCAATACAATGCAAAATCAGTAAAATATAGGCACACTATTGACTGGTTTCAGATACAAGCGGCCATATGTTCTGAGGAGTTGACGCGTAGTAATATCCGAGCTCATGCATATTGCACAGAGTTAACTCCCAGAAGCACTTTGATCTGAAACCAGTTAATATTGTTTTCATCATTCACTTTTTCCTGACAAGTGTCGTGCCGATATTAGTTTATTTTAGGTATGCACTATTTTTCACTACGCACTATTTTACTGTATGCGAGCTTTAACGGAACCTGAATCGGAGCAAACATCAAATCTGTATCCTCCCGGTATGGTGATAGACGCTCCCTATGTGTTTTCTATGGACACTTTGTATTAGGTGGATATATCTGTATGCTCGGGGTATGGTGATACACACTCCCTATGTGTTTTCTATGGACACTTTGTATTAGGTGGATATATCTGTATGCTCGGGGTATGGTGATACAAACTCCCTATGTGTTTTCTATGGGCACTTTGTATTAGGTGGATATATCTGTACGCTCCGGGTATGGTGATACACACTCCCTATGTGTTTTCTATGGACACTTTGTATTAGGTGGATATATCTGTATGCTCCAGGTATGGTGATACACACTCCCTATGTGTTTTCTATGGACACTTTGTATTAGTTGGATATATCTGTATGCTCCAGGTATGGTGATACACACTCCCTATGTGTTTTCTATGGACACTTTGTATTAGTTGGATATATCTGTATGCTCCGGGTATGGTGATACACACTCCCTATGTATTTTCTATGGACACTATGTATTAGGTGGATATATCTGTATGCTCTGGGTATGTCCATACACACTCCCTATGTGTTTTCTATTGACACTTTGTATTAGGTGGATATATCTGTATGCTCCAGGTATGGTGATACACACTCCCTATGTGTTTTCTATGGGCACTTTGTATTAGGTGGATATATCTGTATGCTCCAGGTATGGTGATACACACTCCCTATGTGTTTTCTATGGACACTATGTATTAGGTGGATATATCTGTATGCTCCAGGTATGGTGATACACACTCCCTATGTGTTTTCTATGGACACTTTATATTAGGTGGATATATCTGTATGCTCCAGGTATGGTGATACACACTCCCTATGTGTTTTCTATGGACACTTTGTATTAGGTGGATATATCTGTATGCTCCAGGTATGGTGATACACACTCCCTATATGTTTTCTATGGACATTTTGTATTATATGGATATATCTGTATGCTCCGGGTATGGTGATACACACTCCCTATGCGTTTTCTATGGAGACTATGTATTAGCTGGATAATAAATACACAATATTGACTGGTTTCAGATACAAGCGGCCGTATGCTCCGAGGAGTTGACGCGCAGTAATATCCGAGCGTATGCGAGGATATTGCATAGAGTCGACTCCTAGGAGCATACAACCGCTTTTATCTTAAACCAGTTTATATTGTATTTATTATCCTCCTTTTCTGGACAAGTGGCATGTCAATATCAATTCGTTTTAATGAGGCACTATTTTTCCGTATGCGCCACCCGGAGCATACAACATATCCGTATGCGCCGGGTATGTCCATACCCACTCCCTATGGATTTATTATGGACACATTGTGTTAGGTGGATAATAAAAGAATTTATCGGGACAGACATTTGAGTTCACGTGAATATACACACGGGAGTCCCATGAGCACCATGTCCTACAAAGATAACGCTATGACGATGGCTACAGTGATATGATATGCAACATTTGGGATATATCGCTGAGAAGAACCGGGATGTTGGCGATAAAAGATCCAAATTTGGCAGGATGAATGCTGCCCAGGGACAAACATTCAATGAAGTATTGTCATATTATGAGAAATAATGATAGATAACAAGATATGTCTGTCATGGGAACAAGATTACAGCGGTTTCATCCGTATTGCGCATATATTACGTATTTCAACTATTTGTTACTTGAGGAGAAAGTACGCCAATGATGTAGTTAACGTACTCCAATACCAATTTCCACACCTTTCTTGGGTTCAAGATTGTGAATATTTCTTTTCACACCGTTGTATAAACTTTGTGGGGTATAAGTGCCTTTCCATCTTTGTCGTGGGTTCAATCTTGGGTTCAATCTTCTTGGGATATGTTTATGGTTAAGCCGGATGCCCATCTACCGATTTAGGGTTGAACGATTAGTTCCCAAATCGTATAGGAGTCGGTCACTTTGTCGCAGGCAAATTACGTAACCCACCGCTCGACCTGCACACTGATAAAATCGGTGTATGGTCCACTAATCACTGGGGGAGTGCAAAAACCAACGAAGCCGAGTGTTCACTAATCGCTGGGTAGCCTTGCCTAGCTGTCCTACATCTACCGACTCCATTAGGATGCCTTTGCTGAGACAAGTTACCCTCTGTTTGTCGCCGACAAACGTACATAGATGTTCCGAAATCGGTAGATGGGCATTGGGCTTTAATGAGCGCTAGGATTCAGATCCCGAGAAGAGTCACACCAAGGAGGGTTTTTTAAAACTAAGAATGATACTGGCTAAAGCCCCATGCCCATCTACCGATTAATGGTGGAAACAATTAGTTCCCAAATCGTATAGGAGTCGGTACACTTGTCGCAGGCAAATTACATAACCCCTCACTCGACCGGCAGCCCTCAAGGAGAGGGAGTGGTGAGTATTAAGCCTGATGCCCATCTAATGATTCAGGGTTGAGTCGGTGAACTTGTCGCAGGCAAATTATGTAACCCTTCTCTCGACCGGCAGACATTGAGGAGATGGGGTGGTGGATATTAGTCCCAAGCAAATCGGTCTACTAATCGTTGGCTCACCCTTGCCTAGCTGTCATACATCTACTGACTACGGCCAACTCCGTTAGGATGTCTTGGGTGAGACAAATTACCGTCCGTTTGTCGCCGACAAAGGTACATGAATGTTCCGAAATCGGTAGATGGGCATTGGGCTTTTGTCCTAAGCAAAACAGTCTACACTTACCCACAGATATACAATCATGCACCCCGGCCAATAGATTTATCAACATGTTGATAAACTTTTCGCCAACGATTTTGGAACATAGAAACCACAACTTGTCGGCAACAAAAGGACGTCTGAAGGAGGTGGTTCACTAATCGGTGGCTCACCCTTGCCTAGCTGTCCTACATCTACCGACTACGGCCAACTACGGCCGACTCTGTTAAGATGCCTTGTTTGAGACAAATTACCATCCGTTTGTCACCGACAAAGTTACATAAATGTTTCGAAATCGGTAGATGGGCATTGGCCTTAAACGATTACGATTGGGACTGACCTTAGGCGACAGTGACCACGATTGGAATGTCAGTCCGTACTTTTAAATGTGATCCGTATAATTCCAGGATATCTTTTATAGCTTTTATTGTTTTCTGTTTTCCTCTCTCAGTGGAAGACGTTTAGTTATAAACGATCGAACCCATCTTGAAGCTTGTGACCTTTTAAAGAATTATTCAAAATAAAGATATTTTCACTGATCGTTTTGTAATACTGTCCTCTACAAAGTCGGATCACTTTAGGTAAAGAGAATGCAACAAAGACCACGATAAGATCAATTCTTTCACCGTTCTTAATTTTAAAAACAACTCCCAGGTCAGTAAATTTTATCTACCGGAAGAAATCCTTCAGTGACTCAAAGGTGAAGTTTAAAACTGTTAAAATCAAATCGTCCATCTACAAACGCCCCCCCCCCCCTCCCCACTCTACAGAGGACAACGTTTATGGAATGAACTAAGTGAATCAATAGTGTGGATAGAGGAAAAAAGGAGTTCAAGATTATGATAAATCAAAAATATTGCATAAATAAGTGGAGGCACTAGTAATACTAATGAGTTTAAGTATGTTCTAATTTACCCTTTTCCTCCTCATCTTTCCATTACCCTGATCTAACCTATATAGATGATACTCTGTATCTGTATTTATTGTATCTGTACTTGCTTTGCATTTGAGTGTACATGAAAAATCAGTTATTTGTACCAATTGTCTCTCTAACTGGATCTATCGATCTTTTGGTAGGAGAACTGGCCAAGTGGTAGAACCAAAACGAATAAACAAAAAAAAGAAAAAGACGTCGACAAGGTTTCAGACACACCTTCGGGTGTGGCTGGGAATCTCACGCTAAACTTTCAGTTGTTTGTGGTCTTTTTACAGCAGAGTTCTGCTTATTGTCTATCGACATTCAAGCTCTCAATAACAATCCCATTTTACAACTTTGTTTAATTTACAAAGTCTGTACAATGCAAGCGAGTCCTCTCTGACCTTGTAAGAAGACCAAGGTTAAATAACCCAGTGAATCAGATATATCCCGAAGCAATTGAGTTTAACTCCTAACCGTGTATCTGCATCGAGATGTGGTAGGATTGGAGATAAATATTTGTCTGGGGATAGCAATAAGATCGGGAATACGGACGTGGATAGTTCTTGGGTGTGGCACTCATGGCTAACGTGTAACTGTCATCTTCATCCGTGTTCGGGTGCTCCGAGTTTATTAAACAAGAACAATTTTTTTTTTTTTAAGTTTTTTTTATTTATACTGGAGGTATGAGCTAGGGCAATGTTGTCCTATATTCTGGTGGCTCAAGGGATTATGCGAACATGGGTCCAGCCTTGTGGCCTCGTGCTCTGTTCATGCTATCGGACCTCCTACTGACCCAGTCCTTGTCCCATCCTGTAAATATAAGACGTTCAACGCCGACCTTTTCTAAAAACAATGGACCCCTGCCTTCGAGAAGCTGGTTGAATGGTCTCAGATTTATACTGAAACGAAACCAGACAATACTGAACCTTTTTAATAGCCTAATGTGGCACAACACCTTTCTGTACCTAATTCAAGGGCGGGGCCAGAAGTTTCCTCTTAACGCTTTAGTCACGTCAATGCTGGAATTTCTACCCTTTTGTTTATGTTGAAGCAGAACAGAATATTTTGTTTCGGATCCTTGTTTTGGATCCTTTCCTCGGAAAGGTGGTCTAACAAAGGAAATATATTCATATATGTATGTCTGTATATATATATATATATATATATATATATATATATATATATATATACATATATATATGTATAAATTATATATATATATATATATATAATATACATACATATATATAATTCCTTGTATTCCTTGTATGCATATACATATATATATTATTTATATATCTATAATCTCATATATATATTATATATATATCCGCCTAGAGTATGCATTTAGGTGAAGAAACATATCTATCATTAAACCAATTAGAATTCAAGATTTGGGCATAGTATCCGAATTTTGGGGTTCTGTGTCAAGGTTTTATGCTACACCCTTTATATATCCTATAAAAAAGTATTATATTCTGAAATTCATGATTGCATGTGTAGTCAATTTGAATATTAAGACACACAATTTACCAATACCATCACTTCAATGATATCATATATGATATTCATCATCTACTTATAATAATAAAGTCATACCATTTTTTAGTTTTTCTGAATGTGCTTCCTTCGTGAGAAATGAGAGATGTATTCTTGTGAAAGCTATGATTTGCAGTCAATTTCCATTATTTATTGAACTAAGATATTTTCTCTCATGACAAATACAGCCCCTGTATAACTGGAGACAGGTGCTGCTGCCCTCAGTGTTACAGTTGTCGGTAGCCACCAGTTTTAGGTGGCGTAGGAATAAGTGGATCATCCTCGAGCTTGTCTGTCTTCTACTGATAACCTAAATACCATCGCGTAAGCGGGATTCACACGGTGGGATTCATGTACCTCACAGGGTGTTTGTCTACGAGAAATCCTGCTGAGATTCATGTACATCACAGGGTGTTTGTCTGAGACAAATCCTGCTGAGATTTCTTTACCTCACAGGGTGTTTGTCTGGGATTTATGTACCTCTCAGGAAGTTTGTCTGAGACAAATCCTGCTGAGATTCATGTACCTCACAGGGTTTTTGTCTGAGACAAATCCTGATGAGATTCATGTACCTCACAGGGTTTTTGTCTGAGACTAATCCTGCTGAGATTCATGTACCTCACAAGGTGTTTGTCTGAGACAAATCCTACTGAGATTCATGTACCTCACAGGGTTTTTGTCTGAGACAAATCCTGCTGAGATTCATGTACCTCACAGGGTTTTGTCTGAGACAAATCCTACTGAGATTAATGTACCTCACAGGGTTTTTGTCTGAGACAAATCCTGATGAGATTCATGTACCTCACAGGGTGTTTGTCTACAACAAATCCTGCTGAGATTCATGTACCTCACAGGGTGCTTGTCTGAGATAAATCCTGCTGAGATTCATGTACCTCACAGGGTGTTTGTCTGAGATACATCATGCTGAGATTCATGTACCTCACAGGGTGTTTGACTGAGACAAATCCTGCTGAGATTCATGTACCTCACAGGGTGTTTGTCTGAGACAAATCCTGCTGAGATTCATGTACCTCACAGGGTGTTTGTCTGAGAGAAATCCTGCTGAGATTCATGTACCTCACAGTGTGTTTGTCTGACACAAATCCTGCTGAGATTCATGTACCTCAGAGGGTGTTTGTCTGACACAAATCCTGCTGAGATTCATGTACCTCACAGGGTGTTTGACTGAGACAAATCCTCCTGGGATCAATGTACCTCACAGGGTGTTTGTCTGAGACAAATCCTGCTGAGATTCATGTACCTCACAGGATGTTCGTCTGAGAGAAATACTGCTGAGATTCATGTACCTCACAGGATGTTCGTCTGAGAGAAATCCTGCTGAGATTCATGTACCTCACAAGGTGCTTGTCTACGACAAATCCTGCTGAGATTCATGTACCTCACAGGGTGTTTGTCTGACACAAATCTTGCTGAGATTCTGTACTGGAACACAATCTCATCGTTTGATTTTTATGGTTCCGTTTCCCTGAGACAAGTCTTTCCCGTTGCAATTGTCGTAACAAAGTACATAATCCCATGAGATTTTGGCTTTAAACACGTTTAAAATCTATAGGGTCATTTTGGTGAGACAAATGGACCTGCCGTGGAGTCACTGACTAAATACCTATCCCTAACCAATAGCAGGCCAGCAAACTATGTGGTTGTAACACCCCTCACCTCAAAGGTACTTGAGTCCCAGGGTGGGTGTCTACTGTGACTAGGTCTGAGATTATGCACCAGGTGTGTCCTCCCATGTGAATCAAATTCGATATTTTACCTTGAGACTGGTAAAAAATACCTTGCCAGGAGAATTGTGTACCACATGTGATTTCTCTGAGACTAGGGAAAAGGAGTGAAGTACACCAGTCTCAGGTTCATTTGATAGTCTTTACCTGTGAATCCCACTTTACGATCTCAACTGAGATATGGGACTGTTCCTTTGTTGCCGAGGCACTAAAGAAGAAACCAACAAGTTCTGGTCAAAGTCATCGTTCTCCACTAGTTTGATGCGGAGTGATATGAATGAGGTGACAGCTGAGTGAATATCGCGTAGCATTCAAACGAGTTGGAGAATGATGACTTTGACCAAAACGAGTTGCTTCCTGTATTTATCTCACCCCAGATATTTTTTCTCCATAGACTTAACATTGGGAACTCGTATCTAACGCTCTTGAGATATTTAGGAAAAATATCCAATGGGGGATAATGTCACAAATGTTAGCCCATTAGTCAATATTAAGGGTGAGATAAATTCAGAAACCCATTCAAGTTTAGGGTCAGAGCTCGACCCCATCTCATTTGAATCACAAAGTAATTCACTTGTGAATTACTATGTGATTCAAACTCGATGGGATACGGGCTCACACCCTAAACTTTCATGGGTTTCCTCTATATTATCTCACCCATGTACACACTAAAAGAATGGACGTCACTCAGGATATAGACTATGGAGAACGGACTGCAATACTTGTAGGGGCATGGCCTATGGGACCAAAATACCAGGGGTGAGATAAATAAATGTTCGGAAATCGTGCAGTGTGCACTGGTCTTAAGCCAGCCATCGTTTGATGTAACTGGATGAACTGCCTCTAATTCCTATGTCATAGGTGGTAACTTTCCTTATCACAGTTATCCATCAGTGATGATAAACGGTGCCTTATCACACACCCCATGTGGAATGTGACGTAATCCTCCGCTTACCTCGTGAGCGGTTCCAACCTGTCGGGGGATTAATACATGTCTTTGTCTTTTATTTTGACGCGGGAACTATATTGAACTTTGCCTACTCCAGAGAGAATTAGAAAAATTACGTAAATTCAAGATATATGAACTATGTTTATCCAATACAAAAAATATCGTCTTTAATTTTGTTTAATCCTTTTTCTTTTATTCAAGTAATCAAGTGTTATAAGCTTTTGTGTATATTTCACTTTCTGCGATGAACAATTGAAATAAAAGAGAGAGATAATTAAATTGTTTGAAATCTCTATGGTACACCGCTAGAGAAAAACAAAGAATTGAAAGAGACTTTGTTTTAACTTGTATTCATTTCTATTTTGTAACATAGTCGTGTGTTATTTTGAGAAACACCTTTATTGGTGAAAGAGATCGAGTCGATGAATAAATTTATTTTTTAAAAATCAAAGGACACAGACTGTCACCTGGAGACGTTATTCGCTGATTTGCTCAAACGAAGAAAATACAAAAAAAAGTTGAAGGTAAAACTTCAAATAAAACCTATTCTTTTTTCAATGTTTTAAACTGTGGCGTTTCATACTTCAATGTGCAATATGAATTTATCAGAGTTCTGAGAAGGTTTAAAGCGATGGTTTTCGTGAGGAGAGTGCAATTTTACTTGGGCTAACAGGGAAATATTATTTGATTTTGAATGAATTGGGGAACAATAGAATTAATGAATCTTTGATACTCTGCCAAGAAAAGAGAGATTAATCTTAATCTCAGTCTCTGGGGGCTAAATCGGTGAGTGGGGCTCAGTCTGTGTGTGGCAGGTCCATATCTCCTCACCCAGCAACTAATTATGCGGTACAAGGGGAAGGAACCGGTTCCTTAACTTAGATCCCGAAATTATTGTTCCTGTTTTCGGAACATTGGACAACACAAAGGTACAGGTGGCATTTTCAATCTTAGGCAAATTTTTCGTCGGGGGCTGTCAAACTGACCGACTCAATTTCTAGGCCTCGCCTGAGCTTACGATTGTTCTTTTGCCGCCAAGAAAGGAACAGTCATGTTTGGAAATCGTGCAGTGAGTTATGGCCTGTATGATAAAAAGGCAATGGTTCTCCCCTCAACAACTTCACACGGAAGCTGCTTGGATGACGTGAGACGAGGCACCGACCTGAGGATGTGAGCAGGAAAAAGACAAGGTCAGACGGAACTGTTGATGGTCAAAGAGGGAAGGAGCGGTGGAGGACCGAGGAGGGAGGGGGGTACTCTACATTATGTATGGTAGGAGGATACACTGCGTGAAAACCACCATTTTATTCATATATACGCCATCGCGTAAGTGCATGTTTCGGCTGTATATTGACATGTTTCCTCTTCTTTACTTCAGCGTAATGGCTGTATTTACCGCAAAGCGTATATGAAGAGAAATATCCTGTGAAGGAAATGTATACGCGTGTCGTATACGGCATATAGCCTATGATCCATGGGCGCCGCCATGACGCCCCCCGAGTATGTATTCTTCACTAAAGGAGGTGAAAAAGTAGGTGTTCTTCACTAATGGAGGTGCAAAAGTGAGTGATAATTGGGAAATGTCACTTTTCTTGCCTTGCTCACATATGTAAATAAAGTGTTCCATGTAAAAAACATCATGTCCTGGGTTTTAGCATTATATCTTCCTGCTCTGGGACCAGTGTAGAGAGTCAAATGAACCTTGGTAAAACATTGAAAGGCAGCTGAATTTCGTAAGAACAAAGAGCCAGAATACAGGTATTGTCCCCCGACCACCTAGTGACTGCTTCATGAACAAACAATGGCTCGGTCCCCTATACATTTTACACATGTATAGATGAGGTGTATACACAACAGTAAATAGGACTACCTTGTATACACAAAATCATACCTATATACGCCGGGTGTATACATATATAAACTGGTGGTTTTCGGTCAGTGATAGTCTCTAAAGATGCAGCAGGGCTAACGGCACGAAAATTGAACGATTGAAAAAAAAAGCTTGTGGGTGGGCAGGTGGTTGGCTGGCAGGTGGGTGGGTAGGTGGGTGGGCGGCTAGTTGGGTGATACACCAACACCAGGACCCCTCTCCTAAGATCTCACACTCTCTAAGTCGTATTCTGTACAAGGTTCTCACTGCGCTCTATGGGAGAAGAATTCTTAACAAACTAGGCTTAGAGCTTTGAGAATCCATTGACACACAGTATTCCCACTAGGTGGCATCATTGAGATTATAGGAATCTTGGGTTGTATTGATGTAGTGAGCGTAGTGAGAGTATAGAATATGACTTAAAAAGCGTGAGATATTAGGAGAGGGGTGCTATGATATGGCTCAGATATTTTACCCTAAATGTCTGTCGGTGGTGCCACCGACTGTAGACTGTATGCCTGTGTCAATTTGTCAGTGAGGGTGCAGTGCATGAACTGTTTCTTCTGTACTTTCAAGGTACACACAGATTTTTCTGTGAGAAAATCCGTCCTTCTTACACCAAATTAAATTACGTCCTTCTATACCAAATTAATCGGTGATCATTCTCTGCAGGTCACACACCCTCCTCTATACCCCAACTGGCCTTATAGTTCAGTTTCAGTGGCAATGTTTAGTATGGCAGTAAAGTTTTATTCTATAGCTCGAATAAATCTCTGTACAATAGAAAGAGCCAAATAAACCAAATTCAAAAAAGATAAATTTCACTGGACAAGTTATGGCCGAGTCCCCCCCCCCCACCCCCTTTCCCTCCAGGGGGATGAAAACAAGTGTTATAGTTCTGGAACCCATCTCAGTGCTCATCTAATAACACCCCCACCCCCACCCACCCACCCACCCACCCACCCACACACACACACACACACACACACACACACACACACACACACACACACACACACACACACACACACACACACACACAAACATATACACCCTCCACCATTCCCCAACTTGTCTTGTAGCTCAGTTTCTGTGGCAGCATAGCAGAAAAGTTTTATTTTGTAGCTTGGAAAAGCCTCTGTACTGTAGAAAGAGCCAAATAAACCCTCTTTTTTTTAAATACACTGGATACGTGATGGCGGAGTGCCCCC
Organism: Alentia gelatinosa; assembly: GCA_950022655.1. Classification (NCBI taxonomy): domain Eukaryota; kingdom Metazoa; phylum Annelida; class Polychaeta; order Phyllodocida; family Polynoidae; genus Alentia; species Alentia gelatinosa. Next base: position 6,175,693 of record OX465588.1, on the reverse strand, counting down.
CCCCCCCCCCTCCTTCCCATCAGGGTGCTGACGGGAGGTCCTGTCACAGCCTGTCCGGGTAGCGATCAGTCATTTAACGTCGGCCGACTTCACTCCGCCAGAATGTTGTCAGGGAAATATGATCCATGACATTCCTCTCCCTTCTCGTGCACCTCCAACCTGTCTATTCCAGGCATGGCAGGAGTATATTGTCCTTTTGTCATCTCCTCACCTTATTTCATCGGGAATTAGCGTTTTATCCTACCCCTAATAAAAAACGCCATAGGCTTAACATGGGATTTGTTTATGTCACGGTTGTGACATAAAGTGTTGTTTATGCCACTACTTTTTGATACTGAAAAAATATGGAAACGGGGTAGGATAAAATCTAGACGCCACTCGTTTGAGTTTCAGCTTATTTATGCCACGCATTTTGTTGGCTTCGAAATGTCACTTGTCTTCGACTCGTGAAATTATGGAGCCAACGAAATGTGTGGCATAAATAAACTCAGACTCAAACTCGTGACGTCTCTTCATATTATCTCACCCCTGGTACAAGTTTAGCCATAGAAATAGCATTAGGAAAAAATACTCAATGATCACCCCTGTAAAGTGACAATATTACGGCACGGCCGTGGCGTAGTGAATGTGAGATGATGTCATATGGATTTCGTAGGTATATTCAAACTATTCTGATATTCTGATGTTATGTCGTAGAAAGGGGTGAGATAAATCCAGAACTGCACTCGAATCATAAAATAGACAATATTCCCCTCGTTGTGGCATTGGATGTGCCATAATCATACTCGGCTTCGCCTCGATGACCATTCGGGCACATCCAAACTCGTGGAGTTTTGTCTGTTTATACGATTCTCGATGCAGTTCTATAAAAGAAACTGTAAAACTAGGGTCCTTTACCCGACTGACCGCAGGGCCTAGAAATTAAAATGTAAACGTAGTTGCAGTAATTTAAGAAACCATAGTTACTCAGTCTGTATGGATGGTCGTTCGAGGTCTTTTAACTCAAAAATACGGCCCGACGCCAAAGGCGAGGGGTTTTATTTTTGAGTCAAAAGACCAAGTCTATGTACCTCCTAATCGTTTGAAAACACCATTTTACAATTCAGAAAGCCAGTCAAGTTTAGGGTCAGAGCTAGATCCAATCTCGATTGAATCACCACATAATTCACGCTGCTTCGCCTTGTGAATTACTACGCTTTTCAAACTCGATGGAATACGAGCTCTGACCGTAAAAATTTATAGGTTTACTCTATAGTATCTGATTAATCAAAAGACTGCGAAACAGATGCTGCGAGTTTGACATTGAAACTGTTAATGAGAATGTAAAATAGGTGAAACCTAAGAAAAATGTCAACTTTTCCTACCAGTGATGATGAGATTCATCATGAAAGGTTAATGGAGAAGAATTACCAATACAAAAACTTATAGGTTCCGCCGGGTTTCGAACCCAGGACCTTTCGCGTGTTAGGCGAACGTGATGACCACTACACTACGGAACCCCACGAACGACAGGCGCTACCTGCGAACTAATAACCGTCGCAAAGCAAAGAAGGCATATCGGTAACTAAACTACCGACTCAATAGCTGCAGGCATGTCAATTTGAGCGATCGTTATCAAGTAGGAGTAAATAGTATATACATCATTGGTGAATGAGCGTGCAATTATGCATGAATAACAATAAAAGGTCTGGGTTATATTTGGTTTATGGATAGTTTTCTGTAACCCACTTGCACCCATTCAACTTGCTGAGTCTAGGGCCTAAATATTTCAAGCACCAGTGGGTCAATGAGGTATTTCGGTCTCAAGTGATTGGTCATGGTCAGCTAGCCACGCTTCTAAGACCCTGAGACACTGGCACCCTGCTCCTTTCCCAGTATCACAGTGAATAGCAGGCAGGAGTCTATATAGTCTCCAAACTGTAGAGGCTGTGTCCTGTGGAATTCACAGGACACTGAGACAAAAGAATTACCAAATAAAACCATATTCAAATACAGAGTTAAGAATTGACCTCTCATACCTAACAAATGGCCTCTTAGAGAATGGACTGACTAGTATATAATTATATACATTATGAGATATTCCTTGACTCCTGTGTAGTTATGGTTAAGGATATTGATGTTAATATCATCATTGACATCGATGTCGATCCCATGTGTCCCTGGTTGGGCCTTTCGATTCTGCAATATCAATATCATTAGTTATTGTAATAAATTGATGAATGCAATATGCTGTATCGTCAAAGTAAAATTGACCTAAACCACATTTCACTCTAATCATCTGTAATAATCACCGACCTTAATTGCCATTTGGGATGGAAATATCCATGAGCTCACTTATATCCATTCATCTCATCACCCATCACCCAATACTCATTAAATTCAATGTTACTGTTACTAAATTTGAAACTCTCTCAACTGGAATTTGATTGTAATACTTTTGAATTGACATATTCTTGATGTAATCTGGCCTGGATTGAAAACCAAATGTAATGCTTGAATCTATGACCTAATAAAGAAAAAGGGGAAAAAATGTATATACAAGCACGCTCTAATAAAACATGTTCATGCCTCAATGCCGTTGACGATGTTTTCATTAACTCTCCGGCGTACAAATATTACCATTTGCACAAATCTTGAAAATATCAATGATAAATGGTGTCTCTTATATCTTCAGTAAAGACAATAAAAGCTTCATATACATTGTGCACATTGTATGAAAGAGATATATCCATACCAGCAGAGCCATGGAAGAAAAGATGGTGAGATTATTCAGAAGCATATGCAAAGGGAAAAAAATAAAAATAAAAATAGTTGTGTTTCTGGTTACCTGACCCAAAAACCTGGTAGGGATGCGGGGATTTCTTTTTTTTTTCACAATTTCTTTTATCCATTCCTTCAGACAGCATCAATATTAACGACATAAAAGTAATGTTAAACAGTCTGAGTTCCTTAATTCTGCCATTCTGGATATGGTTAACTGTAAACAGGGATGCAGGTTGGGCAAGAAATAATGGAATCCCAACATATCTAAAGCCTATAAGACACCGACATGTTTTCCCGATTCATCCCGACCATCGGCTCGGTGAGAGTCGGGAATAAAATGTCGATGTCTTATACCTATAAGACACCGACATGATGAGTGTCCCCGATCACACTTCCCTCTTTTATAACCTCGTAAATTACCAGGGATAAGATCAAAGAGAGCCGCCGGGTGCCGGGCCCGGCTGGGCCCCGGGCCGGGTGATAAGTATGTATAGACAATAATGCAAAGTTTAATAACTTCTGGTCTATTTAAAATATCAGAAAACGGTTTTCAGATCTATGATCGCTTGTTTCTCCCCTACACATCGATATAAGACACTTGTAAATCGGACTGAGGGATAGATAGCAAGGGCTCTTTAAATGGCATGCTCAGAATCGGTAACAATCGGTGAAAGTGCGTACACTGGAATTTTAAGGCCGGGCAGAGTCGGTCATATCTGACATGGTAGTAATGCCCAACGCGTCGGGAAAAGCAATAAAATCGGGTCGGTGAAGTGCGTACACCGACCCGATTGATGCAGATTGTCACAGACCCGACGGATCCGTCGGGCAAAGGTAGAATCGGGCACAGCGGTCGGGTCGGTGTCTTTTAGGCTTAACATGCCGAAGGCAATATTAGAGTGGCATTTCCTGTTTTTCACATTTATCTCTCTTTAAATACCAGAGAAAAACAGTATAATCAAGGGAAATTAGAATACAAATTAGAAACCCTTATGTTCCAAAATAGTGTTATAAATGTATAATGTTCTCAATTTCCGAATTTTTTGCTCAGTCCCTAATTTCATTTGGCTTAACAACCAATTTTCTTATAAACGTGTATGGGATGGTAGTCCGTACTTCTACGTTATATGGCGAAACGGTGCGTATTTACAGTATATACGGCATGGGTATATAGTAATATCTTGTTTATCCCTCCTATGATGTAGAACCCTACTGAATACATGTAAATAAGTTTTCACGTCCAAAGTACAGGAGGTGCCATCAGATGGCCTCTCCTCCAAACAAATATAGATTAAAGGCATATCCTACAATACACAGTGGTGCCACCTGTTGATTTTCAAATACCAACAATAATCAATTCAAACTGGTTCCATTGACTTATCATGATACCAAATGATTGCAATGCTATCATCATAATTTCATCTCTAATTTCAAAAGCAGAAGGGTAACCCCCAATTTCTAAGTTAGATATGTGTTCTGCTGCTCTTTGACATTATCATATCTAACTCTCAGGAAAGTGGATTTCAATTTTCGAGGCAAATTGTCCGATATACCTTTAAGAACTTATTACTAGTATTAGAAAGGTAGAACTTTTATCACATCAAATCTTCTCGATCTTCTCAGTGGGAAGTAAAAAATAAAACATATATGCAGATGTAAAATTTATTGTACACGAACGAAACGACTGATACAGTCCTTGGAACCCTGTTAATGATTAGAAATCAATAATTAAAAAGAAATAATCTCTTAACTGAATAAACACTGCAAGGTTTAAAAAAAGGTACAAATGAAACCCAATGACTTTGTAAATTATCATTATCGGAATAATTATTATTGTCATTTTTCCCGAGTTTCTAGTAATATTATAGTGTCTTACCAGTTTGTTACGAAGTTCTGATTTAGGGGCTTGCTGACGTTTAAGGGACTTTGTTTCTGTAAACTCCAACTTTCATGAGCAGGGGATTATGGGCCTCCGTAATCTCCTACTTGCAAATTACTCACACCCAATGCGATTTCTCTGAAGGCTCCATATTGGGTGGTTAATAAATAGATAAATATACATTAAACAGTATTCAAGAAGAAACCCACAAGTTAGGCCCTGCGTCCACCTACTACGATATGGCTCCGATACGGTCTACGATGCACCTCCCGATAGAAAATCAAAATCGCGTCGGAAGGGTCCCTAATATCGGGGCAGTTGACCACGTTTCTGCGATTAGACACCGATAAAAACCCTATACAATGCATGGTGGATTGGCATGTCTACACATATGTCTACGATTTTGCACCTTCCCGATAAGTCTCCGATATTTGCTTTTTGTATCAGTGCCATATCGGTAGGTCTAAATTTCTATCGTAGTAGGTGGACGCCAGGCCTTATTGTCAAAGTCGTCGTTCTCCACGAGCTTGATGTGGCATGATATGAACGAGGCGAAGCCGAGTGAAAATCACGTAGCATTTAAATGAATTGGAGAACAACGACTTTGACCAAAACGAGTTGCTTTCTGTATTCATCTCACCCCTGTATACAGACCATGAAGAATGGACTGCAATACTTGTTGGTGTATGGAGAACAAATTCCCAATGTTAAGCCTATAGGACAAAATTACCAGGGGTGAGATAATATGAGGAAACATCCTCACTGTGGGTGAAACCTTTATTGTTCGAGGCAAGTCACCGTAGGTAGAAGGCCGTATATAATCAAAGACTGGCTGAGAACGAGAAACGTTTTGCCTACAGTCAGGACGTTTGCTTATTATTACATACCTCAACTCGATGAAAAAAACGCCATTTTAATTCTTATTATGTCACAGTCACAGAGGGCATAAACATTATTATTCTTACTGCACCCCTAGCAGCAGGCAGTATTTAATAGACATCCAGACATAGGAGTTATATAGAACTGCATTGAGAATCGTATAAATAGACAATACTCCAAACTCGAGGAATATTGTTTAATTTACACTTCAAGTGCAGTTCTGAATTTATCTCACCCCTTTCTATAACATTGGATAGCATCAGAATATCAGAATAGTTTGAATATACCTAGCAAATCCATATGATGTCATCTCACATTCACAACGCCACGGCCGTAGCGTAGTATTGTCACTTTACGGGGGTGACCGTTGAGTATTTTTCCTAATGTTATTTCTATGGCTAAGCTTGTACCAGGGGTAAGATAATATAAATATAAGGCATCTCTGGTATCACACAAGCTCTTGAGTTACATCCTCCGTCTCAGTGACCTCTGTCTCTGTAGCCTGCTCTGCTAAGGCATCTCTCTTGTAGAGTGATATCCACGACCATACACGGCACCACATGGTCTCCCCTGCCTCGGGAAGCATGACCACGATATCCACTTCCTGATCCGCAGCCGGCTCGAAGATAACAGCCACAGGAGTTGGAACAGCGCTGTCAAGGCCTACTCCTTCCTCTGTCGTCAAACTGCCTCGGATCGTGTCAGGCTGGGCAAGAAACACCCCCTTCTCTTGGGTCTCATCTGATTTGGAGTCATCCCTGCAGGCACCCGCATCACTTGCCATCAGGGAAGACATGAAGGGATTATTTTCTGGGAGGTTGAGTCCTGTAGAGGTCATGATATCTGGGGTTTGATTCAGGTTCTGATCTTGTTGTATTTTAATGACATACAAAGTCGCAGTCACAGCAGGCACAAAGATTATTATTACTGCACCCCTAGCAGCGGGCAGTATTTGATAGACATTCAGATACAGGTATAGAATAATAATAATAATATCAAGGCATCTCTTTTATCACACAAGCTCTTGGGTAACATCCTCCGTCTCAGTGACCTCCGTCTCTGTAGCCTGCTCTCCTAAGGCATCTCTCTCGTAGAGTGATATCCGCGACCATACGCGGCACCACGTGGTCTCCCCTGCCTCAGGAAGCACGACCACGATATCCACCTCCTGATCTGCAGCCGGCTCGAAGATGACAGCCATAGGAGGTGGAACAGCGCTGTCAAGGCCTACTCCTTCCTCTGTCGTCAAACTGCTTTGGAGCGTGTCAGGCTGGGCAAGGAACACCCCCTTCTCTTGGGTCTCATCTGATTTAGAGTCTTCACTGAAGGCACCCGCATCACTTGCCATCAGGGAAGCCATGAAGGGATTATTTGCTGGGAGGTTGAGTCCCGTAGAGGTCATGATATCTGGGGTTTGGATGACACCCTGATCTGGTTCGGTTTGACTCGACACTGAAGATGAGCTACTCGTTTGCGTGCTCTTATCGCACGTATTATCGCCCTGGGTACTCTCACTCTCCCCCCCGATGTTCACTTCGAACGGGAAGTCATACATGGGCCACTGCTGGGAGAAGTTCTGGATGATTTCATCGAGTTTACTCCGGAAACTCACCGTACCTATCTCCAGCTCCGGAGTGGAGGGCTGCATGAAGTTTCTCATGATGAATGGCACGAAGCCTCCAGCTAACGCCGCCAGGGTCTGATTGGCCGAGGAGACTTTGTATATAGATCCAAATGAGAGCACCACGATAAAGACAAAAATCAGGAAGAAGATGATAAACATGAACTTCTTGGTGGCTTCAATCATGCTTCTATAAACAGGGCCGGGGCTACCTGCGACTTGTATCTCACATACTTGCTCAAACAAAGTCTGGGGTATCCGAGGCATATCTCGGTTATCGATGAATAAGATAACATCGTTAAGATCCCAATGCATTGGCAGGTCACTTGACATGTCATCTGGGGACTCATAGTCTGCTTGCTCACTATTCTCACACGCCTTGAAGCCTGTGTTCTCCTGTAGATGCGCAGGTAGACTAGTGACCTCCTCGACTTGCTTAGTCATACGTCCCTTAACATCAGTAAATAGCGCCTTATTAAGCTTCACGTACTTCTTATACACGTTATTATAGCAGTCGTAACTATACATAACCACAAGAAGACCCAGGGTCAGATACTTTAGCACACTGCTGGCATTGACAATAATCCCCATCAGGGTAAACATCAGGAGTTCCACTACAAACCCAACACACTCCATCCCTAGTACAGACACTCCATACACAGACAGCACCAAGAGAAACACAGCTAGGCATCGGATGGAAACCCGTCTCAGTGAGCTCGTAGCTGGTCTATCTCTGTCCAGTGGTAAGTCATCATGTTCAGGGAGCAACTCATGAAGTAGGAACTCTTCCTGGAAAGTCTTGGCTCCCTTTTGTATGCTTTTAGAAACTGGCGAAGGAAGTTTTAGGTGTTTTCGCTGAGCCACGTCATGTCTTATCTTGGCTTTGTGTAGAATCCTCACCGAGTACAGGATCATTCTGTAGGTGAGGAATACTAAAGGCAGGCAGTAAAGCATGTAGACGATAAGGATCAAAGGTAGGATGAATAACCAGAAGAGTGGTGCTACCAAACAACCACAGACACCAAACTTACTGAAGGGCCAGATGACCTTAGAGCAAATCAACTCACCAGCTTTGAGCCATGATAATCGGTTTAAATCATTGAAGGAAGTATATATGATCCGTTGAAATCTTGTCATATCGCCTGTTAGGCCGACGTAAGCCAATACCACCACGGTAATACCATAAATACAGTAGATGGTTATACATATGGGATGTGTTGGGAGTAGATATTGCATCATTTTGAACTCGTGTGGTGCTAGTGTGAGGTTGTTTTTTTCTGCAATATCTGCTCGATATATAATCTCAGGGTGTTCAAAGTTGTAGAAAAAGGCGAGCCTTATGTAGAATATAGAAGGAACTAATAAAACAAGCAGAAGTTTGCCAATTGCTGTCCAAAATATAATCCAAGGAACGGGTTGAAGTTCCTTGAGGTAAGAAAACATGTTGGTTTGGCAGCATTTTGTAAATGGCGCAATCTCCTTCAACCCACAACTGAATATAGCATTGGCTATAGTACGGAGAAAACCAACTGGCACTTTGTTTTCCACTAAGAGCTTACTATAATCTACTGCTATTTCAAACCTGTGGATTTTAATGGGAATAACAACATCATGAGGGAGCTCACTAATTATCTGCCTACATTTATCGAAGTGTTTTGTCTCACATAGATTTATCGTATTCTTGGATTTTGCTTTAACTTTGTCCAATCCTCGGACTACGCAAAGAGTTCGGAGCATTGGTTCTTTCAGCTTCACAACGAAACGAATGGCATCAAGAGTTTTGGTGAAGAATCCTGAGGGGGCAAGGAGAGGCGCCGAAAAGAGGACTAGAAATTTACTAATTATTAGCATAATATCTAGAATTCTAATCCATATATTCTTCTGGTTCACCATACAGGATATAGTGACCCCATCTCTCTCTGCTTTGCAGCAGTGATGTGTGAAGAAAGCATACCCATTAGAACTCTGCAGAATCTGGTGGCAAATGCTTTCCTCTTCATTCAATGCGAGAACATCTTGGTCTTTAAAATCCCTCATCATAAGTTCCATAATTATGGCCATTTTCTCTTGCTCTGTGAGATCCCGGAAGCATCCAGCCGGCTCGTCCTTGAGTCTGATGTTCATGTGCTCTACACCGAAGCTCAAGGTCATCAGAGACAAAGGACCGTAGTTGAACGCTAATGACAACAGGGTTTGACCTTGAAGGGACGATACCCTCGTCCAGTGATTCCCGCGGTACACCACAGATACATTCTCCAGTAAGGGATTAAAAGTGTAGTTGAGAAACGACACGTCGTAGTGGATAAGTTTATTGTTTTCCTCCAGTAGAACATCGATACGTTGATCTATTCCAGGTTCCCCGGTCTGGACGAAACACTGGGTCTGGGATTCCGTACTGGCATTGCCCAGTGTGTACTGGTGGTCGCTCATGTGAAGGTCATCGGACTCCTTTTCTGGGTCAGGGTCAAGTTCAAGGTCAGCTGGCACGCCTCGGACTGGAGAAATCAATGGGCGATCTGCAAGTGAGAAATGCTCAAAGTGTTAGCTTAATTTGTCTATAGAGACGAGATAGAACGGCCAGAGACATCCTGAGGGTAAAACATGAGGAACCTTTGCGTTTATTAGAGGGAAACTATATTCGAGTGAAAGTATGTCAAAGTTGCGAGGAAAGGATCGAAAAAAATTACTACCCGAGGCTTTTCGATCTATACCGAATGGCGTAGAAACCGTTTCAAAGCGTCGACTAAAATATCATAGTTGTTAGACCAAATCAAGTTAATTATCTCATTAGTTTCGAGTATACAGAAAATATTGAACGAACTGATACGCTTGTACAGCATGGTTGGGTCCTTCTAAATACTGATGTTTTCATTTGGCGTGTATCTACGCAGGCATAATGGCCGTATTAGGCGCACCTACGTTGGTGTAGACATAGACAATAATCAATGGTTTTGTGGACAGGCGGCCGTAAACCACGAGGGGTTGACGGGTAGTAATACACGAGCGCTAGCGAGTGTGTTACTACGTCAACCTAGAGTGGTTTACAGAGTCGCCTGTCCACATAAACATCGTTTGTTGTATTTATTATCCATCTTTTTGAATATATTGAACCCGCTTATTGCCATATTAAAGTGAATAACAATAGGGACTATTTCTTTGCTCTACAGCACAAAGGGGTTATTTTCCCCGTATACCATGGTTTTGAGGCCGTCTACCACAGATATGAATCTGTATACTTCAGTTATGGTATCTGACAGGTTTTATATAATGGGTCGTGGTTTACTGAGTCCCCATACATTCTCAATGGTGTCATATAGATACATATATATATATATAGCCATGATTTTGATCTGCGTGGTCGTGTTCTGCATAGTTGGCAAGTAGTAATATCCAAGTAAATGCGAGGATATTGTGCAGTGTCAATTACAAGGAGAATACGGCCATGCAGGTTAAAATAATGGTAATGTTGTATTTATTATACCTCATTCTCAATAGATGTTATCAGAGAAAAGACAAAATAGCCGCCGATCTTGTACTTTGCACACAGGAGACTATTTTCCGTATTCTATACTGAGTAGAATACGGCTTTCCGTATTCTACTCTAGCGATCTGTCAGGCCTGGCGTCCACCTACTATAGACTAGAAATTTAGACCTACCGATATGGCACCTATACAAATAGCAAATATTGGAGACATATCGGGAAGGTGCAAAATCTGTTATCAATATCCTTCTGCAAATTACGACACTTCATCTCCATCAAGGGAGAAGTTTCAGAAGTACGATACACCTATATATATGTATGTTCTAAGTAACATATATGCCAACCACCTCTTAGAGTTTGCTGGAGTAGCCTGGGTCCCGTTTAATAATCTAGGACCGTCCATTTTGACCCTTTTCTGTATGCCATAGAGACCCATGGGACGATGTGGGTTAACTTTATTCAACACTTATGGACGACCTTATTGGCGGCTAAATCTTAGCGAACAGACTCAAATACTATTATACGATAACCCTCGTACAGGTACAGAAAAGGGTCGTCAGGTACGATCATAGATTATTCAACAGGCCCCTGGGCACACAGCGCCAGGGAACAGGTAGTTAACTACATAAACTACTCAGCCATCGATAGAGCGGTTTAACAAGCTTCTGATAATATTAGCTTTGCCTCGTAGACATTATCCTACCCCTAATAAAAAACGCCTTAGGCTTAACATTGGATTTATTTATGTCACAGGTGTGACTTAAAGTGTTGTTTATGCCACTACTTTCGGATACTGAAAAAATATAGGAACAGGGTAGGATAAAATCTAGACGCCACTCGTTTTAGTTTGAGCTTATTTATGCTACGCATTTTGTTGGCTCCGTAATGTCACTCGTCTTCGACTCGTGAAATCATGGAGCCAACAAAATGCGTGGCATAAATGAACTCAGACTCAAACTCTTGACGTCTCTTTATATTATGAGTCATATTCTACCAGTGAAATGCAAGCCCATAGCTCTTTCTATGCGATCTGCCCAATCCTGTTTCCATTTTCTATTAGATTATCGATACTGTATCAATACTTTTCTCTGAACATCTATCATTGAAGCTATTCCATTAAATCTCTTTCTTATCCTGAATGGTCGATGGCGTATAGACGCAAGACATAGACATATAGTCTCTAAGTATAGGCTGTGTGAGTGTGTAATTCGCCGAGTGGTATACAGGTGGCCGTAATCTCCGCCCTACACAGAGCGGAGATTACGGAAAGTTAGTCCCGTGTGTGCAATGTAGTGAATGAGAAGATTAGGAGGTAATTTTGTCTTTTCCTTGATAACTCAAATTTGAAATGCCGAATAATAAATATGATATTAATAGGTTTAGAATACTTGTGGTCGTTTTATTATCCTCATAGTTCACCATAGGCAATATTTTCGCATTGGCTCGGATATTACTACGCACGAACTAATAACACGGTAATGCGAAACCAGTTGATCATGTAATATATTTCAGTATACCAAAGATGAGATAAATGTCCTTTAAATCACTTTGATAAGCAATCGTACTTCAATGGGGAAAAAACCTAGTTCTCTGAAGATAAAGCCTGGAAGTCACCAACGCCTTCGGGAAGTCTGAATGTCGGTATTGGTGGGTTCCAGGTTCCCGTTTAATAATCAAGGATCATACATGTAGACCCTTTTCTGTACCTTGTACAAGGGTTATCGTTTGATAATATGTAAGTCGGTGTGCCAAGACAGTATTAGCCGTCCATTAGGCCGTCCATAAGTGTTGAATAAAGTTGACCCATATCGCCCTTAAGTCTCATAAGTGGCATAATATCGTAAAACTGGATGAGTTTTAATCTTGGCCACCGTATGCCACGACTGGAGTTTGGCATAGTGATTTTAAGAGGCGAAGCTGAGCGAAGTCCGGAGGCGCTTTTTCGTACAAGGGTCTGTTCGCTAAGACAGTATTAGATATAAGGTCGTCCCTAGGTGTTGAATAAAATTATTACCCGCATCGTCCCTGGGTCATGTACGATCCTATATTATTAAAAGGGCCCCTGGATTATTAACTATTTAAGGGCGGATGATGCCTTAAGGTATCATTTGTTTGATATTTATGACATTGCTTTTGAAATGGAGATATTTTAACAATAAACTTGAAATTCGCACGGAATGTAGGTATAACAACATATTTTAGAATTCTAAGTAGTAGAAATAGAAATGTTAAGGATAATAAATCATATCACGTGATATACCTTCAAATTCTGAATTCAGAGGACAACGTCCCCTAGAACTGTACATAGTCTCTAGTAGCCGTCCCCAAGTGTATAGTTCTGCAATAGGCGGGCGTCTTTAAAGGGTTAACAATATAATGTTACTCCTATGGCTAAACTTTTACCGGGGGTGAGATAAAGCACTGACTTAAGAGGGTGTTCTACTGGACCGACGGTAGCCGATTTCGTAGCCAGACAATCGCCGATCATTATCGGATGCCCTAGAATTTCCCAAATTTTTGAAAATGGTCATTTATTAAACTATTATTATCAGAATTAAATGAATTACAATATATGAACTTCTTCTTAAGGGCCCAGGAACAATTGATCGGGTGAGAAATCGGCCTGGTGGAGCACCCCCTTTACTGTACACTCAGTCTACGTCCTAAACCCTGTGCGCTGCATCTGCATCAAACCAGCTGTAAAAGGTGAGCAGATGGCAGTATACAAATTGTAAATAAAAGTTAAATAAGATATGGTCTCACCTGGTTCTATGAAGACGATGTTTCCGTCATTCGTAAAGGACAGATTGGCGTGTCGGCGTATGTATCTCCCGTTCTCAACACTTTGACAGTACGGGAGCCATGCTATGAGGACCAGTATCCCCACCTTCCACATGAACAATGCATTTGTAAATTCCATTTTCACCAAAATCTATCGTTACTGGTGATTTTTGAACGGATATATCCTGTCCTTTTCTTGTCCCGCTACGTTGATTGCTGTTTCCTCGTTGGGATCTGAAGGCAATTTTATCAAATACACACACCACTCCCCACGAAGCTGACATGCCACCGAGACTCTAAATCCGGTCAGAAAGTTTTGGTTGGCTGTTGGGCTTCCATAGTGTGTGGCTTGAAGGTTGTGAACCCAATCCCCCAAGCAAGGTGTCAAATGTTAACAAGGGGTACTCCTATTCAATACAGGTAAGCTAAATGTTATCTTAACTGCTTAGCGCCAAGTTAAGCCTCAGGTTCAAACGCCTTGGTAAACTAGAAAGGTGAGTAAGAGTGATTAGGGATTCAATCAGACAAAGCGCAGCTAAGATGTTTATCTTTCCCCCTCACTCTAATAACTTGGAGTCAACCTGATATTCAACTGCTGCAGTTGACCACTCACCAGTCATATATACCTATATTATCGCCCGAGGGGTGTGGCGCAATGATACGACGTTGGAATGCCAATCTCGTGTGTTGTTGTTTAAATCCCCGTCGTGACACTGCATATATGCTATACAGTTTTTCAGTGTCGATGTAAGGCCTGTTTCCATTGGCTGACGAAAACGGTGTAGATTTTTTGAGTTCTCCTAAAACACCATTTACATTGGCCGTCACCGATCTACAGTCCGGCACCAATGATAGACCTTAAGCACTGCTGACGCAAAAAGTAAATGGGCTATTATGAGAATTTTTAAAAATCTACACCGTTTTCATCGGACAACGGAAACGGGCCTTATAAGCCATTTTCCACTGGCCGACTTTTTGCCACTGATCTGCAGTCGGGAACCACCGAACAATTTTCAGGTGATTCCTACAGATTCAAAGGAGTTTGAAATCTTCGGTGATGGTAATTCTGTTTGGAGGACAATTGAGCCGGCATGGACATGCCAAATGCAGCAAAAATGAGGCATAAAGCCATTTTCCACTAGCCGATTATTTGCAAACCGATCTGCAGTCAAGAACCACTGACACCAGGGACCTGTTTCAGTAGTTTCGTGACATGTCTAGATGGCGTCTGTGACACCATACAGACAGATCACAAGATTGCAATCGATGACACACGGAGTTTCACTCACTTCTCGTAGGAATTAAGCAATGACACTTTAACATGAGCAGGGGATACATATAATCTATAATCAAAAATAAAAAGATTTCAATACGCGAAAGCGTAGGAAGAAACATTTTTTATATAACTAAAATATAATCTATAATCATTCCAAATATGAAGAAGATTGGCCACTTCGATCTTCTGATATTTGCTAGTCTTTTTCCACTGTTGCTTGCACTGTTGGTGCCGCTGTTGATGTCTGTCTGGGCCTAATGTCACGAGACTACTGAAACAGGTCCCTGATCGGTGAATGGAAACAGACATGCAGAGAAGTGTTCACCGATTGATTGTGTATTGACCACCACTCACAATGACCATCGCGGTGGTGGCCTTATTGCAGAATCTATGTACAAATAATCAAGGAAAACTTCTCTGCATTTCTGTTTCCATTCACCAATCTGGCATTGTTGGTTCCCAACTGCAGATCAGCGGCAAATTGTTGGGCAGTGGAAAATATAGCTTATTGCATGATTGCTTACATTACGTTGTCAATTGGCAATGGCATAGACAACTCAGGATGTCAAACACTAGGTGTCTTTTTATGGAATATGTATTCTAGCCACTATTCCAAGCCATCATCTTTAGTGTATTGTTTGATTCTGTTTTATGGACAAAACCTTTTTTTTAAAGCAATTTTTATTATGGGAATATTGTGTGTACAATCACAGAATTTGGCGATACAGCCGTTCTCCCACTTAGGCCCTAGCCCCCTACTCCTCATTCTAATGGCGGGTGTTAAGCCGAATGAGCAGTGGGTACCATTTTTGTTCAAGTCTTTCATATAATCCGACCGTGATTTTGAACCCACGACCTCCCATGCTCGAGGCGAACACCCTACCGTATGAACCTATTGGAAATAGGGTTCATGGTATCCTAAGGCCACTCAAAAAAAAAATTTGTTTCTCATCACCAAACCATGAAAAATATGACGAGGGCGGTTTTTTTTGGTTTTTTTTGGTTTTTTTTGCTGGATCAAAGATGTCTTAGAAGTGTCACAAAATGGGCTTTAGACATACAGTAAAACCCTGCGTAAGCGGTCACCCTCCATTCCAGGCCAAAATGTCTACTTATGCAGGGTGTCTGCGTATGCGGGGTTTTCAGGTTTAAACTGCCTATACATTGGAAGCATCCCTGACATGAGGAGCTTTTATTTGATAACAAAAACACATACTTTTCATCATTTCTATCGAGGTTCATCTTATTTTAACAAACAAAAAAAAAAAAAAAAAAATCTTCTAAAATCGTTTTTGCAGATGCGCGTGGTGATGAGAAACAACTTTTTTTTTTTGAGTGGCGTAAATTAGGAAACCAAGAAAACAGCATAACGTGGCCTGATGCCATAACGCACGCTCCTCTCACACCACGGAGTGTTCCATTACGGACAACACGAGGAATAAATACTGCACAGGAGAGGAGCCCGGAGGACTGAGGAGAGCGTGAGGAGGGTCCCCTGCAGAGGGTCAGCGCATGGCTAACGTGACCACCACATTTATTTTACAAATAAACGGCCATTTAACCAATGGGATTTTCAATACAATTCAGAGTTGCTCCGATACCAGGGAGGTGCTATGAAAAAAAAAGAGCGATTAAAAAAAAATATTTTGTCGTGGTTTTTGTTGCGTTGCGACCACCACATTTATTTAACAAATAAACGGCCATTTAACCAGTGGGATTTTCAATATAATTCAGAGTTGCACCGATACCAGGTGCTATCAAATGAAAGAGCGATTAAAAAATGTCGATCTTGTCGTGGTTTTTGTTGCGTTGCCTTGATGGCCTTAGGCCTGGCGTCCACCTACTACGATATGGCTCCGATGCGGTCTACGATGCACCTCCCGATAAAAAGTCAAAATCGCGTCGGAAGGTCACCTAATATCGGGGCAGTTTACCAAGTTTCTGCGATTAGACACTGCTAAAAACCCCATATAATGCGTGGTGGATTGGCATGTCTAGACATATGTCTACGATTTTGCACCTTCCAGATTTTGACATTTTGTATCGGTGCCATATCAGGAGGTCTACGATTCTATCGTAGTAGGTGGACGCCGGGCCCTACAAGACGATCATGTATATACAATACACCATGATTTTGTGGATAGGCGGCTTTATTATCCATTGTATACAAATACCCCATTGGAAATGTATAGGGACTCCACGACCCATTATATAAAACCTGTCAGATACCATTACTGTGGTATACGGATTCAAGCCTGTGATATACGGCCTAAAAACCATGGTTGTACGGGAAAAATAGTCCCTTTTGCTATAGAAGTGTGGGGGGGGGGGCGTCATGGCTGCCCCCATGGCTCATAGGCTATATGCCGTATAGGCTCGTTTCCATTGGCCTATTTCCCATCACCGATCTCCAGTCAGGAACCACCGACGGACTTTTGGCACTGCTGACCCAAAATCGGTCAATGGAAACGACTCCTGAAATGACCCACAACTTTTTCTGCTTAGATTATGCAATGTGGCACCACTCACCACTGAGTGAAAGCTTGGTCACTGAGTGAAATCTACTACCCTTCTATATCGACGCATGCTAAGTGGCACCTCCGACAGACTTTCTGGGTAACTCTACACGCTTTTCGTCGGCCAATGGAAATAGGCCTTATCTGCTACCCCTAAAAACAGGAACGATTACATGACTTGCAGTGGTGTAAATCACTATACAAACGATGAAATTGCCCATAAAACCAAAACTATGATCCAGGTAATGATGTAATAAATCTTTTCGATATCTAGAATGCTATAATGAGGTGAAATGAAAGTACACATCGCACATCGTGATGTGAGACAGGGAAGTATACAACAGTTGAATGACCTGGGAACCATCGTTTTATTACATATAATTTATAAAAAGAGAATGTGATAATATCTTAAGCATATCGGGCAATGTGAAAGTAGTGTAGGTTCCCCGTTATGCCCCAGTCACACTGGTGTAAAAAAACAGCGTTTTCCCGTGTATTCCTGTTTGAGTTGAAGTGGCCACTGTGGGTGCGTGTACCTAAATACAGCGAGGCAGTGTTGTTTCTATGAGTCCGGCAGGATCTGGTGAAGACTTTCGTGTCTAGGTGTTGTCCTGAACTGCTCCTGCCATTATGCCCCAGTCAGACTGGCGTAAAAAACGGCGTTTTCCCGTGTACGCACGTCTACGTTCTTCTAGGCATTTTGAAATCTCAAAACACGCCGCAAAACGTGGAGATAAGTAAAGGAAAGTCTGAATGCGCTGAAAAACGCTACAATGCGTACAGAAGTGTAAATAAGCGTTGATATACGTTGAGAACCGTACTAAAACGTTAAAGCAAAGCAAACAAATACGTTCCAAATCTGTAGCTAATACGTGGTCCCCAACAATTCAAATACGTAGAAGAAGCGCCAAATTTTACGCCAGTGTGACTGGGGCATTAAGCATATATGGAAATGTGAAAGTAGTGTAGGTAGACGAGGTGTAGCAAAACAAAACACTCCTGGTGTACCCCTCTCATAAGATCTCACACTCTCTTAGTGGTATTCTGTACTCGCACTACGCTCTATATGAGACAAATTCTTAATGAACTAGGCTTAGAGCCTTGAGAATCCACTGGCCTGCCACTGTGCTAAAGACGTACATCAATGCAACTCAGAGATGTGTGCCAGTGGATTCTCAAGGTTCTAAGCCTAGTTCGCCTAGGACCTAAACATATCAAACAACAGTGGGTCAATGAGGTATTTCAGTCTTGAGTGATTGGTCATGGTCAGCTGGGCACACCTCTAAGACCCTGAGACACTGGCTCCCTGCTCTGTTCTCACTATCACAGTGAACAGCATGCAGATATAGTAAAGGGATAGTTTTCTGGAAGCACACTGAAAGTTCAATGTGACCATTCTAACTCTGACTCTAACCTCTAGATGATGTGTTTATGCCCCGGTCAAACTGGCGTATATTTTGGCGTTTCTTCTACGTATTTGAATTGGTGGGGACCATGTATTAGCTACAGATTTCGAACATATCTGTTTGCTTAGCTTTAACATTTTAGTACACTTCTCAACATTCATCAACGCTTATTTATGTTTCTGTATGTATTGTGGCGTTTTTCGGCGCATTCCGACTTTCCTTTACGTATCACCACGTTTTGCGGCGTACTTTTAGATTCCAAAATGCGTAGAGAACGGAGACGTGCATACACGGAAAAACGCCAATTTTTACGCCAGTGCGACTGTGGCATTACGCTAGTGTGACTGGGGCATAATCGCATGCAATTACACTCTAATAAATATTCATACTTCACTGTGACGCTATATCCGGTGGGTGGGTGGGTGGGGGGGCATGGTCACTTGTGTTAATGCCAATGTCCACCGCTCAGACCATACTGTTGGGGAAGGGATCAATGCTGTCTAAAGGCACACTGCATCACCTCGTCCTTGAATTGACTCTTTTCACCTGACTTGTTTATACATATCATACACGTTCTACCTACTCATACACTAAGTATAACTTGTATGAAGAGCCCTTATAATGTATTGAACAATCAGTGCTAAGCGTACAGGAAGTCTGCTTTTGTCACATGGACTCAGGTCTATTAAATCTTAAATCCCTATCAGTATAGAGACTCATATAAAGCCTGGTTCCCACTAAGCAATTTTGGGGCATTCATTGGGCACCCGTCGCCGACTATTAGCCAAAATTTCTAAGAATTTCATGAATTACCAAGTGGGAACACAAAATGGCAAAATCGTTGGCGACTATTGCCCTAACCCCCATAGTTCGGGTTTGAGTCGGCGACTGGATTCTCTCTTCAAAAGACATCAGTCTCTTGCGATTTAATTTCAAACATGTTTGGAATATATCAGGGCATAGTCGCCGACTATGCCCTCCCACCCGCTGTGCGACTGCGGTTTCACGGCGATTATGCCCGGCAGTAGTCTCAGGGGCAGAAGTCGCCTATTGGGAATAGGCCTTAAGGCCTATAGGTTTCCATTGGCCAACGTAAACGGTGAAGATCTTTTGAGTTACCCAGAAAGTCTGTTGGTGGTGCCACTGACTGTGCTTCGTTATCGAAAAATCAGTGAGGGTAGTGAATTTTACTCAGTGACCAAGCTTTCGCTCAATGGTGGGTTGTGTCACATTGCATAACCTAAAACCCAATGCCCATCTACCGATTTCTGAACATGTACCTTTGTCGGCGACAAATGGACGGTAATTTGTCTTAGCCAAGGCATCCTAACGGAGTCGGCCGTAGTCGGGCAGCTAGGCAAGGGTGAGCCACCGATTTAGTAGACAGATTTGCTTAGGACTAATACCCACCAACCACTCTCTTCTATGTCCGCCAGTCGAGCGAAGGGTTACGTAATTTGCCTGCGACAAGTTCACCAACTCCTATACGATTTGGGAACTAATCATTCAACCCTAAATCGGTAGATGGGTATTGGGCTTTATCGTGGGTCATTTCTCTCAGAAAAAACGATTTTAGAAGATTTTTTTTATTAAATAGATGAACCTTGATAGAATTATGAAGGGTATGTGTATTTAGTATCAAACTAAAGCTCCTGATGTTAGGGATGCATTAAATGTATAGCCAGTAAAAATCTTGAAACCCCGTGTAAGCAGATACCCCGCGTAAGCAGCCACTTTGGCCCGGATCGGAGGGTGGCCACTTATGCGGGGTTTTACTGTATGTCTTCCATCTTTGATAAAGCAAAAAAAAACAAAAAAGCGCCCTCGTCATATTTTTCATGGCTTGGTGATGAGAAACAAGTTGGGTTTTTTTATTGGCCTAAGACAAATCTTTAAAAAGCAAAACGAAGGTAATTTGACAGAGTCAGGATTGAATACGGGTATATGCTGCGACAGCAAACAAAAAAAACCAATGAAGAGGGATCCACAACAAAAAGCCCGGATAGATTCGCTATGATTGGTGGGTAAAATGAGGTCAAGAATCGGCGCAGCCATCTTGAATCAACACGTGGTTCTCGTGTTTTCTCGTGTTTTTCGCGAGAGCTGTCAACTGCAACAGCAGCACCCCCTGTTGGTGAACTTTGCCACTTAGGATGCTTTCCTACTCCTCTGACGATTTAGACCTACCGCCCTCTTTGCGCATGTGTCAGGAAAGTGCTGCGTCATCGCCCTTTCCGGTGAGTAGCCACTTCCGGTTGCAAATTGTTTTCATTCCCAGTATGTTCTGTGTGTGTCCGCGGTGGCAATAGACAGAGGGTAAAATCAACAACCAAGTCTACCTGAGAAGTCCAGGCTAAGGATCTCAAGGGATGCTAACCCAAAATCCAGAAAAGAAATATCTATTAAATTGTCTGTAAATAAATAGACAATAATCGATGGTTTTGTGGACAGGCGGCTGTGAACCACGAGAGGTTGAGGCGTAGTAATACACGAGTCATAGCGCGTGAATTACGACGTCAACCTCTAGTGGTTTACAGAGCCGCATGTCCACAAAACCATAGTGTGTTGTATTCATTATCAATCTTTTTGAAAAAATTTAAACCCAAGGATTGCCACATCAAAGAATACAACAATGGGGACTATTTCTTTGCTCTATAGCACAAAGGCACTATTTTCCCGTATACCACCGTTGTGAGGCCGTGTACCACAGATTTGAATCCGTATACCACAGTTGTGGTATCTGGAGGTCTAAATTTCTATCGTAGTAGGTGGACGCTAGGCCTAATTGACAGTTGAATACCGTTTTGTAAATGAGATCACAGTGATATACCATGCACGTTTACGGTAGTATCCTGTATATTTTACAGAAATGTTTTACAGTGTGAATTGCGTATTAGAATGTAAAAGCGTTGAATTTGCGTACTAGATACGTGAAAATCATTTTCTTTCTATTAGGCCTGGCGTCCACCCACTACGATAGAGATTTAGACTTACCGATATGGCACCGATACAAAAACCAAATATCGGAGACATATCGGGAAGGTGCAAAATCGTAGGCAAATGTCTAGACATGCCAATCCACCACGCATCGCAATGGGTATTTTTCGGTGCCTAATCGCAGAAACGTGGTCAACTGCCTGATATTAGGTGACCTTCCGACGCGATTTTGGTTTTTTATCGGGAGGTGCATCGTAGACCATATTGGAGCCATATCGTTGTAGGTGGACGCCAGGCCTAAAGGGGGGCATACACCAACCGCGACAAGGCTACGACAAGCGGAAGAAGGGGGGCTTTATGACAGCGTTGTCGGAAGGCTCCTGACAAGCTTCCAATCGTGGCCTTGTGATGGCCTTGTCATAGATCCTTGTCAGGAACTGGAGTCCACCAACCACAACAAGGCCTCCAATCTTGGGCCTTGTCGGGAAGCAATTGTCGTAGCATTGTCGTGGTTGGTGGACGCCCCCCTAAAAAGAGGCTACGACAAGGCCACGACAGGCTGCGATATGAAGCTTGTCAGGGGCCTGTCAGGGGCCTTCCAACAAGGTTACGACAAAATCAAACATCTTCGATTTTTGCCACAACTGGACCCTTGTCGTGGAGTGTTGTGGTTTCCTCAATATCCCTGTCGTAGTGTGTCGGAACCATGGGCGCCTTTTTTACGGGAACCAGCAACGTCTACGACACGCCCCAACAACGCTGTCGTAAAGCCCACCTTCTCACGACAAGGCTACGACAAGGCGCCGATAGGAACTTTCTTGTCGGCACTTGACGTAGTCTTGTCGTGGTTGGTGGACGCCCCCCTTTAAGCCTGATGCCCATCTACCAATTCAGGGTTGAGCGATTAGTTACCAAATCGTATAGGAGTCAGTCAACTTGTCGCAGGCAAATTACGTAACTCTTCACTCCGCTGGACATTGAGGAGATGGGGTGGTGGATATTAGTCCTAAGCAAATCGGTCTACTAATCGGTGGCTCACCCTTGCCTAGCTGTCCTACATCTACCGACTACGGCCGACTCCGTTAGGATGCCTTTGGTGAGACAAATTACTGTCCGTTTGTCGCCGACAAAGGTACATGAATGTTTCGGAATCGGTAGATGGGCATTCGGCTTTACGTGCAAGAAGCACGGAAATCATACGCGAGTGTGACTGGGGCAACGTTAGGTCTCCTACGTGTTTACTCTGTGAAGTCTGTCGAGCGTAGAGTTGAAGATAATGTTCTGCTGATCTATCTACCGGTACCCAATTCTATAAATATATTCACTCAGACAAGTGATTAAAAATTTAGTTCAAGTAGGCCTTAATTAGTGCACGGGGATCATACACAACAAAGGAGACGAGTGATAGACTAATTCTTCTCGATTGATAATTTGGACATCAGCTTGAGTGTAGAATGCGCCATCGTTCAACAACATTATCGTTATTTGTCAAAACCCAACAGAATACCCTTTGATTATGATATTTCCACCAAATCATTTTATTTTAGTCTCGCTGCACCAACTAATTGTTATTCATTAGATTCTATGCCCCGAAGCAGTGAAAATTCCCACTTAGTGATAATATATAAATAGGCCCGGCGTCCACCTACTGCGATATGCCTCCGATATGGTCTACGATGCACCTCCCGATACAAAATCTAAATCGCGTCGGAAGGTTACCTAACATCGGGGCAGTTGACCACGTTTTTGCCATTACACACCGATAAAAACCCCATACAATGCGTGGTGGATTGGCATGTCTAGACATATGTCTACGATTTTGAACCTTCCCGATATGCGGCGATTTTGACATTTTGTATCTGTGCCATATCGGGAGGTCTACGATTCTATCGCAGTAAGTGGACGCCGGGCCTAACACAATAAAGACAGGTTTTGTGTACGTTTGGCCGTAATCTCTGAGTATTTGACGGAAAGCAATATCCGAGCATAAGTGAGGATATTACGTCGTCAGCTATGAGGAGATTACGGGCGTTCGTTTACAAAACCATTCTTTATTATATTTATTACCCACTTACATGATTGATAACAAGAATGGACCATGTATCAATATATTGGACGACTACACATTCTATAAGGCCACAGCACTGTCAAGCATGGGGATATTTCGGTGTATACATAAACCATTATATAGTTCGCTATGTGTCTGTGTTTTTAGCATGAAACATTTTTTATGACAGTGATTTCTGATGAGAAATGAGATCATTATGATTGATAGTAAATGACTGATTTCGATTTTTTTTTTATTGCGGTGTTTATTGAAATTCCCATTCAACATTCAACATGTACATTAGATAACATCAACGACAGTAGGTAAACGTATTAGTAGTACATTGATATCGCTTGAAGGTCTTGACAATTTAACTTTCTTCTTGTCCGACACTTTTATTGATTTCGATTTAACATTCAAGAAACTTATTTTGAAGTACATGATAATTCACCCTCATTACAGATGGGACTATGTTTTTCCGGAGTCTCTAACGGGAGATTCTGACATGTCAGAATCTCCGGGTAGCGAATTCCAGATGCTTAAGATATATTTCCTATGGAGACTTTGTATTAAGTGGAATTCACACGGTGGGATTCATGTACCACACAGTGTTCAAAACCTCGAGACTTTGTTTCTTGTTAGGGGTAGATGTCGCCAACAATTCCACGGGGGAAAAAACATATCTCAGGGAAATGGAACCCTACAATTTAGCAAGAGAGATTGTGTTTAAGTACAGAATCTCAGCAGGACTTGTCTCAGTCAAACACCCTGTGAGGTACAGGAATCCCATCGTGTGAATCCCACTTTAGGTGTGTAATAAAAACAGTGGGTTTTGTAGCACCCCTCTCATAAGATCTCACTCTCTCTAAGTGGTATTCTGTACAATGTTCTCCCTATGCTCTATGGGAGAAGAAGTCTTAATGAACTAGGCTTAGAGCCTGAGAATCCACTGGTACACAGTATTCCCGCTAGGTGGCATCATCGAGATTATAGCAATCTTTGGGTTGCATTGATGTACGGGAGGCAGGCCAGTGGATTCTCAATTCTCTAAGCTTAATTCGTTAAGAATTGTTCTCCTATAGTGGGAACCTTGTACAGAATACCACTTAGAGAGTGTGATATCTTATGAGAGGGATGCACCCGGAGATATAGTAATCGCGCAGTGATTTATTGCCTTTCATGAGGTGGAACACACAGTAAGGACATTTCCTGATATTATCGCTCACAAGGCGTGACCAGTAGTGACACAGGCGTCCCACTAGAGGGCGTTAGGCAGGTGTCAGAAGACCTGATAAGACGCTCATGACCCTGTAAAAGTGGGGTCACGCACACACTAGGTCATCCAAGGTCAAATGTTGAAAATCACTAAAACATACTTCCGCCATCCCCCAAAGCCCGCGAAAAATAAAAATATACACACACGCATTCATGATACACGTATACTGTGTTTTTTCCACAGGTTTCCGTCCATTATTTGTGACTTTAATCACAAAAATAACATTTTGCGAGTACCAGACGACATTTCGTCAACACAATTCAGATCGAGGCTAATGAAGATGAAGGTGCCATGGAGAAGGCAGGGTCAGGTGAGGGCACATTTCTGTGAACCTCCTGTTTACCTTCTGGTGCACGCCGCTTCTACCAAAAGGCAATACACTGTGCCCGACAAGGGACACACAATGTGGTCTTTTTGTAATCAGCCTTTATTTCCAGTATTGTTACATAGGATTCAATCTATATATGATTGCTCTAATATTTTGTCCCCATTAGTGTTTATACATACGTACCTAATATCTGAACTAAGGAGTGTTTAATATTACTGCCCTAAACGGTATATATATATATATAAATATATATATATATATATATATATATATATATATATTATCTAGATATGATAAATCTTATATTGTACGTTATGAGCCTCAGACGGGATAATTTGATCCCATGCCATAATGTTTGAACTTCACTATTGTTAATGTTGCACTGTATTATATGTTTTTCCTTGTCTGACACTGGCATGGCCGCTGTAAACCTATAAGTTAGGTATTGGCAGAAAAAAAACCAATTAAATCTGGAGCCGTTGGAAGATGGGTGGTTGTGTCCACCCAAACGTTTCACTCCAGTATAAATAAAAATCCTAAAAAGAAATTTGATCAATATTCCAATGCTTTCAACTAATAACATATTTAGTATATCTTTACATGCAGAATATTATTCATCATTTTCTATAAGTGTTGCTATACCATATATAATTGCAGCGATGGAAGACTGTCCATGTAGGGGAATAGTTTGACAATAAATAATATTTTTGAATATTTAAATATTATCGTAAAACTGGATGAGATTTAATCTTGGCCACCGTATGCCACAACTGGAGTTTGGTAAAGTGACTTCATGGGGCGAAGTCCGGAGCCAAAACTCCAGGAGTGGCATGCAGTGGCCAAGATTAAAACGAATCAGGTTTTGATTTTATCCTACCTCGTCTCCTCTATTTTGGAATATTACGTGATAACAATTCTGTATGCCACTTGTGGCATATAAAACTCTGTATGCCAGTAAGCATGGCATACATAACCTCAATGTTAAGCCTATGAGATTTTATATTAGTGGTAGGATAAAGGGTGGTATTGGCTTTATTGTAACATATATAGCAAAAATACTCAAGCCTTCTTGTTATATATCATGCTATATTGAGAAAGTTGCGGTATTTTTTGGTTGGTAGATGAGATCATCCTCTTATCTATACGGCCATTTAATACGTATGTACCTACATCAATTAGTGCAAAGTGCAGTGTCAGACCTATATCCTAGGTTTTTACGGTTATAATACAATATGTCAAACTTATTAATGACACAAGCACTGCACGAAAACCATCATTTTATTCATATATACGCCATCGCGGGAGTGCATGTATTGGCTGAATATTGACTTGTTTTCATATATATATACGCCCAGGGTTTATATACGGACGCATCTTGGCTGTATTTCACACCCGGCGTATATGAGAGGAAATATCCTTTCCCCCCGCTGCCTCCCGCCGCTTGAGTAGGTAGAAGTACAGGTGTCCTCAGTAGGAAGCCCTCCCCCCTCCCGCCACTCCCCGAGTTCCCAATGTTAAGCCTATGGACATTTATTCCAGGGGTGAGATAAATGTATCTTCATTACATTATTGCCCCATCTGATGGGGGGTATTTATGAGTCTGAGATGCCAAAAAATGACAATGATGCAATCATTTATTTTCCTTGCAGGCGTTTTCACAATTCCCTCACATCTGTAAACGTTTGTCGCAAGCCTGTTGAGTACAAGTTCCTAATTCCTAATGGTAAGCCTATGTACGTTTATACTAGGGTAAGATACAAGGGCGCCGCCATGACGACCCCCTGAGTAGGTGTTCTTCACTAAAGGAGGTGAAAAAGTAGGGCTTCTTCACTAATGGAGGTGCAAAAGAAGTGAGCGATAATTGGGAAATGGCACTTTTCTTGCCTTGCTCACATATGTAAATAAAGTGTTCCATGTGAAAAACATCATGAACTGGGTTTTAGCATTATATCTTCCTGCTTTGGGATCGGTGCAGAGAGTCAAAGGAACCTTGGTAAAACATTGAGAGGCAACGGAATTTTGTAAGAACAAAGAGCCAGAATGCAGGTTTTGTCCCCCGACCACCTAGTGACTGTTTAATGAACTAACAATGGCTCTGTCCCCTATACCTGTGTGCGAATGTCTATTAAATACTGCTCGCTGCTAGGGGTGCAGTAATAATAATGTTCGTGCATGCTGTGAGTGTGACTTAATGAGTCATGAAAATGGCAGGTTTTTTTCGATTTAAGGCATGTAATAATAAGCAAACATCCTGACTGTGGACAAAACGGTTCCTCATCTCGTTCAGACGTCGATTTCATACTGCCTTCCGCCTATGGCGTCAGGCAGTATGAAATCGACGACTGACCTCGAACAGGAACCGTTTCGTCCACAGATGGGACGTTTCCTAATATCAGTGTAGTATTGTCCCACATGGCTGAAGTGTCACCTCTATATGACAAAATTCATGGACTTTTTCAATGTTTTTAAAATAGTTCAAAAATATATATAGGCATCATTATTCAGTATGAGTGTTCTATATGTAAGTAAGATAATGCATATCAAATGCACCTATCAAATAAATTCTGGTACATTTATCATAAGAGCATCATCCCCTTGGGTTGTATTGCTAAATATCGGTTGGACTTGATATGTTGGCCCCCCGCTAGGGGTCGGACTGAAAGTGTTAAGTAAGGCCCGGCGTCCACCTACTACGATAGAAATTTAGACCTACCGATATGGCACCGACACAAAAAGCAAATATCGGAGACATATCGGGAAGGTGCAAAATCGTAGACATATGTCTAGACATGCCAATCCACCACGCATTGTATGGGGTTTTTATCGGTCTAATCGCTGAAATGTGGTCAAC
Source organism: Alentia gelatinosa (assembly GCA_950022655.1). Lineage (NCBI taxonomy): Eukaryota > Metazoa > Annelida > Polychaeta > Phyllodocida > Polynoidae > Alentia > Alentia gelatinosa. Next base: position 6,147,651 of record OX465588.1, on the reverse strand, counting down.
TGCCCCGATATTAGGTGAAAAGAAATACTGCTAAGGTTTAGGATTCTAATCATTAACATCAAGTATGAGAAAGAGAACCTATACACACTACATACATTTAGCTCACTATGGGCATCTAGTATGATATTCATTAATCAATGAAGAAGGTAGAAATAGTAATAACTAAAAGTGTGGGAAAAGGTGAGGGAAAATAACCCACAAAGGAACAGGTAAGCGGTATGGAACATCAAATCGGTGTATACTTTTTTACGATCTTCTTGGAAACGCTTCCTCATCCATCAAAACACGTGACAGGGTAGAGTCACCCCGTGGGGTCAAAGGTCAAGGTCATTTGAGGTCACCAAGTGATGACCGAACATACATCTAGCTGCCTTATGTTTATGGGTGGGTGTGTAGGAAGGGGAGGGACACAGATACTAGGTCTATGGCCGAGGAAGAAGGAAAATAAAAGAACCCAGCAATTTGTACAAATCTAAATGGGATATGTATTGAAACAGTACCTACTGCTATCAATGTGCATATCCACTAAGAGTGATATTCACTCCCGTTCTGAGATACCAACATTATGTTTACCTTATTTCTTTTCTTTTTTTCTTTTTTATTTGATCACATAAATAAAGATATACAATCCGCCACCTTCAGTAGCATTCTTCCATTGAATACCTATAACGCTAAACAGTACAAATACAATACACTCATACACCAATTTAAAAAAAAAAAGAAAAAAAAAAAAGCCCCCTGCCCCTCACATCATTAGATAGATTAGATACAGCAGTACCTCTCAGATCTCTCTATATCAAAACTTCACTAGCTTAATTGCCAATAAAACAACCCAATGATCTTTCTCGATCTATTGTTCAAATTGGCTACAAATATTACACTGACCTGCTGATCAAATGTAACAAATACACAATTCAACCTAAAAAGTACAATATATAGTAGTTATTATAATCTAAATTAATAACTCATAAATCTTGCCTAGTTACTCATTTGAAAACATACTAATCATAATTATTGTGATTTATATGTAATTAATGATTGGTATGTGGAAGACCGCGCCTTCTGTAAGCGAACTTACCGTGAAATAAATATAAAATAAATAAATCTAGATAGGTGAAGTCCGTAACAACACCTCTTGGGTAAATAACCAATGGCAGCTGCTTCGAGCGAAAAACAAGGGTTAAGTATATTTTGATTCACAGTCGCCTACACGTAATGGCTACATGTAGGTGGCCATAAAGTGGTGATTGGTCCATTTAAAATATTGACTTAGGCGGCCGGGGCATGTAGGACATACTTAAAAGGCAATACACTCACCTTTTTCGTGACCTAGACCCATTTCCTTGCATACACAAACTCGTTATATTTTTTATTCTTAAACTGGTGGAGGCTACTGGAGTATGTAGCTTAGAACTGTGTCTTATGCAGGTAACGGGGCTTCCTAATGTTAGTCCGAGAGGCTCTGACTGTGAAGCGGTGCAGACAGTCAGAGAGCACACCCATAGAGGCCTAGGCTAACAGGTCGACCAAAAATGTACATCTCAGGTCACCAGCCGTTTTTCTTATAAATATAGGTTGAATCTTTCCGATTTGGTGATAGATAGTTTCCTGAGGCAAAATGCAGTAAAATCACAGTAATTTCCTACCTTTGCATTAGTTCTAAGTAATAGAACAGCAAGTGTTTGTAAAATCCATGTCAATGCATTCTGCAGGCGCTAAAAATAACAAAAAACTGGTTTCAAAGTGCAGGGAATCCGTTACAGGGGATTGCCAGGAACCAGCTTATCAAATATGGCCGGCATGAGTTGGAACTCTTGAAATGTGGTTAAATGAGTTGTACAAAAAGGCTCCCGAAAGTAACACAAGGTAACAAAACAGGAGTTTTATCATCAAAAAGGAATTATCATACATTTCTGAAGGTGAGGGAGCATAAACATGCACTGACATTGACAGTATTACAGAGAACCAAGGACCTGATATTTTGTACTATGGGAATAAGCGGTTGTGCTCTCTGACTGTCCGCTAGGCAGTCAAAGTCTCTCGGACTACCTAATGTAAACCGTGGAGCAGGAGAGCAATGCAGGTTTCTTTTGACCAGTACATCGTATTATCCTACCCCTCATATAAATCTCCATAGACTTAACATGGTATGACTGTATGCCATGGTTATTATCCTACCCCTCATATAAATCTCCATAGACTTAACATAATGTGACTGTATGCCACGGTTATTATCCTACCCCTCATATAAATCTCCATAGACTTAACATGGTGTAACTGTATGCCACGGTTATGGCATAGAATATTTATATGTCACATATATGAAGTTAAAAACATGTAACAGGGTAGGACTCAATTTCATATGATTGTTTACATGCCATTCGTTGTCTTCCGTTTCAGATATCACTCAGCTCCGCTTTGTGATATCATACCGCGAAGACAACTCATGCCATAGAAACAATCATATGAAATTTTGTTTTATGATATTATTATATACCTGGCCAGTGCCTCCAGGAGTGGCATGGCCAAGATTAAAACGAATCAGGTTTTGATTTTATCCTACCCCCTCTCCTCGATTTTGGAATATTACGTGATAACAATTCCGTATGCCACTAGTGGCATATAAAACTCCGTATGCCAGTCAACATGGCATACGGAAACCCAATGTTAAGCCTATGGGATTTTATATTAGGTGTAGGATAAAAACATTTATTATCCACCAAATACAAAGTGTCCATAGAAAACACATAGGGAGTGTGTATGGACATACCCGGCGCATACGGATATGTTGTATGCTCTTGGTGGCGCATACGGAAAAATAGTGCGTATGGAAAAATAGTGCACTACTAAATACAAAAGACTGATACAAAAGACTTGCATTAGTTATCAATCTAAAAGGCTAAAGGTATAACAAGACGTATTTCAACGTAGAAACTTCGCAGAAATCCACATTGCAGTCATGGTAATATAATAGCAACACCTGTTGCTCCAGATTTTTGTTTACCACAAAGGTTTTGTAGGATGGTATGTATTTACTGATGCAACACGGTACAAATACCTGGTGATGTGCATAGTGACTGCAGGAAGTGTTTTTTTCAGCATTGAGGAGGTAGGTGAGGTAGAAAATATTTTCTTATCCGATATTATCTGCCGCCTAGTCAGCAGGCAACAGGTGTATGACGTCTCTGGGTGGGTAGTGCTGATTATGTGTTACATCTTCAACCCCGGCTGTCCTTATCACTCCCTACCCCCTCTCTCTGAGCCCCTGAAACTACCGGCAAGAGAAAGTGATTATTCCTATATACCCATTTTCGAAACCTCTTTAATTACATACCGCTGCTGGGGGTGCAGTAATTATAAGTTACGTAGCGAGGCTGACGTTTTCGTCCCAGGCTGACGTTTTCGTCCCAGGCTGACGTATTCGTCCCGGGCTGATGTTTTCGTCCCGGCCTGACCACGTGACAAAAAGAGCAGCAGGACGAAAACTTAGCTATTGCAGTTACTCGATAAGGGTGGCCATTTTTGCTGGGGCTATCGCAGGAAAAGAAATAATCATTTTTATGATATTTAATGGTATATAGGAATAGGGAAACCAAGTACCGGTAATCAAAAGTCAAAGTTACTCGGTAGGGCTTGGAAAAATTACTGCCCGCGGCCAAGGCCTTGGGCAGTAATTTTCCGAGCCTTACCTCGTAACTTTGAACTTTTGCTCACCGGAACATAGTTTCCCTCTATTTCTCAATCCTACAGGCGATTAAGCTAGAGATACATGAAAGAATAATAAGGAACTGCATCGAGATGCATAGCCACTGACAATATGCCATGAGTCCCGAGTGAGATTATTAGAAGGAAACCCACGAGATGAAAATAATTTGGTCCGTACCACATCGAGTTTGATTGCAGAGTAATTCATGAAGTGAAGCTGAGTGAATTACTCTGTGGTCAAACGAGGTGGAGTGCGGACCAAGTTATTTTCATCAAGTGGGTTTCTGATTTTATCTCACCTGTAAAACATTATTTATTGATAAAATGCATCACCCAATTAGCCATTGAGTATTGGGAACACGAACTTCACGGCCATAGAATACGAGTTCCTAATGTTAAGTCTATGGAGAAAAAACCGGGGTGAGATTATGTAGCAAACCGAAATGAATGGCATATTATCAGTTGTTATGAATCGAGTGCGGTTCAGACTTTATCTCAACCTTATCACTGACTATTTACCTAAAATATGTGACATCATCCCCCATTGGGTATTTTTCAACAATACTCAATTCAACGCCCAATGGGTATTTCTTCTTAATAATTCATGGGCGTTGGATATGAATTCCCAATGTTAAGTCTATGGGGGAAAATACCAGGGGTGAGATATATGAAGGAAACGTGTCAATTTTAACAAATACTTTTACTTAATCCGCCCTAAATACTCCATGGGGGTTGGATACGAGTTGAGTCTATGGGGAAAAAATACCAGGGGGGAAATAAATTAAGGAAACGTGTCAATTTCAGAAAATGTTTTTTTCTTATTCCGCCCTTAATACTCCATGGGCGTTGGATACGAGTTCCCAATGTTAAGTTATGGGGGGAAAATAACCAGGGCTCAATATATGAAGGAATATAATAAAATATGTCAATTTTAGAAAATGTTTTTTTTATTAATCCGCCTTCGCGTATCTCATACTCTCCTTTATTCCTCAGTGGTTAAATTTCGCCCCACAGGCGTAGACATAGATTTAGACGGGAGGTTGACGCGTTGTAATACACAAGCGCTAGCGAGTGTATTACGACATCAACCTCGAGGGGTTCCTAGAGCCGCCTGTCCACATAACCATCGTTTGTTGCATATCATCTACCTTTTTGTACAATTTAAATCCAGTAATTGCCATATTAAACTGTATAACAATGGGGACTATTTCTTAGCTCTATAACCCAAAGGGACTATTTTCCCCGTATACCATGGCTTTGAGGACGTATAACACAGAGATCGAATCCGTATACCATAGTTATGGTATCTGACAGATTTTATATGATGGGTCGTGGTTTACTGAGTCCCCATACATTCTCAATGGGTACTTTGTATACCATGGATAATAAAGAATGGGTTGCGGTTTACTGAGTCCCCATACATTTTCAATGGGGTCTCTGTATACGATGTATAATAAGATTAAATCAACGATTAACATTGTTTCATTCGATCCTCCCCACATAATGGAAAACTAATATGGTAAACAAATCGCACATATAATATGATCCCAGACCAATTTATGTTTTCCATGTATCCATTCACGCACCAAAAAGCCACTTTCTACGTAGCTTCTTAATGTTAATCTTTATCTCCCTTTAATCAACCTTATCAGGTGGTAGCTGTACGAATGAGCACAGCTGGGATTTGGGGGTGCCTGGATGAGGAGGGGGACCCTGGATGTGTGCGTCATATCTTCGTGCATGTACGCGTTTAACATACCTCTGATAGTCACTGCTGTTAAACGCTAATTAAGAGCTAATGACGAGGAGGGGGAACCTTCTTCTCGTGATTACAATATAGGGGACAGAGCCATTGATAGTTTATGAAACAGTCACTAGGTGGGCGGGGGATAGAACCTGTATTCTGGCTCTTTGTTCTTACCAAATTCAACTGTCTTTCAATGTTTTACTATGGTTCCGTTGACTCTCTACAGCCATCCAAGAGCAGGAAGATATAATGCTAAAACCCAGGACATAACGTTTTTCACATGAAATACTTTATTTGCATATGTGAGCAAGTAAGCAGTAAAATGATAGAAATTGTCTAATGTAAACGCCAGGTGTGTGGCGACAGTAGATCGTCTGATTACATCAGATTACACAATTCGGCACCACCTGACGACTGTTGGTCACGCTTTGATGCTGGCGACTATCTCAAACGGCCTTGAACTAGTCATCTAAACGGGCAGCGATTCTCTGAAAACTTATTATCGCCAGTGTAAATGGTCAGGCGCATTCTGAGGTCGACGACTTTTTTAGGTGGACACTGCCACCACTGGCTTGACGATCTACGGTCGCCACATATTTAGTCGTCTAATGCCGGATGTCCATCTACCGATTTCGGTATGAACGATTAGTTCCCAAATCGTAAAGGAGTCGGTCACCTTGTCGCAGGCAAATTACGTAACCCCTTGCTCGACCCGCACACTGATGAAATCGGTGTATGGTCCACTAATCGCTAGGGGAGGGCAAAAACCAAAGAAACCGAGTGTGGCACCCCCTACAAGCCTCACCAAGCGATTACTGTATTTACTGCGACGGTCAACCTATCAGCCCTCCTTTCCCAACGTTCCGTTGTCGCCGACTACATTTATCTACATGTTGATAAACTGATCCCCACCGATTTTAGAACATTGAAACCACAACTTGTTGGTAACAAAAGGACGTCTGAAGGTGGTGGTTCACTAATCGGTGGGAAGCCTTGCCTAGCTATGCTACATCTACCGACTCCGTTAGGATGGGTTGCTTGAGACAAATTACTGTCCGTTTGTCGCCGACAAACGTACATTAATGTTCCAAAATCGGTAGATGGGCATTGGCTTCAATGTAAACACCGGGTAAGACTGATAGATCCTGAGAATGTTATCTAGAAAGGTACCTTTGTATTTTCAGAACGCTTAGAAAGTGGAAACGAACAAGAAGTGAACAATAAAGTCATAAATTGAAAATACCTTCGATGTTTTTACCTGGAGAGAGGGAGGGGAGGCACACCACATCGAAACCAGTCTTCTGGCAGGTGTATGCCACTGGAAATACCTGACTTTTAAACTCACCCACTTCTAAGAATCATAAACTCTCCAAAGGGTCCCATTGTTTGCCGTTATCTTGACTTTTTTTTCTTCTTTGTTCCCCCTTACAGTAACTGGATTCTTTGGAAAACGTTAATTATCCGTACCAAGAAACCAATTTGTCATCTTACCTTTTTAAGCATTCTAATACCTCAATACCATCATGACATTGGTATTAAATCAATTTCTCGCATACTATCGTAAAACTGGATGAGTTTCTAATCTTGGCCACTGCATGCCACGACTGGAGTTTAGCAAAGTCACTTCACGAGGTGAAGCCGACTGAAGTCCGGAGCCAAAACATCCAGGAGTGGAATGCGTGGCCAAGATTAAAACGAATCAGGTTTTGATTTTATCATACCCTGTATCCTTGATTTTGGAATATTACGTGATAATAATTCTGTATGCACTAGTGGCATATAAAACTCCGGATGCCTGTCTATGGGATTTTATATTAGGGGTATGATAATGGATACGACACCACTAAATACCAAATTGTATCAGATGATACTGGAACCGGGTTAAAAACTAGTATCTTTCCAATAGTTAAATTTCACCCCTCTTGACTTGCTAGCTTTTCCATTTTTATTCTGTCTTTGTAACTGTTACAATGCGGTATAACATGCATCGCTGCGCTCAGTGTATTACAAATAGAGGGGAATTTTTATACTTGGTATTTGATCTTTCCACTTTTCATTTTATATTTTGGGATGTTCCAGTTTCCTTTTGGCAATAATCCAATACATGCGCATTGTCAGATGACCACTATTTCATGAGCATTAAAAGCTGTGTGTTCCTCCTATATTCCAGATGTCCTATTCCCCATTTTGTAAGTAGTTCAGAAACCGATGTATCTCTTTTATCTTTAATTCTAAAAGTAAGGGCCCTAACAAAGAAAGGTACTACATGTTATTGTTTGTCTGCTACACTTGTTGGATACATACACAATATTGACTGGTTTCAGATGCAAGCGGCTCTATGCTCCCAGGAGTTGACGCGTAGTAATATCCGAGCGTATGCGAGGATATTGCGTAGAGTAGAGTCAACTCCTAGGAGCATGTATACGACCGATTTTATCTGACACCAGTCTATATTGTATTTATTATCCACCTTTGCTGGACAAGTCGCATGTCGCTATCAGTTCGTTTTAGTTATGCACTATTTTCCCTCACGGACTATTTTTCCGTATGCGCAACCCGGAGCTTAAACCATAACCGTATGCGCAGGGTATGTCCATACAAACTCACTATATGTTTTCTATGGACACTTTGTATTAGGTGGATGATACATGCCAGGAAGAGCGCCCTGTTAAAGAAGCTATTATAAAGTGACCCCTTCTATTGAATAAAATAAATATTGGAGGCATCTGCAGAACAAAGAAGGAGTATGTACGATTTTCGAAATTTAACTACCTTTGTTATTTTTTGGAAGCACTATAACTATAATACTTTACCCTGGAGCCTACTGGAAATAGGATCGTTTCAAATCCTAGTGGAATACTACATTATAAATAAAAATCGGAAAAAAAACTCCATGTTTTTGATTCAAAAGTAAAGCTGGAGTTGAGGTCCCTACATGCTTCAGATTCCCATCCTAAGTAGACACTTAAATCTCTCAAATAGCATCCTCTTCAACCAGACAGGTCAATCTGCACTTCACTTAACCCGAGTGTTCACAACCTCCTCAAGGAAGTTCAAGCCTCTGGTGTGGCTTCGTAAACTGTAGCCGTATATTAAGGCCCGGCGTCCACCTACTACGATATGGCTCCAATATGGTCTACGATGCACCTCCCGATAAAGAATTCAAAATCGCGTCGGAAGGTCACCTAATATCGGGGCAGTTGACCATGTTTCTGCGATTAGACACCGATTAAAATCCCATTCAATGCGTGGTGGATTGGCTTGTCTAGACATGTCTCGGTTTTTGCACCTTCCTGATATGGCACCGATGTTGACATTTTGTATCGGTGCCATATCGGGAGGTCTATGATTCTATCGTAGTAGGTGGACGCCTGGCCTAAATAGTTATATGAAATTGAGTGACGTTTAGATATTTATCCTGCACCATAACATATTTTATGAATATTTTATGACATATCTGTGACACACCATGTTAATTCTATGGAGATTTATATGAGGGGTAGGATAATATGGATAATGGGTCTCATAAGAATTCTGAAGACATCGCTCCACAGTTCGAGGCAGTTTATTGAATTTCTAGTGCGATGGGGTAAATGGCAGGAAGCCAGGTTTCCTAATTGTGGTTGGCGTTATGCTGGTCCAGGTAGAAATGTGACATTTAGGTACTGATCGGCCTAGTGCTGGCAGCTTTGTACATTCCACTTTCCTTTTGGCATTCAGCCATACGCAGGTACCTATTGCAGCCATACAGGTGGTATACCTTCAGTTAAGCTGGGCCCCCACCTACCACGATGGTCTACGACATACTCCCCAATGGCTACGATTTGAAATGCCCAAATCGTAGCCTATCAGGAGGTCCCAGAATCGTAGACCTATGTCGTGATCCAATCTGTGAATTATACTCGACGACCACGATATCTTCGCGATAGGCTACGATACCCTATGACAGGCTACGAAAAATCCAGCACGTTGGATTTTATCGGGACTTCTACGATTGGCGTTTTCAATCGAAGCCTATCGCAGCCAATCGCAGAAACCTGGTCCACCTACCACGATTTTTGCTGACCTCACGATAGAATCGGTATGGTGTCGGGAAGGTAGTTGTAGGGCCTATCGTATAATAAAAGCTCGTACATGAAGACCCTTTTATGTACCTTGTACAAAGGTTATCGTTTAATAACATTTAAGTTCGTTTGCTAAGGCAATCGTAGCCGTCCATGAGGTTGTCCATAAGTGTTGAATAAAGTTGACCCACATCGTCCCTTGGTCTCTATTGCATACAGAAAAGGGTCTTCATATGAGAGCCTTTATTATACAACGGGCCCCAGAATCGTGGTAGGTGGGGGCCCGTCTTTAAGAGCTTATTGATTCCTTCATCATGGATGCAACTTAGTATTAGTGATAATAGTTTATAAGGATTAGAATAACAGCGGTGGGAGAGGACTCATTCAGTTACGCCACGTCGAATCGAATTTAGAATAACAGAAACCCTGGAGGATGGATCTAAGATTTTCTGTCTCCGAATGATCGAAGGGAATGTGCATTATTTGCTCTTACTGGGAGATACATAAAGGGGGGCGTCTACCAACCACGACAAGGCTACGACAATGGCTTTCCGATAAGGTCCACGACAGGCCTACGATTGGAAAGCGTGTCGTACCCTTGTCGTAGTTGGTGGACTATAGTTCCTGACAAGAGTCTATGACAAGGCCACGACAGGCTGCGACTGGAAGCTTGTCGGGGCCTGTCGGGGGCCTTCCGACAAGGCTACGACAATATCGAACATGTTCGATTTTTGCTATGACTGGATCTTTGTCATGGAGTGTTGTGGTTTCCTCAATATCACTGTCGTAGTGTGTCGGAACCATGGGCGCCTTTTTTACGGCAACCAGCGACGGCTACAACACGCCCTGACACCGTTGTCCCAACACTGCTCTTCTCACGACATGGCTGCGGCAAGGCGCCGATAGGAACTTTCTTGTCTGCTCTTGTCGTAGCCTTGTCGTGGTTGGTGGACGCCACCCTTAAGTTTCTTAACGTTTCCTCAAACAGGTTCTATTCATATCCATTCATAGGAAGCCGGTAAATCAAGTTGAAGGAAAATACACACACAAAAACAGGTGAGTTGATTTTAAAATGGTTTTATTTGGGGTTGTGGTACATCGAAATCAGGCGGGGAGGGGGGCGGCAAATAAACTCTCTTGGTTGCAACGTTTCTTCTCAAAGCTTGAGACTTCTTTAGACAGTATTAATAAATGATCAATGTGAGCTTTGGTCCATACGTGTCTATTAAAAGACCAAAAGTTTTCAATGCCTTGGTAAAACTAGGAGCAAATAGGATGTTCATCATAGATGAATGAGCGTGCAATTATAAATGAACAACAATTAAAAGGCTTGGGTTAGATTCAGTCTATGGATAGGTTTCTGTAACCCACTTGAACCCAGTCAACTTGCTATTTCTGCAACTGCCTATCTAGGATCCAAACAGATCAAGCAGCAGTGGGTCTTGAGGTATTTTGGTCTTGAGTGATTGGTCATGGTCAGCTGGACACACCTCTAAGACCCTGAGACACTGGCTCCCTGCTCTATTCTCACTATCACAATGATCAGCATGCAGATAGTTAAGGGATAGTTTTCTGGAAGCACACTGAAAGTTCAATGTGACCACTCTAACCTCTAGATGATGTATTTAGCACGCTCTAATAAAACAGTGGTTGCCGATGTATGACAAGGAAGTTCTATGTCATTGTCACATGTGACCAGGAAGTATGACTTCAAAGAAACCTGACATAAGGTATTTTTTTTATTTTGCGGTTTCCTCATTCCCCCCCCCCCCCCCTCCTCCCTCTGACCCCCATGAGGGTCTTTGTAGATTCCTCCATTTCTGACTTCTACAATCACAACATACCACTTTGGGGCCATCCATGAAGTAGGTACGCACTGAGGGGGGGGGGCTAAAAAATTTCGGAAATTTTGTGTATGCTTCTTCTTTGTTCTATTGCGTACAAGTTCGGGAGGGGTGGGGTGGGGGTTAAAAGAATTCCTAAATTCCCTGACTATACTTTACAGATGGCCCCTTGCCAATTTATGTAGGAAAATACTGTAATTTTTTTTTTTTTTTTTTTTTTTTTTTATTTGCGCCATAAGAAAGCATAGGTGACAACTGTGTAAACAGGTAACGTACACCTCTATAACCATTTTACATAGTTTGAAAACTACAACAAGTCCGGTTCAAAAATACAAATATATACATGCCTGGAGGGCAGGGTGATAATGATCGACATGAATGATGAAATGATCATTGTTTGTCCCATACTACTTGTACAACAGATGTTTTATCTCTTTCTTAAACGTGCCAACACTACTACGATGTAAGTTTTCTCCCAACTCATTCCAGGAAATCATTCCTCTATAAATCGGGCTCTTTCTAAAGAAACTAGTGTTCGGCCTTCTCATTTTTATACAAACCTTGTGCTCATTACGTGTGCGTGAGTTGTCAATCGATACTAAACACCTAGTAAACTTGTACATGTAGACATACATCAAGTATTTCATTCTCTCTTCCAGGAACTGTACACTACATTCCCTGTGTAGGGCCAGAATACCTTTTTCCCTGACTGTTGTTTTCGTGCAGATCAATTTATCATTATCAACTCTACTGCAGATATATGTCTATTTTTATCAACGTCAATTTTTTTGATAAGACAAACCGATACCGACGAACCGTCAGTAGGAGATTGTGTGAACAATGACAATTTCTTGGAGTGTTCAAGAAAAAGTTGAAACTTCTCAATCACATTGAATCATGAAAAGTTGAATCCAGTAAAACCCTCCAGTAGCCCTCATAGCCAAACTATCTCTGTATACCTAAGTCATACTTTCTTTTATGAGAATTAATCGTACCGAAATAGTAAATGATGCCTACCCCAACAAATCCGACATAATCTTGTACTTGTTTCTCTGGATTTGAAAATCCTAACTGTCCTTTGTATATATAATATATTCATCAATAGAGTTAAGAATGGTTACTCCATGCCTAGTCTCAATTCAAATTGATTCTGAATATACAATGTAAACTTACCTGTAAATACGTTAGGTAATATACCTGAATGATGCTTCAATCATGATTGGCCACTGGAGACTACTGAAAACAGGGTACTACCCAAATAGACCCTCCAGTATAAATAAAAGTATAAAAGAATAATTTTAAAACGTTTCCTCCCCGACGGGGAATTGAACCCCGGTCTCCCGCGTGACAGGCGGGGATACTAACCACTATACTATCGAGGATCGGCTGGTGGGTGAGGGAACTTACTCTGTGAGTACTTCTAGTTCATATTTGGAGATATATTATCACCATTGTTAGAGCGTGCTTGTTAGAGCATGCTTGCACGCGCTATTTACATCATCTAGAGTTTAGAGTGGTCACACATATATACACTTCTAGCGTGCTTCCAGAAAACTATCCCTTCACTATCTTTGTGCTGCTCACTGTGCTACTGGCAAAGGAGCAGGGTGCCAGTGTCTCAGTGTATTTGAAGTGTGCCCAACTGACCATGACCAATCACTCAAGACCGAAATACCTCATTGACCGACTGGTGCTTGATATATTTGGATCCTAGACTCAGGCAGTTGAAGAAATGGCAAGTTGGCTGGGGCAAGTGCATTACAGAAAATAATCCATATACACTAAATGTAACCCAAACCTTTCAATTGCTATTCATTTATAATTGCACGCTCATTCATCAATGATGAACAGACTGTTTACTCCTAGCATAACCTATATACGTTGCCTAGATGTTAAAGTGGTCACATATAAGCGTATATGAACTGAAATATCATGTACGGGACATATTTACACGGGTCGTATACATTTTACACGTCTATAGATGAGGCATATATACACAACGGAAGATAGGTTTACCTTGTATATGCAAAATCAAAATTAAGTATCAAGAATGTTTCAATAAACCTAGAGAATTAAGTGTCATGAACAGGAATACTTAATGAAACTAATTTTTTCTATTAAAATCAGTGTATATATCCTAATGCATTACAAATGTCTCTGGATATAAAAAAACAGGCTCCTACATGGGTCTGATTATAACAGGTTCAATAACCTGGTCAGTGGATGAAGGTAAGGAGTGTGTGTGTGAGAGTGGGGGAGAGGTGCTAATATGGAGTGACTGGGTTGAGATACGGTCATATGCCTACCCTTCCACCAACCTCATACCTCCTTACTGGATGTGTGTTTCTTTGAAGAGCATAGTGAATGGTCTGTCCCTTCAGATGTGGAAGTTCAAATGCCATAGATGTCAGGTGTGTCCCATCAGATTTGAAATGTACATGCATTGTAAAGTTGTAGGAGAGCAGTGAGCCATAAAAAACAGGCTCTTGAGTGTAGCTAGTTGGTGAGTAAAGTAGATGGATTGGTTGTGGGAGGGGAGGGGGTGAGGGCTAGTCTGGCATGACTGAAGAGTGGCTTCAGGTCCAGTGTGTTATACCTAAATCTTTATCTGTTCCTGTCTGTTAGTAAATATGTCTATTTCTCTTTGCTTATGTCTGCTTCTCTGTCTGTCTCTCTGGCACTATCACTGTATATTTACTGTATATATAACTCTCTCTGTTTGTATCTTTGTCTCTGTCCCTGTCTGTCCATATGTATGTCATAGTATATCTTTGTCTCTGTCCCTGTTGTTTGCATGTATGTTTGATTATTTCGCTTTGAATATGTCTTTCTGCATCTCTGTCTCATTGTCTCTGTCCCTATCTGTATATGTCTGACTTTCTGTCTGTTTACCTGTCCCTATGTGAGTCTCCCTTCTATTATCTGCATCATTATCTGTCTCTCTGTGTCTCCCTCCCTGTCTTCATGAAAATCGATGATCAAGGGTTTCAGCAAGTCGATGGTCAAGTCTCAGGTGCAAGGCTTGATGACAGGGTTCAAGGGAGTACAACTGGTTTGTAAGGTCTATATAAAGTGGGTTTGAATACAGTGTATTTAGATGTGTCCCATCAGATCTGACTCTCTGAATAAAGTGTAAATTTAGATGTGTCCTATCAGATTTGAAATGTCAATACTACATTTGGACAATATTATCATCTAATAGTTTCCTTTTCTAGTAGCAGATTACAGTAGCCATAACTAAGTGTTTATCATTTCATGAAAGGATTGACATAGTGAATCTTTTTGTCTTCAAAAACACTAGAAATGAAAATGTTTATTTTTAGGACCCAAGTCAGTAGTGGTGCAGGGGGTATGGTAAGGCTTGATACTGGACCCCTGCTCATTTAACCAGGCCTTTATTGTTGGGACATTGATAATGAAGTGATAGATTCTCTGCTGTAAACTGGAAGCCTGGGTGAGCATTCTAACCTCTAGATGACGCATATATGATCGCATTTTCCCATGCTCAAAAAGACTCACATGGATATATTTCATATATTGTATATATCATTTACCAACACATAAATACATGTGTGTTTATGTACAATCTCTATTATCCGAGCCATCTGGAATTAATGAAGTGTCAATAATCCCTCTATTTGAAGCCATTAACTTCTTTTATCTAAAAACATTTGATTAGACTCATCATATGAAATAGGATGTCTGGTGCACAACTTGCCGAGGTGATCTCATACAAATATCTGGGAGTCATCCTTGATTCGCAGCTAAATTACAAGTTTCATATACTCAATGTCATCAAAAACACTAGGGTTTTTTTTAAGTGTTTTTTTTTAGTTTTTTTATTTATCCTGGAGAGATTTAGGCTCTAGGCCTGTCTTACAAAATTCCAGCTCAATGCGACTCGTCTATCAGATGGTAGATTAACAATTATGATTACAATCCAAAGGTATTCAACACTTATGATGATACATAGTATATAGGCTTATTGCCTTGAGTAAGTGGTTAGTAAATGTGAACATGGTAGGTGGTATTGAGATGATTCTAAATTTCTTGGTCATTATCTGGGCATGTCTTGACATTCACTACAGACTATACCAATAAACTGGTGCAGTGCGTGGAGCAACGGCACCCAGGTAGCCTTTTTTTTTTTTTTTTTAATGTCTTTATTGCATTTGACGTGTTACATCGCTCTTCCTTGCAAATATGACAATGACCAACACCAACAATAATGGTATTTACAATGATATGATGCGTATACATTATTTCTATGTCTCATGTTACATTGATTTGATCTCATATGTACATATAATACCCATTAGTGCTAAATATACTTTTTCGTTTCATCTTAATCTCTAAACTTACATTTACAATTACCAGGTGCCTTCTAGATATCATGCGCATATGCAATTTTATTACAGCAGTTTACTCATTAATATTTTCTTAAATTGACTCTTTGTCGCCATATCTTGGGCTTCCTTGGTTAGGGAATTCCATAATCCTATTCCCTTATATATACTCGATTTTCTAAATTTCTCCTTTTTCGGCCTCGGTAAATAGATGGAATTTTTTAATGATTCCCTCGTTTGTGGTCTAACAATTTCATTATTCTTCATTTGTATCTCGCCTAGTTTATATAAGGATCTTATTATTCCTAACAACAACAGCATCTTTCTTCTAACATCCGGGGAGGTTACCTTACATTTCTTTAATAATTCCTCTGTTTTTATATATCTATCTTCAATATAAGATTCCCTGCCCAAGGCTATTCTCAACCCTCTATAAATTCCTCTATTTAGTTTCTCTCTCATTCCAATATTTGTTCCCTCCAATATAAATGATCCTCCATTCGCCTCTTATTATCCATCGTATATAAAGCCCCCATTGAAAATGTATGGGGACTCAGTAAACCACCACCCATTGTATAAAACCTGCCAGATACCATAACTGTGGTATACGGATTCAAACCTGTGGTATACGGCCTAAAAACCATGGTATACGGGAAAAATAGTCCCTTTTGCTATATAGCAAAGAAATAGTTCCTATTGTTAAACCCTTTAAAATGGCAATTACTGGGTTTGGGGTTATTCGAAAAGATGGATAATAAATGCAACAAACGATGGTTTTGTAGACAGGCGGCTCTGTAAACCACTCGAGGTTGACCTCATAATACACTCGCTAGCGCTCGTGTATTACTACGCGTCAACCTCTCGTGGTTTACGGCCGCCTGTCCACAAAACCATCGATTATTGTCTATTTCCTCCGCGGTGAAAACCTGCAGTGTTGATAGCCACAATCTTCTCCGGTAAAAGGAACCAGAAACTGGGTAACTACGGGAAGCAGAAACTACTAAGCGACCACTTCCTCCCGGGGTGTTTTTTTATGGGTGTGTCCATTACTTACCGAAACACACATTCCGCCGAACGTGTTGCTTCAGCTCTATTATGAGCCGTAAAAAATATCACACAAAGTTTCCACACGAAATGCAGGGTGAAGCAAGGCGGGTAGGCTTAACCCTTGGACAACGGAGGCAGGTAAAGTTTTCAATTAAAGCAGGTAAATTTGTATCATTTATAGGGAATGCAGCCATCTAAATCTGTACACTACTACGGTAGTATTCTTTGGAACAACCAAACATCTCAAATTAGGAATACGGAAACGTATGCCATGTTTAAATTGCTCACTAAAAGAAGAATACTGCAAAATTTACTCGAAACAACATATAAGGAGGTTTAAATCAGATATAGCTGCCTTTGTTATACTTGACTACATGATCAAAATAGTATTTAAGAATGATGATTGCAATGTATTAGTACTGTATTGCTGAAACATATCTCTACGAGAAGTAGTTGTTGAGTGTAATCAATCATATCGACGTTATATAGATGAAAACATTGTAGATCTTATAAGTGTAGGCTACGCCATGAAAATCAATTTGTTTCAAATTGAGGCGTCTCCCCCTTTATTGAAGTCAAACTATGAACGATGTTGTAACAAGACATATTTGTAAAGGACCACTTATGAATGACTCAATAAAGAAATTGTTATCCAAAATTTTTTTTTTTAAATGCTAATACCTGGGGTCTTTTGGGTGTGTTCTCACCAAAGGTGTGCAATATGATATTAGCAGGTTTTCATTGTTTTTAAGCGACTTGGACAATGTTACTCTTGTACAGTTCACAATGAAAGGTAATTAAATTACTTACCCAGAAGGTGAAGTAGGGATACTATGATAGTATGGAATGGAATGAGACGAATTTACCATATGAGTTACATAGTTAGGAGAAACTGCACGAAAGATTGCAAAATAAGGCCAAAGGTTGTCAACAATTCATAGACTGCATTATACTACTCCAGGTTGACCTCATGTATTACTACGCGTCCAGCTCTCGTGATTTACGGCGGCTTGTCCACCAAACCATCTTTTATTGTCAATGTATACCATAGCTCACATGCAGCATCGTACCTGGCCAGGGCCCCATTGCTTGTGGTATCGGTGGCTATAATCGGATCGCAATTTTATTTTTACGATTACTTTAATGACCCGACTGAAAAAGCGTTGCTCTTGTAATATCAGATCATATCCCTATATTCCCGCAGTATCGCTGATTTTTTTACGTTGCGATAGCGATACAACAATTCAGGGGCACATATTGATTGAGACAGGGGAAAATTCATTAGTTCTTTAATTAAATACAGATGGCATCACAGTTAAAACTGATCTGACACCTGGTGGTGTGGATCACTATTTCTTATAGGTAGAAGAACAAGGGCCGGAGGTTGGTTGTGCCACCATGGATCGTTATTTGAAATATCAGATAAGGCTGTATTTAACCCATAGGGATACCATCCGCAGTGCTGTGAAGGTCCGCGTAAAAAGTATCACTAAAAGCAGTATTTTACGCGGCGATGTGCCTATGCGATTACGACGCGATCTGCAAAAATTTCAGGAGCAACGTTTAAGCCCTCGGATTCTGCGATCCGCAACTCTGTCGTAAACGTGGAGTAACGGGGCCCTGCTGGGAAGAACTGCGACGCCATAGCATGCATGCTTTCTCTCCCGCTACAAGTTATTGTTGGCGCAGTAAAGATGCACTTGGTCACCATCAGTATATATATGCTCACTCTCCAAGCATGACAACTCCAATTACGCACCAACTGACCACCACATCTCCGCGGGGAGAGCAATAACCTTCCGCATCCATTCCGATGTTTTCTATTGTTGGTAATCAAAGTTCCTCGTGCCGCCGCTAGGTGTGGGGGAATTCCAACATGGCGACTGCCAATAAATCCGGAAGCCACGCAGCCGGAAATAGACAAGTGTGAACTAAAAATAACTAGGCAGGTGCAGGCCTGTACTCCCGACAGCCACTGCGCGCTTCGGCCAAATACCTCACGTGACTAGGATTCCACGAGATGCGATTTTTGTTTCTGTTCGTCGTGTAGTGCGATCTGCGGCCACTGAGGGCAGCACTAGAGGGCAGGAAGGGAACCGGAAATTCCGTAACAGAGAAATAGGCAGTGGGAGAAGGTGAGAACGATATGTTCAGTGCCTAGGGTGATGGCATGTAGGGGTGGGGCGAGACTGATGGCGAGGGAAACAGGAAGCAGATCCAACTCACAACGTATAAGAAATATTGTATACATCATATATCACATACTACCCATTATGGAAGATCGCACGTTATGCGTTGCGAATAATGTAGCCGTTAAAATGTTTTCCGAATAAAAAAAAATTTTAAAAAATTTAAATCGTAAAACTGGATGAGTTTTAATATTGGCCACCGTATGCAACGACTGAAGTTTGGCATAGTGACTTCATGAGGCTAGGAGTGGAATGCAGTGGCCATGATTAAAACGAATATAGTTTTGATTTTATCCTACCGCGTCTCCTCGATTTTGTAATATTACGTGATAACAGTTCTGTATGCCATTAGTGGCATATAAAACTCGGTATGCCAGTCAGCGTGACATATGGAAACTCAACCTACAGACATGTCCACTATTCATTATGCCCATCCATGAGCCTACTTAGCCACCTGCCCCCCCCCCCCCCTCCCCACATCAACCTACTCATTTAGCAGACTGCCCATCCAACAACACTGCCGATATTTACATACTTTTTCAAGAAAATGCGGTTTCCCCATACCCCAAATTTGCATATGCATGCGTATGGAAAATCCAGCTCTTAGACCACCCCCTCCCCCCTGTACGCTTTTGTATGCATTCGGTCTAGCCTCATCCCCAACCCCTTACTTTATGGATGGCCCCAAAGCATTACTTTTTCAACTTTTATGCACTCTCACTCTCCGACCGTATACCTTCGCTCTGTCTATTAACAGCTTGGAGAGTGAGCCGTCATAGAAGATTCCCAAGTATTTCTGAAGAGGAGGGACTAGGCAGAATTAAATCCCGTTAGCATGCCGAATGATTTTCTTTAGGCATGCCATTTTGTAGCAATATCTTGCACTTCATACAAGTACGGAAATTTATCTCATCCCTGGTATTTTCTGTCCATAGACTTAACATTGGGAACCCGTATCCAATGCCCATGAGATATTTGGGAAAAATATCCAATGGGGATTATGTCACAAATGTTAACCAATTAGTTCGAAGGTGAGATAAATTCAGAAACCTATCCAAGTTAAGGGTCAGAGCTAGATCCCATCTCATTTGAATCATCACATAATTCACGCAGCTTTGCCTTGTAAATTACTATGCGATTGAAACTTGATTGGATGTGAGCTCTGATTCTAAACCTTCAAAGGTTTCCTCTGAAGTCTTTTATAGAGGAAACCTATGAAAGTTTTGGGTCAGAGCTCGTATCCCATTGAGTTTTAATCGCGTAGTAATTCACAAGGCAAAGCCAGTTGGAGAGAATTACATATTGATTCAAGTGAGATGGGATCAAGCTCTGACCGTAAACTTGAATAGGTCTCGGAATTTTTCTCACCCTTAATATTGACAAATGGGCTAACATTTGTGACATAATCCCCCATTGAGAATTATTTTCTAAATACTCAACAGGCGTCGGATACGAGCTCCCAATGTCAGGTATAAGGAGAAAAAAATACGACCAGGGATGAGATATTATTATTTATCCTACCCCTAATATAAAATCCATAGGCTTAACATTGAGTTGCACTCTGACTGGCATACAGAGTTTTATATGCCACTAGTGGCATACAGAAGTGTTATCAGATAATATTCCAAAATCGAGGAGACTAGGTAGGATAAAATCAAAACTTGTTAAGTTGTTTCGTTTTAATTCGTTATTATCGTAAAACTGGATGAATTTTAATCTTGGCCACCGCATGCCACTCCTGAAGTTTAGGCTACGGACTTCACTTGCTTTGCCTCATGAAGTCACTATGCCAAAATCCAGTCGTAGCATACGGTGGCTAAGATTAAAACTCATCCAGTTTTACATAGTACCTATGACCGTATGACCCACACATACTGCCCACTGCTACCCATGACGTATATATAGCCGTACGTCACACTGTGACGTACGGGGTATGTGATCACGTGACTAGCTAAAATTTCGCCATTTTTAGGTATATAATAATACGAAAACGGGCTTACTGTCTCACTACGTCAAAATACTTGGTAAAATTATTGATCAGATACACCCCTCTACCTTTGGCATCGGCATGTATCTGATCAATAATTCTACCGCGTATTTTTGACGTACGAAGACAGTAAGCCCGTTTCCGTATAATACATCAACTCTAATTCAAATCCATTGATAAGCTGTCGACAGAACTGACACCAGAATGTGTTTGCAATAATCGAGGATCGTGTGATATTCGCCCAGTAACGTCTGGGATTCATTGGAAGATATGTCTGTCCTTCCAAACACTCACTTCTAACTGCGGCTGTCGATCAAGTCGGCCGCTATGCAGGTGTATTTAGGTGTATCTGAGAAATTCGATGGCGAATTTCAGAGGTAGGCCTACTCCGCCCGGAATTTATACCATGACGAAGGATGGTATGTTATCCAAAGGTGGAAACAAAAAGTGCCCGCTGCAACCATCATGGTTATCTCTCGCTGCTAGCATGTTTACCCTCCTACCTTAGGCCACTCAAAAAAATAAACTTGTTTCTCATCACCGCGCGCATCTGCAAAAACGATTTTAGAAGATTTTTTTTTTTTTTTTGTTCAAATAAGATGAACCTTGATAGAAATTATGAAAAGTATGTGTATTTAGTATAAAATTAAAGCTCCTCATGCCAAGGATGCTTTCAATGTATAAGCAGTATAAATCTGAAAACCCCGCATACGCAGACACCCTGCATAAGTGGACATTTTGACCCGGAACGGAGGGTGACCGCTTACGTAGGGTTTTACTGTCTGTCTAAAGCCCATTTTATGACACTTTAAAGCCATCTTTGACCAAACAACCCCCCCCCCCCCCCCCAAAAAAAAAAAAAAAACTAAAAACAAAAAACGCCCTCATCATATTTTTCATGGCTTGGTGATGAGAAACAAGTTGGTTTTTTTTTAGTGGCCTTACCCAAGATTCTTCTTCGCTCTTCTTCCGTCGTGAACAAAACAACTCCACATTCCACAGATCCTAGCTTCTTAATGCCAGTCATTTAAAACTAGGAAATGTCATGTTCCTGGGGATCTCTCTCAATTGATTTTGTCAGAATGGAGAGAATCTTTATTCCTAAGAATGTGTTGTAACTCTGGGTGATGTGCGTATGTTTCAAAGTCAGATACAAGATTTTTTTTAATTCGGATGAATTGACGTTAGAGCTAAGTAATTAGAATAGTCAGAGGGAATGTGTTTAATAATTTCTTATTTGATTTTATGTTAAGAATATGTTGCAGATCCTTGCAGTATGATGGTAACGTATTGTCAATTAGCAAGCGGAACAAGTCTTTTCTCCCCCCTGGTATTTTTGTCCCATAGGCTTAACTCGTTCTCCATGCCCCTATGAGTATTGCAGTCTGTTCTCCATGGTCTATATCCTGTATGTCCCCCATTCTTTTAGTATGTACAGAGGTAAGATAGATACAGAAAGCAACTCGTTTTTGTCAAAGAAGACATTCTCAAACTCATTTGAATGCTACGTGTATCACTTGGCTGTAGCCCCGTTCATATCACTCCGCTTTAAACTCGTAGAGAATGACGACTTTGACCAAAACTTTTTGGTTTCTTCTTTAGTACTCTTTAATATCATTCTATAGAAGATGCAAAGATCATGGCGGAATCTTGGATCTTTGTACTTTATCCTACCCCTAAAAAAAACGCCATAGGTTTAACATTGACTCAATGTATTTGACATAGCATTGGATAAAGTGTTATTTATGCACCGAGGTGAATAAAAAAAATGGACCAATCAGGGACGAGATAACGAAAGTAGATCTGGCAGCATTGATAACTACTAACATGGATAATTACAAATATTCTCTGTATATCGGTGAGATGGAGTAGGATAAATATGAAACCGAATGTGAGTTAGACTCTGGTCAGGTCTGCTACTCACTACACTCGGCTAACGCCTCGTATAGTATTACACGACCTGCCCATCGTGGCATAAACATTGACAAGGCTAACTCTCGTTTGGTTTCTACTAATTTTCCTACCCCTAATAAAAAAAGCTCCATAGGCTTAACATTGGGTCACTGTATTCGGTCTGGAGTTAAGAAAAATGAAAAATATCGCTCTAGTGGGATACACTTGACAAATGACGTAATTTGTTAATGTAGAAGTGATTTAAACCAGCGGGGTAGGTGAATTCTAAACCAAACTCGAGTTAGTCGTGTTATTGTTCATCGCACTCCGGCAAGATCGCGTAATTTACTGCTCTCAGCTTCACCTCGTGCAGTAATACGCGATCTTGCCGTCGTGCGATAAACAACAACACGACTAACTCTCATTTGGTTTCTACTAATTATGCTTTTGTCTGAGTATTACCTTTGTATTTGACCATACCTTGTTGGTTTCTTCCTCAGTCCTTTTCTATCTCAACAGATTGTTCTAGTGGTCGTTAGTCTCAGTCTGAGAACTAGTTTCCCAGCTGGCCGACAGGTGGGGTGATTGGGTCAGCATTCCGTTCTCCATTCCTTTCCTTGAGAAATCGTTTCTTTCCGATTAAGTTACGCTCACTCGAAAACAAGGCAGCGGCCGAACACAAAGAATTATATAAGGATTCCACGGGGATAGCCAGTTCGTGCCGTGACATTTCTGTACTAGGCGTATGTGAGTTTAAAACAAAATGAAATATTTAAAGGCATTTCTTTGTTTACATTGTTCGCATGCCGAAGATACATATGCCACTACCACTATAAACAAAACTAACTTCAGGAATTACCAGGTTTGACTTTATTTTTGCCCAATACGCTTAACATTGGGAACTCGTTCTCCATGACCTTACGAGTATTGCAGTCCGTTCTCCATGGTCTATATCCTGTGTGTCGTCCATCCTTTTAGCGTGTACAGGGATTAGATTATCAAGAGACGTCACGAGTTTGAGTCTGAGTTTATTTATGCCACGCATTTTGTTGGCTCCATAATTTTACGAGTCGAAGACGAGTGACATTACGGAGCCAACAAAATGAGTGGCATAAATAAGCTCAAACTCAAACGAGTGGCGTCTAGATTTTATCCTACCCCATTTCCATATTTTTTCAGTATCAGAAAGTAGTGGCATAAACAACACTTTATGTCACACCCGTGAAATAAACAAATCTCATGTTAAGCATATGGCGTTTTTTATTAGGGGTAGGATAAAAATACAGAAAGAAACTCATTTTGGTCAAAGTCATTGTTCTCAATCTCTTTTGAATGCTATGTGATATTTACATGACTTTGCCTCGTTTATATCACTCTACATCAAATTTGTGGAGAATGATGGCTTTGACCGAAACTTGTTGGTTTCTTTCTTAGTACTCTTCGATCCAGACGGAAACATCCGGTCACGTGACCCTCGACCAAAGACCCTGACAACCGGTCAGTCCGCCATCTTGCTGGTGACAACAAATGGCTGTCAGAGTGTAAAAACTCTACTAATCGACTCTCTTCTGTGCAACCTGTACGTTCAATAGTTGATATAGGGTTATTTACACTGTCCAGACATGATTTAAACGTGCCATCTCAGAGAAAATCTGAAATTATCCATGAGTTTGTTTGTGAAGGGATATCAACATGGCATTTTATCTCACCCCAGATATTTTTTCTCCATAGACTTAACATTGGAAACTCGTATCTAATACCCATTAGATATTTAGGAAAAATATCCAATGGGGGATAATGTCACAAATGTTAGCCCATTAGTCAATATTAATTAAGGGTGAGATAAATTCAGAAACCCATCCAAGTTAAGGATCAGAGCTCGATCCCATCTCATTTGAATCACGTGGCAATTCACGCGGCTTCGGCTTGTGAATAACTACGTGATTAAAACTCGATGGGTTACGAGCTCAGACCCTAAACTTTCATGGGTTTCCTCTATAGTATCTATACAAGTCTCCAGAACTGCAACTTTATATACATACAAATTGCTGTTTTGTTCATGTACATTATTATACCAATCATTTGTGTGTTGTAAATGTGAGTACTTATTACAGTGCTCCACATGGAAGAACTGTTTATGTAAACAGATTGTGGAAATAAACATTATTAAAAAAAAATTGCTGGATACTTTATCCTCCTAGGTTTTCGATTGGTTTTTGTATATAATCATTTGCATGGAGTTAGCGCTAAAATGCATGATTACACAGTCGAATCGATATACTTCGAAGTGATTATGTGCTGGTGCTGATAGAAAACAGGGTAAATAAACTGATTTTTTTAAAATGCAGGTTTAGATATTCCAGAATCGCTCGCTTAGAGAGTCATCACTAGGTGTGAAAGCATTAAGATACCTTCGCACAAGCCTAGCCGCTATCATGTCTTGCCGAATCTATGTGAAAGTATGTAGTCTCACGTATGGTTGAGTTGAACGGTAAGGCCCATAAGACAGCGACATTTTCCACACACTTTCACCAATCCGGTCACCGATTATAATCGGTAACAAGAATGTCGCTGTCTTATACCCTCAACGATGCTTGCCAATCACACATCTCCATTTTATGACCTTGTACAACGACCCGATTGAGATCAGAGAGAGCCGCCGGGAGCCGAGCCAGGGTGAGCTGGAGTGGATTCATAGAAAATAATTCAAAGTTTGATAACTTTTGATCCGATTAAGATATTCGGAAACGGTTTTCGATTCACCTTTGCCTGTCTCCCTTACAAATCGATATAAGGCTCTTGTAAATCTGGGGGATAGGTAGCATCGCTGTTCAAACGGCCTTCTCAGAATCGGGAACAGTCGGTGAAGTGCGACACGATTAAGGTCGGGCAGAGTCGGTCATTACCCCCACGCTAGTAATGCCCGACCCGATTAAAATCGGATCTGTGAAGTGCGTACAGCGACACGATTCTAGCCGACCCGACGGATCCGTCGGGCAAAGGTGTGATCGGGCACAATGATCTGGTCGCTGTCTTATAACACTTCCACTGCCACATATCACTGGGAAAACCTGCTAGTATCAAATTTTATCTCACCCCTGGTACAAGTTTAGCCATAGGAATAACATTAGAAAAAAATACTCAACGATCACCCCTGTATAGTGACGATACTACGCCACGGTCATGGAGTAGTGAATTTGAGATGACGTCATATGGATTTGCTAAGTTTATTCTAATTATTGTGAAATTTTGATGATATTTAATGTCATAAAAAGATGTGAGATAAATCCAGAACCGCACTCGAATCGTAAAGTAGACAATACTCCACGAGTTTGGATGGGCCACAATTGTCATCGAGGCGAAGCCGAGTGACGATTGCGGGCCATTCAAACGAGTGGAGTTTTGTCTATTTATACGATTCTCGATGCAGTTCTATTTAAGTCTTTAAACAATAGACATTTGAGTTGTTGGTCTTAAAGTAGACCAGTAGGAGGGTATTCCATAAACTCTTTATATGCCACGGGTGACATACGATGTTGAAGCGGTAGGATAAGATCTAAACGTCACTGAATTTCATATCAGTGTTTACATGGCCTGAATTATCTTCCGCTACAGATATCACTCAGCTCCACTCCATTAAATCATTCCACGAGGACAACTCATGCCATATATACAATTATTTGAAATTTCGTGATGTATCTTGATTATATTTTGTAAGAATCAAATTAGCGCACCTATAAGTAGGTTATAAACGTTTGAATAAATGTTCATAAGATGGAGTACGTTTTATCTCGTATTCATTATCCGATGATGTCAGTCAAGTTGTATCTCCATGTTTCATATGACTTTATTATCCATGGTTTACAAAGACCCCATTGAAAATGTATGGGGACTCGGTAAACCACGACCCATTATATAAAACTGTCAGATACCATAAATGGTATACAGATTCACATCTGTGGTATACGGCCTCAAAACCATGGTATACGGGAAAATAGTCCCTTTGTGGTATAGAGCAAAGAAATAGTCCCTAATGTTTTACCCTATAACATGGCAATTATTGGGTTTGATTTATTCGAAAAGATGGCCGCCTGTCCTCAAAACCATCGATTATTGTCTATGTTTTTTTTTGTTTTTTTTTTTATTTCGGTCAACTTTGTGTTCGATGATAAATACATCGCTCTTCCAATATGTATACGTTTGTATTTCGTAAGAGTGAGATAAGGGTATCCTATAGGTAGGTGATTAAATGTGCATACAGAAGATAGAGTAGGTTTTATCTCGCATTCATCATCCCATGGTGTCAGTTAATTGGTACTTTTATGTTTCAATACTTTGTACGTTGAGGAAAGGTACAGCAATTTTTTTTTTTTTTTTTTTCAACATTGGAATACAGAAATGACAATTACTTTCATTGCCATTTTAGCGCTAATGAGACGACAATACATTGTGTCGTGAGACCGATTGAGAGTGAAGTTGAAATAATAGGAATTATCATGCCTAGTCTAATGCAGGAATAGTAGTTCCTATGTATGTATACAATGTCCTGTGGGGCGTGTTGTTGCCAGTGCAGGCAGGTGGAAAAAGATTCAGGAACTTCCCAGAGAAAGGAATACCATAAAGGCCACCATAAACCGCATATCTTCCCTCTCCATCCTCCCCCACCCCGTGACCACCTCCGCCCATCTCATTCCTCCAGTGTGGAGTCCCACGTAGACTGGCTTCAGTCCCTATAGGGGACAGAGCCATTGTTAGTTCACGAAGCAGTCACTAGGTGGTCTGGGGACAAACCTGTATTCTGGCTCTTTGTTCTTACAAAATTCAACTACCTTTCAATATTTTACCATGGTTCCCTTGATTCTCTACACCCATCCCAAAGTAGGATGACATAATAACTAAACCCAAAACATGATATTTTCCATATGGAACACTTAATATACATATGTGAGCAAGGCTAAAGTTGTGACATTTCCCAATTATCACTCACTTCTTTTCCACCTCCTTTAGTGAAGAACACCTATTTTTCACCTCCTTTAGTGAAGAACACCTACTCGGGGGGCGTCATGGCGGCGCCCATGGATCATAGGCTATATGCCGTATAGGCCCGGCATCCACCTACTACGATAGAATCCTAGACCTCCCAATATGGCACCGAAACAAAATGTCAAAATCGGTGCCATATCGGGAAGGTGCAATATCGTAGACATTTGTCGAGACATGCCAATCCACCATGCCTTGTATGGGGTTTTTATCGGTGTCTAATCACAGAAACGTGGTCAACTGCCCCGATATTAGGTGACCTTCTGACGGGATTTTGATTTTTTATCGGGAGGTGCATCACAGACCATATCGGAGCCATATCGTAGTAGGTGGACGCCGTGCCTTATTACCCATCGTATACAAAGACAGCATTGAAAATGTATGGGGACTCAGTAAACCACGACCCATTATATAAAACTTGTCAGGTACCATAACTGTGGTATACGAATTCAAATCTGTGGTACACTGCCTCAAAACCATGGTATACGGGGGAAATAGTTCCTTTCTGCTGTAGAGCAAAGAAATAGTCCCCATATTTATACCTTTTTATTTGGCAATTAGTGGGTTTGATTTATTATAAAAGATGGATAATAAATGCAACCAACGATGGTTTTGTGGACAGGTGGCCTTAAACCGCGAGTGGTTAACGTGTAGTAATACACGAGCACTAGCGAGTGTATTACGACGTCAACCTCGAAGGTCCATCGTAGACCATATCGGAGTCTTATCGTAGTAGGTGGACGCCGGGCCTTACTCTAACTCATATGGTAAATCCATCTCATTCCATTCCATACTATCATAGTATCCCTATGTCCACCTACTATGATATGGCTCCGATATAGTCTACGATGCACCTCCCGATAAAAAATCAAAATCGCGTTGGAAGGCCACCTAACATCGGGCCAGTTGACCACGTTTCTGCGATTAGACGCCGATAAAAATCCTATACAATGCATGGTGGATTGGCATGTCTAGACATATGTCTACGATTTTGCACCTTCCCGATATGTCTCCGATATTTTGATTTTGTATCGGTGCCTTATCAGTAGGTCTAAATTTCTATCGTAGTAGGTGGACGCCAGGCCTTAAGGTCTTCACCTACCTTGTCTTGGCCTCTAGATTTAAAGTTCGTTAGGGGAAGTCCACATTTTGCAAATTTGCTTTATTAACTTGATAATGTCCATAAACAAAGACTTGAGCACGTCTACGTCTAAGGCTACAGCCAGTTGTGCCCCACCTCCCTCCTCCTTGGTACACACAGGAGGCATACACCCATAACACCCCCACCCTGCCAGGAATGCGTCGATCCTGAGGGGGTTTCGGGGTATGTAGTAAGGAGGGGTGCCATGTGCCAAGTAGGCCTCTATTTACCCTCCTCCAGGGGATGAGGGGGGTTCATGCGTACTCCTTCCACCTTCATTGGGAACAGATACACATACCTGTAGGTCCATACAGTCGCCATCTGAATGGTCCGTTACTGGGGGATTCCGTTACCATAGGTGAAATTCTTTATGTATATATGTGTGAAATGTTTGTATGTATGTGAGGCATTTAGGCAGGTGAGTGGGAGGAGGAGTCGAGTGAAGCATGTGCGCTATCCCAGTCCCTTAGGCCCGGCGTCCACCTACTACGATAGAAATTCAGACCTACCGATGTGGCACCGATACAAAAAGCAAATATCGGAGACATATCGGGAAGGTGCAAAATCGTAGACATATGTTTAGACATGCCAATACATCCCGCATTGTATGGGGTTTTTATCGGTGTCTAATCGCAGAAACATGATCAACTGCCCCGATATAAGGTGACCTTCCGACGCGATTTTGATTTTGTTTCGGGAGGTCCATCGTAGACAATATCAGAGCCATATCGTAGTAGGTGGACGCCGGGTCTTAAAGGAATCGGAGAACATCAATTTCAGCACAGAGATATTTCATTATACATATCGCAAAGGAAGGAAAGACTTCGGCTAGAAGTCAATGTGTTCTAGTATTAAAGGGAAATTATGTAACAGTGAGAGAAAGTCAAAGGATATCAATTTCAACATAGAGATATTTCATTATACATATCGCAAAGGAAGGAAAGACTTCAGCTAGAAGTCAATGTGTTCTAGTATCAAAGGGAAATTATGTAACAGTGAGAGAAAGTCAAAGGATATCAATTTCCGCACAGAGATATTTCATTATACAAATCGCAAAGGAAGGAAAGACTTCGGCTAGAAGTCAATGTGTTCTAGTATTAAAGGGAAATTATATAAGGCCTGGCGTCCACCTACTACAATATGACTCCGATATGGTCTACGATGCACTTCCCGAAACAAAATCAAAATCGCTCGGAAGGTCACCTAATATCGGGGCAGTTGACCACGTTTCTGCGGTTAGACACCGATAAAAACCCAATATAATGCGTGGTGGATTGGTATGTCTAGACATATGTCTACAATTTTGCACCTTCCCGATATGTCTCTGATACTTGCTTTTTGTATCGGTGCCATATCGGTAGGTCTAAATTTCTATTTTAGTAGGTGGACGCCAGGCCTTACAGTGAGAGAAAGTCAAAGTTACTAAGTGAGGCTCGGAAAAATTACTGCAGTAATTTTTTCAAGCCTTACCAAGTAACTCTCTGGAAACTTGGTTTCCCTATTCCTATATACCTTCAAATTAGTTTAATAATGATAAATAGCATTATATCCTTACCCGCCATCAAACGCTAAGCCAGTCCAATATCTGAGAACTTGTATACGAAGTAACGATATAAATATTTACCTGTATCATAACTACACAACCTATTACTAAAGTGTGACTTGACTTGTAATTGATCCGCCAAGTAAAAGAAATTTTGTTACCCATGTATCTAGTTTGGTAAGGAACTTAAGTTGACCTATTATTATTAACATATCCATCTCATCTCATCTCATCTAGTAGAATAATTGATAGTGGTAATCTCAAATCTGATTCTTGTATATTATCCTACCCCTAATAAAATCCCATAGGCTTAACATTGGGTTTCCGTATGCCATGCTGACTGGCATACGGAATTTTATATATCACTAGTGGGATGCAGAATTGTTATCACGTAATATACCGAAATCGAGGAGACGGGGTAGGATAAAATCAAAACCTGATTCGTTTAAATCTTGGCCACCACATTCCACTCCTGGAGTTTTGGCTCTGGACTTCACTCGGCTTCTCCTCGTGAAATCACTATGCCAAACTCCAGTCGTGGCATACAGTGGCCAAGATTAGAAGTTATCCACTTTTACGATAATATGCGATGTAATCTCTGCTTGTATACTGATTCATTGTTAACCCTGGCAACCCCAGAGGGACCAGGGACCTGTTTCAGTAGTTTTGTGACATGTCTAGATGGCGTCTGTGACACCATGCGGACAGATCAACACAAGTTGCAGCACCTATGACAAGACAGACCCCAAACATGGTGTGTCTGATTTCAAAAGTATTAGACAATCTCAGTGTCCCATAGGAATTAAGCAATGAAACTTTAACATAAGTAAGGGATACATATAATCTATAATCGTTACAAATACGAAGATAATTGACCGCTCCAATCCGCTGATATTTGACATCAACTGTGACATATATTTTGAAACCTGACAAACAAAATTCCGCTTTTGCTTGAAGTGTTGGTGCCACTGTTGATGTCTGTCTAGGCCTAATGTCACGAAAATACTGAAACAGGTCCCAGGTGGCAGATCGGCCGATGCCGAACCTGGACAACTGTAAAGTTGATACCCCTAATAAAAATCACTAAAATAAAAAAAAAGATGGTGAGCGACAATAAAGTGAAGTGAGGATGGACAATAGGTGGTCAAACATATGCTCAGAAGACACATCATATATTCTGAATTACTTTAGTTAATAAAACACTACAACTTCTACAACTCACATAATACATGGGCACCTCCCAGGGAGATAATTAGCACCTGTGTGCCAGACATGCAACACTCCGCTGAGTGTAAAACATCTCATGCTACATTGTCAGGCCACAAAAAAGAGCAGGAAGAAATTCCTAAAGAATATAACAACAATGCGCAGTGTTTCCCATAACACTGGCAAAAAGGAAATTCTTGACTTCCTCAGGGAATGTAAGATTTTCAATATAATTGAGAAGAGTAGGATGGCTGGGCCAACCCTGTCATTCCAACAGGCTATGTAAATTTTATTAAAGTAAATCAAAGTAAGTCTCATTGAACAAATTGGACATTAAACTATCCAAACAAACAATGTATGGCAAATCTACATTACTGCTATACAAAACAATTTCTGAATATGTACTTTCTCCATGTTCGCCTAGAAATGTAACTATAGCTTGTGTTGCTACTACTGTTATAGCGTTACTTCCATATGTACTGCATATTCTATATTGTGAATTGTATTTCTGTATATCTTAAATAAAGATTTGCATACTAAAGAAACAAGTGGTCTAATGTGACTTAGTGAACAATAAACCACAACCTAAGTAGAAGGAGAAACTTCTTGGTTCTAGTTTTTCTAGACAGAACTGTCCCTGAATTAACCTGTACATGTAATTCTTTTAAGAGACTCGAAAATGAAGTAGCGGTAGTGAACAATTTTTCGATGTAACCCCAAGAAACTTCTTCATACCTTCTCTAAGAAAAGGAATAGGAATAATCAGAATTGTCATGTCAACACTACAGGGGTGGCAACCATGTAATAAGTACAGGACACTTATGGGATTAAAGGTTTAGTTCCAGAATAGTCTAAATGATGTTCAGGTAGTTTGGGTTTTATATAGTTAACTGGTATTAAAAAAAAAGAGGGAGCAATGGAAATGACCACAAGGTAACAATGAATGTACGGAGAATCGTTTGGCAAAGCTGAAAGTTGTAAGCTGTATGATAATGTGGAGAGATTAATAAAAGACTTGCTCAGAAAAAGATAAATAAAGAAAGATTTGCACTCACTAAACCAGGATACTGGAAAACATTAGTTGAGGGAAAAGACATTAATCTTGTGACAAGCTGTGAAGTAATTTTCCCCGCGTTATCCAGACTGCGTCAGCAATCCATGTATTCATGTGCATTAACGCGTAGCCAATCAGGAGCAGGACATCCACACCCTACTCCCACACCATGTTATGCTCTGAGGCCTGATTCGACACACCCTGCTGTTTCCCTAAGGTCTGGCGTCCACCTACTACGATAGAATCGTAGACCTCCCGATATGGCACCGATACAAAATGTCAAAATCGGTGCCATATCGGGAAGGTGCAAAATCGTAGATATATGTCTAGACAAGCCAATCCGCCATGCATTGTATGGGGTTTTTATCGGTGTCTAATCGCAGAAAAGTGGCCAACTGCCCCGATATTGGGTGACCTTCAGACGCGATTTTGATTTTTTTATCGGGAGGTGCATTGTAGACCATATCGGAGCCATATCATAGTAGGTGGACACCGGGCCTTACACTGTTTCTATTTTTAGATGCTGACATCTTTCCAGATTGTATCAAAGACCAGTGGCTTAGTCTATCCAGAGGGTAACTTTTACCCTACCTCATATATGATTATACCAATTGAGATGGATTGAATTGTTTTACATATCATCCCATTTTACCTTATTATCTCATTTAGGTATCAACATTTTCTCATTTCCACGCTATATATAACACAAAAAGAATGAGAAAATTGTTTCCAGAATGTATCAAAGACCAGTGGCTTAGTCTATCCAGAGGGTAACTTTTACCCTACCTCATGTATGATAATACCAATTAAGATGGATTGAATTGCTTTACATCTCATCCCATTTTATCTCTATATCTCATTTAGATACCAACATTCTCTTATCCACCCTGTATATAACAATAGTTTATGTTCAGCGAGAATATTAATGATACAAGAAGAACTGCCCTGAAAATTTGCCATACAGAGGACAGTTAATGTACCTCCTTAGGCCTGGCGTCCACCTACTACGATATTGCTCCGATATGCCCTACAATGCACCTCCCGATAAAAAAAGTCAAAATCGCGTCGGAAGGTCATTTTTGTATCGGTGCCATATCGGTAGGTTTAAATTTCTATCGTAGTAGGTGGACGCCAGGCCTTACAGTACAAATAAGAAATTAAAAAATGAATGCTCTGTTATTAATATATACTGTTTTTTTGTGTTGTTTTTTTTGTAGATAATTTTTATTCAACCTTGAGAAATTCATGTGATTGAAGTTACGTAATCTTCATTGAGAGATCCAACTTCCTTTGAGAACTTATCCACTAACAGCTTAAAAGTCATGTGATGAGAGTCAATTGCTCCGTGATATTTTTTTTTTAGGTATATAGTTTGGCAATATTTTCATTACCATATTCCTCCTCTTAGAAATAAAATAACCTTGTTTTATGGTTGCCACCCTTGCCTTATATTCTTAGTTAATTATATATTTCTTAAACCTAAGATAAGGTTCACATTTGAGGTGTCGAACTTAGAATATCTCACTCACTTTATAAAAATATTTCATCTGGGTGAAAAAGACTGTATACTTTTTTAATGTCATACCTTTACTTTACTCTAAAGGTGAATCCAATAGGGACCGAACGGCAGAACGGCAATACTAGCCGATTTTGGATGCATGTAAAATACCCTAATGTAAGTCCACCTACTACGATATGGCTCCAATATAGTCTACGATGCACCTTCCGATAAAAAACCAAAATCGCGTCGGAAGATCACCTAATATCGGGGAAGTTGACCACTTATCTGCGATGAGACACCGATAAAAATTCCATACAATGCGTGGTGGATTGACACGTCTAGACATATGTCTATGATTTTGCACCTTGTATGTCTCCAATATTTGCTTTTTGTATCGGTGCCATATCGGTATGTCTAAATTTCTATCGTAGTAGGTGGACGCCAGGCCTTATAGTCCTTTCAGTCTGTTTGTCCTTTTGCTGTACTTTAGTATGTACTCTCCTTTAAATGTCGTTCAATGTACACTACCTCATATAAACAACTGAAATGATTTAGTTCTGTAACAGCCATGCACAATAATGTATTTAGTTTGGTGAAGGATCTAAGTATCCATAAAAAAATAAGCAGCGATGATTTCATCAGAACTCTTTATTATTTGAACTGGAGTGTGGTAATTGTTACTATCTGTTCCTCCTTTAGCGTCTTGTCAGGATATCTCTTTGTAATTGTATCTTTTTTTATTGTCAATAAACGCTGCTATTAAAGGAAAAATATGTATATATATTTTGTCGTACTTCACTGTCTATTTCAATAATGTTTGTAATATGTCCCGTTTGCCTGAAAATAAAGAACTATCGCACTGTTAAAAATTGCTTTTATAACATTAGTAGTCAACACCCTATGGTAATTCTAATAACATAAGATGCTCTATGCAACGGACTATTAGAAGCAAGCTCTATGACTGCCTGGAGAGAATTCGTTGTTTTGAATGTGAAATAAAGCAGTGGCAACAAAAGTAAAGTACGAGTAGATAGCCAGGATATTGGCTAGCTTCGTAATTCTGGGTAATTAAATGACATAAAACGAACAAATAAATAACACAAAAGATTTAGAGCATAGAAAGGAGCACTAGTTGAATGGTGTCACATTGATGAAAAAGCTATATATGTAAGAAGCAAACTTTTGTCATGTCTCATTCTCTTACTCAAGTTACTGAAATACTGAAGGTGAAAAAACACTGTTATTTGAAGAAAAGAAAAACGCACACACCAGAAAAATATTCCCTTTCTGATTATTGTGGGAGACGCCTCGTTCTTCTTTCTTTTTTTTCCTTTTTTTAAAAGCAACTTTATTTCCGTTTGAAATACTGTTATATATTAATATTGGCCACCGCAAATTGTATAAAATGCTTTTCAATGTATATATCTGCATAATAAAACCATTTCCTTCATCAATATAAAACTGTGTGAGAACATGTGGGAGGTAGCGACCTCTAGGAGGGATACTCTGTGCCTTTAGGGCGCGAAATCTGAAACCCTAATCGGGAGCAATTTAAGGTATGCTACACTTTGTCCTTATGGAACCCGTATCAGGGTTTAATTAGCAATTTAAGGTATGCTACATTTTGTCCCCTGGGAACCCGTATCAGGGTTTAATTAGTCAGAGCGGAAGTGGGAGCCCACAGGTTCCCTCCACTTCCTGGTGGTGAAGGTGAAGGTTACCTCACTCCACCACAGCCTTGTGAAGCCCCTCCGGGTTTCTCTAATCGGGGCCGTGTCTGCAATCCTCGTCTCCCCAAAACCACAGGAATTCAAAAGAACACCGCCGTCCTGACACAGACACCTGATCAGCGTTCTCACCACCCGGAAGTGGTCCCCGTTCTGAGGTCAGCGTCTGTGGTGCGTCCGATGGATGCGTCTGGAAGGTTTTGGTGATTAAGTGATTGCGTAAATTGCCTGGGGGGCTAAAAATAAATAGTTGCGGTTAAGGAAATGCTGGATGTTACATGTGCAGCCTTCCCCATGTACCGTCTTTCCCGCCATTTATCTCGCTAAATGTCGTCTGGGTTGGGAGAAAATTGTCGTCTGCTTCTGGGAGGAGATTGTGTGGGCGTTTACTGTGTCAATCACCCTAATTATCGCCCAGACGGCCCTGAGGCTATACGGGGGGACGTAATACGACGGGGATTGTTACAGAAGGATGCATCTACGAACACGAGTAAAACGATTTGCATTCTTCAGCTGGGCATTGCTTCACTTCTGTAAACGTATGTCATCATTAGCATAGCGGACAGATGGTGTGCCTATAGGCCGTGCAACCATATTGGTGACTGAAAACTAGTTTTTTTTTTACTTAGTTTACAAAGTTTCTTGTAGCTTATCTAAACAAGATACAAATTTGCAAAAGGTAGCATATTAAACCTAAGATTATGGGCTTTATTGTCTTGTATATACTAAATTTATTCAGGCAGTTGATCTGTTTTCATTTTTTATGTATTTTCTCAGAAATCATGTTAAAAGTTAGGCAAAATGTTTGACTCCTAGAATACGAGTGAACATTCTATAGAATTCCATGTGGAACAAAAATCTAAACCCAATTTTATTAAGTAGAGAATCATATCATTTTGATATCTTAATTTTTGTTGTACTCATAGTAGAATTCAAACTGGACTTTTTTGTTATGAAAATAGAAAAGTACCAAAAAGCCCCTTTTTGTGGTGTCTGCCATATGTCAAAGCATTGTTATAGTAGGGAAAAAATGGAGAAAAAAGGCTTGGTTGGGAAAGATGCAATATTTTGATATTCTAATTCCAAAGAATATTTTTCCTTTAGGTGTCATATATGATCTTTGTGAGAAACACTATTTGAATTCACATCCCACCATAGTCCCTAATATGCCTTCCTGACCCATAGGAATAAGGTGAGGTTAAGGCCTGGCGTCCACCTACTATGATAGAAATTTAGACCTACCGATATGGCACCGATACAAAAAGCAAATATCGGAGACATATCCGGAAGGTGCAAAATCGTAGACATATGTCTAAACATGCCAATCCACCATGCATTGTATTAGCTTTTACCCGGAAGTATATGGAGGTTAGCAACTACATTTTTGAGCTAGATAGGATTTAGTTTCCCTTACAGAATTCCCACTATATGCACACACATATATATTTATATACATACACACATACATATATATATGTATATATATATATATATATATGAAAATAAAAATCATCAAGGCTATGAGACATTCTTTAATTGCTCAGAGCAGCTCAATATCTGTAGCTAAATGGGTTTATTCTATAATTCTATTCAGATCACTTTATGGAGTTAATTATCATTGATTGGTCCTCAATATGGGAAATTTGGGGAATCTGGGAACAGTTTGAATTAAATTGAATACACTGATTATTGAGTATTACTAACTACAAGCTTTCCGAGTAATTCCGTTTCTATTTTTATTCACATTCAGTTTCCAAATGGAGGCGAGATAATAATTTATCCTTTCTCCTGAACTACTAACAAATACTACAAGTATTCCCCTTCTATACAACCAAAGCCCTTTCCATTACTAAACAGCTGGTGATCATGGGAATCTCAATTTGAGGGGTTAAGGCCCGGCGTCCACCTACTACGATATGGCTCCGATATGGTCTACGATGCACCTCCCGATAAAAAATCAAAATCGCGTCGGAAGGTTCCCTAATATCGGGGCAGTTGACCACATTTCTGCGATTAGACACCGATATAAACCCCATACAATGCGTGGTGGATTGGCTTGTCTAGACATATGTCTACGATTTTGCACCTTCCCGATATGGCACCGATTTTGACATTTTGTATCGTTGCCATATCGGGAGGTCTACGATTCTATCGCAGTAGGGGGACGCCGGGCCTAATAAAACATATAGATACAATGTCAAGATGTGAAAGTATTTTTTTGTTCATTCAGAGAACTCTGTGTCTCAAGTGTTGGGGAAAAAAATCCTACTATACAATGTCAAGATGTGCCACAACAGTTAGGTACAAACAATAATCTGGAGTCTCTAAATGTGATACACTTCCTACATTCACAGGTACACCAAGACCCTTGCTCCTAAAACAGATTTGATTGACAAAGCCACAACCTTCCTATTCTGCGCCACACTTTTTACGGGTATTCTGCCCACTGTTGTAACGGCTTTCACCACCCATTCATCACTCTATATCCCGACAGGTCATCGAGTGCAACATTTATTGAATTTTTGTGGGCGATAATTGAGGCGTTTTGATCCGCCTCCTTATAGGCGTCGGCCAGGGATGTGCTCCCCAGCGCCTGAGATAGCATTAGGATGACCAGGCCTAGCGTAGGCGGAAAGTCCCCACACCCACCTATAAGGCCTTGTGATGTTAGGCGCGCCCACCTATATTGCCCTATTATTTAAGGCACTTGAAACCGCCATCTTGAATGTGAAGGTAATAGTCCTTTTTCCACAGACCAGTGTCGCACCATAAGGCCTTTCTCCACTGTGCGACTGGGGGAGCTTGCGATCCGGTACCTCCAGTCTGAGTACCGCATGTACCTCGGATCGCAAGGTAACATCGATTCTGTGTGGAGACTACCCCGCTTGCGACTGGAGCGCTTGCGATTTTAGGTACATAGACTGGGCGTACCAAATATCAAACATGTTTGATATTCAAAAACGCTTGCGATCCGGGGTACATGCGGTATCTCCAGTCTGAGACTGGGTGTACCGGTACGCCCAGTCTTAGACTAGAGGGAAATTTACTTCTCCACTGTGCCTTTTGCTGCGTTGCGATCCTGAAGGTACGCCCAGTCTCAGACTGGAGGGAAACTTGCAGTCTCCACTGTGCGTTTTGCCGCGTTGCGATCGTGAAGGGACGTCCAGTCTCAGACTGGGCGTACCTATGTACCTAGAATCGCACAGTGGAGACAGGGCTTTATCTACTTAGTTACGCCATACCTGAAGCCAAACAAACGCCTGGAAACGTATATTTTAGCATTGGATCACTGAGTGAATGAGCGTAATACGTTCATAATACCCATTATTTCCAGAGAAAGAAAAGTGATTGCATCGTATTCTAAGGTATTCCAGCTCCAATTTGATGTGTCATACATGCATATCACCTCAGTGATACTTTAGATATACCATAGATAACACAGGCATAAAAATTCAGCCATGATATAATATCTTTAGTTATATTTACCGATTCCAAATGCATTGCATCCGTTTAATATCTATTTCAAGTTTATAATTCATAATGTCCATGTTAAAATCTTCTTGGTGTTTTGTTTCCCTTATTCCCTTATGGTAAATGTGATATTGTACATTATCGTCATTATATCAGCACCCTTCATCCTTACAAAATCCTATTTCAATAATTCATCTAGATGTAATGAATTTCTGTGTTGTATTTCAGTTCTCTATATAATGAACTACATAAAGTAGCTACAGCCAACCCTGTGATACACACTTTGTGACAACTACATATGTAGCCAATCCTGGTATATGGACCACCGCGACTCATGTATGCGAATGAGCCATATTAAAACAAAAAAAAACAGAAAAAACCATCGCAATTGTGAATAAAATAAGTGATAAAATAAGTGATAAAATACTGCACACGTTACAACGCCCCCTTCATTCCCCTTCACTCTGGCAGGGCACTGTACCTGCGCTAACCGACGCGAGCGGTAGGGGATTCCAGCGTGGAACCCCCCTTTTTTAATTTCTTTATTGTTAGCTCTCGCCATTGCGAGTTTTTTCAGCTAAAACTTTGTTTGTCAGCAGTAAAAACGGGATCATAATAGATCGAGATCGAGTTCTTTAAGCTTCACAAATCTAGTGAGACAGGATGATGATTGGATCAAGTTAAGTTGGATGTTAAGTTATGATGGCGATTTAGTCAATTTAATGAGTTCTACTTTGGAATTCGTTAATCTTCTCGGAATGTTGAATTTCCCTAATATCGGGGCAGTTGACCACGTTTCTGTGATTAGACACCGTTAAAAACCCCCATACAATGCATGGTGGATTGGCATATCTAGACATATGTCTACGATTTTGCACCTTCCCGATATGTCTCCGATATTTGCTTTTTGTATCGGTGCCATATCGGTAGGTCTAAATTTCTATCATAGTAGGTGGACGCCATGCCTTAGCACCCTCCCTTGGAAGGGGCTATAGTTGTTGCGGTGGAATCCTTCTTCCCCAACATAGATCTC
The DNA here is from genome assembly GCA_950022655.1 of Alentia gelatinosa. Classification (NCBI taxonomy): domain Eukaryota; kingdom Metazoa; phylum Annelida; class Polychaeta; order Phyllodocida; family Polynoidae; genus Alentia; species Alentia gelatinosa. Next base: position 6,107,113 of record OX465588.1, on the reverse strand, counting down.
AGGGAGTTATAAATAGCCATCCACCCCTTTCAGAACCTCCCCTCCCGGTCACACCCTGGCCCCCCACCAGGGGGAGCTCCAGCGGCGCATCACGTGACCACGCGAGGCGTGTCCCGGATGCTGACAGCTCATTTGGAGGTGAGGCAGACGACTTTCTACTTTCCACTGACATCGACGCGGGGAGCGTCTTCTTTTGCGCGCCAAGAGTTTAATGGAAAATGCCAACCACCTGTCAATCAAAAGACCTCGCCTACGATGATCTCCAATCGCTGCCGCTGATAATACTCCCCTCGGGAATGTCTCTGAAGATCCGGGAGGAGAGTGCGGGGTGGTTTCATATAGTACCAATAGAGGCCGCCAGGTGTCTGACCAGGAAACGCGAATACGATCTAGCTACGTAAATTTGAGTAATTATTTGGTAGAAATTACGTAAATATTCACGTATTTACGTAAAAATGTAGGAAGGTTAAGGTTTACTTTAGTCTGTTGAACGTTTGATAGTTTTACGTAAATTTAATGTAAACCTAACAAAACCCAACGTAAGTCGGACATTGGAGATATTTCCTACTTTGAAATACGTAATGTGTGTTCTGGTTGCAGCCTCTTCATGATAAAGAAAACAACTCATCGACATATCTATTAACACCATTGTCTGACGAAACAGAAGAAATACTATACTAAAATTTCCTTCCATTTTGTCCGGATAAAAAATCGAAATCGTGTTGGAATGTCATCGATAATCGGGCAGTTGATCACCTCTCGGTGATTTGGCTATGATTTTTACTTTTTGTATCGGGAGGTCTAAATTTCGAATTCTGTGTAATTCTGATGTCTTGTAGTGCGTGAGGGTTAACAAGTGACATGATTATAACTAGATGTTTGTACCTCATATTAAAAATTTAGTTTTACACATAGGCCTATGTACATACATGTAGCTGGTGCTAGAAGTGATGCGATGAATCCATCGCATCAGTGGGGCATACCCTGTATTTTTCCTGCGATTGAGTGCGATAAATCCATCGCAATAGGGGTCAAAATCCCCGCTGAGGGGACGTTTATGGGGCTATAAAACACGTGCGACAATCGCATCGCACCAGTGGGGCACTACAATAAATCATTTTCAATTTGGGATAGCATCATTCACCCAACATAAGACTTTCTCTATACTCGTTGATCAGACTAAGGCCCAGCGTCCACCTACTACGATATGGCACTGACATGGTCTACGATGCACCTTCCGATAAAAAATCTAAATCGCGTCGGAAGGTTACCTAATAACGGGGCAGTTGACCACGTTTCTGCGATTAGACACCAATAAAAATCCCATTCAATGCGTGGTGGATTGGCTTGTCTGGACAAATGTCTACGATTTTGCACCTTCCCGATATGGCACCGATTTTGACTTTTTGTATCGGTGCCATATCGGTAGGACTACGATTCTATCGTAGTAGGTGGACGCCGGGCCTAACAATTCTAATCTCACTTATAACCTGCATCAAGTTAGCTTGTGATGATCTGTGTATACTTTTTTTAGGTTTTTATTCATCCTTAGGCGAGTCTGCTCACCCGGTGGCTCTGTGCATATCCATTTTGTTATCTAAATAATTTTAATGTCAAGCTCGTCGGGAGCTGCAAAATGCCCGTTTCATAACCCAGGATCGTACAAGTAGACCCTTTACTGTACGCCATAGAGACCCAGGGACAATGCGGGTCAATTTCATTAAACATTTATGGACGACCTTATGGACGGCCAATACTGTCTTAGCCAACAGACTTAAATATTATTAGACGATAGCCCTTGTACGAGGTACAGAAAAGGTTCTTCATGTACGATCCTAGATTATGAAACTGCCCCCAGGCTGAATCGTCCAGTGAAAACGTCGGGTCAATCAGACCAAAGCATTGCGAGTGGATATTCAAAACCTAGCAGGATTTAGCAAGACAACCGAATCGTGACTAATCTCACTATATCTTGTGCGTTGGTGGAACCACCTCTTTATAGTTTTTGTGACTTCATGCCATACATATTCATCAAAGGCATTAGGAAAATACTACTAGAGGAATTCTGCGACCTCAAACTGATACTAGTTGATGAAACCATCATGTATTATTGTAATAAATTGTAGAACATATTTAACGCAACATAATTGTTTATTTTATTTTCTTCACGTTTGCAATATAGATAAAAAGGAAAAACAGAAATGTTATGCCAATGATATGAGTATATGTGTGTGAGTTTTCAGTCTCCACTACGCTATATATACCATGTATATATAGTATTCGCGGTGAACTATATATAATACTGTTAACTTCATACTCACAATGAAATGATGGCTATATGATAGCCGATGTGGGTACACAATAGTAAACATACCCTTTACTAATAACAATAAATCTCGATTAATTCATCAACAGAACAATATTAACTGAAGTATTTCCACTGAGAAAAAAATTGTATTTGATATAAGAACCGTATGAAATTATCAGAAAGCTGGAAGTATACTTGAATATTACATTTTAACGGTGGAAATGTGTCCGGGAACTTAGGGATAATACAAAAAGATAAAGATTTAATTAAATAAAAATACCGACTTCAATCTATACTGAAAACGATGTACATGTTGGTGGAAATTCTTCGCAGATGTTTGCCGGTGTGCTAGTATTCGCAGTTCTATTACATCAATGTCTTTGGCAAGCATTTGCGATGCAATAACCTACAAATAACGCACAATCTCAGTTGTGTATCTCTTACCGTCTATTTTTACCCCTCCAGTAATTTATTGCAATAGACACTTTTCCCCTTTATCAGAATCCCAAGATTCTGATATTCCTATGACTGTATTGTGCGAAAGCTTGTTAAGAATACCTCATTATCTCACCCCTGGTATTTTTGTCCCATGAGCTTAACATTGGAAACTCGTTCTCCATACCCCTAGGAGTATTGCAGTCAGTTCTCCATGGTCTACATCCTGTGCGTCTTCCATTTTTTAATGTGTACAGGGGTGAGATAAATACAGAAAGCAACTCGTTTTGGTCAAAGTCGCTGTTCTCCAACTCATTTGAATGCTGCGTGATATTCACTCAGCCGTCGCCTTATTCATATCACTCCGCATCAAACTCACCGAGAACGACGACTTTGACCAAAACTTGTTGGTTTCTTGTTCATACTCAGTTAGCGAGTGTCAGACTTTGTTGATGGTAAAGTTGGTGGATCCTTTGACATTGTCCATAGTTGTGCCTTGGCACATGAACAGGTTCTTGCCTGTTTCGAGCTGGCTGTAGAAGGCTGGCCCGATCCAAAGGTCAAGGGTCACCGTGCGGTTTCCGGGTTTGCCCGCCGGGCGTATGGATATGCCCGAGTCCTCATCACTCAGCCACGTGAAGTACCCCCGCGGGAGACGCTGCTGGAAACAAAAAGTAGTGCAAGGGAATATAGTCCTCGAAAGATTTACTTCCTTATGTTCCTGCTTTACCATAAAAGTACAACATATATGTTTAAGCAATAACATGTTCCTCAAAAGTCAACATGAGTAAAGCCGGAGTCTCACCAAGCGAGTCAAGGTGGCGATCTCTGAAATCGCCAATACAAAATAGCATATATCTGTATTATTTCTTTATAGTAATATCTCCCATCGATAATTTAGCATATCAGAAGCAATAATCATATGAAATATTTAAGGGATATAACTCAAAAACGCGCCATTTTGTGTAGGCGATTCCAGAAATCGCTGTGTTTCTCGCTCGGTGTCCCCGGCATTATTGGTATGCCCAAGAAATCAAACAAATTAAGCCCAGTGTCCACCTTCTACGATAGAATTTCAAGAGCCGCTGATGCACTTTTTTTTTTCTTTTTTTTTGTGGGGATTGGGAAGCATTTATTTATCCAGGGGCCCGTTTGACAATCTAGGATCATACATGAAGACCCTTTCCTGTATGCCATAGAGACACAGGGACGATATGGGTCAACTCAATTCAACACCTATAGGCGACCTTATGGTGGGCTAGGAATTTATTAGGAAACACACTTCAATAATGAACCCTAACCCTTGTACAAATTACAGGAAATGGTCTTCATATACGATCCTAAATTATTCAACAGACCCCTTGGAGGTGTTTTATAGTAGTGACGATCGTGGATAGTGACCGTTTTCGTTGCACAGTCGAATTATCTTACCTGCGCATGTATGGCAAAGCTATATCCAAATAGGTCTTAGACCATCAGTGATCGTTTCAACTCAACATGTCTATGCAACACTTTGTCTATAAAACACCTCCCTAGGTCGTACTCAATCTTATGATTGGTTTCAATGCACGCCCGGAAAAGATAATTCACAATACAAGTTCTTTTTCGTTTTTCGGAGCATGACAGCAACATATATACAGCGTTTACACAATAAACCTGTAAAAGTACATATACACAGGGTAGGCAGGTATGTGAAGTAACCCCTAAGACTATGTCTGATTTGATATAACAAATAACACAAATTAATATACAGTAGAACCCCGCCTAATGGACACCCCGCAGAAGGGGTCACCCAGCGTAAGTGGGCACCCAGCGTAAGCGGACACCCAGCGTAAGCGGACACCCAGCGTAAGCGGACACCCAGTGTAAGCGGAGACCCAGTGTAAGCGGACTCCCAGTGTAAGCGGAGACCCAGCGTAAGCGGAGACCCAGCGTAAGCGGAGACCCAGCGTAAGTGGACACCCAGCGTAAGCGGGCACCCAGCGTAAGCGGAGACCCAGCGTAAGCGGACACCCAGTGTAAGCGGAGACCCAGTGTAAGCGGACTCCCAGTGTAAGCGGAGACCCAGCGTAAGCGGAGACCCAGCGTAAGCGGACACCCAGCATAAGCGGACACCCAGTGTAAGCGGAGACCCAGTGTAAGCGGACACCCAGCGTAAGCGGACACCCAGCGTAAGCGGACACCCAGCGTAAGCGGACTCCCAGTGTAAGCGGAGACCCAGTGTAAGCGGACACCCAGCGTAAGCGGACACCCAGCGTAAGTGGACACCCAGCGTAAGCGGGCACCCAGCGTAAGCGGACACCCAGCGTAAGTGGCACCCAGCGTAAGTGGACACTTCTACTCGGAAGGGAAATTGTTCCCTTTCTTAGATGTTTATTTTAACCCCGCGTAAGTGGACACCCCGCCCCTCCCAGTTATTTCCGTACGAAAAGGCCTAAAATCCCGTGTAACTCTTAAGATATTGGTAAATTGATTTCATATTTACCATCCCCTCTGTCTCCCCTACATATCGGTATATAACACTTCAATATTGGCGTTAACCCACCTGGCCTTATATGTGGGTGAACACATAGGCCAGGCTTCCAGGCTTGTCGTTAGAGGGTCTTTTGAACCGGTGTAATGCAATATTTGGTTACCCTGCGATATACCGTAATTATCGCCCACTAGTATCTGGCGCGCATGCCAAGCATGTGAAGTGTTGAAAACCACGATTGGAGAGTTACAATTTACCGCCACTCGATACACTCTCCTAGCAGAGATCCGGCCCTTGACTTCCTGCGATGTCATATTTATATATCTATTTCATACATTTCCCGTTAACGTAATCACATTGCGTCATATCAAATCTTTTAAGTAGTTTTCCTGTTGTTCTAGAGGCTAGAGTACTCCAATAGTCCATGCTAGTTGAACGGAAAAACATGCCAGATGCAGCCTGCAGTGCAGGCACATATTGGGTGGGCGATAATACAGGTGTTGCCGTTCAGCGCCGCCTAACGGCCCATTGTCTCGTTACGCGGCCGCTCGGACAAACACCGCGAGTCCGGTGGTATACATATAGAGACACACAGCAATCACACTTAGAGTGTGAACGGTGGGTGTGATTGCAGGAGTGTTGTTTTTTGACAGATTAAATTTCTGGAACAAACTAGGGTATTGTATCAACAAGTCTGAGCTGTCAAAACTGTATAGTTGGTAATTATCTTGGTTTTAACTTGGAGAAAGATAAGCATATTATAGCTCGGCCTGTCAGTGTATTATTGTGTATACAATTTGGGTATACCCGTGTTATCTGAGCTATATCTAAAGTATTAATGAGTTGATATGCATGTATGACATACCAAATTGCAGCTTGAATACCATATAATACAGTGCAATCACTTTTATCTCTATGGGAATGATGTGCATGGGTATTATGAATGTATTACTTTAATGCATTCAGTAATCCAATGCTAAAGTATACGTTGCCATGGGGTCTGTTTGGCTGCAAGCATTGCGTAACCATGTAGATAACGTGCGACATCGGCCTATGGAAAAAGGTTTATTACGGTATATCGCAGGGTAACCAAATATTGCAGCACACCGGAAGGCCCCAGCTGACTCTGAGAATTGTCTGACTGGAGCTTGACAGTAAAGCACATCTTGTCAGCCTTGAGCGCATATAGTCAGGTGAAAAACTCAAATCCAGTTGTGCAAGAGCAAATCATACTAGTTGTAACTTTGTGTGGACCACTGAAGGTCGATATGTTAGATCCCACACGAATTTGTGAAAAAGGTATTGCATCGGCCGGGAATCGAACCCGGGCCGCCCGCGTGGCAGGCGAGCATTCTACCACTGAACCACCGATGCCCACGAAATGGTCAGGACCAATGTTGTATTGACCCAAACTATGTCCTGGTGAAAGAAAGTACAGGTTAGGAGGTCAGGGCAGATAATAAGCTTTTCCGATCCTCAACGAGTCATGTTGACTTTCTTTCTCCGGTGATTTGTGTCTCTATCCTTAAGAGGGTGGTTGTGGCCCATTATATTGTCGGTCAACTTTCGACTGAAGAGCCGTCCCAAGGCGCGAGAAAATATCATGTAAGGAGGTCAGGGTGAAGGTCGGGGTTTGCTGCGAATGCAGTCATTGGCTACTTGGTCTTATGGAATATGGAATTAGGACAACTCCTCAGATCTTTATTGGTTCATTTGAAGTTTACAGTTCCGTAATTTGTATTTCTAATAAAGGAATAGCCATCAGCCGGGGGCTGGTTTTCATTGGCTACTCAATGAACCGTGCGTTATAACTATATAGCCTGTGTATTTGTCCCATTTTTCATTTGGACATATAGGCCCTACGTTTACAAATACAGAAAACTTGTAATAGCACAAAGCAAACACATCTGTTACCACTCTTACAGATTTGACCATATTTCATAGATAGTATTAGTTTCAGGTTTGGGGAGAAATGATTGAGATGAATGAAATCAGAAAATAATTGTTCATCGGAAGACAGAGCATAATGCCGGAGACACACCAAGCGATCTCCAGAATCGCCAACAGAAATTTGCGTGTGTGTGCGATATTATTTCATAGTAATATCTCCCACCAAAGATTTAGCATCTCTTACGCAATAATCAGGTGAAGTATGAAATAATAGCTCACATAGACGCCATTTTGTGTTGGCGATTCCGGAAATCGCCTCGTTACTCGTTTGGTGTGTCTCCGGCATTACACCTCCCCCTACACCCCACTTCTGTGTGAAACAGGATTCATAGGCCAGTCATACTATAATTTACTATATACCTATGCCGTATACACTGTAAATACGCACCGTTTCGCCACATAACGTAAACATACCGTATGGAACACTGTTCCATACGGCAAAACGGTTCGTACGGAACTCGGCGTAAACACCTCGTTCCGTACAAACTATAACTTATCATCTCGTTTTGTAGACTGTACAGCATGGTCAGGTTGTTCTATATAAGAACTATATTCTGATTTTTGTTTAATAATTTAATGAATGTTAATAATCTAAGATTTGAATCTACCGCACCATCTACTACTCGAACTTTGCATAGCACAAGAAAAGTAACGATCTTGCCAGGATTCGAACCTGGAATCTTCTGATCCGTAGTCAGACGCGTTATCCATTGCGCCACAAGACCTTCCGGACGTAGCAAGATAGGAGTAAGAAATTTAACAATGTATGTATCTAGAGAGAATGTAGATAGACGCAAGGGACGGAGTCTATGACTCTAGTTAGGATGAATATACGAGAGGAATCAACCTCTATGGCCCTATACCGCCTGCGGCGTCGGGCCGTATTTTTTCATCAAATGACCTCGAACGGCCACCCGTACAGACTCAGTAACCACGTTTTCTCATTACATACTATATTATGAGCAGGCTGGGGGCGTTTGGCGTTTTGTGTATAAAGAAGCAAATGAATTATAAATCTGTGTTTAAACCCCTTAAAGCGACAGAATGTGGCGCCCTCTATGATTGATACTGATATCTAGATTTGAATCGACATTTTTCCCTTATTTTCGCTCACATGAATCGCCTGTCACTTGGAGAATTCTTAAAGACATACTTGGTTTAAGTACAACTTATTTTAGAAACATGGGGAGAAAATACCATGGGTGATATGATAACGTTAAGCCTATGGAGAAAAATACCAGAGTGAGTAGAAAAGTTTGTACACTGGTGGAGATCCTACCCAGAAGGAGACGTAGGGTGCCTCGAAGGCTCCCTGTGTACATGATCTGAAACATTATTAAATCAATGAAATTACTCACTCAATTAGCCATTGAGTTATGGGTGCACTACCTTCATGGCCATGGAGTATGAGTTCCTAACGTTAAGCTTATGGAGAAAAATAGCGGGTGAGATAATAAGTCTTGACACTGGTGGAGAACCTCAAAGAATCCCTGTATACATCAGCAGGAACATTATCAATCAATAAAACAAATCTCCCAATTAGCCATTGAGTATTGGGTACACTACCTACCATGGAGTATGAGTTCATAATGTTAAGCCTATGGAGAAAAACACCAAAGTGAGATTGTAACACTGTTGGAAAACCTACCCAGAAGGAGACGTAGGGTGCCTCAAAGGCTCCCCATGTACATGATCTGGAACATTATTAAATCAATGGAATAACTCACTCAATTAGCCATTGAGTTATGGGTACACTACCTCCATGGCCATGGAGTATGATTTCCTAACGTTAAGCTTATGGAGAAAAATAGCGGGTGAGATAAAAAAGTCTTGACACTGGTGGAGAACTTATGGTGCCTCAAAGGTTCCCTGTATACATGATCAGGAATATCATTGATCAATAAAAAAATCACCCAAATATACATTGAGTATTGGGTACACTACCTACCGTGGAGTATGAGTTCTTATCTCACCCCTGGAATAAATTCCCATAGGCTTAACATTAGGAACTCGTTCTCCATGCCCCGACGAGTATTGCTGTCCGTTCTCCATGGTCTATATCCTGTGTGCCATGCATTCTTTTAATGCATATAGGAGTGAGATAAATACAGAAAGCAACTCGTTTTGGTCAAAGAAGTCATCTTGCAACTCGTTTGAATGCTTTGTGATATTCACTCGGCTGTCGCCTCGTTCATATCACTCTGCATCAAACTCGTGAAGAACGACGACTTTCACCAAAACTTGTTGGTTTCTTCTTTAATATTGTTTAGCCTATGGAGAAAATAGCAGGGTGAGATCGTAACACTGATGGAGAACCTACCCCGAAGGAGACGTAGGGTGCCTCGAAGGGTCCCTGTGTACATGATCTGGAACATTATTAAATCAATGAAATAACTCACTCAATTAGCCATTGAGTAATGGGTACACTACCTCCATGGCCATGGAGTATGACTTCCCAATGTCCACAAAATTATCAATGAACAAAAACAAATCACCCAATTGGCCATTGAGTATTGGGTACACTACCTACCGTGGAGTATGAGTTCATATTGTTAAGCCTATGGAGAAAAACACCAAAGTGAGATCGTAACACTGGTGGAGAACCTACCCAGAAGGAGACGTAGGGTGCCTCGAAGGGTCCCTCGGCGATGCAGGTGACGCGCACGGTGCTGCGGGAGTTGAGGCGCGTCTGGGCGGGGGAGGCGAACACGTGCACCTGGTGATACGGCTCCGGAGCCGAGGAGGACGGCTCCGGCAAGAGCAGGACGAGCACCACCACCACCAGGCCGGCCCTGGAGGATAGACGGCGACAAGATGGCTTATTATTATTATTATTATTATTATTATCCAGTGTATACAAAGACCTCATTGAGAATGCATGGGGACTCAGTAAATCACAAGTAAGATAGATCACTGTAGATAGGAAATCTGGGGGGGGGGGAAGGGAAAAAAAAAAAAAAAAAAAAAAAAGAGCATTGGTATGACCACATCATTACGAATTTGTTGTTTAGAATTGTTTATTGTGTTTTTTGAAAACGTTGAAAAGATTTAAGATTGTATAAGGACCAAAAACTCGAACAAATGATGTAAACAAATGAAAAATAAGAACTGATTGCAAAAAAAAAAAAAAAAAATAGAGTAGATATTCTGTATAAGGAAGGGAATGATCACGTGAGTAGCAGCAGAGGGGTATATCTCTGCAGTTCCTGCTGTGACCAGTAATGAGTACGAGGTTAAGATCTAGTCGAGAAACTAAGGACAAAAGCCACTCCTCACTGGAGGATGTGCTTATTCTAGGCGCCGGAGGCTTCACTCTACATGGAGTGGAGTCGCCTACTGGAGAAGGTTATTGCATGGATCTGCCTACACTGTGAGTAAATTACACCTGGACGTTCATTAAGGACAGATCAGGAATGATGAAGCGATAGCATGAGCGATCGGACAATCTTTATATTCAGGAAGTCAACATGGATGATTATACAGGTTTGGATGTTAACATTCAATATGTGATTATGATTATATGAACTTGACTTGTACTATTTATGAGTGAGAGTTTGCTGTTAACTAATTTACCCATATCGTGTGATTATGAGTTAAGCCAAGTGTAATGCTTCAATAAGATCACATATCAACAGATTGCTACTCGGGATATTAAAATTACATTCAAGATTTTATTGTTCGTCCTTATTACCTCTGACCACAGCGGTGTGCGGTCACAGTGTCACTGTGGTCGTGCTTCTTGAGTAATTCTATCCTTGTGAACGTTCATCTTTTAACCCTTTAAGGACGCATGATGCCTGGAGGCATCACCGGGCTAAAGACGCATGATGCCTGGAGGCATCACCGCACTGAAGACCCATGATGCCTTGAGGCATCATTTTCCCAAATATTAACAAAAATATTTAAAAAAAGAAAAAATAGAACAATATTCATGAAATTTTCAGAATACGTAGATATTATATAACATCATATTCAGTATTTCTATTAAAAAGAAATAAAGTATTTATGATTATGTATCATACTGCATGATTACAAACTTGGATATCAGTCTTAACTATTATGTGGCCGTCCTCTCGCCAGACAAACTGCTACCAGCACTCGTCCTTATGGGAATAGCTAGGCCCCTGGCAGCCGTCCTTAAAGGGTTAAGAGGAGATATTGGACATTAGAAGTAAGCGGAATTAGCTACTCCTAGGACTAAGTAACACCTAATGAGACTGCACAACGGTGCAATGTATTAGGCAATAAAAAGAAATCACGGACGGAGCTTATAATCCCCATTCAAAGTCATTATCATAGAAATGCCGTAATTGTTCATAAAATTTTACTTCAAGCTACTTAACTAAGTTTTATTTTAGCAAACCTAGATGTGTCATAAATAATTTAAGTACACTATTAAGACTTTGTGAAAACAGAATTACAGCAGTGATGGTTAAATATTCTCCCCTTTAAAGATACTGGCGTATTTCACACAATCATACAACAATTATTGTCATAGTTCAGTGCATTAAAACGTGGTTTTAAACCCTAAGGCCTCAGGCTTCAGCACTTTCCAAGACATAAACAGTTATATATGAGCGATTGCCTCCACATATATCTAATTTATTGGCCTGCTCTCTTGACCTATGATACTCCTACCTATATCCCCATAACAACTAGCTTGCTACTTCCCCTCCTCTTGTCTGAATACATAGCCTATGAAAACGTTAGATATATGTACATGACGTGAATCCAGTCCACAGAGAACAAGTTTTATTAAAAGTAGAAACTCTTGGAAATTTAAGAAAACTATTGTTTTTTTAAATAAGAGAGCTGAACTCTGTTTATTAATCCAGAAAAAAAGCAGCTACATAGTCAAAGTAGTAACTTGTCTTTTCTGTATGAAAATGTGAACAATCCACCGATGCACAATTGTATATCCAATAGACTACACTTGCTCACTCCAACGATGAACAATAACTGGAAAAAGAAAACATACCAGAACCTCGAACCAGAGAAACAAATATAGAATGTTTGCACATAGTTATTGCACTATCTTAAAAAAATATATAATAGATGCATAAAATGCAGCACCAAAAGCTTCTTTTTTTAAAGATGTATATGTCTTTATTGAGTTTCTATTGGTACAATAGTTCTTCCAATTCAATATTGACCAACAATGAACATGAACAGTAGGGTATGGTATTTACAATGAATTTCCACAAGCGGGATGGCTGTTGACCTCATCATAAGTTTCTTACATGTTAGTCATTATACAGCGTTTGTTACAGAACTTTTGTGCAAATATACATATATATGTGAGGGACTTTGCGCACCACAAAATCACTTGTTCTACCGTACCGTATCTTGAGATAACACTTCTTCAATTTTTTTCTTAAACATTTTCTTAGAGCAACATCTTGTGTTTCTTGACTTAAGCTATTCCAAAGCATTATTCCACGGTACACCGCTCTTTTCCTGAGTGAACCGCTCTTTCGTTGGTCGTGAAAGAAAGAGATTTCTTTTTAACTGTCCCCTTGTAAGCGGCTAAAAAAACAAACTTGTTTCTCATCACCAAGCCATGAAAAATTTGATGAGGGCGCTTTATTTTTTTTGGGGCTATTTTTTGGGGGGGTTGGTCGAAAATTGCTTTAAAGTGTCATAAAATGGGCTTTAGACATACAGTAAAACCCTGCGTAAGCAGTCACCCTCCGTTCCGGGTCAAAATGTCCACTTATGCAGGGTGTCTGCATTCGCGGGGGTTTCAGATGTATACTGCTTATACATTGAAAGCATCCCTGGCATGAGGAACTTTAATTTGATACTAAATACACATACTTTTCATAATTTCTATCAAGGTTCATCTTATTTTAACCAAAAAAAACCCAAAAAACAAATCTTCTAAAATCTTTTTTGCAGATGCGCGCGGTGATGAGAAACAAGTTTTTTTTTGAGTGGCCTAACCTTCCCTGTTTTGTCTATATCCTTTTCTTGAATGGCCCGAATTTTATATAACCCTCTTATTATACCTGCTAAGAGTATTTTTCTACGGATGCCTGGTTTTGTCACCTCACACCTGAATAGTAGCGTTTCCGTATTTATCATTTTATCATTGTTAGGCCCGGCGTCCACCTACTACGATAGAATCGTAGACCTCCCGATATGGCACCGATACAAATTGCGTCATAGACCATATCGGAGCCATATCGTTGTAGGTGGACGCCGGACCTAATATGCTTCTTTTCCCAATGCTGTGCATAGGCACCTAAATATGCTGTTATTTACCTTACTTTTCGATTTGATAATACTACCTTCCAGCAGGAAGTCTACCTAGGCTCAGGATGAACAGTACAGGTCTACATGGAAGTTGGATGTACACAGAAGAAATAAATACAATCGATTGTGGAAATATTCTATAATCAAAACTGCTAATATATGATTGCATTAATCCTCCATAGACTACTTCCAAAAAGACAATTAGGAGGAAATAGAATGTTCATCATTTATGAGTGAGCGTGCAATTATAAATGAATAACAATAAAAGGTTTGGGTTATATTCAGTCTATGGATCGTTTTCTGTAACCCATTTGCACTCAGTCAACCTGTCATTTCTGTAACTGCCTAAGCCAAACATATCAAGAATCAGTTCAGAATATATGCTGGAGCAGCAGCACGTGATTATCAAATGTACCGCATGGGTATATGATAATATCAAGAGACGTCACGAGTTAAAGTTTGAGTTTTTATGTCACACATTTTTTTGAATTCGGAATCTCATGACTCGAAGACGAGTGAGATTACGGAACCAACACAATGAGTGACATCAATAAACTCAAACTTAAACTAGTGCACTGTATTGTACCGAACTAGACCCTGTGCAGTACGAATGGGATAATTTTACCGATAGTAACAAGGTACGATAAGCCGTCCCAATTAGGTTAACAAGTTTCACTTGCACTATACACCTCTAAATACCTGTAAATACTTAAAAACTCACTAAAATACTGTGATGTCGAAGTGATAAACAAAGTCGCCTGGGCAGGCGGAAGTCACTTTCTGCTATGAATGTGTACTGTAATATTCATAGCCACAATTTCGTAAATAAAATTCAAACTCTTAGAAAGTTATTTTCTTTCCAAATATTAGTCTCATAAAATTATTCATTAATTTTCTGTTTACTTTTTGTGTTCAGATATTGATTATTTATGATTTATTTACTGATTTATGAGATTGAGTTTTCAAAGTATGGTGGTATGGCGCCATACCGGCACAGTATGGTGGTACGGCTCAACTACCACTTGGACAGCAGAGGTTGGTATTTGGAGTATTTTAAGGCACAGGTGTATAGTACACTGTTGTACTGAATATCAGCAGTTAGTTGACTTTCTAGATTTTTTCCCACGATTTTTGATTATTAGAAAATAGTGACATAAACAACACTTCATGTCGCATACGTGACAAAAACAAATACCATGTTAAGGCTATGACGTTGTTTATTAGGGTTAGGATAGACTTGCTCAAGTCTTTGATTATGGACATTCATGATTAAACAAAATAACGATAAAGTATGTTGCAGTATGACTGGTCCAGGAACCTTTATCGAGGAGAGGAGGTGTGGGGTAAGCGGAGGGATACAGGGACTGGGGCCAGTCTAGGGTAAAATGGGATTCACACGATGGGATTCGTGTACCTCACAGGGCTCAAAATCTCATGCGATCTTTTTCCTTTTTAGGGGGAAATGTCTTTAACAATTACAGGGAGGAAAACATGGTTCAGGGAAATGAATCCCTATAATTTAGACGAAGAAATTGTGTTCGTCGCAGATAGCGGCAGGTATTTCCACAACCAAATGCATGTTAATACTGTACTGTAGAATTTTTTCTGAATAAAGGGAGCGTTGCTCATTATAAAAAATAAATAAAAATTGTGTTCGAGTACAGAATCTCAGCAGGATTTGTCCCAGAGGTACATGAATCCCATCGTGTGAATCCCACTTTAGGATTAAACACACTTATATACGCCCTGCTCCTGTCCTGCTCATGTCGGCAGCCTGGTCGTGAAGTCCTGGGAGTCATTCATGTCTTGGTGTTTGGGATACAGTCCTGTTTGTTATCGGGCTGATCGCATACCGATCGTTGCCTCCATTCTGATGTTTACCCCAACCTCTTCTCCAGCCTTCCCGATCCACAACTTCTCCTATCAACCACCTCCTGTATCTGCCACTCCGATTTGTGACTCATTTGCCACGGTTGTAGTCGATATATATCCATCATGTATCTGTGTTTTATCCTGCCCCTCATATACATCTCCATAGACTTAACATGGTGTGACTGTATGCCACGATTATTATCCTACCCCTCATATAAATCTCCATAGACTTAACATGGTGTGACTGTATACCACAGTTATTATCCAACCCCTCATATAAATCTCCATAGACTTAGCATGGTGGGCCTGTATGCCACAGTTATTATCCTACCCCTCATATAAATCTCCAGAGACTTAACATGGTGTGACTATATGCCACGGTTATTATCCTGCCCCTCATATAAAGCTCCATAGACTTAACATGGTGTGACTGTATGCCACGGTTATTATCCTACCCCTCATATAAATCTCCATAGACTTAACATGGTGTGACTATATGCCATGGTTATTATCCTGCCCCTCATATACATCTCCATAGACTTAACATGGTGTGACTGTATGCCACGGTCATTATCCTACCCCTCATATAAAGCTCCATAGATTTAGCATGGTGTGACTGTATGCTATGGTTATTACCCTACCCCTCATATAAACCTCCATAGGCTTAACATGGTGTGACTGTATGCCACGGTTATGCAATAAAATATTTATATGCCATGGGTGACATATGCAATTTAAAAACCCTGACAGAGTAGGATAGATCTAAACGTCACTCAAAGTCACATGATTGTTAACATGGCGTTTGTGGATGTGATGTAGTTGGTTTAAACATGGCGGTAGGTATGAGTGGGATTGGGTGTTTACAAGGGTGGTTTAAATAGACAATAATCGATGTTTTTGTGGACAGGCGGCCGTAAACCACGAGAGGCTGACGTGTAGTAATACACGAGCGCTAGCGAGTGTATTGCGAGGTCAACCGCGAGTGGTTTACAAAGCTGCCTGTCCATAAAATTATCCGCTTTTGCATTTATTATCCATCTTTTCGAATAAATTAAACCCAGTAATTGCCATATTAGCGGGTATAACAATAGGAACTATTTCTTTGCTGTATAGCAAAAGGGACTATTGTTCCCGTATACCATGGTTTGGAGGCCGTATACCACAGATGTGAATCCGTATACCACAGTTATGGTATCTGACAGGTTTTATACAATGAGTAGTGGTTTACTGAGTCCCCATACATTTTCAATGGGAGCTTTGTATACGATGGATAATAATTATCTATACTGGGTTGGACAGGGATGATGTATCGGCTCACAAGATAGCATCATACACTTGTGGAGCTCGACGAACACGCTCAGATATGCCGTGTAGGAGAGTGAGTGCTTACTTATACTCTCAATTTGCTGCAGGCTCTAACCCTTCACTATCTGCGGCACTCTCCCAGCAGAGATCTTGCGCTCTACTTCTCTGCCCCAACCTGCCTGTTTGGGCTCAAATCTGGTCCATACGCCAGTTTTTGAAATATCCTAAATTCTTAGCACTTTGGGCAGTATTTTGTGGTTTATATGTGAATTTCCTAACTAATGATATGTGAGTTGTTTGTCTTGTATAACTTTTGACAGTTGCCTTGTTTTGAATCTGGGATCTTCGCTGGTCTCCCCTGTCTTTAGTGGATACCCAGGGAACAGGCTTTGAGTTGGGGCAGAGACTTAGCCAGCGCTAGCACCGCGAAAGATCTGGGGGGAGAGTGTATCTGGGACTACCCTGAAGGGTTGCTAAAAGGAGCAGGAGGCCAGTATCAGAGGTGGCAGAAAAAGCCATATTCTACTGAGTAGAATACGGCTTTCTGTATCCTACTCAGTAGCCATCTGTAGGCTCCATAGGTTCAGTATGGAGACTCTGTATTAGGTGGGTAACAATACACACTCCTATAGGTTTAGTATGGAGAATCCGTATTTGGTGGGTGATACCCACTCCCCATAGGTTCAGTATGGAGACTCTAAATTAGGTGGGTACTTCATACACACTGTACATTAATACACTTATAGTGATGCTATATATCAGACCTTATGTCAAGAAATTTAATAGTAAGTTTTGTAAGATAAGTGCCTAAAGTGCCCGTGAGGTGGCAGAAAAAACTACTGAGTAGAATATAGATTTCCGTATTCTACTCAGTAGCGATCTGTAGGCTCCATAGATGTAGTAGGGAGACTCTGTATTTGCTGGGCGTAACGCACACTCCATGAATGTTTAGTATGGAGACTCGGTATAAGGTGGGTAATACACACTCCCTATAGGTTTAGTATGAAGACTCTGTATTAGGTGGGTAATACACACTCCTATAGGTTTAGTATGGAGACTCTGTATGAGGTGGGTGATACACACTCACTATAGGTTTAGTATGAAGACTCTGTATTAGGTGGGTAATACACACTCCTATAGGTTTAGTATGGAGACTCTGTATGAGGTGGGTGATACACACTCCCTATAGGTTTAGTATGGAGACTCTGTATTAGGTAGGTAATGCACACTCCGTATAGGTTTAGTATGGAGACTCGGTATTAGGTAGGTAATACACACTCACTATAGGTTTGGTATGGAGACTCTGTATTAGGTGGGTAATACACACTCCCTATAGGTTTAATATAGAGACTCTGTATTAGGTGGATAATACACACTCCCTAAAGGATTAGTATGGAGACTCGGTATTAGGTGGGTAATACACACTCCCTATAGGTTTAGTATGAAGACTCTGTATTAGGTGGATAATACATACTCCTTATAGGTTTATTATGGAGACTCCGTATCGGGTGGGTGATACACACTCACTATAGGTTTAGTATGGAGAATCCATATTAGGTGGGTAATACACACTCCCCATGGGTTTAGTATGGAGACTCTGTATTAGGTGGATAATACACACTCCCTATAGGTTTAGTATGGATACTCTAAATTAGGTGGGTAATTCATACACACTGTACATTAATACACTTATAGTGATGCTATATATCAGACCTAATGTCAAGAAATCTAATAGTAAGTTTTGTAAGATAAGTGCCTAAAGTGCCCGTGAGGTGGCAGAAAAAACTGCTGAGTAGAATATGGCTTTCCGTATTCTACTCAGTAGCGATCTGTAGGCTCCATAGGTGTAGTATGAAGACTCTGTATTAGGTGGATAATACACACTCCTATAGGTTTAGTATGGAGACTCTGTATTAGGTGGATAATGCATACTCCCTATAGGTTTAGTATGGAGACTCTGTATTAGGTGGATAATACACACTCCCTATAGGTTTAGTATGAAGACTCTGTATTAGGTGGGTAATACACACTCCTTATAGATTTATTATGGAGACTCCGTATCGGGTGGTTGATGAAAATGGTTACGGCATACTAACATTATCCAAAGGTGTTATTACGCAGAAACGTATTTACTAAACATGTAACGACGTAACTGCACCTGTGATCTTCTAAGTGCAACGAGGTCAACAACATCTCAAACTATTCCAACGATCTGGCCGGCCATTCATTGATAGAAGGGCTTAACCAAAACATCCTTGTCCTCCTCGTGGTTAAAATTCCGGCACCTTTTTTAAAATGATACTAATATAGTGAAGAAATTTTGCATCTCTGATGATATAGAGAGGCTGATGTATTAACTGGTACTACTGATGCTTGTATTTACTAAGTTTTGTCTTCTTTCTATATAACTGCTACTTCCTATCTAGATGTACTACCGTGAACCTGGGTTACTGATACAGTGGAAGAACCTTCCCTGGAAGAACTGTTTTGATGAAATAAATGAAATATATACATATATATTACATGGAAAAACATCAGGAAATTATGATTCAAACTCATCAAATGATACACATTATAAGACACACAAAGGGGTTCAAATTCTAATCACGGGAGTAATTCAAAAGGAGTGAATTACGTCCTAAACGAGAGACGTATATAAAAGAAGATTCTTGTAGTTGAATCAGGCGTAACTCTCGTAGTAGAATACAATGTGGAGGATTCTGATATGTAAACACCCTGCTGTCACACCCTCACATACCTCCTCCGCCCTCCCGACCCACTCTACATGCCCCACTTCCTATTTAAGTATTTTTTATTTCACTCGTTTTTCTCAGCGGGCATAGGGTTGCCAGCTGATGTGTAGTGCGGCCGTTTGCCGACAGAGGGGGTGAGGGTGGCTGGGCTGGGGTCGGGGTAACACCTGAACACACAGGATCGGGAGGCCAGCGGCATTCTTCAGGTGCCTTAGACCCAGGTGTGCCCAGGTGTCCCGTATGGAGGCCTGGATGAGCCTTGGTGGTATGTGCATCCACCTGCGTGCGTATGTACCCCTCTGTGTGTGTGTGTCTCTCTGTGTCTCTCTCCCCCTCTCTCTCTTTCTCTCTCTCTCTCCCTCTCTCTCTCTCTCTGTCTCTCCATCTCCCTCTCTCGTTCTCTCCCTCTCTCTCTGCCCGTCTGTCTCTCTCTGTCTCTCTCTGTCTCTCTATCTCTCTTAGTCTCTCCTTCTCTCTGTCTCTGTCTCTCTCTCGCTCTCGCTCCCCCTTTCTCTTTGTCTCTCTCTGTCTCCCTCTCTGTCTCCCTCTCTCTCTGTCTCTCTCTCTGTCTGTCTATTTCCCTCTCTCTCCCTCTCTACCTCTCATTGTCTCTCCTCTCTGTCTCTGTCTCTCTCTCGCTCTCTCTCTCCCTATCTCTGTCTCTCTCTTTCTCTCTCTGTCTGTGTCTGTGTCTCTCTCTATCTCTCTCTGTCCCTCTCCCTCTGCCCGTCTGTGTCTGTCTCTCTCTGTCTCTCTCTGTCTCTCTATCTCTCTTTGTCTCTCCTTCTCTCTGTCTCTGTCTCTCTCTCGCTCTCTCTCTCCCCCTTTCTCTTTGTCTCTCTCTGTCTCCCTCTCTCTCCCCCTCTCTCTCTGTCTCTCTCTGTCTCTCTCTCTCTGTCTGTGTGTGTTTCTCTCTGTCTCTCTATCTCCCTTTCTATCTCTCTTTGTCTCTCCTTCTCTCTGTATCTGTCTCTCTCTCTCGCTCTCTCTGTCTCTCTATCTCTTTACCTCTTCCTGTCTCTCTCTGACTCTCTCTGTCTCTCTTCTCTGTACCTCTCCCTTTCTCTCCCCATCTCTCTACCTGTCTGTCTCTCTGTATCTCTCTCTCGCTCTCTCTGTGTCTCTTTACCTCTCCCTGTCTCTCTCTGTCTCTCTCTGTCTCTCTCTGTCTCTCTCTGTCTCTCTGTCCCTCTTCTCTGTACCTCTCCCTTTCTCTCCCCCTTTCTCTACCTGTCTTTCCCTCTCTGTCTCTGTACGTCTCCCTTTCTCTCTGTCTCCCTTTCTCTCTCAGTCTCTCTCTTTTTTTCTTTTTTTTTGTTTATTGCGCATAAATTCATCACAAGGATGGTCTTCCATTCATGTCGTGTACAGTGCTCTCCATATAACATGTTTTGGAAAGAAATCTACATTTCCACATAGTATAAACTGTTTGCTTTAAAATTAATAAACAAGAGATATCCTCCACCTTAGGTATGGGGTGAGATAATGATGATGATTTGCCAGCTGGTACCAGGCAATGTTCAGCACACCATACGACTTTGGTTCCGTGCCACCAGACCACAAGACTCTCTCCCTCTCTCTTTCCCTCTCTCTCTCTCTCTCTCTGTCTCTCTCTCCCTCTCTCTCTCCCTTTCTCTCCCTCTTTCTCTGCCTGTCTGTTTCTTTCTGTCTCTTAATCTCTCTGTCAATTGCATTACATTGAATGGGCCTTGCAGGGCATCGGAAGTTTTGAACTCCTGCTTTGTCGTCTGCTGTTTCCAGGTTTTACGGTGCAGACCTTCCTGATGCGCTACGCTATTTTACATTTTACATCGTATTGATTTGGAAGGAATTCTATGCCGATGCCAGGCAGAGGTTCGTTTTATCGTCAATTTTACCAATTATCTCTGTTTTCGTATTATATAGCCATTGTATCCGATTTTTAACTTTGTTTCTGGGTGAGTTTTTTGGATTCTGCCGCCGTACATGCCCCGTACGCCACATACATACCCCGTACGTCACTTAGCTTAAGTACGGATATAAATAGACATGGGTAGGAGCGGGCCGTATATATGTAGAATATACTACCGCAGGTATATAATAATATACGGAAACTGGCTTACTGTCTTCGCACGTCAAGAACACGCGGTGAAATTATTGGTACGGCATCGGGATGTATGGGACCAATAATTTTACCAATTTTACGACAGCAGCCTGTTTTCGTATTATTATATATCTAAAAATGGCGAAATGTTACCTAGTCACGTGATCACATACCCCGTACGTCACAGTGTGCCGTACGGATATAAATACGCCATGGGTAGGAGCGGGCAGTATACGTAGTTGATAAAGCCATAGGTATATCATTATAAAAACTATCATTGTTCGTTGCTGCTTCAAACTTCGGTCGTTGCTGCGTCAATCTCCCATCTTTCATATTTTATGACAGCAAAATCCTTTCAAAAAAGAATACCACGAATGCTATATTATCGTCTTCATATTGTCCATTTTCATCTGTGAAAGAAATACACCACCCTTCCTTCAAAATACGCCAAGGCACTACCTCAAAAGGCTTTTGAGTGTGAAGTTCACCCGCATTCGTGCTTCCCATAGTAGATATAGTATTCATTCTATTCACTCTCTGCCCTTCCCATTTCGGCCGGGATTTTGACCTCCTTGGAGTCGAGGTGTGTGCCTGTGTGCTTGTATTAACCCATGGGGCGTGTGCACACCTGTACACACCTGTACACACCCTGCCACAAGTCACCAGGTGTTAAAGTCAAACAGCCCCGGATTGAACTTCCCCAACACCACCTCTCATCTCGTCTCCACCCCTCCGGCCCTGGATCTTAACCCTTTAAGGACGGCTGCCAGGGGCTAGTTACTCCCATAAGGACAGTGCTGGTGGCAGTTTGTCTGGCTAGAGGACGGCCACATAATAGTTAAAACTGATACCCAAGTTTGTAATCATGCCGTATGATACATAATCATGAATATTTTATTTCTTTTTAATAGAAATACTAAATATAATGTTATATCTACATATTCTGAAGATTTCATGAATATTGCTCTATTATTTCTTTGTTAAAACAATTTTGTTAATATTGGGACAATGATACCTCAAGGCATCGTGCGTCTTTAGTGTGGTGATGCCTCAAGGCATCATGCGTCTTTAGCGCGGTAATGCCTCTTGGCATCATGCGTCCTTAAAGGGTTAAAGGCATATAGGACAATTTGGTCTTAAAGGCATATCGGACAATTTGGCTTGAAAATTAAAACCCATGTCATTTCCCTGAAATTTGAATATGATGATTTCTAGAGTACATATCTAACTTAAAAATCGGGGGTTACCATGCTAGTTTTTCATTTAGAGATCAATATAATGATCATTTTATAAAAAAATAAATAGGAATTCTAAAAATCGGGGGTTACCATGCTACTTTTTCATTTAGAGATCAATATAGTGATCATTTTATAGAGAAATAAATAGGAATTCTATAAAATTATTTTTTACATAGTAAAACCTATGCCATTTTCTTAAAGCGTTCACAGAACATAGTAAATGTATAATACTACTTATCTAGGTTTTAAAAATCATAGGCTACCGCCTTTGTTTTTGAAAGAATTGAGGATAACCATATTTTTCAGTACATTTCCTATGTAAACCAAGAAAATGTAAAATCGCCTATTTTACCCTTTGGAATTGGATAGATTGTCCAACATATCAAATATACTTATTTTGAATTGGAATGAATCCCAAGAAACCAGTTTTGACTAATAATTGACATTATTTGAAAATCACCAGATGGCGCCACCGTGAATTGTAGGATATGCCCTTAAGTCTCCACAAGGTATGTTACCATTTTTACGGCTGCCTCTGGATGCGCAATTTTCTTGGAGGTTGAGTCTGGACTTTTTCATTTTCATTTGTTTTTAGAGTGTGCTTGGACGCTCTATATACGTTGCATAAAGGTCGCAGTGCTCAGATGGAATTCCAGTTTGTTGCGAAAAAAAATACTGTCCCCTCACCATCTGCGTGTTAGTCACTGTGATATTGTGAAAGGGCCAGTGTCTCAGAGTCTTAGAAGTGAGCATTCCATTTGCTCCTAGTTATGATATAGTATGCTAATCATTGATGAATGAGCATGCAATTATATATAAATAACAATAAAAGGTTTGGGTTATTCTCAGTCTATAGATCGGTTTCTGTAACCCACTTGCACCCAGTCAAGTTGCCATTTCTTCAAATGCCTGAGTCTAGGATCCAAATATATCAAGCACCAATCGGCCAATCAGGTATTTCGGTCTTCAGTGATTGGTCATGAACAGCTATGAACACTTTCTAAGACACTGAGACACTGGCACCCTGCTCCTTTCCCAGTATCACAGTGAGTAGCACACAGGTAGTGAAGGGATCATGTTTTTGCAGTATGCTGGAAGCCTATATGTGGCCACTCTAACCTTTAGGCAATGTATACTGTGCGAGCACACTCTAACTACAGGTGATCTACTGCAGAAGGGTTCTCTGTGTCATGTACGATGCCCCAGTATCTTTTAAAGGTAAGACCTGGCGTCCACCTACTATGGCTCCGATATGGTCTGCGATGTACCTCCTGATAAAAAAATTGAAATCGCAACGGAAGGTCACCAAATATCGGGGCAGTCGACCACGTTTCTGCGGTGAGACCATGCTTGTACATGCCACAAAACTCGGTAACAATTTATGGTTTTTACGGAACTCAATGTAAACGCCTCGTTCCGTATAAACCGTAAATTATCATCTCGTTCTGTAGCTGGTACAGCATGGTCAGGACGTTCTATATATCTATCATATACCTGTGTGCGAATGTCTATGAAGTACCGGCCGCTGCTAGGGGTGCATTAATAATAATGTTCGTGCCCGCTGTGAGTGTGACTTAATAAGTCATCAAAATGTTGTTTTTTCATCGATTTAAGGAATATGATAATAAGCAAACGTCCTCACTGTGGGCGAAACGTTTTTCGTTCTCAGTCAGTCTTTGATTTCATACTGCCTTCCGCCTATGGCGTCAGGCAGTATAAAATCAAAGACTGACCTCGAACAGGAACCGTTTCGTCCACAGTAAGGAGGTTTCCTAATAATACATGTCAAAACATGTCATGGAGTATTCCACATGCCTGAATAAATTCGGGATGGCGCGTGATGATATATCCTGCGGTGCCTCTGGGACATAACAAGTCTATCACGTGACCGTGCCTCTGATATGTACTCAGGTGTAGGGTATGAATGTCCGGGCATTCCTGTAGCCTTCAGATTACCTTCAGGTACAATGTGACTTCTAACCCTCATATCACCAACTCTTTCACTCTCCCCCCAGATCCCTCGCGGCGCTAGCGCTGGCTTAATCTCTGCCCCAACCCATTGACTCTAGTACAGTCCTATGTCGCCATGGCCAGGGTGAACAGGCTCAAACTTACCCGGCGTTTACACTAGACGACTAAATATGTGGCGACTGTAGATCGTCAGCCAATATTCGCCAGGCGGTGGCAATGTCCACAGCAAAAGTCGTCGACATCAGAATTTACCCGAGCGTTCACACTGATGACTTTGAGTTTTCACAGAATCGCTGACTTATTCAAGACGGCTTGAAATAGCCGCTGGCATCAGAGCGTGTCCCATAGTTGTGAAGTGTTCCTTTATTGCATAATCAGATGTAATCAGACAATCTGCAGTTGCCATGCTCTTGGCATTTATATTAGACGATTTCTAGACTTTTACGGCTGAAAGTCGTCAGGTTCAAGAATCGTTACCTATAATCGTCTAGTGTAAACGCCGGGTAAGATTGTTATGCGCTGTCATTTTGAGACTGGAATTCCTGCCTCCGTTGGTACTATGCTGCCCTAGGGGATTTGCCAGTAACTAGAGAATTACATTTCAAGCATATGTCCTAAAATTAGAACAGCCAATCATGAAATTCCTTCCTCCCATCAGGCAGAGGGAACAGGCCTGAGCCTGAGGTGGTGCAGTCTGTAAACGGATTACCCCAACCAAAAGCTCGTTCCCTGGGTATCCACTAAAGGAGGGTGGTTGTGGCCCCTAAGATTCGAGGTCAACTCTCGACTGCAGAGCCGTCCCAAGGCGCTAGAAAATATTATGTAAGGAGGTCAGGGTGAAGGTTGGGGTTTGCTGTGAATGCAGTCTTTGGCTACTCTGTCTACTGTATTCCTTATATGGAATTAAGGTAATGGGACAACTCCATGGTGGGAGACAGGGGAGACCAGCGAACATTTCAGATTCAAAACAAAGCAACTGTCAAAAATTATACAAGTCAGACAACCCACATATCATGAGTATGGAAATATGGGAATTGTTAAAGGAGCTTCACAGACGGGCCAGCTGTTTCTTTTTCAGACTTAAACCATTTTATAATGGGAATTCACAGTTAATAAGACTACTCCTTCAGAGGAGCACACGGCCATTGTTGACAAAACAAAGCCCTGCAACACATGAGGTGCTTTCCACTGTAGAAAATAATCCCATAGATTGTGTGTGGTTTGAAGTAGATAATAACAGAAATGAGATTATTTTACTTACCGTATAAATATATTCATCTCTATTTACAAGTAGAACACAAAATACCCCCAAAAACCCTCAGATTTTAGGATATTTAAAAAATTGGCCAGATTTGGGCCGAGACTAGACTCTAGTATGCCTACAGCCCATTGTCACCAGGGCCAGGGCGCACAGGTTCAAACTAAGACTGTTATGCGCTGCCATTTTGAGTCTGGAATTCCTGCCTCCGCTGGTACTATGCTGCCCTGAGTGATTTGCCAGTAACCTAAATATTACTCTTCAAGCATAGATCCTTAAATTAGAACAGCCAATCAGCTATCCTACATCTACCGACTAGGGCAAACTCCATTAGGATGCCTCCCCTGAGACTAATTGCCATTCCTTTGTCGCCGATAAAGCCGAATGCCCATCTACCGATTTCGGAGCATTTATGTACGTTTGTTGGCGACAAACGGAGGGTAATTTGTCTCAGCCAAGCCATCCTAACGGAGTCGGTAGATGTAGGACAGCTAGGCAAGGCTACCCAGCGATTAGTGAACACTCGGTTTCTTTGGTTTTTGCCATCCCCCTGCGATTAGTGGATCATACACCGGTTTTATCAGTATGCGGGTCGAGCGAGGGGTTACATAATTTGCCTGCGACAAGTTCACCGACTCCCATACGATTTGGGAACTAATCGTTCAACCCTAAATCGGTAGATGGGCATCCGGCTTAAGGGAACATCATGTTCCGAAATCAGTAAATGTGTACTGGGCTTAACATTATAAATCGATACTGAACAGAGGTATCTGAGGAAACATGTTGTCCGTTATCTAGGACGGTAAATGATATATAGCAAATAGATCTCAGTACATTCTTAGAAATTGGCCCATTAGCTAATAACACCTACAAAGAGCTTTTTGTAAAAGCGTGTCGGTCGATCAGAAGTTTCCCGACTCCGATACGATTCGGGAACTACGTATGTAGATTGTTTGGAATCCTAGGCATGATCAGAAGTAAATATCCATCTGGCAGTAGTCAATGCCCTATTCTGACTCAAACCTTGTGATAAACAAACTTATATAATGTGATTTACCCTGATGTTTTGCAACAGCAATGCCTAACAATCCTAAGTACTGTTGTTTGTTTGTGATCCGTCTTTTACAACATCTCTGACAACTGTGGAACATCCTTTTCTGGCACACCATGTGGCCTTTTTTTGGGCTATACTTATTTATGTATAAACCTGTTTATTATGTGAAAACTCATTTACTATGTAACTGAAAGATATTATGCAACCATGCCTGGTCTAGCATTGAAACCAGCCGACGCCTTTTCGGTTGAGCTTTGGCCAGCCTAAATAAAAGTTCTAAAAAATAAAACATAAAGGACTATGGGGATATTTTTTCTTAATTCTCAATGGGGGTTGGATACGAGTTTCCAATTATAAGGGGGGAAAATGTCAGGGATGAGACAATATTAAGAAATATCACGAAATTTCATATGATTGTTTATATATAGGGCATGAGTTGTCTTCGCAGAAAAATATCATGAAGCGGAGCTGAAGACAACAAACTCCATGTAAACAATCATAAGAAAGTGATTGATGTTTAGATTTTATCTTACCCCGTCACATGTTTTAACTTCATATGTCACCTGTGTGGTATATCCTTCTGTACTAAATTGCAGGCCGTTACTATAAAGGTAGGGAATCTTTTTGCCAGGCAACTGAAATAAGATTTAGGCCCGGCGTCCACCTACTATGATATGGCTCCGATGCACCTCCCGATGCAAAATCAAAATCGCGTCGGAAAGTCATCTAATATCGGGGCAGTTGACCACCTTTCTGCGATTAGACACCGAAAAGAAAACCCATACAATGCGTGGTGGATTGACATGTCTAGACGTATGTTTATGATTTTGCACATTCCCAATGTGTCTCCGATATTTACCTTTTTGTATTGGTGCCATATTGGTAGGTCTAAATTTCTATGATATACATTTCTAGCTCATTATACATATATATATATTAATATATATATATATATATATGCGTGTGTGTATGTAAGAATTAATCAACAGGTAACATAGCGTATGATATACATTACTAGCTCATTATACATATATATATATACATACATATATATCTATATATATATATACATCGAGTAGATAGCAACTCAAGGTAGATGAGTGCAATCAAGATGTCGAGATGTGGTTAGGTGATTACCTAAAAATAGCAGATTCATTAGTATTTGTCTCTCATTACCACTGATGAGGGGCAAGGTCAACGCTTGCAGGTGGTGAACATTACCACAAACCGTTCCTTAATAATTCTATGAATTGGAAGCAGTTGCTGACACTTCTTTGCTAATGTTTTTAACCACAAGAAGCCACAGCTGATACTCCTCACGCTATGTAGACGTTAGGGCCCACCACTCGAAAGTCGGGACGTTAGGGCCCACTCATCGGGACGTTAGGGCCCACCTAAAGCCAACCTAGGGTTAGGGTTAGGGTTAGGGTAAGGGTTAGGGTTAGGGATAGGGATAGGGTTAGGGCTGGGATAAGGGTTACGATAAGGGAAGATTTAGTACGGGTCGAGTTTTTTACGGGTCGAGTTTTTTACGGGTCAAGTTTTTTACGGGTCGAGTTCTCCAGTATTCAAACATTTACCAATTATGCAAAATTAGGAGGGCCCTAACGTCTATTTATGCCACATCTCCCTCCCGGCACCAGAGGTGTGACCGCGGCATCGCGGTGCGGCCGAGGCGCGACTGAGGCTTTCACACCCCAGGTGTAGGGTGGGCCCTAACGTCCAAACTTTAAGGTGGTGGGCCCTAGCGTCCTGCAACCCCCCTCACAAATCCCATATCCAACATCAACTCAATCGTTACTTAGCATAATTAGCGACATTTCATGAAGTAAATATGTTGAATACCATTCCATTGTGTATACCTTTCTAAAGCTCAATACACATCTATCGATTGCGGAACATTGACATACTTTTATCGGCGATAAAGGAACGGTAATTTGTCTCAGGCGAGCCATCCATTAATTGGCAATCTAGAATAGGAAGACCTGAAGGTTGTAGTCCAGTAAGGGGTAGAGGTATACCAGGTAACCATGTAATTATAAAGTTAAAATATAAAAAAAGGGAGCCAGACGAAAGATGTGTGTAAGAGACGGCTACAAGTGTACAGTCAAGGAAATAATGCAGTGTACTGTATGCTGTATACTGGAAAATAAATGTTGTGCTCTATTAAAAAAAAAAATCGTTTCCCCCGATATTTCATCTACTAAAAGGAGACAGCATCCCGACACATCCGGCTGAGCCTGACCCTACATGAGTCAGCCATCTGGTGCCAATTGATCATAAATAAATACCTGCACTCACTCGCCAGAGGTGTGCATGCATATGCCAGGACTGTCAAACAAGGCCTGCCTGTCCCTACATCCGGCTTGCCACCTGTAACACGCCCGCTAAACGACCACTGGGGCCAATTGCCCGGGCGCGAACGAGAGGGAGTACCGGGAAAAGGCTCCTTTTGGCCGGTGAGGTATGGGAGCCCGGCGAGGAGGCGATTTCATACCTCATACACACGCGGGGGCTTCCAGAGAACACTAAATGACAGCTTGCAGTTTCCAGGAACTCTTAAGCCAGTGAATAGCGATATTGCCCTGCATGGATGGGTGATGGTCTTTTGGCCGGGTATGGAAACGATTCAGTGCAGGTTTAAGGATCCACAAGATAAAGAGTGCATTTTTAAGTGGTAGCTGTAGAATCTCGCGACTAGGGTCTTATTGGTAGGTTATACATCAATGAGGACGTGAGAAAAATAACATCTTATTTATAATGTACTAATGAGATGATACGTTAATAGGTGCTAAGGAAAAGAAACGTTTCATATTAAATATACTTATTTATTTTCCCTCGAATTTCAAGCCATGGGAAATACAGGAAGCAATCTCCTACTTTTTCCTTTAGCAATTTTCATTAAGGGAATATTGCATATAGAAAATTACTGAATTCGGCGATACAGCTGTTCTTCCACTCTGGTCCTAGCCCACTACTCCTCATTTTAATGGTGGGTGTTAAGCAGAATGAGCAGTGGGTACCATTTTTATGGGTACCATTTTCTTACAAGGATATCTCGATGTAACTATGCCATAATGTAAAACCATCCACTGGATGAATTATGTGCAACATTTAAAAAAATTATAGAAATTAAAATTTAAAAAATTTAAAAAAACTAGACGAAGATAATAGACCGCTTTAAAAACCTTACATTTTAACATTCCAAAAAGCATATTCATATTTTTGTAGTGTAGTAATGTGACATGAAAAACTGGTTGATTAAACAGTGTTATGACGAGTGTCAGTAATAAGCCTCTATAAGCTATTTTCCACTGGCCGACGAAAATGGCACTGATTTATTGAGTTCTCCTAAAGCGGATTTCGGAACATTCATGTACCTTTGTCGGCGACAAACGGACGGTAATTTGTCTCACCCAATGCATTCTAATGGAGTCGGCCGTAGTCGGTAGATGTAGGACAGCTAGGCAAGGGTCAGCTAACGATTAGTAGACCGATTTGCTTGGGACTAATATCCACAACCCCATCTCCTCAATGTCTGCCGGTCGAAAGAAGGTTACATAATTTGCCTGCGACAAGTTCACCGACTCCTATACGATTTGGGAACTAATCGCTCAACCCTGAATCGGTAGATGGGCATCAGGCTTAATAGTCTATCAGTGGTGGCCAAGGACTGCACGTCGGTATCCAAAGATCGGTTAGGGTGTTGTGTATGCCTTGTTTCTGCTGTATTTGACAGGTCCATTCTGACTTAAGTTGTTTGGTGGTGGCCTTATTGCACAAACTATGCACAATTAATCGGTGAACACTTCTCTGCATGTCTATTTCCATTCACCGATCAGGGACCTGTTTCAGTAGTCTCGTGACATTAGGCCTAGACAGACATCAACAGCGGCACCAACAGTGCAAGCAACAGCGGAAAAAGTCTAGCAAATATCAGAAGGTCGAAGTGGCCAATCTTCTTCATATTTGGAACGATTATGGATTATATGTATCCCCTACTCATGTGAAAGTGCCATTGCTTAATTCCTATGAGAAGTGAGTGAAACTCTGTGTGTCATCGACTGCAATCTTGTGATCTGTCCTTATGGTGTCACAGACGCCATCTAGACATGTCACGAAACTACTGAAACAAGTCCCTGGCGTCAGTGGTTCACAACTGCAGATCGCTGTTGAATAGTCGGCCAGTGGGAAATTGACCTATCAGTGAGTTTTTTTCGAAGAGATGAGGTGAACCTCATTGAATAATGTAGACACTTTGGATCATCAAACTTTTTTTTTTTTTTTTTTTTTTGAGTCTTCTATT
This sequence comes from Alentia gelatinosa, assembly GCA_950022655.1. Classification (NCBI taxonomy): domain Eukaryota; kingdom Metazoa; phylum Annelida; class Polychaeta; order Phyllodocida; family Polynoidae; genus Alentia; species Alentia gelatinosa. The sequence goes on along the minus strand of OX465588.1, from coordinate 6,075,852 downwards.
TATGCTGGCCCAGGCTCAGCAGAAAAAGTATCGCTGGTTTCAATGCCCGGCCAGTTTACTAGCCCTAATTAGCATAATTACAAGTTCTTCCTGTGACATTTTATGGTACAAACAACATGGTAATAAACAAAATCCATTCTGTACAGTGTTGATAATAAAGAATATTAAAAAAATATATATAAAAAATATATATATATATAAAAAAAATATATTAAAAAAAGAAGAAAAAAAAGATCTACCTGAGATATATTACATGTTTTATATTCATTTTCTGTTATGTACCGGTTTTGTTAGGCCATACCTGAAACTGTGAGGACACTCACACCAGCTCCATTGCTGACCTCTTCACAGTACAAATAAACAAATTATAAAAAAAACTCCAATAATTAACTTCTCAAGTGCCTTATTCATCCCCTACGAAACCCTTTTAGTGTCATGAAATAAACCCTAAACGTTACAACCCGAAAATAAATTTGCATTCCAGATGAATTTCCATCTTGACCTATCTCGCTCTCCTGGAAACACTCTGGTGATCACCCTCTCATGCCCCCTTTTCAGTAAGTTAGTCATTATTATCATCCTTCACTCAGGTACACTGACCTTCCCCAGTTGCACCACGTAATTACCAGACAATAGAAATTATCTTCTATGATTCATAGTAACTAGTTCTATGATTAATAGCACCAGCGAGTGTCTATGATTAACGACCACTTTTAACACTAATGCCTAAAATGATTAATGAATACTTATAGACTACTTACTTTTATGATTAATAGTAGTAGGTAAATAACGATATATCCATTATTTAGGCTAGAGTAAGAATGGACCCTGCCAACTTCTATAATGCAGAAACATCTGAAGGAGAAAATAACCTTTATTACCCACCTATTACGGAGTCTCCATAGGAAATGTATAGAGCACCTGGAATTAGCTACCCGGAGATTCTGGCATGTCAGAATCTCTTGCAGGAAATTCCGGAAAAAAAGTCCCTCCCAAAATAAGTTAATTCATAATGTACTTTAAAATAAGTTTATTTAATGTTCATTCAATATTATTTAGTTATAATCAGTCACAATAATCTCATTTACCATCAGAAATCAGTGTCAGAAAAGGTTTTGCAAACCAAAAACCCAGAAAAATGGCGAACTATGTAACAGGCGTAAGTATACACCGAATTACCACCATGCTTGACAGTGCTGTGGCGTTATGGCGTAATCTGGAACTTTATTTATTATACACCCGTGCACGAAACTGACGCCTATACTGTATGTAAGTATTATTTAGATATTATATGTATGTGCACGAAATTCAGTGTACGGGCACCGGGTGCGCGAAACAGGAAGCAGTTAACTTGTTCCCGACCGTATATTGCACGTTTCCCTATTCCTATATACCTTCAAATACCGATAGAAATGATTTTTTTTTACCTTTGATAGCCCCAAGAAAAATGGCCAACCTTAACGAGTAACTGCAACAGCTATGTTTTCGTCCCGGTGCTCTTTATATCACGTGGTCAGCCCGGGACGAATGCATCAGACTTGGACGAAAACGTCAGCCCGGGACGAAGACATTACCCTCACTACATAACTCATAATAACTGCACCCCCAGCAACGGTATGTAACTATAGATTGTTCGCCTACTACGATAGAATCGTAGAGCTCCCGATATGGCACCGATACAAAATGTCAAAATCGGTGCTATATCGGGAAGGTGCAAAATGGTAGATATACGTCTAGACATGCCAATCCACCACGCATTGCATGGGGTTTTTATCGGTGTTTAATCGCAGAAACATGGTCAACTGCCCCGATATTAGGTAACCTTTCGACGCGATTTTGATTTTTTATCGGGAGGTGCATCGTAGACCACATGGGAGCCATATCGTAGTAGGTGGACGCCAGGCCTAATGGGTATATATAGGAATATCTGTTGGTGTACAGCTGCCTGTACATAAAACCATCGTTTACTGTCTACATACACTGCATCCTTACTGATTATTTGATACCGACGAACAGTCGGTGAAATCATTGACCGAGTTTCAGGGGAATTCAATCAATCAGTGGCGTTTTCATTAAAAAAAAACGGGAAAATGGCCTATATATAAGATAAAAGTATTGAATAAGGATGATGTGTAGAGGCAATGGGAAGAAATCACAGTTGCTATAATATTTTGTGTCATCAGAAGGAAAGCATATGTCATTATTCATCCTGTCTATAAATAACATTCTGATTTATGCAAATGAAGTGCACCCATCCACACACACATACACACAAGAAGAGGAAAAGTAAAAAAAAAACGACTAAGAAGAAGAACTACTGCTGTCAACCAATCACTTCTTCTTAGTACTAATATAAGGTTCTTGACTTAAAGAGATAATAGCGCATTTTGTATGAGGCTAATTGCAGCTATAATAATCATTTAGCAACAGGCCGATTGGATAAGTAAGGCAATATGTCGCTAGACATGAAGTCACGTGATCTGCATCTCCGTCACGGAGAGACGCGCAGAGCGGCCAACATTTCTGCGACACCAACCGGAAGTGCGACTTTTCCGCAGTGGCCGACCGGTATGTGATTAATTGCCCCCCGAGCGATAATTTCGTTAATTTTCCGTAATTTGCATTCCTGTTGGAGTTGAAGTGGACCACTGTGGGTGCGTGTACCTAAATGCAGTGAGGCAGCGTTGTTTCTATAAGTCCGACAGGATCTGGTGAAGACTTTCGTGTCTAGGTGTTGTCCTGAACTGCTCCTGCCATAATGCCCCAGTCACACTGGCGTAAAAAAACGGCGTTTTTCTGTGTACGCACATCTACGTTCTGCTACGCATTTTGGAATCTACAAATGCGCGGCTATGCGCGGGAAAACACGGAGATACGTAATGCCCCAGTCACACTGGCGTAAAAAGCGGCGTTTTTTCGTGTACGCACGTCTACGTTCTGCTACGCATTTTGAAATCTACAAATGCGCAGCTATGCGCGGGAAAACACGGAGATACGTAATGCCCCAGTCACACTGACGTAAAAAACGCTGTTTTCCGTGTACGCACATCTACGTTCTGCTACGCATTTTGGAATCTACAAATGCGCGGCTATGCGTGGGAAAACACGGAGATACGTAAAGGAAAGTCGGGGTGCGCCGAAAAACGCCACAATATGTACAGAAACGTAAATAAGCATTGATGAATGTTGAGAAGCGTACTAACGCGTTAAAGAAAAGCAAACAGATACGTTCCAAATACGTAGCTAATACTGGTCCCCACCAATTCAAATACGTAGAAGAAACGCCAAAATATACGCCAGTGTGACTGGGGCATAATGCCAAGCGCCCTTATGACATGCATGCCTTTCATATTGAAAAAAAAACGTGCATTCTCATTTATTTGCATCTTTTGGTTTGTCGTGATACCAGTAAAGCCCAATAGACATCTACCGATTTCGGAACATTGATGTACCTTTGTCGACGATAAAGGAACGGTAATTTGTCTCAGGCGAGCCATCCTAACAGAGTTCCTAAAATATTCACCAAAAACTTATCAACATGTTGATAAATTCATTCACCGACAACGGAATGTTGGTAAATGGCCTTTGATTGGGTGGCCGAGGGGTTACATAATTTGCCTGCAACAAGTTCACCGATTCCTAGATATGATTTGGGAACTAATCGTTCAAATCTGAATCGGTAGATGTGTATTGGGCTTAAGCAAGGGAATCGGATGAGATTTCTTGCCTCGATCAGACGATAAATAGGCCATTATAAATACAGACAATAATCAGTGGTTTTGTGGACAGGTGAGCATACACCACGAGAGGTTAACGCGTAGTAATAAACGAGTTAAAATGTCAATCTCCAGTGGTTTACTGAGCCACATGTCTACAAAACCATCATTTGTTGTATTTGTTATCTATTTCTCAAAGTGAATTACATTATTGAATTGCCATTTTGAAGTGTATTTCAAAAGGGACTATATTTTTGCTCTACTGCACATAGGGACTATTTCCCTGTATGCCATAGCTTTGAGTCCTTTTACCACAGATTTTCAAATAGCATTTTATGGTTATGGTATCTGACAATTTATAAACAATCGGTAGTGGTTTCCTGAATCCCCATATATTTTCAATGGGAACTTTGTATACGATGGAAAATAAATAAGTGGTAAGAAAGCAGTTGGTCTGAGGTGGGTGGGTGGCTGAGGTGGGTGGGTAGGTGGGTGGGTGGGTGGGTGGTTGGGTGGGTGGGTGTGGGACACAGGTAGTCCGTCCACGCACCGCACCGTCTAACAGAGCATGGCCACTATTGGCCAGTCCCCTATGCACGGAAGGGATATCGTGATTCGTTGTTCTATCTATAGCATCAGTTTGACAAAGGGGAACTACGACGCTCTGGTTTGTTTACATGTTATGCGCATGTGCGAGAAACTGATTCCTGGCTTGTCAGTATTTGAAGCTGGGACCAGCGAACTGCCATTATGAAGTTGAATGCTGGGAATCGGGCAGGAATCCTTGCCTTAAAATGGCAGCGCACAACAGTCCCAGTATGCAAGCCTGAGCGCCCTGGCCCTGGCGAAAAGCTGTACTAGAGTCTAGGACACAGGGGGCCAGTAGTCACCAATCACTGTTGGAAATGTAGCTCTGTTCACTTCCTCGATGAATTGATCAGTGAAAATAATAAAAAGTTCTATCAATCAATTACCATATCTGGAAACAGGCAGGTCTTCACAGTGAAGAAAGCAGATAAATACAGGTGTCAACATCAGGCTACAATGGATTTATCTGGTTTATGGTGTGATCAGAACAAATAGACTTTTTTCCCATAGGCTGGTTTCGAACCTTATCTACTTGATTACGCAATGCCTGCAACCTAGACTTGCTCAAGTCTTTGATTATGAACATTCATTAAATGATTAATCAAAATCAAAATAAAATTCATTAAAGTATGTATCCTTCTCTGACTGGCCCATGAATCAAAGACTTGTCCACTATGAACAGAATCTCCTGTTTATGGCCCCAAGTCGCTCCCTGTAACCCTACTTCCTCCTAACCCTCCCCCTTCCCTCCTCCAGTTTCCTGGCCGCCTCTGTTGTCATAGCAATAAATGGACTGGAGCCAGTCTCCTGTATCCCAGCGAGGAGAGTAGACATAGGATGCAGGGACTGGAGCCAGTCTCCTGTATCCTAGCGAGGAGGGTAGCCATAGGATGCAGGGACTGGAGCCAGTCTCCTGTATCCCAGCGAGGAGAGTAGACATCTGGCAACGTATTCTTTAACACTAGAGGACTGACAATATGAGAGTTATATGTTTATGATACCAGTTCAAATTATCTCCAGTTACAGTGACTGCATTGTATTCTATGGTATTCCAGCCTCAATTCGATGTGTTCTGCATGCATATCGCTTCAGTAATACTTTAGATATGGCAATGAAAACACAGAATCAATGCACACCAGTGGTAGATATACAGTGGCAGAGGCAGGTCAACTGATTCAGGCTGGTCAACACTATCGTTAAATTGGATGAGTTTTAATCTGGGTTCCCGTATGCCTGCAACCAAATAAACATCTGGCAACTTATTATTTAACACTAGAGGACTGACAATATGAGAGTTATATGTCTATGATACCAGTTCAAATTATCTCTAGTTACATTGACTGCATAAGGGTTTGATTTTATCCTACCCCCTGTGAACGACGTTTTTATTTGAGGATGATGGCAAAAAAACACGATAAAAACTTTCTGAGGTCCTCCATATAGCTCTCCTTGCTGCTTTGAAGGCGCTTGGAACTACTTTCAGCTGCTGATCTCTGATTGGTCCATTTTTTGTACGCTCCTAAGAGCGATATTTTATCTGTATGCGACATACGGGCGCATACGGAAAGTCAATGTTAAGCCTATGAGATTTTATATTAGGGGTAGGATAGAGGCTTATCTTTATCTTTGGAAACCCCGAGACAGTTATCGACTGTTTAGTTAAGACAACCTATAATCATTAGTACAATAGAGTAGTTTGCCCAAACTATCATATCTTGCCCAGAACAACGGTTTTGTGCTCACACCCATTGCCCACACTTGAGGTGTGAAAGCTTTGAATCCCATTCACACAAGGCTAGAGTGACCAGTGTGTAAAGATCTGCAGTCGATAATTCTAACTTTGTGGTATTATTACTCTGGAAAAGCAGCATTATTAATTATAATATATATAGTGAATCTATTCTGAATTCTTTTCCTCCAAATCCAAGATGGCCGACATTGGCCAGGTTAATTGGTCCTTCCTGTTGTACATATAATCCTCGCTTTGAACCCGGCTTAGGCCGGCGGTTGTTTGTTAACCCAACTTCCTGGAGATGCGGGCGCGCTCGCTGGTACAAAGGTGACGCTATTTGGCGCCTAACACGGCGGCCCGTATAAGCGTCCCCCACCTGGAGACAAAGGCGCTTCTACTGTATATAAGAAACATGGTCCGAAGTAAAAACCATTCAGTCCTACCTGGATTCTGAACCTACAACATCTATGCGTTGACTTCAAACCTTTATTCTACGTATATAGACCACTAGGAGCAGAACTACTAATGGTATAGCCTAGGAACTTTACATTGGCGACCACGACGAGACTGAGTGACGCCCTAACTCAGCTGCGCACCACTAGGCGGCGCTGAACGGAAAATCTGCAGTTGAAGCTTATTGGCAGTGGTGTGGTGTGGTACAACGGCCCTCCACAAACACTGGCGCCGCCTACTGTTCTGACCAGAACTATTCTACCCACAATCCTTTGTGGCCTTCAAAACATTCAACTGTCAGAACGGAAATTTCTACCTCCCACCCACCCTTTCATCAAAAGACTTTCCTGTGATAATATATTTCATGTTTGATGTGTTTATTTTCTATGTTTAGAGTGTTTACTCTTTTCATTTACCAATCTATTTAGGACACCCAAGTGGTGCAAAAGAATGGGTTTTATTATCCATTGTATATAAAGACACAATTGAAAATGTATGGGGACTTAGTAAACCACGACCCATTTTATAAAACTTGTCAGATACCGTAACTGTGGTATACGGATTCATACCTCTGGTATACGGCCTTAAAACCATGGTATACGGGACAAAATAGTCCCTTTGTGCTATAAAGCAAAGAAATCATCCCTTTTGTTATACCCTTTAATATGGCTATTACTAGGTCTAATCATGGTGGTCTAATTCATTCGTAAAGATGGATAATAAATACAACAAACGATGGTTATGTGAACAGGCGGCTCTGTAAACCACTCGAGGTTGACGTTGTAATAGACTCGCTAGCGCTCGTGTATTACTACGCGTCAATTTCTCGTGGTTACGGCCGCCTATCCACAAGACCATCGATTGTCGTCTGTGTATATCATTTAATTATCCACCTATTACGGAGTCTCCATAGAAAATGTATAGAGCCCCTGGAATTCGCTAACCAAAGATTCTGGCATGTCAGAATGTCCAAAAAAGGAGATTCCGGAAAAATAGTCCCTAAAGATTTTGAGGTCAACTGAAAGACAATGTCTGGCAAGTTATTCTGATGTTGATTAATTAAAATATATAATGTTGATCTCATTTATGATCATAAATCAAAGGTATATTGTTTTGCATGCTTAATACACAGAGTTACTGGGAACTACGTACTCTGTGTAAGTATAAACCGAATTACTGCCATGCTTGACGTGTTGTGGCCTTATTCGATGTATAGTCGCCTTATATGTTGATACATGATTCATTCTCGTTATTGATCGTGTATGTGGGTAATATATGGAGACATACTTAGTGTGACTGAATGGAATCTGTTCAGAGGTATCTTGGTCAGAAATACTCACCGAGTTCGAAGAACGGTATTTCTGACCAAAATATCAAGGAACAGATGGAATTCAGTAACATTCACTGTGTCTCTTTATTATCATATACCTGGAAATCATTAAAAGTGCCATTCTACAACTCACTAAATAGCAAAATGGTTGGTCACGTGGTAAGGAGGGACGTATGAATATTCTTTCGTCACTCAGTGACGAACAGAATTTGTACTCCTGGTCAGTAAATGTGTGACATCGGCCAATGGGTATATAATGATAAGTACAATAACGACTGGTTTTGCATACGAATGACTGTAATCTCTTCGTAGTTGACGACATAATATCCTCGCTGGTTCGGATATTACTAAGTGCAAGTAATCGGAGATTACCAGAAGGTTTTGTCTTACAAATAATTCAGGGTATAACTGCAACCACATTTATTTTTATTCGTTTAATGAAAAAGAGATATAGGAGAAATTGTAATTGTATTTTCTGAAATCACTGTATTGTTCAAATCGTTTTTCACGAGAATAGCTTCATCAACAAATGCAATGTCTTTCCGAAAATATTAACATAGGTATTATGCAGATACTAAAAGTAATACCACAAAAAAAGATATCATTTAACCAAAATACGACCCTAAGTAATATGTGGGAGTAGCCAGTTTAACATTAAGGGGTTTTGGCTTTTTTTAATCTTATTTCACTAAGTAGATACAAGACATGGTTTGGTGTGTCTCCTTTAATGTACCAATGATACACAATAGATATCTTCAAATAAGTTTATCAAAAGCAATTAGGCTAGGGGTGACCTCTATTTCCACTGCGCGAAAACCACCAGTTTATTCATATATACTACATCGCGTAAGTGCATGTATCGGTTGTATATTGACACGTTTAATCTTCTATATGTCAGCGTAATGGCTGTATTTGCAGCAAAGTGTATATGAAGAGAAATATCGTGTGTGGGACATGTATACGCGGGTCGTATACATTTTACTAGTCTATAGATTAGGCCTATACACAATGGAAAATAAGACTACCTTGTATACACAAAATCATACCTATATAGGCCGGGTGAATACTTAACTGGTGGTTTTCGTGCAGTGGATGGGTTTTAAGTATGAGATGAGATGAAGTACATACCTGACAAGTTTGGATAATTTCATAACTCCGTCCGTAGTCTACATTTAGCACTAACATAGGTATTGTAACTAATAACCTTTTCATAATCTTGTAAATAGTTCTGCTCACAGCACGAAAATCATCATTTTACATATGAATGCGCCGGGCGTATATGAGTAGGTATTTTGCGTCTACAAAGTCGTCTTAATCCCCATGTGTATACACCTCATCTGTGGGTGTATATATAAGCGTCCTGTGAACAGGGCTTCACTGAGAGCGGGCGGGGGGAGGTGGCGGGGGTGGGGGGGGGGGAGGGATTCCTACTGCGGACACCTGTACTTCTACCAACACAAAGGGGCGGGAGGGGGCGGGGCAGAGGGTATTTTCTCTCATATACGCCGGGTGTGAAATACAGCCAAGACGTATATATGAATAAAACGGTGGTTTTCGTGCAGTGGCTATAGCATTCCTTCATACAAAGAGTTGCGCTTCTAATAGCATGAGGTCTCTTCATGTATAGTTGTCTTCTTTGCTGTGTTCTAGTTCTGGGGTTTGGTACAGAACAAATCGATTTATAAAAACGCTTCATAAAAAAACATTCCTAAGTACATTTTGTGTCAGGGAAGTGTAACTCACCTCGTCTAAACAAGAATAGCAAAGTCCTTTGGTTGTCACATTAACCAGAGTACGTCCTACCAAGGAGATGCTCCTACTTTATAGGGTTGTGCTACATGAGGGTAACCCCGCCCTTAAGCCCGATGCCCATCAACCGATTAACCCCTTAAGGACGCATGATGCCTGGAGGCATCACCATGCTAAAGACGCATGATGCCGGGAGGCATCACCATGCTAAAGACGCATGATGCCTGGAGGCATCACCGCACTAAAGATGCATGATGCCTGGAGGCATCACCACACTAAAGACGCATGATGCCTGGAGGCATCACCGTGCTAAAGACGCATGATGCCTGGAGGCATCACCGCACTAAAGACGCATGATGCCTTGAGGCATCATTGTCCCAATATTAACCAAAAATGTTTGAACAAAGAAATAATAGAGCAATATTCATGAAATATTCAGAAAATGTTGATATAGCATCATATTTAGTATTTCTATTAAAAAGAAATAAAATATTTATGATTATGTATCATATTGCATGATTACAAACTTAAATATCAGTTTTAACTATTATGTGGCCGTCCTCTAGTCAGACAAACTGCCACCAGCACTCGTCCTTATGGGAGTAGCTAGGCCCCAGGCAGCCGTCCTTAAAGGGTTAAGGGTTGAACGATTAGTTTGCAAATCGTATTGGAGTCGGTGAACTTGTCGCAGGCAAATTACGTAACCCTTCGCTCGACCCGCGGACATCTAAGAGAGGGGTTGATGGCAAATCAGTCTACACTTACCGATTTTGGAACATGGAAACCACAACTTGTCGGCAAAAGGACATCTGAAGGAGGTGGTTCTCTAATAGGTGGCTCACCCTTGCCCAGCTGTCCTACACCTACCAACTACGGCCAACACCGTTAGAGCCTGATGCCCATCTACCGATTCAGGGTTGAGCGATTAGTTCCCGAATTGTATAGGAGTCGGTGAACTTGTCATAGGCAAATTACGTAACCCTTCGCTCGACGGGCAGACATTGAGGAGATGGGGTGGTGGATATTAGTCCTAAGCAAATCAGTCTACTAATCGGTGGCTCACCCTTGCCTAGCTGTTCTACATCTACCGACTATGGCCGACTCCATTAGGATGCCTCACCTGAGACAAAGTACCGTTCGTTTGTCGCCGACAAAGGTACATAAATGTTCCGAAATCTGTAGATGGGCATTGGGCTTAAAGCCAATACCCACTGAACGATTTCGTTTCCACCGATTAACTCCCTGAATCGGCAGGGTTATTTAACTTGTCTCAGGCAAATATGTACATCGCGTCGACTATTCCCACAACGTTTATGGCAGCCATTAGCATGAGTTAATCGTAAGCAAATTCTGTCCACACTGGACGACGGACTGCGTAAATCGTGAGCGATTTAGGACCACCGATAAAGGAACAAGTAATAAATCTCAGTATATGGGAGTTAAATCGGTGAGCTGGCCTCAGTCTGTGTGTGGCATGGGCATTTCTGCTCACCCAGCGACTAATTAAGGGCCATAATTGGTAGGAACCACGGGGGGTATTTCTTAAACTCCGTTGTCGGCGACAACGGGAAGGAACACGTTCCTTAATTTATCGGTCCCGATTTCGGAACATTGGACTGCAATTTGTCGGCGACAAAGGTACATCGCCATGAGGGGGATTTCCAAATCTTAGGCAAATTACTGTAGGGGGGTGTCACATTGGCCGACACATTTTCTAGGCCTCGCCTGAGCTTACGATTGTTCTTTTGTCGCCGAGAAAGGAACATTCATGTTCCGAAATCGTAAAGTGTGTATTGGCTTTTAGGATGCCTTGGCTGAGACAAATTATAGTCCGGTTGTCGGCGACAAAGGTACATGAATGTTCCGAAATCGGTAGATGGGAATTGGGCCTAAGTCTGTGAAACGATAAACGACTACAGAGACTCTAATCGTTGGTCTGTGTTATGTAAAAGTAGCCCGGATAAAGCAGCCTTAAGACCAAGTATAGCGGCGGCCTGAGTAACTCAATTTAGATATGAGTTATCAAACTGGAAACTGTTCACAGCCTGGTGAAATCAGTAATCGGCTATAGTAGTCACTAATTAGTGAGAACCTGCAATGGTTAACTGGACGTTAAATCAAACCAACCAACTTAGAAGAGCTAACCATTGAGTTACTCCCACTTAGATGACCGAGCTCGGTGGCTAAATGGAAGGAGTATTGGGAAGTCGTGGGTTCAAACCCTTGTTCGAGTTGTACCAAAAAATGGTACCAACTGCTCATTCAGCTTAAGAGCCTGCCCCCACCTACCACGATTCTGGTCCCGATTGGCCTTACGACGGCCTTCCCGACACCATTCCGATTCTAGCGTGAGGTCAGCCAAAATCGTGGTAGGTGGGACAGGTTTCTGCGATTCCGTCCACGACAGCTCACGATAGGCTGCAATGAAAACCCCAATCGTAGATAATCCCGATAATTTCCAACATGTTGGAAATTTCGTAGCCTGTCGTTGGGTATCGTAGCCTATCGGGAAGATATCGTGGTCAGCGCGTATGATTCACCGATTGGATCACGACAGAGGTCTACGATTCGGGGACCTCCCGATAGGTCACGATTTCGCCATTTCAAATCGTAGCGATCGGGAAGCATGTCGTGGCCTATCGTGGTAGGTGGGGGTCCCCTCTAACACCCGCCAATAGAATGAGGAGTAGGGGTCTAGGGCCTGAGTGGAAGAATGGCTGTAATGCCGTAGTTCTTACCAGACTTTCTCAAGGTTCTTTTACACCACAACGGTGGTGATCGAATCTATGAAATGATTTTAGGTGGAAACCTCACCCCTACACATTTACCGAGGTGAGAGTTCTTTTAGTTCCCCCACCAGAATGGTATGAGAAGGATTGGCCTTTGATATAGCAGTAAATCTACCACTGCTGAGGATGAAGGAGAAAAGTGGCTGAAGTGGGACTTGAATCAACAAAGTCTGACAACCTTGATATTACAAGTCCAGTGATCTTTACCACTGAGCTAACTCCCCAACCCGGTCACTTTAGTTATGCTTGCGTGCAAGCATATCCAGTCTGCACCACAAGGAGGTGAGGCGACCAAGAGGGTGAACAGACTGTTAATTGCTGTCCACCCCAGCAGACTGCTATGCTAAGTGGTAATAACTCAATGGTAGCTCTGCTAAGTGTGAGTAACTCAATGGTTACCAATATTAAGTGGTAATAACTCAATGGCTAGCTCTGCAAAGTGTGAGTAACTGAATGGTTACCAATACTAAGTGGTAATAACTCAAGGATAGCTCTGCTAAGTGTGAGTAACTCAATGGTCACCAATACTAAGTGGTAATAACTCAATGGTAGCTCTGCTAAGTGTGAGTAACTCAATGGTTACCAATACTAAGTGGTAATAACTCAATGGTAGCTCTGCTAAGTGGGAACATTGCCATGTGTGGCTTAAACCTGGCCATGCGTCTTTTGTTTGGACAGAATCAACACTGGGGGATCGGGTGGCAGCGCCACTGGGGATCGCCGCGATGTTTCCATTGGCTTTTTGCAGGTCACAAAGTGGCACGTGCAGCTTGAGAAGCCCACGCAGTAGGGAGAAAGTCTCGAGAAACCTCCAGATAAACAGCTTAAAAGGCTTTTCACGTGGAGCCACTGCTTCTTTTAACATTGTCACAGATCCTAGTTAGTTGTATCTGTTTTTTGGTGGCATTGTTAAAGAGATGTTATAGGACGAAGAACTCTTTTTTTATTTTATTGTTAATGGTGCAATCCTTTGTCTCATATATAGATATATGAATGGTAATTTACATATATTTATAAAATGATAATTCATAGTATTTTTTTTGCTTAACAGAAAGACAACAGAGATACAAAATTCTCCAAGAGTTAAAGGTATACTCGAGACCAGAAAGGAGAAAAGGTATCCTCATACATATATATGTATGTATGTATATATATATATATGTATATATATATATATATATATATATATTTATTTATCTATATCACCCCTGATATTTTCTCTCCATAGACTTAACATTGGGAACTTGTATCCAACGCCCACGGGATATTAAGGAAGCATATCCAATGGGGGATTATGTCACAAATGTAAGCTCATTGGTCAATGTGGGGGTTGAGATAAATTCAGAAACCTATTCAAGTTCAGGGCCAGAGATCGACCCCATCTCGTTTGGATCGCTATGTAATTCATGCGGCTTCGCCTTATGAATTACTATGTGACTCAAACTTGATTGGATAGGAGCTCTGACCCTAAACTTCTATAGGTTTCCTCTATAATATATGAATATATATATATATATATATATATATATATATATATATTTTCATATGTGTGTGTGTGTGTACATATCTTTTCCATAGATACCAAATGGTGAACATGAAGCATGAATCCCAAAGAGGGATATTGCATTCGTGAAAAGGATCTACTACGACTCTCCGATAACACTTGAATGTTCCTCACAATTCTTTAATTGCGGAAATGTAAAATGACACATAAAAATACAGTTCTACACTGTGATTGATGGACATTAACATTTCCTCATCGCCAATTACCGATAAGTAGTGGCACAATTAAGATGCCATTTAGAAGTGGCTGATTTGAGACAATTAGTAGTATTACATCACTGTTTACAGTCTAGACTGGATGCTCTTAGAAATGGGATCCTGTTCGCTGTAGTGTCTGATACTATGGAGGAAACCTATGAGAGTTTAGGGTCTGAGCTCGTATCCCATCGAGATTGAATCACGTAGTAATTCACAAGGTGAAGCCGCGTGATTCAAACAAGATGGGATCGAGCTCTGATATTAGACTATAATGAGTTTCTGAATTTATTTCACACTTAGCATTCATTAAATATCTAATGGGGTCAAATACGATTTCCGAATGTTAAGTCTATGAAGAAAACAAACCAGGGGTGAGATAATAGAGAAGAAACTAATAAGCTTTGGTCAAAGTCGTCGTTCTCCACAAGTTTGATGCGGAGTGATATGAACGAGGCGACAGCCGAGTGAATATCACGTAGTACTCAAATGAGCTGAAGAACAATGATTTCGACCAAAACGAGTTGCTTCCCGTATTTATCTCACCCCTGTACAGACTAAACCAATGGATGGCACAGAGGATAAAGACCATGGAGAACGGGCTGCAATACTCGTAGGAGAATGGAGAATGAGTTTCCAATGTTAAGCCTCTAAGACAAAGATACCAGTGAGATTGAAACCACTTGAGGGAGTGTTGACAGGGCGCAGTGAGTAAAGCTCAATAGGGTGTTCGCCTCGAACATTGGAGGTCGGAGGTTCAAATCCTGATCGGGTCATACCCAAAGACTTCCACAAAAATGGTACCCACTGCTCATTGGGCTTAACACCCGCCATTAGAATGAGGTGTTAGGGGGCTAGGTTTCACTGGAGAACATCCAGTGACGAGCTACTTACGTATAGGGCCCAAATGGAAGAAAAGCTGTATCGCCGAACTTGGTGGTTGTACACACGATATTCCCTCAATGAAATTGACCGAAAAAAGAATGTACAGGATGTGCGAGCTTCCTACTCCCTTTGTAGCAATGCTGCTCACTTACTAGAAGGGTACCTAAAAACGAAAAACTTAATGACAATCCACCAGCTGAGGTAGCCAGTAGAATCTAGCCATCTATCAAACTAACACATCAATCTGTGATGCTGCCTCCTTCTAAAAGATTTAATAATGCAAATTTAAAAGGATGAGATTTTGAAAGGAAACCATGCCTATTTTTTGGGATTATTTAGTAAAGTGTCCCTTAGTATATCTGATCAATTAAAAGGCATTCAGTCCAAATTTCTGACAATTATCTCTGCAAAGAGCATTGGTTTTAGAAGTTTGATCTGATATTTCTTGTAACTAATCCTTGGGGAATCTTCAGATTTTCATGCACTCATTTAAATTCATGGTACACATGCTAAATTCACGTGATATTTAAAACCTACTCAGCTGCTAAGTGCATCTTCTACCGAGGTTTTTTTTTCTTTCTGGAGAATTTCTTTGTCAGCCATTCATGATTACATGTGTTCACATCTTTTTGCAGAAAATGTACAGTAGCTAAGAAAGAGGCTTAGATGTCCGCCATATACATCTAGCTGGTCTTCCCCACCTCGCCCGGTTTAATTTTGTTTTTAAAGCGTTTGTTTATCCTGTGCTAAGTCCCGAAGAACTGGTCTCAATCCACAGCCAGCTCCTTAATAGTTACATTCCCCACTTTTTTGTGATATCAAGGTATATACAGTCAATGAACATCATATGTATACAATATTACCATGATTTCGATCTGAGTGGCCGTATTCTCCGCGTAGTTGGTGCGTAGTAAAATTCTGAGCGATAGCGAGGAGTATTACGTAGTCTCAACTAGAGGGAGAATACGGCCACGCAGATCGAAATCATGGTAATGTTGTATTTGTTACTCACCTTTCGAGTAATTATTAGGAAAACAATCTTGTAAATGATTAGAAATTCGAAAGCCGTCTTTGTGTACGCTGTTACTATTCGCAGCCTCGACTAACGAGAAAACACCCAAAATGGGGAGTTTCATTGTACATATGCATCTCCATTTCCTCACATTATTGTTTCATGCTGTTGCTGGAAGAGCGATTCATAATGTAATCGAATGCAATAAAGCCTTTACAAAAAAACAACAAAAAATAGAAATTCGACCCAAGCGCCGTGCATTGTTTATCAAATTTAGTTCCTATAATGCCCATCAGGTGGCCCAAAAAGCCGTATTCTCCTAGGAGATTCTGGAGGTCAGCATTCTACTCAGTAGCGATCTGTGGGCTCCATAGACTTAGCATGGAGACTCCATATTAGGTGGGTAATAAAGAGCAAATATGTAAATAATCAGTTTGAAACAAAAACGTGATTCAGCTATACAGTAACAGAGGACCCCAGATTGGACTGGTCCACAGTAGTGGAATCCATGTTTAATGGACTACTTATGGTATGCATGCTGATAAAAAATAATTTGTAATCCTTTTGGAGTCCATTATGCTATATATGTTCCTTTGGTCTTAGCCAGTGTAACCAGCCCTGCCACCACAGAATGGAGAAGAGGGGGGGGGTGAATAATTTACCTACTTTGGTCTGTGCCTTCCTATAGAGCACCAAAGATTTGTGGCATTTACCTCCAAAGTACATTGACCTTACTCCATACCTCACCTCGTCAACGTCTTGTGGTAACACATGGGAATTAAATCAAGGGCACAATTCCAAGAACAAGCCACCCTAGACCCCCAGGCTCCCTCCTCCTCCCCCTCACACACACACCTCCAGGTTGTCTGACACCCGCCATGGAGGTGGTGGTGGGAGGGAGGGAGAGAGGAGGGAGACACACCCCCACCCCCTGCCGCAGACCTCAACTTCTCCGGGGAGAATTCCACGGAGGTGTCAACAGTCTAATTACCAACGCTCATTGTGCTGCTGATGAAGATGCTCTGGCAGTAATTGATATGAAGCAGGTTGTGTACAACATTCCACGTCGCAAACCCTCCTGACACACACCACACACACACACCACACACACGCGGCAGCAGCCCCCGTTCATCTCCTCTCTAGAACCCACCACCCTCCTCCTCCTCCTCCTCCTCCTCCCCACACTCACCGTGCCTCTCCAGCTGCGCTAAACGTGTGTCGTGGGCTGAGGTCACCACATCCAGACGCAAACCACATAAATCGTCCACTGAACGACGTGGCACTACCAGTTCTACGACGACTTGGATCATTGCACACGTTACAACTCCTGGGACCAGGGACCTGTTTCAGTAGTCTCGTGACATTAGGCCTAGACAGACATCAACAGCGGCACCAACAGTGCAAGCAACACCAGAAAAAGACTAGCAAATATCTGAAGATCGAAGCGGCCAATCTTCTTCATATTTGGAACGATTATAGATTATATGTATCCCCTACTCATATTAAAGTGTCATTGTTTAATTCCTACGAGAAGTGAGTAAAACTCTGTGTGTCATCGACTGCAATCTTGTGATCTGTCCGTATGGTGTTACAGATGCCATCTAGACATGTCACGAAACTACTGAAACAGGTCCCTGTTTCACTAGTTTCATGACATATTTGTGACACCATACAGACATTGGGGTTGTCTAGTTTCGTGACAACACAAGTAGCGGCCGTTAGGAAAAGACAGACCCCAAACATAAGAATTAGACAAAAGCGACACCAATAGTGCAAGCAAGAACGGACAAAACGAAGTCTAATGTCTAGTTCTTATGAAACCGGACATACCATCTAGACGCCACTAGACATGTCACAAAACTAGTGAAACAGGTCCCTGGTCTCAGCAAGTGGTTGCAAGAGGTCGTAAAGGCCCATTCCAACTTGGCGATTCCTGCCCCTGAGACTACTGCCGGGCATAATCGCCTCAAAACTGCAGTCGCACAGCGGGTGGGAGGGCATAGTCGGCGACTATGCCCTGATATATTTCAAATATATTTGAAATTGAATTGCAAGAGACTGGTGCCCTTTTTAGAGAGAATCCAGTCGCCGACTCAAGCCCAAAAAACGGGGGGTAGAGCAATAGTCGCCGACGATTTTGCCATTTTGTGTTCCCACTTAGCGACTCAGCAAATTCCTAGACATTTTGGCTGATAGTCGGCGACGGGTGCCCTCTGAATGCCATAAAATCTCATAGTTAGAACTGGGCTTAAGATTCCCTCTTAAAACATATTGGACAAGAGATATCAGCCCACCTAGGTTTCTTTTGTCGAAACTGAATATGATCAACATGATCCAATGTCAGATCATGCCAGGGTATACAGATTACATGACCAGGGGCTCGTTTAATAATATAAGCTCGTACCTGTAGACCCGTTACTGTATGCAAAGGAGACCCAGGGACGATGTGGGTCAACTTTATTCAACACTCATGGAAGACTTTATGGACGGCTAATACTGTCTAAGCAAACAGACTTCAAAATTATTAAAAGATGACCCTTGTTTGAGGTACAGAAAAGAGTCTAGATTATTAAACCGGCCCCAGTTCTCTGACGCTTTGGATTATTGCACACTCCTCATCACAGCAAGAGGTCGTAAGATTCCCCCTTAAAACATATTGGACTAGAGATATCAGCCCACCTAGGTTTCTTTTGTCGAAACTGAATATGATAAGCACGATCCCATGTCAGATCATGCCAGATTATGCGACAAAATGACAACAAGACGGCTAATACTGTCTTAGCGAACAGACTTCAAAATTATTAAAAGATGACCCTTGTTTGAGGTACAGAAGAGAGTCTAGATTATTTAACAGGCCTCAGTTCTGCGAAACTTTGGGTCATTTCACATGTTAGAACTCCTCGTCTCAGCAATGGGTCGTAAGATTCCCCCCTGACCCGGCGTTTACATTGGACGACTAAAAACCTGACGGCTGTAGATCATCAAGCCAATAGTCGTCAGGTGGTGGCAATGTCCCCGCAAAAGTCGTCACACTCATGACTTGGGAATAATGTGTGTCAGTGGATTCTCAAGGCTCTAAGCCTGGTATGTTAAGAATTCTTCTCCCGTAGAGCACAATGAGAACCTTGTACAGATTACGACTTAGAGAGTGTGAGATCTTATGAGAGGGGTGCACCACCTTGTACAGAATACCACATAGAGAGTGTGAGATCTTATGAGAGGGGTGCACCACCTTGTACAGATTACGACTTAGAGAGTGTGAGATCTTATGAGAGGGGTGCACCACCTTGTACAGATTACGACTTAGAGAGTGTGAGATCTTATGAGAGGGGTGCACCTAGCTTCCTCTTAACATTGTCTGAATATGGAATGGAGATCATTTGTTCTTACATAAACTATGCTGCAATTATAAAATGCATTATGGCATAAACTTGTCATAGGCTAGTGTAACAATATAAAAAACAACTTATAGAAATACAGATTCTGAAATGATATCCAGATTGGAAGCTGGGCCGTAATCGTCACTCGGCTTTGCCTCGATGACGATTGCGGCCCAGCCAAACCCGTTGAGTATTGTCTATTTCATGATTTGAGTTCGGTTCTGGATTTATCTTACCCCTTTCTATGACATTAAATATCATTACAACTTCAGAATAATCAGAATATACTTAGCAAATCCACTACGCCACAGCCGTGGCGTAGTATTGTAACTTTACCAGGCTGATTGTTGAGTATATTTTTCTAATGTTATTCCTATGGCTAAACGTGTACCAGGGGTGAGATAAAACCTGTGCAGGTCAACTCAACCTTTTCTCTGCTCATGATATCTTTAGAAATTCTATTCAAAGAAATATTTATATGGAACTGCATCGAGAATTGTATAAATACACAACACTCCACTAGTGTGGATGGGGTGAACTCAAGTGATGATTATGGCCGATCCAAAAGAGTGGAGTATTGTGTATTTTACAATTCTAACGCAGCTCCGGATTTATCTCACCCCTTTCACTGATATTGAATAATATCCCAATATCAGAATAATTCAAATTACTTCTCAAATCCAGTTGGTTAATAGCGTATGACGTCATCTCATATTCACTCCACCACGGCCGTGGGCGTAGTATTGTCACTTTACGGGGGTGATTGTTGAGTATTTTTTTCTAATGGTTTTCCTATGGTTAAACTTGTACCAGGGGTGAGATAATCCGTATATACTAACTTAAGTTGAATAATACATCCTGAAAATACCTGGATACTTCAGTGAAAGATATTGGCCTTGTTGGAATGTAATATCATAACGCGTTTCTTTTGATAAAAATATCAAATAAGTTCGTAGAGCTAGTTTGATTATATTTTTTAAAGAAAGAAGGTATGGGAGGACGTTCCCACAAGGTAGACATGTTGCACTTGTATTATAGGGGACAGAGCCATTGTTAGTTCACGAAGCAGTCACCAGGTTGTCGGGGGACAAACCTGTGTTCTGGCTCTTTGTTCTTACAAAATTCAACTGCCTTTCAATATTTTACCATGGTTCTCTTGACTCTCTACACCCATCCCAAAGCAGGATGACATAATGATTAAACCCAAGACATGATCTTTTCCATATGGAACACTTTATATAAATATGTGAGCAAGGCTAAAGTTGTGACCTTTCCCAATTATCACTCACTTCTTTTCCACCTCCTTTAGTGAAGGACACCTACTTTTTCACCTCCATTGTTGAAGAACACCTACTCGGGGGGCGTCATGGCGGCGCCCATGGATCATAGGCTATATATGCCGTATATATCCATAATGATCAATAAATGATTGAAAATTTACCAAAATATGACGACAATGCAACACTATTCAAGGTGTCCTGGGATGGCACCGTACTCAAGAGACTTATCCTAGCATGACGTGACGTCAGCACCACTACGTCATAACTAAGTCAGTCAATTTTCGTAACCAATCAGAATGCGCATTTAAAGTATGCTGGTATTTTGCCATACCAGCATAGTATGCTGAATGGAGCAGAGCTTGGTATCTGCTGGATTTTCAACCATAGGTATATAACACAGCTGGATGATACTGTTGGTAAACAAATATTGCCCTCAGGTATTACTCAGCAAATGCTGTGGTTATATCCCCAGTTAAAATTGACAATGTTGTGTTTATAAATATTGAAAACAGGCGTATTCATATCGTAAAACTGGATGAGTTTTAATCTTGGCCACCGTATGCCACAACTGGAGTTTGGCATGGTAACTTCATGAGGCGAAGCCGAGTGAAGCCGAAGCCAAAACTCCATGAGTGGCATGCGGTGGCCACGATTAAAACGAATCAGGTTTTGATTTTATCCTACCCCGTCTCCTCGATTTTGGAATTAATAATACGTGATAAAAATAATGTATGCCATTAGTGGCATATAAAACTCCGTATGCCAGTCAGCGTGGCATACGGAAACTCAATGTTAAGCCTATGGGATTTTATATTAGGGGTAGGATAATGTTTGAGATTTTACAATTCCATTACAATACTATGAGGGTTATGGAGCACAGAATTTCATGAGAAGTTACGAATTGAAAAATATCCTCCTACCCTGGAAAACAAGAAGTAGAACTTTCCGATTGGTCAGAGATATATAAGAAAATGTGCTGTACTTATTCAAATAGGATCTCAAAACGCTCCGACCTCAAATAAATTCAATGTCTGATACAAGAAAGATTTATCAGATACCCAGGATATTTCAAAAGGACTTCTATTAATATCAACTTTTATTACTCTAAGGTAATTCTACTATAAGTCAATACATTATTTTTGTAATACAGGTGGTAATAGATTTGTGGTAATTTGTGGCGAATGCCAGAGGCTGATCCTTTGACTTGTTTGGTGTTGTTTCTACGAAGGAAATTGATGAGTGTTTGGTCTGTGTCTCTGTTCGCCATCGAGTTTGGAGTGCACAGTAATATGAACGAGGCGATATCCGAGTGAATATTCTGAAGCGCTCCAAACGAAATGGCGAATGGGGACTCAGACCAAACACGAATATGTTTCTGATTTTATCTTAGCCTGGAAATATTTATCACCCGTTGAGTACAAGTTACCGTACTAGCAAGCCTGTTGAGTTCCTAATGTTAGGCCTACAGACATATACCAGGCTGAGATAAAATGTGTGTCCAAAATGTTGAATTACAAAGAAGAAACCAACAAGTTTTGGTCAAAGTCGTCGTTCTCCACGAGTTTGATGCGGAGTGATATGAACGAGGGGACAGCCGAGTGAATATCACGTAGCATTCAAATGAGTTGGAGAACAAGAAATTTGACCAAAACGAGTTGCTTTCTGTAGGTACAGAAA
Source organism: Alentia gelatinosa (assembly GCA_950022655.1). Lineage (NCBI taxonomy): Eukaryota > Metazoa > Annelida > Polychaeta > Phyllodocida > Polynoidae > Alentia > Alentia gelatinosa. Next base: position 6,053,503 of record OX465588.1, on the reverse strand, counting down.
GGGGTCTTCATGTACGATCCTAGATTATTAAACAGGCCCCAGTCTCTGGCACCCTGGGTAAAATCCAGATGAGAAAAGCAGTGCGATGACACAGTATAGACCCCCCAGATGTTACTAAACTCCCTAATATCGCCTCGTTTGCATAAAGGATCCGCTCCCCACTGTCTGGCCGCACCATAGCCGCCTTTATCTCACCCCTCAAATAAATGCCCATATACTTAACATTGGGAACTCGTTCTCCATGCCCCTACGAGTATTGCAGTCCGTTCTCCATGCTGCATATCCTGTGTGTTGTCCATTTCTTTTAGTGTCTACAGGGGTGAGATAAATACAGAAAGCAACTCGTTTTGGTCAAAGAAGTTATTCTCCAACTCGTTTAAATGCTACATGATATTCCCTCGGCTGTCGCCTCATTCATATCACTCCACATCAAACTCGTGGAAAACAACGACTTTGACCAAAACTTGTTGGTTTCTTCTTCAGTCCCCTGATGAACAACCATTTTACGATTTCCAACTGGAGAAACCGAATATGATTTGAAATATATCAAAAATACCAGGTGTGAGATGAAACCCTCCCTGACTTCTCCCTCACCCAGTAGCACTGAATTGTGGAGCCCCCCACATCGCCATGTGCAATATGGGGTCGAGTCAGCCTCAGATGGGGTTCTACCGCCTACTCCAATTTCTTGAATCTTCCTTACACTGTAAAGATCATACACCAGATGGTCTTTTGTTTACTATTGCGCTCCTTCATTCACTTCCTAACTTTGCCCCGCCTTTCCCTTCAATAAATAAAGAGGAAGCGAAACATAGAAAATAGGACAGGCGTGAGATGCCTAAACAGTACATATATTCGAGAAAATGATACGTCTGGGATTTTTTTTGCAAGCCCTGGGTAAAATGGCAATTAATTCATGAGAGAGTTGGCCAAATGTGAGATGGTAGATAGATCTGTTGAATTACAAGAATACCTCAAATTACAGACTACGAATTATTGACTGAAATAAAAATGCTAACAATATTTACGATATCTGGTTTTAGATGCCAATGTTGATATTGAAATTTGAGAAATATATTTGTATATATGAATTAAGCAGTTAGAAATGTTTAAAAGTGTGATTTAATCCAACCCAGTCTTTGGTGAGATAGTGAAATAAATAAACATATTGATTATGGGTTTTTTTATTTCGTTAGTTTATGTAGATCTAATCCTTACAACTTTCGGAGGATATTAGAATCACGGTAATGTGAATAAAAACACGCTAAAATTGCTCATCCGTGTGCCTTTCTGCGAATCCCGACTAACTGGAAACAAAACTATCATATCACAAATAACCACCGATGAATGGATAATAGATAAAATAGTACAAAACCTGACTCAGATCAATCTACCTATCATCTCCCATCACGGAACCACTACTCACAACACACCAGTAGCTCCCTTGGGTTGGACACTCTCCAAAAGGGAGTCCTATAGCTATGAGATAACAGAAAGTAGATCCCTGAACGGGGCAGTGCGTACTCACATCGACTGGAGCAGGGTGTCTATGGGTGCTTTGAGCCTGGCGATACCGATTGGCATTCTCGAGGCCGGTTTAAAGACGATCCTGAGGACTGGTCCCACGCGGCAGACCTGCTCTATTTACAGTAGCGAGTTCCTCCGGAGACATGCTCAATGTTATGCAAAACGCCGGATGCGGCGGTCTCCGTTCCCCGCCGCCACTACCACCGCCGCCCGCCGCCCGCCGCCCGCCGCCGCCACCACCGCCGCCGCCAGCATGGGGCGAGCAAGTTAATTCTCATTCAAACTAATTGGGGTTGATGTTCCTTTGCGAGCTGTGGCCACGTGGCCGTGAGTGAGTTTGGGGAGGGAGTGAGGGATGGGAAGAGCAGCTCACTGACTCGATCAATGGCCAAGACGGCGGGGCGGGGTGGTGGGAGGGAGCGGGGTGCTTCTTAACACTATCGAGGGTGGGGGGGGGCGGGGTGATACTGGGAGGAAGGGAGAGGGAGGGAGGGAGGGAGGGAACGGGGTGCGTCTTACCACTATTGGGGGTGATACCGGGAGGGAGGGATGAAGAGGGAGGGAGGCAGGGAGAGGGAGGGAGGGAGGCAGGGAGAGGGAGGGAGGCAGGGAGAGAGAGGGAGGGAGGCAGGGAGAGGGAGGGAGAGGTAGGGAGGGAGGGAGAGGGAGGGGGAGGGAGAGGGAGGGGGAGGGAGAGGGAGGGAGGGAGGGACAGAGAGGGAGGGAGCGGGGTGCTTCTTAACACTATCGAGGGTGGGGGGGGGGTGATACTGGGAGGGAGGGAGTGAGGGAGAGAGGGAGGGAATGGGGTGCGTCTTACCACTATTGGTGGGGGGGGGGTGATACTGGGAGGGAGGGATGAAGAGGGAGGGAGGGAGGGAGAGAGAGGGAGGCAGGGAGAGGGAGGGAGGGAGGCAGGGAGAGGGAGGGAGGCAGGGAGAGGGAGGGAGAGAGGGAGGGAGATGGAGGGAGGGAGGGACAGAGAGGGAGGGAGGAATGGAGGGAGAGAGAAGGACGGAGGGACGGAGGGACGGAGGGACAGAGGGAGGAACGGATGGAGGAGCGGATGGACGGAGGGACGGAGAGAGAGGGAGGGGGAGGTAGGGAGAGGGATGGAGGGAGGGAGAGAAACAGAGGGAAGGGGGAAAGGGACGGAGAGAGGGAGAGGGACTGAGGGAAAGAGAGGGATGGAGGGAGGGACGGAGGGGGGGACGGAGAGAGGGAGAGGGAAGGAGAGAGAGGGAGGGACGGAGGGACGGAGGGAGAAAGAGGGAAAGAGAGGGAAAGAGAGGCAGGGGGGAGGGAGAGGGAAAGAGAGGGAGAGAGAGGGAGGGAGGGAGGGTGGCAGGGAGGCAGGCAGGCAGGCAGGAAGGCAGGCAGGAAGGCAGGCAGGCAGGCAGGCAGGCAGGCAGGCAGGGATAGGGAGGGAGGGAGGGAGGGAGGGAGGGAGGGAGGGAGGGAGGGAGGGAGGGAGGGAGGGAGGGAGGGAGGGAGGGAGGGAGGGAGGGAGGGAGGGAGGGAGGGAGGGGGTGCATCTTACCACTATTGGGGGCTGATACGGGGGCGGGTGTTAGTTACACTGGGTGCCAGTGCCAAAAGGGCAAGTCACAGAGAGTCATCGTACTGCTTTTCTCATCTGATGTTAAACCCAGGGCACCGTTTAATAGACCTTATTGGGGTATCTCATAATTCAGTGTGTTTGCAGGATCCGTTGTTAGCTGGTTTCCATCGTTGTATGGTGATAGATCCTTGACTTATTTCCCACAATTATTGCAGTTCAACTGTTATCATAGATCTTCAAATTGGAAATCCAAAGGCAGAAATGGGAATTTCTGTTATTTGTACATATATATATATATATCTAAATCATATGTATTCGGTTTCTCCTGTTAGAAATCGTAAAACGGTCGTTCATTGGGACAGGCGGCTGTGGTACGGCCAGACAGTGGGGAGCGGATCCTTTACACAAACGGGGCGATATTAGGGAGTTTAGTAACATCTGGGGGGTCTATACTGTGTCATCGCTCTGCTTTTCTCATCTGGATTTTACCCAGGGTGGCAGAGACTGGAGCCTGTTTAATAATTTAGGATCGTACAAGAAGACCCCTTTCTGTACCTCGTACAAGGGTTATCGTTGAATGATACTTAAAAAGGCAGAGACTCTGTCTGTTGACTTTGCTGCACATGTATTTTCCTTCACTTTATATCCATGCCGTATATACTGTAAATACGCACCGTTTCGCCATATAACGCAAAATACTGTATGGAACACTGGTCCATACAGGAAAATACGGACTACCTTCCCATACACGTTTATTAAAATATTGGTTGTTAAGCCAAATGAAATTAAAGATGATAATTTACAGTATGTACGGAACTCGGCGTAAATACCTCGGTACGTACAAACCGTAAATTAGCATCTCGTTCTGTGACTTGTACAGCATGGTCAGGACGTTCTATATCAGTACTGTCCTGTGCGTTTCGTATAGTTCTTCTGATCCAGTTTGTCCTGTCCTTTTTCCGTCAACGGAAGACTGCTATGTTTAATGACGAATTATAGGACATTAATCTTGCCTGTGAATAAAAAGAAATCTGTTCACTCATAACTGACCATAAAGTTGTCCATAAAAAGGTTTGTCCACTATTCATGAAGTTTCATTATTGAGCATCAGGGCAACAATATATATGGTGGTTTACTATCATGAAACATCACGAAATTTCATATGATTGTTTACATGGCACGAGTTGTCTTCGCAGCAAGATATCAAGAAGCTGAGCTGAGTGATATCTCAGTAGCGGAAGACAATGAATGGCATGTAAACAATTATATGAAATTGAGTGATGTTTAGTATTTTCCTACCCTGTTACATATTTTTTACTTCATATGTCACCAGTGGCATATAAATATTTTATGCCATAACTGTGACATACAGTTACACCATGTTAAGTCTATCGAGATTTATATGAGGGGTAGGATAAATACATAATCTCAACTCAACAAAGTGGCAAAAGGCCTCAGCCAAGATAAGGCTGGTGGATGATCAAACGGTCCCTGTTTGTCTACTTACCTTCTCATCCATCCTGACTTCTCTTTTATTACCATTCAGTTCACCGACTCCCCTCCCACACTATCTAGACGTTCTCAAACCTCAGGTTATCAGAATGGTCTAGTCAAGCTACCTCTCACCTAGACTTGCTCAGGCCTTTGATTATAACATTTATTAAATGATTAAGCACAATCAGAATAAAGTTCATTAGAGTATGTATCCTTCTCTGACTGGCAGATGAACCAAAAACTTGTCCACTATGAACAGAATCTCCTGTTTATGGCCCCAAGCCGCTCCCTGTAACCTTATACCTCCTCCTAACCCTTCCCGTCCCCTCTTCCAGTTCCCTGGACGTCTGTGTTGTCATAGCAATAAATTTCACCTGCTCCAGACTCAATTGAGATGAAAGTGAGAGGGTATCAATCTCCCAGCAGATATCCTGACCAGTTGCCAGTCTCCTGTATCCCAGTGAGGAGGGTAGCGATAGGATGCAGGGACTGGAGCCAGTCTCCTGTATCCCGGCGAAGAGGGTAGCCATAGGATGCAGGGACTGGAGCCAGTCTCCTGTATCCCAGCGAGCAGGGTTGCTATAGGATGTAGGGCCTGGAGCCAGTCTCCTGTATCCCAGTGAGGAGGGTAGCCATAGGATGCAGGGACTGAAGCCAGTTTCCTGTATCCTAGCGAGGAGGGTAGCCATAGGATGCAGGGACTGGAGCCAGTCTCCTGTATCCTAGCGAGGAGGGTAGCCATAGGATGCAGGGACTGGAGCCAGTCTCCTGTATCCCAGCGAGGAGGGTAGCTATAGGATGTAGGGAGTGGAGCCAGTCTCCTGTATCCCAGCAAGGAGGGAAGCTATAGGATGCAGGGACTGGAGCCAGTCTCCTGTATCCCAGCGAGGAGGGTAGCCATAGGATGCAGGGACTGGAACCAGTCTATCACAGCGAGGAGGGTAGCCATAGGATGGAGGGACTGGAGCCAGTCTACCTCACCCAGACTACCATCCCAGCACCCCGCCCACACAGGCACCCACCCATCCTCCTGTCATGGTCAACCTCTCACGCCCACCCATCATCTCAGCACACCACATCTTCCAGCTTTCTGACTCAGATTTTTTTCTGAAGATTGTCTTTATTGCTGCCAGTTACATGTTACAAGCAATTTCATGCGTATGGTCTTCCATTTCCATCCTATTTGTATTGCAGTGTTTATATTGATGACTTGCATTTCACTTCTTACTGAAAACAATATATGTCGGGTGAGTATTAAGTGAAAACATGGTTACTGAGCCTGAAGGGATAGCCGTTTAAGGTCTTTTGATGCCATAAATTCGTCCCGAAGCTGTAGGCGGAGCGACGTATTTATGGCATCAAAAGGCCGAGAATAGCATCCCTTCTGGCTCAGTCACCACGTTTTCTTATTATTACATAACTAAATATTAAAAAAAACATCATTTTGTATACTTATTTTATGTGGCTCTTGACCAGATACATTCACTTTGGCACAGTGCGCCCAAATATTCACTACGAGCACAGTGCGCCCGAACATTATTTTTACTGTACCCCGAGTAGCGGGTAGTATTTCATAGACGTTCGGCCATAGGTATCTAATAACAGGCCTTATTACCCACCGAATACGGAGTCTCCATACTAGGCCTATGGAGCCTACAGATCGCTACTGAGTAGAATACGGACCTCCGGAATCTCCTAGGAGAATGCAGCTTTTTGGGCCACCTGACGGGCATTATAGGAACTAATTTATATAAACAATGCACAGTGCTTGCGTCAAATTTACAAGATATTTACAAGATAATTACTCGAAAGGTGAGTAATAAATACAACATTACCATGACTAATACGGAGAATACAGCTTTTACGGCCTCCTGAAGGGCATTATAGGAACTGCTTCATATAAACAATGTTCTGCGCCAGAGTCGAATTTCTAATAATATACAAGATTTTTTCCTAATAATTACTCGAAAGGTGAGTAATAAATACAACATTACCATGATTTTAATCTGTGTGGCCGTATTCTCCTTGTAGTTTACACTACGCAATATCAGTATTACTATGTGTCAACTACACGGAGAATACGGCCACTCAGATTGAAATCATGGTAATATTGTGTATTTATACGCCTGTTTTATAAACTCTTCTCTCTCCTTTATATAATCAGCGTGTATGTATACTCGTTTATATATTCTTGGAAGAGTAGATTATCTCTTACTCCAAACACAGATTTGTTATTGTTTCATGAAATGAAAGTACTGATATCGAACGTCCTGACCATGCTGCACAAGCTACAAAACGAGATGATAATTCACGGTAAAACTTTCCTTTAAACTATGAACTATTATCGAGTTTTGTGGCATGTACAGCATGGTAGGTCTTTCTAAATTTACTATATACCCAAATTTTAAAAAAATCATTAAGTTCGTTTTGCTTAACAACCATTATTTCAATAAACGCGTTGGGGAAGGTAGTCCATATTTTCCAGTGGTCCATACAGTATTTTTAAGTTATATGCTGAAACGGTGCGTATTTACAGTATATACGGCATGGGTATATAGTAAACTCCTGTATAATGAAATTTAGTCTTAGGTTGAGTCGGCATTTTACTTCTGATCAGATCCTTAGTAAAATATTTGAAGGCGGTATATGTTTAAATATTTCTGAAATCTGCAACTAAATCATTCAATTGTATAAATCCATTATAGGCAACTAAACGTTTGAACGCATCATAATCTGGGTGTATTGGCGTATCTTAAAGATGAAACCAACAAGTTTTGGTCAAAGTTGTCATTCTTCACGAGTTTGATGCAGGGTGATATGAACGAGGCAACAGCAGAGGGAATATTACATAGCATTCAAACGAGTTGGAGAACAACGATTTTGACCAAATCTAGTACACACCAAAAGAATGCATCACACACTGAATGGAGAACGGACTGCAATACTCGTAGGAGCATGGAGAACGAGTTCCCAATGTTAAGCTTGTGGGACAAAAATACCAGGGGTGGGATAAAGTTGTACAAACCCATAGGACTATTCACTGACAACTGCGATGCACATTCCAACTTACCCATTCCCAACAGCCCAGTCACTCCGCTACACCACCATAAACTCCCGTTCCCGCCAAGCCATGCCAACCCGTCCTACAGGAAATGACTCTTTACTGGGTGCAGGTGACCCACAATCGAGCAAAGCATTTCTTTTAAAAAACGAACAACAACAAAAATCGTGTTTTAGTTTCGCCTCTAGTTATAGACGCTGCAGAGGATAGTTTAAAGGATAGTTTAGAGTTGACATCAAAGTGGGGCGAGCAGATGTGAGCAGATGTCAGCAGATGTGAGCTTATATAAGCTGATGTGAGCAGATGTGAGTAGATGGAAGCTGATGGGAGTAGATGTGAGCAGATGTGAGCTGATGTGAGCAGATGTGAGCAGATGTGAGTAGATGGGAGCTGATGGGAGTAGATGTTAGCAGATGTGAGTAGATGTGAGAAGATGTGAGCTTATATAAGCATATGTTAGCTGATGTGAGTAGATGTGAGTAGATGTAAGTAAATGTGAGCTGGTGTGAGAAGATATGAGCAGATGTTAGTAAATGTGAGTACATGTGAGCTGATGTGAGCAGATGTGAGTAGATGGGAGCTGATGGGAGTAGATGTGAGTAGATGTGAGCAGATGTGAGGAAATATTAGCAGATGTGAGTAGATGTGAGTAGATGTGAGTAGATGTGAGTAGATGTGAGTAGATGTGAGCTGACGTGACCTGATGGGAGTACATGTGAGCTGATGTGAGAAGAAGGGGGCGTTGGGAGCTGATTGGAACTGATGTGAGCAGATGGGAGCAGATGGGAGCTGGTGTGAGAAGATGTGAGCTGATGGGAGCAGATGGGAGCTGATGTGAGTAGATGGGAGTAGATGGGAGAAGATGTGAGTAGATGTGAGTAGATGGGAGCTGATGGGAGCAGATGCGAGCTGATGTGAGTAGATGGGAGTAGATGTGAGCTGATGTAAGTAAATGGGAGCAGATGTGAGTAGATGGGAGCAGGTGGGAGCTGTTGTGAGCAGATTGGAGAAGATGTGAGTAGATGTGAGATGATGGGAATTTATATAAGCTGATGTGAGCAGATGGGAGCTGATGTGAGCAGATTGGAGCAGATGGGAGTAGATGAGAGAGGATGGGAGAGGATGGGAGAGGATTCAAGAAGATGTGACCTGATGTGAACTGGTGTGAGTAGATGTGAGCAGATGTGAGTAGAAGGGAGATGTGAGTAGATGTGAGCAGATGTGAGTAGATGTGAGCAGATGTGAGTAGATGTGAGCTGATGGGAGCTGATGGGAGCTGATGCCAGCAGATGTGAGTATATGGGAGCAGATGTGAGAAGATGTGAGCAGATGGGAGCAGATAGGAGCAGATGTGAGTAGATGGGGGAAAATATGAGAATATGTGTGCAGATGTGAGCTGATATGAGCTGATGGGAGAAGATGTGAGCTGATGGGAGAAGATGTGAGTAGATGGGAACTGATGTGAGCAGATGGGAGCAGATGGGAGGTGGTGTGAGTAGATGGGAGCTGATGTGAGTAGATGGTAGCAGATGGGAGCAGATGGGAGCAGATGGGAGCAGATGGGAACTGATGGGAGAGGATGGGAGAAGATGTGAGCTGATGGGAGAAGATAGGAGAAGATGTGAGTAGATGCGAGCTGATGTGAACAGATGGGAGCAGATGTGAGCAGATGAAAGCTGATTGGAACAGATGTGAGCAGATGTCTAGGACGGGCCGTCTGGCTTGAGGTGGACACGTTTAGGACGAGATTGTTTTACTTTGTGATTACTAGACTTGCTCAAGCCTTTTATTTTAAACTACTTTGCAATACTTTATTTCCAAAGTTTTAGATACTTCTCTGGTTTCAGATGAAGATCCGATTCTAGTGTATCTAAAATTCCTTCTTTCTCATTTACTTTGCAATATATATTTTCTAGCTTTCCAATATTTTACCTTTTCTTGAGGCATTAGCCTTAGGGAGGGATGACTCCAAGACTGAGGCCAGTTTAGGTGAACCCCTACCACCCAATGACCCTTCCCTTCTCCACAACTCCTATAGGTCCGATCTCTTTATCTCACCCCTGGTACAAGTTTAGCCATAGGAATATCATTAGAAAAAAATACTCAACGATCATCCCCGTAAAGTGATAATACTACGCCACGGCCGAGGCGTAGTGAATGTGAGATGACGTCATATGGATTTGCTAAGTCTATTCTAATTATCCTAATATTGTAAAGCTATTTCATGTCGTAGAAAGGGGAGAGATAAATCCATAACCGCACTCAAATTGTAAAATACACAAAACTCCACTCGTTTGAATCGTCCCTTGGCTTCGCCTCGATGAAGATTGAGGCCCATCCATAATCGGGGAGTATTGTCTATTTAGACGATTCTCGATGCAGTTCTATATAATTGTATGCCATAGAGACCCAGGGACAATGTGGGTCAACTTTATTCAACACTTATAGACGACCTTTGGCCAGGAGGTACCGTCTTAGAGAACCTTTGATAATCTAAGCGGTGTAGATTTGATAGTCAGAGTTCTCCTAAAAGCCTATTTACATTTTACATCAGCAGTGTTAAAGGTCCGCCGGGGTTCCTGACTGTATATTGGTGATGGCCAATGTAAATGGGCTATGAGGAAAACCCGAAGAATCTATACCGTTATCATCGGCCGATGGAAATGGACCTTTATCTGCACCTCGTAGAAGAGTTATTGTTTAATGATATTTAAGTCCGTAGGCTAAGACGCCCAAAAGGTCGTCTATATGTGTTGAATAAAGTTGACCCACATTGTCCCTGGGTCTCTACAACATACAGAAAAAGAGTCTTGATGTACGAGCCTAGATTATCAAACGGGCCCCTGGTGCAGGTCACCTCCTCTGACATTCAGCAGCATCCCAGCATTATCCTGTACTGGTTTCAACACCTCGTTACCTCTCATCACCCAATCGCGAGGGCCATGAGACCACCAGCCACCCTTTGACGACAGAAAAACGTTTTTTTTTGTTTTTTTTTTAATTATTTCACAAGAGAAAAAAAAAAAGGAAAAAAGTCTTACAGGCACTCTGTTCATTGCAGGTTTTGTATGCCTTTGAGTGGCAGTTACATAGTCCGATGTCCATAACATAAAATATGTACATAAATACATATGGAGTAATGCAGTAATAATGATGAAATGATTTGGGTTTGCTTCGACGTAATTACACAAGTATGTCACTTAGCTTATTGATTTCTTCATATTTCTTTTTCAAAGATTTCCTTACTTTTCGCTCGGGCATAGTTTTTGTATGAATACATTGAGACTATGTTCTGTACTTCGACTGGCAGGTTGTTCCAGTATAGCATAGTTTCCGTCCTGTCATTCTAAAAGGAGTCCTTTTAAAGGGCCTGTTCCATCTAGCTGACAGCACTTTCGTAATCGTCGGCCTGGGCCTGGCAGAATCGGTAACAATCTTTTGCTGATTATCGGTGTAAACAGGGCTAATATTATAACCCTGGCAGTATCTGGTATCGTCTGTTTCGATTTTGACACCCAGCCGATAATACCCGAAAATGTTAGAAATCTCGGACTTCACCCGATCGCAATCCAACCACAAGTCAGGAGTTCTGGTCCTGTAGACTGTAATATGACATGTTGACCGTTAGATTTCTATTATTTCTCAAAATGATCACCATAGACAACGTTTATTTACCTCAAAAACACCCCCTAACTTCAAACAGACACTCTCAGTAGACAAGCCATGGGTCAAGGTCGCAGCTTTTAGTTCCTAGTTCGGACACCAGAAGACACCCACAGTAAAAAGAACCTAGCGGATAAACGGTGTACTAGGATTGGTGTGGTTCTGGTGTATGGAATCACGTTCCCAACGATGCCAGACTGCCCGATGCCCCCCGATTAGTATGTTGGTGCTATTCCATCACACCGACGATACTAGAATAATAAATCAGACACTGTAAGAATCATATTTCGGCTGAGAATTTGTCCAGATGGAACAGCCCCCTTAAAGGCAAGGTTGCCTGCCCTCGAGCCACAATGCTCATACCCGTCGTAAATGTCAATATGCTATAATGTTGTACATATGTTGCCTCTGAGCAGAAGAATGAGAAATAGATTGTATACTGTAAATATCTGCTGGGAGTGTATTGAAACCAGTCGTAAGACTGAGCACATCCCAGGATAAATAAATGTTTTAAAAAAAAAAAAAAAAGAGACTCGCAATCTCCATGCCGATCTTTAGACACGATCTGCACGACGAACAGTACAAAACTTCTGTTCTGAGACCGATCACAGTATTCACTCTTTTTGTAATCTCACCCTTGGTATTTTCCTCTACAGACTTAACATTAGGAACTTGTATCCAACGCCTATTGAATATCTAGAAAAAAATATATTATGTCACAAATGTTAGCTCATTTGTCAATGTGAAGGGTTAGATAAATTTATAAGCTTTTTCAAGTTTAGGGTCAGAGCTCGTATCCCATCTCGTTTGAATCTCTCCATGATTCACGCGTCCTCGACTTGTGCATTACTACACAATTCAAACTCGATGGGATACGAGCTCTTACCTTAAACTTTCATAAGTCTCATGAAAATATAGCAGTTTCCCTTAGGGACCAATAGTTAAGCACTTACATTTTCAGATGGCCCTTCCATAGATGTTAGCATGGTGACATGCCATTTTTTGTGCATTTTTTAATACAGGTGTTGCCGTTCAGCGCCGCCTAACGGCCCACTGTCTAGATATGCGGCCACTCGGACAAACACCGCGAGTCCAGGCACTTGCACATAGAGATATACAGCATTCACAGCTAAAGTGTGAACGGTGGGTGTGATTACAGAAGTGTTGTTTTTGGACAGATTAAATCGTTTGAGCAAACTAGGGTATTGTATCAGTGAGTCTATTCTGTCTAAACATTATAGATGAAAATTATCTTGGTTTTAACTTGGAAAAAGATAAGCATATTATAGCTAGGCCTGCCAATGTATTAGTGTATATCCAGTTTCGGTGTCCCTGTGTTATCTAAGGTATATCTAAAGTATCATTGAGGTGATATGCATGTATGACACACCAAATTAGAGCTGGAATACCATAGAGAACGATGCAATCGCTTTTATTTCTATGGAAATAATGTGCACGGGTATTATAAATGTATTACGCTTATACAATCAGTGATTCAATGCTAAAGTATACGTTGCCAGGGGTATGTTTGGCTTCAGACATTGCAGATAACGTGCAACACCAGCTAGTGGAAAAAGGCCTATTGTTGTTTTATGGAACTTATATTACTCAGAGTTATTTGCAAAACTCGATAGGATTTAGAAATCACCAAACTACCATTTGTCTTTAAAGGCTGCAATTGATTTATTATGCTCTATGTCCGGATCTTAAGCGTCCCACTGAATCCCGCCTCTGCCGAAGGTCGATCTTTCAAATTTGGAGCTCTTCTGTCTTGAGGAGATGAATTTATCTTGTGATCACTTCTCGTTCACCGTATTGCATGGTCCAAATTCGTGCCGATTCGAGATCTTTTATACAGAAGTTTCAAGAGCTGACTATCCGCCTATCCGCTAACATCTCGACATTACAAACACAATAATGACTGGTTTTGTGTACGAGTGGCCGTAATCTCCGAGTAGTTGACGCGTAGTAATATCCGAGCGATTAGCGAGGATATTACGTCGTCGACTACGAGGAGATTACGGTCATTCGTATACAAAACCAGTTGCAATTGTATTTATTACCCACCTACAAGATAAATCTATTGCAATTACAAAGTTTCTGTAAGCCATTTAGTTATTGACATCACAGCACTGTCAAGTGTGGCAGTAATTCGGTGTAGACTTACCCAATGATATAGTTCACCATTAACCTGTACTTTTAGCATGCAAAGTCTGTTATGACAGTGATTTCTGATTGAAAATGATATTATTATGATTGATTCTAGACAATTAATATTGAATGAACAGTCACAAATCTTATTTCGAAGAACATGGTGATTCGACCTCATTATGGACAGGACTATTTTTCCGGAATCTCCTGCAGGAGATTCTGACAGTTCCTATTGTCATACCCGTTATTATGGCAATTACTGGGTTTAATTTATTCGAAAAGATGGATAATAAATGCAACATACGATGATTTTGTAGACAGGCGGGTGTGTAAACCACTCGAGGTTGACGTCGCAATAAACTCGCTCGTGTATTACTACGCGTCAACCCCTGGTGGTTTACGGCCGCCTGTCCACAGAACCATAGATTATTTTATTATCCATCGTATACAAAGCCCCCATTGAAAATGTATGGGGACTCAGCAAACCATGACCCATTATATAAAACCTGTCAGATACCATAACTGTGGTATACGTATTCAAACCTGTGGTATACGGCCTCAAAACCATGGGAATATAGGTACATGTATATGGGACAAATAGTCCCTTTTGCTATAGAGCAAAGAAATAGTCCCTATCGTTATACCTGTTATTATGACAATTACTAGGTTTAATTTATTCAAAAAGATGGATAATAAATGCAACAAACGATGATTTTATAGACAGGTGGCTCTGTAAACCACTCGAGGTTCACGTCGTAACACACTCGCCCGTGTATTACTACGCGTCAACTTCTCGTGGTTTACGGCCGCTGTGGTGCCAAAATCGGTTACCCTGCCAAAAATTGTAATTATCGCCCACTGTATACACGCATGCGTCTGGCCACGTTCTTCCGTTCAGATATCACGGACTATTGGACGTACTACTATTTTTATGTGATTTTAATGTAAATAAATGAAAATAATAGTATTTAGACATGAAAATTACATGTCGTGATATGTCGTAATATGCTTATTTTCGGCATATTTTCACTCTCCAGTCGTAGACATCAACACTGCGCATGTTCACGCATGCGCACAAGATACTAGTGGGCGATAATTACCATTTTGGCAGGGTAACCGATTTTGGCACTACACCGCCTGTCCACAGAACCATGGATTAATGTCTCTGGATTATTGTCTACGTAGACCATCTGAGGGTGGAGGCGTGTTGAGACGATGCCTGATGAGTCGCACGGCCTCCAGAGTAAATAAATGTCCTTAAAAAAACCCGGATTTATTGTCAGATCGGAACTTCACAATTTGCTGGTCTTTGTCTTCCGCTTGTCATGGATTGTACTGGTTGCCAGGTCTAAAGTGGAAAACATACTTTACTATATACCCATGCAGTATGTAGACTGTAAATACGCACCGTTTCGCCCTATAACGTAAATATTACGTACGGAACACTGTTCCGTACGGGAAAATACGGAATGTATGTAGAATGGGATGGTTGAAATACTATGAGAAAACGTGGTTACTGAGCCCGTATGGGTGGCCGTCCGAGGTCATTTGATGAAAAAATACGGGCCTCCCGCCTTCGGCGTCGGACCGTATTTTTTCATCAAATTACCTGTGTGCAAATGTCTATCAAATACTGCCCGCTGCTAGGGGTGCAGTAATGATAATGTTCATGCCCGCTGTGGCTGTGATTTAATAAGTCACTAAAATGGGGCTATTTCATCGATTTGAGGTATATGATAATACGCAAACGTCCTTACTGTGGACGAAACGGTTCTCATTCTCAGTCAGGACTGACCTCGAACAGGAACCGTTTCGACCACAGTAAGGATGTTTCCTAGTAAAACAGTTGACTCCAAAATCACGAAATTTACAATTATTATACAATTTCATAATCCATTATTTTCACAAACTACTTAAGCCCTGCTACTTAAGCCCTCTCTCCACTGTGCGATCCAAGGTACATAGGTATGCCCAGTCTGAGACTGGGTCTACCTCCAGGATCGCAACGTGGCAAAACGCACAGTGGAGACGGCAAGTTTCCCTCCAGTTTGTGACTGGGCGTACCGGTACACCCAGTCTCAGACTGGAGGTACCGCATGTACCCGGTATCGCAAGCGTTTTTGAATATCAAACATGTTTGATATTTGGTACGCCCAGTCTCAGATGCAGTACCCAGGATCGCAAGCTATATTGAACGTCGCGCTTGCGATCCTGTACCTCCAGAGGGACAGGATCGCAAGCCATCCCCCCCCCCCCCCCCCAATCGCACAGTGGAGAAAGGCCTTTACATGCCGTTTGACCCTGCTTGTTTTGGATTCTTATTTCATGTGAATGTGATGATATACCATACGCAGCTAGTGAACCATGTGAGGGCCACACTCTGTGTACACCACAGTATCAGAAAGGTTCGCCCAGTCATAACAAACATACGCGGAAATCACCCGAGTCTCAGAGAGAGAGGATGAAAAACAGAATGGAAAGTCACTGCTGGGAATATCACTGAGCGCACGTGGTCAACTGCAACGTGACTGTCATGTGCAGACACGCATAAACAAGTAAATAACCTGTGGGCCGTTTAATAATCAAGAATAATTAGTAGAAACCAAACGAGAGTTAGCCTTGTCAATGTTTATGCCACGATGGGCAGGTTGTGTATTAATACATGAGGCGTTAGCCGAGTGTAGTGAGTAGCAGATTAGGTTAGGAATAGGTTAGGGTTAGGCAGTACTCCACGAGTTGGGAAGGGCCGCAATCGTCATCAAGGCGAAGCCGAGTCAATATCACATATCATAACAATCCATCTTGACTTCTACAATGAGTACAACAAAAGTTAAGGTATCAAAATGTTTGTAAAATAATTCTCTACTTAATCCAACTGGGTTTAGATTTTTGTTCCACATAAAATTCTATAGAATCTTCAATCATATTCTAAGAGTCGAACATTTTGCTTAACTTTTAACATGATTTCTGAGAAAAAACATAAAAAATAAAAACAGATAAACTGTCTAAATAAATTCAATATATACGTGACAATAAAACCCATAATCTTAGGTTTCATATGCTACCTTTTGCAAATTTGTATCCTGTTTAGAGCCTAAGTTATAAGAAACTTTGTAAACTAAGTCACAAATAACTAGTTTTCAGTCTCCAGGAATATTCCTACCCATGATGCACCACTATTTAAGCTTGCACATCCTCATTGCTCTCCATAAAATCGAAGCATTGGACATCATGATGCAACATGTTGGAATGTCGTATCATCGCAAATAAGGAACATAAAGACACTAAAGGAACTTAAAAGTGTACAAAGACTTCTGTGTTTTATGAATACCCTGATACATAGCTGGAAGTCAGAGTTTTCCATTCAATATTGTCTAGTAACTTGTATGCTAAAAAAAGGCATACATTGGAGAATGTTTCTCTCATATGTTGCAATATAGAGTTTTTGGTCTGTGCCCTCGTTCACCATCGAGTTTGGAGTGCGCAGTAATATGAACGGGGCGATACCCGAGTGGATATTCTGAAGCACTCCAAACAAGATGGTGAACAAGACCCAACACGAATATATTTCTGATTTAATATTAGCCTGGAAATATTGATCTGTTTATCACCCCTGAATATACTTTATTGAGGATGACCATTACTATCCAAAAAATATATTATTATATACCTGTGTCCGAATGTCTAGTAAATACTGGCCGCTACTAGGGGTGCAGTAATAATAATGTTCGTTCTCGCTGTGACTGCAACTTTCTAAATCATTAACATGGAGTTTTTAATTATCTTAAGGTATATAATAATAAGCAAACATCCAAACTGTGAACGAAACGTTTATCCTTCTCGGCCAGTCGCCGATTTCATACGGCCTTCCGCCTATGGCGTCAGGCAGTATAAAATCGGCGACTGACCTCGAATGATAAACGTTTCGCCCACAGTAAGGACGTTTCCTAATATTCCTCGGATGATTATATATCCTGGCAGTTAAGATTGATAGCAATATTTCCTGAAGAATTCGAGAAAGACCAGGACCTCTATAACAATCACCGCACAGTGTGTATGTGGAGGAGGGGGTTAGTGGAGGCGGGAGGGTAGGGCGGCATACAGGTGAGGCAGATCTGCGCACACCTGTGGATCTCCAGGTGCGTCGCCCCCACACCTGCCACTCGCTGATCAATCACCCTTCGGCTCGGCATACCTGCACAGCGGGGCTCACCTCAGGCACCTCTCTCATGGGGGGTCCCCGGGGCACACAGTTTTTTGTGTATATCTGGTAATTTTTAGCTCTACTTTATGGACAGTATCATCCTAGGCGCCTGACTCATACCGTAAACTCACTGAGGCCCGGCGTCCACCTACTGCGATGTGGCTCCGATATGGTCTACGATGCACCTCCCGATAAAAAATCGAAATCGCGTCGGAAGGTCACCTGATATCGGGAAGGTTGACCATGTTTCTGTGATTAGGTACCGTAAAAGGAGCATTCTAAGGCCCGGCATCCCCCTACTATGATATGGTCTATGATGCACCTCCCGATAAAAAATCGAAATCGCGTTGGAAGGTCACCTAATATCGGGGCAGTTGACCATGTTTCTGTGATTAGGTACCGTAAAAGGAGCATTCTAAGGCCCGGCATTCCCCTACTATGATATGGCTCTGATATGGTCTACGATGCACCTCCCGATAAAAAATCAAAATCGCGTCTGAAGGTCACCTAATATCGGGGCAGTTGACCGTGTTTCTGCGATTAGGCACTGAAAAAAAACCTTACGCTGCGTGGTGAAGTGGGATGTCTAGGTATATGTGTTGCATAATCGGTTGGCGATCCAAATGCCACAATCGGTGGTCATTATCGGCAGGTCAAAACGTCACATTTCCTGTGATTCCTGATAAAGTCTGAAGCCCGCTGAATAAACTAGGATCGCACATGATAAGGCCCAGCATCCACCTACTACAAAATGGTTCTGATATGGTTTACGATGCACCTCCCGATATAAAACCAAAATTGCGTCGGAAGGTCACCTAATATCGGGGCCGGTGACCATGCTTCTACGATTAGACACCGATAACGTACCTTTACAATGCATGGAAGATTGGTATGTCTAGACATATGTCTACGATTTTGAACCTTCCTGATATGTCTCCGACATTTACTTTTTGTATCAGTGCCATATCAGGAGGTCTAAATTTCTATCGTAGTAGGTGGACGCCAGGCCTGAACGTGAGTGTTTTTATCTTAGCCTGCTGTAAACGTCAATAGGCTTGGCGTTAGTAACTCGTACTCACCAGGTTTGTGAGTACCATAATTCATACTCAATGGGTGATAAATATACAATATTACCATGATATCGATCTGAGTGGCCGTATTCTCCGCGTAGTTGACGCGAAGTAAAACTCCGTACGATAGCGAAGACTATTGCATAGTGTCAACTGCATGGAGAATACAGCCACTCAGATCCAAATCATGGTAATGTTGTAGTTATTACCTTTCGAGTAATTATTAGGAAAAAATCGTAAAAAAATAATTAGAAATTCGGCCCAAGCGCCATGCATTGTTTATATGAATTAGTTCCTATAATGCCCGTCAGGTGGCCCAAAAAGCCGTATTCTCCTAGGAGATTCCGGAGGTCCGTATTCTACTCAGTAGCGATCTGAAGGCTCCATAGGCTGAGTATAGAGACTCTGTATCTGTGGGTGATAAACAGATAGATATCTGCAGGCTAAGATAAAATCAGAAGCATATTCGGGCTTGGTCTGAGCCCCCATTCACCATCTCATTTGGAGCGCTTCTGAATATTCGCTCGACTATCGCCTCATTAGGAGTTAGTCATGTTGTTGTTTATTGCACGACGGCAAAGTCGTGTATTACTGCTTGAGGCGAAGCCGAGTGCAGTGATATGCGACATTGCAGGAGTGCGATAAACAACACGACTAACTCGAGTTTGGTTTAGAATTTATCCTACCCCATCGAAATTACTTCAGCAAATTAAGAAATAACATAAAACTCACCGATTATCATTGGTTGCTTTTCAAATGACGTCATTTGACAACTGTATCCCACTAGAGCGATAAATTTCATTTTCCTGCACCGTAGACCAAATACAGTCCGCTAATGTTAAGCCTATAGAATTTTTTATTAGGGGTAGGATAATTCATATTACGCTCGAAACTCGATAGCGAACGGGGACACAGACCAACGAGTTGCACAGACCAAACACTCACCAATTTCTTTCTTAGTATTGTGGACGACGGAGGGCCAATTTTTATCTCACCCCTTATATCCCCCCCTCCATAGACTTACACCTGGAACTCGTACCCAACGCCCATGCAGTATCAATAAGAACAATTCAATCGGGGATGATGTCACAAATGTTAGCCAATCAGTCAGTGATAGGGATGATATAAAATCTGAACCGCAGTCGATCCATAGCCACTAGAAATATACAATTAATTTTAGTTTGCTAGATAATCTCATCCAGCTTTGCCTAGTGAGATTACTCCGAAACCAAAAATCATGGCATATTTTCAGTATCTCTCGATCGTCATTCAGTTTCTTATTATTACTGGAGATTGCTCGAATAAAACAATTTGGGGCTGGCTTGATCTTGAAATTCAAGACAAGCATTATCCTTCTACATATTGGGATTCCAATGATGTATTTTATTATTCTATGTCTAATCTATATCATTCAGTATTCAAGTTTTCCACCATATTCAAATGTGAAGTCGCTTTTCATGCGCATTCTATCTGTCTCTGCATTTGCCACACCTTATTCTACCATCTCATATCAAAATTAGTTCAACAGCACAAGTAGAGAACAGTATTGAATTCATATAATATGAAGTGTTTTACTTCCTCCTTTCTGCCAGGACCCCTTAATGCTCCAGTTACTTCGAGGACACATAAAAATCGGCGCGTGCCAGAAATATTCTTTGTTTACTGACACTTTGCAGTCACAGCTGCCTTTTTCTACGAGCAAATTGTGTCTCCAATAAGGCCCATTTCCATTGGCCGACGAAAACCGTGCAGATTTTTTGTGTTCTCCTAATAGGCCTTTTTCCACAGGCCGGTGTCGCACCTTATCTTCTTAGTTACGCCACAGCCGAAGCCAAACATTCACCTAGCAACGTATACCATAGCATTGACTCACAGAGTGTATGAGCGTAATACAGCCATGCATATTATATCTCGAGAAATAACACTAATTGCAACGTATTCTATGGTATTCCAGCTCAAATTTGGTGTGCCAAACATGCATATAACCTCAATGATACTTTAGAAATACCTTAGATAACACAGGGACACCGAAACTGCATATATTAACTAATACATTGGCAGACCTAGTTGCCAATGGGTATTTTGGTCTTGGGTGATTGGTCATGGTCAGTTGGGCATGCCTCTCAGACCCTCAGACACTGGCACCCTGCTCCCTATCCAATAGCCCAGCGAATAGCACGCAGATAGTGAAGGGGTTGATGTTTCTCAGCACGCTGAAAGTGTATGTGTCCACTCTAACCTTTTATAGGCAACGTATATAGAGCGTGCGAGCACGCTCTAAAAATAGGCTATTAAGAGAACACAAACAAATCTACATCGTTTTTGTCGGCCAATGGAAAGAGGCCTTATATACCGACCTGTGGGAGAATCATCCGAGGAATGTTATCGTTATTTCTTTCTTATGTGCAACTGCGCATTTGTGATATATGCTCGTGGTTGTACCAGGTATTATCTTCATTCTAATGATAGCATTATCAAGGAGTGAGTTTTAGCACGTCCAAAAATAACCAAATTGTCAAAACACGCCATACTTACACTGATGTTACATCATGTGACTTTAAGGGCATTATGACACGGACAGGAATGTATCTGCATAGAGATAGCAGCGCTCTACTCTATATGGTACACTGATATTTATACTAGAAAATAAACGCCAGGCACATGATAACGTTGGTTAGAATTAATACATGCTTTTATGAGGGTACAACAATTTATTATCCATCTTATACAAAGCGTCCATAGAAAAGACATAGGTAGTGTGTATGGACATACCCAGAGCATACATATATATCCACCTAATACAAAGTGTCCATAGAAAACACATAGGGAGTTTGTATCTACATACCCGGCGCATACAGATATATATCCACCTAATACAAAGTGTCCATAGAAAACACATAGGGAGTGTGTATCACCATACCCAGAGCATACAGATATATCCACCTAATACAAAGTGTCCATAGAAAACACATAGGGAGTGTGTATGGACATACCCGGAGCATACAGATATATCCACCGAATACAAAGTGTCCATAGAAAACACATAGGGGGTATATATCACCATACCCGGAGTATACAGATATATCCACCTAATACAAAGTGTCCATAGAAAACACATAGGGAGTGTGTATCACCATACCCAGAGCATACAGATATATCCACCTAATACAAAGTGTCCATAGAAAACACATAGGGAGTGTGTATCACCATACCCAGAGCATACAGATATATCCACCTAATACAAAGTGTCCATAGAAAACACATAGGGGGTATCACCATACCCAGAGCATACAGATATATCCACCTAATACAAAGTGTCCATAGAAAACACATAGGGAGTGTGTATCACCATACCCAGAGCATACAGATATATCCACCTAATACAAAGTGTCCATAGAAAACACATAGGGAGTGTGTATCACCATACCCAGAGCATACAGATATATCCACATAATACAAAGTGTCCCTAGATAATACAAAGGTAGTGTATATGGAGATACGCAGAACATACAGATATATCCACCTAATACAAAGTGTCCATAGATAACACATAGGGGGTGTATATCTACATGCCCGGAGCATACCGATACATCCACCTAATACAAAGTGTCCATAGATAATACATAGGTAGTGTATATCTACATGCCCGGAGCATACCGATACATCCACCTAATATAAAGTGTTCATAGATAATACATAGGGAGTGTTTATCTACATTCCCACAGCATACAGATATATCCAACTAATACAAAAAGTCCATAGAAAACACATAGGGAGTGTGTATCACCATACCCGGAGCACACAGATATATCCATCAAATACAAAGTGTCCATAGAAAACACATAGGTAGTGTGTATGGACATACCCAGAGTAAAGGGATATGCTGTATGCTCTGGGATACAAAAGCTGACGCATACGGGAAAATAGTGTGTATGAAAAAATTAGTGCATACCTAAATGCACTAATATTGGTACGCCACTTGTCAGGAAAAGGTGGATAATAAATACAATAGACTGGTTTCAGATAAAAGTGGTTGTGTACTCCTCGGAGTTGCCTCTGCGCAATATCCTCGCATGTGCTCGGAGCATACGGCCGCTTGTATCTGAAACCAGTCAATATTGTGCATTTATCACACAGGACATGAGATCACATGAGGGATATGTCGCGGTGGAGGGGGTTGGCATCCAAAGATTCAGTACACCCACCCCTTTTTTCAAATCTATAAAATCTTGGGAATTTGAAAGCTTTATCTATTCTGTAGAAAAATGCTAGTTATCAGTAAAGAGGCTGTTCCATCTGGCTGAATTCTCAGCCGAATCACGATTCTGACAGAGTCTGATTTACTATTCGGGTACCATCGGTGTAATGGAACTCCATAAACTTTTTTTCTTTTTTTTCAAAAGCAGCTTTATTTGATTACTTTTTGTTTACAATCCGTTGACATCTAAGTACATGAGTGAAGATTTCACTCGTAGTTGGCATTTACATACATGAGAACAAATATACATCAGAAGAGCTGCAATATATTTTGGCTTTTTGTTGGTTTCCATAAGGTGTCTGAAAAGATTTGGGGACATAGGATCCCTGGACACTTGACAGTTGACATAAAGGGACAGAAAAAGGGGATCCTTTTACTATACAAGAACCAATATAAAGCAGATAGACACACATATAACATGAATACAAGAGGTTTGAGAGTAGACAGTTCAGATCATTGTTGCATATATAGTGTGACTATTTCCATAAACTATTTTAATACTTTGCGATTGGTGACATCGGCCGCTGTCGGTTGCTGTCTGCTGCCGTCGCTCGCACTGTTCCATCAAGTTCCATGAACCGAAGCACCCCGGTTCTAGTTCACCCATTTTACTAGTGGTGTCCTCTGGTGTCCAATTGCAACAACTGTGACCTTGACCCCTGGCGTGTTAACTCAAGGTGATCATTCGAAGGTAGGTGTGTTTTAGGGGTGAATAAAGGTGGCGTATCATGATTATCTTGAAAAAGGATAGGATTCTGTCATCAGGCGATATTACAGTCTACAGGGCCAGGACCGTAGAACCCAGGCTGAATGGTGGGTCGTTGAAGTTATATATTATTATATACCTGTGGTAGTATATCCTACACATACGGCCCGCTCCTACCCATGTCGTATCTATATCCGTACGACACCTAGGTGACGTACGGGGTATGTATGTGGCCTACGGGGCATGTACGGTGGCAAAATCCAAAAACTCCCCCAGAAGCAAGGTTAAAAATTGGATATTCTAAGGTATATAATAATAGAGAAACAGGCTTACTGTCTTCGTGCGGATAAAATACTTGGTAAAATCGGCGATTTTACGGCATATATTATCCGTACGGAGACAGTAAGCCTGTTTCTCTATAATTCTAACATTTTCGGCCACTATCGGCTGGGTCTCAGTACTGGAACATTTGAGTCCAGATGCTTTCAGAGTGAAGATTCGCCATAATTCACCAATATTCAGTAAATTCAGCCTTGCACCACATGTTTCATAACATAAATACGATCTTTTGAAAGAGATGTAACAGTTTAGTTACGATACACCCCATTGTTTAATTACGATTCAGCCCAGTGCTTATTTATGATACACCTAATTGTTTAGTTAAGATTTACTCCATCGTTTAGTTAAGATTTACTCCATCATTTAGTTATGATATACCCATTGTTTAGTTATGATATACCCCCATTCTTTAGTTACGATTCTCCCCATTGTTTAGATATGATACACCCCATTGTTTAGTTACAATTCACCACATTGTTAAGTTACGATACCCCCAATTGTTTATTTACGAGTCACCCAATGGTTTAGTTATAATACTCCCTATTGTTTAGCTATGATACAACCAATTGCTTAGTTAGGATACACCCAATTGTTTAGTTTTGATTCACACTACTGCTTAGTTACGATTCACCCCATTGTTAAGTTACGATTCACCTCATCCTTTAGTTATAATACACCCTATTGTTTAGTTAGGTTACATCCTTTTGTTACTTATGATACACACCATTGCTTAGTTACTATTCACCCCATTGTTTAGTTACGATTCACCCCATTACTTAGTTACGATTCACCCCATTGTTTAGTTACGATTCACCTTATTGGTAGTTACGATTCACCCCATTGTTTAGTTACGATTCACCCCCATTGCTTAGTTACGATTCACCCCATTGCTTAGTTACGATTCACCCCCATTGCTTAGTTACGATTCACCCCATTGTCTAGTTACGATTCACCTTATTGCTTAGTTACGATTCACCCCATTGTTTAGTTACGATTCACCCCCATTGTTTAGTTACGATTCACCCCCATTGTTTAGTTACGATTCACCCCCATTGTTTAGTTACGATTCACCCCATTGTTTAGTCATGATTCACCCCATAGGGTATATCCTACCCTTCAGATTGGCGATAGAATAAACGCATGCCCAGTGATAATATCACCTAAATCCACATTTTTATACTTCCCTCAAATCGAGTAGAGGATGTTGGTCAGACAGCCTTATTTTTGTTTCACGTGTAAGTGGTTTTAGTCTCGTCATCTTTATTGAAGCCATATGAGATGCATGGTGGCATCATTACAAAACAGCATGATGCTGCCTGGCTAGAGGCTTTATACACGACCCGAAAACCACTTCTTTAGTGATATACCTCCTCATATATATCAAATCATATTGTCGTGTTCAAATTGGATTTCAAATCTAGTTGACGCGTAGCAATACTCCGAGCGATAGCGATGAGCATTGCGTAGTGTCAACTACAAGGAGAATACGGACAGATATATCGAAATCATGGTAATGTTGTATTTATTAATCACCTTTCGACTAATTATTAGGAAAAATCGTTTAAATAATTAGAAATTTGACGCAAGCGCTGTGCATTGTTTATATAAGGTAGTTCCTATAATGCCCGTCAGGTGGCTGAAAAAGCTGTATTCTCCTAGGAGAATACGGCTTTCCGTATTCTACTCAGTAGCGATCTGTAGGCTCCATAGTCTTATTATGGTGACTCCGTATTAGGTGGGTAATAAACTATATACATAGCCTAGAGGTTAGAGTGCTCACATATAGACTTCCGGTCTATATACTGCATGAAAACTAGTCTGCATGAAAACTATCTATTCACTACCTGCGTACTATTCACTGTGATTTTAGATAAGGACCTAGTGTTTCAGGGTCTTGGAGGCATGCCCAGCTGACCATGACCAATCACTACAGACTGAAATATCTCATTGACCCACTGTTGCTTGACATGTTTTGATCCTAGACTCAGGAAGTTAGATCAATTGCAAGTTGACTGGGTGCAGCTGGGTTTCAGAAAACGATCGATAGACTGAATGTAACCCAAACCTTTGAATTGTTATTCATTTATAAATTCATGCTCATTCATCAATGATAGACGCACTATTTGCTCCCATGTAAAGGATACACATAAGGTTTTCTGCCTTGGAAGGCTGTAGGTGTCTTCTGAGGTAGTATTACATAATCATCTTTTAATAAGTCTAACATATATAATGATGAGTTATGATGAGATATATTTGATAAACATACTATTTGCTCCTAGTTCTATGAGGTGATCTGCTTGCCTAATTTGGTAACTACTTTTGTGTCAAGTATCATGACTGTAGAACGGCCGTTTTGATTTATTTATAGCTGACTAATAATAAATAGTCCAGAATGTGTCCAACAATGGGGAGCCTTACATAACCTTCACCCCTAAGCATCCACCTGTCATTTCTTTGGAACCACTACAGCTCTATAAGCAGCACGAGTGGCGCAGTCCCTCAGGGCATAGCGCTTAAGAAAATTACTCACAAACGCACAACAGAAATGCGTAGTTTGTGAAGCGCTGTCTCCCTCGGCAAGGCAATAACTTAGAAGCGAGGTCATTCCATGGCTTTGGGAAATAAACCCTTGGAGAAAGGTCAAAGGTCACTGCGAATGTGTCAAGTCTCGTGAGTTACTGCTGGACCAGCAGAATGATCTCCATGCACATACTTAGTATTCTGCTCTTTGTGGATTTAGTTACAAGTGCGGAGATCTCTGCCTGGAGAGTGTTTTACTGTCACACGGGTATTGCTTGGAAAAATTGCCCGTGTTAGTGCGCAGTTGAAGGTGATAAAACCGATGATTTATTGTTTCCGTACATGATGAAAACGTATGTAAACATTGCGTACCATAACATTGGCTGAATTATTATTGGAATTCTTCTCATATATTGTACTAAGGCCCGGCGTCCACCTACTACGATATGTTACCGATATGCCCTACGATGCACCTCCCGATGCAAAATCAAAATCGCGTCGGAAGGTCACCTAATATCGGGACAGTTGACCACATTTCTGCGATTAGACACCGATAAAAACCCAAGACAATGCGTGGTGGATTGGCTTGTCTAGACGTATGCCTACGATTTTGCACCTTCCCGATATGGCACCGATTTTGAGATTTTGTATCGGTGCCATATCGGGAGGGCTACGGTTCCATCGTAGTAGGTGGACGCCGGGCCTAACACCTGTGGCTCGTTTAATAATCTAGGATCATACATGAAGACCCTTTTCTGTACCTCATACAAAAGTTATCGTTTAATGTTATATGTCTGTTCGCTAAGACAGTATTGGCCGTCCATAAGGTCGTTCATAAGTGTTAGATAAAGTTGACCCGCATCGTCCCTGTGTCTCTATGGCATGCAGAAAAGGGTTGGGCCCGGCGTCTACCTACTACGATAGAAATTTAGACCTACCGATATGGCACCGATACAAAAAGTCAATATCGGAGACATATCGGGAAGGTGCAAAATCGTAGACATATGTCTAGACATGCCAATCTTCTATGCATTGTATGGGTTTTTGATTCTTTATCGGGAGGTGCATCGTAAACCATATTGGAACCATTTCGTAGTAGGTGGACGCCGGGCCTTATCATGTACGATCCTGGATTCTTCAAAGGGCCTCAAATCTTACCAGGAATCACAGGAAATGCGACGTTTTGACTTGCCGATAATGACCACCTGTGGCATTTGGTTTGCCAACCGATTACGCGACACATATAGTCCAATTGGCAATTACAAATTTTGGAACATTGATGTACCTTTGTCAGCGACAAAGTAACGGTACTTTGTCTCAGGCGAGGCATCCTAATGGAGTCGGGCCTAGTCGGTAGATGTGGGGCAGCTAGGCAAGGGTCAGCCAACGATTAGTGATCCACCCCCTTGAGATATTCTTATGTCACCAAAGAATTGTCAGTCAATGTTCCTAAATCACTCGCCAAAGGTTTATCAACCTGTTGATAAATCCAGTTTGCGACAATGAAATATTGGAAATACCCCCGTTTGGGTTACGTAATTTTCCTGTGACAAGTTCACCAACAACTAGACATTCAATCGTTCAAATCGGAATTGGAAGATGTGCATTGGACTTAAAGCCGGATGCCCGTCTACCGATCAAACGTACATAAATGTTCCGGAATCGGTAGATGGGCATTGGCCTTTAAGTGCAATAATTGTCAGGTAGAAACAGAAATGGTCAACAATTTTTCTTGCCTGCTTTATGCAATATGACACCACCGACCGACTTCTGAACCCACCAACAGAATTAAAACACATTGCGTTAATCAGTGATGTTCTGCATTTTACTACCCAAACTCGGTGAGTGTCCAGCGCATTTTTGCAGTGTAGATCACTGACTATTTATCCTACCCCTAATATAAAATCCCATAGGCTTAACATTGGGTTTCCGTATGCCATGCTGACTGGCATACGGAGTTTTATATGCCACTAGTGGCATACAGCATTGTTATCACGTAATATTCCAAAATCGAGGAGATATATAGGGTAGGATAAAATCAAAACCTGATTCGTTTTAATCTTGGCCACCGCATTCCACTCCTGAAGTTTTGGCTCCGGACTTCACTCGGCTTTGCCTCATGAAGTCACTTTGCCAAACTCCAGTCGTGGAATACGGTGGCCAAGATTAAACCTCATCCAGTTTTACGATAGTACCACTAACCATTCATAAGGAGAACCACAGACCGACTTTGGTACAGCGTGAAAATTATCGGTGCGTTTTTAGTTGGCCGATGGAAACGCTGCATATAAAGCCCTATGCCCATCTAGCGATTAATGGTTGGACGATTAGTTCCAAAATCGTATAGCAGTTGGTCAACTTGTCGCAGGCAAATTACGTAACTCCTCGCTTGACCAGCGGCCATCGAGGAGAGGGGGTGGCGGGTATAAGTCCTAAGCAAATCAGTCTACGATTATGCACCCCGGTGACTAGATAAAGGATAAAGGAACATCTATGTTCCAAAATCGTTAGATGTGCATTGGGCCATTTTCCAATGTTCCGTTGTCAGCAACTGGATTTATCAACATGTTGATAACTTTTCACCACCGATTTGGGGACATAGAAACCACAACTTGTCGGCGACAAAAGGATGTCTGAAGTAGGTGGTTCACTAATCGGTGGCTCACCCTTGCCTAGCTGTCTTACATCTACCGACTACGGCCGACTCCGTTAGGACGCCTTGGCTGAGACAAATTACTGTCCGTTTGTCGCCGACAAAGGTACATGAATGTTCCGAAATCGGTAGATAGGCATTGGCCTTCATAGAATATGACTGAACTTACAATTTCTCGGTATTATTACATATCATATCATCATCAATCCCATTGTTGTCACTATTGTTCTTAGAACTTAATACAATATCCGCAAAGCTGAACTAACTGAATTATTTAGTGATAAATTGAAACATTTAATGACAGTAAAACTGTGTAGATATGATTATGGCTATCATATGACAAAGGAATAAGTGGAATCCTACCGGAAAATCCCCAGTCATACCTCATATATCAAAACAGCGGTAATATTCCATGTATCTTCATTGTCGTTGTAACGCCGTTTTTGATTGGTTAATTTCGATGCGCGTGATGCTCTATATATTAGTAAACATTTATAATTAATAAGATCCATCTGATATGGCTCTGGCTTGTGCTAGGTACGTGTAAACAATTAAATGACAGACCAAACAAACTACGTTTGTTTTCTCTCAAATACGCATCTACGTAAATATCGGTGCATAGTGCACAGACTTATGTATTTGAAATTGGAAACAAAAGCTTGAGAATAGTTCTAATGATCACATGATTTACGGGATAATACTAAAGGTATCAAAATGGTATTAGTAATACATGACTGTATGAATAAATGCTACCACTTTTTTCTTTTCTTTGTACCTCCATTTCAATTTTTCTTGCAAATCTTATTAGGGAATATTTGCGTTCACAATCACTGAATTCGGCTATAGAGCCGTTCTTCCACTTCATTCTTTATTCGTTTATAGCTCTCAGGCCTTGTCTCAGGTTCCTCACCTCACTGTAGCACCTTATAAGTGCACAGTGCATATTTAGGCCTCGCGTCCACCTGCTACGATAGAAATTTAGACCTCCCGATATGCCACCGATACAAAAACCAAATATCGGAGACATATCAGAAAGGTACAAAATCGTAGACACATGCCAATCTACCACGCATTGAATGTGGTTTTTATCGGTGTCTAATCGCAGAAACGTGGTCAACTGCCCCATATTAGGGGACCTTCCGACGCGATTTTGACTTTTTATCGGGAGGTGCATCGTAGACCATATCGGAGCCATATCGTAGTAGGTGGACGCCGGGCCTAACCCTTTCCGTACCAGACCATGTACACTGCGCGAAAACTACCAGTTTATTCATATATATATACGCCATCGTGTAAATGCATGTATCGGCTGTATATTGACATGTTTCCTCTTCTATATGTCAGCGTAATGGCTGTATGTGCCGCAAAGCTTATATGAAGAGAAATATTGTGTGGTGGACATGTATACGCGGGTCGTATACATTTTACATGCCTATAGACTAGGCGTATACACAACGAAAAATAGGACTACCTTGTATACGCAAAATCATAGCTATATTCGCTGGGTGTATACATATATAAACTGGTGGTTTTCGCGCAGTGGTATTACTTGCATTATCTGACCCCTGGAATAAATGTCCATAGGTTTAACATTGGGATCTCGTTCTCCATCCCCCTTCAAGTATTGCATTCCATTCTCCATGGTCTATATATTCTTGCCCATTTGTTGCCCATTCTTTTAGTTTGTACAGGGGTGAGATAAATACAGAAATCAGCTCATTTTGGTCAAAGAAGTCATTCTCCAACTTGTTTGAATGCTATGTGATATTCACTCGGATGTCGCCTTGTTCATATCACTCCGCATCAAACTCGTAGAGAAGGACGACTTTGACCAAAACTTGTTAGTTTCTTCTTTAGGCCTGGCGTCCATCTACTACGATAGAAATTTAGACCTACCGATATAGCACCGATTCAAAAAGCAAATATCGGAGACATCGGGAAAGTGCAAAGTCAAAGACATATGTCTAGACATACCAATCCACCATGCAGAGTATGGGTTTTTTTATCGGTGTCTAATTGCAGAAACATGGTCAATTATCCCAATATTAGGTGACCTTCCGACGCGATTTTGATTTTTTTAACGGGAGGTGCATCGCAGACCATATCGGAGCCATATCGTAGTAGGTGGACGCCAGGCCTTAGTCCTTAAATGCAGCATGACTGACGCCAGACCACCTCTTTAGAGCAGGCCAATGTTACAATTGTTGAGAAAATTTATTCTTTCACGCGATATTTAAAGTTGTCTTTCAATGTTCGCATGGTGATAACTATAAAATTATGTATTCATAATTACTATAAATGCGTTTTACATAATCACTAACAGAATTGTAAAAATCTATGTTGAATCAGCTGAAATAAATGAGAATTTAACACATACAAGAAGAATAATGATGCTTTGAGGCATCTTTTGCATGAGCTACGGTAGTGCCCTGAGGCATCATTTGCACTAGCAACGGTAGTGCCTTGAGGCATCATTGGCCCCAGTCCCCCACCTACCCGGCCCCTCCTCTCATCGATACAGGGACTGGCCCCAGTCCCTGTACCATTCACCTCCCCCCCCCCCACCCCTCCTCTTCTCAATACAAGGACTGGCCCTAGTCCCTGTTTCCCTCCACCTACCCCACCCCTCCTATCCTTGATACAGGCCTCAGCCCCTGTATCCCTCCACCTACCCCACCCCTCCTCTCCTCAATACAGGACTGGCCCCAGTCCCTGTATCCCTTCACCTACCCCACCCTTCCTCTCCTCGATACAGGCCCCAGTCCCTGTATCCCTTCACCTACCCCGCCCCTCCTCTCCTCGATACAGGGACTGGCCCCAGTCCCTGTATCCCTCCACCTACCCCGCCCCTCCTCTCCTCAATACAGGGACTGGCCCCAGTCCCTGTATCCCTACACCTACCCCGCCCCTCCTCTCCTCGATACAGGACAGGCCCCAGTCCCTGTATCCCTCCACCTACCCCGCCCCTCCTCTCCTCGATACAGGGACTGGCCCCAGTCCCTGTATCCCTACACCTACCCCGCCCCTCCTCTCCTCGATACAGGACTGGACCCATTCCCTGTATCCCTCCGCCTACCCCAAACCTCCTCTCCTCAATACAGGGACTGGCCCCAGTCTCTGTATCCCTCCACCTACCCCACCCCTCCTCTCCTCAATACAGGCCCCAGTCCCTGTATCCCTCCACCTACCCCGCCCCTCCTCTCCTCAATACAGGACTGGCCCCAGTCCCTGTATCCCTTCACCTACCCCACCCTTCCTCTCCTCGATACAGGCCCCAGTCCCTGTATCCCTTCACCTACCCCGCCCCTCCTCTCCTCGATACAGGGACTGGCCCCAGTCCCTGTATCCCTCCACCTACCCCGCCCCTCCTCTCCTCAATACAGGGACTGGCCCCAGTCCCTGTATCCCTACACCTACCCCGCCCCTCCTCTCCTCGATACAGGACAGGCCCCAGTCCCTGTATCCCTCCGCCTACCCCAAACCTCCTCTCCTCAATACAGGGACTGGCCCCAGTCCCTGTATCCCTCTACCTACCCCACCCCTCCTCTCCTCGATACAGGACTGGCCCCAGTCCCTGTATCCCTACACCTACCCCGCCCCTCCTCTCCTCAATACAGGACTGGCCCCAGTCCCTGTATCCCTTCACCTACCCCACCCCTCCTCTCATCTATACAGGACTGGCCCCAGTCCCTGTATCCCTCCACCTACCCCACCCCTCCTCTCCTCAATACTGGCCCCAGTCCCTGTATCCCTCCACCTACCCCACCCCTCCTCTCCTCAATACTGGCCCCAGTCCCTGTATCCCTCCACCTACCCCACCCCTCCTCTCCTCAATACTGGCCCCAGTCCCTGTATCCCTCCACCTACCCCACCCCTCCTCTCCTCAATACTGGCCCCAGTCGCGGTATCCCTCCACCTACCTCACCCCTCCTCTCCTCAATACTGGCCCCAGTCCCTGTATCCCTCCACCTACCCCGCCCCTCCTCTCCTCAATACTGGCCCCAGTCCCTGTATCCCTCCACCTACCCCGCCCCTCCTCTCCTCAATACAGGACTGGCCCCAGTCCCTGTATCCCTCCACCTATCCCACCCCTCCTCTCCTCGATGCATTCCTGGTCTAGTCAAACCGCAACATACTTTATCTTAACTTTTTTGAATCACGAATGTCCATAATCAAAGACTTGAGCAAGTCTAGTTTCAGGGCACTGTGGATGAAGCGGACAGATGGCATGAACAAACCTAGCGTACCCTTATCACTATGGTGGTCGTGAAATATCCTTAATTTGTCAAGATAAATCAGCGAAGGCTAGGAAATATACCCGGTGTCTTTTTGAACGATAATTTCCTAATAAGCCAGTGATGGCTCAATATTCAAAACATCAGGAATCATTTCGTTCGTCTACCCCCTTTATTTCCTGTCTCAATGTCCATATCTCAGTGTTTATCATTCAAGTTAGGTACACCTCCATGATAGAATTCCATAAATATTGGTATAAAAAGAAATCACGTGGATTCCCATGAAAATAAAATACGCGTCAGCAGTGTAAATGCCCATATCTGCCTCTCAATGAGACATCTTAGGGCCCCACTTCCTCAATCCTTTCAGCAAACAACAAAGATAAATAAGTCAGCGTATTTCTATTTGAGAATACGAAGAAATTTTGTTATAAGAAAACTCCGCTCTATAAAAGAAGGCTGCGTGACATTTTTGGTTCGATAGGAAAAAAATGAAAAAAATAAATAAAATGGACCGAAATCGGGTGTTTCTCTGCTTGTCCAACATCTTCAGATTCTGGAGATTAGAATTCCACCGAAGGAATTTACCTCTCCTCTTAGAAAAGAGAAAAAACTCTTCATAAAAAATCCCTCTGATAATAAGGCACTCTCTCTTGGCGTACGCCATTGCCGGAACACCTGCATCTTGATCTCGGAGGTGACCCGGAACTACTAGTACACTTGACCTTGACCCCGGCGCGGGAGGTCATCCACCCCACGTGACTAGTGAATGGAGGTCTGTGTGCGCGTGAAGGAATGTGGCGAGGTGTGTGCGTCGTGAATCTCACGAGACTCACGCGCCATGCACGGGGGGGTCAGCTTATAGGCCCCTTTCCATTGGCCGAATTTTTAAATTTTTTATTAGCAAAGTAATTTTTTTTTTTTTTTTACATTTTATTTAACCTGGGTTGATACATTGGTTTATGCAACCGTTTTGCGGGTATCTCCCAGCATGGGAATTCACATTATTTTCACCTTCTTTCTAGTATTGTTTTGTCACAATACAATCATTTGACATCAGGTAATGACATTTATCCAATCATAAGAAGGGCAACCAAGTGGTTGCTGTACAGAAGGGGGTACATTACTTATTAGATAGTAATTATATAAGTCACCATTGTGAGTCACTCGCGTTGAGCAAGTTCATAACCGAGAAATAATAAAGATGAAAAGTACCTGTATGGCTTGTTGACTGTATTAAGTCTAGTAAAATAATTTTAAATCTAGCAATAATTACAATTGACAATTCACCTAGGATAGTGGTCTTCCATTACAGCGTAGGACAGTCCTGACGAGTACAAGTCTAGAGATTACCATAATATTCACTATTTTACATAATAAGTAATATATGTATAATATATATATATATATTCTAACAAATCCAGTTGCTTACATGATATAACTGAAGTATACTACATAACATAGTGTGATATAGTATTTTATATAAAGTATAGTCTTCAGGCGATATTCAAACAGGAAAAT
The DNA here is from genome assembly GCA_950022655.1 of Alentia gelatinosa. NCBI lineage: Eukaryota > Metazoa > Annelida > Polychaeta > Phyllodocida > Polynoidae > Alentia > Alentia gelatinosa. The sequence goes on along the minus strand of OX465588.1, from coordinate 6,018,540 downwards.
TGGATGTAATGGGATGATGCTATGGGGATGGGGAGATATACGCTCAATGATCAGAGTATCTCTAGTTTAGAGATTACATGCTTGTAAGCAGCTTTGCTCTGTGATTTCTGAACCTCCTCAGGCAGATTGTTCCATGCCTTTTCTCCTCAGTATATTGGGGACTTCTTAAGAAACTCACACTTAGGCCTTGGTAACTTAAACATCAGTTTGGATTGGGACCTCAGAACTCTTTTATCTGTACCATTCGCACCTTGATCCGTAGAGTGGGTAATCTCACCTAATTTCCTACTGTACTAAATACCCATGCCGTATATACTGTAAATACGCACTGTTTCGGCATATGACGTAAAAATACTGTATGGACCGCCGGTCCGCACACTAAAATACGGACCACCTTGCCATACACGTTTATTAACATATCGGTTGCTAAAAATTAGATTACTTTTTTTTTTTAATTTTGGGTATATAGTAAATATATAACGTCCAACCATGCTTGTACAAGTCACAGAACTCGATGATAATTTACGGTTTGTACGGAACTCAGCATAAATGCCTCGGTCCGTACAAACCGTAAATTACCATCTCGTACTGTGACTTGTACAGCATGGTCAGGACGTTCTATATAAGTTCTCCTTACGATTTCCCGTCTCCAATCTACAGTCAGGAACCATCGACGGAATTTTTACACTCTGATCCAAAATCGGTCAATGGAAACAACCCAGCACGTGAACCGTAACTTTTTCTGCTTAGATTATGCAATGTGGCACCACCCACCACTGAGTGAAAGCTTGGTCACTGAGTAAAATCTACTACCCTCACTGATTGTTCAGTACTGACGCACAGTGATAGCACTTCTGACAGACTTTCTGGGTAACTAAACAAATCTACACCCTTTTTGTCGGCCAATGGAAACAGTCCTTATAGGCCCATTTCCATTGGATGACAAAAAAGGCAGAGATTTTTTGAGTTACCCAGAAAGTCTGTCAGTGGTGCCACCGACTGTATCTATAGGTCCGTTTCCATTTTCCAACGAAAACGGTGTAGATATTTTGTGTTCTCCTGATAGCCTATTTACATTGGCCTTCACTGATATATAGTCAGGAACCCACGACGGACCTTTACCACTGCTGACGCAAAATGTAAATGGGCTATTAGGAGAATACAGAAAATCAACACCGTTTTTGTTGGCCAATGGAAAAGGGCCTTACGTTGGTATCGAAAAATCAGTAAGGGTAGTAGATTTCACTCGGTGACCAAGCTTTTACTGTGGTGCCACATTGCATAATCTAAGCAGAAAAAGGCGTGGGTCTTTTCACAAGCTGGGTTGTTTCCATTGACCAATTTTGGTTCAGCAGTGCCAAAAGTCCATCAGTGTTTCCTGACTGTAGATCTATAACGGGAAATCGGACAATGGAAACAGGCCCTATCCCGGCGTTTACACTAGAGGATTCTGGTATTTTGCACCTCCTGACGACTTTCAGCAGTAAAATGATAGAAATTGTCTGATGTTAACGTCAAGCGCATGGCAACTGTAGATTGTCTGGCTAAATTAGACAACACAATTCAGCACCACCTGACGACTATTGGACATCCTCTGATGCTATTTCAAGCCGGTTTGAATAAGTCGTCTACATGGGCAGCGATTCTGTGAAAACTTGTAGTCATCAGTGTAAACGCTCGGGTACATTCTGGGGTTGACAACTTTTGCGGTGGACATTGCCATCACCTGACGACTACTGGCTTGACGATATACACATATTTAGTCATCTAAAGCCGGATGCCAATCTACCGATTTAGGGTTGAACGATTAGTTCCTAAATCGTATAGGAGTCGGTCACCTTGTCGCAGGCAAACTACGTAACCCCTCGCTCGACACGCACACTGATAAAATCAGTGTATGGTCCACTAATCGCTGGAGGAGGGCAAAAACCAAAGAAACCAAGTGTTCACTAATCGCTGGGTAGCCTTGCCTAGCTGTCCTACATCTACAGACTCCATTAGGATGGCTCGGCTGAGACAAATTACCCTCCGTTTGTCGCCGACAAACGTACATAAATGTTCCGAAATCGGTAGATGGGCATTGAGCTTAATGTGAACGCCGGGTTCATGCGACATGGGCAGGGTGGGGAGTGGTTTAAATACACGGAAACAGAGTTTGCCATATATGGTCATATGCAAAGTGGTTTGGCACCTGAAAAGGGAGCGTACAAAAAACTTTGAAAGTATATCTCTTTAAAAATTAGCAAACCCACTGTGGAGCCATCACATAACGTTTTATGCAGAGCAGTACGGACTTGCAGATCAGAGTCCATGAGCTCAGCATTTGCATCCCGTTTGATGAGTTACAGATGCTGCAGGCTGTGGTGTGGAATTAGATGCAGCGTAGCCTTGGTGTATATTTTTGCACAGATATACTTCCATAATCAGTGTGTTTGCTCCCTAAAAATAGTAAAATGAAATTCTGATTCCGTGTATTTGGTTGTCCTGGTTGCTCTGTCACGTCAGATAATAATAGTCCATTGAGATTAGATACAGTGCAGCCTTGGGGTATCTTCACCGAAATATTTCCAATGATCTCTTATATTTATATCAACTGGTTTCAGATACAAGCAGCCGTAATCTCCTTGGGCAAGATGCGTAGTAATCTCCCCACGGTAGTGGGGTGATTACGTAGAGTCTAGTCCGAGGGGATTGCGGCCGCTTTTATCTGAAACCAGTTTATATTGTATTTATTAACCACCGTTCCTTGCTAATAATTACAATGCTCTTCTGAAACTTGACCGATGCGCCTCCTATCGTTAGTGAAAATATACAACTGTAGTTTGTTAAATTGCCCGCGAGGTGCCAGTTAGGTGAATCAGTTCGCCATGTTGGTTTCATATGGTCACTGGAGTAGGGATTTTACACTAAAATACGGAAATAAAACAAGGTAGGAACTCGTTGAAAACTGTAATATGACAGATTATGGAGTTTATGAGACACCGCCACATATGAATTCATTAAACTTGAACTATTCTGTAGTTTACATTGATTGTGACGTTGTGTGATTGTCTGCTGCTGTCACTGCATGTATTAGTTCATGTTTTGCTCGCTAGGGACCTGATGGCGTTTTGGGAACTATTTCCAGTAATCTCCTGATTCTGGAGACAGGAGGTTACAGGCCTCAGTAATCTCCTGGTAGCAAAATACTCACACCCAATGCTATTCCTATAGAGACTCCGTATTAGGTGTATAATAAAAGCCAATATGTGATGGTCAGTATGATCGTAGTGATCACAAAATATTCACCATCATATTAAGGTACTATATATCTCATACATAAAACAGTTTTAGATACCCTCAGTAATAAGATTGATATATGTGCATATGAAAGGGCTATTTGTTTGTTGGTTTGTGGGTTTGATATAACGTCCAGTTAACCATTGCATGTTCTCACCAGACTTTCTCAAGGTTCTTTTACACCACAAGGGTGGTGATCGAATCTATGAAATGAATTCAGGTGGAAACTACACACCTACACATTTACCGAGGTGAGAGTTCTTTTACTTCCCACACCACATAGACATGGTATGAGAAGGATTGGCCTTTGATATAGCAGTAAATCTACCACTGCTGGGGCTGAAGGAGAAAAGTGGCTGCAGTGGGACCTTGGACCAGTGCTCTTTACCACTGAGCTAACTCCCCACCCCAGTCGCTTTTGTTATGCTTGCGTGCAAGAATACCTAGTCTGCACCACGAGGACGTAAGGCGACCAAGAGGGTGAACAGATTGGTAATTGCTGTCCACCCCAGCAGACCAGGGCTATTTGTGTAGTTTATTCATGCAGTTTTGCACTATCATATTAACGGGTTACAACCGTCAAATTACGGAGTATTACAGGAAGATTTACAGTCAAAAAGATATAACGGTCATCCATAAGATTTACGGTATTTTCCTGGCACCCTAGTTGCCACGGAAAAACTGTAGTATAAACGAGAATCTTTTTACAGAGTCTTATAAGAATCAATGGACATTCCCAGATCTAGTGGCGCAGTACAAGGTATTTTAAATTTATTGTATCCCAAAAGCGTAATTATCAATTGGGAGTTTAGGTCAACACTAAAATTCATAATACAGTAGAACCCCGCGTAAGCCAAAGTGTCCGCTTACGCGGGGTGTCCGCTTACGCGAGGTTAAAATAAACATCTGATAGAGGGAACCGTTCCGAGCAAAGGTGTTCGTTAACACGGGGTGTCCGCTTACGCGGGGTCTCCGTTAGGCAGGGTTCTACTGTACTTGGTCAGTGCTATAGGGCACATAGCTATTGTGCTATTAAGGCGGCCATCCCCCCCCCCCCCCCCCCAACCCCATCCAAAACACCAGGTAGCGGGACCAATTATCAATGGATTTTATCAAGAATATTTTTGGGGGCTTGCCATGGAGGAAGTATAGTCTCATATCAATATTATCTATAGATTATAACAACTGATAACAATGGCGCTATCCTACAATTTCCTAGCGAATGATCGCAGAACTAGCAATCACTCTGTGCCCCATAGCTATAGCCCTGAGTCATGGGGGCGGGTCAGAGGGTGGGAAGTTCCGGTATGTGTTGTGTGTGTGGCTGGGAGAGGAGGATGGGCTGGACATGCCTCGGGCGGCAAGCCACTCCACAACGGGGTTTCCCCAGTCATTCACTGCAAATAGAACCAAATGGACCCGAAATGGCCCACTCATCCAGAAAATCTGCAACGAGTTAGGGTTTTATTCTATACTGAAAGATTAATGATGCAGAAACTAGAGATTATGGTTGTAGATATATATACGTGGCGTTGGCTGTGCGACTACTGAGCAAGAAACTAGAGATTACATTCAAACCTTTCTCCACATATATATCAGGGCCGGAAGTCTGACTGGTCCCTGGAGGATACTCTGATCAAGGGTGAATATGTATGTAAATATATAAATACAATTCTAAAGGTTGCTTTATAAGCTCTGTTGTTATTTTCTTCTTGTGAATTGTCTCATTCCCATGGGGATATATTGGCTTGTCCTGAGTTATCAGGGAAAGACAAAATTAACTATGGTTTGCCATAACTTCCTGTTGTCTTCCATTGCATATATATATATATATATATATATATATATATATATATATATATATATTAAAGTATAACTGCCATAGCTTATACATATATAATTAGTCATCACCATTATTGCTAAGCGCGTAACTATAGTGTTGCCATTTGGGGGCGTGGCCTATTGATGACCACATCAGTAGTTCTATTGATGCGTAACGGTTGGGAATTACTAACTCTGTCTTGGTGAATCTAATGAGCAGGACCTGTGAAATTTTAATTTCAAATTTTAATTTTAGGTCTTAAGCTACCCAGTTTTGTATAATGTATTACTGGGGTTGTCGTCATCCTGTATTCACGTAATAAAAGGCCTTAGGGTCTGGTGTATTTCTCGCCAAACTATATTCACTCGTATGTTATATCTATTTCAGTAATATGAACCAAACCTAATTGATATATATATAAATTCTCAGGTGTGTGGAGCTGTGGTATGAGGTTGATGCCACACCTGGCCGTGGTGACGCTAGTAGATATTTATAGTTAAATACACTGTAGTTGTATCTGATCCATATACATATATATATCAAAAAGAGTTACATACCTTTGACCACTAGAGTATATCATATAAGATATTCCACAGGTTTCTATGTGGTGTATATCAAAAGGCCTTTTTCCACTGGCCAGGGCCCGCCCCATTGCTCCTGTTTTTGTGGTATCGCTAGCTTTAATCGGATCGCAATTTTATTTTTACGATTACTTTAACGATACAACTAAAAAAGCGTTGCTCCAGTAATATCGGATCGTATCGCTATATTTCCGCGGTATCGCTAATTTTTACGATGCGATTACGATACAACAATTCGGGGGCACATATTGAATGAGACAGGGGGAAATAAATTAGTTCTTTAATTAAATACAGATGGCATCACAGTTAAAACTGATCTGTCACCTGGTGATGTGGATCGCTATTTCCTATAGGTAGAAGAACAAGTGGCGGGGGTCAGTGGTGCCACCATGGATCGTTATTTGAAATACCAGAAAGGCTGTATTTGACCCACAGCAATACGATCCGTAGTGCTGGGAAGGTCCGCGTAAAAAGTATCTCAAAAAGCAGTATTTTACGCGGCGATGCGCCTATGCGATTACGACGCGATCCGCAAAATTTCTGGTGCAACGTGTAGGCCCTCGGATCGCTATTCTGCGATCCGCAACTCTGCCGTAAACCTGGAGCAACGGGGCCCTGTGTCGCACTTTATCTACTCAGTTACGCCACAGCTGAAGCCAAACATTCCCCTGGTAACGTATTCTTTAGCACTGGATCACTGAGTGTATGAGCATAATATGTTCATAATACCTGTCTACATTATTTCCAGAGAAATAATAATGATCGCATCTTATTCTATGGTATTCAAGCTCAAATCTGGTATGTCAAACATGCATATTGCCTCAATAATACTTTAGATATAGCATAGATAACATAGGATCACCGAAATTGAATATAAATCAATACATTGGCAAGCCTAGCTATCATGTGCTTATCTTCCTCCAAATTAAAACTAAAACAATTATCAGCTATAAAGTTTTGATAGTCCAGACCCATAGATACAATGCCTTTAATTGTTCTAGCAGTCCAATCTGTCCAAAACCAACACTCCTGTAATCACACCCACCATTCACACTTTAGGTGTGATTGCTGTGTTTCCTATACACATACTGCCGGACTAGGCCAGGTTTGTCCGAGCGGCCGCGTAACTAAGCTGTGGGCCGTTAGGCGGCGCTGAACGGCAACACCTGTATTTGATGTACGAATATCTCTTGAGCAGTTTTTGTTGAGGATTTTAAGCTTTCTGACCAGTGGAACTACTCCCTGTTATGTGCTAAAACTGTGGAATACCTTCATACGAGAAGGAGTAGGCAACTTCTGAAAACAACGTTTACGAAATCAAAAACGGAAAGTAATTTGGACCTCCGAGTGCGCCGCACCAGAAGCGACAGTAAAGTCTCGTTCAAATGGTATCGGCACGGTACGAGTAGGTACGAAAAATCACCTTAGTAAAGGCCCGTTTCCATTGGCCGATTTCCCGTCACCGATCTACAGTCAGGGACCACCGACAGACTTTTGGCACTCTGCACTCAATATCGGTCAATGGAAACAACCAAGGTCGTGAAATGCCCCACGACTTTTTCTGCTTGGATTATGCAATGTGGCACCACCCACCACTGAGTGAAAGCTTGGTAACTGAGTGAAATTTACTACCCTCAGCGATTTTTCAATACTGACGCACAGTCAGTGGCACCACCGACAGACTTTCTGTGTAACTCAAAAAGTCTAAGCAATCTTCGTCGGCCAATGGAAACGGTCCTTATAGGGGACGTAAGGAATGGGACGCCCGCGACGCTGACATTCAGAAATTGGAAACTGTCCCAGTCTTCAAAAGAGTGGTAAAATGGAGAAAGAACTGACAATTTTGTAAATGTATTATGAGGATGAATGAAGAAGAGTGCTGCTCAAACTATAAAAAAAAAAAAAAAAAGGATGTCATCTACTCGACCTACTGTTTACGGCGACTAGGAAATACATTTTGGATTATTGTGGCCCATCCTAGACCTCTCTACCGTATAAGAGAATAATCAGAAAATAAAACAAAATGATAAACCAAAAAAAATATATATATATGGCTGACATGTTATGGTTACTATTTGGTAGTTGAACTTATCTTCTGATGAAACTCCCCCCATCTCTCATTCCATTAATCATTTCATCTCTGTATGTAGTCACTTGTACATAATTTACCTCACTTAGTGAGTCGCTTGTAGCATGTTTACTCGAAAGTTGATTGTGAGAGCCTTTTGCAACAGGAAGAACTGATTGTATCAGATGTTGTTAAGCTAAATAAACAACAACAAAAATTATATTCATGATCAGCAGTGTTTACTAGAGCGTGCTGGCAGGGTTTTATTGTCCACCTAATACAAGGTGTCCATACAAAACACATAGGGAGTGTGTATCACCATACCCGGAGCATACAGATATATCCACATAATACAAAGTGTCCATAGAAAACACATAGGGAGGGTGTATCACCATACCCGGAGCATACAGATATATCCACCTAATACAATGTGTCCATACAAAACACATAGGGAGTTTGTATGGACATACCCGGCGCATACAGATATATCCACCTAATACAAAGTGTCCATAGAAAACACATAGGGAGTGTGTATCACCTTACCCGGAACATACAGATATATCCACCTGATACAAAGTGTCCATACAAAACACAATAGGGAGTTTGTATGGACATACCCGGCGCATGCGGCTATGTTGTATGCTCCGGGTGGCGCATACGGAAAAATAGTGTGAAAGGAAAAATAGTTCATAACCATAACGAACTGATATAGACATGCAAAACACAAAATGAACTGATATCGACATGTCACTTGTCAAGAAAAGGTGGATAATAAATACAATATAGACGGGTTACAGATAAAAGCGGTTGTACCCTCCTCAGAGTTGACTCTGCGCAATATCCTCGCATACGCTCGGATATTACTACGTGTCAACTCCTCGGAGCATACGGCCGCTTGTATCTGAAACCAGTCAATATTGTGTATATATGCAATGCCTAAAGGTTAGAGTGGTCACATATAGACTTCCAGCGTTCTGCAAAAAAAAAACCCTCACTATCAGCGTGCCATTATTCCCTGTGGTATTGGGAAAGGGGCAGGGTACCAGTGTCTCAGGGTCTTAGAGGTGTGCCCAGCTGACCATGACTAATCATCCAAGACCAAAATACCTCAATAATCATTGTTACTTGATTCACTGTTGCTTGAAATGTTATCCATTTAAGCTTTAAAGGCATATCCTACAATCCACAGTAGCGCCACCTATTGATTTTTGAATAATGTGAAATACTGGTCAAAAACTGGTTTCTTGGGATTCATTCTAGTTCTGCATGAGTAAATTTAACATTTTGTCCAGTTTTTCCGATTCCAATAGGTAGAATAGGCCAATTTATATTTGCTTGATTTACATTTGCTTGATTTACAAATGTACTGAAAAATACAGTTTTCTTCAATTCTTTTTAAAACAAGTACGATGATTTTTGAAACCTAAATACATAGTACTATATTCTGTGAAAGTTTGAGGAAAATGACATGGGTTTTACTATGTGAAAACATACTTTTTAGAATTTCTATATATTTCAATATAGAATTATCATAATATTGATCTATAAACCAAAAACTAGCATAGTGACCCCTAATTCTTAAGTTAGATATGTGTTTCACAACACTTGGAGATCATCATATTAAATTTTCGCGAAATTGACATGGGTTTTAATTTTTAAGCCAAATTGTCCGACATGCCTTTAAGCTCATCATATTCAATTTTCAGAAAAATGACATGGGTTTTAATTTTCAAGCCATATATATATATATCTATATATATATATACATACATATGATCGTCATATAAACTAGTTTACTTGATTAATTGTGACTGTGTATGCAGGAATATCATTTCTGTTCCTTTATTGATATATTCACCTATCCCATGTTTATACACACTTTCCCTGACAAGCTCTGAGAAGTTAATGCCCCCACCCTTTCTGTTACTTGTCAATCTCATAGGTATATGTCGAAATCTAAATTCAGTGAAGTTTATATACAAGCGGGGGCCTGTCAGTCTCCATCACAGACTTGGAGTAGATGACAGGCTCCTAAATAGTAGTTCCCGGGGAGGAGAGTCCCAGAAAGTAAGGATTTAGGAGGCGCCCCAGGAATGTGACTTTTGATAGACAGCTCACGTAAGTGCGCAGCAAAAACGAGATCTCGGAGTTTCTCGTGAGAACATCTCGCGGTCGGAACGCTAGGTGGACACTCCCAAGATGACTGTTTATACACATTACACCTGCCCTGCGTATACGCCCCTACAGTAACCCCCTACAGTAGCCACCCTACAGTAGCCCCCTACCTTAAGTGGGATTCACACGGTGGGATTCATGTTCCTCTCTTGTTTGAGACAAATCCTGCTGAGATTCTGTACTCAAACCAATCTCTTCGTCTAAATTGTAAAGTGAGATTCACAAGATGGGATTCATGTACCTTACAGAGTGTTTGAGACAAGTCCTGCTGAGATTCTGTACTCAAACACAATCTCTTCGTCTAAATTGTAAAGTGATATTCACACGGTGGGATTCATGGACCTTACAGGGTGTTTGAGACATACCCTGCTGAGATTCTGTACTCGGACACAATCTCTTTGTCCAAATTGTAAAGTGGGATTCACATAATGGGATTCATGTACCTCTCAGGGTGTTTGAGACAAATCCTGCTGAGATTCTGTACTCGAACACAATCTCTTCGTCTAAATTGTAAAGTGAGATTCACACGATGGGATTCATGGACCTTACAGGGCGTTTGTCCGAGACAAATCCAACTGAGATTCTTTACTCAGACACAATCTCTTCGTCTAAATTGTAATGGGGATTCACACGATGGGATTCATGTACCTCTCAGGGTGTTTGAGACAAATCCTGCTGAGATTCTGTACTCAAACACAATATCTTCGTCTAAATTGTAAAGTGAGATTCACAAGATGGGATTCATGTACCTTACAGAGTGTTTGAGACAAGTCCTGCTGAGATTCTGTACTCAAACGCAATCTCTTCATCTATATGGTAAATTGAGATTCACACGATGGGATTCATGTACCTCTCAGGGTGTTTGAGACAAATCCTGCTGAGATTCTGTACTCAAACACAATCTCTTCGTCTAAATTGTAAAGTGAGATTCACAAGATGGGATTCATGTACCTTACAGGGTGTTTGACACAAATCCTGCTGAGATTCTGTACTCAAACCCAATCTCTTCGTCTAAATTGTAAAGTGAGATTCACACGATGGGATTCATGTACCTTACAGGGTGTTTGAGACAAATCCTGCTGAGATTCTGTACTCAAACACAATCTCTTGTCTAAATTGTAAAAGGGATTCACACGATGGGATTCATGTACCTTATAGGGTGTTTGAGACAAATCCTGCTGAGATTCTGTACTCAAACACAATCTCTTCGTCTAAATTGTAAAGTGAGATTCACACATTGGGATTCATGTACCTCTCGGGGTGTTTGAGACAAATGCTGCTGAGATTCTGTACTCAAACACAATCTCTTCGTCTAAATTGTAAAGTGGGATTCACACGGTGGGATTCATGTACCTCTCAGGGTGTTTGAGACAAATCCTGCTGAGATTCATGTACCTCACAGGCTGTTTGTCTGAGACAAATCCATCCGAGATTCATGTACCTCACAGGGTGTTTGTCTGAGACAAATCCAGCCGAGATTCATGTACCTCACAGGGTGTTTGTTTGAGACAAATCCTGCAGAGATTCATGTACCTCACAGGGTGTTTGTCTGAGGCAAATCCTGCAGAGATTCATGTACCTCACAGGGTGTTTGTCCGAGACAAATCCTGCTGAGATTCTGTACTCAAACACAATCTCTTCATCTAAATTGTAGGGTTCCATTTTCCGGAAGTGGGATTCACACAGAGAGACTCATGTACTTGAAATTGGTGTACTTTATAAAGTGGGATTCACACGATTGGATTCCTGTACCTATCAGGGTGTTTGAGACAAATCCTGCTGAGATTCTGTAATCAAACACAATCTCTTCGTCTAAATTGAAAAGTGATATTCACATGATGGGATTCATGTACCTTACAGGGTGTTTGAGACAAATCCTGCTGAGATTCTGTAATCAAACACAATCTCTTCGTCTAAATTGTAAAGTGAGATTCACATGATGGGATTCATGTACCTTACAGGGTGTTTGAGACAAATCCTGCTGAGATTCTGTACTCAAACACAATCTCTTTGCCTAAATTGTAAAGTGGGATTCACACGATGGGATTCATGTTCCTCACAGGGCGTTTGAGACATACCCTGCTTTCCCCCCTCCCTTCCCTCCCCCCCCCTCCCCCCCCCCTCCCTCACCCACCTGTCGCTGGTTCCCGGGCTCTAGAAGGTGATCGAAATCTGCGCCCAGCACACCTGACCAAAAATTGACAATCCGCACCTGTCAGCTTCTTACCTGGATCCTTACCTGACTACCAATTACCATGCCTCACCCCCCGTGCCCCAGTATGCCGCGGATATCACTGAAAGTCCCCTTATTATCGCCCAAACGCCCATCCTCCCCTTTTATCGCTCAACGGCATCTTTCGTTGAGAGGGTGGTGGGGATACACACTGGCCGTAGCACGGAATTCTCGCCGAGAGGGGACATTTAGAGTTTGAGGTGGACTTGTTGTGACACTCGCGTGGGAAATCCGTCGACATGATTTCGATAGTTATCTGGATGTAAATGTTATTTGGATAATTAAACCTGCGGGATGCGTGTACCCGTTGACCCCGAGATCCTGAGGCCGACAGAGGTCAGGAGGTTATAGGAGGAGCTTGTTAGAATGGGTAGAGGAGTGTTTTCATGCGCATACATTTTTTTTTTTTAATATCTTTATTGCATCTCTCACCATAGTGAGTTCTGCTGATACAAGTTGCGGGTTGCATACAATAACAATGGCTCGGTCATATTCATACATTGGTGATTATACAAATATATAGAAAAGGTAATTCTACACAATAAGAAGTGAATTAATGGAAGATGAGATGAGGTATAGTTTCTTTTCCTGATATATCTTGTGAGTTCATATATCTTTAGAGTTTTGACATTCCATGGGAAGAGAATTCCATAGACGTGCCCCACGCAGGTACGGATTGTTCGTATATACCCATTTCCGGAAACTGATTCCTATATACCCATTTCCGAAACCTCTATAGTTACATACTGCTGCTGGGGGCGCAGTAATAGGCCTTTTTCCACTGGCCGGCGATGCGCCTTATCTGCTTCGTTACGCAATGCATGCGGCTAAACATACCCCTGGCAACGTATACTTCAGCATTGGAGGACTGAGTGTATAAGCATAATAAGTTTATAATACCCATTCACATTATTTCCATAGAAATAAAAGCGGTTGCATCATATTCCATGGTATTCTAGCTCCAAATTTATGTATCATACATGCATACCACCTCAATGATACCATAGATATATCTTGAATAACACAGGTATACCCAAACTGTATACACAATAATACATTGGCATGCCTAGCTATAATATGCTCATCTTTTTCCAGGTTAAAACCAAGATAATTATCAACTATAAAGTTTAGACGAAAACATAGCTGTTGCAGTTACTTGATAGGGGTGGCCATTTTTCTTGGGCTATCATAGGTAAAGAAATAACCATTTTTATCGATATTTAAAGGTATAGGAATAGGGAAACCAAGTACCAGTAATCAAAAGTCTAAGTTACTCGGTAAGGCTTGGAAAAATTACTATCCCGCGGCCAAGGCCTTGGGCAGTAAATTTTCCGAGCCTTACCTCGTAACTTTGAACTTTTGCTCACTGGAACATAGTTTCCTTCTATTCCGTACTAGGTTACTTTTGGCTAGATACAACTTGCAGATAACATATATATATATAATGTTTAAGGGAAACTGGCAGGGTCTCCCAACGCTAAATATGCTAGTATGTGATACGCAAATCATTAATACCTATCGTTAAAGAGTACGAGATCAATGATACCATTGATAATGAGCACACTGGGGTGGATTTGTCGTTCAATCACTGTTTTAACCCTATCAGTCCGGATAATGCCTTCAGGCACTCCCATGCAGGGGACGAAGAATGCCTCCGGGCATTTTAGGGGCCATTCTTAAAAAGAGTATTCTATGGAAATAAAAATCATAGATGTTCATAATATTTAACCCACATACACCTTTTTATTATACTTTTTCATTTTTAAATCCCCCATTTATAGGGCTCACCATTTGTAATTTATATTACACATGTATTTATTGAAATGTATTTATTCCTTTTTAAACATGTTCAATGTTTTAAACTTGTATTACAATACATACATTTTACTGGCTGCACGGCTTTTCTTAATTATTAAAAACAGTATTCTATGGAAATAAAAATCATAGATATTCATAATTTTTTCAAAATAATAAAAAAAACCTATAGGCATCATTATTCGGTGTGAGTGTTTTATATGTAACTAAGACAATGCATATCAAATGATCCTTCCGGTACCATTGCCATAAGAGCATCGTCCACTGCACTGCACGAAAACCACCATTTTATTCATATATACGCCATCGCAGAAGTGCATGTATTGGCTGAATATTGACTTGTTTTCATATATATGTATATAAATACGCCCAGGCCTCATATACAGACGCGTCTTGGCTGTATTTCAAACCCAGCGTATATGAGAGGAAATATCCTCTCCCCCCACCGCCTCCCGCCCGTTTGTGTTGGTAGAAGTACAGGTGTCCTCAGTAGGAAACCCTCCCCCCCACCTCCCCCCACCCGCTCTCAGTGAAGCCCTCTTCACTGGATGCTTATATATGCCTACAGATGAGGTGTATACACACGGGGAATTGGACGACCTTGTATACGCAAAATACCTACTTATATACGCCGGGCACATCCATATGTAGAATAATGATGTTCTGCAGTGCTGGGGCTATATTGCTACATATCTGTTGGACTTGACATCTGGGCCTCAAGCTAGGGGCTGGGACTGAAAGTGTTAACCCTTTAGGGATGGGTGCCTGTGGCCAAGCTACTGCCTGGAGGACGGGTGCTGGTGGCACATTATACTTCTAGGGGACGGGCACACAGTCGTTAAAACCCATAATTCAATTCTTTAATCATGTGATATGATATATAATCTTAAATATTTTATTTCTTTTGAATAGAAATACTAATTATAATATTATACATACATTCTGTGAAAATTTCATTGATGTTCCTCCATTATTTTTTTTTAAATGATTTTGTAGATTTTTGAGAAATGATGCCTCAAGGCATCATTCGCCCTTAAAGGGTTAATCAAAGTGGAAGGATTTCGGTAGGTGGTTGGGTAGGGGTGAGGGAGGGGGGAGAGGGATGGTGAGAAGTTTGTTGATCTTTCCCGTGAGACTCACCTGGGCAAGTATTCAGTGTGATCGCCCAATTACCTGCCGAGACCATCTGGGGGTGTATACATGTAGCTGTCTATTGTCACGTAGTCAATTTCTGCTCTTCGGTTTGCATTACATTCTGGGAAAGTTACTCCTACTCGTAATAAAAGGAATTTAAAGGGTCAGATCCAAAACACGTACTTTTTTAAATTGTCCTTGGCATGCCCTTGGTTTGTCCTTGGTATGAGTTTGGATATTACTACGCGTCAACTTCTCAGAGCATACAGCAGCTTGTATCTGAAACCAGACAATATTGTATTATCCAGATAGGGAAGTAGTGTGCTACACCAAAATATATGCATGATCTTCAACCCCATACAATTGACCACTGGTTGTTTATCAGATTGCAGGACGTTAGGGCCCACCAGCTGAAAGTCAGGACGTTAGGGCCCATCCTACTTCGAGTTAAAGCATCAGGGACCTGTTTCACTAGTTTTGTGACATGTCTAGATGGCGTCTAGATGGTGTGTCCGGTTTCATAAGAACTAGACATTAGACTTCGTTTTGTCCATTCTTGCTTGCACTATTGGTGCCGCTTTTCATGTCTGTCTAACACTTTTGTCACAAAACTAGTGAAACAGGTCCATGATGTGTCTAGATTTGTCTAATTCTTATGTTTGGCGTCTGTCTTTACCTAAGGGCAACTACTTGTGTTGTCACGAAACTAGACAACCCCAATGTCTGTATGGTGTCACAGACATGTCCCAAAACTAGTGAAACAGGGGCCCGTTTCAATAAGCTGTAGGACGTCCATTAATGTGTCATTGGACACGATAGCGACAGCGAGCATTGCAGTAGTTTAGTGACAAGCTATACCGTGAGTCCGTGTTACAGATGGGCACTAGTAGTGGCTTCACCATTTCAAAAGACCCCTGACAAGTCACTATCGGGTCACTGTTGGATCCGAAATAGCGAGAGGGTATACCCACATAACTTTACTTCCCGTTTACAAGAATTAAGCTATGAAACCTTTGCCCGGTTAGGGACACATAAAACCTATAACCACGCCAAATATGAAGATCGCTCCATCCAATCCAACGATATTCACGTTTGAATTTTGTCATAGCAAACACTGCTCTGGTGGCCAGTGTAGGATTACTCAAGCGAGGTCGATAATTTATGCGGCGACCTTCACCTTGACACCACTTGTTCCCGATAGCACATGAGTAAGCGAGAGGGTACCCCACCGCTATGCTGTCCCAAACTAGGGACACATCCACAATAGTGAACTGACACACCACCCCAACAGTGACATGCCTTATGAAACGAAACTTTAATTTTTTCCTTATTCCTGTCACTATTGGTGTCACTAAACATGTCACTAACTGGATAGTGACGGCCTTTTATTGAAACGGGCCCCTGGTCCAAGATGCGCCCTGGCAGCAGCGCGATGCTGTGGTCGCACCTGTGGTGCTGGGAGGGGAGAAATACACAATATTACCATGATTTCAATCTGAGTGGCCGTATTTTCCGCGTAGTTGACGCGTAGTAATACTCCCAGCGATAGCGAGGAGAATTGCATAGCGTCAGCTACAAGGAGAATACGTCCATACAGATCGAAATCATGGTAATATTGTATTTACTACTCACCTTTCCACTAATTATTCTGAAAAAAGAATCTTGTAAATGATTAGAATTTCGACCCAAACGCCATGCATCATTTATATAAATTACATACCATAATGCCTGTCAGGTGGCCCAAAAGCCGTATTCTCCTAGGAGATTCCGGAGGTCAGTACTCTACTCAGTAGCGATCTGTAGGCTCCATAGGCTTAGCATGGAGACTCCATATTAGGTGGGTAATAAATAGCAGAACTAAACGTTAGGGCCCACCTATTTTAACAGATGTGTCAATGTTCAGTATCTCTGTTAATATTGTTCTGCACGGTAAATGGCATAAATGATGCGATCATGAAATGAAAGTGATGATCTGATATTATGGAGAAACCAAACAAGAGTTAGTTGTGTTGTTGTTTATCGCACAACAGTAAGTATTTTGCTGAAGTGCGATGAACAATAACACAACTAACTCGAGTTTGGTTTAGAATTTATCCTACCCCGCCCGTCTAAATTACTTCTACATTAACAGATGACGTCATTTGTCAAGTGTATCCCACTAGAGCGATATTTTTCATTTTTCTGAACTCCAGACCGAATACAGTGACCCAATGTTAAGCCTATGGAGTTTTTTATTAGGGGTAGGATAAGTATGCCTACATTTATGCTTTATGTCGACGTCATGATAAGTTGGCCCTAACGTCCCGATTAGTGTTGGGTCCTAACGTCTACATACCGTTTATTACTTTCTTAGGTACTTGCTTGTTGTAACATGTGCACGATACATGGAAACCTGACTTATCTATGTCCCTACGTGCGATTTATCATGAATCGTTGTCATTTGCTGAGTGATGGAGGGTGGGGTGGTGGGTGGTATGTGGAGCAGGGGACGGTTAGAGACTGATGATGCTTCTGGAACAGTCATTTACCTGGTGGGAACAGTGTGTCAGATGTCAGTAGGGCAATCAGGTAATCATAGGTGCGTTAGTAGGCCTACAATAAACAGGTGTATTACCCACCTAATACAGAGTCTCCATACTAACCCTTTAGGAGTGTATTATCCACCTAATACAGAGTCTCCATACTAAACCTATAGGGAGTGTGTATTACCCACCTAATACAGAGTCTCCATACTAACCCTTTAGGAGTGTATTATACACCTAATACAGAGTCTTCATTCTAAACCTATAGGAGTCTGTATCACCCACCTAATACAGAGTCTCCATACTAAACTTATAGGGGGTGTGTATTACCCACCTAATACAGAGTCTCCATACTAAACCTATAGGGAGTGTGTATTACCCACCTAATACAGAGTCTCCATACTAAACCTTTAGGAGTGTATTATACACCTAATACAGAGTCTCCATACTAAACCTATAGGGAGTGTATTATCCACCTAATACAGAGTCTCCACACTAAACCTATAGGAGTGTGTATTACCCACCTAATGCAGAGTCTCCATACTAAATCTATAGGAATGTGTATTACCCACCTAATACAGAGTCTCCATACTAAACCTGTAGGGAGTGTGTATTATCCACCTAATACAGAGTCTCCATACTAAACCTATAGGAGTGTGTATTACCCACCTTATACAGAGTCTCCATACTAAACCTTTAGGAGTGTGTATTACCCACCTAATACAGAGTCTCCATACAAAACCTATAGGAGTGTGTATTACCCACCTAATACAGAGTCTCCATACTAAACCTATAGGAGTGTGTATTACCCACCTAATACAGAGTCTCCATACTAAACCTATAGGAGTGTGTATTATTATATACCTATGCACTAACTCAGTGTAAATACGTACTGCTCCTGGGGGTATAGTTATTATACACAGAATGCACTGTACGCCGTGAAACGTTGTACCGGTGCCTTTGGGTGGTGACAGACTGCACGCTTTGACTGACAGACTGCATCCTTTGAGCCTTACCTGCACGCTTTGACACGCCATGCATTGTGTATATAAATTAGTTCCTATAATGCCCGTCAGGTGGCTGAAAAAGCTCTCCTAGGAGATTCAGGGGGTCCGTATTCTACTCAGAAGCGATCTGTAGGCTCCATGGGCTTAGCATGGAGACTCTGTATTAGGTGGGTAACAAATAGTGAACTACAAAATGTACACTGTCGCCATGCTTTACAAAATGGCTAATTCATGGCAGGTCTACTAGGCTATTAGGAGAACTCAAATATTCTACATTGTTTTCGTCGGCCAATGGAAACAGGCCTTATGTGTCGTCATGAAATATCTTCCCTGCCCTGGCGCGAGGACAAAGAAAAAGAGCAAGGTGTTTAAATGGCACACTGCATTGACAAGGGTTTTATTGTAACCAAGTATTGGCCCGTTTCCATTGGCTGACGAAAACAGAGGAGATTTTTTGAGTTACCCAGAAAGTCTCTTGGCGGCGCCACCGACTGTGCGTCGTTATCGAAAAATCGGTGAGGCTAGTAGATTTCACTTAGTGACCAGGTTTACACTCAGTGGTGGGTGGTCCCACATTGCATAACCTAAACCCCAATACACATCTACCGATTCAGGGTTGAACGATTAGTTCCCAAATCGTATAGGAGTCGGTGAACTTGTCGCAGGCGAGTTACATAACCCCTCGGCCCATGTTGGCCACCCAATCAGATGCCATTTACCAACTTTCCCTTGTTGGTGACTGGATTTATCAACATGTTGATAAAGTTCTTGTGACCGATTTGGGAACAAAGAAACCACAACTTGTCGGCAACAAAATAACATCTGAAAGAGGTGGTTTGCTATTCGTTGCCTGTCCCTTGGCCGACAAAAACGGTGTGCTACATCTACCGACTACGGCCGACTCCGTTAGGATGCCTCGCCTGAGACAAATTACTGCCCGTTTGTTGCCAACAAAAGTACATGAATGTCCCGAAATCGGTAGATGTGTATTGGGCTTAAGCAGAAAAAGTCGTTGGTCATTTCACGAGGTGGGTCGTTTCCATTGACAGATTTTGAGACAGCAGTGCCAAATGTCTGCCAGTGGTCCGTGACAGTAGATCAGTGACGGGAAATCGGCCAATGGAAACGAGGCTATATAACCACCCCTATTACTATCCAAGCCACGCTGGTAGCCTGCACATCTCCAGTCACCCCTTACGATTGGCGCAGGTACAGTGCTCTGCCGTCGCATAGTAGCAAATCATGTTGCTACCCTGTTTACTTAGCAACATACTGACGTTCTATTTTCGCGGTGTTTTTTCTTCCCGCAATTACCGACCAATAAACTGTACTCTACCCTATATATATAACAAATTTCTGCTAGAATGTGACAATTCTAACTAAATACTTGTAGCAGCTACTACCAGCAATGAGAGAAGAGTTATTTGACGTTTCTCTGTGTCTGCGAACGGTGCCGCGTAGCAGAAAATAACGCGAAAAACGCCCACCACCACACACCGTTATAACGGCCCCCTTCACGCCCCTACGTTCTGAAATAGCACTGTACCTGCGCTAATCGTAGCAACGCGAGGCGAGTGTTAGATGCGCAGGCTTCCAGCGTGTATCCAAGCCCTCTCCCCACTCACCACCTGGTGACTTTATCTCACTCAACAACTTAGCAGCCCAATGCCTTGCAATGTTATGTATAATCAGAATTCCACTTGAATAACTTATTTTAGTGGCATATATATATAGTCTAAATAAATTAGGATTAAATGATGAGATGTCATTGGAGGAAAAAGTTTACACTACGAAAGCGCGCTGCGGAAGTTGTTACAATTAGGAACAAAGACAGAGCTGTGGATCGCAGAATAGCAATCCGAGGGCCTAGACGTTGCTCCTGAAATTTTGCGGATCGCGTCGTAATCGTATAGGCCCATTGCCGGGTAAAATACGGCTTTTAGCGATATTTCTTATGAGGACCTTCACAGCACTGCGGATCGTATTGCTGTAGGTTAAATACAGCCTTATCTAAATAACGATCCATGGTGGCACCACCAACCCCCGGCCCTTGTTCTTCTACTTATAGGAAATAGCGATCCACACCACTAGGTGTCAAACCAGTTTTCTGTATTCAATTAAGAAACTAATGAATCAATAGGTGCTCCTTAATTGATGTATCACTATCGCACCGTAAAAAATAGCGATACCGCGGGAATATAGGGATACGATCCGATATTACGGGAGCAACGCTTTTTTCAGTCCGATTGTTAAAGTAATCGCAAAAATGAAATTGCGATCCGATTATAGCTAGCGATACCACAAAAACAGTAGCAACAGGGCCCACACAATCAAAACCAGCTGAACCGTAAACATCTGATGTCAATGGCCTCTTAATTGGCTAGCTAGACAAATACGAGATACCGATAGATGTATATCTTACTTATGTATACTACTGAGCCAATAAAGAAATTCTTGGGGAAAAAAATAGATCTGTTACTTTGAACGTGTACTTCCCTCTCAAAAGACGGCCAAGCAGAACTGCAATTTGAAAGTAGGAGCAAATGGTATGCTCATCATTGATGAATGAGCGTGCAATTATAGATGAATAACAATTAAAAGAGTTGGGTGACATTCCGTCTATGGATCGCTTCTGAAACCCACTTGCACCCAGTCAACTTGTGAGCACGCTCTAAAAAACACGCCTTAAGAAAAACGCAATCAATGGGGGAAAAGATGCTCGTACTTAATCTACACTTCCTCAAATGGCCCTTGCCAGGTGCAAAGAGGCAAACACCTCTATAACTCCACCATTTTCCTGGAAACCGACGTCGATTGGTTAATTAACAGTCTTAATGATAAGTAGATAGGGATAATTAATGACAAAGGTATCTAAGCTGGTCCAAGGTGCCAAAATTAGTATTCTATTTTTGTTTTAAGTCTTTTATTGGCTCAAACAGTTATAAGATAGATGCTACATATAGTTATACATTACACAGTCACAGCACCATATCAGCTACGGCTGTGCCTGCGCTTGTTTACATCTGGTGTCTTAGGCCCGGCGTCCACCTACTACGATATGGCTCCGATATGGTGTACAATGCACTTCCCAATAAAAAATCAAAATCGCGTCGGAAGGTTACCTAATATCGGGGCAATTGACCACGTTTCTGCGATAAGACACCGATAAACCCCTCATACAATGCGTGGTGGATTGGCATGTTTAGACATATGTCTACGATTTTGCACCTTCCCGATATGGCACCGATTTTGACATTTTGTATTGGTGCCATATCGGGAGGTCTACGATTCTACGATGGGCCGTAATCGTCATCGAGGCGAAGCCGAGTGACCATTATGGCCCAGCCAAACGCCACAGCCACAGCTGTGGCGTAGTATCATCACTTTACGGGGGTGATCGTTGAGTATATTTTTCTAATGTTATTCCTATGGCTAAACTTGTACCAGGGGTGAGATAACGCAGTATGCCGCAACATGTCTACAATAGATCATGAGGTGGGGTGATGGAGTACCAACATAAACACACATCATCGCAAAAAAGTTACACATATCATCGCCAATGACGTGCTGTGGCAAAGGATATAAGACATATTGTGATACTGTAAATTATAACAAGATATGCCAAGATATAACATGGGAAATCCATCGTGTTGGTGAAACTTATAAGGCCCATTTCCATTGGCCCATTTCCCGTCACCGATCTACAGTCAGGAACCACCGACGGACTTTTGGCACTGCTGACCCAATATCGGTCAATGGAAACAAACAAGGTCGTGAAATGCCCAACGCCTTTTTCTGCTTATATTATGCAATGTGGCTCCACCCACCACTGAGTGAAAGCTTGGTCACTGAGTGAAATCGACTACCCTCGGTGATTTTCTATACTGACGCACAGTCAGTGGCACCACCGACAGACTTTCTGTGTTACTCAAAACGTCTAAGCAATCTCCGTCGGCCAATGGAAACGGGCCTTAAGGCAACCGTTGAGTGCGCTATGTGAAGGGTGAAGGTCGTGGTTTGCTCTGAATGCAATCATTGGCTGCTGGGTCAATCCATGCCTTCTATGTTCCTACATACCTATGGCTGAACACTCTATGGTTTAATATACCATGCTATGGGGGGGGGGGAATAACTTACGTTTACTACCTAAGGCTGGCATTTACTAACCAAGGCTGACATTTACTACCCAAGGTTGACGTTTAGACCAATCAGATGGCTTCTCACAAAGTTCATATGAAAATGGCAGTGGGGAGAAAACATAAAGTGTCAAGTTACTTGATAAGGTTGGATCTGGGTTTGTGTTTGATGGAGGGTTAGAAAATAACACTATTTACCATTATTAAATTACATTTGGAGGTATATAGGAATAGAGGGAAACTATGTTCCGGTGGGAATAAGTCAAAGTTACGAGGTAAGGCTTGGAAAAATTACTGCCCACGGCCAAGGCCGGATGTCAGAAAGATATCATGCCATGTATACGATTCGCGTATACATGTAACACAGAGAATATTTCTCCTCATATACACTTTGCGGTAAATACAACCATCACGCTGACGTATACAAGGAAAAACACACGTTTATTATCCACCTAATACAAAGTGTCCATAGAAAACACATAGGGAGATTGTATGGACATACCTGGAGCATACAGATATGTTGTATGCTCCGGGTGGCGCATACGGAAAAATAATGCGTACGAAAACATAGTGCGTAATCAAAAGGAACTGATATCGACATGCCACTTGCCCAGAAAAGGTGGAAAATAAATACAATATACACTGGTTTCAGATAAAAGCGGTTGTATGCTCCTTGGAGTTGAATCTGCGCAATATCCTTCCAAACGCTCGGATATTACTACGTGTCAACTCCTCGGAGCATACGGCCGCTTGTATCTGAAACCAGTCAATATTGTGTATGTATACGCTGTATATGCTGGCGCGCAATATAGGCATAAAACATGTCAATATACATTGTATACGAGTATTTATGCGGTGGTGTATGTATGAAATATCTCCTTTATTCACGCAGTGCATGCCTTCTATATTCCTTATATGGCAGTGAAAGCATTGGGACAACTCCATGCGGGAAGCGTCCCTCGCACGTGACACGTCCCGCACGTACACGTGTGGTGACGTCACGATAATCCCCTGTGAGTTGTATTTATTACCTCCGTCTCCATGTTTACCACACGCCGCCAAATGATGGTGACACACGCCATAGGTCTACAACTCACACAAGGCTAACGTCCCCTCACCGCACACCCAGTCTAAATCCCCCTCCCTGACAACTCGCCTCGGTTCCCCATCAAACAACCACCGTCCCTAACCCTCGATTATAACCGGGGCTCGCAGTGAATCACGTTCATCAGATTATAGCCGTTCTGAATGAGCAAGGACACTCGTCAGAGGAAAACACAAACGGGGAATACCTTCATGTACGCCGATATTCAGAGTTTCATTGACTCGAGCAAAACAGGTTCCTCTCGTACTCTTTGTGCTTATATGGGATTGATAAAAATCTATTTATTGATAGATAAAGGACAGGCATGGCGGCACGTATATTAAACCGACGTCCGTGACACAATGGTCAGTCCGAGGGAAGTTCCTAAACGGTCTCTAAAGGCATATCACACAATTTGTCTTAAAAAATAAACCCCCCGTCGTTTTCCTGAAATTTGAATATGATGATCTCTAAGTGTTCTAGTACACATATTCAACTTGAAAATTGGGGGGGGTGACTGTGCTAGGTTTTGATTTAGAGGTCAATATTAAGACAATTTTATAATAGAATATATAGAAATCCTAAGACGTTGCTTATCACATAATAAAACCCCTGTCATTTTCCTTAAACTTTCACAAGATATGGTAGAATTCAAAATACATAGGTCACCATCATTGTTTTGGAATCGATTGAGGAAAACCATATTTTTCATTACATTTCCTATAAAAATCGAACAAAGGTTGATTGCCCTATTTTACCTATTAAGATTGGATAAACTAGACAAAACATTGAATTTACAAATTTGTTATCAAAATAAATCACAAGGAACCAGATTTGACTGGTAATTGACAATATTCAAAAATCACAAGGTGGCGCCACAATAAATTGTCCGATATGCTTTTAAAGGCACAACCTGGTAATTATCAAATGTCTCCATTCTCACATATTGAAATTGGTGATTTGTCTCATATTCCGTACTCAAAAGAGCAAAATTTGAGTTTTGTCTAGTTTGACCTATGCTTGATTAATGTAAGAAATGTACTGAAAAATATGGTTTTCTTCAATTCTTTCAAAAACAATGATTGTGACTTTCTAAAACCTAAATTTGATTTTTAAAACCTAAAAAGGTAATACCATACAGTTACTATATTCTGTGAAAGTCTGAGGAAAATGACATGGGTTTAATTATGTGAAAAAATACTTTTTAAAACTGCTATATATTTCAATATAAGATTATCATAATATTGATATATTAATCAAAAACTAGCACGGTGACCCTCAATTTATAAGTTAGATATGTGTGTATGACTGCACAACTGATCAGGTAAGTCAAATTTTCTTTTAGGTTGCCCACACAACCCAAAAAAATTGGAAATATAAGTTAAATATGTGCTCCACAACACTTGGCTGGTGATCATATTAAATTTTCAGGAAATTGACATGGATTTTAATTTTCACGCAAAATTGTCCGATATGCCTTTAAGTAAGCACGACTCAATGGGTTAGTGAGGTATTTAGGAGCGAGTCCGTCAATGACCGCAGAGTTAGGCTGTGACGGTGGTGCCACCTGGAGCCGCCTGCGGGAACTACACCGAGTCAACACTGGTTTGTTGACAGGAAACAAGTTTGACAAACATGGCGCACAAAGCGACGCACACCTGCTGGAGGGAAGTCTTACCTGCGCACCCCTCCAGGGCCCCGTTCCTCCAGGATTAAGGCGGGCGTCCACCAACCACGACAAGGCTACGACAATGGCTTTCCGACAAGGTCCACGACAGCTCTACGATTGGAAGCCTTGTCGTAGCCTTGTCGTGGTTGGTGGACCACAGTTCCCGACAAGAGGCTACGACAAGGTCATGACAGGCTGCGACATGAAGCTTGTCGGGGGCGTGTCGGGGGCCTTCCGACAAGGTTACGACAAAATCGAACATGTTTGATTTTGGAGCGGTGTCGTGGCGTGTCGTGGCGTGTCGGGAGGTTGTCGCAGAGGTCTACGATAGAATATTTAGGTGAAGTGTGCACTTCCCGACAGGCTGCGATAAGGGCTCACGACAACTCTCCTCCTCACGACAATGCTGCGACAAAGCACCTATTGGAACTTTCTTGTCTGCTCTTGTCGTAGCCTTGTCGTGGTTGGTGGACGCCCCCCCCTCCCTAAGGCAGGCATCCACCAACCACGACAAAGTTAGGACAAGCCCCGACAAGAAAGTTCCAATCGGTGCCTTGTTTGTAGCCTTGTCATGAAATGGGCATCCGTTCTCTCTGTCGTGGGCCCTTGTCGTAGCGTGTCGGGGAGTGCACGCTCCACCAAATTATCCTATCGTAGACCTCTAAGACAAGCTCACGACATGCCACGACAAAGGTCCAATCGTGGCAAAAATTGAACATGTTTGATTACGTCTTAACCTTGTCGGAAGGCCCCCGACAGGCCCCCGACCATCTTCCAGTCGCAGCCTGACGTGGCCTTGTCGTAGACTCTTATCGGGAATTAGGATCCACCAACCAAGACAAGACTATGACAAGGCCTCCAATCGTAGGCCTGTCGTGGACCTTGTCAGAAAGCCATTGTCGTAGCCTTGTCGTGGTTGGTGGACACCTGCCTTTACGACAGAGCTGCGGATCGCAGAATAGCGATCCAAGGGCCAAAACGTTGCTCCTGAAATTTTGCGGATCATGTCCAATCGCATAGGCTCATCGCCGCGTAAAATATGGCTTTTATCGATACTTTTTATGCTGACCTTCATAGCACTGCGGATCGTATCACTGTAGGTTAAATACAGCCTTGTCTGATATTTCAAATAACAATCCATAGTGGCACCACCAACCCCTGCCCCTTGTTTTTTAACCTATAGGGATCCACACCACCAGGTGTCAGATCAGTTTTAACTATGGTGCCATCTATATCTAATTAAAGAACTAATTAATCTTCCCCTGTCTCATTCAATATGTGCCCCTGAATTGTATCGTAATCGCATCATAAAACCTAGCGATACCACAGAAATATAGCTATACGATCCGATATTACTGGAGCAACGCTTTTATAGTCAGATCGTTAAAGTAATTGTAAAAGTAAAATTGCGATACGATTATAGCTAGCGTTACCACATAAACAGGAGTAACCGGGCCCAGGTGAGGGAACTACGGAGAGCTGTCACTTGTGCTGAGTCACGTGGGTGTGCCTGGCAGTGACCACGTGATCTACGTCATAGAGCCGCACTGCGCATGGGTATCAAAAACCAAAAATCTACGAAAAAGTGAATTATTTTACCATTAAATTAATATATTTCATAACAGAACAGGCACAGAAAACAGTTACCATGCATCTATACTGCATATTGCCTATGATCCATGGGGGCTGCCATGATGCCCCCTGAGTAGGTGTTCTTCACTAATGGAGGTGAAAAAGTAGATGTTCTTCACTAATGGAGGTGCAAAAGAAGTGAGTGATAATTGGGAAATGTCAAAACTCTTGCCTTGCTCACATATGTAAATAAAGTGTTCCATGTGAAAAACATCATGTACTGGGTTTTAGCATTATATGTTCCTGCTCTGGGATGGGTGTAGCGAGTCAACGGAACCATGGTAAAACAATGAAAGACAGTTGAATTTAGTTTGAACAAAGAGCCAGAATATAGGTTCTGTCCCCCGACCACATAGTGACTGTTTCATGAACTAACAATGGCTCTCTCCCCTATAGAGATATTATACCACCTTACCTCAAATGAAACAATTCTACCGTCTAGTTGCACATATCTATCATAGGTGAAGTGCCAGATCCACTAAGGCGACCAAGCGAATGCGTCTGCGATCCATGTGACTGTGCAAATCCCATGTGATGATATTCAAAATATTGAATATTGTCGCAAGGCATTCCCATGTCCATCTGAACGTCTGCGAACCCAAATTGCATGGAAAATCGGCTTGGTTGATCTGGCGCTTAAGGTGAATGGTATTTAAGGGAAACTAGTTAACCTAATTGGGACGGCATATCGTACCGCATTACTATCGGTAAAATTATCGCATGAGCTCGCAATGCGAATGCGATAATTTTACCAATAGTAACAAGGTACGATATGCCGTCCCAATTAGATTAACAAGTTTCACTTGTACTATACACCTCTAAATACATGTAAATACTTAAAAATCCACCAAAATGCGTCGATGTTGAAGTGATAAACAAAGTCGCCTGGGTGGGCGGATGTCACTTTCTGCTATGAATGTGTACCGCAATAGTCATAGCCGCAATTTCGTAAATAAATTTCAAACAGTTAGAAAATTCTTTTCTTTGCAAATATTAGTCTCATAATATTATTTATCAATTTTATGTCTACTTTTTGTGTTCGGATATTGATTATTTATGATTTATTAGCAAATTTTTACGATATTGAGTTTTCAAAGTATGGTGGTATGGCGCCATACCGGCACAGTTTGGTGGTACGGCTCAACCACCACTTGCAAAGCAGAGGGTGGTATTTGGAGTATTTTAAGGCACAGGTGTATAGTACAAGTTTATCATTGACGACACATCACATGAGACATACCAGTATATAACAGTCAACCAAGCCACCGCATCGCTCAATTCCGCATGAAACCCTTCCACCTTCAAAACCGGTACTTTATACTCTCCTTTCAGTAAGTTGATGGATCTGCTCGCTTCTTGGATAAATTGCTCCTTTGTGACTGTGAATGCCTTATGTCAGGTGGCACACAGCCTGTGCTAACTAGATGATGTATTACCGTCCCTTCGTAAGGAGTTCGGATTCTCCGATTCGCTCGGCTATTCCACAAAGCCTCTCCGCTGTCACAGATTTCACTCACGTCAAGGATAATTGAAAAACATCGATATATGTGCCTTGTCGTGAGCATGAATAGATGCATTAGTATACACCAGCCCGGCGGAGATCTAGTGTTACTAGTTTTTCTTTTTTTTATTTTTATGATTTTATCCGAGTTGTAAGTACAGAAAGGTGAGGTCCTTTACATTTGAGGAGTATTCTTAAAGACATAGCAGACAATTCAGGCAGGCGCCACCTGGTGATTTTTAGATATTGTCAACTATCAGTAAAAACGGGTTCTTTCTGATTCGTTCTAATTGTAAATGAGTAAATCTAATGTTTTGTTCAGTTTATTCTATTCTAACAGGCATTATAGGCTAATTTACATTTTCTTGATTTACATAGGAAATGTACTGAAAAATATGGTTTTCTTCAATTCTTTAAAAAAACAAGGAGGGTGACCTATGATTCTTAAAACCTATGATTTTTAAAACCTAAATAAGTAGTACTATATATGCACTATATTCTGCGAAAGTTTGAGGAAAATGGTATGGGTTTTACTATGTGAAAAAATACCTTTTAGAATTTCTAAATATATTCTAGTATAAAATTATCATAATATTGATCTATAAATGAAAAACTAGCATGGTGACCCCAAATTTTTAAGTTAGATATGTTTCATGAACACTTGGAGATTATCATTTTCAAATATTCAAGAATTTGACATGGTTTTTAATTTTCAAGCCAGTTGTCCGATATGCCTTTAAGCCATGGTCTCGAGTTTGTGTTCCCTGGATTAGGACCTGAAGAGGTGATCGTTGTTGTTTACAAAACCTATTCAAATAAATCTGAGAATTAAGAAGAACTGACTGGAGGACTGACTGTTGACATCTTGTCTATGTGTCAAGTTTGGTGCACAAAAAAATCCCGTTTCCATTGGCCGACCAAAAAGGAGGCGATTTTATGAGTTTGGCCACTCAAAAAAAAAAAACTTGTTTCTCATCACCGCGCGCATCAGAAAAAAACGATTTTAGATTTTTTTTTTTTTTTGGTAAGCTAAGATGAACCTTGGTAGAAATTATGAAAGGTATGTGTATTTAGTATCAAATTAAAGTTCCTGATGTTAGGGATGCATTAAATTTATAGCCAGTAAAAATCAGGAAACCCCACGTGAGCGGACACCCCGCATAAGCAGACACTGTGACCCGGATCGGAGGGTGTCTGCTTATGCAGGGTTTTACTGTATATCTGAAGCCCATTTTTTGACACTTCAAAATCCATCTTCAATCTAGCAAAAAAAAAAGAAAAAGCACCCTCGTCAGATTTTTCATGGCTTGGTGATGAGAAACAAGTTGGGTTTTTTTGAGTGGCCTTACCCCGAAAGTCAGTTGTTGGTGGCTCACAACTTCCCGTTTGTGACACATAGGCCTAATCAGTGGGGGTGCAGTGGATACCGTGATTTCAATGCTTTTAACACGTGCATACAGATAAATTCAGTTGGTGGGGATGATATAACATAGTTTTTGCCAAAAAGGGAGTAGTAGGTTCCGCCGGGTTTCGAACCCAGGACCTTTCGCGTGTTAGGCGAACGTGATGACCACTACACTACGGAACCTGTGCTGGTGCTGCAGCAAGTACAAATGCGACAAATTTCTTTTATCAACGAGACAAAAAAGTCCCCGATTCTCACTGAGCCGATAATCGGGAAGGGTCGGTGTCATAATAGGTGCCGGACCATTTCCATTCACCGATCTTGCGTAGGTGGTTCCTGACTGCAGATCGGTGAACAACAATCGGTCAATGGAGGTGTAAATGGCTAAGAGGCCCCTCTCACCTACTACGATTAAGTCTACGATTAACTCTTTTTCCGTGTCGGCGACAAACTAAAGGAATCGTGGAGGTGTCGCCGACGAACTCGTCAATTAGTCAGGTTTTGTCGCCGACGAACTCGCTGCGCACCGACGCGCTACGACGCACTACAACAAAAAAAACGTTAATCGTAGAGCGTGGAAAAAATACGGCCCGATGCCTACATCCTACTTTCCCACATCCCTACATCCCCACATCCCTAAATCCATACATCCTCACATCCTACGTCCCCACATCCCTACATCCTACATCCCCACATCTCCACATCCATACATCCTACATCCCTACAGCCTACATCCCACATCTCCACATCTATACATCCTACATCCCCACATCCTACATCTACATCTACATGATGTGGAGATGTGGGGATGTAGGATGTGGGGATGTAGGATGTATGGATGTGGAGATGTGGGGATGTGGGGATGTAGGATGTGGGGATGTAGGATGTGGGGATGTAGGATGTGGGGATGTAGGGTGTATGGATGTGGAGATGTGGGGATGTGGGGATGTGGGGATGTAGGGATGTGGGGATGTATGGATGTAGTGATTTAGGGATGTGGGGATGTAGGGATGTGGGAAAGTAGGATGTAGGGATGTAGGATAAATGGATGTGGAGATGTTGGGATGAGTATTTTCTCCTTATGTTATTTCTATGGCGAAGCTTGTACCAGGGGTGAGATAAAGGGGCAGTATGGTTAAGGGACAGTATGGTTGAGGGACAGTATATATGGCGGGGTAGTATTTTGTCGCCGCAATTAGTCAGCTTTCCTTAGTTACGCTACGACGCACTACGATTAAGTCTGCGACGGCAGCGCTTGTCGCCGATGCCGTCGGCGACAAGCACTGCCGTCGCAGACTTAATCGTAGTGCGTCGTAGTGCGTCGTAGTAGGTGGGAGGGGGCCCTAAAAGACGCCCATTGAGGAAAGCAGAATGTCATGGTAAGGAATCAACCTCAACTGGTGAATAATACTAGAAGCAAATAGTATGTTCATCATTGATGAATGAGCGTGCAATTATAAATTTAACAATTAAAAGGTTTGGGTTACATTCAGTCTATGGATAGTTTTCTATAACCCACTTGCACCCAGTTAACTTGGCATTTTTGAAACTGCGTCTAGGATCCAAACAAATCGAGCACCAGTGGGTTTTGAGGTATTTCGGTCTTGAGGGATTGGTGATGCTCAGCTGGGCTTGCCTTTAAGACCCTGAACAATACACTGGCACCCTGCTCTGTTCTCAATATCAAAGTGAAAAGCACGCAGATAGTGAAGGGGTAGTTTTCTGGAAGCACGCTGAAAGTCTAACCTCTAGGCAATGTGTATCGCCCTAAAAAAAACCACAAACTCCAATAGGGAGCCAAAGTGAACCCGCTCCAACCACAGATAGCTGGTCACAAAATACTATATCCGGATACAGGCGCACAGTGCTTTAAATATGTAGGTTCAAGATTATATGTGTCATTCTCCAATCTTTTAGATCCATATTTTTCATAAACTTAACAACTGTCATCGTAGCTTCGAGACAGAGTTATTAAGAGACGATAGTAGTAAACAACACTTTGAAAGTAACAAACGAGACCCAAAACAAAAGTCTAGCCTCAAAGCCCCGTAGGTTTAGCACTAAGCCCCATTCTTACTGGCCACCGGAAATAGTATTTTGTAAACGAGTATCTGTGGTTTCAGAGGGTTCACTTTGGCTCCCTATAGAGTAGCCCAAGAGTTACCCGTTTACATCACTGCCTCATCTCATTCACAGTGATTGATAAAATATTGAAAAAATCTACGGATTTTCTTCAAGATACTTCATATCCTCCGCCCAGTGACACTCTTGTTTGCACCTTGTCCTGGCGTTGTCAGTCGTGGAGCAGTTGACGCAGATGGAAACGAGGGCAACATCTTGTGAGGAAACGGGGAACTAGTAGCCGCTGGGTCTGGGTGGTGGCGCCATCTGCCGTAGGTTTTCTATAACATTTGGAGTCAGAGTTTGGTCGAAGTTGAAATGTTGGAATTAGGGTAAAATTAATCTAAAGTAACCTTGCAGAACTCTGTAAGTGTAACATTGTACATTGAAAACTCTTCTATATCACTAAAACAATTATTGAACCTGTGCTGATAAGAAAATAAAGTTGCTATCAAAATAGACATTAAATCATTTAATGTGCAGGTATTGCTGATTTATATGAGATAGATCCCCTGAATGAATAAATGTAGATGATTTCTCATATATGTTTTTGAAGATGGCACAATGTCAGTATGCATGGTTTTGGGCACACATGTTTTGGGGTGACCAAAAAGAAGTCGATTTATGCAATCAATGAATAACAACATTACGGAAGTTCTAGTTGATAAAAAAATGTTAAGAAATCTTGTAGCTCAGATGAATTAACTTTATTTTCTTTCATTTTTACCTACTATATCTAAAAAAAAAAACTATGATTCTGGGAGGATCCGCTTGGAGTCTCTCCCGCACATAGAGACAGAGTGAACCAGACCTAGGCATGGAGACTGAAGAGCCCCGAGATCGAGATTCTCGTACAGTACTTAACTGAATCCTGCTATGTTTTTTGGTTTGTCTCTACACAGATGTACTTCTATTCTTATGATTTGTTTTTCTAGCTGTACTGAAACATAATTTGGAAGTGTAGTTTCCTTTCCTTGTGACAATGCGATGAGATCTCACCCTATCGCTAGTGTCAAAACTTGACAAAATTGATAGTTTTTTTAAAGTATGTAATTTTGAACGGAAGAACCAATATCGCTTCCATAAGTTGACAGGAAAGGAGGTGAAATATGATTCCAAACATTCAATTCGTGTGGGTGGGCTGGTGAAAACCTGTATTTATGGCAAGTTAACAAGGTAGCTTGACTGACATTTCCTGACATTAGCTTGATCTGCAGTTTCTCCCAAATTTCTTGTATCTTGACATCCCACCTATAATCATGAATTGAAATATAAGGGCCAAGGAACAATCCATAATATCTCCAAACTGCGACTATACAGGAGACTCGAATTGTGTCAAATTGGATTGGTCTTGAAGTTTCATTTCTTAATAATTTTAATACACATCAAAAGAAAAATGAGTAGTAGGTTCCGCCGGGTTTCGAACCCAGGACCTTTCGCGTGTTAGGCGAACGTGATGACCACTACACTACGGAACCTGCGCTGATGCTGCATCAAGTTCAAATGCGACCAATTTCGTTTATCAGCGAGACAAAGTCTAGATGAGTTTTACGATGAGTCTGTGTTATTTCAAAAGTTTGCTATACATGCTAGGTCGACTCTGGTCAATGATAAATAGTACAAGTGTACTGTCAGTCACAAATAGATATGGACCTATCATATTTCCGAAGTTAGTTTCAGAAAGAAAAGTCCCCGATTCTCACTGAGCCGATAATCGGGAACGGTCGGTGTCAGGTTTGTTGATGTACAATACCCGATTGAGAACGACCTGGGGCCCGTTTAATAATCTAAGACCGTACATGAAGACCCTATTCTCTACCTTGTGCAAGGGTTATTGTTTAATAATATACGAGTCTATTCACTAAGACAGTTTTAGCCATCCATAAGGTCGTCCATAGGTGTTGAATAAAGTTGATCCAAATCGTCCCTGGATCCCTATTGCATACAGAAAAGGGTATTCCTATATACCCATTAGCGAACAATCTATAGTTACATACCGCTGCTGGGGGATGCATTAATTATAAGTTATGTAGCGAGGCTGACGTTTTCGTCCCGCTCTCATGTTTTCGTCCCGCTCTGATGTTTTCGTCCAGGGCTGACCACGTGATTTTTCTGGACGATATGATTGGCTAACGCACTGTATCAAAAATGGCCATGCCCCGCCGTCACATTGGCACACTCCCATCGAAGAATTGATAAACAGAATTTGAGTTTTGATATAGCAAAAAAAGAAAATACCCTTTCAGATCAATAATCACAAATAGCCCAGAAAAGTATTATAAAGATTGCACATGATGTTTTGAAAATAAAAGATCAATAGGAATAGTCG
Organism: Alentia gelatinosa; assembly: GCA_950022655.1. NCBI lineage: Eukaryota > Metazoa > Annelida > Polychaeta > Phyllodocida > Polynoidae > Alentia > Alentia gelatinosa. The sequence goes on along the minus strand of OX465588.1, from coordinate 5,984,027 downwards.
TCGAGGTTGTGATCAATGCATTTTTCGGAGCCTGCAAAATGTAAACATAGCAACCTGCATAGCAACCTGCATCGATGCTATGAAATAGGCGGAAAACGGGCGGGACGAAAACATAGCAGTTGGAGTTATTCGATAAGGGTGGCCATTGCTTCTGGGACTATGGCAGATAGAGAAATATCCATTTTTATCGAAATTTGAAGGTATATAGGAATGCCCGCGGCCAAGGCCTTGGGCAGTAATTTTTCCGACCCTTACCTCGTAACTTTGAATTTTGCTCACCGGAACATAGTTTCCCTCTATACATGTACGATCCTAGATTATTAAACGGGCCCAATCATACATGTGTAGGGCCGGGTGTAGGGCCTTCATAGAGCTGTAAATGTGCAAATGGCATATTCATCATTGATGAATGAGCGTGCAATTATATATAAGTAAAATTCAAGAGGTTTTGGATATATTCAGTCTATGGATAATTTCTGTAACCCATTTGCAAACCCGTCAACTTGCCTTTTCTGTAACTGCCTGAGTCATATCAAGCACCAGTATGTTAATGAGGTATTTCGGTCTGAAGTGATTGGTCATGGTCAGTTGGGCACACCTCTACGACCCGTAACAGGATCAACTTTCAGAGAGAACATATATAGTAGTATGATTGATGAGGCTTAACTTAAAGAGATTAGATGCTTTTTCCAATCAGTACATAAATATAAACATATAACTTTGTCATATTACAGTTACGCTTCTGGTCTTAACTTTAGCATTTTTTTTAATTTTTTTTTTGTACATTGAGATACTATCTTGAATATCTTTGGGTAGATTACTCCAGGTAACCTTGCCTTCATATAATGGGGTTTTCCTGAAAAAGAAAATGGTTCTAGTCCTCTTTAATTTAACCTGTCTCTTATTTTGTAATCTTATCCTTGGGCCTGAGTCTTGCTTTTAGGCCCGGCGTCCACCTACTACGATAGAATGGTAGACCTCCCGATATGGCACCGATACAAAATGCCCAAATCGGTGCCATATCGGAAAGGTGCAAAATCGTAGACATATGTCTAGACAAGCCAATCCACCATGCGTTGTATAGGTTCTATCATACTTGGACAGTACAAGTTTAATCCAATATTTAAAGTTCAAACGTGCATTGCGGTGAATCGGCATAGCGGATCTTCTTCATATTTGTAGCGATTATAGCTTATATATTTCCTGAAATCATGTGAAAGTTTCATGGCTTAAGTCCTTCGGGAAGTGAGTGGTATTCTTCAGAACACCAGTATCAGACTTTCGATTCCGATCCCTGTACTAGAACCAGCTATGTTTGTCACATGACAGCTGCAGAGGGTCAAGGTCGCCTATTAGGCCTTTTTCCACTGGCCGGCCACACGCCTTATCTACTTGGTTACGCAATGCTTGCGGCCAAACCATCACATGGCAACGTATTCTTTAGCATTGGAGGACTGAGTGTATAAAGGTAATATGTTCGTAGATTACGTTTAGATTATCTTTAGAGACAATACATTGAATCCATCGTATTCTATGGTATTCCAGCTAAATTTTGGTGGGTTTAACATTCATATCCGCTCAACAATACTTAATATATCATCTAGATAAACTTATTTATAGAATTCATGTTACATACACTCACCCTTGCATATGGAATCCAACCTATATATCTTACCTTTGTCCCATTAGGAATGTCATTTACATACATATATATTTATATATATATATATATATATATATATATATATTATTATCATTATTATATACCTGTGGCAGTATATCCTACACATACTGCCCGCTCCAACCCATGTCGTATTCATATCCCTACGGCACAGTGTGCCGTACGGGGTATGTGATCACGTGACTAGATAAAATATCGCCATTTTTAGGTATATAATAATACGAAAACGGGCTGACTATCTTCGTACATCAAAATACTTGGTAAAATTATTGATCAAATACATCCCTCTGCCTACGGCATCGGGATGTGTGTGATCAATAATTTCACCGCGTATTTTTGACGTACGAAGATAGTAAGCCAGTTTCCGTATATTATATATATATATATATATATATATATATATATATATATATATATATATATATATATATATGTTGGGTTTTTCTTTTGGTATTTTTTTGTTTCTATCAATTCTTTATTAGGGAAATGGCTTTTTACATTCATCACCAGGTGTGGCATAGTTGCCATTCTTCCACAATGATTAATAGAGATAAATGCAATGAATAAGATGGAAATGGAAATGGGAATGATATGTACATAGTAGACAAATACAAGAGTCGAAAATCCCTCTTAGAATGTCCCTCTAAGTATGTCTCGCTTTTGGCATATCAGTACGGTCTGTATCAACTAAATCAGTATCTAAAAACTGAGACAATAATCAACTCTGAAGTTTGTACAACCTGTCTATGTTTTTAGAGTGTCCTATCTGGTTCTAACACACCTATCTGTAAGAAAACAACACCTCTGCTCTCATACCCGCCACTCACACCCCATGTGTGAATGCATAGGCGGGCACTCGGACAGCGCAATGTTTGGCCGAAGGGCCGCGTTGCCATGCAACATGACCGCATGGCGGAGGTGGGAGAGTGGCACACTGCGCCGCTCCCGTTTATTGTTCCGCAAATAGGTTGCTCTAGCGGTGCAGTGTGGGAGAGTGGTGGTTCAACCATCTTCCAGACCATGAGAGCATGCCTCCGCTAATTTATGCGGCAACCTTGACAGAAGAGTTCACTGGCCACCAGAGCAGACGTTTGTATGGAGAAATTCAAACGTGAATATCGCCAGATCGGAGTATCCTATCTTCTTTATTGTTTGCACGATTATAGGTTAAACGTATATGCCTTACTCATGTTAAAATTTCATTGCTTAATTCCTACGGGAAGTGAATTTCCGCATTCGGTACGACATGTCCATAGATGTCTTAGGACTACGACAGTTTGGGAGACAAATTACCCCACGTGACCTTACATTTGTCGTGACTATAGCACACCTCAGACCACCATAAGTCTCTTAGAGCGGCAATAATTAGCCGACAACCTAAAATGTCGCGTCTATAGTACACTGACAGCAAAAACCATGTCGCCCATAACGATGGCCGTGACTAAAAAACAGGGCCCTGTATCATAGAGGGTATACGACAGTCGATCATATATCGATTGTCGTAGCGTATCCGTTTGTATCTTCGACACATTTGAATGGGAAATCATTTGAAATAATAAATGGAAAATAGCGAAATTTTCTGAATACCTGAAATATATAATGGTAATGGCGCTCCGTAAATATAATGTAATTTGATAATTGATAAAGGTAGCAAATCGATCATTTCATACATTAACTTGGAACAGAGTTTTTAATCAAATATTATCATAAAATATCATATGATATTATCTTGTATCTACAGGTAAAATATCAATCATAAATATACATTATTTCCAGAATTATAAAGGTAATATGGTTGATAGACTAAAATCAAAACCAGCTATTTTCCTTTCTAGAGGCATTATAGAGTAAAATTTGGTAAGAAACATTTTTTGGTCAATTTTTGGGTGTAGATTTCGAATAATAATTTTACCAAGATTCTTTGATCATCTAATAGATATTGGCGGCCATTTTGTTTTTTTGTCAATTAGAAGGCTAAAAATAGATTTTTCAGCTTGGTAAAATTATTATCAGCATAGCTGGCGCTGGAAGCGGGGATTTCATGGCTAAATCGTAAGATATCTTACCAAAAGTGGTGCACTCCTCAACCAAAATGCCAACAATTCTCATATTAGCCGGCTCTCAATTTACAACGATATTTACCTACTACATTTAAAACGTTAGAATTCCGTCGAATCCGCTTGAAGTTGCTCCCATACATAGAGACATAGTGAACCAAACCTGGGCATGGAGACTGAAGGGCCACGAGAGTGAGATTCTCGTGTAGTACTAAACTTAAACCAGCTATTTTTTTTAAATTTCGGATTTAGAGGTGTATAGTTACCCTTTAAGCCCCTAAGCATTTTAGGAGGTATTTCTGAGACTAGGACTTGCAAACAAGTATAAGGGATTTATATTGTTATAATCCAGGTCAGGAAAGCTAAATGCATGTGTGAAAACAAGTTCAGAAAGCTAAGGGCAGGTGCCCAGCTGAGGTGTGAAAGCAGTGGTGGCAGGAACCAGAGTCACCCCATTGGCTGGTTACATGATTGGAGGAGAGAGTTAACCAATAGGAGGTGTATTAACCAGGCTCCTACCCAGAATCCTTCACTGGTCCTGGACTGTGATTGGTGGGGAGCTTGGAGGTGAGGTGTTTGGAATTGCTTAAAAGAGAGGGGTCTGAGTGTAGAGGTCAGACCTGGAGACCTGGAGCAAGAGACCTGAAGACTGGAACTGGACCTGAAACTGAGGGGAACTAGGAGCCCTAACCACTAAACCAGGAGCCATGAGTGCTGTACTAGTATTGTGAGTAACCATTTTGACTTGTGGATTTGACTGACCACTCTGGAACTGGTAACTGGTGTTAGTTGAGGTTTGCACTGTATTATAGGGACTCAGATTTGTTTGTATGTTGTATCAGAATTCATGGATAGGTCTTTTGTTTATATCTGTTACTTGTGAGTCAATTCTTTTATTGGTCTTGCTACCTATTTCTCTTATATGACTGTTGTGTAGGGATATCACTTATGTCCTGAGGGATTGGTCATTGATTATAATAAATATCTTCATGCTTCCAACTTGGTATTTCTCACAGCTTTATCGTTAGTGCAAGTTATGGCCTATTTGGTAGGTGTGTCATACACTTGTAGATCCATATAGCTCCCACCTATAGACTACTACATATATCAATATTTTAACACAGTCATTTTCATGATGAAAATAACAGTGAAATTTGGAATAAAAAGTATTTCGAATTATGGCATGGCTATAGATATTTGTTGATACTTATTCTGTGCTTTTTACAGCATTAAAATAAACTGTTTGGTAGATAGAAAAAAATCACATATAGGATGTCGGTTAGAATTTGGTGGGAAAGTTTTAACATTTTTAACTTTTGGTTGAAGTTTGTTTGTTTGATCGTACTATGGGTACTTACAAGCATAAACATCTAAATCAGAATACAATGTGCATCGTTAATCTATTTTGGCTGGTGGAAGAGTGGTTTAGGGGTTCGATTCATTACGACATGGCCAGTTGACTGTTGTAGCTGTATCCTCACGTGACCCTAATTTATGCAGTGACCTCGACATACAATGCGTACCGGTAGGTGGGAGGGTGCACTGGCCACAAGAGCAGACGATTGCTATTACGAAATTCTAACGCCGATATCTTTGGAACGGTCCATCCGATCTACTTCATATTTAGTACGATTATAAGTTATATGTGTCCCTTACTCGTATTAAAGTTTCATTGCGTAATTCCTACGGGAAGTCCCGTTGCGCGTTCCGTTCCGACACAAAGTTTGATATAAGACAATTCTATACTTGTTGTAAGCTCCGACACTTTTAGCTCCGATCGTAGGCCGCAGGCTATGACACCGTCTATAGCACGGCGGCCATTTTTTATCACCAAAAAGTGTCTTGGCCTCAAGCTACGATCTTAGGCCCAGTATTTGTTTCTTAATTTTACGTCTGGTCAACCATTGCAGGTCTTTTCCAGACTTCCTCATTGTTTGAAATCTTTGCAATCAGGGATTTCTCCAATAATTTTCAAGTGCTCCTTGGAGCAAGGACAGGTCTCATGAAACTTTCATTTCGAATATACTTTTTAGAGCTTTTCAAAAGTCTTGGTTTCTCTGAGGAGGGCCAAGATTTCTTCTTTTTTTTTTTGATTGATTTCTTTATTGATTAAAAAAAACCAGATATACAGGCAGGTGTCATCATGTTATTAGACCAGGTTTGAGAATCAATAAAGCGGCAGTAGGTCTCAGCCTTTTTATAAGGCTGGTTTAAATGACCAAGCCGTTCCCAACAACAAGCGTTAAGCGATAGTTGGTAGATCTCCCTCCCTCCCTCCATCTCCCTCCCTTTTCCAGTGGGTAAAGCCGAACCCACCTGTACTGGCACGGTAGGTACAGGGCAGCGACTAGTCTCGGAACCTCTAGTCGGCTGTCGATCGCGGAGAGTGGTAATACACTTTCAGCGACTAGAGGGTAACCGCTACATTGGTGCCATGACCAGGATCTTTGGCTGCTTGCACAGCCGGAGATCCCTGGAGAAGGAAGAATGGCGGAGAAGCCGGGTGTAAAAACTCGGTCAAAGATTGCCATGCAGAGCCCTGCCGCAGAAGGCACAGCCGGCCTGGAGAGGACACAGGATATCCGTACTCCGCAGGAAGCTGCAAGCCAACCGGGGAGGAAGGCTACGAAGAACGTGGCTGAGCAATTAAACTCAACCATGTTCCACATGGGGACACCCAGAGCGGACTCCATGGAGGACAGGGACCTGGACAGGGTAAGCCGAATAGGCGACTCCGAGGAGGGACCTGAACGTGGGGAAGAAGAATCCCCAGTTCCGCGGCCTAAGATCGATTCCCGGATCGATCATGAAGCGGAGCAGCATGCAGCTAAGTTGATGTTGCAAGATGTGTATTCTCGGGCCAAACACGCCACTGAATCTCTGCGTGTGCAGAAAGAACAGCTTGCATTGGCCGAGGAAGAAGAAAAGGCGGTGTTAGAATGCACCCAGTGCGCGGAGGCAGACGATGCTTTAAAGTATAGGACTCCTCTGCCAGGCTGGCAGAGTGTATCTAAGGATCACGTATACTCCCCACAAGGGAATGCTGCAGGTCCTCAGGCATATACACCGCCACGCATAGACCGAAGACCTCCAACGGTGAATTTTGCTTCCCCGATGGATTCTCTGAGAAACTCTACGCACACCAGTGACAGGGGAGTACCGTTCAGTTCCGCAATAGCAGAATTACGACTAAGCCCTGTGCTTGCGGAGAGTAATGCGGAACGGGTTTTCAATCGATCTCTGGCGCAAGCTAGAGATGTCCCGATTGTAGGACCGGCAGAAACGGCCAGACGCAACGCCATCATCCCGAAGCCTTTTGGTAAAGGAATGGTGTGGGAGCACTGGTTTGCCGGGTTTTGTGAGGATGTTCAGTGCAATGGGTGGAGTACTGCCAACGCACTGCCATACCTCATGAGAGTGTTACGCGATGGACCCGGAGAGGCTCCTTTACCCGCCTACCGGCGTTCAGCTACGCACGGATGGGATGCCCTTGTAGAAGTGGCGTCTTATTACTGTGGGCAGCTAGTAATGCTGAACCCTCCACCCATGCTCATGGGTTAGCCCTTCAGCAACTGCTGATGGAGGTTTACCCTGGTACCAGACTGGACTCGCCGGCACTGCATGAGGATCTACAAACTCAGTTTGTCAAGGGTCTCAGAGACGAGGACATCCGAAAAAGAGGTGGTCTCAAAATGGGAGCCTGGTATGAGCCTCATACAAGTGTTGAGAATAGTGGACGCCTATGAACAAAGGTGTGCCCTGTTCGGACAGTATGGCAAGCCTGTGGGTAAAACCCGGGTAGCTATGCTGACCCCATCCTGGGAACAGGATGAGTTGGCGACAGATGAAACCAGCGACCCCGAAGTGGAGGATGTACTCTCCGCAGTGTGGTCAATGGTGCTCGGACATCGTGGCTTTCGCGGTAGGGGCCGTGGCCGGTTGAATCCCCAGACAACAGAACAGGCTGTGGGTAAAGGTTCCGAGGAATCACTTACTGTGACAGAATCGTTGCTGCAAATCAACGAACGATTATCGCAGTTGGAGAAAAACCAATTGGATACTTGACGTTGTTGGCAGTGTCGAAAGGCTGGGCACATTTCTCCGGAATGTCCCCAGAAGTTGGCCGCTGTAGAGTCCACAGACGGCCCGCTAGCTTTACCTTCCCCCCATGAGGATCCGGTAAACTAGAAAGGGCTGCAGTAAGTGGCGAAACAGTAGCCCGAGCAACTGTACGCCAGAGTACACAGACTGTGGAACCCGCGAGCAGTGTGAATCCTGCTCGGACCAGAGAGGAAGAGATCTCGAGTCAGATTGCTACAATTTGTTCTCGATATCTATCTCTGAACACCCCTGTCTACAATGGCTACGCCAGCGTGGATGGGACCTCGGCACCCTCGATGGTATTTCCCGGTTCATTCAGCAGCCTTCTCCTTTAGGAGGGAGACGGTGGTATGTACCTGTAAGAATTCAAGGGTTGAAAGTAGATCTGTTGGTTGATACTGGATCAAGTCGCTCTGTGTTAAATCACAATCTATATAGAACTTTTGAGTTTGATCCGGAATGTAAAGTTTCGGAGGCAAGTGCACAGGCTGCTAATGGTACTACGTTGAAATGCTACGGCAAAGTGATTATTCCGATCTCGGTAGATAACACTGAATTAGTGTGGAGTCCCATACTCAGTGATATCGAGGAGAATGGAATAATTGGTATAGACTTCCAAGCGTTGTATGGAGTGTCATTGGACCTTCAAAAAGGCCTGCTCCAGATTAAGCACCCGCAACAGTTGGAAGTAGAATGTTCCTGTAGACGGATATCTTCAGTGGTCTCTCTCAGGCAGGATGTGAGCATCGCCCCTCAGCAGATGGTAAATGTACTAATAGCTGGGGAAGGTGACTTGCCGTTGGCAGATGCTACGTTTGAGCCTGATCCGATGTTGTTCCCCGACAAAGGATTACAGGCTTGGAATACCCTTATGGGTAGTGCTCCGATCGGATCCATACCTGTTAGTAACCATACGACGGGGAGGATAGCGTTGAAGAAAGGCGACATCGTCAGCCAAGTAATATTGGCTAACATAGTAGATACAGTAGAGGTTCGTCCTCTAGGTATTGTGCCTATCAACGACGACCCTGGGGAGGTGAGGATTGGATGTGTGAATGCTAACTCGGAGAGTGATCCTGGGTCTGCAGTTCTATATGAGACCCTAGAAACTCTAATCACAGCTGCGGACGCACTAACAAGTGCGGAACAGCGTGAACTAAGGAGTATGCTAGGGAGGTGGAGTAAGATCTTTGCACGACCAGGAGACCCTTTGGGTAGAACTGATCGCGCAGAGCACCACATTGATACGGAGGGAAACATTCCATTTAGACTACCCTACCGGAGGCTACCGCCTATCAAGTGGGAAGCTTTGGAAGAGGAGTTACGGAAAATGCTTTCCCAAGACATAATCATACCCAGTGAAAGCCTGTGGGCCAGCCCTGTGGTTATGGTTACTAAGAAGGATGGTACTTGCCGGTTCTGTATAGACTACAGAAAACTGAATGGTATCATCCGGAAGAACGCCTACCCTATACCTCGGATCAATGAGAGTCTTGACTCTCTAGGCGGGAACCAATGGTTTTGCACCTTGGATCTCCAGTCCGGGTATTGGCAGGTAAGAATGGCTAGTGAAGATCAGCCGAAAACTGCCTTTACTACCCATGAAGGGCTGTATGAATTTACAGTAATGCCCTTTGGCCTCTGCAACGCCCCAGCGACCTTTGAATCCATGATGGATCAAATGTTGAAAGGATTGCAGTGGAAGGAGTGTTTGGTTTATTTAGACGATATAATTTTTTTCGGTAAAAACGTAGAACAATGTCTAAATAACCTAGCGGAGGTCTTTGAACGTATCAAGTCTTACGGCTTGAAACTCAAACCTCAGAAATGTAAGCTGTTCAAACGCTCAGTGGAGTACTTGGGTAGGATAGTTGCGGGTGATGGAATCCGCGCTGACCCATCTAAGTTGGATGTAGTGGCCAAATGGCCTCGACCCCGGAATATAAAAGAAGTAAGATCTTTCCTCGGATTCTGCTCATATTATCGTGACTTTATCCCAGGTTTTTCCGAAACTGCCCATGCTTTGCAACAGTATGTAGTCCAAGATAAAGCCGGAAAGTCTAAGGATATCCTATGGAATCCCGCGGCTGAGGAAGCTTTTTCAGGACTAAAGAGAAAGTTTGAAGAGACTCCGGTCCTCCATTACCCATTGCCTCAAGGTTGGTTCATCCTTGATACTGACGCGAGCAATGACAGTATTGGAGCGGCGCTGTCACAGGTATAGAATGGAGTAGAGGTTCCCATCGCCTTTGCCAGCAGTAGCTTGAATAAGGTACAGCGGAACTACTGTACCACGAAGAGGGAACCTCGCTGTGGTAGTATACGTAAGGAAATATCGACACTTCCTCGGAGGCGGAGATTTCACCTTATGTACTGATCATTCCTCGTTGAAATGGCTCTTTAACTTTGAAGACGCCGAAGGAATGATTGGAAGATGGCTGGCGGCTCTGTCCAAGTTCGGGCTTAAGAACTGCCAGATAGAGCACAGACCCGGTAAGTCACACATCAACGCGGATAGTCTCTCACGGAGACCATTGCGTAAGTGTGGACGGCCCGACTGTGTAGACTGTGGGGAACATGATGCTATCTTGGCTGCATTGCACCAGATGGGTTATCCTGATCCCGTGTTCTACCAGTGGACGCTGGAACAGATCCGTGAAGCTCAACAGAGTGATCCGGAGATGTCCCGGTTGATTAAACTGGTAAAGAATGGCCTCCACAGACCACAAGGAGCAGAGCTCTCGATTGAAAACCGGGAGTTCCACACACTCTGTAGTCAGTGGACAGAGTTAACTGTGAGGGATAATGTGTTATATAGGGTCAGAACCACTGTGTGTCCAGTACAGAAACACTTACAGCTGGTTGTACCCATTTCACTGCGGACTGGGCTTTGCCATGAGCATAGAAGTTCGGCACATTTTCGGAAAGCGTAGACCTGCCACTAAGATAAAGCGACATTACAACTGGCCCGGAATGAGCGCAGACATACGGCGATGGGTTCTAGAATGCTCAACCTGTTGTAGGGTTAAGCTCAGCGAAGGCCTAGGGAAGATGCCCTTACAACAAGAGTTATTCGGAGTCCGGTTTGCACGCATTGCTCTCGATATCATCTCTGGTATCGATGAGTCCGATGACAGCAACACGTGTATGATGGTGGTGATGGATTACTACACAAAATATGTGCAGATCCCATGAAGGATCACAAAGCTGCTACATGCACAGAAGCACTTGTGAAGAATTGGGTGCTGCCTTTCGGAGCTCCGAGTATTTTACATTCCGACCAGGGACGAGAATTTGAATCTCAAATCTGGCAGGAAATGTGTAGAGTACTGGAGATAAAGAAAACACGCACCAACCCGTACCGTCCTCAATCAGATGGGATGGTAGAGCGGTTCAATAGAACGTTGATACAGTGCTTACTTACTATGGTCAATGAGAGCCGGAGTAACTGGGATGAGTTAGCACCATACATAGCACACGCTTATAATGGGACTATTCATTCTAGTACGGGGTGTTCACCTAATCTACTTCGGAGAAGAGATTGTGATGCCCGCAGACATTTTATATGGGGTGCCCGGAGGAGTATCTGCAGAGATACCCTGCCCTATAGGTTTCATGGAAAAACTTCGGGAACGCTTTGTGGAGGCTTACTACCGAGCAAGGCGAGGCCTAGAGAAAGCCGCGGAATGGCAGCGGTCTGGACATGATGTCAGACTGAAGCTGAGGAAGTTCCAGGTTGGAGATAGGGTAATACGATATCACACTCCATTGGTGAACGTAAAACTCGCCCCAAACTGGGATGGTCCATGTGTCATAGTTGAAGTGCTGTCAGATATGACGGTAGTCATCGAAGATGAATGGACACGGAAGCGCTATAAGTCGCATGTTGCTCGCTTGCGAGCATGGCACTGTACGCGCGAGAGAGCTGGCTCTGATAGTGCGGAGTCTCAGCCCCGGCAGGTACCGCTTTCAGCAAAACCCGCTCTTAGGGCAGGGAAGTCCCGAGTCAAAGCCGGTAAGAGTTGCAATGGCCCTCCGCCAACAAGGTGGAAGCCGGGTCGTCCGCGTAAGGTGAAGATACCCCCGTCTAACTCGAGAGAGGAAGACTGGGAGGATTTGAAGCCCAAAGCGGAGGACTACAAAGGCCCTACTGATCGTTCTATGTATACGAAACATGGAAGGTCAGTAAAAATGAAAAGAGAATTGGAAAACAATTCAACCACCCGCCGCAGTGCCCGAATACGTGGTAAGGCTGCGGTCAACTACAAGGAGTAGTGGTGCGGAGTTGTCGAAACAGACACAATGAGAAGGCCCGCTGACCAAACCTGTGTATCCTAGGGTCGGTTGATCGAACACGATGACGGTTGAAACTTGATAAAAGACAGACTTATGGCGGCAGCCCCAACGTTGCTCGAAGGGAATCCCCGTAGAGGGCCCTCCAGAGGCTGCGTTACTTGCCATAACGTTCTAATTTGATGGTTTTTAATCTCTCTCGATCATCAATCTGTACCTTCTTGAGACACGTAATGGTGGTCAGAGAGAATTGGAAACCCCCACGGGCACAGACTGGGCTTGGCCCAGTGGAGCGTGGCCGATGTCCGCACCCGCTGGGAGAGTGTGAAGGAACGAATCAAATGGCGCGTAACGGCATCTTTGATCACTTCGCGGTCGAGGGACGTGGAGTCGCTCGGATGTTGAACGTCTCAACACCTCTCATTGGTCGAGGACATGACCTCTTTTAATTGGGGTCAACTGGCCGTATATAAGGCCTTGTTCTTGGAGAACAGATCACTCTGGCCAAGTGGCGTCTCCGTGACGCCCCTGGAGTGCGTCGCTGCATTCAGCCTGGCTGAACAACGCGGAGAGGGAGAGGCCTTTCCCACGGGGGAAGTGGCAGCTCCGCAGGACTCGGCCCCGGCCGAGAGCCCTGCAGGCTCAGGAGACGGCGCATCCGTCAGCCTGGGCAGTGGTGATTCCCTTGGGGATTGCCACAGTGTTGACTCGGGTGCTCTGGATTCCGGTCCAGACGACACCCAGTCTTAACAGCGCGGAGAGTCTGACCCTTCCACTTCGGTGGCAGAGGCAGGACCCAACTCACCTAAGACATCAGCTCCGGCTGAAAGCTCTGGGCAGGTTGCTTCCGTGAAGGGCGGGAAAGTAGACCTTTCCCATGTGAAGAGCTCTGGGTACGGGCAGAAGTCAGTCTCCCGTTTGCCTAAGCCGGTGTTTACACCAACAAAGGCAACGGGGAAGAAAGGAGATGCTCGGCAGATATGGACAGGATGAAGCACTTGCGTGACACCGTGCATGGCAGCAGCGTGAAAGGGGACCGGAGTGTCGACTCCGTGAACCGCAAACCTGCTGCAAAGAGCTCGTCTAGGTCCAGTAGCGACTCAGACGACGACTTGAGGATGAGCCGGTCAGGGCGAAGCCAGACGCCGGGCTCTGTAACTTTGGGGGACGTTCTGCGTTCCTCAAAGACGGGCCCAGCTAAGGAAAAGCCTGGCCGGAAGGGAGCGAGTGCGCCAAAGGGGGAGAAATCCTCTAAGGGTTCTGCAGAGACAGCGGTCTTGTCTGACGCCTCGGCGTCGACAAGCACTGCTGGTGCTCGCCCCAAAGATAGGAAAGTGGACCATGAGCCTGAAGAGGAAAGCGGCGTGGTTGGTGGTGCGGAAGAGGAGTTCCCTTCTGTGCCCCTGCCTCAGCGCCCTGCCCCTAAGGCGGCAACCCAGCCTAAACCTTCCCCCACGGAAGTAGTAAGGCCTGGGCTGCACGGGGAACAGATTGATGTGTACTCCGGCGACCAAAAGCTGACACTGGCTACTGTAGCAAAGACAGATTGGCGCCCGTATCACATGCAGACCTACTTGAAGCGGGTAGATGATCAGTCGATCATCAACGCTAACAAGTTTAGGATAGCACAGATGCGGGTAGCGGAGTACGAGTGCATCATCGCTCAACAGCGCATGTCCAGCTTGTTGCAAGTGCCATTGGAAAACATGGCTGCAAAGCTGGCGGTGGTTGAGTCGCGGTTGGCGCGTTCTGAGCTCGCCCTTCAGAACTACGACTACAAGTGTCGTACGATGATGCGGGTGAGCATGTTCGACGTTGAATCGTCTGACATCACGGCCGCGGAAGCGGCGTGGTTGTTACACCAATGTCGAAGGGGGCGGTATCTTGACTTCGTGGATACCCCAAATCTGACAATGCAGCAAGCTGGCGCGTTGTTGGATTGGGGTCCGGAGAGGGATTACGCCCTAGATGGACAGTCATCCCAGGCTTCGGCTATGGAGACTGCTCCATGTAACCGGCCTCAGAGCACCCCTGGTGGAAGTTCCTCGGAATCTCCACAGGCTCCTCTGAGGCAGCCGCCTTCAGTGACCCGCACTACGACAAGACCCGCTTACGTGCCACCACGTCAGCAGCAGGTCCCGTTCGATGTGGAGCTGGGAGAAATTGGAAGTGTCTTTCCCCCCTTGCCGTTTACTTCAGCGGTAACATGGGATTCTCCCGGTATTGCTGACGACATCAGCACGGCTGACCTGAACGCGGTGATGGCTAGGTTCAGGGTCACAGACCCACTGAGTCCACCACCAAATGTTGGTCAGCAGGCTGCCGCGACGAGGCCCGCTACCCGTCGGCTACAGCCACCCCTCCAGCTGAAGACCCCGCCGATGAACAACCCGGTTGTTCTCGCGAAAGGCCAGCTGGCTGAGGGCCTGTAGCTAGGCAGCTCCAGTCCATCCCACATTGAGTCTAGAGAACCCATGGAGGTTCCCCGGTATTACTGTGAGATGGAGAGAGGCAGGACACTTCCTGCCGCAGAGGATGGTTAGACACAGTCAGCCCTAGTTGTCTGTGCCTGTCCGTCCGCCGGCTCCTCAGATATTAACTCCCGTAGTTCTTGTCTGGGGATCATCCACACCTAAATTCAGTTTTGGGTGGAGAGGGTGACTGATTTGGTCCCCCATATATGTGGTGCTTCGATCAGGAGCCCCGTGGTCGCTGGGAGGGGTAGTACAGGGGGTTCGAAATAGAAAAGCGATCTCAGGTTGGGCCGCGGAGACTCACCCCCAGGGTGAATTTTTGCTGCACAACTCGGGTTTCAGAAGGCTGAAGGGTCTCTCAATGGTAGCCCCGTAGCAGGGCGCCATTACGAAACACTCCGGCCTGTGGTGCTTTCCAGGAGTTGGACTCCGGTCTAACTCCGCGGAGAGTGTAGAAACGGTATGGGGGCCGAGACCCGGCTTCGGCAAGTGGTTTTGGTTCCCTGTGGGGTGATTGGCGCTGGACTCGCTCGGTCTTTTGCCAGTGAGGGAAGTGTCAATCACTGTGTGGATAGGGGTTGGGGCCTTCAGTGGTTCCTGCAACTCCTATCTGAGTGACGGATGTAGCGTGCCACGCTATAAGAATGCTGATACCAACTTTTACAGAGATGGGAACTCCTTCACAGAGAGGAAAAGAACATTCTATCTTTTTCTTTCTCCCTTATATACACCGTACTTCTCTTCGCTTCATCAGAAGAACTACCCATGGGACGGGCCTTTCTGATGTTATCAAGGTGGGGGGGGTTCGCGGAATTGCTCCCCCTAACTACGCTGGAGCTGTACCAGGAAGACAGTTGGAAGCCTGGCGCCCGGAAGCAGGAGGCTGGACTGAGTAGGTCTCCACGCTAACGGGTCTGCCAGGCTCGACACTTACCATGTTATCCCTGGCTTACAACTCCGGAACGGTGGGTGGCGGGGTGCTCGCTGGTCTGGGCTGACCCTTTGTAGGTCTGGACTGGTGAGTCTTCCCTGCCCGATACTCAAGGAAGCCAGGGAGAAGCCAACGACATCGGCGAGACGGGTGATATGTTTTTTATCTATACTGTGTAAAGGTGGTAGCGAGGCTACTCCTTTTTATTTATAATTGTCACCTCGTTTATATGTCTTCCTCTTTCATCACTAAATGTGTGTAGTGTATTTTCCCATCTCAAATTTTATCATTTATTGGTATCAGTAAAAAGATTCTTTGTGAACGTTGAATGGTTAGACACTTATTCAGAACTGCTCGACTTAGTTGTTAAACTTTTTCGGGAAGTCCCCTTAGAGCAACACAATGGTTGCCGGATCCCCCCCCCCCCCCCCCCCCCCGTAAAAGCTGGGAGGGTAATGTAGGGGTCAGGACAGTCGAGCAGCGTTGTTTCACTTTAGAACTAGGTGGCGCGAGTGCCGATCCCTGCCGTGCGGTGTGGCCGGCGGACCCGTGGTATGCAAATACTACAAGTTCGCCCGCATTACGTAACTCAGCTACTGTATAAGGCTGAGTCCACAGCGGGTTGACAGGACTTCTTGCGGTGCCTCTTTACAAAGTGAATGTCTGAAGCCTCACGTGTTGGTTAGGTTGTGTTGGAACACCTTTCAACGTTGAAGAGACCAGTATCTCTTCCCGCGCTAGTTGGTGCCCTGCAGCACCAACATATTGTGAATACCTTCCGCAATAAAGAACGGTTAACTGAAACTGTCCGGAGTCTGGTTTTGTGTTCGCGGTTAAGCGGTAGTTGGTAGATCTAGCATCTCTCTCCCTTTTCCAGTGGGTAAAGCCGAACCCACCTGTACTGGCATGGTAGGTACAGGGCAGCGACTAGTCTCTGAACCTCTAGTCGGCTGTCGATCGCGGAGAGTGGTAATACACTTTCAGCGACTAGAGGGTAACCACTACACATCTCTATTTTGTAGCATTTTTTGTTTAAAACATGAAAGAAAGAAAACCTTTCATATCAGTGTTTTGAAATACACTGTACATAGACATTGTACCTTTCAGATAATTGTCCCTAAACCTTTTTTTTGCCTGACAAGGTAACCTGAGATGGTAACTCATAGATAATAATGAGTACGTCTGATTGCGACGACTATATATCAACCCTGCTAAACAGTCAACAAATAACCAACCCGTTCCTTTAACACTGCACGAAAAGTACTGCTTTACATATGAATCCGAAACACGTCTAACAGTAGGATTTTGCGTCTAGAAGTTCGACCTGTTATCCGTCTCGTAGACGCCTTATTTAGTGGTGTATATACATGTCCATGGTGCAGTCTTATATACGTCATATATACGCCTGATTCCGTTGTATATACACCACCATCCAAGGTTCCGGGTGGAAGCCTGGGCTTCCGTATGCGACTCCTGGAGTTTTGGCTCCAGATATCACTCGGCTCCACCTCATGATATCACTACGCCAAACTCCAGTCGTCGCATACGGGAGCCCAGATTAAAACTCATCCGGTTTTACGATAATATCTAAAAACTATGATTCTGGTCGTATCCGCTTGGAGTTGCTCCCGCACATAGAGACAGAGTGAAACTGACCTAGGCCTGGAGACTGAAAGGTCACGAGAGTGAGATTCTTGTGTAGTAATAAACAAAAAGTGGCTATTTTCTTTTGTGTCTATCTACTCAAATGTATTACTATCCTTAAGATTTATTTCGTTCCATACTTAAAACATAATTTATAACAGTAGTTCTCTGATATCCTTTCCTTGAGAGAAAGCAATGAGATCTCACCCTTTCGCTGGTGTCAATCCATACTGTTCTGATCGCTGATGATTAGCTCAAGCATCTGTGTCATAAGAAATGATAACCACAAGTTTACTATGGTTTCTCGTTTACCCGCTAGAGGGCTCGACGGCAGTTAGGGATTGTGAGACTGGAGTACAGGCGCACAGGGGGGAAGGGGGTAGGTGGTAGGTAAGTATGGATCGACGAAGTCGCTAGTAGTAATACTCAAATCTAATTGACATGGCAGGAGGTTGCAAGTCTACTGTTGTATAGATTATGATTACTTTACAAGGGAACCCCATAACCCGATGCAATATTGTTGGCTTGTAATGAAAGCCACATGATTCATATGGATGAATAAACTTCCCTATCATTGATTCTGTAAAGCTATCAATATTGATTTGGTATTAGAGGGAAACTATGTTCCGCTGAGCAAAAGTTCAAAGTTATGAAGTGAGGATCGGGATGCTCACCGAGTAACTTTGAACTTTTGCTTACTGGTACTTGGTTTCCCTATTCCTATATTCCTTCAAATATCGATAAAAATGCTTAATTCTTTACCTAAAACACTTCCGAAGAAAATGGCGACCCTTATCGATTAACCACAACAGCTATTGTTTCGTCCCGCTGCTGTATTGTATCACGTGATCAGAGCAGGACGAAAACGTCAGAGCGGGACGAAAACATGAGAGCGGGACGAAAACGTCAACCTCGACACATAACTAATTTTAATGTACCCCCCAGCAGCGGTATGTAACTCTAGTTAGTTCGCTAATAGGTATATAGGAATGATATCTATGCAAAAGATACGAAGATGTAAAAAATCATATGCAATACAAAATAGCCTTCACTTGTCTGTGATTATGTGCTTATGTTGACACAAAAACCATGCATCCCCTTATAGCGACAACGACGACCACGACAAGAGAAACACAAACTACAAAGCCAACATCACCTTCAACCAAGCAAACAACTAGAACAACGACAATGATTTCAGAAGGAACAGGTAATATTACAGTCTCATATACATTAGTATATCAAAGCTACAGTTATCTAGATAAAGAAACTATAGATGCCACTTGTTTACAAGACAGAAGGTCGAGATATTGTAGGTGTGAGCAATATACATGTAAAGGGGGGCGTCCACCAACCATGACAAGGCTTCGACAATGGCTTTCGCACAAGATCCACGACAGCTCTACGATTGGAAGCCTTGTCATAACCATGTCGTGGTTGGTGGACCCCAGTTCCAGACAAGAGGCTACGACAAGGCCATGACAGGCTGTGACATGAAGCTTGTCAGGGGCCTGTCAGGGGCCTTCCGACAAGGCTACGACAATATCGAACATGTTCGATTTTTGCTTCGACCGGTCCTTTGTCATGGAGTGTTGTGGATTCCTCGATATCACTGTCATAGTGTGTCGGTACCATGGACGCCTTTTTTCCGGCAACCAGCAACGTCTACGATACACCCCGACAACGCTGTCCCGACACTGCTCTTCTCATGACAACGCTGCGACAAGGCTCCGATTGGAACTTTCATGTCGGCACTTGTTGTAGCCTTGTCGTGGTTGGTGGACGCCCCCCTTTACGCCTCATCCTTCCAGCTAGGGTTAGTTGAATAATCTAGGCATGGGATTGAAGACCCTTTTCTGTTCTCCAAGGGAACTGGAACGATATGATTCAGCTTTATTGAACTGCCTTAGGCTCCGACTGTCTTAGCAAACAAACTTAAATATTATTAAATGATAACCTTCGTATGAGCTACAGAAAAGGGTCTTTATGTATGAGCGTAGATTATTCAACAGCCCCAACCATGTCGAGGAGCATTTCCCAGGATTGTTTATTTGAATAATTTTACGTCCGGTCAATCATTGCAGGTCCTTTCCAGACTTCCTCATTGTTTGAAATCTCTGCAACCATGGATTTCTTCAATGATTTTCTAGTGCTCCTTCAAGGAGCAAGGAGAGTTCTGATCATAAAACTTTCCCTTTTAATATACTTTTTATAGCTTTTCAAAGATCTTGGTTTCCCTGAGGAAGGCCGGTATTTCTTTCTTATCAATGTTTTGAAATACATTGTACATAGATGTTGTATCTTTCAGATACTTGTCCCTAGACCGTTTTATTGCTTTTTGTTCATGAATTGAATTCATAATTATAAGTTATTTTATACTTGAGATTTATCTTACAATACACAGGATCAACAAATTCCACGGAAATCGGTCCAACAGATGGTATTCCTGATCAAGGAGCAAGAGGTAAGAAACATTAGGTATAGGGCCTACTTTAGGGATCTAGAGATGTACTAGAATAGCAGGTGAATGGTTATTTTAGAAAACATTAAGTCAGTGAAGATCATGAACTAAGGATAGAAATGGTAAATCTACATTGCTAATCTTATGATCGCCATAGCGCTAGAAAAAAAATATGAATACGCTGTCATATTTTTGTTTGTTTGTTTGGGTAGTTTAACATCCAATATATTCTGTTAGAATTACTTTGGATTTGATTGAATCTATAAGATGAATTTAGATAGAACTCTCACAACTATACATTTAACAAGGTGAGAGTTCTCTTACTTCCCACACCACATAGACATGGTATGAGAAGGATTGGCCTTTGATATAGCAGTAAATCTACTACTGCTGGGGATGAAGGAGAAAAGTGGCTGCATTTGGACTCAAATCAACAAAGTTCAACAACCTTGGGACTACAAGTCCAGTGCTCTTTGCCACTGAGCTAACTCCCCACCCCGGTCACTTTAGTTGTGCTTGCGTGCAAGCATATCCAGTCTGCACCACGTGGAGGCAAGGCGACCAAGAGGGTGAACAGATTGGTAATTGCTGTCCACCCCAGCAGACCACTCTCCTGAATCCAAACACTGAGTTTCTCCAGAAAGCTCCAACGTATAGCGGGAAAGCTGTCTTGAAAAGCCTCCCTGAAGAGATAAAGCAAGCTCCCACTAAGCGAACTTTCAAACAAATGCTAAGAAAACACCAAACAGCAGCCTAAACTGGAAAAGTATATTACTAACATCCTAGCTATACAATGTGGAAATCAGCTAAACGAGACAGCCTTCTGCCAAACTTGCTTAATTTTTCCAACCTAAAATGGATTGCCTAGAAGTCTGTGGGAAATGCATTATTGTGTTTTATTGATGTATTGTTGTAATATGACCTTAAGTAAGGTGTTGGATGTATAGATAAGTATCTAATATATTACTATCGCTATTAAGATGGAAGACAATTATTGAGATAAATATCAACCTGTTATGTAACATGTGATACGCTCCTTATGACATGTAGCGAATAGACCTTTTTCGCACGTTATCTGCTTAGCTACGCTAAGTCTGAAGCCAAACATATCCCTGGCAACATATATGGATCTATCAGTATATGAGCGTAATACATTCATAAGACCCATGTATCTCATTTTCAGAGAAATAATGATTTCATCGTATTCTATGGTATTCCAGCTACAATTTGATGTATCATACATGCATATCACCTCAATGATACTTTAGATATACCTTAGATAACACAGGGACACCAAAACTGCAAACACACTAATATATTGGCAGGTTTCGCTATAATATGCTTATCTTTTTCCAAGTTAAAACCAAGATGATTATCAAAGTTTAGACAGCTCAGACTCGATGATACAATACCCTAGTTTGCTCCAACAATTTAATCTGTCAAAAAACAGCACCCCTGTAATCACACCCACTGTTCACACTTTAGGTGTGATTGCTGTGTTCCCTATACACATATATGGCCGGACCCGGCAGTGCTTGGCAGAGCGGTCGCGTAACTAGGCAGTGAGCCGTGGGCAGTGGGCGCTGAACGGCAACACCTGGGCCCTGTTTTTCAGTCATGACATAATCGGCCAACGATACCCTAAGACATCTCTGTGTTTGCAAGACAATTTGCAAGACACAAAATGGCGGCTGTGCTATAGACAGTGTCTCATTGCGGCACGTTTGATCGCCGCTAAAATTGTCCTTGTCTAAGACAAGTATAGAACTGTCTCAGGTTCTATACTGCAAAGACTGCCCAGTACCAGCTTCAGGGTAGCTTATACCTTGAGGTGGAAAGCTTGTGGTGAAGTGGTTAGAGCACCTGCCTCAGGATGTGAAGTTCGGGGTTTGATACCTGTCTATGTCCAACCTTTTTTTCTTTTAATTTCAATTTGAAAATTTCACATAACCAACAAACACCAGCCTTGACGTTTCAACTTTCTAGATATGTTTATTAGTACTTTTGTTTACATTAGTTTACATTAATGTACCAAGTGAATTGAATTTCTCCTGGGACAATGTCATGGGTGCCACATGAATGAGTGGAGGTGTGCTCTGATGCTCTCTGATAGACACTGGCCACCAGACCAGACAATTGCTATGACAAAATTCAAACACAAATAACGGTAGAGCTTTGGTTTGATTATGGGTTATATGTATCCTTTACTGGTGTTAAAATTTCATGGCTTAATTCTAACAGGAAGTGAAGTTGTGCATTCTGTACAGAATGTCCATAGATGTCTTAGGTCTAAGACACTTTGAAAGACATTTTGAACCATGTGACCCTAAGGATGTCTTGTCTATAGTACACCTGGCTGCAGCCTAAGTGTCCTTGAGGGAAAATCGTTGGCCGATCCCCAAAGATGTCTTATCTACAGTACACTGACAGCTGTAGGATGTCTTCCATATAGGATGTTGTGACTAAAAAACAGGGCCCTGTATTATATAGCTTAGTCATTATTTCTACATTTTCTTTTTAATCTCACATCACTCTACCACGACCATGTCACTCTATTGTCACTTTATATGGATAAACTTGTACCAGGAGTAACAAAAACTATTTGTTTGTTTGGGTAGTTTAACGTCCAATTTGTTCAATAAGACTTACTTTGGTTTGTTTTACTGTAATATACTGTTGGAATGACAGGGTATGCTGGCTGGTCTACTGTTTATCTTACATTCTTTGAGGAAGTCAAGAATTTCTGTCTTGTCAGTGTTATGGAAAACACTGTGCATTCCTATTACATTCTTACAGAATTTCTTCCTGCTCTCTTTTATGGCCAGATAATGAAGCTTGAGGTGTTTTATACTAAGTGGAGTGTTGCATGTCAAAATGTGAATAAAGTCCTGAATGAATCTGGCTTATTATTCCAGGTCTGAGTGGAGGAGAAATAGCAGGGATAGTCATCGGTGTTTTCTTGGCCCTTGTCCTCATCTTGGTGATTGCATTCCTGATGACGCTACGCTACAAGCCGGGCACCCTTCCACGGGAGGTGGTGGGTGCAGTACCGACTGGCGTATAGCGCATAGTCCGCAGAGATTGCAACAGGGTCCCTGTACACTCCACTGACCGTCTATGGTGGTGAGGACGGTCTCAGCCAGAAGAAAAATCACAAATGGAACCACAGACGGTGAACCTTTAAATGATTTGAATAATTCTGACAAGTAATTTCCTCCAGTAATCAACTCTACAGATTCATTGTATAAATTACATGCAGCATTGCTTGGAGCAGGAATATTTTTATTACCAACGTAATACAAGGTCTTACATAATACATAGGGAGTGTGTACAGAACTGCCCGGTACATACAGCCTATCCTCACCACGAAGATGGGGTTGCTGATGTTTTATTCATAAACTCAGGAAATAAATACTTACAAAAAATTGCAAATCTTACAAAATAAATAGTTAAAAGTGTGTTTAAAGCTAGAAGAACTACCCCAACAGTTATACTACATGCCTTGATAGGTATACCATCACGCTCAAAATGATTTTTCAATGAACCCTGTCGATCTTCCTCTCAAACCCATTTGCTGAATGTACTAAAACTGTCTGAGAGACACTTACAAAACATTGTGCTGTCCTGTTTGTCCTTGTATATTAGTCCTGTCTATCTGTGTTGTATATAGTATTAGTATCTGTGAATGGTCACAGAGGAAAGCAAAAATGACACGTATGTAAAATTCACAAGTTGCAAGACTACATTTAAAAACGCCTACTGAAGGCGAACTGTATGTCGTTCATTTCCTGAATAAAAAAATAAAAATAAAAATAATAAAAAAAACATTGTATTGGCCACCATTTAGGGCTCACTGTGGTGAATGTAGTTCAATTACCTATTACATCTATTCTATATACCGGGGATAAAAATATCTCTGTATACATACATGCAATAAAATATTATTTGGCTCATTGGCAAAGAAAAAGAAAAAATGTTCAAGTATTGTCTAATGTCTTTAGAGTATTTTGACGTGAGATTTTCATATATCTGAAAACTCTAGTATCTAAGTCAAGCTATCGAACGATATTTCAGCTTGTAGAAAATAAAACGTTAAATTTCTGGCTGTTGTCATTCCCCTTGTAAATCAGCTTATATGTAAACTGTCGCTGCCCCTTTAAACCGTTATTTACTTTGGTTTAATTAATGGCCAGTTCACATTGTTCGTATTTAGGTACATAGGTAAGTGCCAGATCCACTAAAGCGATTTTCCATGCGAATTTGGGTTCGCAGACGTTCGCATGGACATGCGAATGCCTTGCGACAATATTCAATATATTGAATATCATTCGCATGGTCGTATAGATCGCAGATGCATTCGCTTGGTCGCCTTAGTGGATCTGGGGCCCGTTTCAATAGAATGGGTCACTAAACCACATAGGGACATGTTTAGTGACTCAAATAGTGACAGGAATAGTGACAAAATTTAATTCTCGTTTCAAAAGGCATGTCACTATTGGGGTGGTCTGTCCGTTCACTATTGGCGACATGGTGACATTGCTGCCTGGGCCTTACAATGGATGGTGTTAGTGCTCTCAGGAACAAGTGGTGTCAAGGTAAAAGTCGCTGCAGAAATTAGTGACAGGCTTGAGAAATCCTACACTGGCTATCAGAGCAGCATTTTCTATGACAAAATTCAAATGTGAATATCATTAGATTGCATGGACCGATATCCTTAATATTTGGCATGTTTATAAGTTGTATGTGTCCCTAACTGGGGTTAAAGTTTCATAGCTTATTTCCTACGGGAAGTAAAGTTACGCGTTTGTGACGATACAAGCGAGAGGGTATACCCTCTCGCTATTTGGGACCCCGATAGTGACCGGACATCGCACTTATGAAATAGTCAAGCCACTATTAGCGCCCGTCTGTAACAAGGACTCCCGGAATGGCTTGTCACTAAACTACTGCAACGCAACCTGTCGCTATCGTGTCACTACACCCAATAACGGACGTCCTACAGGCTAGTGAAATGGGTCCCAGGCACTGTACACCCAGTCAGCAAATCGCACATTGTAAACTGCAAGTTTCCTGCTAGTCTGAGACCGGGCGTACCGGTTACCCCAGTCTCAGACTGGATGTACCTTATGTACGCCCAATCACAAACATGTTTGGTATTTGGTA
Organism: Alentia gelatinosa; assembly: GCA_950022655.1. Classification (NCBI taxonomy): domain Eukaryota; kingdom Metazoa; phylum Annelida; class Polychaeta; order Phyllodocida; family Polynoidae; genus Alentia; species Alentia gelatinosa. The sequence goes on along the minus strand of OX465588.1, from coordinate 5,959,225 downwards.
CCACTAGTCTGACACTGGACGTACCTGTGTACTTTACTCTTTCTGTCCGAGCCTGAGTGGGGAGTGTGCGCACTATAGGACGACGCATAATACCAGTATAAAGCCCAAGGGGACGAGATTATTGCCACAATGGCGTCTGTTTGTTGTATCGGTGTCACTTAGTAACCTTCTAACATACTATCGAAAAATTGGATGAGGTTTAATCTTGGCCACCGTATTCCACGACTGGAGTTTGGCAAAGTGACTTCATGAGGCGAAGCCGAGTGAAGTCCAGAGCCAAAACTTCAGGAGTGGAATGCGGTGGCCAATATTAAAACGAATCAGGTTTTGATTTTATCCTACCCTATCTCCTCGATTTTGGAATATTACGTGATAACAATGCTGTATGCCACTAGTGGCATATAAAACTCTGTATGCCAGTCAGCGCGGCATACGAAAACCCAATGTTAAGCCTATGTGATTTTATATTAGGGGTAGGATAAAAGTTACTATAATTCCTTATCGAATGCCCACAGAGTATAATGAAGAACATAGTATTTTCTATTTGTTGTGAAAAGAATTGTGTAAATCTATTCATTATTTCTCATAAAACATAACGTTTGTGATGATGATACACAAACATTAAATATATTTTCAAGCAATGCCTGGAGGCATTCCTCGTCCCCTGGGTGGGAATGCCTGGAGATATTCCTCGTCCCCTGGGAATGCCTCTCGGACTGAAAGAGTTAGAAACAGAAGCGCTCCAGTTGCAAGGGCGGGTAGTTCAAGGTCAGTTCACACTGTGTGGGGTAGGTGGGGGTCTTGCGAGTCAAGGAGCTGTTTCAGTAGTTGAAAAAACTCTCGTAGTTGGTCTCACTAACCAAATAGCGGCACTTCGTGTTGCAATGGTAGAGCATGGCAACAGCGAGCGGCACCTCGGAGCAAAGCGGTAGTACCCGTTTCAATAGTTTTTTTGTTTTTTTTAAGACGTTTATTTAGACTGGCGAGTCCTCAGTCGAAAACGACTGGTCTCAACGGATCACCAGTTTACAACACCATGGGATTACATAATGATTTTCTTTCATATTATCAGGCAACTATGCGCAACACATATACAGAAAAATGGTGGTCGTTCTTATTGTTCCGCTACCCCGACAATAACTACACATCCTCATCCCTTTAGATAGTGTACAAGTAAAACATAATCAATAATGATAATTCAGTAATGATAAATTATAATAATAACATGGCAATTAAGGAATCTTCGCACACAATACATGATTTTGCAGCTTTTTAAAGCTAGTAGTTAATAGTTAGTGAGGTCTCGCTGTTGGTGCTACATGGATGCCACTGTTCACGAGAGGGTCTACCCTCTCGCACTGATCATAAGAAGAATTTCAAATCACATTTTATCCGATATCATAACATATTTAAGTTTTTAAAAACATGCTCTGAACAATTCCATACGTACGTATTGACCATATATGGATTTTTAAAATAATTTTCTAGTGATCCACTACTTTGTGAGAACTATTATGATATTCGAACCAAGAACAAGTCACTGCATTACTCAGTCGATATGCCACTGTGCTGCTCGACCCAAGGCTATCCCTTCCATGTCTTTCAACCGAGAGCTATTGTGGCAGGCTCTGTAATTCAGGTAAAAATGCACGTAGAAATGTCGAATATAAACTGAAATGTGGGGAAAAACACGAGGAATAATTTCGAATTATTTAATTATTCATTAGATATAGATTTATTAAATGTCTCATTTGTTATGCTGCCATAGCGAACGGCACCGGGATCTCAACAGTGGCACCAATTCTGAAACAAGACTAATGTCAGTGCCGCTGATTGCTCTCGCTATTGTGGTGGCTATTCCCGTTTACTCCCCATACCATTGAAACGGGTCCCAGTACCGCCAGTTGCAAGAGGGTGGTTGTGGCCCATTAGATTGTAGGTCAACTCTCGACTGTAGAGCCATCCCAAGGCGCTAGAAAATATCATGTAAGGAGGTCACGGTGAAGGTCGGGTTTACTGCGAATGAAGTCATTGGCTACTCGGTCTACTCTATTCCTTATATGGAATTAGTGTAATGGGACAACTCCATGGTGGCAAGGAACGCAGTGCACAGTGTGAACTGTATTTCCTTGTGACTGGAGGTACATGTGGTATGCTTAGTCAAAAAGAAGCCAGTACCACCAGTTTGAGACATCGGCTCGGTTTGTTTGGGTAGATTAACATCCAATCTGTTCAATTAGACTTACTTTGGGTTTGACTGAATCTATGAGGTAAATGTAAGTGGATTCGTTTGGTTTGGTTGATTTAACATCAGATAATCATAATTAACTGTTATCAGACTGCTGTGGGTAATACTTTTTAGAGCGTGCTTGCACGCTCTATACATTATCTAGAAGTTAGAGGGGTCCATATAGACTTTCAGGGTACTGCATACAAATCATCCCTTCACTATCTGTGTGCTATTCACTGTGATATTGAGAACGGTGCAGGGAGTCAGTATCTCAGTCTCTTAGAGGTGTGCCCAGCTGACCATGACCAATCACTCAAGACCAAAATACCTCAAGAACCACTGGTGCCTGATGTGTTTGGATCCTAAATAGGCAGTTACAGAAATGGCAAGTTGACTGGGTGCAAGTGGGTTACAGAAAACTGTCCATAGGCTAAATCTAATTCACACTTTTAATCATTATTCATTTATAATTGCACGCTCATTCATCTATGATGAACATGCTATTTGCTCCTAGTCTAAGTGGGCTCTAACTGAAGTGTAGGGTCTTTTGCCTGGAAGGACCAGCCTATGTACTGGTTATCATAACTTTTCAAAAATCTTGGGAGTCCCTTATCGAATTTGTTTAGCACTCTCTAATTACTTTATATGTCGATATATACTCATGGTGACCAATTGCCCAATTTGTCCTATCAACAGATGTATTTTGAGGCTATCATGTAAGATGTCTTTCCTAACTTGTGTTGATTCTTTTAAATTAAAGGGTGGGCTATTCATAAACCTGAACGTGAACAGTCTATACACCAAACTCGACCAGTTAAAATTAGTAGATAGTAAGTGCAGTTATATTACCATCACTGAGTCCTGGCTAAAGCAAAAGCATGGACCCAACCTGCTTTACATGGAAAATAAGTTTATATCTCGGCTGGATAGGAACTATAGATGGAAGAAAATAGGCGGTAGGGTCGCATTATATGCGCCCAAAAGCCTTATTTTAAAAAGCATGAAGAATACTTTATACCCAGCCCAGCTTAAAAGGTACTAACCTGGGCCCCGTTGAATAAAAACGATAAAAAAAGTACCTTACAAGTCTCGTCGGTGGCAAACTGTCGGTGGCAAACTGTAGTAAATCTCTTAGAAACCAACGGAGGCAGGAATGGCGGAACATCATTTATTATTCTTATCCGATACAGGGTTCCAGGATAAGAAGTGTGTCGTAATACAGTAGTACAAATACCGACAAGAAAACTTAAGAAAAAAATTTCCTGGGATCAGGAATCGAGCAAGGCAGAGACTGAGTGTGAACCTGCGCAGACGTGGCTTCCGGAGATTTACCCGGATAACTTCCGGCAGCCGGTGTAGTTATCCCGCCCATAAAAAACTATCGTGGAGGTGGACGAGCATTGGACGAGAGGATAAGATGAACGATTGTGAGTGGTGTTGAATAAAAAATCGTTCATTTTGAAAATATCATTTATTTATCGTTCAAGTCTACTTGCGGACGACCACGTTTTTGGCATCGTAGCCGATGTCAAACTCGTTTTTCATGCACTAAATCCATTCCAAATTAAAGATATTTTCAACAGATATTTCTATTCATATTTGATACATGTATACCAAATGTCAACATTTATCAACGATTGAATCATTTTTTGGTGAAATGTTTGAAAATTACTGGAAAAAAAGGTTTGCCATGGATGGGGTTAGAACTCAACCTTCAGGTTGAGAGACCAACGCCTAGCCTCTTTGCCCACAGAACGGCATCCTCTGACTTAGGGTCCCAATATTGGTGCATCACCCGCCAGAATCTTTACATCATTTTAATTTTCGTTGAGCATCGCTTCTATCTCTTTATGCTTTATGTTCTCTGATTAGTTTATTTATTACCTTATGGAGTTTTCTTGCTTCCACTAGTAACTGTACTCTATGAGTGTCACGTTGTAAAGATCTGCAGTCGTTACTACTGGTTTTAGGCCTTTTTGTGTATGGAAAATCAGCATTGATATTAATAATGAATATATTGGAGAAATTCTAAAAAGACGCCCCTAACCAAGATGGCTGCCAGTGGCCCGTATTTACTCCTCCACTAAGTTTAGAACGTATTCACCCTCTCCGAGGCTTTAGAGCCGGTAGTTTATTATGTAACAACTCCCTCCTGGAGGGAAGGTGGGCGTTGGGAGCAAGCCTAGCGCTAGTGCCACATATCATAAGAGAAATGCTGACATGGCCTCTTCTCCTAACGCTACGTTGCCTCCTCTCCAGGCGCCACGTTTGTGTTAGTTATTTAATATGTTAATCATTCACCTATATAACCCTAAGGAAGATTCAATAAATCATCAGACCCTGCCCGGATCTCGCCTCCACTACACTTATGCGTTGACATACACAATATTAACTGGTTTCAGATACAAGCGGCGGTAATCTCCAAGGACAAGGCGCGTAGTAATCTCCGAACGATAGTGAGGTGATTACGTAGAGTCTAGTCCGTGGAGATTATGGTTGCTTTTATCTGAAATCAGTTTATATTGTATTTATTAACCACCTTTACTCACTAATAAATTCGGTGCTCTTCATATTACAAGCGATTTGAAACTTGATCGATGCGCCTCCTATTGTTAATGAAAATATACAGCTGTAGTTCCTGAATTGCCCGAGAGGTGGCAGTTAGTTTGTATCCCTTTGCCATGTTGGTTTCATGTTGTCATCGGAGGATGGATTATTCTCAAATACAGGGCAATGTATATGTACCGAAAAATTAAGTTTACCCGAGATTGAGTTAGAACTCTCAACCTTCAGGCTGAGAGACCAATGCCTATCCAGTTCGTCCACAGAGGTTGATGCCTTCAAGATATTGAATAGATGGTACGATACAAGAGGGCATGGTACTGCAGATTGTCTGGTCCCAAGTCCACAATAATACATGTTTTGTGGTCCCCGTGGATATAGGTCAATTATACAATCATTCTATGATAATTCTGCCTATTTCTCGTCCATCCTTTAATATGTCTTATCGTCCAGCCTCACGGACGACACTTTTTTATTCAATGCCCCCCTGGATTTCTTAAAGAAATACTTCTTAGTAACCAGAGAGTAATCACAGATTTAGTAATTACGTAATTACTCAGGCAAGATTACCACGATCCCATTCAAAAATCAGGTGACCTTCAACAATTTTCTAATTGGAGATCAATAACAGTCATCCTGATGTTATCAAAAACAATGGAGAAGGTAATACAGCTCTGTATTATACCAGTGCCCAAAAATCAGTTAATAAAAAGTGTTTAAAGAAGTGACACAACGGTTGGGTTGAGCACGGTAGACAAAGAGATGTCAGTCAACACACTGCACTAAACTAATGCCTTTATATATGTATGTGCCTTCGCGGTATCGCACGTATTGGCTGTAAATCAACTTGTTTTCATTTGTATATGCCTGTAATCCGCACCTGCGTATGAGGCGTCTAAGAAACAGTTTCCTTATGTAGACGCGCGCGACTTGGCTGTATATCACACCTGGCGTATTCAAGATAAAACATACTCTGCGCAATATATATACGCCAGGCATAGACATGATACCAAAAGAAAAAAGAATTGCAACCCGCGGCCCGCCCCGTCCCGTGGGTGTTGGTAGAGGATGCACCAACACTGACCCTCCACCCGCGACCTGCCAACACCACCCCCCCACTGCCCCCCGACACCCCACCACCCCACCACCCTACACTCACTCTACCCACAGTGAAGCGATACTACACTACCCCTGCCTCCCTGCAGTGTGTGTAGATAGATTAGCAGCCGCTCGGCCTGTGTAAGATGTTTTCAGTCCTGAGTCGGAGGCGCACAAGGCGGGCGGCTGAGCGGGCAGCTGTGAGGGTGGCAGCCGCATTCACACTGGAGTCAGACTTCAGGCACACAGAGACACTGGGGGGAGGCGATTATATAGTAAGCCTGACTGTCCACACATTGAAATGGTGTTTTAAAGTAAGATCTATTAAAAAAACAATTAAAAAAACAACATAATGCAAGGTTTCCTGTCTGTAGTTAATCAATTTATACTTAATTAGGTTTTTACAAAATAAATTGGTAATATAACATTGCAATTTTCATATAATACAGACTTGGATGGTTAATGGCAAATGAAATATGCTACCAGTAGTGTCCCCAAGTTGCAAAGATCGGAACTATTGGATGGTGGTGTATATATACAACGGAATCAGGCGTATATATGACGTATATAAGACCGCACCATGGACATGTATATATGCCACTAGATGCGGCATCTACAAGACGGATAACAGGTCAAACTTCTAGATGCAAAATCCTACTGTTAGACGCGTTTCGCATACATATGTAAAGCGGTAGGTTTCGTGCAGTGACAGGAGTGACTCAACTCTATTGGATTGGCACTGAGCCTATCAGAGTTGGGGGTGAGTAGGACCTGGTGCTGGAGTCAGCACGCACCAGTCCTCAAGCGGAGAGACATGAGGCCTGCAGCCAGCCTCCACACCAACCCGTGCGTTGGGAGTTGCTATTTATGGCTTGGAAAGAGAGTCCAGCAGATAACCGGCTTTCTGCACTCTTCCAAGACATCCACACAAAGCGGACATTGAAACATCTATGGAGTGGAACATAGTTCATATGTGACTACATGGAACAGTCTGTCAACATCAAGACTGTAAACATCAAGACTGTCAGATCAAGACTGTCAACAACTGGATTGAGATCTATTGAGTCTTGTGTGCATTGGATGTGACAACATACTGGACTGTACATTGTTGTGAGGTTTGTGTGTTAATAATTACCATCATGTTTGTATGAACTCATTACCACAGAGAGACTTATATCATTAAAGCATTGTCAAGTATATTCTATCAAGACTTGTCCTCTTTTTGCCTCAGTATCAGTGGGGTGTATATATATGAACCGTGCCCCACTGCATGGTACAGCTAATCGAGTTAGGGAGAAGACCATTCAAGCCTGAGCAACATCATTACAGGGATACACAACGGTACAGTCCCAACTGATAAACCATTTAATAAATAATAAGCTGATAAATGACAATCAATATGCCTTTATGCAAGGTAAATCCACAAGCCAGGCCATCTTCCATCTAACTTCTAAAACCTATTCTGGAATGAACTAAGGATTATTCAACCTATGCACTTTCATCCATGCCAGGAAAGCTTTTGATATGGTTTCGCACGTAATATCATTCAGAAAACTAGAAAGTATTGGTTTGCACAATGATACCTTGAACTTGTTAAAATCATATTTAATGGAACGATCACACTCCCTGTACATCCATCCCTCGAACCTATATTGTGCGGGGTGCCCCAGGGGTCAGTTCTTGGACCAACGCTTTTCCTTATATCTGTTAATTGGTGATAGTTTTGCAATAATGTATGCTGACAATCGGGCATTTTGGTGAAACCGCACATTTTAAAATGTAGGAAGACCTAGACGACCTCTCCTCATGGTATTTGGAAAACAAGCTATTAATCTATACCAAAAAAAACAAGCTAATGTAGTTTGGTAGACAACCTTGCCCTGTACCAGAACCAAACTAGACTATGCAGGGTTTGCTTATTTGGGCAGATGAAAGGATGAAGTTTGGTGAAGTTATGATTTTAGGTTGACCAATCGTAAACAGAATACATCGATTTCACATTCCTCTTGAAATCTTTCTTGGTCTCTGCTCTTTGCACATCCACACTAAGACGATTCCACAATATCTGACCCCGATAATACGGAGAGTGTTGATAATGACTACACCAGATCTTAGTTGTTTGGAACTTAATATATGAATCACTTCTAGTACGTCTTACTCTTTTATCACTTGCCTAGACTGATGGCACCACCTCATTTTTACCTGGACATGGGAACCACTTAATAGATATATTATTGATGTGCAATAATCATGTATTAACAGTGTTTCCAATTTAGTTTTCAGGTGGTTTTTTTCTGATTTTTGAAAAAAAACTCATTGATTTCAGGTGACCACCTCTGCTACCGCGACCGGTACCGGTACCGAGGCGGCCTTGGCTGGCACCGAGGCGACCGCGGCCAGGGCTCTGGGGGACTCTTAATTAAGCGATATATACCATATAAACCTCTGTTCTTATGAGTATTTTCTTATAAAGCAATATTCACTCTAACTATTCATGTTAAAGTTCAAGGGTAATTCAGGGTTTGCCTGCCGTGTGGCCGGCCGGGACCCCCTGCTGCTGGTGCCGAGGGGCCCGGAGCCGGTTTTTTTTTGTTTTTTTTTAAATTTTAAATCATCATGTTAATTCTTCTATATGCGAATATAATATACTAGGTAGTTGAAAAGTGGTGTACACAATATAATCTGGCAATAACCATTAGTCTAAGTGAGCAGTGCCATCAGTCTAGGTAGTGGTGCCATCGGTCCAGGGAAAATGTTGCCATCAGTCCGAAGAGGTGCCATCATTCCAGGTGCCATCGGTCCGTGGTGCCATCAGTCTAGTAATCTTAGAGACATATCAGTAGATAGTGCTGCAGCATTCCAAAGCTCAGAGCAGTATTTCTAGTGACACCCATCAGCATAAAAGACGTAAGTACACCATATACAGTTGGAAAGCTACAGTTCTGAGGAATACAGTTCTGGTGAGTGTAAAAATATATTTTGTGAACATTCTTATCATGTCAGGTCAAAGGTCAAAGATCGCAACTGAAATAGTTCCCAGTTAGAATTGCCTTAACCACTGATATATCAAGAAATATTTGACTTGGCCTTCTCATATTTTAGGACCATGTACACATCATATGGGAATATTTTGGAAACCAGAGTTGGTGTAATACATGGCGTTGGCAGTTGCGACTACTGAGCAAGTGACCGGGTTTTCGGATCGACGCCGCGTCGACAGCTGCGGACCCGCGAAAATACCTTGTAAAACCTTTCTGATTGGTTTGTCAGTAAACAAAATCAGTGTCCTTCCTCCTAATTGGTCTTGGACGTGTCTCATAATGTATGAGGGCATCCTGTGCCAATTAGGGCTCACCTTGCAGGTGAGTTTGGAGGTAAATCCGTGTAGGCAGTGTCCCAGTTGAGGAGTGTACTGCCATCTGGTTTGGGATTTTGGGACTGGTCTCCTGCCACTATGGGGCAGGGGCTGGTTTTATAAACAAGTCTTTCTATTGAAAGCTGGTAGGGAGCGCTTCTATTTTGTTTTAAGGGCTTCCTATCACTCATAATTCCTGATGAATTGGTGAACACAATAGATATATGGAAGTCAATAGGGGTTCCTAATATCTCAAGTCGCTATCTGAAATCAGCCCTATAAGCTTTAATTAGTCATCTGACCTACTTGTTCCATTTGTCATTGGCTAAAGGTATCTTCCCAGATGAATGGAAGAAGGCTCTGATATTACTATACACCTATGGGCGAACGTCTATGAGTTACTTCCCGCTGCTAAGCATATAGTATACATTCTGTTCGGGTCCGCCGAGCAGTAGGACGTAGTGATTCCCATAGGCTTACGTACGTCCCGCTGCTACAAACACTACGGCCCGCTAACGTAAAATATCGCGATAGCACGAGAGCAGTGTCCGTGTCAAAAACAAACAATCAAAATGGTCGTTCTCTCCCATTCATAACTTAAGAGACATTATAAGACCTACCCGTAACAATTTGGAATGCGTAATGTCCAAATATCGAGGTAAAGAACAATAACTGAAAGTGATAGACTGTGAGTACTGCTTTGACCAAGAGAACCTATATCATATGAACACTACAGAATTGAATGTGATTTTGTATGTTAATGAGAATTGTGATGTAACCGTATACTTTGTCATGATATATGTTATTAATACATATCTGTGTATAGTTATCTGTCTTATTCATTTAGTATAGAAGATATTCTGAATTCTCTTTTCTTGTCACTGGGTTGGCTAGTCTATAGGATTAGGCCTTAGCTACTGTATGTGACACCATTAATTTCCCATTCATGCATTCAAGATCTGCAATCCAGGGAGCTGTTTCAAAAGTTGGGAGGGTGCTAAACGAGAGTACTCATCGCCAAAGCGAGAGCTAACAATGGCACTTCGAGGCGTCACTGTCGAGGTGGAGGTGCCGCTTACTATTGGGTATTGGTGCCGGTTTTGGTGCCGCTTTGATTCAAAGTGCCGCTCGCTGTTGCGGCCTCTCGCTTTGAAATGCGATGTGCCGCTGGCGAGACTTCACTCGACTTTTGAAACAGCTCCCAGCTTTAGCAAGGAGTAAATCACATAATCAGGGTATGACAATATGCTTATCACAGCTGTAGGCTCCATAGGTCTAGTATAAGGACATCGTATAAGGTGGGAAATAAGGTTTAGTATGGAGACTCTGTATTAAGTGGGCAATACACACTCCCTATAGGTTTAGTATGGAGACTCCGTATTAGGTGGGTAATACACACTCCTATAGGTTTAGTATGGAGACTCTGTATTAGGTGGGTAATACACACTCCCTATAGGTTTAGTATGGAGACTCTGTATTAAGTGGGCAATACACACTCCCTATAGGTGTAGCATGGAGACTCTGTATTAAGTGGGTAATACACACTCCCTATAGGTTTAGTATGGAGACTCTGTATTAGGTGGGTAATACACACTCCTATAGGTTTAGTATGGAGACTCCGTATTAGGTGGGTAATACACACTCCCTATAGGTTCAGTATGGAGACTCTGTATTAAGTGGGCAATACACACTCACTATAGGTTTAGTATGGAGTCTCCGTATAATATGGAAACAGGGTTACTGTGGCTGTACGTGATAAATACGCGGTAAAATTGACGATAAAACGAACCGATGCCGCAGGCAGAGGTTCGTTTTATCGTCAATTTTACCAAGTATTTATCACGTACAGACACAGTATGCCTGTTTACGTATTATTATATACCTTAATTTACTTTAATTTTGCCATTTTGGGACATCTTGTTCGGCCGACGTGGCGGGGTTTGCTGCCGTGCCTAGCCGAACAATGTTAATAGCTGCAATCTGATTGGACGAGAACCTTTTCACGGATCCGTACAGCACCCGGGTGCTGTACGGATATAAATACGTTATGGGTAGGAGAGGGCTGTATGTGTAGTTTGCGTTTGCACAGGTATATAATAATTGGTGTGTAATACACACTCCCTATAGGTTTATTAGGGAGTCTCCGTATTAGGTGGGTAATACACATTCCCTGTAGGTTTAGTATGGAGACTCTGTATTAGGTGGGTAAGACACACTCCCCATAGGTTTAGTATGGAGACTCCGTATTAGGTGGGTAATACACACTCCCTATAGGTTTAGTATGGAGTCTCCGTATTAGGTGGGTAATACACACTCCTTATAGGTTTAGTATGGAGACTCCGTATTAGGTGGATAATACACACTCCCTATAGGTTTAGTGTGGAGACTCTGTATTAGGTGGGTAATACACACTCCCTATAGGTCTAGTATGGGGTCTCCGTATTAGGTGGGTAATACACACTCCTTATAGGTTTAGTATGGAGACTCCGTATTAGGTGGATAATACACACTCCCTATAGGTCTAGTATGGAGACTCCGTATTAGGTGGGTAATACACACTCCCTATAGGTCTAGTATGGAGACTCCGTATTAGGTGGGTAATACACACTCCCTATAGGTTTAGTATGGAGACTCCGTATTAGGTGGGTAATACACACTCCCTATAGGTCTAGTATGGAGACTCCGTATTAGGTTGGTAATACACACTCCCTATACGTTTAGTATGGAGACTCCGTATTAGGTGGGTAATACACACTCCCTATAGGTCTAGTATGGAGACTCCGTATTAGGTGGGTAATACACACTCCCTATAGGTTTAGTATGGAGACTCTGTATTTAGCAGTTATGGCCTGAAGGGCCAATACGGGTGTGGAGACGATATGGGTCCCATATCGTCTCCACACCCGTATTGGTTCTGAGGGGCATAACGGGTTTATCATATATGACATTTAACTATCACAATTTAAGACAATATCGTTGAGCACAACTAATCAGGTTTTGAGCTGTTCTTGTTTATTTACTGGCGCCCCCTAACGATTTTATACATATATAATAATAGGTGGATAATGCACACTCCCTATAGGTTTAGCATGGAGACTCTGTATTTAGCAGTTATGGCCTGAAGGGCCAATACGGGTGTGGAGACGATATGGGTCCCATATCGTCTCCACACCCGTATTGGTTCTGAGGGGCATAACGCGTTTATCATATATGACATTTAACTATCACAATTTAAGACAATATCGTTGAGCACAACTAATCAGGTTTTGAGCTGTTCTTGTTTATTTACTGGCGCCCCCTAACGATTTTATACATATATAATAATAGGTGGATAATGCACACTCCCTATAGGTTTAGCATGGAGACTCTGTATTAGTTGGATAATACACACTCACTATAGATAGGTTTAGTATGGAGACTTGATATCAAGTGGGTAATACACACTCCTTATAGGTATAATACACACTCCCTGTACGTTTAGTATGGGCACTCTGTATAAAGTGGATAATGATAGTCCAAACTATGACCAGTGTAGATTGTCAATATCTACACAGTTTCTAACGACTTATCCCTTATCTCTACAATAGCTACATATCAGTGCATCTTCTGAAATACCTGACACATGCTCCTCACCAGGGCTCCAACCTAAATATGCAATCTTTACTGTGAGAACACTATCAGGGCCTGAATTCTGATACCTGGCCCCTGTGGATAACTGCCCTTAGAACTTAATGATTTTTGTCTCTATCTGTGAGGCAGTTGATCTGACTCTTATAAAGGGGGCGGGTCTCTACTCCTCCTCCTCCTCCTCCTTCTCCCCCCTCCCTCCTAGTCCCATGCATCAGTAGTGATTAAAGGACAGTCTATTCGGCCTAGGGTTAGGAATGGTAGAGGAAGCATACCAATAGCGAAAAGGAGAAATTTGGTTGAATTTCTGGCGGTGTTCACCACTGGCGGATCCTGGGATGGGGGTCACAGGAAAGTGTATTGCCCTGGTGGCATGCTACTCACTCATTTCTGTGGTGACCAGTGCAACACGTAAGTACGCTTTAAGATATATATGCATATTATACAGAAACTGGATTACTGCCTCCGTACGTCAAATATACGAGGTAAAGTTATTGATCAGATACATTACGATGCTGAAGGCAGAGGGATGCAATGCCCCTTTAGCGGGGTTTTACTGTATAGGCATAATACATGGAAACTGGCTTACTCTCTTCGTACGTAAAAAATACGCAGTAAAATATTGATCAGATACATCCCAATGCTGAAGTGAGAGGGATGTATCTGATTAATAATTTTATCACGTATTTTGATGTACAAAGACACTCAGCCTGTTTTTGTATTATCATATACAGTAGAACCCCGCCTAACGGACACCCCGCGTAAGCGGACACCCCGTGTAAGCGGACACTTTTACTCGGAACGGAAATTTTTCCCTCTATTTGATGTTTAATTTAACCCCGCGTAGGCGGGCACCTCGCCTAAGCGGACACCCCGCGTAAGCGGACACTTATTTCGGTACAAAAAGGCCTAAAACCCCGTGTAAGCGGACACTTCCGACGGAGACCCTACCAAAAATAGATCAATCTGGGTTTTTTATGAGTGTGTTTGAGTATTTTCATAGAAAAAACACTTTGTAGTTCAAGGTTTAATAACTTCAGATCCAATTAAGATATTGGAAAATGGATTTCAGATTACCTTCCCCTCTGTCATCCCTACATATCGGTATAAAACACTTTTATATTAGCCCGGGGGAAACTTGAAAACCCCGCGTAAGCGGTACCCCCGCGTTAGCGGACACTTTGGCCCGGAACGGAGGGTGTCCGCTTACGCGAGGTTTTACTGTTCATAAAAATGGCGAAGTTCTAGCTAGTCACGTGATCACATACCCCGTACGTCATAGTATGACGCACAACCATATATACGTCATGGGTAGCAGCGGGCAGCGTACCCAGGACTTTGTTTCGAGGGGGGGGGGGGGCACACCTCGGAAGATTGACAAGGGTCCAGATAAGAACCCCCTTTTGTGGGGTACCGAGGCAAAGCCAGATGCATTTGGATTTTATAGATTGTATAAGCTGTATCCAGGATTCTGTTTCAGGGGAAATATGACCAGGGATTCAGCTCCTCCTGGGGGTCCAGGAGGCAAAGCCGCCAGAGGAACTAGAATTTAATGGATTATACAACCTGTAAACAGGACTTTTTTAGGAACAGGGGTTACACATCTTAGGCTTTCTGGGATTATTACCAAGGGTATGGCTGCAAAACCCCCTCTCGCTGTCCAGGGGGCAAAGCCCCTGAAAACATTTGGATTTCACATATTATAAAAGCTGATTTTCTTTAAAAGGGTACACATCTTAGGTTATCTGGGAATATTTCAAGGGTCTAGCAGAAAAACCCCTTCTGGGGGTCCAGGGGGCTAAGCCCTTGAAAGAACTTGGAGCATATGCAATCTGTATAAAGGGTTTTGTTCCAGGGATAGGGGTTACACTTCTGAGGGCATCTGGATGTATTGCTAGGGTTCTAGCAGCAAATCCCCTCTTGGGGGTCCAGGGGGTAAAGCCCCTAGAAGACCTCATATCATAAACATTCTACAAGTTGTCCCCAGGATTTTGTTTTAGGGAGGGGGTTACATATGTTAAGCTATCTGGGAATATTGTCAGAGGTCTCTCAGCAAGGCCCCTCCTGGTGGTTGAGGGGCCAAAGCCCCCAGGATCACATATATGGGAATATTCCCAGAGGTTAATGGGGTCCATGGGAAAAAGCCCCAGGAAACATTTAGATTTCATAGATTACACAAGCTGTCCCCAGATTTTTGTCTCAGGGAGGGGGAGATGCATATCTAAGACCAGGTACCAGGGGTCCAGTAGGAAAGTTATCATGGGGGTCAAGGGGGTGAAGCCCCCTGGAAATACTTGGACTTGACACACACTACACTTATAAAAGGTATACCCAGGGTTATGCCTTGGGGAGATTTACACACTTGAGACTACCTAGGGAGATTGATAGGGGTCCAGTGGCAAAACCCATCTGGGGGTCCAGTGGGCAAAATCCCAGAAGCACTTGCATTGTATACATCATAGAAACTGTTCCTAGGATTTTGTTTCAGGAAGGGGGGAGGTACATACTTCAGGGGCTGGGAATATAAGTGGGGGCCCTTAGGGCAAAGGCCTAGAAGGACTTGACATACATCATACATTATACATCATGCAATCTGTATCCAGGATTTTTTCAGGGAATGAGGTGGTCACAGAGATTACTTGGGAAGATTAAAAGGGGTCCATGAGGCATGTGCTTATTTAGAGGGGGTGGCACAATCGGTGCTACCTCAACCACATTCCCCTAAAGCAGCATTGACCAGGGGCATACCAACAATTTTGTTTCAGGGTTTGGGGGGGGCCACACCTTGGACTACCTTTGATGATAGGCTTGGGCTCCAGGGGGCAAAGCCCCCAGCAGCACTTAAAATTTGTCGATTATATAAGCTGTATACCGGATTTTGATTTTAAAAATGCCTTTCCTTGAGTGGAAATTATTTTTCTATCGAGGATTTTGTTTGAGGAGGAGGGGTGACATACATGACACTATCTAGGAATTAATATTGCCAGGTATCCAGTAGCAAAGCCCCAATAATGAGGAGGGTCCAAGGGGAAAAGCTCCCTGAAGAATTAGATTATACATCTTAGGATTGTGTTATGGGGAGGGGGAGCCATACACCTGAGATTACATGAGTAGCTTGCCAGGGGTCCAGCAGCAAAGCCCCTGCTGGGGATCCAGGGGGCAAAGCCTCAAGATTCACTCAGGTTTTATACAAGCTGTCCAGGATTTTCATTCACACTTGAGACTCTCTGGAATGTTGCTAGAGGACTAATTGCATAGCCCCCCTGGGGGGTCCAGGGGGCAAGACTCTTGGATGCACTTTGGTTTCAGATTTGATTTATACAATTTATATCCATTACTTTGTTTCATGAGGGGTTTATACACCTGAGACTACCTGGGAGGATTGTGAGAAGTCTCGGGGAGAAAGTGCCTCCTTTGGGATCCAGGGCCAAAGCCCCTAAAGTGCTTGGCTTTTATGGAGTTTATAGTATTTTTAGGTAACTTAATTGACATAGGGGTCAAGGGGGTGAAGCCAGGGGAGGTATTTAAATTTTGTAGATGATAGAATCTGTTCCCAGGATATTGGTTTGGGCAGGAGATTTGACCCCCTAGGTACGGTAAAATGAGACAAGACCTGTGGTGGTCCAGGGGGAAAAGCCAATGGTATCATTATGATTACATAGATATATACAAGCTGTTCCAAGGATTTTGCGTCAGGTTGAGGTGGCTACACACTTGGCAGGGGTTCCAGCCCCTGAAAGCAACTGGATTTTTAGATTGCTAGGGGTCCCGTGGTATATCCCCTTCTTGGGGTGTACTGATGAAGCCCCAGGATTTAATTTCAGTGAGGGAGTCACACACCTGAGGCTATCTGGGAAAATGTCCAGGGGTCTAACAGCAAAGCTAATCCTGGGGCTCCAGGGGGCAAAGCCCCTGGAAGTACTCACATTTTACCAATTCTATTTAGGGGAAGGGTCTTTACACACATGAAACTACATGGGAAGATTGCCAGGGATCCAGTTGCAAAAATCCATCTTGCAGGTCCAAGAGTCAGAACCCCAGGAAGCACTTGGGTTTCATACATTATACAAGCTGTTCTCAGAATTTTATTTTAGGGAGGGGGGATTACATATTTGAGACTCAGTGGGTGTCCAGTGGCAAAGCCCCGCCTAACCCTGGAGGTCCAGGGAGCAAAGCCTACAGATGCCCTTGGCTTTTATACATCATACAAGCTGTCTTAAGGATTTTGTCCCAAGGACTAGGATGGTTCCTGATTTGAGACTTGGGGAGATTGCAATGCATCAGGGGCAAAGTGCCTCTTTAGGTATCTTAATTTGATAAGATTTTCCTCCGTGATTCTTGAACTACTTGACCGATTTTAAAAATTCAAGTATCTTTGTAATCCTCTCTTTCCAGGCTATCTTTTGCATATATTATTCTAACTATAGATATGAAATTCAATTTTTCATTCTCGTAGCTAGCTACTCACTGAGATACAGGGAAAGGAGAAGGGTGCCAGTGTCTCAGTGTCTTAGAAGCGTGCCAAACTGACTATGACCAATCACTTAAGACTGAAATACCTTATTTACCTACTGGTGGTTGACATATGTGGATCCTAGACTAGATCCTTGGAAATAGCAAGTTGACTCGGTTCAAGTGATTTAAAGAGAAGGATCCATATACTGGATGTAGCCCAAACACGAACTACTACTACTGAAACTTGAACACAGTTTCAGAATTCCAGTACCGCTATTATCTTGGATTAGGAATTATTTAGAGGGTAGAATGCAAAAAACAATGGTGAATGGTCTGGAATCAGCTGTAACTCCGGTGACATATGGCGTACCCCAAGGGTTGGTGCTAGGACCACTCCTATTTATACTTTATGTGAATGATATGTGTGCCTCTGTTGAGGGCTGCGGCTGCATTCAGTATGCGGACGACTATGTGATTTATGTGTCTGATAAGGCCCGGCGTCCACCTACTACGATATGGCACCGATATCGTCTACGATGCACCTCCCGATAAAAAAATCAAAATCGCGTCGGAAGGTTACCTGATATCGGGGCAGTTGACCACGTTTCTGCGATTAGACACCGTTAAAACCCCCATACAATGCATAGTGGATTGGCTTGCCTAGACATATGTCTACGATTTTGCACCTTCCCGATATGGCACCGATTTTGACATTTTATATCGGTGCCATATCGGGAGGTCTACGATTCTATCGTAGTAGGTGGACGCCGGGCCTAAAAGGGAAGAAGAGGCGGCTAGAAAGTCAAGGGCGGCAGTCCATCAAGTTTCATGTCGGTGTATCTCAAATGGACTGAACATGAATCTGAAGAAAACAATGACGGCATGGTATGGGACCAAGCCGAGGTTTAAACGACTAACTAATATGGGGTTAATATGCCAGGGACATATTTTTTTTTTTTTTTTTTTTTTTTCTCTTTTTTATTGTGGAGAATGTTTTATTGTCAACTAGTCATGAAAATCATGTTTCAATGTGAATTGTACAGGATATATACACACAACTATTCTAGCAGCCATAAAGAAACAGATACATTTTTAAATGTTATAGGGCTGTCATGCAATGGTAAAATAATCTACCCTGTTTCTACAGATTTTCGAAATACATGTGTCACATCTCACCCATGGAATATTATTTCTTCTCCCGATTTTTTTATTTTTTTAAAATTTCATACAGGGACATATCTTAACGCATTGTGGTAGTTAACGATACCTTGGTGTTCAATTGGACTCAAGTCTATCGCTAAATGATTTTTTACGGAATATTAATAATACTACCAACTCAAGGCTTTTTAAACTAGCAAAATTAAGAAATAAGATATCGAGTGATGTGGCTAGATTAATTTATATCTCGACTAAAAGACCTGTTATGGAGTATGCTTCCTTTCTGATAGACGGGGCTAGTAATGAGAAAATATCAAAACTCCAAAAATTGCAGAATAGGGGCTTAAGAATTGTCAAAAAAGTGCAGACTCAGGGGATGAGCGTGGGTCATCTGCATACTGAATGCTGCATTGAAGAATTTTATGATCACAAGATCTTAGAAATATTGATAACATCTTGAGAGGTACCCGTAGTGACGACAAGGTCAGGTTTAACGACTGGATATACAAAAAGCTGTGACTTTAGAGGAAGGATCCTATGGAATACATTAAGTGAACTAACCCAAAAATCACCGTGTAAACTAGACTTCAAAAATGCGGTGACCAGAGAACTATCATGAATACGAATTACCAAAATTCTCGACTTGTGATTTAAAGGATCAAAAATTAGTTCTCAAATGTCACATCTACTCTGTATCATTTTTACCTTAAGTACTACTTCATATTCCTCCGTACCCTAAGTAATACTATATGGCCCCTCCCCCCCCCCCCCCCCCCCCCCGTACCCTGTATCTGCTTACCCATACTGCTGCAAGGTCTCCGTGTCTTTTGGCTTGTGACTTACCTGGCCTTGTTGATCCTATGTTTTATGTTAGTGTTGGTACCCACACATATCATCCCATATCATCTAAATTTTGTGTTCTTTGTTAGCCATTATAAGTTTACCAGCCCGGTTACAATAACAAACTATTCATGGAAGAACTGTACTTATCCTACCCCTAATAACAAATGCCGTAGACTTAACATGGGATTTTTTATGTCACTGGGTGTGACATAAAGTGTTGTTTATGTCACCACTTTCTAATATTGAAAAAATGTGGAAACGGGGTAGGATAAAATCTAGACGCCACTC
This sequence comes from Alentia gelatinosa, assembly GCA_950022655.1. Classification (NCBI taxonomy): domain Eukaryota; kingdom Metazoa; phylum Annelida; class Polychaeta; order Phyllodocida; family Polynoidae; genus Alentia; species Alentia gelatinosa. The sequence continues at coordinate 5,939,609 of OX465588.1, read as the reverse complement.
GTTTGAGTTTGAGTTTACTTATGTCACTCAATACTACCCTCCTTGCCTTGTTGAGATTTTGTAAAAATGGTGGGTTTTTTGTTTTATAATTTCCAGGTATATAATGATAATAATGATAATAATATTGATAATAATAATGATGGAGATGATGAAAATAATAATAATAATAATAATAATAATAATAATAATAATAATAATAATAATAATAATAATAATAATAATGATGATGGTAATAATAATGATAATAATGATGATAATAATAATAATAACAAGGGACATAGTGAGTGCACCTGAATTCCATCTGTTCCTTGATATTTTGGACGGGATTCACAGATATCTTAGAATCCATTCTTCCTTCTGTTTTTCTTCTCCTTATAATATGTCCTATGGATGTTAGATATCAATGTCTGCTGGTGTCTAAAAAACTCACTTCGATTAGGGTTACCTTTACTTAATAAAAGAAAATTCAGGTACACTAACCATATGCCATATATTAATGCACCAGACGAGGCAATATCGTGATAACTGTCCTCTAATTCACTGATTACCATCTACCTCTGAATGTCTGACCTTGTGATCTCCTTGCACTGAAGCAAGGACCTCTTTTTATTGATAATAAGTTCATTTATGCCTTTTTTCTCTTTATTTATGATAACAGATGACCATTCACCTGCAGAGCGACCCATTGTCTCAGGAGGAACGCCTCTCGTCGACCTCTTTGATGACGGTGAGTGATCAATAATTCATTATCACAGATAAATACTGTTTTCTGCCAGGTGAGACGTTATCGTCGTATCTTGCACTTTCTGCTTTATTGATAAATACCATGATACAATGATAAAATACAATGTCAAGGTATCATGCTATTGAACACTCAGCTAGACTTTCTATTTGAACTGAATTTTATTTTATTTTTTTATATCTGAGCAGTGCTCTATTTTTATTCATCATCATAAGACCATTACATGTTCATTTTCTCTGTTCAAAACTAATATTTAGTAGAAACCGAACGAGAGTTAGACTTGACAAGTCTAACTCGAGTTCGGTTTCGTATTTATCCTACCTCGTCTATGCTTTTGTATTACTAAAAGATAAATATTGAGTCAATGACCAACAGAACTTTTTTTCATAGTAGCTGACATCCTGCTCTCTGATTGGTCAATATTGTTATTACTCTAGTGGCATAAAAAACACTTTATGTCAGAGCCTGCCACATAAAATTTCCCTATGTTAAGTCTATGGCGGTTTTTTAAAATATAACCTCAGCACATGGATAATCATATTACTTTACAATTATTCGCAAAATACAGTTTTCCTTTAGGAAACAACTGTGTTAAATCTGACTGCTCAGAGATTTTTTTGTGGGGAAAACCTAGTTCCTTTCTGGTATTCTATATGTAGACTGACATTAAAGAACAAGGACAGATGACGGGACACAAAGACGCAAAGAGATAATAAAAGAACCACCACAGTAGCATCTGTAGCATGTAGACGAGAGTGGGGAGTGTGGGGGGGTACAGCACCTCCAGTCCAATCTCAGCACTCCTCAAGCAGTTCTATACACCTATGCCCCAAAATACTCCAAATACCAACCTCTGCTATCCAAGTGGTAGCTGAGGCATACCAGTATACTGTGCCGGTATGGCGCCATACCACCACACTTTGAACACTTAATCTGAAATGTGAGTATGTGTATTATCGGAAATACCATATCTGGAGAAAAAAATATACAGGAAATTTATGAATAATATTATGACACTATTATTCCCAAAGATAAGAATTTTCTAATAGTTTGAATTTCATTTACGAAATCATGGCTATGAACATTGTGAGAAAGTCGCATAGCAGAAAGTCACTTCCGCCTGCCCGGACGACTTTGTTTAGCACTTAAACATTGACATTTTGGCGAGTTTTTAAATATTTACAGATATTTAGAGGTGTATAGTACAAGTGAAACTTGTTAACCTAATAAGGATAGGACCCATCCCAATTAGGTTAACTAGTTTCCCTTAAATACCTGCCCAACCCAGTGTCAAAATTATGAGAAAATTGCAGGGTTCCCATTGACATCACCATTCAAGAAGTCTTTCTTCGTTTACATCATAGCTGCCAACAATGATTCCCATTTTTGTAACCGTTCTTTTTGACCCAGGAGTCCACAAATATACTTTTCTATGCCTAAAGGGGGTATTCCACTGGCCCGACGGTAGCCAATTCTGTAGCCAGACAATCGCTGATCATCATCGGATGCCCTAGAATTTCTCAAATCTTTGAAAATGGTCACTTATTAAACTATTATTATCAGAATTAAATAAATTACAATACGTGAGCTTCCTCTACAGGGCCCAGGAACAATTGATCAGGTGAGAAATCAGCCTGGTGGAGCACACTCTTAAGCGGTTCCAGAGTTCTCTGCTCCAGTCATACACCGACCGCTCGTTGTTGTAGAACAGTCTTTGTCAGTAGATATAGAATTTTGCATGAAGACATATATAATGGAATACCTCGGCACGTTTGCCTTTATTCTTTGAACCAATGACCAAGTTCAGTGGGTTAAGATTTAATTCATAGTCATTACACATTCTCAACCAGTTTCTTACGTGTTGTAGAACAGTCTTTGTCGGTAGATATATAATTTTGCATGAAGATATATATAATGGAATACCGCAGCATGTTTGCCTTTATTCTTTGAACCAATGACCAAGTTCAGTGGGTTAAGAATTAATTCATAGTCATTACACACTCTCAACCAGTTTCTTACGTGCCTCTAGAAAGTCAGTACCTTGGGACATTCGACAAAAACGTGGGTGGTGGAGTCTAACTTCCCACAGTAAGAACAATCTTCTTCTTCTTTTTTCAATAGAGCACAGCATTTATTTTCCAGTATACAGGATACAGTACATTGCATTATTTCCTTGTTGTCTTTTTTTATTTATTTTTTTATTTGCATTTCACCCTGCAAGAGCTTAGGCTTATCAGCCTGTTTGACTGCTCTCACAGCATTGTTCTCATATCTATCTGACTGTACACTTGTAGCAGTCTCTTACACACATCTTTCGTCTTGCTCCTTTTTTTTGATATTTTAACTTTATAATTACATGGTTACCTGGTATACCTCTACCCCTTACTGAACTACAACCTTCAGGTCTTCCTATTCTAGATTGCCACCATTTTTCCAATCTACTACACTGCTGATTCTCCATATATTTATCAGTCATTCAATAATTGATTTTCAGGAATATTCTATCTGTTCTCGTTAGTCTCCTTCCAGTAAGAACAATCTTGGGATAACAGTATTTTGTTCTTAAAAAAGAATTGATTTGTCGGGACCACATTATAAATTATTCTAAGAAGAAGGATTGGAGCTTTGTCTCCCTTGTGGCCCGACAAGCGTTTCCGTAAATGCTCTCCCAGTCCTTCTCCGAAAATATCTCTTTCTTTGCACTCTCGTTCCAGAAATTCACGCCTGGTGAACATGTCCTTTCTTTCACCAGTAAGAAACCGTACAATTTCTTGTTATTACATGACATAGCATTAAAGGATCTTTCACCATTGTCTTGAACTGAAATCTTAAGAAATATAGAAATCATTCTCGTCTATTTCTCACATAACCAACATCACCAGATTACAAATATATTGTTGTTTTATTCATAAACTTTAGTGGATTTCATGATGGTTTTGACAAATATTGAACTCTTTAATGGATGATGTTATATTTGAATTATGTGGGATGGACACATGTAAACTACGAGGGATGGTCACATGTATAACACAGTCTTCGGAAAAATACTGAAAATAAAGAGAGCTAAGCTCAAATTTATAAAAAAGAAAAATTAAATAAAGAAAATGCTTAATCGGCCACAATATGAGGTTACGTCTCCGCATGGACTTGATTTCATAGTCAATTTATCATTGTTTTTTGTTAAGATATTTAGCTGCCGCTAGAATATTCTATAGAGGAAACCCATTAAAGTTTACATTCAGAGCTCGTATCCCATCGAGTTTAAATCACATAGTAATTCACAAGGTAAAGCCGCGTGAATTACGTAGCGATTCAAACGAGATGGGATCAAGCTCTGACCCTTAACTTGAATAGGTTTCTGAATTTATCTCACCCTTCACATCGACTAATGGGCTAACCTTCGTGACATAATCCCCCATTGAGTATTTTCTTAAAATATACCACGGGTATTGGATACGGGTTCCCAATGTTAAGTCTATGGGGAAAAAATACCAGGGGTGAGATAGAAACATAAAACCTCACATGGGTCGTGCTATGTTCCGATTTAAAAAAAAAAAAAATTATATTTAGAAAAAGCATCTCTCGGTCTCAGCCAAGTTTTTTAATGTAGCATGTAACAAAGAATTCATTCTTATTCTAGAACAAGCATACTTTCAAGTGGAGACACCCGCTGGACCGAAGAAATACCAATACATCTGGCTCACAACGGAAAGTAAACAGCTACGTCTGAGAATTAAGGGCAAACAGGGGGCACACATTGCCCTAGCAAGGTGAGTCAGTGAGTTTTATCCTACCCCTAATAAAAACGCCATAGGCTTAACATGGGGAAATTTTATGTGTCAGGCCGTGACATAAAGTGCGATTTATGCCTCTAGGGGCATAAAAAAATCGACCAATCAGCGATCAAATTGTGAGCTGCTCCGAAAAAAGTTCCAGTTGGACTCAGAAGTTCCGGTTGGACTTCGGTTGGTCGTTCAATCGATATTCATATTTTAGTAATCCCAAACGGTAGAGACAGGGTAGGATAAATACGAAACCGAACTCGAGTTAGACTTGTCAGTGTCTATGCCACTCTGGTCAGGTCTGTTCCTCACTATGCTCAGCTAACACTTCGCGTAGTAATACACGACCTTCCCGTCGTGGCATAAACACTGACAAGTCGAACTCTTGTTCAGTTTCTACTAATTATCCTACCCCTAATAAAAAACGCCATAGGTTTAACATGGGATTTATTTATGTCACAGGTGTGACATAAAGTGTTGTTTATGCCACTACTTTTTGATACTGAAAGAATATGGAAACGGGGTCGGATAAAATCTAGATGCCACTCGTTTGGGTTTCAGTTTATTCATGCCACTCATTTTGTTGACTCCGTAATGTCACTCGTCTTCGACTCGTGAAATTACGGAGCCAACAAAATGTGTGGCATAAATAAACTCTATCGTAAAACTGGATGAGTTTTAATCTTGTCCACCGTATTCCACGACTGGAGTTTGGCAAAGTGACTTCATGAGGCGAAGGCGAGTGAAGTCCGGAGCCAAAACTTCAGGAGTGGAATGGGGTGGCCAAGATTAAAACGAATCCGGTTTTGATTTTATCCTACCCTGTCTCCTCGATTTTGGAATATTACGTGATAACAGTGCTGTACGTCACTAGTGGCATATAAAACTGTGTATGCCAGTCAGTGTGGCATACGGAAACCCAATGTTAAGCCTATGGGATTTTATATTAGGGGTAGGATAAAGACTCAAACTCGTGACGTCTCTTGATAATACCAGGCTTTCATAGGAGCACTCAGGGTGCACCCCTCTCATAAGATCTTACACTCTCTAAGTGGTATTCTGTACAAGGTTCTCACTACACTCTATAAGAGAAGAATTCTTAACGAACTAGGCTTAGAGCCTTGAGTATCCACTGGGTTGCCTCCCATGCTAAAGACGTACATCAATGCAACCCAAAGACTTGTATAATCTCAATGATGCCACCTAGCAGGAATACTGTGTACTTGGCACCCTAGTGGATTTATTTGGATTGGAATACAGAATGCCACTTAGAGAGTGTGAGATCTTATGAGAGGGGTGCAAATTTTCCATTCGACAATTTGCTGATAACTATTAATTTACAAGGGATAATCTTTTTTCTCAAACATTTGATATCTGAGAACCTATGATTAGAAATTAAGAATGAAAACATAATTCAATCTTGAATTTAAGATATAGAGCGCAGCACATCCAAACGAGTAGAGTATTGTTTAATTTACAATTCAAGAACAGTTCTGGATTTATCTCACCCCTTTCACGGACATTAGAATAGCATCGCAATATCAAAACAATTCAAATTACTTTGCAATTCCAGATAAGGATGTAATAATTATCCATGTTGATGACTTGTCTGCTTTCTCAAATCCTGGCCACTGATTGGCCAGCCAATAATGACGTCATCTCACATCACTACCCCATGACCATGGCGTAGTATTGTCCCTTTGCGAGCATGATTGTTGCGTATATATTTTAAATGTTATTCCCATGGCTAGACTTGGATCAAGGGTGAAATAACTATTTATAGTACATTCTGAAGTATCACATATTACATTTTATCTCACCCTTGGTATCTTTGTCCCATAGTGTTAAAATTGAGAACTCATTCTCCATGCCCCTAGAGGTATTGCAGTCTGTTTTCCATGGTCTACATCCTGCATGGTGCCCATTCTCTTCATGGGAACTCGTTCTCCATGCCCGTACAAGTATTGTAATCCGTTCTCCATGGTCTATATCCTGTGCAATGTCCAATCTTTTAGTGTGTACAGGGGTGAGATAAATACAGAAAGCAACCCGCTTTGGTCAAAGACGTTGTTCTCCAACTTGTTTGAATGCTACGTGATATTCACTTGGCTGTTGCCTTGTTCATATCACTCCGCATCAAACTCATAGAGAACGACGACTTTGACCAAAACCTGTTGGTTTCTTCTTTAATTCTCAGCCGGAGCACTTGATAAAAGTCTATGTCGATTAATTTCAGCACACCTCACGTACCCGACCAGGCCTATGAGGTCATTATAGGTCGAAACGCAGGTGCCAACCAAAAGATAGATATTTTAACTGAAATAGGGGGTGATACAGCCGCTACGGTCCCTACACCAAACGTCCTAAACTCTAACGAGTTCAGGAGCTTCTGGATTTCGTGGACTGAGAACACCATTAGAGTAGGGTTAGGGAACCTGGTTGGCCAGACTGAAAAAGTAAAATGGAGTCCAGATGGGGGACTGAAATATATCACTGCTGTTTCCATGGACACATATACGAATGCAGATTTATCATGGCAGTTTCTCAGAGAGTCGGGTGCGTATTTTGGATTTAGACATCAAATAGGGAGTATGATGTATTGAAATGTTTTCCCGCACAAACCGTTATCTATAGACACCTAAATATAAGCTCCTCTATAGGGAGCGAAAGTGAACCCGCTGAAACCACAGATACCCACCTACAAAACACCGTTTCCGGTGGCCAGTAAGAACGAGGCTTAGTGCTATAGCTATAGACCCTATTGAGGTATCCCGTAATCCAGTCTGTTTGCAAGTTCCGGTTTTCGCTGATTACCGACGTGGTATGGTGATAGACCCTTTACCCGTAACCCAGAATTAACGCATTTTAACGGTTTTCAGACATCCTCAAATTGAAATTCTGATGTCAGAAATGGAAATTTCAGCTATTTCTACATGGGAATCCGAAATTATATTCAGTTTCTCCAATTATAAATCAGAAAACTGTGATTCATTTTGTCGTAGTGTGCCAAGTCTATCGGGAGCGGAACTTTGCTTTACCCGGGGCGATAACAGGGAGTTTAGTAACCTCTGGAGGGCGTATGGGGGTTTGAGGCTAGACTTTCGTTTTTGGTCTCTTTTGTTACTTTTGAAGTGTAGTTTACTACCATCGTCTTTGAATAACTCTGTTTCGAAACTACGATGGCAGTTGTTAAGTTTATTAAAAATTTGGATCTAAAAGATTGGAGAATGACACATATAATCTGGAACCTACATAGTCAAAGTACTGAGCGCCTATACCCGGAAATAGTATTTTTGACCGGCTATCTGTGGTTGCAGCGGGTTCACTTTGGCTCCCTATAGGTATTTGTTAGAAAGTAAGATCCTAGGGTAAGCGTTATCATTCTCCTCATCCATACCTCTTTCGTAGGTCATTGCATACTCCCAATTTATCAACCACCTAATACGGAGTCTCCATAGGAATAACATTGGGTCTGAGTATTTTGCTACCAGGAGATTACTGAGGCCCATAACCTCCTGCAGGAGATTACTGGAAAAAGTTCCCAAAGTCATCCTAGCGAGTTTGACACAAGATGACAACAGCAGACGATATTGCGATCACAAGATCGCAAATTGACAGTGTCTATATTCCAAGTTTGGTGAATTCATCTGTGGCATTGTGTCCTACACTTTATAATCGGTCTATAATCGGTCAGATTACAGTTGTCAACAAGTACTTAGGCCCGGCGTCCACCTACTACGATATGGCACCGATTTGGTCTACGATGCACCTCCCGATAAAAAATAAAAATCGCGTCGGAAGGTTACCTAATATCGGGGCAGTTGACCACGTTTCTGCGATTAGACACCGATAAAACCCCCATACAATGCGTGGTGGATTGGCATGTCTAGATATATGTCTACGATTTTACACCTTCCCGATATAGCATCGATTTTGACATTTTGTATCGGTGCCATATCGGGAGGTCTACGATTCTATCGTAGTAGGTGGACGCCGGGCCTTATCTTGTTTTGTCCTGTATTTTAGCGTTAAGTCCATCCTCCGATGACACCATGAAACCAAAATGGCGAAGGGGTACATAACTGCAACCTCACGGGCATTTTAGGAACAATATTTTCATTAACGATAGAGGGCGCATCGGTCAAGTTTCAGAGAAAAAAAATTCCAACCTCAGGCTCTCAATACAACCCCTAGCGGAACGGAAAAAAATACACAAAACAAGTTTCAGAAGAGCATCGTAATTATTAGCATAGAACGGTGGTTAATAAATACAATATAAACTGGTTTCAGCTAAAAGCGGCAGTAATCTCCTCGGACTAGACTCTGTGTAATCACCTCTCTATCGCTCGGAGATTACTACGCGTCTGGTCCTCGGAGATTACTGCCGCTTGTATCTGAAACCAGTTAATTTTTTTTAATTTTTTTTTATTCACACACAAATCATCACGAGGATGGTCTTCCTTTGTGGTATCTCTATCGAGTACAGTAAGTCATTGCCGACGTACATAGATAAATCCTATAGAGGGAACCCATGAAAGTTTAGGGTCTGAGCTCGTATCCCATCGAGTTTGAATCACGTAGTAATTCACTAGGCGAAGCCACGTGAATTGCTATGTGATTCAAATGAGATGGGATCGAGCTCTGACCCTAAACTTGAATGGGTTTCTGAATTTATCTCACCCTTAATATTGACTAATGGGCGACCATTTGTGACATTATCTCCCATTGGATATATTTCCTAAATATCTAATAGGTGTTAGATGCGAGTTTCCAATGTTAACTCCATGGAGAAAAAATATCTGGGGTGAGATAATGTTTTATATGTCCAACATATTTCCAGAACCCCACACGTTACGGCCACCGATGCCTATGAACTACTCATTGGTGGCTACGACCCGCCACGGCAGAAATTCGAAATTCGGAAAAACGTGGCTGGCGGTGCAGTGCGATCAGCGGACATGGATAACATTCTCAGCCAGACGGAGTTCAGAAGCTTCTGGATCAGCTGGGAAGGCGGGAAGATCGCCATTGGTCTGGGCAGTGAGGTCGGGGAGCAGGAGAAGGTGTCTTGGGCGGATCCAGACCCGCTGTCTGTGACTGCAGTCTCCATGGACACCAATAACCCATCCGATCTCGCCTGGCAATTCCTACGCAGCGCTGGTGGGTAGTGCGATGAAGGGTGCATAATAATATGGAGAAACCAATCAAAAGTTAGTTGTGTTGTTGTTTATCGCACGACGGCAAGATTACGTATTACTGCGCGAGGCGAAGCCGAGAGCAGGAATACGCGATCTTGCCGGAGTGCATTGAACAATAACACGACTAACTCGAGTTTGGTTTAGAATTTATCCTATCCCGCCCGTCTAAATTATTTCTACATTAACAAATGACGTCATTTGGCAAGTGTATCCCACTAGAGCGCTATTTTTCATTTTTCTGAACTCCAGATTGAATACAGTGACCCAATGTTAAGCCTATGGTTTTTTTTATTGGGGTAGGATAATATCATTTATCCTACCCCTAATAAAAAACGCCATAGGCTTAACATGGAATTTGTTTATGTCATGGGTGTGACATAAAGTGTTGTTTATGCCACTACTTTCTGATACTGAAAAAATATGGAAACGGGGTAGGATAAAATCTTGACCCCACTCGTTTGAGTTTGAGCTTATTTATGCCACTCATTTTGTTGGCTCCGTAATGTCACTCGTCTTCGACTCGTGAAATTATGGAGCCAACAAAATGCGTGGCATAAATAAATTCAGACTCAAACTCGTGACATCTCTTAATATTACTATATACCCATGCCGTATATATACTGTAAATACGCACCGGTTTCGCCATAAAACGTAAAAATACCGTACGGAGCACTGGTCCGTACGGGAAAATACGGAACACCTTCCCATACACGTTGACTAAAGTATTAGTTGTTGATTTTTCCTAATTTCGGGTATGTAGTAAATATAGAACGACCTACCATGCTTGTACAAGCCACTAAACTTGATAATAATTTATGATTCGTACGGAACGAGGCATTTTCGCCGAGTTCCATACGAATCGTAAATTATCATCTCTTTTTGCAGCTTGTACAGCATGGTCAGGATTTTCTATATAACTACCTAATACAAGGTGTCCATAGAAAACACATAGGGAGTGTGTATCACCATACCCAGAGCATACAGATATATCCACCTTATACAAAAATATAGGGAGTGTTTATCACCAGGCTTAGCATCCGTGAGCTCTGCACTCTCATTGGCTGTTGTACCACCAGCCAATAGGGGATGACCAAATCGTTTCAGTTGAGCGCCCATGACACTGAGCAACTCAAGGTGTCATTGGTAGAGCACCATGTCCCCATGTGGACAGACTAGAAACTAGAGCTGGACGATAATAGGGGTTTTCTATACTATTCAAAGCATGGCAGCCATACTGTAAACATCAGGGAGGAAGAGACCAAAAATGGTGACTGTTGCAATTCAGTCAATATGTTCACTAATAAGTAGGAGTAATTTAGATGATTACTTTCTTCTCATAGAAACCAATATACTTGGCCATGATGTATAGACCAGGGGGCTGTTGAATAAAGTTCGTTTCTGGTGCTGTGCTGGACGATACGATAACTCTAACGATAAACGACATGCTGGACGTGTTTTTACATTCTCTGTTGTATGACAGTAGAGAAAATATTTTCTAAATGAACGTATTTGTATACAACACCTTGTAAGAGGTTTAGATTACTCTTATTGTCAAAATATCTTCTGTTGACTAAACATTATTTTATACAACACTATGGCTCCAAAGACAATCTTGGGAGACTTTTTTCTCGTTCGTAGTTTATTCAACAGCCCCTAGAACTTTACAACTAGTTATGATTCATTATGATGACAACATCATTAGTGTGATTAAGCTTATTAAGCCCCTATGAATAAGGATACAAATGAAACATAATACCTATATATAAAGGTTATTACAAATTATAGGGACTTTTAGAAATGTCCAAAATGAATGTCTAGTCTATTGATTTCAGCAATTTTGATATAAGTTAATTCCAAGGATCCCACATATGAATAAGCCAAAATATGTAAATACCAAAGCATGAATATGTGACACCATCCAACCTCTTTTCTTAGAAAATCATTATGGTTAGAAGAGTGCCTTTTGCATCTGCGTTTCGTTCATGTTTACTGATATACCAATCTATTTGTAAATAATGCTCTATGAACGAACGAACTCATATATAATTTTCTTCTATCAATGGTATTCTTTAGTTTCTGTTCTAATGATGAGCTGCTCAAATCTCTGAAGTATTCAAATATAAGGCTAAATATGCTCATATAATTGTATATTGTATGAAATTTAGAGTTAACTGATCATGCCATGCTAAAAAGAATATTCAAATATAAGGCTCAATGGACTTATACAATTTTATTATCCATCGTATACAACGACTCCATTGAAAATGTATGGGGTCTCAGTAAACCACGACCCATTATATAAATCCTGTCAGATACCATAACTGTGGTATAGAATTCACATCTGTGGTATACGGCCTCAAAACCATGGTATACAGGAAAAATAGTCGCTTTGTACTATAGAGCCAAGAAAAAGTCCCTATTATTGAACCCTTTAATATGGCCATTACTGGGTTTAAACTATTCGAAAAGATGGATAATAAATACAACAAACGATGGTTATGTGGACAGGCGGCTCTGTAAACCACTCGAGGTTGACGTCATAATACACTCGCTAGCGCTTCTGTATTACTACGCGTCAACCTCTCGTGGTTTACGGCCGCCTATCCACAAAACCATCGATTATTGTCTATGTGAGTACATTGTATACATAGACAATAATCCACCGTTTTTCTGGACAGGCGGCCGTAAACCTCGAGTGGTTTACTGAGCTGCCTGTCCACAAAACCATCGTTTGTTGTATTTATTATCCATCTTTCCCAATAAATTAAACCCAGTTATTGCCATATTAAAAGGTACAACAATAGGGACTATTTCTCTTCTCTATAGCAAAAGGGACTATTTTTCCCATCTACCATGGTTTTGAGGCCGTATACCACAGGTTAGAATCCGTATACCACAGTTATGGTATCTGACAGGTTTTATATAATGGGTCGTGGTTTACTGAGTCCCCATACATTTTCAATGGGGGCTTTGTATACGATGGATAATAAATGAGTTAGCTGATAACATCATGATTGATCATGAGCTCTCGTCTTACATTCAGCGAGGGACCTGTTCGTGTGGAGCGCAGGAGGTAACAGCCACAGTGACATCTGGTTCACCCAGCCAGTGAAGAAATACTTCACCTTCGGAGCCCGAGGATGCAGACAAGCCAAGATAGGTCTCAGCGCAGGGATGGGTCTTGGCGCTGTGAATGAGAGCATGACGTACGTGGTGTTCCTCGGCGGAGGCACTACTGGTGATGAGTCACTCATTAAGCGCACGCTAGGGGGCGATGAGTCCGCCAGAGTATCCACCCCAGGTATTTTTTTTTTTTGGTTTAATGATTTTTATTTCACTTCTATTTAGACAAACAGTTCTTCCAGTGAGACAGTTACATAACTCAATCATACATGTATCAGTGAAAATTAATGATTAGATAATGAGAATGAATGTGTTAATTGTCGTTCCATAGTATACAATTCACTGGCTCTTTACCTATGTTTTGTTAAATAATCGTAATTCTTTCTAAAAGGACTCTTTGTCACTAGCTTTTTGGACATGCGACGGTAGTCTGTTCCAATGGGTGACCCCTCGACGAAAGGGACTCTTTTCGTACTAATTAGTTGTTGTTTTTTCAACAAACCGGACTTTCTCATCTGATCTTGTGCCTAATTCCCTGTGGTCTATCATTAACTTGTTCTTTGACATCTTATAAATTATAACTAACAGTTGTTCAATCCTCCTGTAAATTAGCATAGGCATGTTACAATTTTCATGCAATTGTGCAACGCTTTGTCGTTTGTGCCATGATTTTAAAATTAATCTTTTTGTTTGTTTCTCAGTAGTTTAATTCCGATTTTTTCAATTAGACTTACTTTGGTTTATCCTACCCCTAATAAAACACGCCATAGGTTTAACATTGACTCATTGTATTTGACGGAGCGTTGAATAAAGTGTTATTTATGAACCGAGGTGAATAAAAAGAATGGACCAATCAGGGATGAGAGAACGAAAGTAGATCCGGCAGTATTAATAAACGTGGCCATCCTCCGATGAGTGTCAACATGGCTACTAACATGGATTTTCTCTGTATATTAGTGAGATGGGGTAGGATAAATACGAAACCGACTCGAGTTATCCTTCTCAATGTTTATACCACTCTGGTCAGGTCTGCTACTCACTACACTTGGCTAACGCCTCGTGTAGTAATACACAACCTGCCCATACTCGGAACTCGCCCTAGACGCCTCGTTCCGTACTAACCGTAAATTACCATCTCGTGTAATAATACAGGACCTGCCCATCGTGGCATAAACATTGACAAGGCTAACTCTCGTTTGGTTTCTACTTATTATCTCACCCCTGGTACAAGTTTAGCCATAGGAATAACATTGGAAAAAATACTCAACGATCACCCCCGTAAAGTAACAATACTACACCATGGCCGTGGCATAGCGAATTTAAGATGACGTAATATGAATTTGCTAAGTATATTCTAATTATTCTGAAATTGTGATGATATTTTATGTCATAGAAAGGGGTGGGATAAATCCAGAACTGCACTCGAATTGTAAAATACACAATACTCCGCTCATTTGGTTGTGTTGTAATCTCCACTCAGCTTTGCCTCGATGACGATTGACGTGCAACCAAACATGTGGATTATTGTCTATTTATACGATTCTTGATGCAGTTCTGTATAATTATTATACAAAAATTGCATATCCTGTTGGAATGACAGGGTTTGCTGCCTGGTTGATCCAGGCATCTTTCTCTTCTCGATTATATCTTATAGAAAATCTTACATTCCTTGAGGAAGTCAAGAATTTCTCTCTTGCTGGTGTTATGGAAAACACTGTGCATTGCTGTTACATTCTTTAGGGATTTCTTCCTGCTCTTCTTTGTGGCCTGACAATGTAGCATGCGATGTCTTACACTCAGCAGGGTGTTGCATGTTTGGCACACAGGCACTACTTCACCTTTTAGGAGGTGCCCATGTGTCAGTTTAGTGTGACTGGTCCGCAAAAGGGTCAGTTTCACCTGTTCAGTTCGTGTCATGTTGTCTTTCTTAAAGTTTCGGCTAGTAGCCACTACAATTTCTCGTAATGTGTTATCTCTGGTGCAGTTCCCGAGTTTCTGCCAAATATTATGAATGTGCTCCTTGGCCATTGGTTACAGGTCTGTATATGGAACCGTGTGGGCTCCAACTTTTCTACTTAATCCGTCTTTGGCTGCTTTGTCTGCAACTTCATTTCATGTTTTACGTACCCCAGGTATCCTGAGCTGCTCGGACAGGAGGTACTTCTGGGTGAGCTGGGAGTCGGGTTACATTCAAGTCGGCAAAGGCCTACGTGTCGGTGACAACATGTTCCTGAACTGGCTTCCCGACAATCCTCATGACATCAAGAGCGTGACGCCATTTTTTGGCGCCAATGCTGGTCCTAATCCGGAATTCCACTTCCGGAATGTTGAGGGTAAGTTGGTGTACATTTAGAGCATGCGCGCAGGTGCTATATTTTTTTTTTTTTTTTTTTTTTTTTTTTTTTTTTTTTTATTAGGCGCATTCAAATATACATTTGGTTTTCTAATCGACATCAGCGTTATGCATAACAACGAAAGTTTCTTTACATTCAGCCGTAGGTAGTGAATAATTAATATTATGATAACAATATTGTTGATGATAATGATAATGTTATGATATGATATATATTGACATGATTATTTCTATTACCATCAAATCCTCATTAAACATTAGAATAATTTATACAACATTGTCATTATTGTGATTTATGACTGATTCGGTGTTGGGTAACCGTGTACTAAAAGCAAACTGGAATAATCGTCATCACATATTATGGCCACTTATCTGATATTTGATCTAGTTTTTTTACATGTTTCTTGAAGGCATATTTTGTGGGCTCTTCCTTCAGTTGATGTACATTTAGAGCATGCTCACACATCCTATATACATTGCCTAAAAGTTAGAGTGGTCACATATAGACTTCCAGCATGCTGCAAAAAACTATCCTTTCACTATCTGCATGCTATTCACTGTGATATTGGGAAAGGAGGAGGGTGTCTAAGAGTCTCAGAGGCGTGCCCAGCTGACCATGAACAATCACTCAAAACCGAAATACCTCAATGACCTACTGGTGTTTGATATGTTTGGATCCTAGACTCAGGCAGTTGCAGAAACCGCAGGGTGCAAGTAGGTTACAGAAAACGATACATAGACTAAATGTAACTCAAACCTTTTACTTGTTTTTTTAACAATGATTGCATGCTCATGATTTTCACATTGGATCTTTGAGAGAGAACTGATTCCAAGATGTCCGCAAGGAGTATTTATAAGCGCGTGACCTATAGAGAAAGGGGAGGTGTCATTATATGAAGGGAAGGGAGGGCAGTCCCGCAGCAAAACTAATATTTGTTTTATAAAACAGAAGGGAGATAGAAGTCCCACCAAAAAACTATAAGCGGCGCTACAATTAAGGAAGTTTATAAGCAACTCGAAGAACTTTGAGGTAGACTATGCCATACTTAAGGAATCTATTTTATTTTTATGTAACTTGAGAGAAATCTAGATGTAAAGTCCTCTACAGACTGACTGAAATTATTCTTGGAAATAAAGCTGCTTAAACTATAAATAGAAAAATATATATATTTTTCAATTAATTATAATTAACGGCGGTATACATATTTTTAGATTTCTAAAAAAAAAATTAAAAAAAATTCTAATGATTTCCACGCTGGATCTTTTGACAGAGAACTACTACCTACTGAAGAGTTCTAATATATTCGACTTTAACAAGGCCAATGAGATCAACATTGAGCAGCGTTCCTCCTTCGTGTTCCGAGTCCACGCCTGCTACGAGGCCGTCCTCGTGCTACGCCGGAAGTACGCCGGGGCCACTTCCGGTGCGCCGCCATTCATACAGATCATTCTGGGCACTCAGGAATCTCAGGGCGATCAGACGTTTATTGACTTTGTGTTGGAGAATGGGGAAAGCGATGGTGCGGGATTCCTAATAGACTCTCCTGGTATTCTCTCGTGCCATAACTTTAAACATCTCTGGATTGGTTGGCAGGTAAGTTCTGTTTTATTATGTATACACCTGTGCACGTTCATTTTATACTTGCTAGAGGTCTATATATATATATATACCCATGCCTTATGACCTACCATATATAAAAAGGCACGATTTCGACAGGATCTGCTTGGAGTTGCTCCCCCACATAGAGACAAACAGAACTAGACCTGTGCATGGAGAATGAAACGTCACGAGAGTGAGATTCTCATGTGTAGAAAAAAATCAAACCGGTTGTTCATTTTTGTAGGTCTATAGTTGGGTGTTATTTTCCAAAAATATGTCTTATTTCTAGACATGTCGAAAATACAAATTAACACTCTAGTTTTGTGATCTCCTTACCCTGAGAAAAGTATGTTACTTCCTCTGCCATGTCAAGATGGCGCAAGTTTTGCTGGTCCCTAAATCACGCCGAGTTCGGACATAGCACCGCCTAAGTGTTTCAGCTCACTGCCCGTCTGCTTATGAATATTCACGATTCGAGTCCTGACGTCATTATCGGGAGTAGACTCTAGTACAGCCCGTTGTCGCCAGGGCCAGGGCGCACAGGCTCTCATACTGGGACTGTTTTGCGCTGCCATTTTAAGGTAGAGATTCCTACCTCCGCTGGTACCAAGCTGCCCTGATTGATTCACCAGTAACCAGTATGTTACTCTTCAAGCAGAGGTCCTAGAGTAGCTTTTACTGGGCATGTACCAAATAAATCAGCTTGGAGAGTTATAATGATTCCCAGAATAGTGCTAGAATCGTGGTATTCTCAGGCTTGGGTTTGAACTAAAATTAGAACAGCCAACCAAGAAATTCTTTTCTCCAATCAGTGCCTAAGGAACTGGCAAATCAGAGCTGTGCTCTGTTAGACCCTTACAGACTTTAAGCAGACTAAGCGCCTGTCTGTATTCCCCCTTGTCAAACTGATACTATAAATAGAACAACCAACCACAAAATTCCTCTCACTGAAGGTAGCAGGCCAGTCAGAGTCATACTCTGTTAGACCTTCACGTACCGTAACCCGAAGGTGGCACGGTGCGTGAACGGACTATATCGGGAGTTCCCACCTGTCAACGTGAGCGGTAGACTGTAGTACGTCCCATTGTCGCCAGGGCCAGGGCTCTCAACAGGGGTTTGTAGTTCTTTGGCCAACTCTGACTCGATGAAGTTGCTAATATACTGAAAATACACACAGTTTCCCAATATAATGTTAGAATAGTGTACGGACCAGTGTCAAACAAAGATAACGAATACTGAACTTTAAAGGTGCTTTTCCACTTTGTGACAAAATGATCTGTGATTTTAGAACCCTTCTATTGTGGTGGTCGCCGCCTGTCTAGCAGGTTGGATGACCCCAATCCGGAACGCTAGTTCCAGGCAGGATCCCACCCTATGCACTCTAGGTAGGTTGGTTCGGCTTTCGGTGAGTTTGCACAGACCTAGTCACACATAACACAACACACGCATTTAATAAACAGGAATGTTTATTAACAAAAGCTACTTCCCGGAAAGATCTGGAAGATCTTTCCCACAAGTACAGTACCCCAGCACAATGTGCCGGGTAGCGCTGGAAAGGCTAATCTGAAAGACTCGCCTAACCACCCAGGAGGTTACGAGAACCTGCCTGCAAAGTGAGGGCCCAAGGGTCTGTTCCGTAGAAGAGACGCGCGAGGACAGCCTGTCGACCTACTGTGAACGTTGAGTATATATACCCAGCGTTACATAATCCCGGTCTCTGCCATGCCACTCTCGTGTGCGGCGTTGCCCGGAATCACTACACAGTAAAGATCGGCACGTCGCACCACCTTCCGTAGAACACACGAACACTGCTGGATTCCCACCCCACTACATTATCAAAAATACAAATAGGATTGGCGATTTTGGACATTTTTGCTCTGTTTCCACGTGCCAACCGATTGTCTATGACACCTCTGTCAAAAATTCATCCGAAACAATGTTGAATCCATCAGGAACAAATTTTTGAGAAACTGGAAGCAAAAGATGCTGAGAGTCAGAACATTGATTGGACACCAACTCTTTTCTTATTTTAACACTCTGCTAGCATAGACCCTGCGTCTTAGTTCCTACCCTGCTTGAATCTCTGCACCAACCTCTCTTTTGGGGGCAAAATCTGTCCCATGTGCCAGTTTTTCAAATATCCTAAATTCTGAACACTTTGAGGAATATATTGTGTTTTACTTGTAAAAAGAGATGCACATGTATATATGGTAAATGATATACACTCATTTCTGTTATTTGTGATGTAAAATTAGGCACAGACTGTGGCGTTACTTTCTTGAGTGGAAAGCACCTCATGTGTTGCAGGGTTTTGTTTGTCAACATGACACATGTGCTCATTCAAAGGGGCAGTCTAATCAATTGAGGATTCACATTATAAAGTGGTTTAAAGCTGAAAAGGAAACAGCTTTATTGTCTGTGAAGCTCATTTAGCAATTTATCTCTTTCCCAAATTATAATGTATGAGCTGTTTGGGTTTCATTACTTTTGACAGTTACAAATATTTGAATCCCAAATCTATGTGAAATCACTGGGTTGAAGTTGAGATTAGTAAGCGCAAGCACCATGACAGTCGGCTGGGAGGGTTTTATTTTATGTTTCTCCTTATGTATTCCAGAGAAAAAATTGGATTAATGTTAGTAAGTCAGAATACAAGGGTGGCAACTAATTTAAGGATGAAAAGAAGAAACAGAGATCTGAGAAAAGATATGCATAGGTCACTGAAGTTAGAATACCTAAAACAAACAAAAAAACAAAAAAAAGGAGCAATGGTATGACCACATTATTATAAATTGTTGTTTGGAATTGTTTACTGTATATTTTTTTTAATGTTGAAAAGATTTATGATTGTACTAGCGACTTCGTCGAGTTCCCCACCCCTGCTGTCCTGTTCAGCGTTTATCTCAGCGCTAATATTTCATGTGACACAGATACACTGTGGCCCTCTAGCGGGTAAACGGGAAACCATCGTAAACTCATGGTAATCATTTCGCATGACACAGGTGTTTGACCTGATCACCAGCGATCAGAACTCTATGGATTGACACCAGCGAAAGTTGGGATCTCATTGGTTTCTCATGAAAAAAGTAGATCAGGGACCCGTTTCAATAGAATGTGCCACTAAGCCACTTAGTGACACGACTAGTGACAGGAATAGTGACAGGAATAGTGACAAAATTTAATTCTCGTTTCAAAAGGCATGTCACTATTGGGGTTGTGTGTCCGTTCACTATTGGCGACATTGTGACATTGCTCCCTGGCCCTGACAATGGATGGTGTTAGTGCTACCGGGAACAAGTGCTGTGAAGGTGAGGTCACCGCATAAATTATCGATGGCGCTTGAGTAATTTTACACTGGCCACCAGAGCAGCATTTTCTATGAAAAAATTCAAATGTGAATATCTCTGGATTGCATGCGACGATCTCATTCATATTTGACATGTTTATAAGTTGTATGTGTCCCTAACTGGGGTTAAAGTTTCATAGCTTTATTCCTATGGTAAGTAAAGTTATGTGTTTGTGACATCAAAAGCGAGAGGGTATACCCTCTCGCTATTTGGGACACTACAGTGACACCAATAGTGACTGGACATCGTCTTATGAAATGGGACAAACCTCTATTTGCGCCTGTCTGTTACCCAATGTCCCACAAACGGTTGTCCCTTAACTATTGCAACGCGAAGTACTGCTATTGTGTCACTAAGCCCAATAACGGACGTCCTACAGCCTATTGAAACGGGCCCCAGAAAACTACAGTACTAAACTTTGATTTCGGCATGGGTCAAAATGAATCATAAGAGAAAACGTATGTCTGTGTATAGAAATACAAAAAAGAGTAGCAGCTTACAGTTTAGAACTGCACGAGAATCTCACTCTCGTGGTCCTTCAGTCTCCAGGCCTAGGTCTGGTTCGTTATGTCTATATGTGCGGGAGCAACTTCAAGCGGATTCGACAAAATTCTAACGTTTCATATGTGGTAGGTAATAAAGACCAGAAACAGGAACGAATGATGTGAACAAAAGAAAAATAGAACTGATTGCAAAGGGGGAAAAACGCGATACAAAAAGCCGTAAGTGGAAACAAGTTTAATGATCAGCCGCTCTGCATGACATATCTACTCCAAATTACCTCTTTCAGGATGCAATGATCAGGGTTGGGAGCGGAGACATACCCTACCAGAATGAGATCTTGAGTTTCGGAGACCCATTCCAACCTTTCAGTGTAGACGTTCTTCAACTTGGAAGTTTAACTGAGGATTACGATGTGGAGTGGCAGTTTAGCCGTTCACAAGGTAAGAGGGATGTACAATGCACTGCGCGAAAACCACCAGTTTATATATGTATACACCCAGAGTATATAGGTATGATTTTGCGTATGCAAGGTAGTCTTATTTTCCGTTGTGTATATGCCTCATCTATGGATATGTAAAATGTATACGACCCATGTTTACATGGTCCGCACATGATATTTCTCTTCATATACGCTTTGCGGCAAATACAGCCATTACGCTGACATATAGAAGAGGAAACGTGTCAATATACAGCCGATACATGCACTTATGCAATGGCGTATATATGAATAAGCTGGTGGTTTTTGCGCAGTGATGTAAATTTTACATTACTATACAGGAAACCTATGAAAGTTTAGGGTCAGAGCTTGTATCCTATTGAGTTTGAATCATGTAGTAATTCACAAGCAAAGCCACCTAAAGGCAAAGCCGCGTGAGTTACATAGCGATTCAAAGGAGATGGGATCCAGCTCTGACCCTAAACTTGAATAGGTTTATCTCACCCTTCACATTGACTAATGGGCTAACTTTTGTGACATGGGTTTTACTATGTGAAAAACAACTTTTTAGAATTTCTATATAATCTAGTATAAAATGATCATAATGTTGATCTCTAAATCAAAATCTAGCATGGTAGCCCCGTTTTTAAGTCAGATATGTGCTCTACAATACTTAGAGATCATTTTATTATCCATTGTATACAAAGCCTCCATTGAAAATGTATGTGGACTCAGTAAACCACGACCCATTGTATAAAACCTGTCAGATACCATAACTGTGGTATACGGATTCAAACCTGTGATATACATCCTCAAGACCATGGCATACAGGATCAATAGTCCCTTTTGGTGTAGAGCAAAGAGATAGTTCCTATTATTATACCCGTTTATATGGCAATTACTGGGTTTAATTTATTCAAAAAGATGGATAATAAATGCAACAAACGATGATTTTGTGGACAGGCGGCTCTGTAAACCATTCGCGGTTGACCTCGTAATACACTTGCTAGTGCTCGTGTATTACTACGCGTCAACCTCTCGTGGTTTACGGCCGCCTGTCCACAAAACCATCGATTATTGTCTATGTATTCAATTTTCATAAAAATGACATGGGTTTTAATTTCCAAATTGTCCAATATGCCTAATATTAACCATGCTAAAACCTAGTCCCTATTCTCCGACGCAGCCAAGGCCACCACCTTGATAACAAGTCCCTTCTGGGCAGCTGAGAGCGTATGGCTGACCTCTGCGGAGCGGAGTGACCTCTACTTCAAGGTCAAGGGCGCCTCTCCTGTGCAGCTCGTTCTCACTACGTACGTGGGTAATACGGAGATCTCAATGTACACGGTGAGAATCTCCAACCGACCTCTGGACACTGGGATCTGGAGGGAGGATGACAAACCACACGGCAAGTTCGTTGGTGCCAGGAACCTCCTCGATGCTGACCACTTCACGGCGCTGTGGGTGTCGTGGACCGGTTCCAGTGTGACGCTAGGCAGAGGCGTTGACCTTGGCAGAGATGTGACCGTGACCTTTAAGGATACTGCCAGTTCCGGTCCGCTGGAGATCAACGCTGTGGCGTTTACGTCCGAATGGGAATCGTTCTTGGAGATCGGTGATGAGGAAGGTGGGTATAGTCAAAAAACTCAAATTATCCTACCCTTAATATACAATCCCATAGGCTTAACATTGGGTTTCCGTATGCCATGCTGACTGGCATACGGAGTTCTATATGCCACTAGTGGCATACAGCATTGTTATCACATAATATTCCAAAATCGAGGAGATAGGGTAGGATAAAATCAAAACCTCATTCGTTTTAATCTTGGCCACTGCATTCCACTCCTGAAGTTTTGGCTTCGGACTTCACTCGGCTTCGCCTCATGAAGTCACTTTGCCAAACTCCAGTCATGGAATGCGGTGGCCAAGATTAAACCTCATCCAGTTTTACGATAGTATGCTACTGGGCCTTGTTTGTTTGTTTGCTTAGGTAGTTTAACGTCCAATTTGTTCAATTAGACTTACTTTGGTAAAAAAAACCTAACTTAAAGTGTGCTACTGGGCCTTAAAAACAAATGCGGGTAGGTATCACACTTTATCCTACCCCTAGTAAAAAACTCCATAGGATTAACATTAGCGGACTGTATTTAGTCTACGGTGCAGGAAAATGAAATTTATTGCTCTAGTGGGATACAGTTGTCAAATGACGTCATTTGAAAAGTGACCAATGATTATCACTGATTATCGGTGAATCTTATGTTATTTCTTAATTTGCTGAAGTAATTTAGACAGGGTAGGATAAGTTCTAAACCAAAGTCGTGTTGTTCACCGCACTCCGGCAATGTCGCGTATCACTGCTCTCAGCTTCGCCTGGTGCAGTGAACGCAACATTGTCGCCGTGCAATAAACAACAACACGACTAACTCTTGTTTGGTTTCTCCTAAGTCCCTTGTGTAACACTGGTTCTGCCATCTGGTTTCATGAAAATATTGCAGTTTCCCATAGACACCAATAGTTAAGCATTTACATTTTCAGATGGCCCTCCCATAGAAGTTAGCATGGTGACATAGTATTCTTTTAGCATTTCTCATTTGCACAAGTTCCCAACTATCATAATCCAGAATTATTTGAAGATAGCAATAGAACATCAGTGTCATTTAGCAACAAAGTCAATATTACCATGATTTCGATCTGTGTAGCCGTATTCTCCTGAGTTGACGCGACACAAAACTCCTCACTATCGCTCGGAGTTTTACTACGCATCAACTACGCGGCAAATACGACCACTCAGATCAAAATCATGGTAATACTTCAGAGAAACCGAACGAGAGTTAGGCCCGGCGTCCACCTACTATGATAGAATCGTAGACCTCCCGATATGGCACCGATACACAATGTCAAAATCGGTGCCATATCGGGAAGGTGCCAAATCGTAGACATATGTCTAGACAAGCCAATTCACCATGCGTTGTATGGGGTTTTTATCGGTGTCTAATCGCAGAAACGTGGTCAACTGCCCCGATATCAGGTAACCTTCCGACGCGATTTTGATTTTTTTATCGGGAGGTGCATCGTAGACCATATCGGTGCCATATCGTAGTAGGTGGACGCCGGGCCTTAGCCTGGTCAGTTTTATCTCACGACGGCCAGGTCGCTTATTACTACGCGAGGCATAGCCGAGGAAGTAATTTAGCAGACCTGGCTGGAGTGAGATGAAGCTGACCCGATTAACCCAAGTTCGGTTTACTATTTATCCTACCCCTTTTTAACGACTCAACAATATTAGCAAATATGCAAACACTAACCGATATACAGAAAGAATTATGTAATTATCCATGTTAGTAGTGTGTTGACAATCATTGGAGGATGGCTGCGTTTATCAATGCTGCCAGATCTACTTTCGTAATCTCGTCCCTGATTGGTCCGTTTTTTTCATTCGCCTCGCTGCATAGATAACACTTTATTCAATGCTCAGTCAAATACACTTAGTCACTGTTAAACCTATGGCGTTTTTTTATTAGGGGTAGGATAATGTGCATATTTAGATATTTAGACAAGGTCTAACTGGTCGCATTCTCCTCGTATTCCAGGCCCCGGGTACACCGTGTACACCTCTTCTCAGACGAACAACCCAACGTACAACTCCTTCTGGATGACGCCGAGTGCATACATCTTCCCCTTCAAGGTTATGGCTGAAGAACAATGCTATATAGCTTTGACAAAGATTGCTGGAAATAGTGGAGATGGCTCAATCGAGATCAAAATAGGTAAGTAATAGGTAAATGTAAATGTAAATTGTAAATGATTATGCACACAATTAGCGATAAGAAATACACGCCATGTCTGTAAGTCTACTAGTTAGACAACTGGCTTCAAGGATCTAAAATCTGGAATGAGTGGAAGATAGGACGGCTAGAACGACCTAACTCATGTTCCAGTATAAATAAAAACCTTAAAAAAAAAGAAAAAAAGTACGATCCAGAGGCCGATTGATTGAGGCGGCCATATATTTTTTTTTTTTTAAGACAGTCTGGTTTTAACGCATAACCAGTTTACCAGTAGATACAGTCTCTGTTTTGTGGCGCTATAACGCAACATATATACAACATCGGAAAATAGATATAAATAGAACAATATAGACTTTGGAGAGCATAAAGTGTGACAATTCTCCCATGTAGCTTTGAAGTACGAAATTAGAGTATAACATATTTGAAAACCAACCATTTTATGACCAATAAATACTATTTTTTTGTACACAAAAAAAGTGTTCCATATAACTAGAACGGGGTTTATGGGACGTTGGTGTGTAATAAAAAGAAAGTTGAATTTTTTTAGAGCGATCTTGCACGCAAGAAATAACAATACCTCCTTTACTATATACACATGCTGTTTACTGTAAATACGCACCGTTTTGGCATATGACGTAAAAATACTGTACGGGCCACTGGTTCACACACTAAAATACGGACCACCTAACCATACACATTTATTAAAATTTTGGTTGTTAAGAAAAAAAACAATTTTTTTTTAAATTTCGGGTATATAGTAAATATATAACGTCCAACCATGCTGTACTATTCACAGAACTCGATGCTAATTTACCGTTTGTACGGAACTCGGCATAAACGCCTTGGTCTGTACAAACAGTAAATTAGCATCTCTTACTGTGAATTGTACAGCATGGTCAGGACGTTCTATATAAGTATTACCGCCTGAAATCGTATAAGCCTTTTACCACTTCTGATAGTGGGCATGCTTCATGATGACACTGATGGTGGTTTTGGCCCACTAGATTAAGGTCAACTATAGACTGTAGAATAGTCCCAAGGTGCTATTAACACTATGTAAGGAGGTCAGGGTGAAGGTCGCGGTTTGCAGAGAATGCAGTCATTGGCTGCTGGTTCAAAGCACGCCTACTGTATTTCCTTATATGGCAGTGAAGGCAAAGGGACAATTCCATGTAGGGAGGTGTATAAGGCAAAGGGACAATTCTATGTAGGGAGGTGTATAAGGCAAAGGGACAATTCCATGTAGGGAGGTGTATAAGGCAAAGGGACAATTCTATGTAGGGAGGTGTATAAGGCAAAGGGACAATTCCATGTAGGGAGGTGTATAAGGCAAAGGGACAATTCTATGTAGGGAGGTGTATAAGGCAAAGGGACAATTCCATGTAGGGAGGTGTATAAGGCAAAGGGACAATTCTATGTAGGGAGGTGTATAAGGCAAAGGGACAATTCTATGTAGGGAGGTGTATAAGGCAAAGGGACAATTCCATGTAGGGAGGTGTATAAGGCAAAGGGACAATTCTATGTAGGGAGGTGTATAAGGCAAAGGGACAATTCTATGTAGGGAGGTGTATAAGGCAAAGGGACAATTCCATGTAGGGAGGTGTATAAGGCAAAGGGACAATTCTATGTAGGATATGTGGTCACCGATTTTTTTTTTTTCCTACAACCTGTGCAGATATCAACACGACAGACATCAGTCTGAAGGGCTCGGACCAGACGGCTCGGAGCACCTCGCCTGGGATACTCAACGTCAATGAGCTCCGGCCAATGTGGGTGAGCTGGTTCAACAGGACAGTGCAGATAGGTCAGGGACTGCCCCTACAAGGTGTGCTCTCCTCCCTCAGTCTCAGTGAGGAGATTGTGGTCCGGGGAATCGGCTTGGCGAGTGGAGCCACCAAGGCTGCCGAGTGGACGTTTAACAGGGAAATGGGTGAGTGAAAAACTGCTAATTCTGAGTAGGAATTGGTTAAAACTGAATATTACACAAGGAATTATTTTCTTATTCTGAAAAAAGAAATCATGGTTTTCAATGGAAACATTGAAAACTGGCACCCCAAAGGCCTATATCATATTGTAAAGTTCCAGTCTCTACATCCCTATTGTGACCAATTATATTGGTTTCTACGTGAAGAGATTAAGTCATCTAAATTGCCCGTATTTATTAGTACCAAAAAGACCGCATTAGAACAGTTGCCATTTTGTAGCAGCTCCTCCCTGTCTTGATGTTGATGGTATGGTAGCCATGTAGTGAATGGCATGTTTACCCTCATTATTGGTCGCTCTGGTTCCTGGTCTGGCCACATGGGGGCAGGGCACACTGACATGACACCTGAGTTGTGAGTGACATAAGCAGCCCTCCTGGCATGTGCGACAGACCGGAATGTGACTGGTCAATCCTCATTGGCTGTTATTTCAAGAAATAACAGCCAATCCCAGCACAGAGTTTACAAGCTTACCCTGTACCAAGATGCCACCTGCTGACTGTATATAAACTGAATGAAACCTGTCATTAAATCAGTTAAATTCTTGACTCATAGTAGTACAGTAAACCCCCGCTTAAAGGGACACCCTCCGTTCTGACCAAACTGACCCCTTAAGTGGGGTAACCCTTTAAGTGGGATAAAAATAACTAAATGACAATTTCTATTTCAAGTAGCGGGGTGTCCCCTTAAGAGAGGTGTCCCAGATGCAGGTTTTTCTTACTCTCTCATTCTTAAGGTCTACACCTAATCTAGGCCTCTTGGCATTATGTAGTGTGGACCATCGTTTTGTATGATACATTTCCCTCTTCCCTTACCTTGACAATGTGTAGCATGGGCCATCATTTTGAATGATATATTTCCTGTCCTCCCTTGGCTTTACAATATGTAGCATGGGCCATCATTTTGTATGAAACATTTCCTTCTTCCCTTGGCTTTACAATATGTAGAATGGACCATCATTTTGTATGATATATTTCTTGGCTTTACAATATGTAGAATGGACCATCATTTTGTATGATATATTTCTTGGCTTTACAATATGTAGAATGGACCATCATTTTGTATGATATATTTCTTGGCTTTACAATATGTAGAATGGACCATCATTTTGTATGATATATTTCTTGGCTTTACAATATGTAGAATGGACCATCATTTTGTATGATATATTTCTTGGCTTTACAATATGTAGAATGGACCATCATTTTCTTTGATATATTTCTTGGCTTTACAATATGTAGAATGGACCATCATTTTGTATGATATATTTCTTGGCTTTACAATATGTAGAATGGACCATCATTTTGTATGATATATTTCCTTTCTTCCCTTGGCTTTAAAATATGTAGCATGGGCCATCATTCTGTATGATATATTTCTTGGCTTTACAATATGTAGCGTGGGCCATCATTCTTTATCCTACCCCTAATATGAAATCTCACAGGCTTAACATTGAGTTTCCATATGCCACGCTGACTGGCATACAGAGTTTTATATGCAACTAGTGGCATACAGAATTGTTTTCACGAAATATTCCAAAATCGAAGAGACAGGGTAGGATAAAATCAAAACCTGATTCATTTTAATCTTGGCCACCGCATTCCACTCCTGGAGTTTTGGCTCCGGACTTCACTCGGCTCCACCTCATGAAGTCACTATGCCAAACTCCAATCGTGGCAAACGGTGGCCTAGATTAAAACTCATCCAGTTTTACGATAGCTCGGTGGCCAAGTGGTAGGGGTGTTCGCCTCGAGCATGGGAGGTCGTGGGTTCAAACCCCGGTCGGGTCATACCAAAGACTTACACAAAAATGGTACCCACCGCCCATTCGGTTAAACATCCGCCATTAGAATGAGGGGTCGGGGCAAGGGCCCGAGTGGAAGAACGGCCGTAGCCGAATTCGGTGATTGTGAACATACAATATTCCCTAATAAAAATTGCCCAAAAAAAAAAAAAAAAAAGTATGATACATTTCCTCTGTCTTCCACTCAGCCACGGAGATGAGAATGGCCACAAGAAACGAATACAAATACGACCAGCTCTGGCTTGACGTGGGGCAGACAACGAGTCAGGTTTTCCGAGTCAGAGCCAAGAGCGATGCCAACATCCTTCTGGCTACGACTTCAGAGGTGACAAAGACCTCCGTCTATGAGATCACTCTCGGGGTGGGTGACAACACACAGACTGTCATCCGGAGCGGCACACACACGTTCACTGACCACATCGAGGCGACGCAGGACACGCCGGCCATTCTCAGTGAGGACGAGATGAGGACGTTCTGGGTGGCGTGGAGTAACTCGGAGGTCGGGGTCGGGTCCGGCCCCGAGGTGGGGCAGAATGTGATTGTGTCCTGGATCGTGGACAATCTTCATCCTGTGCATGCTCTGTCTGTAGCGACTGAACCTGCGGGAGAAGGTTTCTGGGAGTTGTACCGCCTGAAAGGTGAGATTTTATAGGTTTTTTTTAATTATTATTATTTATCAAATTTCCAAACTCTCGCAATGCTAGTTTTTCAGGGTTTTTTTTAGGGTTTTTTTCATTCAAGAGAAACGGATTAACCCAATCAGGGCCAAAATGCCTACAGGCATTATGTACACAGGGGGAGAGTTTGCCTACAGGCATTAATGATATATTCAGGCATTTTCCAATAAATACAAGACAAATTTAAAGAGTTTGTGTAACATATGGAGAGATATGTGTGGAAATCAATATATTTTGTATACTGTTTAAAAAAAAAATTGAACTATGACAAAAAAGAAGTTCTTTAGGTCACATGACAAGTGAAACTTTCCTGAATGCCTCAAGGCATTCTCGGCCCAGAGACATACAGCCCAGGGGCATCCTAGCCAATAGGCCTTTTTCCACTGGCTGGTGTCGCACCTTATCTGCTTTAGCATTGGATCAATTAGTGTATAAGCGTAATACGTTTATAATACCCGTGTACATTATCTCCATAGAAATAACAGCGACTGTATCATATTCTATGGTATTCCAGCTCCAAACTGAAGTGTCAAACATGCATATCACCTCAGT
The DNA here is from genome assembly GCA_950022655.1 of Alentia gelatinosa. Lineage (NCBI taxonomy): Eukaryota > Metazoa > Annelida > Polychaeta > Phyllodocida > Polynoidae > Alentia > Alentia gelatinosa. The sequence continues at coordinate 5,909,721 of OX465588.1, read as the reverse complement.
GATACTTTATATATAGCTTAGACAACACAGGTACACCGCAACTGGATACTCACTAACACATTGGCAGGCCTAGCTATAATAGGCTTACCTTTTTCCAAGAAAATGGGTAGCCCATGGCCGTAGGGTCAGGGGCGGTCATTGCTCCACCTAGCGCACTCCCTCTGTACTCGCGCTCCCTGCGCGCCCCCTCGTGCGAACCACGTGAACTATTAGGTCACGTGGTGAAGCACGCTCTCATAAAATTAAAATAAATTTTATTTGCCCAAACTCTGCTTTCTACTCTTGTGTTGCGGGATTAAGGGGTAATGATCACCTATGAAGTATAGATAGCCCAGAAACACAGAGACACAATACCCAAGTTGGTTCCAGCAATTAAATCTATCAAATGCCAACACTCCTGCAATCACACCCACCGTTCACACTCTAGCTGTGAATGCTGTATATCTCTATAGGAATGTGGGCGGACTCGGCCGTGTTTGTCCGAGCGGCGACCTAACTATGGAACTCACTTTTTTTTTTCTTTTTTTTTTATATATGACTTTATTGCGTTCGGTCATACGACCGTTCTTCCAGGCAATACAGAAAACAGGAACAGAACATAAATCAGATATTTACAATGTAGATGATATTATCTACTGATGACATATATATTTCCAGGTTACAATTCTTCCGGTGATTGATTATATACAAATATACGTATAGGTGCATTCAGGTATATACATTTTATAACAGGTTAAACGTTCCAGGTCTTTACCATCGATACCAGCTTCATACATCTTGTTTCTTTCATTCATTTTCTGAGAGTTTTTTTGTAATTATTAACTTATAAATTTTCTTAGAGGCTTCAATTTGAGTTTCCTTTGATAAACTATTCCATAGTGTTATACCTACATATACGCACGATTTTCAAAAAAAAAATTTCTTTGGCCTTTTATTTTGCAACCTCCTTCTTCTTTGATCCTCCCCTATTTTATTACCGTAAGGCCTGGCGTTCACCTACTACGATAGAAATTTAGCCCTCCCGATATGGCACCGATACTAAAAGCAAATATCGGAGACATATCGGCAAGGTACAAAATCGTAGACATATGTCTAGACATGCCAATCCACCATGCATCTTCATGGTATTTTTTCGGTGCCTAATCGCAGAAACGTTGTCAACTGCCCTAATAGGTGACCTTCTGACGCGATTTTGATTTTTTATCGGGAGGTGCATCCTAGACCATATCGGAGCCATACCGTAGTAGGTGGACGCCAGGCCTTAGGTTGCGGTGAACCTTTATTGATAATGTTTTGATCTGTTGACTCAGGCGAGGTGTACCACACGACGACCTTCCCGTCCATGCCGTTCGGCCCCATCATGACCACGCAGAACGACCACATCAGTTTCTCCATCTACGGATGCAGCCCCGCCTCCGTGCAGCTCCTCGAGGGCCAGGAAACCGAGAACGTGCCCAACGACCTCTACCAGGTCGTCCTGGGCAGCAACAACGACAGCCATGTCGCCATCTACAAAGTAGTGGTAGGTCAATTAACTTATTGTCCACCTAATATGGAGTGTCCATAGAAAACACAGCATGAATCTATATACCCGGACCATACAGATATATCCACCTAATACAGAGTGTCCATAGAAAACACAGTAAACATACCCGGAGCATACGGATATATCTACCTAATACAGAGTGTCCATAGAAAACACAGCACGAATCTACAAAGCCGGAGCATACAGATATATCCACCTAATACAAAGTGTCCATAGAAAACATAGTAAATATACCCGGAACAAAAGGACATATCCACCTAATATAGAGTGTCCATAGAAAACACAGCATGAATCTACATACCCGGAGCATACAGATATATCCACCTAATACAAAGTGTCCATAGAAAACACAGTAAATATACCCGGAACAAAAGGACATATCCACCTAATATAGAGTGTCCATAGAAAACACAGCATGAATCTACATACCCGGAGCATACAGATATATCCACCTAATACAAAGTGTCCATAGAAAACACAATAAATATACCCGGAACAAAAGGACATATCCACCTAATATAGAGTGTCCATAGAAAACACAGCACGAATCTATATACCCGGAGCATACAGATATATCCACCTAATACAGAGTGTCCATAGAAAACACAGTAAATATACCCGGAACAAAAGGACATATCCACCTAATATAGAGTGTCCATAGAAAACACAGCATGAATCTACATACCCGGAGCATACAGATATATCCACCTAATACAGAGTGTCCATAGAAAACACAGTAAACATACCCGGAGCATACGGATATATCTACCTAATACAGCGTGTCCATAGAAAACACAGCATGAATCTACATACCCGGAGCATACAGATATATCCACCTAATACAAAGTGTCCATAGAAAACACAGTAAACCTACCCGGAGCATACAGATAGTTATTATCCACCTAATACAAAGTGTCCATAGAAAAGGCATACCCTGAGCATACGGATATATTGTATGCTCCGGGTGGCGCATACGGAAAAATAGTGCGTACGAAAAAATAGTGCATAACTAAAATGAACTGATATTGACATACCACTTGCCCAGAAAAGGTGGATAATAAATACAATATAGACTGGTTTCAGATAAAAGCGGTTGTATGCTCCTCAGAGTTGCCTCTGCGCAATATCCTCGCATACGCTCGTACTACTACTACGTTGTATCTGAAACCAGTCAATATTGTGTTTATCCACCTAATATAGAGTGTCCATAGAAAACACATAGGGAGTGTTTATCACCATACCCGGAGCATACAGATATATCCACCTAATACAAAGTGTCCATAGAAAACACATAGGGAGTGTGCATCACCATACCCAGAGCATACAGATATATCCACCTAATACAAAGTGTCCGTAGAAAACACATAGGGAGTGTGTATCACCATACCCGGAGCATACAGATATATCCACCTAATACAAAGTATCCATAGAAAACACATAGGAGTGTGTATCACCATACCCGGAGCATACAGATATATCCACCTAATACAAAGTGTCCATAGAAAACACATAGGGAGTGTGCATCACCATACCCAGAGCATACAGATATATCCACCTAATACAAAGTGTCCGTAGAAAACACATAGGGAGTGTGTATCACCATACCCGGAGCATACAGATATATCCACCTAATACAAAGTATCCATAGAAAACACATAGGAGTGTGTATCACCATACCCGGAGCATACAGATATACCCACCTATCACAAAGTGTCTATAGAAAACACATAGGGAGTGTGCATCACCATACCCAGAGCATACATATATGTTGTATGCTCTGGGTCGTAAAAGCCTGCCAATTTATTCTTCATGATACGTAAAGCCATTTACCAGCGGCCGACTATTAGGCACCGAACCACCATCGTCAGATCAGTGAATGGAAGAAAACAGGCATGCAGAGAAGTGCTCACTGACTAATTATGCATAGATCATACATACACAATATTGACTGGTTTCAGATACAAACGCTTTTATCTGAAACCAGTCTATATTGTATTTATTATCTACCTTTTCTGCACAAGTGACATGTCGATATCAGTTCATTTCAGTTATGCACAATTTTTTTATACGCACTATTTTTCCGTATGCGCCACCCGGAGCATACAACATATCCGTATGCGCCGGGTATGTCCATACAAACTCCATATGTGTTTTCTATGGACACTTTGTATTAGGTGGATAATAAAATGAGGCCACTACCGAACGACTTCAGTCAGTATGGACCTGTCAAATGCAGCAGAAACAAAGCACAACACCCTCACCGATTTTTAGACACCGACGTGCAGTCGTTGGCCACCAATAACAAACTATTGTAACAGAACAGGTTTAGGGGAGGAAATTTATGATGGTAGCTGCCGAAATAGGTCTAGAATAGTTTAGACAATAGTTTGGGTTCTGAGCCTGTTCTGTACAGAGGAGACAAAGGAACAAAACACATGAGATCTATATTAATATAGATCTCTGTATTCAAGTGCAATAAAAGCAGTGATAATAGAACAATTATAGCAATGATAATGGAACCAGCACACTTACCTATAGAAATCAGGGTGAGAGGTCACAAGTCTGTAGTACTGGCACAAATCAGAACGTTTTCTGTTGTACCAATACCTGTGACTTGTGACCATGCTAGTCAGAAATGATTCAACAGGTCCCTATATAGGGGCTGTAGAGGGCAGCACTGACTGGGCATGCCCATATATGGAGAGGGGATGAGGGGGAGTCACTATGGCAAGCCATTTCTGTAAGGCCCGGCGTCCACCTACTACGATATGGCACCGATATGGTCTACGATGCACCTCCCGATAAAAAATCAAAATCGCGTCGGAAGGTTACCTGATACCGGGGCAGTTGGCCACGTTTCTGCGATTAGACACCGATAAAGACCCCATATAATGCGTGGTGGATTGGCATGTCTAGACATATGTCTACGATTTTGCACCTTCCCGATATGGCACCGATTTTGACATTTTGTATCGGTGCCATATCGGGAGGTCTACGATTTTATCGTAGTAGGTGGACGCCGGGCCTTACACTATTAACTCAATAAATCGGTGCCGTTTTCGTTGGCCAGTAGATAATGGCTTTATGTTCGATCTATATATCTCTAACATCTACTTGCAATGTCTTACTACAATTCATATATAATCATTTGTACAACTTTTGTGAGTGTTTTTTTCTGAGGTTTTCTTTTATATTTTCTATGAAGTCCCTCCAGTGGACCCTCCTGAAGGATGGCATCTACACAGACCTCATTAAGTGTGGACTGAAGACAGATCTCTGGGTCGGATGGAAAGACAATCTCATTCAGGTTGGCCGCGGGGTGTTCCCACATAACATTATCTTGGAGGTATGTTATTTCACAGCGTATATAAATGCATACATTATCCTTCCCCTAATAGAAAACGCCATAGGTTTAACATTTACTCAATGTATTTGACAGAGCGTTGAATAAAGTGTTATTTATGCACCGAGGTGAATAAAAAAACTGGACCAATCAGGAACGAGATAACGAAAGTAGATCCGGCAGCATTGACAAATGTGGCCATCCTCCGATGAGTGTCAACACGCTACTAACATGGCTAATTACAAAATTTTCTCTGTATATCGGTGAGATGGGGTAGGATAAATTCGAAACCGAACTCAGTTGTCAATATTTATGCCACTCTGGTCAGGTCTGCTACTCACTAAACTCGGCTAACGCCTCGTGTAGTAATACACAACCTGCCCATCGTGGCATAAACATTGACAAGGCTAACTCTCGTTTGGTTTCTACTAAATATCTCACCCCTGGTATAAATTTCCCATAGGCTTAATATTAAGAACTCATTCTCCATCCATGACATCTTCTGGGTCGTCCATTATTTTAGTGTGTACAGGGGTGAGATAAATACAGAAAGCAACTCGTTTTGGCCAAAGCTGTTGTTCTCCAACTCGTTTGAATGCTACATGATATTCACTCAGCTGTTGCCTCGTTCATATCACTCCGCACACTATGTGATATTCACTTGGCTATTGCCTCGTTCATATCACTCCGCATCAAACTCATGGAGAATGACGACTTTGACCAAAAACTTGTTGGTTTCTTCTTTAATATCTCACCTCTGGTATTTTTGTCCCATTGGCTGAACATTGAAAACTTGTTCTTCATGCCCCTACAAGTATTGCAGTCCGTTCTCCATGGTCTATATCCTGAGTGTTGTCCATTCTTTTAGTGTATACAGGGGTAAGGTAAATACAGAATGCAACTCGCTTTGGTCAAAGTTTTTGTTCTCCAACTCGTTTGAATGCTTGCTATATGATATTCACTCAGCTGTTGCCTCATTCATATCACTCCACATCAAACTCATATCAAAGCAATGCGTATAGTTATAATTCCTTTAAAGGCATATCCTACAATCCACAGTGGCGCCACCTGGTGATTTTTAAATAATGTCAAATATTAGTCAAAACTGGTATTTTGGGGATTCGCTCTAATTATACATGAGTATATTCAACATTTTGTCACGTTTATCCAATTTTGATGGGTAAAATAGGACAGTTTACATGTGCTTGATTTACATGGAAATTGTACTGAAAAATATGGTTTTCATCGATTCTTTCAAAAACAAGGGCGGTGACCTATGATTTTTAAAACCTAAATAAGAAGTACTATATATATATACTATATTCTGTGAAAGTTTGAGGAAAATGGCATGGGTTTTACTATGTGAAAAAATACTTTTTATAATTTATATATATTCTAATGTAAAATTATCATAATATTGACCTATAAATCAAAAACTAGCACGGTGACCCCCGATTTTTAAGTTACATTTTTGTTCCACAACACTTGGAGATTATCATATTAAATGACCAGGAAATTGACATGGGTTTTAATTTTCGAGCCAAATTGTCCGATATGCCTTTAACAGTTACATTGATCTTATGGTTGATATCTTAATGGAAGCCTGTGGCACTCATCATGTTGATTTTATTGACAGGTGTCAGACACTGTCGCCCCTCATCCCGTGAATGCCTTTGCGTTCAGTAACAACGTAGATCCAGCTGCAGAAAACTACGCCATTCAGTGGGAAATAGACAAGGGAGCAGGTGAGACTTTTAAGTTATACTCTAAATGTGTAAGAATTAACATAGAATGTATATAGTATATATATATATATATATATATATATATATATATATATATATATACATAGGATGTATATATGAATATATTGTTACTATATATATATATATATATATATATATATATATATATATTGTAACAGTCTTTTCTTTTTGTTTGTTTTGTTTGTTTTGGTAGTTTAACGTCCAATTTGTTCAATTAGACTTACTTTGGGTTTGATCGAATCTATGAGATGAATGTAGGAGAAATCCCACCCCTACACATTTACCGAGGTGAGAGTTCTTTTACTTCCCACACCACATAGACATGGTATGAGAAGGATTGGCCTTTGATATAGCAGTCAATCTACCACTGCTGGGGGGTGAAGGAGAAAAGTGGCTGCAGTGGGATCTGAATCAACAAAGTCCCATGCTCTTTACCACTGAGCTATCTCCCTACCCACGCCGGTCGCTTTAGTTATGCTTGCATGCAAGCATATCTGGTCTGCACCACGAGGAGGCGAGGCGACCAAGAGGGTGAACAGATTGTCCACCCCAGCAGACCTTGTAACAGTCAATGCAGAATGACGACGAGTTTAATATTGTATACATCATATATCACATACTATCGTAAAACTGGATGAGTTTTAATCTTGGCCACCGTATGCCACTCCTAGAGTTTGGCATAGTGACTTCATGAGGCGAAGCCTCATGAAGTCACTATGCCAAACTGCAGCCGGCGTATATCAGTATGACTTTTGCGCATACAAGGTTGTCCTATTCCCCGTGTATATACGCCTCATCTGTAGGCGGATATAAGCGGGAGGCAGCAGGGGGAGAGGATATTTCCTCTTATATAATCCGGGTGTGAAATACAGCCAAGATGCGTCCGTATATAATCCCTGGGTGTATATATATGAAAACAAGTCAATATTCAGCTAATACATGCACTTCCGCGATGGCGTATATATGAACTAGGAGCAAATAGTATGTTCATCCTAGATAAATGAGCGTGCTATTATAGATGAATAACAATTAAAAGATATAAGTTAGATTTAGCCTATGGATAGTTTTCTGTAACCCAATTGCACCCAGTCAACTTGCAATTTCTGCAACTGCCTATCTAGGATCCAAACAAATCAAGCACCATTGGGTATTGAGGTATTTTGGTATTGAGTGATTGGTCATGGTCAGCTGGGCACGCCTCTACGAGACTGTGATTCCAGCTCCCTGCTCTATTCTCAATATCACAGTGAATAGCACACAGATAATGAAGGGATAACTTGTATGCAGTACCCTAAAAGTCTATATGGACCCCTCTAAACTCTAGATGATGTATTTAGCGCGTGCACGCACGCTCTAATAAAATGGTGGTTTTCGTGCAGTGTACGATGATCTTCTCGTATTTTCCAGTCCATTCGCTGATATACATGACAATGGGACCCAAAGCCTACCACCATGGAACCTGGATGTCTGTCTACAAACAAGACTTCCACAGTTTCACAATGAAGACCTGCGGTGTGGCCTCTATTGCCCTGAGTCAACAGGTCTCTGTGTTCTCCTACCAAGCTTACCAAATCGAGATAGATGTTGCCCCTATGCGGAACATATACACGATATATAAAGGGACGACGTCCGTAAAGACCAAGACCTCACCCACGGTGTTCGACTGCGAGCGGTCGGCACAGGACTACTGGATCGGCTGGAGGAATGGGACTATTGAGATCGGCCATGGCACTATCGCCGGTGGCACTGCCCAGGTGAACTACATCGACACGATTCCTCATGATGTGAACTTCCTGGCGTTTGCCTCCTCAAGTCATACCGTCTGGAGCATCCAAAGTCTTCAGGGTATGGTATTTATTCAAATGTTTCCATTGGCTCATATGGCTTCCCCGCCACCACTGACCTTATAGACAAATGCGGGTAGGTATCGCAGTTTATCCTACCCCTAATAAAAACAGTCCATAGGCTAACATAGGCAAATTTTATGTGGCATGCCATGACAAAAAGTGTGATTTATGCCTCTAGTGGCATAAAAAAAATCGACCAATCAGGGACCAGATTGTGAGCTGCATCGATAAAGGCTCCAGTTGGACTCAAAAGTTCTAGTTGGACTTTGGTTGGTCGTTCAATCGATATTTATATTTTGGTAATCGAAAAGCATAGAGACGGGTAGGATATTCAGGGTATGGTATTTATTCAAATTCTTCGATTGACTCATATGGCTTCCCCGCCACCACTGACCCTAAAGACAAATGCGGGTAGGTATCATCACAGTGGCTTGTGTGTCTATCAATGGTGCTGCCATCTGGTTTCATGAAAGTATTGCAGTTTCCCATATTCACCAATGGTAAAGCACTTACCTTCTTCAGCTGGCCTTCCCATAGAAGTTTTTTTTAATGGTTTTAATGGGACTATTGAGATCGGCCATGGCACTATCGCCGGTGGCACTGCCCAGGTGAACTACATCGACACGATTCCTCATGATGTGAACTTCCTGGCGTTTGCCTCCTCAAGTCATACCGTCTGGAGCATCCAAAGTCTTCAGGGTATGGTATTTATTCAAATGTTTCCATTGGCTCATATGGCTTCCCCGCCACCACTGACCTTATAAATAGACAAATGCGGGTAGGTATCGCAGTTTATCCTACCCCTAGTAAATACGGTCCATAGGCAAATTTTTATGCGGCATGCCATGATAAAAATGTGCAATTTATGCCTCTTGGAGCATTAAAAAAATCGACCAATCAGCGACCAGATTGTGAGCTGCATCGAAAAAAGTTCCGGTTGGACTTAAAAGTTTTGGTTGTACTTTCAATCGATTTTTATTATTTTGGTAAACCAAAAGCGTAGAGACGGGTAGGATAAATACAAAACCGAACTCGAGTTAGACTTGTCAGTGTCTATGCCACTCTGGTCAAGTCTGTTCCTCACTACGCTCAGCTAACGCTTTGCGTAGTAATACACGACCTTCTCGTCATGGCATAAACACTGACAAGTCTCTCGTTCACTTTCTACTGGTCCGCCCCTCTCATAAGAACTCACACTCTCTAAGTCGTATTCTGTACTCTCAAGAATTCTTAACGGACTAGGCTTAGAGCTTTGAGAATCCACTGACCTGCCTCCCGTGCTGAAGACGTACATCAATGCAACACGAAGATTCCTATAATCTCAATGATGCCACCTAGCGGGAATACTGTGTTCAGCGGATTCTCAAGGCTCTAAGCCTAGTTCCTTAAGAATTATTCTCACATAGAGCGCAGTGAGAACCTTGTACAGAATATGACTTAGAGAGTGTGAGATCTTATGGAAGGGGCCACTAATTATCCCATCATACTCTGCTGGTATATATATTTAATACCAATAATACCCTAGCAGAGGATGGTATTTCTGTAACGTACTGGCACAGGTATATTATAATCGATGGTTTTGTGGACAGGCCGCCGTAAACCACGAGAGGTTGACGCTTAGTAATACACGAGCGCTGGCGAGTGTCTTACGACGTCAACTGTGGGTGGTTTACAGAGCCGCCTGTCCAAAAAATCATCGTTTGTTGCATTTATTATCCATCTTTTCGAATGAATTAAACCCAGTTAGCGTCATGTTAACGGGTATAACACTAGGAACTATTTCGTTGCTCTAAAAGGGGACCATTTTTCTCGTATACCATAGCTTTGAGGCCGTATACCACAGGTTTGAATCCGTATACCACAGTTATAGTATCTGACAGGTTTTATACAATGGGTCGTGGTTTACTGAGTCCCCATACATTTTCAATGGGGGCTTTGTATACGATGGATAATTAGAAGGAAACCCACGAGATGGAAATAGCTTGGTCCATACTCCACTGAGTTTGACTGTAGAGTAATTCACGAAGCGAAGCTGAGTGAATTACTTTGCAGTCAAAAGAGGTGGAGTACGGACCAAGTTATTTCTATCGAGTGGGTTTCTGATTTTATCTCACCCCGTATGACATGATTCATTGACGAAATGAATCACTAAATTAGCCATTGAGTATTGGGTACACAAACTTCATGGCCGTGGAGTACGAGTTCCTAATGTAAAGCCTATGGAGAAAAATACCGGGGTGAGATAATATAGGTTAGTGTGGCCGAATGGAATCTGTTCAGAGATATTTTGGTCAGAAATATTCACCGAAGTCGAAGACTGAGGTGAATATGTCTGACCAAAATATCGAGGAACAGATGGAATTCAGACACACTCACTATGTCTTTTTATTATTATATACCGATATTCGATTTAAATGTCATTTTTGTACTTACATTATCAACCTATTTCATCATCCGAATGTTAGTCTCTCTGCTTGTCAACAAGTCACGTGGTACGGTGTGGCGTAAAAATATTTTACGCCACAGTGCGGCCGAACGGAATCTTTTCTGCTATCGCGTAAAAGTGAGACATTCGTGTACCGGTATATAATAATAAAGGGTATTTCACTGTTGTGTTTCAGGTGATGAGTACGTGCACACGACTCGCCAGGCGGACGGCCCAGCCGCACCACGCTACACAGACCTGAGGATGTTCCCTCTGAGACACGTCCAGGCCGTATCGTTCGCTGTTACCGGCTGTTCTAACGCCCGCATCGCTCTCTCTGAGGACGGCGACTCGCTGGACAGTGCCTACGAGATCTCCATTGAGGAACCGACCGCTGATGGCTACCACCAAACCTCCATCAGGTACTTTTACATTGGATTGAAATGTATAGTTGTTGTTTTGGTTGTTGTTTTTTTAACGTCCAGTTAACCATTGCATGTTCTCACGAGACTTTCTCAAGGTTCTTTTACACCACATGTGTGGTGATCGAATCTATGTAATGAATCTAGCTTTTTTGGGTTTTTTTTTAATGTCCAGTTAACCATAGCATGTTCTCACGAGACTTTCTCAAAGTTCTTTTACACCACATGTGTGGTGATCGAATCTATGTAATGAATCTAGGGTTTTTGGGTTTTTTTAACGTCCAGTTAACCATTGCATGTTCTCACGAGACTTTCTCAAGGTTCTTTTACACCACATGTGTGGTGATCGAATCTATGTAATGAATCTAGGGTTGTTTTGTTTTTTTAACGTCCAGTTAACCATTGCATGTTCTCACGAGACTTTCTCAAAGTTCTTTTACACCACATGTGTGGTGATCGAATCTATGTAATGAATCTAGGGTTTTGTTTTTTTAACGTCCAGTTAACCATTGCATGTTCTCACCAGACTTTCTCAAGGTTCTTTTACACCAAATGGGGGGTGATCAAATCTATGTAATGAATCTAGGTTTTTTTTGGTTTTTTTTAACGTCCAGTTAACCATTGCATGTTCTCACGAGACTTTCTCAAGGTTCTTTTACACCAAATGGGGGGTGATCGAATCTATGTAATGAATCTAGGTTTTTTTTGGTTTTTTAACGTCCAGTTAACCATTGCATGTTCTCACGAGACTTTCTCAAGGTTCTTTTACACCACATGTGTGGTGATCGAATCTATGTAATGAATATAGGTTTTTTTTTGGTTTTTTTAACGTCCAGTCAACCATTGCATGTTCTCACGAGACTTTCTCAAAGTTCTTTTACACCACATGTGTGTTGATCGAATATATATGTAATGAATGTAGGTTTTTTTTGGTTTTTTTTAACGTCCAGTTAACCATTGCATGTTCTCACGAGACTTTCTCAAGGTTCTTTTACACCACAAGGGTGGTAATCGAATCTATGTAATGAATGTAGGGTTTTTTGGGGGGTTTTTAACGTCCAGTTAACCATTAGAAGGAAACCCACGAGATGGAAATAGCTTGGTCTGTACTCCACCGAGTTTGACCACAGAGTAATTCACGAAACGAAGCTGAGTGAATTACTCTGTGGTCAAACGAGGTGGAGTGCAGACCAAGTTATTTTCATCGAGTGGGTTTCTGATTTTATCTCACCCCGTATAACATTATTCATTGATGAAATGAATCACCATTGAGTATTAGGCACACGAAGCTCAAGGCCGTGGAGTACGAGTTCCTAATGTTAAGCCTATGGAGAAAAATACCGGGGTGAGATAATTGCAGGTTCTCACCAGACTTTCTCAAAGTTCTTTTACACCATGAATTTAGGTAGAAATCTCACCCCTACACATTTACAGAGGTGAGAGTTCTTTTACCTGCCACACCACATAGACATGGTATGAGAAGGATTGGCCTTTGATATAGCAGTAAATCTACAACTGCTGGGATTGAAGGAGAAAAGTGGCTGCAGTTGGACCTGAATCAACAAAGTCCAGTGCTCTTTACCACTGAGCTAACTCCCCAGCTCGGTTGCTTTTGTTATGCTTGCGTGCAAGCATATCCGGTCTGCACCATGAGGACGTAAGGCGACCAAGAGGGTGAACAGATTGATAATTGCTGTCCACCCCAGCAGACCTATCTGTATAGGAAATTTACTGAAAATTTGTGTTTCTTCGATTCTCTCCGAAACGAGGGCGCTGACCTATGAATTTTAAAACTTAAAGTGTAGTTCTATACATTTATTATATTCACTGAGGTTTTCAGGAAAGCGATATGGATTTTATTATGCAAAAGATAACCTCACAGAATTTCTTTATACATATTCTAAATTAGCATCATCATAATATCAATCTCTAAATCAAAATCTAGTACGCCGACCCCCGATTGTGTTCTACAATACTTTGATCTCATCGTATACAATTTTTCAGGAAAAATGACACGGGTTTCAATGTCAAAAGCAAATTCTCTGATATGCGTTCTAAATTATCCCATAATTGTCTTGAATTTATTTTTCTCAAATCAGGAAATCAGTAAATGGCGTCTGCGAGGCAATTTACTCCATGTCTGGACTCATTGACTGCGACCATCAGAGACGTCTATGGGTGAGCTGGGACAACAACCGAATTCGGCTTGGAGAGGGGAACATCGGCTCCTTCACTCTCCTGCAATGGCACATACCGATCGGCAGTCGCCACAGTGTTCATGCGGTAGGCTTCGGTGCTGGCGGTAACGATACGATCAGGTGGAATCTTCCCACTGCAGATGGTTAGTATCAATAGGCCTTTTTCCGTAGGCCGGTGTCGCACCTTATCTGCCTAGTTACGCCACAGCTGAAGCCAAATATTGACTGAAGGTGTCCGTTAACGCGGGGTGTACGCTTACACGGGGTGTCCGTTAGGTGGGGTTGTACTGTATATAGGAACAGTCTAAGTTACGAGGTAAGGCTGGGAAAAGTAGGCCTTGGTTGCGGGCAGTAGTTTTTCCGAGCCTTACCGAGTAACTTTGACTTTCTCTCACCGGAGCATAGTTTCATCCACATTACTATAATAAGAGAAAACGTGGTTACTGAGCCCAAAGGGATGGCCGTTTGAGGTTTTTTTATACCACAAATACGTCCAGACGCCGCAGGCGGAGGGACGTATCTGTGGCATAAAATGGTTTTCTTATTATTACATACCTAAATATAAAAAAACCCGCTTTTTATGTACTTATTAAATGTAACAATTGACCCAATGGTCACAGTGCGCCCGAATATTCACTACGGAACATTTTTCATACTGCACCCTTAGCAGCAGGTAGTATTTCATAGACATTCGGCCACAGGTATGTAATAATAATATACGGATTCTGGCTTACTGTCTTTGTACGTCAAAAATACGCGGTGAAATTATTGATCACATACATCCCGATGTCGTAGGCAGAGGGATGTATGTGATCAATAATGTTACCAAGTATTTTGACATAGGAAGACAGTCAGCTTGTTTTCGTATTATTATATACCTAAAAATGGCGAAAATTTACCTAGTCACGTGATCACATACCCCGTACGTCACAGTGTGCCGTACGGATATAAATACACCATGGGTAGGAGCGGGCAGTATACGTACAGTAAAACCCCGCCTAACGATCACCCCGCGTAAGCGGCCACCCCGCGTTAACGGACACCTTTGCTCGGAACGGTTCCCTCTATTAGATGTTTATTTTAACCTCGCGTAAGCGGACACCCCGCGTAAGCGGCCACTTAGCCCGGATCGGAGGGTGCCGCTAACGCGGGGTTCTACTGTAGTTGATACAGCCATAAGTATTTATTTAGAACGTCCTTACCATGCTTTACAAGTCACAGAACGAGATGCTAATTTACCGTTTGTATGGACAGAGGCGTTTACGACGAGTTCCGTATAAACGGTAAATTAGCATCAAGTTGTGTGACTTGTACAAGCATGGTTGGACGTTATATATTTACTATATACCCGAAATTTAAAAAAAATCAATTTCATTTATCTTAACAACCAAAATTTGAATAAATGTATATGGCTAGGTGGTCCGTATTTTAGTGTACGGACCAGTGGTCCGTACAGTATTTTTACATCATATGCCAAAACGTTGCGTATTTACAGTATATACAGCATGGGTATATAGTAGATAATAATATCATAACATTCTCTTGTGTCTACAAGCTGAGGCAGTACATGGGAGAACTCCTGCCGCTCCGAAGGACAAGGAGAGGTTCTGGCAGTCTGTGAGTGGACGAAACACGCTGGTCTTCCAGGTGAAAACCTGTGAACGTCTCAGCATCTTCCTGACCTCCATGCTCTACGAGACCCGCTCAGAAACACACAGAATCACAACTGGGGTAAGTAAGGCCCGGCGTCCACCTACTACGATATGGCTCCGATATGGTCTACGATTCACTTCCCGATAAAAAATCAAAATCGCGTCGGAAGGTCACCTAATATCGGGGCAGTTGACTACGTTTCTGCGATTAGGGACCGAAAAATACCCATTGCGATGCGTGTTGGATTGGCATGTCTAGACATTTGTCTACGATTTTGCACTTTCCCGATATGTCTCCGATATTGACTTTTTGTATCGGTGCCATATCGGTAGGTCTAAATTTCTATCGTAGTAGGTGGACGCCAGGCCTAACACTGCACAAACATCATTATTTTACATATGGATGCGCCTGGCGTATATAAGTAGATATTTCGTGTATACAAGGTCGTCCAATTCCCCGTGTGTATACACCTCATCTGTAGGCGTATATAAGCATCCAGTGAAGAGGGCTTCACTGAGACTGGGCGGGGGGAGGTGGGAGAGGGGGGCGGGGGGAGGGCTTCCTACTGAGGACACCTGTACTTCTATCAACACAAACGGGCGGGAGGCGGTGGGGGGCAGAGGATATTTCCTCTCATATAAGCCAGGTGTGAAATACAGCCAAGACGCGTCCGTATATAATGCCTGGGCATATATATATATACATATATATGAAAACAAGTCAATATTCAGCCAATACATGCACTTCCGCGATGGCATATAAAGGAATAAAATAGTGGTTTTTGTGCAGTGTAATCTATTCTTTTCAAAGTCAATTGTTTCCTTTATCCCACTGGTATTTGTGTCCCATAGGCTTAACATTGGAAGCTTGTTCTTCATGCCCCTACGAGTATTACAGTCCGTTGTCCATGGTCTATATCTTGTGCAACATCCCTTCTTTTAGTGTGTACGGGGGAGAGATGAATACAGAAAGAAACTAAGTTTGGTCAAAGAAGTCATTGTCCAACTCGTTTGAATGCTATGTTATACTCACTCGGCTGTCGCCTCGTTGATATCATCCGCATTTAACTCGTGGAGAACGACGACTCTGACCGAAACTTGTTGATTTCTTCTTTAGTATCATGTTTATAGTGTTGTTGTATACATGTACTATAATAAGGCAGTGATGCAATGTGTCGATTGAAATATGTGCTTCAGTACCATTAAATGAATGGTTAGAATAAAGTAAATTATAGTAAGTTTATATTCTATTACTCAAATTTAAAGGAGTAATATTCAATTACATTAATACATATCATGTAGAAATAAATACACAATATCGACTGGTTTCAGATGCAAATGGCCGTATGTTCCCAGGAGATAATAGTAGTAGTATCCGAGTGTATGCGAGGATATTTCATATATATACATACACTTATTACCCACCGAATACCGAGTCTCCATATTATAGGCCTATGGAGATTACAGATCGCTACTGAGTAGGATACGGACCTCCGGAATCTCCTAGGAGGATACGGATTTTTCGGCCACCTGACGGGCGTTATGGGAACTAATTCATATAAACAAAGCACAGCGCTAGCGTCGAATTTCTAATAATATACTAGATTTTTTTTCCTGATACTTACTCGAAAGGTTAGTAATAAATACAACATTACCATGATTTCGATCTGAGTGACCGTATTCTCCGCGTAGTTGACGCGAAGTCAAACTCCGAGCGATAGCGAGGAGAATTACGTAGTGTCAACTACGTAAATCGTGGTAATATTGTGTATATACATACACAATATTGACTGGTTTCAGATACAAGCGGCCGTATGCTCCCAGGAGCATATATATGTCCGCTTTTATCCGAAACCAGTCTATATTGTATTTATTATCCACCTTCTCTGGACAAGTGGCATGTCAATATCAGTTCGTTTTAGTTATGCACTATTTTCGTACACACTATTTTATCAGTATGCTCCGAGTATGTCCATACACACTCTTTATGTGTTTTCTATGGACCCTTCGTATTAGGTGGATATATCTGTATGCTCTGGGTATTGTGATACACACTCCCTATGTGTTTTCTATGGACCTTCGTATTAGGTGGATGATACTATCGTAAAACTGGATGAGGTTTAATCTTGGTCACCGTATTCCCCGACTGGAGTTTGTCAAAGTGACTTCATGAGGCGAAGCCGAGTGAAGTCCGGAGCCAAAACTTCAGTAGTGGAATGCAGTGGCCAAGATCAAAACGAATCAAGTTTTGTTCTTATCCTACCCTGTCTCCTCGATTTTGGAATATGCTGTATGCCATTAGTGGCGTATAAAAATCCGTATGCCAGTCAGCGTGGCATACGGAAACCCAATGTTAAGCCTATGGGATTTTATATTAGGGGTAGGATAAAGATATATCCACTTAATACAAAGTGTCCATAGAAAACACATAAATTTCTGTACCTCCTTTTCTTAGTCACCATACAGACTTCATCATATGATGTGCATTATATTTTACCTCGTTCCCTCACTTAGTTTACCTTTACGATACACATATTCTGTATTATTTCATACTTTTTTAGGGCGATGATGATTATGCCAGAATAGTTAATATAGATGAGGACATGATAATAGCCGCGTCTCCCTACCCTGGCCTTGTCAACTGCACAGAATATCGCACCTTCTGGTTACGATGGAGTGACAAGATCCAATTCGGAAGGGGAGGCTATGTAGGGAAAGGACTTCTCCTTCAGGGCCAAAACTATTACGAATACCCAATCAACAGTATAGGCTTCGACGGCATGACAAAGGAGGCACATTGGACCTTCCTCAGGGCCCAAGGTAGGTTCAAATGACTTTCTTTCACAGTCACCGGGGGGCCTTTACATAAATAACGACAACTATGAAAAAGTACTTTAGCGATTCCGATGGTTACAAAATGGATATTTAGCGATAAATTTTCATTGATTTTCCTGCGTCGCTGGCAATCACCAAAAAAAATTGTTGCAACGAAATTTAGCGACTATGCCCATTACAAAAAGACACTTTTCATAGTTGACTTTATAGCTGGAGGTCATTAGCTATGAAAAACCGGTCCCAGCCACAAGGTCGGGTCTTGCATTAGCGATTCCCAACATAAGCTATATTTAACCATATTACAGTTTTATGTTTTTTCCTAAAAACATAAAAATACTGTTACATACCTCAAGATGTTGTTCATTATACCAAATAAAGAAATTTATTTGTGAACTATGCATTATATAGTCAAATATGACAATTTTTCATGGTTTAGAGACAGTGATAATTTTTTTGCGATGGTCTTTAACCTTGTAACAAGCTTCAAAGATGAAATATAGACCTGCCCCTCATACAGTGAGAGAACCGGTCTGTGTGTGTAAAAAAAGAAAACAATAAATACAATTTCAAAAAAAAGGAAAAAATCGCTGCCAGCGATAATTGTGACTGAAAACAGGCCAGATTGCAATGAAAACTTGGGAAACACCTCCCAACCCATGACATCACGAGGGAATTCCCTGCTAAAATTCATCGCTAAATTTTCATAGTTGTAGCTAAAAACAGTCAAGCGATATCTCAGCGATCGTGCTTGAGCGTTCAATTGTAACAAAAAAAAACCAGGATCGCTAAAAAGATATATCGCAAACGGTTTGCGATGGTCTTGGCAACAAACTTATGTAACACCCCCATGGGACCTGGGACCCGTTTCAATAGCCTGTAGGACGTCCGTTATTGTGTCCTGCGACACAATAGCGGCAGTTCGTGTTGCAGTACTTTAGTGACAACTCACTTAGCGACATAGGGTAGCAGACAGGCGCAAATAGTGGTTTGTACCATTTCAGAAGTGGGTGTCCAGTCACTAAAAGGGTCACTGTAGTGTCTTAAATAGCAAGAGGGTATACCCTCTCGTTTTTGATGTCACAAACACATAACTTTACTTACCATAGGAATAAAGCTATGAAACTTTAACCCCAGTTAGGGACACATACAACTTATAAACATGCCAAATATGAAGGATATCGGCCCATGCAATCCAACAATATTCACATTTGAATTTTGTCATAGAAAATGCTGCTCTGGTGTCCAGTGTAGAATTACCCAAGCGCAGTCGCTGATTTATGCGGTGACCTTCACCTTGACACCACCTGTTCCCGATAGCACTGACACCATCCATTGTAAGGCCCAGGCAGTAATGTCACTATGTCGCCAACAGTGACCTGACACACCACCCCAATAGTGACATGCCTTTTGCAACGAGTCCTAACTTTTTCTGCTATTCAAGTCACTATTTGAGTAAATAAACATGTCACTAAGTTGCTTAGTGACCCATTTTATTTAAACGGGCCCTTGTTTCACTAGTTTCGTGACATGTCTGTGACACCATACAGACATCGGGGTTGTCTAGTTTCGTGACAACACAAGTAGCTGCCATTAGGAAAAGACAGACCCAAAACATAAGAATTAGACAAATCTTGACACATCATGGACCTGTTTCACTAGTTTCGTGACAAAAGTGTTAGACAGACATGAAAAGCGGCACCAACAGTGCAAGCAAGAACGGACAAAACGAAATCTAATGTCTAGTTCTTATGAAACCGGACACACCATCTAGACATGTCACGAAACTAGTGAAACAGGTCCCAGGGGTTCTGGTTTGATTATCCAACTATCATTGTTTTTAGTATAACCATTTTGAGCGTGGGAATACGTGCTCATATATGTCAACTAGAGGTTAGAATCCTCACACAAGCTTTCAGTTTACTGTAAAGAAACTAACCCTTCACTATCCATGTACCAACTATAAAGGCCTAGTAAAATGGTCAGGTGCCCAGTATCCCAGTCTGACCATACCCCTGCCCCACTACTGACTTGAACCTTTATTTTATTGTCTTTTGGGGGACAAAGTATTTATTATATCCATCCTCAGTTTCACCCCAGAATCATGTGGTGCTTCTAACGCTAGAAAATCCCAAAGACTTGTCGCTGTCGAGAGTTATTTAGGAAAATCTAATTGGGCAAGAATCACTGTAAATGTCCTGTTAACTAACCCACTATATTGTGTTGATACTATCGTTGTATCAAGGTGAGGTGTTCAGAACCTACACGTCGGACGACCTGAATTACGATGCTGCGAGCTTGAAGCTAGATCGACGTCAAAACTTCACCTTCAGTCTTCGCGCATGTGCCAATGCCTACGTTCGTATGGTGTCTTCTACGAACTGGTACAAGAACAGCATTGAAATCATCATCGGGTCTTACGGTAATTCCAAGGTAAGATAACTACCGACCAATAATGGTAAATAATCTTGGGAAGCAACAGAAATAGGCTAGGTCTAATATTGATTTTTTTTTTTTTTTTTTTTCAATGGTTTTATTAGGGTCAAACTTGTACAAGTCAAGCCAGGTTCGGCTACGGCCGATCTGCCACCTGGTCCCTCCAGGGTGGAATACAATAGTCACTAAGTATACAGACTCAGCAGACATAACGGTACTTAAATTGGTCATGTCTATACATGGAACGTCAATAGGTTACATATAAACAATAGTTTGATCTAGATGAGATGAGATGAGTTGCTGGTTATCTTAGCGCTCTAGACTTTCACAGTAGTACATCATTATCCTACATTACATCGCGTTGACATCATTACCTATGTCAATTATGACAACATGACTGTATCGGGCAGTACGGGAAGTGCTTTTTCATAGCATATCACTTAGGGTCTAACACAGTTACAATGTAATCTAGATGGAGTCCATCATGTACACAGGTTACATGAAAAAAGGGCTAATAAATACATACGGTTCTCACTGGTGATATATACATTGATGGAGAAATACATTCACAGAAGAAATGTTTAGCCCAAATATTATTTTGTCAGAATATCCAGCTCCCTCTCTCTCCTTTCTGTGTGTTCCCTCAATGTCCCTGCCTCTTTCCATCCCTATTTACATACAGGTCTGCCGTTTTCTCACCCATGAATTACGAAGTCCCCATCGAAAATGTATGGGACCACAGTAAACCACTGTAGGGGTCAGGGTAATCATGCCGTGGTTGGTTTGCTTTACGCTAGGTGACACGAGTGCCGGTCCCTGCTGCGTGGTTTGGTTTTGGTTTGGTTTGGTTGATCCAATAATCGTAATTAACTGTTTTCAGACTGCTGTGGTTAATACTCTTCTAAGTAGGCCCTAATTGAAGTGTAGGGTCTATTGCCTGGAAGGACCAGGCAATGTACTGGTTTTTATAACTTTTCAAAAATCTTGGACTCCCTAAGGAATCCAAGTATTTCTTTCTTGCCAGTGTTGTGGAACACACTGTGCATTGATGTTGCATTTTTCAGAAATATTTCCCTGCTTTTCCGAGTTACCTGACAATGTAGCATGATATATTTTACACTCAAAGGAGTGTTGCATGGTTGGCACACAGGTGCTAATTCACCTTTAAAGAGGTGTCCATGTGTCAGCCTGGTGTGATCAGTCCGCACACAGGTCAGTTTAACCTGTTCTGATCTTGTCAGGTTTCCTTGTCTGAAAGTTTGGTTGATAGATGGTATTATCTCTCGTAGTTTGTTATTTCTAGTGCCATTCCAGTCTGCTGTGTGGTAAAGCCAGCAGACCTGTGTATGCAAGTACTACAGGGTCGCCCGCATTACGTAACATATAAATATATAGGCCGAGTCCGCAGCAGATTACTTGTATGTTCCTCCGCGTTGAGTAAGCTACTTGAAATCTCACAGATTGGTAAGTTTTCTCTGCGAAGCCTTTCAGCGGTTGAGGGAACAGATCTTACGCTACCTAGCACATCCCGTGCTAGGCGACTGTACTTGACAGGTATTGAATAAAAATCAGTAATACCTAAACTGTGCTGAGTCTGGTTTTGCGTCTGAAGGTTAGTGGAAAGAAGTAGATTCTGCATCTCCTTTTACTTACCAAGGAGACCCCGAACCAACCTATGCGGAAAACCTCATAGGGTAGCAGCTCGTCTCACTCCGCCAGATAGATTAATCTAATCTTGGGTAGTGAGAAAAGCACATCAGAACTGGTGGACCGCTACAACACTATCAATTCTGTATTTGTGGCCATAAACCACAACCATGGTTTACGGCTTTTCCAAAGCTATTATCAAATTTCTAGGAGGGGAAATTATTATTAATGACCATGGGAAAGATATACAACATTTGATGGTTTTTGATGCATGGTCTGCTCTGTAAACCACTCGAGGTTGATGGCTATCGCTCGTGTATTACTTCGCGTCAACCATTTTTGTTGTTGAAAATCTTTTATTGGATAACTTCATCATATAGAGATAGTGGAAACATGAATGCATAGTGGTAAAGTGTGAACAGGAGGAAGCTTCTATAGCGACCACCTGTATAAGGGAATGAATGGTCACGTGACCTGCTGATGTAAGCAGCAGAGGAGTATACCTCCGCTGCGGCTGCAAGACGCAGCACTAAGGTACGAAGAGTAAGATCTAGTTCAGCTAAGTATAGCTTGCTCCCGCTGGAGTAGGATTAGGCGCCGGAGGCTTCATCCCGTGAGGAGTGAAGTCGCTTACTATGAACATTCAACGTGTGAATCCATCGGTTCTGTGAGTTGCCTACAGACCGATGTGTGGGTAACTGACTCTCAATAGAGAGTGCACAGAATGTGTGGACTGAACTATTAAGATTAACTCAGGAGCACTAGGACTCACGGACTGAATCCAAGTGAAACATTAGGAACTGAAGTGAACAACTGTAAAAGAGAATGGGAACTAAGAATGATTGAACTAGACATTGGATACTTGCGGACAATAAGCTGAAATTTATTATACAGTTTTACCAACACAGTTGACAAGATTGATACATCGCATTGATTAATAATCTATGTAACATGTAAATTACAGATTTCTCTCAGGAGATTAAAACGATTAACTTTACTTGCATTGTTCATCATTCCTCCTCTCAGGTCATCGACTTAAGATAATGAGCTAGCTACATAAACAACTACTTAAGGGTCAATAATTACACCCCCACTATGGTGCAATATCAGCAATGCTAATGCTACAGCTGGCTTTCGTCTGGTAACCCTATATTTTCCTCTGCCTTCGGCATCGGTTCATCTGACCGCCGTATTTTATCCATACGGAGACAGTAAGCCTGTTTCTCTTTATTACTCACCAGGTGGAGCTGAGGCATGCGCAAGTAGAAGAACCGGAAGTAATAGTGGACGCTGATGGCATACTGAGTTGTGATGAACTCCGCAGGTGAGACGCTTACACCACATTTATATAGAACTCGATTGGGAATTGTGTAATTATATAAGAACTGCATTGAGAATCGTATAGACAATACTCCACGAGTTTCTATGATCCGCGATGGTCATCGAGGCGAAGCCGAGTGACAATTACGGTGCATCCAAATAAGTGGAGTATTGTTTATTTCATGATTCAAGTGCGGTTCCGGATTTATCTCACCCCTTTTACTGACAACAGAAAAGCATTGATATATCAGAATAATTCGAATTACTTTTAAATCCCAGTTAGGACAAATTAGGACAGTTAGCTAATCCTCACCCCAGCTGCTCTAGTTATGCTTGCGTGCAAGCATATCCGGTCTGCACCATGAGGAGGCGAGGCGACCTAGAGGGTGGACACATTGGTAATTGCTGTCCACTCCAGCAGACCAAATGGATGGTGTAGGCAAACGACAGCTTATTTCGAAATTGATGAAAATGCTAACATGGACGAAATCTTCATCAAATCGAATCACCTGTACATGATTTGATACAATGCACAGCTACATGCCTCATGTACTTTCACCATTCTAAAACAAGTACTATTCTCTTAATTCTAAGGCCTGGCGTCCACCTACTACGATCTGGCACCGATATGCCCTACGATGCACCTCCAGATACAAAAATCAAAATCGCGTCGAAGGTTACCTAATATCGGGGCAGTTGACCACGTTTCTACAATTAGACACCGATAAACCCCTCATACAATGCGTGGTGGATTGGCATGTCTAGACATATGTCTACGATTTTGCACCTTCCCGATATGGCACAGATTTTGACATTTTGTATCGGTGCCATATCGGGAGGTCTACGATTCTATCGTAGTAGGTGGACGCCGGGCCTAAGAGGGGACCCCCACCTACCACGATAGGCCACGACATGCTTCCCGATCGCTATGATTTGAAATGGCGAAATCGTGACCTATCGGGAGGTCCCCGAATCGTAGACCTCTGTCGTGATCCAATCGGTGAATCATACGCGCTGACCACGATATCTTCCCGCTAGGCTACGATACACAATGACAGGCTACGAAATTTCCAACATGTTGGAAATTATCGGGACCTCTACGATTGGCGTTTTCATCGCAGCCTATCGTGAGCTGTTGTGGACTGAATCGCAGAAACCTGTCCCACCTACCACGATTTTGCCAGACCTCACGCTAGAATCGGAATGGTGTCGGGAAGGCCATCGAAAGGCCAATCGGGACCAGAATCGTGGTAGGTGGGGGCAGGCTTTGACTCTCAGAATTTAACCATTTGTATTCCCTATTTTTCAGGTTCTGGATATCCTGGGAACATGGTCAGATTAGGTTCGGGAAGGGAGACCTTGGAGAAACAGAAGTGTTGTATTGGCATTTTCAGGAAGATGGAGGTCCGCCGATGCCCTTTTCCTTAGAAATGATCCAGGTGGCGACACTGGGCAACACAGGAGAATGGGAACTTGAGCAGACCAGCAGTAAGTACTTTAAACCAGGCTAGACACCACATTATCTCACCCCTGGTATTTTTTGTCCCATAAGGCCCATTTCCATTGGCCCATTTCCCGTCACCGATCTACAGTCAGGTACCACCGACGGACTTTTGGCACTGTGGACCCAATATCGGTCAATGGAAACAACCAAGGTCGTGAAATGCCCCAGGACTTTTTCTGCTTAGATTATGCAATGTGGCTCCACCCACCACTGAGTGAAAGCTTTGTCACTGAGTGAAACCTACTACCATCAGCGATTTTTCCATACCGACGCACAGTCAGTGGCACCACCGTCAGACTTTCTGTGTAACTCAAAAAGTCTAAGCGATCTTTGTCGGCCAATGGAAACGGGCCTACATGTGAATCGTCGTACCAATGTTGAAACTTTGCATGTGAACTGTGGTATAGATTACTTGGATATGAGAAGAAATATGCAAATGCTTAATATTATGTATAAGCAGTCAAAGATTGATATAAATTTAGATCACACTGAGCGTAGGACTAGGAGTGACCACAAAGTTAAGTTCAAGAATAAGCGAATTATGTGTAGCAATTATTTGCGATCACCATACTATCGTGGGCAGGTCTTGTGGAATGCCCTAATTGAGAAGATACAAAGAAGCGAGTCATATGTTTTATTCAAGAAAGAAGTGAAATGTATGTACTCTGTACATGACTGGAATCAGCTCACTTAATCAAATTTCATTTCATCATTTGATCGTTTATATACTTATTGTCTTTTCAATATGTGGTTAAAATTAATGAATGTATTCTCCTGTTGATGAAATGTAACACACAGTGGAAGATCTAACTGCGGGTAGAACTGTCTGTATATCAATAAAAATTTTAAAAAATTAAAAAAAACACTGGGACCTCGTTCCCCATGCTCTTACAAGTATTGCAGTCCAGTCTCCATGGTCTATATCCTGGGTGTCGTCCAATCTTTTAGTGTGTACAGGTCGGTGAAACTTTTACAAAAACAGATTCCTCCAGTATAAATAAAATTCTTTTAAACAATAGAAGATAAATACAGAAAGCAACTCATTTCGGCAAGTCATGATAAACACTGTACTCTAGTTAAGATGAATTCGATTGTTGTTGTTGTTGTTGGGTTGAAGTTGATGTAGCGTTTCCTTAGAAGAACGAAGAGGCATTGTGGAATGCAAATCAAAGCTTGCGAAAAGAAAAAAATAATGTTATCCTACCCCTAATAAAAACACCATAGGCTTAGCCTTGGATCACTGTATATGGGCGAGCGTGCAGTAAAGTATTATTTATTGCACGAGGGTAATAAACAAAAATTGACCAATCAGCAGCCAGAACGTGAGCAACATCACACTAATGTGGTCTATAAAATGTTGACGACCTATGGTCTTACTTGGCAATGTGGTAGCCACAAATTTCACTCACTTGGGCAACTGGGGGGAACTAAAATGGCTAATTAGTATTCGTGTTGACAAGATTGGTGCCCTTTTTAGAGGTAACCCAGTTGCTGACTCAAGTAAGAACAATGGGGGGTAGGACAATAGTTTCCGACGATTTTGCCATTTTGTATTCCCACTTGGTGACTCCTCAAATTTCTAGAAATCTTGGCTGATGGTCGGCGACAGGTGCCCTCTGTATGCCCCAAAATCGCTTAGTGGGAACCGGGGCCCTGTTGAATACGGTGTCGTAGCCGATGTCAAACTCGTTTTTCATGCACTGAATCCATTCCAAATTAAAAGATATTTTCAACAGAGATTTCTATTCATATGTGATACATGTATACAAAATTTCAACATTTGTTAACGATTGAATCATTTTTTGTAAAATGTTTGACCATTCACACAGATACACAAGTATCGCTCGATAGTGTATCAATATGTACTGTCATTAATATAGGAAGTGTTTCTCACAAATGAGTTGATCATTAGGAAAAGATTGAATTTGGTACACATGTATCACATACGTATATGATTCTAAGTTGAAATATCTTTTAATTTGAATGAGATTAAATGCATGAGAAGTCGCCACTAAGTATTTAGAAATTAAAATTACTGAAAATTACTTTTTTTCCTTAGATGGGGTTAGAACTCTCAACCTTCAGGCTTAATGCCTAGCTGGTTGGTCCACAGAGGTCTATGCTCTCGAGCCAATAAATACAGGGTACGATACCAGAGGGCATGGTACTGCAGTTTGGCTGGTGCCCGGTCCACAATTATACATGTTTTGTGGTCCCCGTGGATATAGGTCAATTATACGATCATTCTACGATAATTCAACGATATTAGGCATGGACGATAGTGCTCACATGAACGACCATTTTTATGCTACACTGAAAATAAATTGTCATGTATTTCTCGTCCATCCTTCAATAGAGGGAAACTATGTTCCGGTGAGAACAAGTCAAAGTTACGAGGTAAGGCTTGGGAAAATTACTGTCCAAGGCGTAGCTGCGGGCAGTAATTCTTCCAAGCCTTACCGAGTAACTTTGGCATATTTCCACTGGTACGTGGTTTCCCTATTCCTATATACCTTCATCTGTCGGCTAATATCGATAAAAACCGAACGTCTTTGAACGTCAATCTGGGCAGTAAACGTCAACCTGGGCAGTAAACGTCAACCTGGGCAGTAAATTCAATAGGGAAACCACATACCAGTGGAAATAGGTCAAAGTTACTCGATAAGGCTTGGAAAAATTACTACCCATGGCTACACCTTGGGCAGTAATTTTTCCAAGCCTTACCTCATAACTTTGACTTATTCCCACCGGAACATAGTTTCCCTCTAAGGCCTGGCGTCCACCTACTACGATAGAAATTTAGACCTACCGATATGGCACCGATACAAAAAGCAAATATCGGAGACATATCGGGAAGGTGCAAAATCGTAGACATATGTCTAGATATGCCAATCCACAACGCATTCTATAGGGTTTTTATTGGTGCCTAATCGCAGAAACGTGGTCAACTGCCCCGATATTAGGTGACCTTCCGACGCGATTTTGATTTTTTATCGGGAGGTGCATCGTAGACCATATCGGAGGCATATCGTAGTAGGTGGACGCCAGGCTTAACGCTACTAAAAGCCTGCCCCCACCTACCACGATTCTGGTCCCGATTGGCCTTACGATGGGTTTCCCGACACCATTCCGATTCTAGCGTGAGGTCTGGCAAAATCGTGGTAGGTGGAACAGGTTTCTGCGATTCACTCTACGATACCCCACGATAGGCTGTGATGAAAACGCCAATCATAGAGGTCCCGATAATTTCCAACATGTTGGAAATTTCGTAGCCTGTCGTTGGGTATCGTAGCCTATCGGGAAGATATCGTGGTCAGCACGTATGATTCACCGATTGGATCACGACAGAGGTCTACGATTCGGGGACCTGCCATTTCAAATCGTAGCGATCGGGAAGCATTTCGTGACCTATCGTGGTAGGTGGGGGTCCCCTCTTACACTGGATCAGTTTCTACTAAATCTCAATGCTCCATACCAATTCTTCTTATTACAGCACTGGGTGATTGTTCTGATAAGTTCAAGATGGTAGCAGCAAAGGCAGACGGTTTCCGAACCACATGTCGCATCATTGCTATAGTCTTCTCAGACCTACAAACTTGCTACCCATATGCATGTGAGTATGGAGCAAGCGTAATAGGGTATGACGACGAAGAATGCTACCTTCATCGCTGTACCGACTCTGACGACCCGCAACTTGGACCTTCAGAGAACCCCAACGATGTCTATTTACTGGACGTGCCAAGTATGTATCTATATAGAACGTCCTGACCATGCTGTACAATTCACAGAACGAGATGGTAATTTACGGTTTGTACGGACCGAGGCATTTATGCCGAGTTCCGTACAAACTGTAAATTATCATCGACTTCTGTGACTTGTACAAGCATGGTTGGACGTTATATTTTTACTATATACCCGAAATTTAAAAAAAAATCAATTTCCTTTTTCTTAACAACCAAAATTACAATAAGTGTGTATTGCAAGTGGTCCATATTTTAGTGTACGGACCGCTGGTCCGTACAGTATTTTTACGTCATATGTCGAAACGGTGCGTATTTACAGTATACGGCATGGGTATATAGTAATGTATATGTCATGTTTTAACAGACATTATTATTCATCGTATACAAAAACCCCATTGAAAATGCATGGGGACTCAGTAAACCACAACTCATTATATAAAATCTGTCAGATACTATACACTGTGTGAATACCACCAGTTTATTGCTACATACGCCATCGCGGAGGTGCATGTATCGGCTGTATATCGGGTTGTTTTCATATGTATACGCCCAGCGTATGAGGCATATATAAGACTGTTTCCTTTTAAATACGGACGCGTCTTGGCTGTATTTCACACAAAAGAGAGTCCGCATACAAAAGAAAACGGTTTTGTATATGCCTCATACGCTGGTGTGGGTTAGAGGCGTATACAAATGAAAAAAAAGGTAAAAAGAACAGCCGATATGTGCGCTGCCGCGATGGCGTTTATATATTATATAGGAATAAAGGCGTTAGTTTTGTGCAGTGTATAGAGCAAAGAAGTAGTCCCTATCGTTATACCCTTTAATATGGCAATTACTTGATTTAATCTATTCTAAAAGAAGGATAATAAATGCAACAAACGATGGTTATGTGAACAGGCGACTCTGTAAAGCACTTAAGGTTGACGTTGTGATACACTCGCTAGTGCTCGTATATTACTATGCATCAGCTTCTCCTGGTTTATGGCTACCCGTCCAGAAAACCATAATTTACACTGCATGAAAACCCCCAGTTATTTCATATATATACGCCATTGCGTAAGTGCATTTATCCTACCCCTAATATAAAATCCCGTAGGCTTAACATTGGGTTTCTGTATGCCACGGTGTCTTGCATACAGAGTTTTATATGCCACTAGTGGCATACAGAATTGTAAGCACATAATATTCCAAAATCGAGGAGACAGGGTAGGATAAAATCAAAACCTGATTCGTTTTAAACTTGGCCACCGCATGCCACTCCTGGAGTTTTGGCTCCGGACTTCACTCGGCTTCGCTTCATGAAGTCACTATGCCAAATCCAGTGGTGGCATACGGTGGCCAAGATCTAAACTCATCCAGTTTTACGATAGTATTGGCTGTATATTAACTTGTTTTCATATGTATACACCCATATTTCACACCAGCCTATGCAGCATATATACAACACTGTTTTATCTTGTATACGGATGTATAATGGCTGTATTTCGTGCCAAGCCTATATGAGAAGAAATATCCTGTGTGTGACATATATACGCTGGCCGTATATATGTGTATGGATGAAAAATAAAAAAAGTATAAAATTTCTGATCAGTGATGTATGCCGAGCCGCCGCCATCCCCCAGCCGCCCCCCAACCCCGACCCCAACCCCGAGCACAGCCCGACCCATTGTCTATAATCAAAACTTCATAAAGGCTTATATACGGAAATACCCAGAACCCTACAGAAGAGTGGTGTTTTGAAAGTAAAAAATGTTTAAAAACCAAAGAAGGCTGGGTTTATTATATGCATTTAATGAAAAGATAATGGATGGAATTTTAGAACAATTTCATAATCAAAATTGATAATATAACATTGGATTTTCCATATACCAAGGATTTGATGACTAATGGCAAATGAGATATACTACAGTGGAGTCCCCTAGTTGCAGAGATCGGAATTATTAGATAGTGGCGTAAATACAATAGAATCAGGCATATATATTACTGTAACATGGACACGTATATACGCCTAGAGATGAAGCGAATACACCACGGAAAATAGGACTACCTTGTATACGCAAAGTGATACCTATATATGCCGGGTGTATACATATGTAAAATAGGGGTTTTCATGCAGTGTTGTTGTCTACATAATCAATGATTTTTTCTTATGGGTGTCGTTATACACGAGCAATGGTTTACACAGCCAACTGTCCAAAATCCATCGATTGTTGTACGTCTTTCCCATGTTTTTTTTTTGTTTGTTTGTTTTGGTAGTTTAACGTCCAATTAGTTCAATTAGACTTACTTTGGGTTTGATCGAATCTATGATATGAATGTAGGAGAAACCCCACCCCTACACATTTACCGAGGTGAGAGTTCTTTTACTTCCCACACCACATAGACATGGTATGAGAAGGATTGGCCTTTGATATAGCAGTAAATCTACCACTGCTGGGGGGTGAAGGAGAAAAGTGGCTGCAGTGGGACCCGAATCAACAAAGTCCTGTGCTCTTTACCACTGAGCTATCTCCCCACCCACCCCGGTCGCTTTAGTTATGCTTGCGTGCAAGCATATCCGGTCTGCACCACGAGAAGGCGAGGCGACCAAGAGGGTGAACAGATTGGTAATTTCTGTCCAACCCAGCAGACCTTTCCCATGGTCGTTGATAATAGTTCATATTCCTAGAAATTCGAAAATGTGTTTGGAAAAGCCGTAAACCATGGGTGTGGTTTACGGCCACTAATAGACAATGGATAGTGGTTTACTGGGGTCCCATACATTTTCAATGGGGTCTTCGCAACCCATGGGTAGGAAAGGTATTTGCTACATGTAGTCCATATATTTACCTGGAATTCTCCTTGTATTTCTTTCTTCCAACATCAAGATCTCTAAACAGAAAAGGTACCTTGGTGCTATATACGTATATGGCTGTGTCACATCATGAGAAATGGCATTTCGTGATAATCATTTATCTCATGATAAATGATTATCAGCTGGATGTATGGAATAAAAAATTAGCCAGAAAAGAGAATAGCTTTAACGATTAACGATAGCTTAAACTATATCCAAAAATTTAAAGATATATTACATCGTTAATTTTTTATATGTTTATCTAAAGTCAATAGCATGTATTGTAACAGAAATGGCTTGCCATAGTGACTCCCCCTTATCCCCTCTCCATATATGGGCATGCCCACTCAGTGCTGCCCTCTACAACCCCTATATAGAATCAGTTCTGACTGGCATGGTCACAAGTCACAGGTTTTGGTAAAACAGAAACGTTCTGATTTGTGCCAGTACTACAGACTTGTGACCTGTCACCCTGATTTCTATAGGTAAATGTGCTGGTTCCATTATCATTGCTATAATTGTCTTATTATCACTGCTTTTATTGTCACTTGAATACAGAGATCCATATTAATATATTCATGTGTTTTGTTCCTTTGTCTCCTCTGTACAGAACAGCAGGTTCAGAACCCAAACTTTAGTGTGTAAACTATTCCAGACTTATTTCGGCCGCTACCATCATAAATTCCCTCCCTAAAAACCAGGGACCTGTTTCACTAGTCTCGTGACATGTCTAGATGGCGTCTAGATGGTGTGTCCTGTTTCATAAGAATTAGACATTAGACTTTGTTTTGTCCGTTCTTGCTTTCACTGTTGGTGCCGCTTTTCATATCTGTCTAACACTTTTGTCACGAAACTAGTGAAACAGGTGCATGATGTGCAGATTTGTCTAATTCTTTATGTTTGGGGCCTGTCTTTTCCTAAGGGCAGCTACTTGTGTTGTCACGAAACTAGACAACCCCAATGTCTGTATGGTGTCACAGACATGTCACAAAACTAGTGAAACAGGTCCCTGTTCTGTTACAGTATAATACGGTAATTTTGATATGTTTATGTAAAGTTAATAGCATGTACAATAAGGTGGGATAACCTAATTGATAGTGATGCACTGAATAATAATCTTATCTTACCTACAGAGGACACATTTATAGCAAAAACGAGAAAATCTCTGACTGCTAACTACGACCAGCACTGGGTGTCGGTCAGTGAGTACACCTCCATCAGTTTCAAGGTCAAAGCCTGTGCCGAGGTTCACCTTGCTCTGGCAGCAGTTCCAGCCATTAGTGACATACTCTCTTACGAGGTAAGTCTCTTGTACATAGTGGAAGACGTAGAGGTAGCTTGAGTTTGCGACCACGAGTGGTTTTCGGAGAAATCGGGACCCGATTTACGAAAAATCGGGGCCCCGATTTTCCACACGAAAGAATTTCCACAGTAAGTCTCTTCTACCATAGGGAGCCAAAGTGAACCCGCTAAAACGGCAGATACCCGTGTTCAAAACACCATTTCTGGAGGCCAGTAACAACGAGGCTTAGTGCTAAACCTATGATGGTTTGAGGCTAGATTTTGTTTTTTGGTCTCGTTTGTTACTTTTGAAGTTTAGTTTACTACTATCGTCTTTGAATAACTCTGTCTCAAAGCTACAATGACAGTTGTTAAGTTCATCAAAAATATGGATCTAAAAGATTGGAGAATGACACATAATCTCGAACCAACATAGTTATAGTACTAAGCGCTTATATCCGGAAATGGTGTTTTGTGAACGGGTATCTGTGGTTTCAGTGGGTTCATTTTGGCTCCCTATAACCAAACTACATATTGCAGTGTGTATTTGGGGTTCATTCCTTTTTGGTTGTTCTCATTCAATTGACCTTACTTTTCATTGCCTTCACAGAACTTGGTCTGTGTGTGGTTTTGAATTTTTTTAAGGGCTTTTATTCATTCTGTAAATATTTTACAGTTCTTCCATGAAAAAGGTGACAATAAACAACAGTTACTGATACCCTTGAGAAGATATAGCATACAAAAGTAAACAAATTGGGATGATGTTTATAAGTAACAAGTTTGACCATTGGGGTTCTTGATTCAGATAACAGATAGGTATCTAATTAGTGGTTTAGCATTAACTCCTTGATCATTGCTTTCTTAAAGGACAGTTTTGTGGTGCGTTTTGTGTTTCAGCACTTAGAGCTTGCCAAAGTTTCCCTATACCCACAACTTTTCTTGTAAGTTCTTGTTCTGAATCTGTAATCCTTGAATCTCAGCTTGAGGTCAAAGACTCTTTAAATGATCTGGATGTGAAGTGATAACAAAAAATGAGGCTATTTGTGATTCATTATAAGTGTGGTATTGTCATAAAGATATTTTTTTTATAAATTGAGGCATTTGGCCCTTTATTTGGCCCTTCACATCAATCAATGTTACACAGCAATTTTGTTTGTTTGTTTTGGTAGTTTAACGTCCAATTTGTTCCATTAGACTTATTTTGGGTTTGATCGAATCTATGAGATGAATGTAGGAGAAATCTCACCCCTACACATTTACCGAGGTGAGAGTTCTTTTACTTCCCACACCACATAAACATGGTATGAGAAGGATTAGCAGTAAATCTACCACTGCTGGGGGGGAAAAAGTGGCTGCAGTGGGACCCGAATCAACAAAGTCCCGTGCTCTTTACCACTGAGCCATCTCCCCGCCCACCCCGGTCACTTTAGTTATGCTTGCATGCAAGCATATCTGGTCTGCACCACGAGGAGGTGAGGCGACCAAGAGGGTGAACAGATTGGTAATTTTTATCCACCCCAGCAGACCTTACGCAGCAATGCATGACTTTAGACTCAATAAAGAAATCGTTATAAAAAGATCTATATGATGAATCTTATTTCATCGAAGAATTTGTCACACCTTGAGTCTTATCAAATGGTGGTCAATAGATCCCATCATGTTACAGTCGAACACCCTTACAGAACCCGTATAAAGAACAGAATTGTACTCAATTTCTCAAACGGGACAAGTTTAAAAATAGTTCTTATTTCATCTGAGTAAAATTTTGGAATCTACTATCAGGAGATAGACAAAATGCTACCACGACAGTTTGTGTCTTTGTATATCTTTACGTGAATACACGGAAACAGAGTTTGCCATATATGGTCATATGCAAAGTCGTCTGGCACTTGAATAGGGAGTGTAAGCAAACTTTGAAAATTGGCATCCTATAATATAGCAACTGCATAACATTTTATGCAGAGCAGTACAGACTTGAATATCTAAGTTCATGAGCTCAGCATTCGTATCCCATTTAATGAGTTACAAATGCTGCGGCCTGTGATACGGCATAAGATGCAACAACGTAATGCCTTTTATCCTACCCCTAATAAAAAAACTCCATAGGTTTAACATTGGGTCACTGTATTCCGTCTAGAGTTCAGAAAAATGAAAAATATTGCTCTAGTGGAATACACTTGACAAATGACATCATTTGTTAATGTAGAAGTAATTTAGACAGGTGGGGTAGGATAAATTCTAAACCAAACTCGAGTTAGTCGTGTTGTTGTTCATCGCACTCCGGCAAGATCACGTATTACTGCTCTCAGCTTCGCCTCGCGCAGTAATTTGCGATCTTGCCATCGTGCGATAAACAACAACACGACTAACTCTTGTTTGGTTTCTCCATAGTATATCGTAGACTGCTCTATAAAGTACTGCTGGTACCTATTGTATATAGGCCAAAATTGTGGAGGAACTATGTTTTTGTAAGCTGTTCTCAGAAGGCACACAAAACCTGCGCATAGCAGAATGTCTTGATGTATATTCATTCCTGAAATTTAAAAAAACATTTTAAAAAATGCAGCACAGCCTTGGTGCATTGATATACTTCCAAAATCAGTTTGTTTACGCTCCCTAAAATGGAACCCTATTTTCATGTATACAAAAAAAAGTTGAAGGGGAATCCCTTTGTTAATGCCTTGGGGGAAAGTGGCTGCAGTGGGACCCGAATCAACAAAGTCCCGTGCTCTTTACCACTGAGCCATCTCCCCGTCCACCCTAGTCACTTTAGTTATGCTTGCATGCAAGCATATATGGTCTGCACCACGAGGAGGTGAGGCGACCAAGAGGGTGAACAGATTGGTAATTTCTGTCCACCCCAGCAGACCTTACGCAGCAATGCATGACTTTAGACTCAATAAAGAAATCATTATAAAAAGATGTATATGATGAATCTTATTTCATCGAAGAATTTGTCTTGAGTCTTATCAAATGTTTGTTTCAGGTGGTGATCGGTGGATCGGGGAACACACACTCCTCCATCCGTGTCCTAGCCGGCAGTGGAGGGGACCCTGCGGTGAGGTTACCCACACCGGGGGTACTCATGTGTGACAGTTCCCAGCACCTCTGGGTGTCCTGGGAGAGGGGACTGATCGTCGCAGGAAAGGGACTCGTCGTGGGCCAGGAACCCTTCATTGAATGGCAATCTGGAAAACCCAACATTGTGATAAATGCTGTTGGGATCTCTAACTCTCTTGAAACACAAGGAACCTACACGTTCGGAAACATTTACGGTAAGTCAAGGAGATGCATTCATTTTGAATTTTTTTTTTTTTTTTTTTTTATTGACAAAACGGTTCTTACAGGCGTAAGATCTTCCACCGCAGGTGGGATCACGGGTAACAACTAGTACACGTCAAACTTTTCATTTACATAATATAATTATTATCTTACCTCTAATAAAAAAAAACGCCATAGGCTTAACAGTGGGTCACTGTATATGGGTGATTGTTTATTTGTTTGTTTGGGTAGTTTAACGTCCAATTTGTTCAATTAGACTTACTTTGGTTTACTTTACTCAAATTTGCATATCCTGTTGGATTAACAAGGTATGCTGCCTGGTTGATCCAGGCATCTTATTTTTCTCAATCATATCTTATCGAAAAACTTACATTCCCTTAGGAAGTCAAGAATCTCTTTCTTGCCAGTGTTATGGAAAACACTGCACATTGTTGTCACATTCTTTAGGAATTTCTTCCTGCTCTCTTTGGTGGCCTGACAATGTAGCATGAGATGTTTTACACCCAGCGGAGTGTTGCATGTCTGGCACATAGGTGCTACTTCACCTCTTAGGAGGTGCCCATGTGTCAGTTTGGTGTGACCAGTCCGCAGATGGGTCAGTTTGTCACACCAAACTGTCACACCAAACTGACACATGAGCGTGCAGTAAAGTGTTATTTATTGCACAAGGGAAATGATGAACATTGACCAATTAGCAGCCAGAATGTGAGTGACGTCACACTAATGCGGTCTATGAATTGTTGATGACCTTTAGCCTTACTTCGCAATGCGGCATCCGCAAACTTCACTCGCTCAAGCAACTTGGAGGAACTAAAATGGTTATTTATTATTTTAAAGTAGTGGAGATGGGGTAGGATAAATACTAAACTGAACTCGAGTTAGTAGAGTTTAGTTTTTATTACCCACCCAATACGGAGTCTCCATACTAAGCCTATGGAGATTACAGATCGCTACTGAGTAGGATACGGACCTTTTGAATCTCCTAGGAGGATGCAGATTTTTCAGCCACCTGACGGGCGTGAAAAGGAACTAATTCATATAAACAAAGGACGGCGCTAGCGTCGAATTTCTAATAATATACTAGATTTTTTTCCTGATACTTATTCGAAAGGTGAGTAATAAATACAACATTACCATAATTTTGATCTGTGTGGCCGTATTCTCCTTGTAGTTGACACTACGTAATACTCCTCGCTATCGCTCTGAGTTTTACTTCGCGTCACCTACGCGGAGAATACGGCCACTCAGATCGAAATGATGGTAATATTGTGTACTCACTACTCACTGCGCTTGGCTAATGTCTCGCGCAGTAGCCTGCAGACCAGCCCGTCATGCTATCTAAGGCCTGTTTCCATTGGCTGACAAAAACTGTTCTCCTAAAAGCCCATTTACATTTTACGTTAGCAGTGCTAAAGGTCCGTCGGTGGTGCCTGAATATAGATCGGTGACGGCCAATGGAAATGGCTTTTAGGAGAACTCAAACAATCTACACCGTTTTCGTTGGCCAATGGAAACAGGCCAAAACACTCACACTACTAACACTCATTCAGTTAAAATTAGCAACTGTGCCACGCTCCCTGAGCCCCTAAAAACCCAAGCAGCAGTATTTCAGTTGTGCAATGTTAAGCTCTTTTAACACTGTTCTGTGAAACTTTCTATATACCACACAAAGAAAATGCTTACAATGAAACCATTAAGATGGATCCTACATTAAAAAAAAAGAAACGCTCATTCAGTTTTTACTAATTATCTCCTTGTTATACTTTGTATTAGATTCCCTCAAATGCTAAACTCCGGTGTGGTTCCAAAATTGGTTACCCTGCCATAAGTGGTAATTATCGCTCACTATTGTCTTTGGCGCATGCGCGAACATGCGCACTCTTGCAGTCCACGATTGGAGAGTGACAAATTCATCGGCCCTCGAACCACTAGTTTGTCACTCTCCAAGCAGAAATCAAGTGCTCTACTTCCTGCAGCCGATAGCAAGCGATGGCGCCATGAAAGATCTGCTGGGAGAGTGCTAGTTTGTACATGCACACTATTGAAGCCTAGAATAGTCTGTGAAATCTAAGCGGTACTGGACGGGAAGAGACATGCTGGGATAGAGTGAGCGATAATTACCACATTTGGCAGGGTAACCAATTTTGGCACCACAGCGGCGCCCACTGGTACTATCAGAAACCTTTTTACATTTCATAATTATTTATTACATTTTTATCTCACTACCCAAACATGTCATAATTCTAATACTGTAGCAGGCAACTAACTCAAGGATTTCTTTTTTCTCTCAACAGATGAAATAGACCCGCCATTTTCAGTTGAAGGTTAGTAATACACATTGATGATGTTTAGGCCACTCAAAAAAAACAACTTTGATGATGTTTACAGAAAATTTCAGATTCTGATATCACAGGTTTTCCATTTCAATAAAAGCCCCTTGTTCCAAGGTTTCAATTGATTGATGGTAGATACATTTTGAAATTAGAGACATTGCCAATCGTGATACATTGTAAACTGTCAGGCTGACATTCATTTAACTTATCAATATTAATGGCATATCTACAGTCTAACCTATATGTAATATGGACATATTCCAAAATCAGGATATTCGTGATTTGCTCTCTCTTTTTTGTTTTGCTGAAAAAACCTATCTGCTGCTGAATGTTAAGCAGCAAATTCATTGTGCTGGCTGTAAGGAAAGACAGGTTTGCAAGCCTAGTGCAAGTCCAGATAAAAGAAATCAACTGAAAAAATAATGAAACTCATATCATGATACTGTTTGTTTGTTTGGTTTGATTTTACGTCCAGTCAACCATTATAGGTCCTTTCCAGACTTTATCAAGGTTCTTTTACACCACTAGGGTGGTGATCGAATCTATGTGATGAATTCAGGTAGAAATCTCACCCCTACACATTTACAGAGGTGAGAGTTCTTTTACTTCCCACACCACATAGACATGGTATGAGAAGGATGGCCTTTGTTATAGCAGTAAATCTACCACTGCTTGGGGTGGGACTTGAACCCATACTGATATCATTTCTATGTACTTTTATTTTCAACATATCCAAAACCAATGTTATTCAATTGAAATTGATTGTACATGTACTCCACTGGAGGTACTGGCCCTCAAACCAGAAATGGTATTTACTGAAATTAAAGAAAAAAAAGCCTAGCTCTATACTCCTTGGTTGTATCCAGTTCATGCTGACCTATTTTCTCCTAGATGAGGACTACATAATGCGTACGGATGGCGGGGGACGTTACGACACCCATCGATGGAGTATCTCCAGATCATACCTGCTCTTCCAAATGCAAGCATGTTCTTCTGCTGAGATCGTGTTGACAGTCATTCCCGGATCCTACACCGATAAAGCGTATATCGTGAAACTCGGCTCGAAGAGCAATACAGAAACAAGCATATCAGAGGTGCTCAATGAACAAGTGAGCCAGTCCTCTCAAACAGTTGGGGTCCTCAACTGCTCCGAAGCCCGACCTTTCTGGCTGGAGTGGTCCCAGACTGTTATAGCCATCGGTGAGGGCTCAGCTCGTGGGCTAAATCCTCTGGTCCAACTCACAAACCCGTCTATCCCCAAGAAGTTCAATGAGATTGCTGTTACCACGAAGGATAGCCAGGAGGGCTACTGGACTGTGAGGAAATCTGAAGGTAAGCTTTGATTAAATTCATCTATTTTGGTTTTATTAGGCCCGGCGTCCACCTCCTACGATATGGCTCCGATATGGTCTACGATGCACCTCCCGATGAAAAATCAAAATCACAT
Source organism: Alentia gelatinosa (assembly GCA_950022655.1). Classification (NCBI taxonomy): domain Eukaryota; kingdom Metazoa; phylum Annelida; class Polychaeta; order Phyllodocida; family Polynoidae; genus Alentia; species Alentia gelatinosa. The sequence goes on along the minus strand of OX465588.1, from coordinate 5,869,861 downwards.
CGGAAGGTCACCCAATATCGGGGCAATTGACCACGTTTTTGCGATTAGACACCGATAAAAAACCCATGCAATGCCTGGTGGATTGGCATGTCTAGACATATGTCTACGATTTTGCACCTTCCCGATTTGTCTCTGATATTTGCTTTTTGTATCGGAGCCATATCGGTAGGTACTAAATTTCTATCGTAGTAGGTGGATGCCGGGCCTTACCCACCAAGTACGGAGTCTCCATGCCAAGCCTATGGAGCCTACAGATCGCTACTGAGTAGAATATGGACCTCCGGAATCTCCCAAGAGGATACAGCTTTTTCAGCCACCTGACGGGCGTTATAGGAACTAATTCATATAAACAAAGCACGGCGCTAGGGTCGGATTTCTAATAATATACTAGATTTGTTTCCTGATAATTACTCGAAAGGTGGGTAATAAATACAACATTACCATGATTTCGATCTGTGTGGCCATATTCTCCTTGTAGTTGACACCATGTAATATTACTACGTGTCAACTATGCGTAGAATACGGCCACTCAGATCGAAATTTTGGTAATATTGTGTATTTATCCTTCAACTGAAGTGCCAAATCCACTGAGGGGAATTTAGCGGTCGCATGAAAAACTCGCGTGTAAAGCCACTACTTATTGATGTTGTACACTGGTAATTTACTGTTTATTGAATATTAATTCTGTGCATATTTGAAAAGTGCCAATAAACTGCGTTTTGAAAAAAAAAATTGCTTCAGAAAGTAAGCTAAAATTGGGACAATTGATAACATTTCTACGATGACTCTACAATCCAGATCGGCAGTGTACGATTTGTTCCCAATGAAAATGTCAATCGTAGGGTGTCTACGACAATCCTACATGTTAGATTGTCGCAGACTATTAGTCAAATCGGTGGCACATCGCAGGGTGTCTACCTTCGATGCTGATATTCAGTGGATTCGGCTTTATCGACCAATCAGCGACCAGATTGTAGGCTTAGTTCCGGTTGGACTCGAAAGTTCCGGTTGGACTTGTGTTGGTCGTTCAATCGATATTTATATTTTGATAATCCAAAAGCGTAGAGACGGGGTAGGATAAATACGAAACCGAACTCGAGTTAGACTTGTCAGTGTCTATACCACTCTGGTCAGGTCTGTTCCTCACTACGCTCAGCTAACGCTTCGTGTAATAATACACGACCTTCCCATCGTGGCATAAACACTGACAAGTCTAACTCTCATTCAGTTTCTATTAATTATGTATGTGCCTCAAAAGTATATTTCATCGGTATAACTGAGAAACTAGATTCTAATCTAATGATTTTGTAAGACGCGGCGTATCCCGAGACAAAGCCGGCCCCCACCTACCACGATGGTCTACGACATACTTCCCGATAGCTACGATTTGAAATGGCCAAATCGTGACCTATCGGGAGGTCCCCGATAGTTTAAAACCGTGGACATGGTTTGAAATCGTAGAGCGTAGAAATGCCTTTGGAGGACCAAAATCATAAACCATGGTCACGATTCCCTCACGATTCAATCGGTGTACCAATTTAGATCTCAGGCAGAGTTTTAATATTGAAATATACTATAATTTTAGAAATATTCAATGAATCTGAATATTCTTTTAGAGGTATTTACAACATATTATGCTATTATTTTCCAGACACTAAAACAATCAAATTGAAGAATAGAACTGTGATAGAATCATAATTCTGTTATGAAACTATTATTTTCAGACACTTAGACTTCTTCAAATAATATCATATTTACAGCGATTATACATCTATATGTGCCCTACCTAATTCCAGAATTTCATAATTGTCCGTTAAGTATTTCACCCAAAAGAGATATTTTCCCGATAAATCACACATAATACCCTACGACAGGCTACGAAAATTCCAACATGTTGGATTTAATCGGGACCTCTACGATTGACGTTTTCTATCGCAGCCTATCGTGAGGTATCGCAGACGGGATCGCAGAAACCTGTTCCACCTACCACGATTTTTGCTTACCTCACAATAGAATCGGTATGGTGTCGGGAAGGCAGTCGTAAGGCCTATCGGGACCAGAATCATGGTAGGGGGGGTCCCCTCTAAGTCCAATCCCACCGCTATGCGCGGATCATCACGTAAGGTCTACCGGAACGAAAAAATTACGTACACAGATTCTAATCTGAACTTGTAGGTCACGTCTTCAAGTTTGCCACCCCGGTTTCGGAAAAATACCAGGAGGTGTGGAGATCAACCAGAAGTCAAAACTACATCGTCTTCAAGGTGGGTCGAGCTGCAGGTCGGCGGATAATTTTAGAAATTACAAAATTTCTTTATTGAGCCAAAGTCATTATACAGTCAAGATACATCTCACATTTAGCAATTATGGTCAACAAAGTTGTAGAGGCCTCAGCCTTTTTATAAGGCTGGTCTAAACGGCCTGACCGGTCAGAGTTATATAATAAAACTACATAGAAATTTTAAGACAAGACCGTTGTCAATCCAAGTTAAGACCATGCATTGTGTGTAAGGGGGTGCGTCCACCAACCAGACAGGGCTGCGACACGCGCCGACAAGAAAGTTCCAATCGCAGCCTTGTCGCAGCCTTGTCGTGAGAAGGGGGGCTGTCGTGACCCCTGGTCGCAGCCTGTCGGGACGTCCACGCTCCACCTAAATATTCTATCGTAGACCTCTGCGACAACCTCCCGACACGCCATGACACGCCACGACACGGCTCCAAATCGAACATGTTCAATTTTGTCGTAACCTTGTCGGAAGGCCCCCGACAGGCCCCCGACAAGCTTCATGTCGCAGCCTGTCGTGGCCTTGTCGTAGCCTCTTGTTGGGAACTGTGGTCCACCAACCACGACAAGGCTACGACAAGGCTTCCAATCGTAGAGCTGTCGTGGACCCTGTCGGAAAGCCGTTGTCGCAGCCTTGTCGTGGTTGGTGGACGCAACCCCTTAACCTATACGGCATATAGCCTATGATCCATGAGCGCCGCCATGACGCCCCCCGAGTAGGTGTTCTTCACTAATGGAGGTGAAAAAATAGGTGCTCTTCACTAATGGTGGTTCAAAAGAAGTGAGTGATAATTGAGAAATTTCACAACTCTAGCCTTGTTCACATATGTATATTAAGTGTTCCATGTGGAAAACATCATGTCCTGGGTTTAAACATTATGTCATCCTGCTCTAGGATGGGTGTAGAGGGTCAAGGGAACCATGGTAAAACATTGAAAGACAGTTGAATTTCATAAGAACAAAGCGCCAGAATATAGATCCGCCCCCCCCCCCCCCAAGGGGCCTGCCATACTGCTAGCCACCTAGTGACAGCTTCATGAACTAACAATGGCTCTGTCCCCTATAGGTCTTATATACCTGTAAAAGATAAGTCATATTTATTCAATACTGAATATTAAATATCAATACTAAAACTCTCTATAAGATCTCTATTGATACACTTATCAAATCACGAGTTTTCTCGGTAGCTGATCATCTCTTTTGTCCAGCCAAAGTTGTTCCGTACCCCTCTCATAAGATCTCACACTTTCGAAGTGGTATTCTGGACTCTCACTACGCTCTAAGGAGAAGAATTCTTAACGAACTAGACTTAGAGCCTTGAGAATCCACTGGCCTGCCTCCCGTGCTAAGGACGCACATCAATGCAACCAAAGATTACTATAATCTCAATAATGCCACCTAGCGGGAATACTTTGTGCTAGTTGATTCTCGAGGCTTTAAGCCTAGTTCGTTAAGAATTCTTCTCCCATAGAGTGCAGTGAGGACCTTGTATAGAATACGACTTAGAGAGTGTGAGATCTTATGAGAGGGGTGCACCACCGATAGGATATGATCAGAATTTTCGAAGACTTTCCGATATAACACCATTATGCCCTTTCTAATCGTAGTGTATCGGGAGGTCTGTCGTGGTGAATCGGCGGCAGTGGGGGCACGGTTTGAGATTCACCAGGAAAGTCTTACGATTCACTTTCTGATTCAAATAGAATTTTGTGTCAGCGGGGTCAGGTGAAATCGTGGGAGTGGGCCACACTACCATGATGCACCCCATAATACATACATAATATTGACTGGTTTCAGATACAATCGGCCGTATGCTCCGAGGAGTTGATGTGCAGTAATATTAGGAAACGTCCTAACTGTGGACGAAATGGTTTCTGTTCTAGGTCAGTCATGGATTTCATACTGCCTGACGCCATAGGCGTAAGGCAGTATGAAAACGAAGACTGACCGAGAATGAGAACCATTTCGTCTACAGTGAGGACGTTTTCTTATTATTATATACCTTAAATTGGTAAAAAAAAACGCCATTTTAATGACATACAAAGTCAAAGTCACAGCGGGCACGAACATTATTATTACTGCACCCCTAGCAGCGGGCAGTATTTAATAGACATTCGGACATAGGTTTATAATAATATCTGAGCATATGCGAGGATATTGCATAGCATCAACTTCTTGTTTTTGCAAGGGACTGTCCATTTGGTTCTCTCAAGGAAACGCGTCCGAAAGGTTTTTAAAAATACATATACATCTAGTCCAAGTGAACTAAGAAGTTTACACTTCATGTCAGGTCGGGTTAACTATAGACTGTAGAACCGTCCCAAGGCGCCATTAACACTATGTGAGGAGGTCAGGGTGAAGGTCGTGGTTTGCTCTGAATGCAGTCAGTGGCTACTGGGTCAATCGATGTCTTCTATGTTCCTTATATGGCAGTGAAGGCATAGGGACAACTCCATGCAGTCCCTAAATATCCAATGAATATTTACAAATCAAACGTCGTTCAAATGTTGTTTACTTACCCTCAGGTCAAAGCCTGCAATGATGCACACATCCTGTTAAGCCGCCACATGGATTCATTACAAGATGTGTACGAGGTAGCACTTGGAATTCATTCAAATCAATACAGCGTTATAAGGTGAGAGGTTATAGTAATAATCATATAATGATAATCATGATAGTAGTGATAATCATGATGACTATAATGATGATGATAACAATAATACTGATAAGGTGAGAGGTTATAATAATACTAATCATATAAGGATAATCATGATAATAGTGATAATCATGATAATATTGATGATTATAATGATGATGATAATAATACTGATAAGGTAAGGGGTTATAATAATATTCATATAATGATAATCATGATAGTAGTGATAATCATGATAATATTGATGATTATAATGATGATGATAATAATGATACTGATAAGGTGAGGGGTTATGATAATGATAATAAAAACAATAAAAATAATGATAATCACGATGACGATGAATTTTTTAAATAAATACTTCAAGGGTAACGCTTTTGTTAAACTAACATTGCTGTAACATCAACCTGGAAATCACCCAGACCTCGGACCTATTGAATAATTTAGGATCGTATATATATGGAGACCCTTTTGGGACCGACAACAGGATGATATGTGTCAATTTAATTTATACGTACAGATAACCTTATGGGCGACCATATGGATGTCATGGAGAACGAACTTGATGTTTTTTAAACGATAACCCTTGTATGAGGTACATAAAATGATCTTCATGTAAGATCCTAGGGTCCGTATGAAAAGCTAGGATCGTGCATGTAGACCCTTTCCAGTACCTCGTACAAGGGTTATCGTATGAAATTTAGGTGTGCTTGCCAAGACAGTCTTAGCCATCCATAAGGTCGGCCATAAGTGTTGAATAATATGGAGAAACCAAACAAGAGTTAGTCGTGTTGTTGTTTATCGCACAACGGCAAGATCGCGTATTACTGCACGAGGCAAAGCCGAGAGTAGTAATACACGATCCTGTCGGAGTGCGATGAACAATTACACGACTAACTCGAGTTTGGTTTAGAATTTATCCTACCCCGCCCATCTAAATTACTTCTATATTAACAAATGACATCATTTGTCAAGTGTATCCCACTAGAGCGATATTTTTCAGACCGAATACAGTGACCCAATGTTAAGCCTATGGAGTTTTTTATTAGGGGTAGGATAAAGTTGACCCACATTGTCCCCGGGTCTATATGGCAGACAGAAAAAGGGTTTTTATCAAACAGGCCTTAGATTGTTCAATGGGCTCCTGATAAGTTCGTACATTATAACCTTACATTGCTCGCAGAATATTGTTTTAACTGTGCTTATAATACCAGGAGTAACTACATCTGTGCAAGGTATATATGAATGAGATTTTTTAATTTTTTTATTCACATATAATTCACCTTGGAGATAGGTGGTCTTCCATTATAGGATAGGATTACAATCCGGACAATAGTGCAACAATTCAAAGGTGAAAATACAAGTCAGGTAAAGCTTACATGAGTAGCTAACAATTAATTACAGTATAGATCTAGACAAAAGATTAAAAAAAGAAAATTATACAGTGGATTGATGACCATTGGTGTATAAATGGGATGGTAATGAGTGTGATGAGCAATGAACAATGAGTAACTACAGCTAGTTTTAGCATAGCTCTGTCATTTTAGTTACCCCATTTTTGAAACTGAATTTACTTGGCAGCGCCTGTATGTCTACTGGCAGTGATGGGATGAGAGATGTTATTAGTGATCGCTGTTTACAAGGGTGACAACTTATTTAGTCTTCTGCCTGTATCTGGCTTTTTATGTTCTCCTTGGTGGTTGCTCTTTTTATACTACCCCTAATAAAAAACCGCCATATACTTAACATAGGGAAATTTTATGTGGCAGGCCGTGACATAAAGTGTTTTTTATGCCACTAGAGTAATAACAATATTGACCAATCAGAGAGCAGGATGTCAGCTACTATGAAAAAAGTTCTGTTGGTCGTTGACTCAATATTTATCTTTTTAACAGTAATACAAAAGCATAGATGGGGTAGGATAAATACGAAACCGAACTCAAGTTAGACTTGACAATGTTTAAGCCACGACGGGAAGGTCGTGTATTACTACACGAGGCGTAGCCGAGTGTAGTGAGGAGCAGACCTGACCAGAGTGGCATAGACATTGACAAGTCTAACTTGAGTTCGGTTTCTACTAAATATTCTTCGATCTAGCTCATTTCAGGATGCTATGACACAGTACAATGGTGATTATTCATAAGCTTGTCCTCTCAAACGATATTCCTTAAACCTTGTTTTCGAATCACCCCTTTTCTTTTATATATATATATTTTTTAATACTTTTATTGGGTCATAGTTTTTATACATATAACATCCAGACTGGGCCGGTGTGATGCGAAAATTGGTTACCCCGCGAAAAATTTGTTTTATCGCCCACTCTATATGTGCATGCATCTGGACACGGTCTTCCGGTCAGATTTATTTTGATGTGATGTAAATAAATGAAAAGAATAGCATTTAGACATGAGAATTACATGTCATGATATGTCGTGATATGTTTAATTTCGGCAAATTGTTCACTCTCCAATCATGGACTTGAACACTGCGCATGTTTGCGCATGCGCACAAGATACTGGTGGGCGATAAAACAAGTTTTTTGCAGGGTAACCAATTTTCACATCACACCAGGTCGTTCTTCTGCCTGGTCCATCGTGCTCCATACACCCTTTCATATTCATGTTCATGTTTTGTGTACGAGGCTGAGATGTCTGCCTCCAGGGAGATGCTACCTTGAAGTGAGAGCGCAAAACGTTCTCTACCATCGCCGTAACCATGGCGTGCTCATGTCTGTGACCTCACTGAAAGTATGGCAACAGCTATCACTACCAACCCCATGTATCCCAGATACTGGGATAGTGCAGCAACCGTCAACAAAGTGATGTTTGCAGAGTATGGCCACAACTGGCCCATAGTTTAATAAGTGATTCTTATTTAGGGGGTGTGTACAAGGTTTTGCTGTATCGGGCATCATAAAGAAATGATTTTAAAGAAAATAAAAAATAAAAAATAAATGCATCTGACCCCAATGAATTGATATTCAGTCGGGGGCTTTTCGAAGGTCCCCGTGTGGTTCACGGGATTGAGGCACGCCAAGGGTTCTACTTCAGCAGATACTGTTTGTAGATGAACATCAGGTCCGTGAGTGGGTGTACCGGTAAGAAGAAAAAAAAACCATATTCATGTTCATGGTTAACTCATACTGAGGCATCCTACAGGAAATGCAAGCAGTGCAATACTGTGGCGGACTCACAGAACCCTGGTGTCCTGAGCTGCTTCGCCCTGAGGTCATTCTGGATCCGGTGGTACCAAGGAATTGAGGTTTGTTTGTTTTTGTTTGTTTGGGTAGTTTAATGTCCAATTTGTCCAATTAGACTTACTTTGGTTTACTTTACTCAAACTTCCATATCCTGTTGGAATAACAAGCTATGCTGCCTGGTTGATCCAGGCATCTTACTTTTCTCAATCATATCTTATCAAAAATCTTACATTCCCTGAGGAAGTCAAGAATTTCTTTCTTGCCAGTGTTATGGAAAACACTGCGCATTGTTGTCACATTCTTTAGGAATTTCTTCCTGCTCTCTTTGGTGGCCTGACAATGTATCATGAGATGTTTTACACTCAGGGGAGTGTTGCATGTCTGGCACATAGGTGATAGAGTGAGTGCAATCAGCACTTGTATTGATGTAAATATACCGTAAAATCAGGAGAGATTTCATACTATAGAGGTAAACCGTGAAGGTTTACAGTCAGAGCTTTTATCCTACCCCTAATATAAATTCCCATAGACTTAACATAGAGTTTCCGTATGCCACACTGACACTAGTGGAATACAGAAGTGTTATCACGTAATATTCCAAATCGAGAAGACGGGGTAGGATAAAATCAAAACCTGATTCGTTTTAATCTTGGTCATCTCATGCCACTCCTGGAGTTTTTGCTTCGGACTTCACTCGGCTTCACCTCATGAAGTCACTATGCCAAACTCCAGTCATGGCATACGGTGGCCAAGATTAAAACTCATCCAATTTTACGATAGTATCCCATCGAGTTTGAATCACGTATAAATTTACAAGGCGAAGCCACGTGAATTATGTAGGGATTCAAACGAGATTGGATCGAGCTCTGAACCTAAACTTGAATAGATTTCTGAATTTATCTCACCCTCAACATTCACTAATTGGCTAGCCATTGTGACATAATCCCCCATTGGATATTTTTTCTAGATATTCCATGGGCATGAAGTTGAGCTATGCACTGGGCGAAGATTCCTGTATCCCATTTATCTGAACAACTTATCTGCCCTTTTTCGACTTGTCTTGTCTTATAGATATAATATGTAGAGACATAGTTAGTGTGACTGAATGGAATCTGTTTAGAGATATTTTGATCAAAAATACTCCAAGTTCGAAGAACAAGGTCAGTATTTTTGGGCAAAATATCAAGGAATAGATGGAATTCAGTCACACGCACTGTGTCTCTTTATCATTATATATCTAGAAATAATTGAAAATGACCTTCTACAACTCACTAAATAATAGAATAAGTGGTCACGTGGTACGGAGGGACATATGGATATTCTTTCATCACTTAGTGATGAACGGAATTTGTACTATACTGGGAGCTGTTTCAAAAGTCGGGAGGGTGCTAAACGAGAGTACTCACCGCCAAAGAGAGAGCTAACAATGGCACTTGAAGCGTCGCTGTCGAGGTGGAGCTGCCGCTCACTATTGGATATTGGTAGCGGTTTTGCTGCCGTTTTGATTCAAAGTGCCGCACGCTGTTGAGGCCTCTCGCTTTGAAATGTGACGTGCTGCTGGCGAGACTTCATTCGACTTTTGAAACAGCTCCCAGGGCAGTAATAGTGAGACATTTGCCCACAGGTATATAGTAATATACGGAAACCGGCTTACTGTCTTCGTACGTCAAAAATATGCAGTGAAATTATTGATCAGATACATCCTGATGCAGAAGGCAGAGGGATGTATCTGATCGATAATTATCATCATTATATACCTAAAAATTATTATATACCTAAAAATGGCGAAATTATAGCTAGTCACATGATCATATACCCCGTACGTCACAGTGTGACGTACGGCTATACATACGTCATGGGTAGCAGTGGGCAGTATGTGTGGTTCATACGGCCATAGGTATATAATAATATGTATCATTATTATTATTAAAAACTTTGTGATAGATCTTGTGAAACTTCCAACTCATGAATCATATAAATGGGACTTTTAGATGTTGAATATAGCATTGATAGATATGCCAGTCTGGTGTGTTATATGTGGGGATATTCACGATGTTTGTGGTGCTCTCACAGGTGGGGTATGGATCCGTGGTCGGGTCTTTACCAATGATGCGTCTACACGAAGAGGGAAGCGACCCAATAGAAGCCATGAGCGTGATGACAGGCTGGGGTTCTACAGGAGAGTGGCACTTCTCTGACATGGATGGTGAGCCTTTCATGAATTATTCCAAAAATAAATTCAAATATTTAAAAAATAATAATTAAAAATTATAATTAAAAAATATAATTTGAAAATGTTTAAATATGTTTTTCAGTTGTGATAAGGCCCCTTTGTATTGTACGATGAAAATGACGTAGCTTTTTTTGAGTACTCCTAAAAGAACATCTGCATTGGCCTTCGTGGATCTACAGTTAGGGACTACCTGGGACCTGTTTCAGTAGTCTCGTAACATGTTTAGATGGCGGCTGTGACAAGTTGCAGCACTTAGGACAAGACAGACCTAAAACACGTTGTGACCGATTTCAAAAGTATTAGACAATTTCACGGAATTTCAAATTGAGACTTTAATACGGGTAAGGGCTATGTATCACCTATAATCGCTCCAAATATGAAGAAAATTGGCTGCTCCGATCCGCTGATATTTTACATCAACTGTGACATACGTTTTGAAACCTGACACAATTTCTTTCACTGTTGCTTGCACTGTTTTTTTCGGGTTTTTTTGTACAGTTCTGCCCAGGGCAGATCTTCCACTGTCTCGTGGATACACATGTAGGCGAGTTACATAGATCGCATCCAAGATGAGGATGATGAGTAGATACACAGATGGTACAAGTCTCATAGCATAAAGTTTTGACACAGGCAGAAAATAGAGATAACAATCTACAATAGCATGCACACTCGTCTAGGCGACACTCAGTACTGGCTTCTGGTCATGAACTGACATAGTCTGTTTGATCAATATTTTGAAACGTTTTAGGCTTTCTACTCTTTGTACAGTCACCGGCAACTCATCCCAAAGACGCATGCCTCTGTTCATAGGCGATTTGTAGCTCAGTTGAGTTCTGATTGGCTGTTGGTGCCACTGTTGATGTCTGTTTAGGCCTAATGTCACGAAACTACTGAAACAGGTCCCAGGACCTTTAGCACCGCTCACGCAAAATGGGCTTTTAGGAGAACTCAAAGAATCTATACATGTAGTTTTCGTCGGTCAATGGAAATGAGCCTTTACGATAAGTGGCATAATTGAATATGTCTATGTTTAGGGTTGTTTTCAAACCAGGTAGTGCTTATTAACTGAAAGTGTACTCAACTTGGTATCGAAGTTGATATTCCGTATATTTGGTCCTACAGCTATAGGGAACATAGACAATAATCGATGGTTTTGTGGACAGGCGGCCGTAAACCACGAGTGGTTGACGCGTAGTAATACGACGTCAACCTCGAGTGGTTTACAGAGCCGCCTGTCCACAAAATCAACGTTTGTTGTATTTATTATCCATATTTTCGAATAAATTAAACCCAGTTATTGCCATATTAAAAGGTACAACAATAGGGACTATTTCTCTGCTCTATAGCAAAAGGGACTATTTTTCCCATAAACCATGGTTTTGAGGCCGTATACCACAGGTTAGATTCCGTATACCACAGTTATGGTATCTGACAGGTTGTATACAATGGGTCATGGTTTACTGAGTCCCTATGCATTTTCAATGGGGGCTTTGTATACGATGGATAATAAAACAGCATACATTTATGACAGAACATACTAGTGGGAAACTATGTTCCTGTGACAGTATGTCAGTTACCAGGAAAGAATTGAAAAAAATTACTGCCCGAGGCTTTAGTGGAGGGCAGTAATGATTTCGATCCTTTTTTTCATACTGGAAATGCATGACCACTAAAGCCAGCCTTCAGGCTGACGATAATATAATCTAAAAATGGAGAAAAAAATTGGTCATATCCTCCGTTTCCTGGTATATATTTCATCGTTTTCTTGCAACATTTTAACCATTATATGACATGATACCTTCCTTATTTGTTTGTTTATGTTATAACTCTGTATGTCTTGTGTTAAAGCTTTTTTTAATACATGTTATGTTACTGATAGAAAATGTACTTTAGACACCAGTATCATAACGCTATGTAGGCTTAGAAATCTCTGGATGTTTTCAATCCTTATTTTCATACTGGAACTGTATGACCATCAAAGCCAGCCATCAGGCTGACGATAATATAGTCTAAAATCGAAATTTAAAAAAATTGACATATCCCCTTTTCCTAGTACATATTTCATAGTTTTCACGCAAAGGTTCTACCATTATTCTACATGATACCTTCCTGCTGTTTATCAAATACAGGTGAGGCCTTCTATCTGAGCCCCCAACCCAGTCCCAGCTTCGGCCACATATGGGTCTCCGAACAGACGAACCACTTCGAGTTCTCGGTGAGGTCGTGTGAGAGTGCCTACATCTCCATGTCCAGCACCCCGTTCTCCTCACAAGTCAACCACCCCGGCTACCAAGTACGCCTTGAGGGGAGCGTTGATAAGGTCTCAGAACTCCTCAGGTAATTATTTTCTCTCATTCAGGTTCTTTATTACCCACCTTATACAAAGTCTCCATCTGGTTAGAAAATAGCCCCATCCACTGCACGAAAACCACTATTTTACATATATATACGCCATCGCGTTAATGCACGTATCGGCTGTATAGTGGCTTGTTTATATTTATATACGCCTCTTATTCACGCCTGCGTTTCGGGCGTCTACGAGACAGTTTCCATATGTAGACGCCCGCGACTTGGCTGTCTTTCACGCCTGGCGTATCCAAGATAAAACATGCTCTGTGCGACATATATACGCCAGGCGTATATATGATACCAAAAAAATAAATCAATTTGCGACCAAATACGCCTTGAGGGGAGCGTTGATAAAGTCTCAGAACTCCTCAGGTAATAATTTTCTCTCTTTCAGGTTCTTTATTACCCACCTGATACGGAGTCTCCATACTAAGCCTATGTAGATTATAGATCGCTACTGAGGAGGATGTATACGGAGCTCCGTACCCTCCTAGGAGGATACGGATTTTTGAGATGAAAGTAGTCCCAAACATAACTTCTTAATTACGTTGAAAAGTTTTCTAACGATCATATTTATTGCTTAAATCTAAAAATAAGTGAGTAATAAATACAACATTACCATAATTTCAATCTGTGTGGCCGTATTCTCCTTGTAGTTGATGCTACGCAATACTCCTCGCTATCGCTCGGAGTATTACTACGCGTCAACTACGCGGAGAATACGGCCACTCAGATCGAAATCATGGTAATATTGTGTATTTATTACCCACCTATTACGGAGTCTCCATAGGAAATGCATAGGACACCTGGAATTAGCTACGTGGAGATTCTGGCATGTCAGAATCTCCTGCAGGAGATTCCGGAAAAAAAAGTCCCATCCATAATGAGGTCAAATTATCATGTACTTCAAAATATGTTTCTTGAATGTTCATTCAATATTAATTATTTATAATCAGTCATAATTATCTCATTTAACATCAGAAATCACTGTCATAACATGCTTTGCATGCTAAAAGCATGGGAAAAAAGGCGAACTATATTTTTGGTGTAAGTCTACACCGAATTACTAACATGCTTGCCAGTGCTGTGGTGTCTGGAACTAAATGTCTTGCAGAAACATTTTTATTTCAATAGATTTGTTATTAATCTTGTAGGTGGGTACACGTGGGTTAGTACGCGTCAACTACTCAGAGATTACGGCCACTCGTACACAAAACCAGTCATTATTGTGTATCTATTACCCACCAAATACAAAGTCTCCATCTGGAAAAAAAATGAGTCCCATCCTTAATGAGGTCAAATTATAATTTATTATATATCCATACCGTATATACTGTAAATACGCACCGTTCCGCTATATAACGTAAGTACACCGTACGAAACACTGTTCCGTACAGCAAAATATGGAACACTGCATGTTCCGCACGAGTGGACTAAGACATTAGTAGTTCAGCTAAATTTAGTTAATTATATCATCTCGGGTACATAGTAAATACAGAACGACCTGCCATGCTTGTATCAGCTGCAAAACTCAATGATAAGGCCACTCAAAAAAACAACTTGTTTCTCATCACCCCGCGCATCACAAAAACGATTTTAGAAGATTTTTTTTTTATATAAATAAGTTGAACCTTGATAGAAATTATGAAATGTATTTTGTATTAAATTAAAGCTGATGTCAGGGATGCATTAACGTATAACCAGTAAAAATCTCAAAATCCTGCGTAAGCGGACACCCCGCGCAAGCGGACACGTCGGCCTGGATCGGAGAATGTCGGCTTATACAGGGTTTTACTGTATGTCTGAAGCCCATTTTATGCCATCTTTGATCTAGCAAAAAAAAAACGCTCTCGTCATATTTTTCATGGCTTGGTGATGAGAAACAAGGTGGTTTTTTTTGAGTGGCCTAATTAATGGTTAGTACGGAACTCGGCATAAGCGTCTCGTTCTGTACAAACTGTAAATTATCATCTCATTTTGTAGTTTGTACAGTATGGTCAGCTCGTTCTATATTAGTATTTCAACATAAGTTCTTGAATGTTCCAATATTGATTACTTATAATCAGTAATAATAATCTAATTTACCATCAGAAATCGCTGTCATAAAACTGTTTTCATATTAGAAACACAAAAAGATATATAACTGGCGTAAGTATACACCGAATTATTACCATGCTTGACAGTGCTGTGGCCTTAGCGAATGTGTAGTTATCCTGTTTATTGATACATGGTCCATTCTTGTTATTAGTCTTGTAGGTGGGTAATAAACACAATAAAGACTATAAAATACATTTTATACCAGTGACCGCAATCTCCTTGTAATTGACGATGTAATAGCCTCGCTGTCTCTCTAATATTACTATGCGTCAACTACTTGGATATGAAGGCACTCGTACACGAAAACAGCCATTATTGTGTGTAACTTCAGTGACAAATTGATGTTACACATTCTCCTTTGCAACATAACAAATCTCAAAGTCTCGAACTTATCTCTGTCTCATGTGTTCCATACCTTGTCGAACAAAATTCTATTTTTAGTTGTTTTTTTATTAGATCTTTATTGATTCTGTTAGTGTAAAGTTTTTGCATGAATAGTATCTTACCATATGCAACGCCAGGATGTATATCTGAATTGACAATATCAAAATGACACAATAAGAAATATTTAAATGATTAGATGGAACAATTAATGAATGGCAATTATCAATCTTGTCCAAAGCTCTATATGTTTGTATGCAGCATTGAATGGCAAATAAAAACGCTCAAAACTAAATTTGAATCGCTCAATGTATATTGCTATTATCAGGATAAACAAATAAATGTATTATGACAATAACACGTTATATCGCAATGATCATACTTTTCCTTTGCATACACTATAACCAAAATAACAATTGTACTGTAATACCACTAATTACCTACCACATACAAAACGTTAGGATTCTGGTCGGAACCGCTTGGAGTTGCTCCCGCACATAGAGACAAAGTGAACAAGATCTATGCCTGGAGACTGAAGGGCAACGAGAGTGAGATTATAGCTTAGTGAAAAACTCAAACCGGCTCTTCTTTTTGGTAGATCTATACATAGACATACTTTTTCTCTTAGGATATATTTCGAACCATGCTGAAATCCAAGTTTAGTATTGTAACTTTCTGATGTACTGTTCTCGTGAGAAACCAATGAGATCCCAACTTTCGCTAGTGTCAATCCAAAATAGTTCAGATCGCTGATGATCAGCTCAAACACCTGTGTCATATGAAATGATTACCATGAGATAATGATGGTTTCCCGTTCACCCGCTAGGGAGTACGACGGCAGTTAGGAATCGTTAGCCAAATATGAATCGATGAAGTCGCTAGTACCTTTTAAATCTCACTTGTTTGTCGATACATCCCATCCTCAAGGTTTCCCTTGGAGACTGGAAAAAGCCCAGTTAAGGACAATGCCACAACACCTGCTATCATCAACTGTGACGCCTTCTCCAAGATCTGGATCTCGTGGGGAGAGGGTGCGATTAGAGTGGGGTACGGGGCACTGCTAGAAGACCCCTTCCTCTACTACATGGACGACCAGCCCCTAGCCGTGAATGCGTTGTCACTGAGGACACCGTCCACCCAGCAGTCCAACTCCGAGTGGCAGTTTGATCGACGTCAAAGTAGGTTCAGCGTTGTTATCTCCTGTTCCATCATACATGGTATACAAAGTACCCAGTGAGAATGTATGGGGACTCAGTTATTATCTATGGTTTACAAAGTACCCAGTGAGAATGTATGGGGACTTAGTTATTATCTATGGTATACAAAGTACCCAGTGAGAATGTATGGGGACTCAGTTATTATCTATGGTATACCAAGTACCCAGTGAGAATGTATGGGGACTTAGTTATTATCTATGGTATACAAAGTACCCAGTGAGAATGTATGGGGACTCAGTTATTATCTATGGTATACAAAGTACCCAATGAGAATGTATGGGGACTTAGTTATTATCTATGGTATACCAAGTACCCAGTGAGAATGTATGGGGACTTAGTTATTATCTATGGTATACAAAGTACCCAGTGAGAATGTATGGGGACTTAGTTATTATCTATGGTATACAAAGTACCCAGTGAGAATGTATGGGGACTCAGTTATTATCTATGGTATACAAAGTACCCAGTGAGAATGTATGGGGACTCAGTTATTATCTATGGTATACCAAGTACCCAGTGAGAATGTATGGGGACTCAGTTATTATCTATGGTATACAAAGTACCCAGTGAGAATGTATGGGGACTTAGTTATTATCTATGGTATACAAAGTACCCAGTGAGAATGTATAGGGACTCGGTTATTATCTATGGTATACAAAGTACCCAATGAGAATGTATGGGGACTCGGTTATTATCTATGGTATACCAAGTACCCAGTGAGAATGTATGGGGACTCAGTTATTATCTATGGTATACAAAGTACCCAGTGAGAATGTATGGGGACTTAGTTATTATCTATGGTATACCAAGTACCCAGTGAGAATGTATGGGGACTCAGTTATTATCTATGGTATACAAAGTACCCAGTGAGAATGTATGGGGACTTAGTTATTATCTATGGTAAACAAAGTACCCAGTGAGAATGTATGAGGACTTCGTTATTATCTATGGTATACAAAGTACCCAGTGAGGATGTATGGGGACTCAGTTATTATCTATGGTATACAAAGTACCCAGTGAGAATGTATGGGGACTTAGTTATTATCTATGGTATACATAGTACCCAGTGAGAATGTATGGGGACTCAGTTATTATCTATGGTATACAAAGTACCCAGTGAGAATGTATGGGGACTCAGTTATTATCTATGGTATACAAAGTACCCAGTGAGAATGTATGGGGACTCAGTTATTATCTATGGTATACCAAGTACCCAGTGAGAATGTATGGGGACTTAGTTATTATCTATGGTATACAAAGTACCCAGTGAGAATGTATGGGGACTTAGTTATTATCTATGGTATACAAAGTACCCAGTGAGAATGTATGGGGACTTAGTTATTATCTATGGTATACAAAGTACCCAGTGAGAATGTATGGGGACTTAGTTATTATCCATCGTATACAAAGTACACATTGAGAATATATGGGAACTCAGTAAACTACTGAGTAAACCAGTCAGATACCATAACCATGGTATATGCATTCAAAACTGTTATATACGGCCTCAAAGCCATGGTATATGGGAAAATAGTCCCTTTTTGCCATAGAACAAAAAGAAAATAGTCCCTATCGATATACCCTTTGATATGGCAATTCCTGGGTTCAATTTATAAGAGAAGGGGGATAACGAATACAACAAACGATGGGTTTGTGGACAGATAGCTCCGTAAACCAGTCAGGGTTGACCTCGTAATACGGTCTCTAACACTCGTGTTTCACTACGCGTCAACCACTCGTGGTTTACGGCCGCCTGTCT
This sequence comes from Alentia gelatinosa, assembly GCA_950022655.1. Taxonomy (NCBI): domain Eukaryota; kingdom Metazoa; phylum Annelida; class Polychaeta; order Phyllodocida; family Polynoidae; genus Alentia; species Alentia gelatinosa. The sequence continues at coordinate 5,851,686 of OX465588.1, read as the reverse complement.
ACAAAACCATTGATTATTGTCTAAGTACATTATAGTTCCTTCATTGGTTGACCATATCATCATGCATGAAGGGATTACCCCCTGCTGTCGATATCAATGAACGAAAGAACTAAGTTTGTCCTGAATTAAAATAGGACAGCTGAATATAACCTAACCATTACCCACCATCGGAGGATATCTCATACAGACAGTATCAGCAAGGTGGCAAATCAATACGTTGGGGTTCATTCAGAAGCATTCGTTACTATTTCTTCAAATTCGGCAATTAACATTGTTTCTGCACTGTAAAAAGTTTCCCGTAGATTTTACAGCATTTCCTGGAAACTGGGGTGCCAGGGAAATACCGAAAATTTTACGGGTGACCGTAATATATTTCTGACCGTAAATTTTAACTGCAATAAACTGTATTTTGGTAACGGTAAAATATATGAAAGGCCCTGTAATATGCATATACTATAAATCTTGGGATCAACCCTTTAAGGGCGGATGATGCCTTAAGGCATCATCCGGCACGGGGCGAATGATGCCGTAAGGCATCAACCGGTTGGGGGCGGATGATGCCTTAAGGCATCATTTCCTTGATATCTATATAATTGTTTTTCAAAAGGAAATATTTTAACAATTAACTTGAAATTTTCACAGAATGTAGGTATAACATCATATTTCTAAATTCTAAATAATACAAATAAGAATATTAATGATAGCATATTATACCAAGTGATACACCTTCAAATTTAGAGTTCAGAGGACAGTGCCCCCGTCCCCCAGAACTATACATAGCCACTAGTAGCCGTCCCCAAGTGTGTAGTTCAGCCATAGGCGGCCATCCTTATAGGGTTATAGGTCTCGAGAGCTGTTTTATGTAGGGGTGCATCCATTAGATTTGTACCAGAATTCCTGAAAGATTAGATCTATATCCCTCCTCCCAATATTGTATGCAACAGAGCAATGAAAGAATGCAAAATTTCCAAAATTCAAACTTTTTTTCTATCAAAATATAGATTATGAAAATCATCTAGAGTGATCTCCGTCTTCTGTTATTGCAGGTAAACATGTGATGTTTAACACGATTGATGGGAGAGACTTCGTGGACTGGTTGACGGTAGATGAGCAGAAGTTCACCTACCTGAGGATCACAGCCTGTAGGGACGTTGAGATCCTGCTGAGCAGCTCGCCTGGAGTCACCTACGGCCACAAGATCATCCTCGGCAAGGACAACATCAAGACGGTCATCCTCTCCGCGACCACCAACGAGGAGGTCTTCTCCAAGAATGGCAGTAACCCTCTACAATGCCCCACAGGTATCGGCACCTTTTTTTTCTTCTTTTTTTTCCACAAATTTCTTTATTGACGCAAGAGTACAGATAAGTTCAGGAGTACAGTAGTTGGTGAGATTCGCGCATCAACAAAGAGGCCGTTGGTGTCAGCCTTGAGGGCAGGCTGGTTCTCATCACTGGGCCTATCCCATATACACATAATAACCTTACTCCTACTTACAACTTGATCAAAACAGGAAGATGAAGTATCTACCGTTACAAGGTACCTGTTATTAGGCAATTGGTATAGAGCGAGTAGCAAGCTGGAATTCAGTCCAGTAATACATCAAGGTAAGTTTCGTAATGAGCAAGCATTCACTTTATGTCATGTTATCAACGTGGGCACAGTTAGGTAGGCTGGTGGTTCCAGGTTATCCTAAGACTCAGACCAGTCTAGGAATTTGTTCTGACATGCATTCTTTAGAGATGGCTTTGAACGTTTTTAGAGTAGGAATATTTCGAGTAATGGGGGAAAGGTTCTTCCATACCGGGGCTCCATTGAAGCGTATCTGTTATATCCTTGTTTATCTCACCCCTGGTTTTTTTGGGGTCTGTTTTTCAAAATTTTATTTATCAGAATGTGACGATGTGGGTCAAGATGCCTCTACAATGCCCCACAGGTATCGGACATTATCTGTTGTTGGTTGGTTTGGTTGGTTTAAGTCCAGTTAACCATTGCAGGTTCTCACCAGACTTCCTCAAGGTTCTTTTACACCACAAGGGTGGGGATCGAATCTCTGTAATAAATTTAAGTAGAAATCTCACCCCTACACATTTACCGAGGTGAGAGTTCTTTTAGTTCTCACACCACATAGACATGGTATGAGAAGGACTGGCCTTTGATAGAGCAGTAAATCTAGCACTGCTGGGGGTGAAGGAGAAAAGTGGCTGCAGTGGGACCTGAATCAACAAAGTCTGACAACCTTGATATTTCAAGTCCAGTGCTCTTTACCACTGAGCTCACTCCCCACCCTGGTCGCTTTTGTTATGCTTGCGTGCAAGCATATCCGGTCTGCACCACGAGGAGGCGAGGTGACCAAGAGGGCGGACAGATTGTTAATTGCTGTCCACCCCAGCAGACCAACCAGGGTGTGATAAACACTAACAATACTAACTCAAGTTCTGTCTAGTGTTTATCCTACCCCATCTCCATGACTTTAGAATAATAGGAAATATGTGAACACTCATCGATATCCAGTTGTTATTGCGTAATTAGCCATTTTAGTTCCTCCAAGTTGCTCAAGCACATAAACCTCTACAATGCCCCACAGGTATTGGCAACTTATCTGTTATATCCTTGTTTATCTCACCACTGGTTTTTTTGGGGTCTGTTTTTCAAAATTTTATTTATCAAAATGTGACGATGTGGGTCAAGATGCCTTGACCAAAACTTGTTGGTTTCTTCTTTAGTATTTTACAGACAAAGATGTACATTGGGGTCATGAAAAAAGAGGATATATTTTTATTGTGGAATTTACTGCCTCAGTGAGACTGAGAAAACATGGAAATCAGATCATTGTTGCCATGTAACGGGTTGAGGGTCTGTGGAGATCTCTGGGCACAGTCAAGCCTATTTCTCAGGCACTAGTGGCATGCTGAAGTCTCTGCACTGGAGTGGCTAGAAAATAGGGTTATCTTTTAACCCTGAATAAGACGAGAGGCGCGACGGCAGTTTAGGAAATTTATTAAAGGTGAAACTTGATACGAGTATAACAGGGTATACAAAACACGTGGTATAACAGGGTAAACTTTATACCTAAATACAAGGAGGTAAAACGTGTCCAGAAATTAGGCTGGAGGAGCGACAGTCATTAAAGTTTTTGGTGTGGGTGGGCGGGTCAAAGCTCCTTTCAAGTCCAGCGGCGCGCGTGCGGCGTGACGTCAGACGCACACGTCATAGATGTTAGTTCGCGGTCGCGCCGAGAGGTGGGACCGGCTGCGTTACCCGGTTTTGCCACCGCGCCCTTGATGACTTATGCTCGTATACTCGTCCTAAGCCAAACTCCAGGGTAAATAAACCCAAAAAAACTGCACAAGATGGATCCTAGATGGATCGGTGAGAGATATCACCAATCAGTAAGAACAAGAAGCACACCGACGTATCTTCTGTATGAACAACTTACCAAAGCTATTTTGATAGAGAGTATACCAACGTAATAGAAATCAAATGATGTATCGATTATAGTCCTGGTTACTATAGACCCTCCAGAGATTACTAAACTCCCTAATATCGTCCCGGGTAAGTACAGGATCCACTGTACAGGATCCGCTGCCGACTGGCTGGCTGCACCTCGGCCGCCTGTCTTCTGATGAACAATCATTTTCTGATTTATAACTGGAGAAACCGAATATAATTTGAAATGTACATGTAGAAATAACTGAAAATTCCATTTCTGGCATCGGATTTCCAATTTGAAGATTTATAAAAAACCGTTAAACTGTAATAATTGCTGGTTATGGGTCAAGGGTCTATCACCATACAACGACGGCAACCAGCGAACACCGGATCCTGTAAACAGAACAAATTATGGGATACCCAAAAAGGGTCTATATAACGGAAAAGACAACCAACAAGTGTAACGAAGTAATTCATACTTGTTATTATAATTGATGCTTGAGTATACCAACAACAAGTTATGAGGGTTGCTTTTGTTTGTTTGTTTATTTGTTTGTTTGGGTAGTTTAACATCCAACTTGTTCAATCAGACTTACTTTAGACTTAGAATTATATTTACTGAGGTGACAGTTATTTTACGTACCACACCACATAGACATGGTATGAGAAGGACTGGCCTTTGATATAGCAGTAAATCTACCACTGCTGGGAGCCAAGGAGAAAATTGGCTGCAGTGGGACTCAAATCAACAAAGTCCAGTGCTCTTTACCACTGAGTTAACTCCCCATCCCGGTCGCATTCCTTATGCTTGCGTGCAAGCATATCCGGTCTGCACCACGAGGAGAAGAGGCGACCAAGACGGTGAACAGATTGGTAATTGCTGTCCACCCCAGCAGACCATAGGGTTGCTAATAACAACCAATGAAAACCGGCCATTGTGATGTTGTTAGGCTGACGGTGTGTCATTTCTATACATTTCTATAATAATTAATGATTTATTAAAAGGAAAAATGTACATCTGACTAAGGACAAATAAATAAAATATTGAAGAAAATAAAACACGTCAGAAACAATACAAGTTCAAAGCTTCAATACACTGCACTCCAGCTATGTATTAAAATACTGTTTCTGTGTCCTAGGAGCCTGGTTCTGGCTAAGCTGGGCGGACAATAAGATCGCCATGGGACTAGGTTTTGAGAGTGGATCGGACGTTGTTGCATTTTATGACATGGACAACGAAAGAGAAGACCCATTTGAGATCGGAGCTATTGGATTCCGCACCACCGTTACTGTTGGCACTTTCGAGTTTTCTCCAGCTGAAGGTAAATTATTATTTGTTTGTGGTTTAAGGTCCCAGGGGACCCTGAGGTTATTTTTTTTATTGGGTAAAGATTCGTTGGTTACAGTACCTCGCTCTTCCATCTTCCCGTACAACAACCATATGAGTTCAACACATTTTATTCCTCAGTTTGAGATCAGGTCGTTTGCTATATAGGTAACAACTATTAAACAAAACATAATTACATAGGTTGAGTGTGATGAGATTACATATGAATAATGATAATACGTATATATGGATGATAGGTAACAATACAAAAAACAAAAAACAAAAAAAACCAACAATATAATAATAATAATAATAATAATAATAATAATAATAATAATAATAATAATAATAATAACAACAATATAGGCATACATTTAGTGAACAAATGACATTCACCGCATTTGAGATATGAGATTCACAGAGATTGTCAATCTAGTTGTTGACATGTAATGTGCCAACTAGGTTAGTTAAGAACATGGCAAACCCAAACTAACATCACAAGGGGATTAGGTATTTTCCATACCTTTGTTTTGGTATTGGGTTTTGAGTTACAAGTTATCTGGCTCTTAGATTACCAACACTTCCGTAGATGTCATACTCACAGCATAGCCAGAGAGAGAGGGGTAAGTCCATGGTCCATCAATGATCTGAGCTTTTCACTTTTAAAGACTTATTTCAGTCAATTCTTTCCAATGTTTACAAATGTCTTATAAACAATCAAAGAGATTTGTCTTTTTCATAAAACTGATATCTTTCTTTGAGGGAGAGGATAAAATATGTTGATTTTCTTTGTTTGTTTCGGCAGTTTAACGTCCAATTTGTTTGATTAGACTAACTTTGCTTTAATTTATTAAAGTGGTATGAAGAGAGTTTACCACACAAAACCAGACCCGTTCAGATTAAGTTAAAACTTTTTTGATGATAAGGCCACTAAAAAAACAACTTGTTTCTCTTCACCAAGCCATGAAAAATATGACGAGGGCGCCTTTTTTTGCTATATCAAAGATGGCAGACATACAGTAAAACCCCGCATAAGCGGACACCCTCTGATCCGTGCCAAAGTGGCTGCTTACGCGGGGTGTCTGCTTACGTGGGGATTTTTACTGGCTATACATTTAATGCATCCCTGACATCAGGAGATTTAATTTGATACTAAATACACATGCCTTTCATAATTTCTATCAAGGTTCATCTATCTAACAAAATTTCTGATGCGCAAGGTTATGAGAAACAAGTTGGTTTTTTTGAGTGGCCTAAGGCATGAGTTACATTTGGATCAATGATGTGAATGATTGATGATTCGACGTTCCGATCATATTAATTAATCTTAATCGGGAGATACTTTACTAAAATTTGCATATTCTCTTGGAATAACAAGGTATGCTGCCTGGTTGATCCAGGCATCTTACTCTTCTTGATTAGATTTTATCGAAAACTTACATTCCCTGAGGAAGTCAAGAATTTCTCTCATACCAGTGTTGTGGAAAACACTTCACCTGTTGTGTTCTTTAGGAATATCTTAATGCTCTTCTTTGTGGCCTCACAATGTAGCATGAGATGTTTTGCACTCAGCAGAGTGTTATTTCTGGCACTATCTCGGCTAGGTTGTTGTGTGTATGAAATTTATTGATTCGGTGTATGTTACATTCAAATACTGTTCCATATAGATCACACTCAGCTACACACTAAGCTACAAATACCTGAAATATAAAGTACCGTGAGCATCAAAATGGCGATTTTTTATGCATCTCAGGGATTCCATTTGTTTGTTTGGGTAGTTTAACGTCCAATTTGTTCAATTAGACTTACTTTGGGTTTGACCGAATCTATGAGATGAATTGAGGTAGCAATCTCACCCCTACACATTTACCGAGGTGAGAGTTCTTTGACTTCCCACACCACATAGACATGGTGTGAGAAGGATTGGCCTTTGATATAGCAGTAAATCTACCACTGCTGGTGGTGAAGGAGAAAAGTGGCTGCTATGGGACTCGAATCAACAAAGTCTGACAACACAATAATAACTGGTTTTGTGTATGAGTGGCCATAATCTCCGAGTAGTTGACGCGTAGTAATATCCGAGCGATTAGCGAGGATATTACGTCGTCAACTACGAGGATATTATGGTCATTCGTATACAAAACCAGTTGTTATTGTATTTATTACCCACCTACAAGATTGATAACAAATCTATTGCAATTAAACAGTTTCTGTAAGCGTTTCTGTAAGCAATTTCATTCCAGACATCACAGCACTGTCAAGTCTGGCAGTAATTCGGTGTACATACACTAATAATATAGTTCGCCATTAACCTGTACTTTAAGCATGCAAAGTGTAATATGACAGTGATTTCTGATGGTAAATGAGATTATTATGATTGATTCTAAATAATCAGCATTGAAGGAACATTCAAGAAACTTATTTTGAAGTACACAACAATTCAACCTCTTTATGGACAGGACTATTTTTCCGGAATCTCCTGCAGGAGATTTTGACATGCCAGAATCTCCGGGTAGCTAATTCCAGGTGCCCTATACATTTCCTATGGAGGCTCCGTAATCGGCGGGTAATAAAAGTCCAGTATCTTTCCAGGTCGTGATTTTGAGATATCTACAGCCAGGGGGAATGGATACCAGCATGTGTGGCTTCTTACAACGCGGGACGTATTTACCTTTAAACTCAAGGTGAGTCGTCATTCCCTCCCACGTCGCAGATGGACAAACAGCATCGATATTCACCCCACATATCATCCCTGAAGCAATGAATACTGCTTTTTATCATCCACCTAATACAAAGTGTCCATAGAAAACACATAAGGAGTGTGTATCACCATACCCGGAGCATACAGATATATCCAACTAATACAAAGTGTCCATAGAAAACACATGGGAATTGTGTATCACCATACCCAGAACATACAGATATATCCACCTAATACAAAGTGTCCATAGAAAACACATAGGGAGTTTGTATGGACATACCCGGAGCATACAGATATATCCACCTAATACAAAGTGTCCATAGAAAACACATAGGGAGTTTGTATGGACATACCCGGAGCATACAGATATATCCACCTAATACAAAGTGTCCATAGAAAACACATAGGGAGTGTGTATCACCATACCCAGAGCATACAGATATATCCACCTAATACAAAGTGTCCATAAAAAACACATAGGGAGTTTGTATGGACATACCCGGCGGATACAGATATGTTGTATGCTCCAGGTGGCGCATACAGAAAAAAAGTGCGTACAGAAAGATAGTGCATAACTAAAATGAACTGATATCGACATGCCACTTGCCCAGAAAAGGTGGATAATAAATACAATATAGACTGTTTTCAGATTAAAGCGGCTGTATGCTCCTCGGAGTTGACTGTGCGCAATATCCTCGCATACGCTCGGATATAACTACACATCAACTCCTCAAAAGCATACAACCGCTTGTATCTGAAACCACCCAATATCGTGTATTTACTATACCCATACCGTATATATTTTAAATACGCACTGTTTCCATATATAACGTAGAAATACCGTACAGAACAATTATATAATACAGACAATTGAAAGTTAGAATAAGAAAAGCCATGTACATGTCTGTGATATTCTTCTACAGAGATACTGAAACTCATTACTTTTTTTTTTTTAAATCGTTTATTTATACTGAAGGTACTCAATAATAGTATTACTGGTTTCCATGTATCTCCAGTCAAGCATTTGTTCATACATTCTATGGTGACAGTAGAAACAAGATGTAGTCATGTAAACAAAAAAAACATAAATATAAATATCACAGTACAAGCTCTCTCTCAAAATCACAAACCACCAGCGTAACGGGTGCAGGCAAGTACATCTACTAGACCACTGCTTCGTGTTGTTTCTCAGTCTCATTTACTACGTACGTCTCCTCACATTATTAGGCATGCGGCGACTCCAAGATAGCGCTGACTGAGGATGTGATTGAAGGAGACGATGTCACAATCACTAACCATTATGAAGTAGGTACTGTTTACACATTATACAGCAGATTCAGAGGAGATGTGAAGCGCAGCGCCCCCTATCGTTTTGGCATGGTCTCAAATGACAGCTGAATGGAGATTCCTATACTAAAATAGGCTAACTAGTAACAGCTACTACATACAAACTGTTAGAACTCTATCAAAAATCTTTTCAGATATTGATAGAGTGATATCTAATGTACTCCAAACCACAATAGAGCTCAATAGAGCTCCACGTTTTATGGCTGTTTGGTGTTGTGGAATACAGCCTTATTTCACATAGGCTATGGCTTACAAGCCTCACACAGTCTATTGTCAAGAGCTCCTTCCCCTCTGCTTGCAGGTTTCAAAGTGGCGCCTTGAACCCTGCCTCGATGGCATATATGAGTTGGGTCCCTATAGGGGGCGCTGCGCTTCACACCTCCTCTGCAGCAAATTATAGACAAATGCGGGTAGATATCGAAGCTCCCCCTGTTGCTACTCAATTAATACTGGACACCAATAGATAAGCACTTACCTTCTTCAGATGGCCTTCCCATAGAAATTAGCATGGTGATGTAGTATTTTTTTTAGCATTTCCCATTTGTACATGTTCCCAACTATCAGAATCCAGAATTATTTGAAGATAGTAATAGAACATCAGTGTTATTTAGCAACAAAGTCAAAATATTGCATTTTTCCATAGGCATCAATAGTTAAGCACTTACATTTTTAGATGGCCCTCCCATAAAAGTTTGCATGGTGACAAGCCATTTTTTAAGCATTTTCTATTTGCTGATATAGGGAATTGTATTATCCTGAGTTATTTGCAATAATAAAACTCAATAGAATTTAGAAAGTACCTAACTACCAGCATTTGTCTTTGATCTGAATGTTTAAATGTGGCGACCATAACCCTTTGAACGAGTTTAGACCCTATCAATGGCATAAGACGTCACTATTTATGCATAAGAGTATGTCCTTTAGAGTCGTCAATAATTCATGAAAGTGACTTCTTTTTTTTCTGAATATATTGGCATCAATTCAATCATGGGAAACAACTAACATCACCGTAATCGTCCTGAAATGGATTCGCATGAACATTGACGATTAAAATAAGTAGAATACTGAATGAGTCCATCATATAAATGATAACTGTGATATCATGACTTGAAAGATTGTACAATGACATAACTCAGGTTTTGCAGAACAGTAAACTGGAGCGGCGCAGTGTGGCACCTCGGCCCCCCGCTTTCACAGCTTTCACGCCTTCATGCGCAAAAAGGGAAATGTCTTCCAATGTGATTAGAAAAACATTCCCCTAACCCTATCCCTAACCCTAACCCTTTCCCTATCTCTAACCAAACCCTAACCCTATCCCAAACCCTAACCCTATCTCTAGCCCTAACCCTATCCCAAACCCTAACTCTAACCCTATCCCTAACCCTAACCCCTAACTCTATCTTCGCCTCAAATTTGGTTTTCTCTGGGGAAGAAACAAACAGATAAACATTCCCCCAACCCTAACCCTATCCATATCCCTGGCCCTAACCCTATCCCACACCCTATCTCTAACCCTATCCCAAACCCTAACCATAAGCCTTAGCCCTAACCATATCTTGGCTTCAAATTTGGTATTCTCTGGGGAGGAAAACAAACAGTTAAACATTCCCCTATCCCTAACCATATCCCTAACCCTTTCCTGGATGAACGGCAGCCCCCCCCCCCCCCCCCCCCCCCACTGATATTAAAGGGAGCGCGAAACGCGGCCACGAGGGGGCCGAGATGACTCCGCAAAAAGGGGTCCGAGACGCCGGACGGGCCGAGACGTCCGTGTACCGTGTGGACATATAGCAACCAGCTTAGTGACATTGGAATAGGAATTCAAGAGCAGAATTTATGATTATTTCCATCTTCTATATGTTAATATCGAACTGATTCCGCTATTCAGACATTAACATTTGAATAACTGCAGTGAAGACATGGTGAACTGTATCCGTTCCTAGAGCAGACCGAACCACTGCCATGTAGGTAAATAATTTGGCACAGAATCGCGACTTGCTCCGACGATAACAATTAGCAAATATATATCCTGTCGGCATCTACGGTTGGTTGTTGAGTTTGTATTCATCTATTTAGTAATCTAAAAGGGTAGAGACTGGTAGGATAAAATCAGTATAGGCAGTCGTGTGCCACTCTTGGAGTTTGGCATAGTGAGCGGAGTAAAATCACTATATATGAAGTGAAACTCTATTCATGGCATACGGCCGCCTATACTAAAACTCTTCCAGTTTTACGATAATGTGTAAATGTACATATATAATATATTATTATATACCCATGGGCGAATGTCTCACTTTTACTGACCAGGGGGCCGTTTCACTAGTAGAGGGGTCAAAGCGAGAGGTAGGACTGCAACAGTGGCACCAACAGTGGCACCAACAGTGTCAATCCCAAATTCGCGTTTAATCAGTGGTCTCGCTGTTGAAGTGAGACCAACTCTCACTGTTCGCACAGGTCTCGCTATGCACACGCATTTGAAGTTCGAATTTATTCGTCGACGGGCCGGGATGACATGGAATTTTACCCCTTCTACACGAGTAAGGTATATATATAACCTATTATCGTACCCAATATGAAGAAAATCGGCCATGCGGTTCCGAAGATATCAGCGTTTTAATTTTGTCATAGCAAATACTGCACTTCCCGCCGGCCTCCTGGGGAGACAAAAAGAACAGCCGAAACCCCGCCGCACTACGGAGGAAGTGAAAAAGAACAGCGACCAACACAAACACACAGAGGGAGTAAACAATTCAAACACCAATATCTTGGGAACGGTACGGCCGATTTTCCTTATATTTGGTACGATTATAGGTTATAAGTATACCTTACTCGTGTGAAAATTTCATTGCTTAATTTCCACGGGAAGTGGGTGAGAGTATTCTATACATGTAACAAACGAGAGGGTAGACCCTCTCACTTAAGGCAGCCCCACAGTGGCACTAACAGCGAGACCCTCTGCACTGATGAAACGGGTTCTGCCACTGTTGGTGCCGCTTGTATCCCAAGTGCCGTTCACGCTTGAGTGCAAGTGCACCTACAAATGAAACGCAAACTGCCTCTTTGGTGCCACTGTTACAAACACCGAGACTTATAGCTCCTAGTGAAACAGCCCCCTGGAGTACAGATTCCGTTCGTCACTGAGCGACGAAATAATAGTCATTCTTCCCTCTGTATCACGTGACCACTTTCAGTCTTGAAGAAGTGAATTTTAGAATTGTAAAATGGCGTATTTAATGATTCCTGGGTACATAATAATAAGGAGTGTCTGAATACCATAAATCTGTTCCTCGATATTGTGTTTGGATATATTCACCTCGTTCTTCGAACTCGGTTAGTATTTCCGACCAAAATATCTCTGAACAGAATTCATTCACACTAACCATGTCTCCATATATTATCCCTCTGCTTCGTTACAGTTGGTCATAGGGGCAAATGATAACCATGGCTATCAGCTATGGAAATACAACAAGGACTCACAAAGTGCCAGCTTAATTAACCAGAAGAACATGACCGGAACCATCATAACCTGCGATACATTCACATCGTTCTGGTTGTCGTGGGAAGTGATCCAAGGGAAGCGCAGTTTCAAACTGGGAGAAGGGCCAGACCTCTACACATTTGAGGTCTTCAACGCTGAGGATGTGGATACGACCTTCCCGATCACCAGTATAGCGTTGGCCTCTGCGCATACCAGGGTGGCCAAATGGGTCTTCAAGCATGACGCAGGTTAGTTTGTATCTTTATCCTACCCCTAATAAAAAACGCCAATTTTACTCGGCTCCGCCTCATTGACTCAATGTATTTGACAGAGCATTGAATAAAGTGTTATTTATGCACCAAGGTGAATAAAAAAAGACCAATCAGGGACGAGATTATGAAAGTAGATCCGGCAGCATTGATAAATATGGCCATCCTCCGATGAGTGTCAACATGCTACTAACATGGATAATTACAAAATTGTTTCTGTATATCGGTGAGATGGGGTAGGATAAATACGAAACCGAACTCAAGTTAGCCTTCTCAGTGTTTATACCACTCTCGCCAGGTCTGCTAACTCTCATTTGGTTTCTACTAATTATTATCCACCTAATACAAAGTGTCCATAGAAAACACATAGGGAGTGTATATCTCTATACCCAGAGCATACAGATATATCTACCTATTACAAAGTGTCCATAGAAAACACATACGGAGTGTGTATGGACATACCTGGAGCATACAGATATGTTATATGCTCCGCGCTGCAAAAGCCAGTACATACAGAAAAATAGTGCATATAAAAAAATAGTGCGCACCTAAATTAACTTATATCAGTATGCCACCTGTCAGGAAAAGGTGAATAATAAATAGAATAATTTTCTCTGGCTAACGGAGAATACAGTATAGACTCGTTTCAGATAAAAGCGGCTCTATATTCCTCGGAGTTGCCTCTGTGTAATATCCTTGCATATGCTCGGATCTTACTACGCATCAACTCCTCAAAGCATATGACCACTTGTATCTAAAAGCAGTCAATATTCTGTATATACATACACAGACATAAACAATATTGACTGGTTTCAGATACAAGTGGCTGTATTCTCTGAGGATTTGACACGTTTGTTTGTTTGTTTGTTTGGGTAGTTTAACATCCAATTTGTTCAGTTAGACTTAATAGGTTAAATTTACTCAAATTTGCATATCCTGTTGAAATAACAGGGTATGCTGCCTGGTTGATCCAGGCATCTTACTTTTCTCAATCATATCTTATCGAAAATCTTACATTCCCTGAGGAAGTCAAGAATTTCTCTCTTGCCAGTGTTATGGAAAACACTGTGCATTGCTGTTACATTCTTTAGGAATTTCTTCCTGCTCTTTTTTGTGGCCTGACAATGTAGCAGCAGATGTTCTACACACGGTGGAGTGTAGCATGTCTGGCACATAGGTGCTATTTCATCTCTCAGGAGGTGCCCATGTGTCAGTTTGGTGTGACCGGTCCACAAATGGGTCAGTTTCACCTGTTCAATTCGTGTCTTTACTGAAATTTGGCTAGTAGCCACAACAATTTTTTTTATAGTTTTTTGGCACTAAAATTTCTCGTAGATGCACTCTATACATAATATTATCCACCCAATACAAAGTGTCCATATATCACACATAGGGAGTGTGTATCACCATACCTGGAGCATACATAGACAATAATCGATGTTTTTGCGGACAGGCGGCCATAAACCACAAGAGGTTGAACTCGAGTGGTTTACAGAGCCGCCTGTCCACAGAACCATCGTTTGAACATTGAACCATCTGTTCGAATGAATTAAACCCAGTAATTGCCATATTAAATGGTATAACAATAGTGACTATTTCTTTGCTCTATTTGCTCTAAAAGGGACTATTTTTCCCGCATACCATGGTTTTGAGGCCGTATACCACAGGTTACCATGATTTCGATCTGTGTGACCGTATTCTCCTTATAGTTGACACTACGCAATACTCCTTGCTTTCGCTCGGAGTTTTACTATGCGTCAACTACGCGGAGAATACGGCCACTCAGATCGAAATCATGGTAATATTGTGTATATAATGGGCAGTGCGCACCTAAATAAACTTTGTTTGTTTGGGTCGTTTAACGTCCAATTTGTTCAATTACACTTAAAGTAGGTACGCCAATTGTCAGGAAAAGGTGAGGGGAAAACTTCAATATAGACTGGTTTCAGACAAAAGCAGTTGTATGCTCCTCAGAGTTGACTCTGTGCAATATCCTCGCACACACTCGGATATTACCACTCGGAACACACAACCACATGTATCTGAAACCAGCCAATACTGTGTATATAACATGCTAATGTCCGTTTGTTATATTGATATACTTTCTTTACCTAATCACTGCACGAAAACCACTATTTTATTCATATATACGCCATCGCGGAAGTGCATGTATTGGCTGAACATTGACTTGTTTTCATATATATGTATATATATACGCCCAGGCCTTATATACGGACGCGTCTTGGCTGTAGTTTACACCCGGCGTATATGAGAGGAAATATCCTCTCCCCCCACCGCCTCCCGCCCGTTTGTATTGGTAGAAGTACAGATGTCCTCAGTAAGAAGCCCTCCCCCCTTCCCCACCTCCCTCTGCCCGCTCTCAGTTAAGCCCTCTTCACTGGATGCTTATATACGCCTACAGATGAGGTGTATATACATGGGGAATAGGACGACCTTGTATACGCAAAATATACTTTTATTATCCACCTAATACAAAGTGTCCATAGAAAACACATAGGGAGTTTGTATGGACATACCCGGCGCATACAGATATGTTGTATGCTCCGGGTGGCGCATACGGAAAAATAGTGCGTATGGAAAAATAGTGCATAACTAAAACGAACTGATATCGACATGCCACTTGTCCAGAAAAGGTGGATAATAAATACAATATAGACTGGTTCCAGATAAAAGCGGCCGTATGCTCCTCAGAGTTGCCTCTGTGCAATATCCTCGCATACGCTCGGATATTACTACGCGTCAACTCCTAGGAGCATACGGCCGCTTGTATCTGAAACCAGTCAATATTGTGTATATATACGCCGGGCACATCCATATGTAAAAGAATGATGTTCGTGCAGTGTAATATATCACCGATAATTAACGTTTCTACGTTTCTTTCCAGCTGCCCTGACTAGACTCCACACCGATGCTCTTTTCTCGTACGACAAATTCCAGTATCATGTGTCCGCGGTCAACACCTTTGTGTTCAAGTTGAAAGCTGCCAGGGATGCCCACATTATACTGATGGAGCATTACCATTCTGACAAGGCCTACGAGATTATCATCGGAATGTCAGGAAACAATTATACAGCAATCAGAGAGTAAGCCATTATCTCATTTATTCAGTTTCCTTTATGGGTACATCAGACATTATGTACATAGACAATAATCGATGGTTTTTGTGGATAGGCGGCTGTAAACCATGAGAGGTTGACGCGTAGTAATAGACGAGCACTAGCGAGTTTATTACGATGTCAACCTTGAGTGGAGTGGGAGTCACATTATGGGATCCATGTACCTCACAGGGGGTTTGCCTTCTGCTGAGATTCTGTCCTCAAACACAATTACTTCGTCTAAATTGTACAGCACCATTTCTCTGAGACGTATTCCCCCCTCCCCCTGCAATTGTCAGCGATATTTATCCCTAAATAGGAACAGAATATCTTAGATTTTGAACCCTGAAAGGTACATGAATCACACCATGTGAATCGCACTTAAAGTACTGAGGAAAATCCTGCTGAGATTCATGTACCACACAGAGTAATTGTCTGAGATAAGTTTTGCTGAGATTCTGTACTTAAACATAATCCTTTCGTCTAAATTGTAGGCTTCCATTTCCCTGAGATATGTTTTTCCCCTGCAATTTTTGGCGACATTTACCCCTAAAAAGGAACAGAATCTCTTGAGATTTTGAACGATGTGATGTACATGAATCCCACCATGTGATTCCTACTTTACAAGGAACAGAATATCATCAGATTTTGAACCCTGTAAGGTATATGAATTCCACCATGTGAATCCCATTTTACAAGGAACGGAATCTCATGAGATTTTGAGCCCTGTGAGGTACATGAATACCACCGTGTGAATCCCACTTAACAAGGAACAGAATCTCAAGAGATTTTGAACCATCTGAGGTACATGAATCCCACCGTGTGAATGCCACTTAAAAAGGAACAGAATCTCAAGAGATTTTGAACCATGTGAGGTACATGAATCCCACCGTGTGAATCCCACTTTACAAGGAACAGAATCTCAAGAGATTTTGAACCATGTGAGGTACATGAATCCCACCGTGTGAATCCCACTTTACAAGGAACAGAATCTCAAGAGATTTTGAACCATGTGAGGTACATGAATCCACCGTGTGAATCCCACTTTACAAGGCACAGAATCTCATGAGATTTTTAACCATGTGAGGTACATGAATCCACCGTGTGAATCCCACTTTACAAGGAACAGAATCTCTTGAGATTTTGAACCCTGTGAGGTACATAAATCCCACCGTGTGAATCCCACTTTACAAGGAACAGAATCTCAAGAGATTTTGAACCATGTGAGGTACATGAATCCCAAAATGTGAATCCCACTTAACAAGGAACAGAATCTCAAGAGATTTTGAACCATGTGAGGTACATGAATCCCACCGTGTGAATTCCACTTGACAAGGCACAGAATCTCATGAGATTTTGAACCATGTGAGATACACGAATCCCACCGTGTGAATCCCACTTTACAAGGAACAGAATCTCATGAGATTTTGAACCATGTGAGGTACATGAATCCCACCGTGTGAATCCCACTTTACAAGGAACAGAATCTCATGAGATTTTGAACCATGTGAGGTACATGAATCCCACCGTGTGAATTCCACTTGACAACTTACCTTTACATTTGTCAGAGGATCCTTGACAGCCCCAGTGGCTTCGCGAGTAACCGTCGACGTCCTCTCGGAGCATGAATACCGCCAGTTCTGGGTGAGCTGGTCCAACCAACGAGTAGCAGTCGGCAGAGGGAATATCCCAGGCCGGGGTGAGATCGTCGGCCACAACTCAAACACCGTCCCATTCATCCAGTACCTGTCTATATCCACCTGGAACAGCGTGCGGGGCTATTGGGAGTATGTGCCACAGACATGTAAGTACTGCCTGGTATTAAGAGAAAACATAGTTAGTGAACCCGTAGCGTAGTATGTGCCACAGACATGTAAGTACTGTAAAGAAGTGAGAGAAAACATAATTAGTGAGTCTGTAGTGTAGTATGTGCCACAGACATGTTAGTACTGCCAGGTAGTAACAGAAAACATAGTTAGTGGGTCCGTAGCGTAGTATGTGCCACTGACATGTAAGTACTGCCAGGTAGTAACAGAAAACATAGTTATTGAGCCCGTAGCGTAGTATGTGCCACAGACATGTAAGTACTGCCAGGTAGTAACAGAAAACGTAGTTAGTGGGTCCTTAGCGTAGTATGTGCCACTGACATGTAAGTACTGCCTGGTATTAAGAGAAAACGTAGTTAGTGAACCCGTAGCGTAGTATGTGCCACTGACATGTAAGTACTGCCAGGTAGTAACAGAAAACGTAGTTAGTGGGTCCTTAGCGTAGTATGTGCCACAGACATGTAATTGATGTCAGGTAGTAACAGAAATCGTAGTTAGTGGGTCCTTAGCGTAGTATGTGCCACTGACATGTAAGTACTGCCAGGTAGTAACAGAAAACGTAGTTAGTGGGTCCTTAGCGTAGTATGTGCCACTGACATGTAAGTACTGCCTGTTATCTCACCCCAGATATTTTTTCTCCATAGACTTAACATTGGAAACTCGTATCTAACACCCATTAGATATTTAGGAAATATATCCAATGGGGGATAATGTCACAAATGTTGGCCCATTAGTCAATATTAAGGGTGAGATAAATTCAGAAACCCATTCAAGGTTAGGGTCAGAGCTCGATCCCATCTCATTTGAATCACATAGCAATTCACGCGGCTTCGCCTTGTGAATTACTACGTGATTCAAACTCGATGGGATATGAGCTCAGACCCTAAACTTTCATGGGTTTCCTCTATAGTATTAAGAGAAAACGTAGTTATTGAGCTCGTAGCGTAGTATGTGCCACTGACATTTAAGTACTGCCAGGTAGTAACAGAAAACGTAGTTAGTGAACCCGTAGCGTAGTATGTGCCACAGACATGTAAGTACTGCCAGGTAGTAACAGAAAACGTAGTTAGTGGGTCCTTAGCGTAGTATGTGCCACAGACATGTAAGTACTGCCAGGTAGTAACAGAAAACGTAGTTAGTGGGTCCTTAGCGTAGTATGTGCCACAGACATGTAAGTACTGCCAGGTAGTAACAGAAAACGTAGTTAGTGAACCCGTAGCGTAGTATGTGCCACTGATATGTAAGTACTGCCAGGTAGTAACAGAAAACGTAGTTAGTAAGCCCGTAGCGTAGTATGTGCCACAGACATGTAAGTACTGCCAGGTAGTAACAGTTTCTTTGTTTTGGTAGTTTAACGTCCAACTTGTTCAAATAGTAACAGAAAATGTAGTTAGTGAGCCTGTAGCGTAGTATGTGCCACAGACATGTAATTGATGTCAGGTAGTAACAGAAAACGTAGTTGGAGATACAGCGACTGGTTTGTCGTTGTCAGTATAATGTGACCGGTGGAGTGTTGTGTCAATGGTCTACGGCACAGCCTTCAGTGAGGCGGCACTATAAAATGGGCATAGGGTCCCACTGCTACAAGTAGACCAAAGTTGAGTTGATATACCTTTCAAGAACCAGATAGGTCAACCAATGAGTCAGTCTCAAGAGGACGTAACTAGCCTGCAGAGACGTAAAACTACACAAACAAACAAACAAACAAGTAGTTGGAGAGTCTGTTGCATAGTATGTGCCCCTGACAAGTGAATACTGTGAGGTAGAAGCAGAACAAGCACTTAGGGATTGAGGTTCAAGGTCTTATAAACCATAAAATACGTCCCGGCACCAGAGGCGGAGGGACACATTTTATGGGCCCTTGAACATAGTCGCTACGGGTTCACTCATTACGTTTTCTTATTATTATACAACTAAAACACGAAAAAAAGTTATTTTATGTACTTGCGAAGTAAGACAACTTCATATTACCTGTATTGTTAACTCAAATACCGTTTCATACCGTCTGTATAAATCTTATGTATTTTGTACTACTCAAAAGTATAACATTTATAAATTCTCATACTCCAAGACGGTTTATGACTAAGTGATTACATATATTGGTTTCAGCCAACACTCTCCTTGTAAAAACACCAGAAGACTCAGACCATACAAACATGCTTGTCAGCTTCGGAAACGGGAAGTTCGACTTCTCGTTTGATGTTCGGGCCTGCTCGGACGCGCAGATCCGCCTACTGCCAGACGTCAACTCCGACCCCAAATACGAGCTGATTATCGGCGCCGATGGCAATAGCAAGACAAAGATCTACAAGGACGGAGTCATGGTCCATAGTCAGGTAAAGACCGATAGAGAATTAACCCTTCAAGAGCCACACATCATTCACCATTTATCCTACCCTTAATAAAAAAACTCCATAGGCTTAACATTGGGTCACTGTATTCGGTCTGAAGTTCAGAAAAATGAAAAATATCGCTCTAGTGGGATACACTTGATAAATGACGTCATTTGTTAATGTAGAAGTAATTTAGACGGGCGGGGTAGGATAAATTTTAAACCAAACTCGAGTTAGTCGTGTTATTGTTCATCGCATTCCGGCAAGATCGCGTATTACTGCTCTCGGCTTCGCCTCGCGCAGTAATATGTGATATTGCCATCGTGCAATAAACAACAACACGACTACCTCTTGTTTGGTTTCTCCATAGTATCCATACTACAGCAGGTACCAAAACCAAATGTGGCCTTTGTAAG
The DNA here is from genome assembly GCA_950022655.1 of Alentia gelatinosa. NCBI lineage: Eukaryota > Metazoa > Annelida > Polychaeta > Phyllodocida > Polynoidae > Alentia > Alentia gelatinosa. Next base: position 5,831,441 of record OX465588.1, on the reverse strand, counting down.
GCCCACTTTTGTAGTCAATGTTATTAGATGAAATTACGAACTTAAAAATCCCAGTAAATCTGTATTTTTTATCAGAACTTTCCGATATTTCAATGACTTACTGGCAACACTTAGGCTAGTATGTCATATAATTTTCATAATCCTTCGATAATTTTTGAAAAAGTTACAAAGGAAAAAATACAGCATTGCATATCCATTCCATACGGGAATGCCATATGGCATTGTCCTGCCATGGCCAGGGGAATGCCATTTGGCATTGTCCTGCCATGGCCAGGGGAATGCCATATGGCATTGTCCTGCCAGATAGGGTTAAAGAAGAAACCAACACGTTTTGGTCAATGAGTTTCCTGTAGAGATGTGAATGAGGCGAGAGCCGAGTGAATGTCATGTACCATTCACGCAGTGAATGTCACGCAGCTTTCAAACGAGTTGGAGAAAGACTTCTTAGACCAGAACGAGTTGCATTCTGTATTTATCATCCACCTAATACAAAGTGTCCATAGAAAACACATAGGGCGTTTGTATGGACATACCCGGCGCATACGGATATGTTGTATGCTCTGGGTGGTGCATACGGAAAAATAGTGTGTATGAAAAAATAGTTCACAACCAAAACGAACTGATATCGACATGTCACTTCTCCAGAAAAGGTGGATGATAAAATATAATATAGACTGGTTTCAGATAAAAGTGGTCGTACGCTCCTCGGAGTTGACTCTGTGCAATATCCTCGCCTACGCTCGGATATTACTACGCGTCAATTCCTCGGAGCATACGGCCGCTTGTATCTGAAACCAGTCAATATTGTGTATAAATTTATCTCACCCTTGTACACACTAAAAGAATGGATGAAACACTGGATATAGACCAAGGAGAACAGACTGCACTACTAGTAGGGGCATGAAGAACAAGTCCCCAATGTTAAGTCTATGTGACAAAAATATCAGGGGTGAGATAAAGAACTAGGACCAAATAGTATGTTCATGAATGGCGAATGAGCGTGCAACTATAAATAAATGACAATTAAAAGGTTTGGGTTAATGGATAGTTCTCTTTATCTCATCCCGGTATTTTTCTCCATAGGCTTAACGTTTGGAACTCGTACTCCACGGCCGTCAAAGTATTGCACCCAATACTCGATGGCTAAATTGGCGAGTTATTTCACCAATAAATGATATTATACGGGGTGAGATAAAATCAGAAACCCACTCCATGAGAATAACTTGGTATGCACTCCACCTCGTTTGACCACTACGTATTTCACTCAGCTTCGCTTCGTGGATTACTCCGCAGTCAAACTCGATGTAGTACGGACCAAGTTATTCTCATCTCGTGGGTTTCCTTCTAAGTAACCCACTTGCACCCAGTAAACTTGACATTTCTGAAAGAGTCTAGGATCTAAACACATCTGGCTCACAGTGAATAGGATGCAGATAGTGAAGGGATAGTATTTAAAGCGTGCCTGTACGCACTATATACATCAACTAGGTTATAGTGGTCCCACAGACTTTCAGAGTACTGCATAAAAACTATTCCTTCTATATAAAAAAAACAAAAAAACGGAAAGGTCAAAGGTCCCACTCGACCACCAACCTTCCACGGCAGAAAGAATTTTACCACATCCCTTCACTCTCTGCGTGCTATTCACTGTGATATTGAAGACAGGGCAGGGAGCTAGTGTCTCAGGGTCTCAGAGGCAGGCCAAGCTGACAGTGACTAATTATTCATGACCAAAAATACCTCATTGACCCACTGGTGCTTGATATGTTTGGATTATAGATTTACAAAGAACAAAGAAAGAGTATACACAAAATTTACGAAAATTTTAATCCCCCGCCCCCACCCCCTCAGTGCGTACGTACTTTATGAGCTGCGTGACATTGTGTAGTGGTGAAGTATTTTTCTCAGCTTTCAATAATAAATTTATGAAAGAAACTAATGAGTGTTTGGACGGAGTACCCGTTCGCCATCAAATTTGGAGTGCGCAGTAATATGATCGAGGCGATAGCCGAGTGAATATTCTGAAGCACTCCAAACAAGATGGTGAATGGCGACTCAGACTAAGCACGAATAAGTCTCTGATTTAATCAAAGCCTGGAAATATCTGTTAGGGCCCATCCATAAAGTACGTACGCAGAATTTCTGAAATTTTTTACCCCCCCCCCCCCCCCTCCCGATCTTGTACGTAATAGAACAATGAGGGAGCATAAGCAAATTTTTCAAAATTTTTGACCCCCACCACCCCCTCAGTGCGTACATACTTTATGGACGGCCCCTTATCACCAATTTAGTATGAGTTACCATACTCATACACCTGTTGAGAACGAGTTCCTAACGTTATCTTGTTTCTACTTGTTTGGGTAGTTTAACGTCCAATTTGTTTAATTAGACTTACTTTGGTTAAATTTACTCACATTTCCATATCCTGTTGGAATAACAAGCTATGCTGCCTGGTTGATCCAGGCATCTTACTTTTCTCAATCATATCTTATCGAAAATCTTACATTCCCCGAGGAAGTCAAGAATTTCTTTCTTGCCAGTGTTATGGAAAACACTGCACAATGTTGTCACATTCTTTAGGAATTTCTTCCTGCTACAGACCACGCTGGACGTGCTCCACTGTCTGGAGAAGCGCTACTTCTGGCTGGGGTGGAAGGACGGCTTCTTTGACTTGGCTAAGGGCTCAGTTGCGGGACAGCGTATCTTGGAGTGGCTCGATCCTAACTACACCCCGGTCCACAGCCTAACCCTCGCCACCGGCCACTCCCAGTCGGGTGACTGGAGTCTACCACGATACCAAGGTGAGCATCTTTTGGGTAGTTTAACGTCCAATTTGTTCAATTAGACTTACTTGTAGTTGACACTAGGTAATACTCCTCGCTGTTGCTTGGAGTATTACTACGCGTCAACTACACGGAGAATACGGCAAATCAAATTGAAATCATGGTAATGTATACACAATATTGACTGGTTTCAGATACAAGCCGCCGTATGCTCCGAGGAGTTGACATGTAGTAATATCCGAGCGTATCCGAGGATATTGCTGAGAGTGGCAAAGTGGCATGTCAATATCAGTTCATTTTAGTTATGCACTATTTTCACATACATACTATTATTCCGTATGTGCCACCCAGAGCATACAACATCCGTATGAGCCGGGTACGTCCATACACACTCCTATGTGTTTTCTATGGACACTTTGTATCAGGTGGATAATAATGTTTATCCTACCCCTAATATAAAATCCCATAGGCTCAACATTGAGTTTCCGTATGCCACGCTGACTGGCATATGGAGTTTATATGCCACTAGTGGCATACAGAATTGTTATCATGTAATATTCCAAAATCGAGGAGACGGGGTAGGATAAAATCAAAACCTGATTCATTTCAATCTTGACCACTGTATGCCACTCCTAGAGTTTTGGCTCTGGACTTCACTCCGCTTCGCCTCATGAAGTCACTATGCCAAACTCCAGTCGTGGCATACGGTGGCCAGGATTAGAACTCATCCAGTTTTACGATAGTATTATGAGGAAAGAGGAGCAGCTGCCCTCACCTGTAATAATAATAATAATAATAATAATAATAATAATAATAATAATAATAATAATAATAATAATAATAATAATAATAATAATTATTATTATTATTATTATAATAATAATAATAATTATTATTATTATTATAATAATAATTATAATAATAATAATGTGTATTTATCTCTTGTAATAATAATTATTATTATTATTATAATAATAATAATTATAATAATAATAATGTGTATTTATCTCTTGTCGTCCTACTTCAGCACAAAATGCGAGATTCGTCTCCTACGCCTCCCGGCAGGACGAGAACGTGTGGATGACGGTGGCCGAGTTCAAGTCCTACGTGTTCCGCGTCAAGGCGAGCAGCAGCGCCACCATCCTGCTCACAGACGTGCCCGGGGTCCTCTCCAGGTTCGCCTACGAGATCCAGATCGGCACGGACTCCAACACCATGACAAAGATCCGCCGACTCAAGTCCTTAGAGATCATAGGTTCGGGCCCAACACCCGACATTCTGTCCTCATATGAGTTCCGTTGGTTCTGGATCTCCTGGGGACATTATAATGAGCACTGGCAAGGAATTATCAAGGTAAATTGATGTTATAAATGTGTGTGCTTTATCTCATCCCTGGTATTTTTTCCACATAGACTTAACATTGGGAGCCAGTATCCAACGCCCAGTGCGTATTTGAAAAAAAGGTGAGAGTTCTTTTACTTCCCACACCACATAGACATGATATGAGAGGGGACTGGCCTTTGATATAGCAGTAGGTCTACCACTGCTGGGGATGAAGGAGAAAGGTGGCTGTACACCACACCTCATAGACATGGTATGAGGAGGATCGGCCTTTGATATAGCAGTAAATCTACCACTGCTGGGGATGATTTGTTTATTTGTTTGTGTAGTTTTACGTCTCGGTAAGCTAGTTACGTCCTTTTGAGTCTGACTCATTGGTTGACCTATCTGGTTTGTTTTGTTTGTGGGTTTGATTTAACGTCCAGTTAACCATTGAAGGTTCTCACCAGACTTTCTCAAGGTTCTTTTACACCACAAGGGTGGTGATCGAATCTATGAAATGAATTTAGGAAGAAATCCCACCCCTACACATTTACCGAGGTGAGAGTTCTTTTACTTCCCACACCACATAGACATGGTATGAGAAGGATTGGCCTTAGATATAGCAGTAATTATCTCACCCCTGGTACAAGTATAGCCATAGGAATAACATTAGAAAAAAATACTCAATGATCACCCCGGTTAAGTGACAATACTACGCCATGGTCGTAGCATAGTGAATATGAGATGACGGCATAGGCGATTGACCAATCAGCGGCCAGGAATTCAGAGAGATGACAAGACAAGACAAGAAATTTCAACTCCCCTAACCTTGAAAGGGGTGAGATAAATCCAGAACCGCACTCGAACCGCACTCGTTTGAAAGAGCCGTAATTGTCACTCAGCTTCGCCTCGATGAAGATTGCGGCCCTTCCAAACTCGTGGAGTATTGTGTATTCATAGATTCTCTATGCAGTTCTATATAAATCTACCACTGCTGGGGGGTGTAGGAGAAAAGTGGCTGCAGTGGGACCCGAATCAACAAAGTCCCGTGCTCTTTACCACTGAGCTAACTCCCCACCCACCCTGGTCGCTTTAGTTATGCTTGCATGCAAGCATATCTGGTCTGCACCACGAGGAGGCGAGGCGACCAACTCAACTTTGGTCTACTTGTAGCAGTGGCACCCTATGCCCATTTTATAGTGCTGCCTCACTAAAGGGCTGTGCCGCAGACCATTGACACAACACTCCGCCGGTCACATTATACAGAAAACAGAAAACCAGTCGCTGCAACATACTGATGCAGCGACTGGTTTGCAATACTCCACCATAGCTCTAATGATAACTTTGTAAATGATCACAGCAGAATCACAGTTACAAAATTTCATTGAATCTCTTACTGCTAAACACTTTATCTTCAGCTTGGTAATGGCCTTACCCCGGGCTTCGATGAAGTCATGCGTGGCTATGCTCAGGACCCGATTGAAGTGAACGGTCTTGGCTTCTCTTCTAGCGACAATGTGAACGCCACATGGGAGCTTCTCACGAACACAGGTAAGATCATTAGTGAAGCCAGCTGACGTGTATCACTTAATAGATGGTTGTTTGATTTTACGTCCAGTCAACCATTATAGGTCCTTTCCAGACTTTTTCAAGGTTCACCACTAGGGTGGTGATCGAATCTAGGTAGAAATCTCACCCCTACACATTTACCGAGGTGAGAGTTCTTTAACTTCCCACACCACCTAGACATGGTATGAGAAGGATGGCCTTTGTTATAGCAGTAAATCTACCACTGCTGGGGGTGGGACTCGAACCCACAAAGTCTTACAACCTTGGGGTTACAAGTCCGGTGCTCTAACTACTGAGCTAACTCCCCACCCTTATCACTTAATAGAAGCTGAACTAGAGTTACTAGTGTGAGTCATTACCCCTTATCCCTGGACACATGAAAAACCCGTGGATTGGGAAAATAAAATTTTATTTAATTTTATGAAGACCTTATCGACATGAATATTAATAAGGTAATAGTTAATATGATATAAGATAAGACACTAAAATACGGACCACTTTGCCATACACGTTTATTATTATATCGGTTGTTAAAAATTTAATTTTTTTTTTTTTTTTTTTGCTTATATAGTAAATATATAACGTCCAACCATACTTGTACAAGTCACAGAACTCGATGATAATTTACGGTTTGTATGGAACTCTGCATAAATGCCTCGGTCCGTACAAACCGTAAATTACAATCTCGTACTGTGACTTGTACAGCATGGTCAGGACGTTCTATATAAATACCAAGATATAACATGGCACATCCATCGTGTTAGTGGAACAAGCACCTAAAGGATGGAGGTTAATGTGATGATTACCTACCACATATAAACGTGTAATTTTCGGTACTATCCGCTTGACGATCTTCCCACACATAGAGACAGAGTGAACCAGACATAGGGATGGAGACTTAAGGGCCACGAGAGTGAGATTCTCATGCAGTACTTAACTGAATCCTGTTACTATTTTTTGTGTTTCTCTACACTGAAGTAATTTTATCCTTAGGATTTGTTTCTATCCATACCGAAATTATAATTTAAAACTGTAGTTTTCAAATTGCCTTGCTCTGTGATCAGGCACAAGAATAATTGCGCTGGTTCCTGGCAAAAATCCTGTATAACGTGAAATAATAGGAGTCGCAATTTCCTAAAGTTGAGAACGGCAGCCGAGAGAGGGCACCACTTTCAGAAACATCTTAGACTCCGACTCGACGAAGTCGCTAGTGCCTTGAGGGATAAAAAGAGTAAGGGCAAAACGTACAATGGCGTTTCATTCAATCTTTTAAAATTTAAAAAAATCTCTTTTTTGTGTGGCCTTTTTTCAGAGGGAAATTCCTACCTGTTGAGGACAGACGGGATAAGTTACAATGATGGAGCATGGGTCACCCCTATGGATAACATTTTGCACTTTGATGTCCAAGCTTGCCAAGATGCCCGAGTAGCTCTCCTCAAAGATAAAAATGGCACAGTAGGCTTTGAGCTGCTCCTCGGTGGATTTGACAACACCGCATCTGCTCTCTTCAGCGGACTAATAGTTAGTAAACATTTTTTTAATGGAAACTATGCACTTAATTGCTCTTGATATACACCTCACTATTAACATAAGTCAAGTAAATACACCTGATGAAGGCAAAACCGCCGAAACGTTGTGTCCAAATTACTATTTGATGTATTTCTAATTAGAAAGCACTGACTAATAATTGAAAACTAATATACCGGTGTTTGTTGGTTATGTGATAATTACCATTTAATTTTTTTAATGTATTTACTGAATATATCATTCTCATTATCTCCTATAACAGTAGATTGTTTTTGGATATTTATTTTAGTTAAAGGGTCTTTATTTCATTCTGTTTGGGATAACAGATCTTCCATGATTGTTTGTTTGTTTGTTTGGGCAGTTCTTTAAACTTGTGTAGGGGTGAACGAGGCTTATCTCTGTGTTTCCGTAACCACCGCAGTTCTTTAAACTTCCCACACCACATAGACATGATATGAGAAGGATTGGCCTTTGATATAGCAGTAAACTACCAGTGCTGGGGGTGAAGGAGAAAAGTAGCTGCAGTGGGACCCGAATCAACAAAGTCCCGTGCTCTTTAACCCCCCATCCACCCTGGTCACTTTAGTTATGCTTGCGTGCAAGCATATCCGGTCTGCACCATGAGGAGGCAAAACAACCAAGAGGGTGAACAGATTGGTAATTTCTGACTACGCTAGCAGATTAATGATGTCTAACTTTATATGCCAAGATTGTCATTAGATATTCAACATTCAGTACTAGTAAATGGCAGTTTGTAATTTCTAAGGGAGCATTCATTATTTATGGCAGGGGGGTGTGGGTTTTGCTCAGGGAATCCTCCAAAATGAATCCCCCCCTCGGAAATACCTCCAAATGAATGGCCCCCTTCGAAAGTACCTCAAAATAAAGCGCCCCCCCCCCCCCCTGGAAATAGTAGGTTGACGAGGCTTAGCTAGAAAACACTCCTACACCGAACGCTTGCTGGTTTCCAACCACGACAACATGGCAACGGACCAAAAAAATACACTACCCCCCTTGGAAATACCTCAAAATAAAACGCCCCTCTCCCAGACAAATATTGATATACATCGGCCCCGTCCCCTAAGCAATAGCCTTGAATCGATTCTTTCTCACATACACATGTATATGTACACATATATAGTAATGTCAAGGAAATAAAGCCAGGTGAATTCTGGCATGCAAATTTTAAACTTCTATAATCAAATCCTCTATTATGCAGCTATACGCCCATTGAGAAATGGTGACCACTAGTGATAGTTTAAGATTGTTTGGGTAGTTTAAAGTCCAATTTGTTCAATTAGACTTGAAAGATATGCACTATCTAGGAAGTAAACTCTTAGGCTGTCAAGACATGTTAGCACTGACGCTTATGTTTGTTTGTTTGGGTAGTTTAACATCCAATTTGTTCAATTAGACTTACTTTGGTTTACTTTACTCACATTTCCATATCCTGTTGGAATAACAAGCTATGCTGCCTGGTTGATCCAGGCATCTTACTTTTCTCAATCATATCTTATCAAAAATCTTACTTTCCCTGAGGAAGTCAAGAATTTCTTTCTTCCCAGTGTTATGGAAAACACTGCGCAATGTTCTCACATTCTTCAGGAATTTCTTCCTGCTCTCTTTGGTGGCCTGACAATGTAGCATAAGATGTTTTACACTCAGCGGAGTGTTATGTACCTGCTACTCTGAGACCTATCTTAAATGGGTGTTCTATTCAGACAGAGGAGGCATATAAAAAGACCACTTGTATGTGCTAAGCTACATTGCACTGGGATCACCTGACATTGACCATTGAGCTGAGTATACAGTACAACCACGCTTAAGGAGAGACCGTCCGTTCCGAGCCAAGTGACCCCTTAAAGTTGATATCCAGAAATTATTCTAGATGATAATTTCATTAAAATATGGACCCGCCCCTCACACAGTGAGAGAACGGCCGCCGTGTGTATCAGTGGTCGCGACCAGTCAGGTCAGCAAGACCAGTCAGTGAGGGTATATATAAGACAGATGGGAGGGTGGCCTACACCTCATTTACATGCAATAATCACAACTAGTCAGAGCTGGGCCACGGAATAGTAGAGAACATTTATTCCCTGTGAGTGTACCTTTTTAATTTAGTGTGAAGAATGGTGAGACACAAACCAGATTAGGCAGACAGGCAATGATACAAAGATACATATACAGATATATAGATACATATTACACACATAGTTTCATATATACCTCCACACACACACACACTAGTACTACCTTGACCTCACCTGTCATGCCTCAGTGCACCTTTCTCTCACCTGGCCTTGTAAATTCATTAGAAAACATGCAGATACAGATACAGATACTACAGATACAGAGACACAGACACACATATAGAGATACATAGAATTAGTGTTTATATTGTTTTAGTTACCATATTTTCTTGTTGTGGTCATTTTACTGCCTATAGCGCTTGTCATGGTCGGTAATTATGGCTGTGTGTGCTCTGCTCAGTGTCAGGCGTGTCTGACTGCCCTCAGCTCTCTAGCTGTCGGTTTTATAGCTCCAGTCTGACTACCGCCGCAGGTCGCGATGTCCTAACACCCTGCCCATACATTACCATTGCAGCAGAGCTGTCATAGACGACCATTGCCTCAAAGGTGTCCAGTCTATATATACACTCAGTAGCTCCGCCTTGCGCATGCTTAAGTGTGTGGAGGGCGGGGCATACATTTTTGGATTAATTAACAGAGCTTAATTGCTTTATATAAGCTTTAAGCAGGGTGACCCCTTAAAGGGGGTTTTTAGTCTGTCAAGGTGCAAGGTGTTACAGTGCCTCACTTGTTATCTCCTCTGCCACAATCACCATGCTTATATGTAAATTTCTTATTTCTGCTAGAAGAGATCAGACACTATTGGCCTCTAAAACCTCCTATGTGGGTGAATCGCAAAAACGTAAATCATAGAAATTGCCCCCCCCCCCCGTACTCCCCGTAAATATCCCAAAATAAAATTCTCCCAGGCTAATACCTCTAAATAAAATGCCCCCCCCCCCCGGCAAATACCTCTATATAAATCCCCCCCCCCCCCAGGCATATACCCCCATATTTAACCGCCCCCTCCAATAGCTCATCCCCCCTGCCGTAAATAATGGACGGTCCCTAACTATCTATTGATAACAATGTACGATGTGTTGCTATGTTAATATTGCACATTTCTTGTTGTATGAATGAGTGATTGTCTTGTGATGTATTTTGTCCTAGTACTATGTAACCAGGGATGTCAGCAGCCTTTGAGGAAAATCCCTGAAATTATTTGCTGGGACAAACTCCCCCCCCCCCCCTCCTCCCCCCACCAGATTACAATGCTTACTGGGAACTCTAAGACGATGAAAACTGTATCCCCTGGTGATTAGAACTGGTACTACAGTCTGTGATCTCCAAGCAGAGCCCTACCATCTATGTCATATTGATTTTAAACCAAATATGTGCATGGGAGATTGTAGTATTAAGCTGGTTCCTGGTGTTAGCTATGCATTCCAAGTGTTTTGTGTGGTAACAGTACAAGGGTTTCAGAGTTTTCAGGGATTTTCATCCACGCATTATCTATGGAAAGCTTCTCAGGGAAAACCATGAACAGCATGGAAGTAATAATGCACATATTTAAAGGGAAATCGGGTGTATGGGGTTCCTGAAACAATATGGGTTTAACATACACAGGTTCTATTGATGGTTTTGAGTAGTGAGGACAATATTTCTGTGTTTTCGAAAAACCCTGATTTCAGGGATTTCCCTGAACTCTGACATCCTTGTATGTATGGCCTCTCTGGGAAGAACATCTTTGGATGACAGAAACTGTCCTTACTTTTCCTTGAATAAAAAACTCTGTCTAAAACAGGCGAATGGTGGCCAACTGTTGACGAGGAATCAGGGTCAGGGCATAGTGGAGTGTGGCCGATTGAAACGCTTCTGGGTCAGCTGGGTTGGAAACGACATCAAGGTGGGAGAGGGATATGATGATGCGACCCCATTCATCACCTACAGGCATACAAACCTGCCCGAAATCAATGTGATCGGCTTCAGCTCTGACGCAGTTTCTCAAGCCGAGTGGAGAATCCCACAGGAGCAAGGTAAACAATTATAATGGCATTAAATCGTTTACTAAAACCCGTCTTAAGGTGAAAAGGAACCAATTAAAGGATGATGTAGGCTAATTTGTAGGCACACTTATATGACATCATCTGGGAGTCATTTGCCAATTAACAATAAAACAAATTGAATTTTCAGGGATCAACCACATCTATATATTTTCCTAATGTAAAGCTACAGATCATCAGATATATATTATTTTATTTCTGTCTGTTCGGTCGTTTCTAGTATTATTCTTTTATCATGAGCATGCTACCTACTTATATAATGACTATGTATCTATCCTGTTAGTGAGTTAGCTAGATGCTTACTAGAAGATGTATGTTAACGATGTCAGTTACTTGCCATGCCATTCTTGTAAGCCCACTAGCTGGGCAAAGGCATTCCTAAAAGCCAATACCCACTGAACGATTTCGTTTCCAACGATTAACTCCCTGAATCGTCAGGGCTATTTAACTTGTCTCAGGCGAATATGTGCATAGCGTTGACTATCCCCACAACGTTTATGGCAGCCATTAGCATGAGTTAATCGTAAGCAAATTCTGTCCACACTGGACGACGGACTGCATAAATCGTGAACGATTTAGGGCCACCGATAAAGGAACAAGTAATAAATCTCAGTATATGGGAGTTAAATCGGTGATCTGGCCTCAGTCTGTGTGTGACAGGGGAATTTCTGCTCACCCAGCGACTAATTAAGGGCCATAATTGGTAGGAACTATTTCTTAAACTCCGTTGTCGGCGACAACGGGAAGGAACACGTTCCTTAATTTATCGGTCCCGATTTCGGAACATTGGACTGCAATTTGTCGGCGACAAAGGTACATCGCCATGGGGGGGATTTCCAAATCTTAGGCAAATTACTGTAGGGGGGTGTCACATTGGCCGACACATTATCTAGGCCTCGCCTGAGCTTACAATTGTTCTTTTGTCGCCGAGAAAGGAACATTCATGTTCCGAAATCGTACAGTGTGTATTGGCTTTTAGGATCTCCAAACTGCTGGAGAGGGTGGAAGATAGGCTAACTTGTAATTTGCCTAACTCATACTCCAGGATAAATAAAAGACATAAAAAAATTAAAAAAAAGGTATGACATTTATCCTCACTGCGTTTATGTTATACTTATTTGTAAGGTTGCCAGCCCTGGTTACAATATCAAACTATTTATGGAAGAACTGAACATACAGAATGAATAAAGCTCTAACAAAAAAAAGAAAAAAAAAAAATGGCGACTATAATTAGGGTACATTATAGCATAATTGGCTGCAGATAAAATGTATTTATTGCACATCAATATATAAAAAACATTGCATGGTAAAAGCGATATAATTACATTTCAGATAAAAGGTAAATTGATAAGAGAGATAAACGATTATACATTAGGAGCCCTACGGATGATGAGAATAAAAGAGAAAAAGGTGTGGGTGGGTGGGTAAAGAAATATTCCCGTGCACCAGCGGTGAGTGCGAACACAGGAATGAGTGTCCGTTGCTGGTCATGTGACCAGTTGAATAAATTAGCGGAGTGTTTGATTAACCACCACAGTGTAGTTCGATTATTTAACTAGATACAAGGTAACACAGCCCGGCAGTAAATTATAGGTCATTTGCAATTACTGTACCATGTCTGAAAAGTGACTTTTATGAAAACATGTTTCGCCTTTTATGGTCAGGAGGGAGGATGGAATAAAAAGGGAAGCTGGGTAAAAATAAGCATACATAAACTCAGTACATTCATCATCTTATTTATTTCGCCATTGGTATTTTGTCCCGATAGACTTTGGCATTGGGAACTCGTATCCAACGCCTATTGGGTATTTATTAAAAAAATACTCAATGGGGGATTATGTCACAAAGTTTAGCCCATTAGTCAATGTGAAGGGTAAGATAAGTTCAAACAACCTATGAAATTCATGACGCTACGTAATTCACGCGGCTTTGCCTTGGAAATTACTACATGATTCAAATTTGATGGATAATAGCTCTGACCGTATAGTATATATCTCTGTTGTAGCTGAACAATTAGCTATATATATATATATATATATATATATATATATATATATATAAGGTTACAATACTGAAATAGGATTTTTTGGAAGGAAAATAAAATAACGGTTCATATTAACGTCACACATGTTCGCGGTATTTCATATGCCCTCTATTTCGGTGTAAACCTAAGAAAATGGCAAAGAATTTACCATGTCTTCTTCATAGCTCTACCCAGATACCCAGGTAGATTACAAGCCTTTTAACTCTTTATGTGTTCCAGAAACTTCTTTGTACTTGACAACGAAATCTAATGGCACTTACAATCAACACTGGATCACAATAGCCGGGATGGACAGTGTTATTTTCCGAGTTAGGGAATGCCACACAGCGAAGGTCGCCCTGGTGGCTATACCCGATGACACATTCTCACTCACGGAGATCGTGATAGGGTTGGATGCAAGGTTAGTATCATAGCCTCATGTTTCCTTTTTGGTGGAATACCATTGAAATATATCAACGATAATAATTGTTGGTTGCTTGGTTTGATTTTATTTAATGTTCAGTTAACCATTACAGGTTCTTGCCAGACTTTCTCAAGGTTCTTTTAGACCACTCTTTTGCCTTCAGAGTAATTCACTCATCTTCGCTTCGTGAATTACTCTGAAGACAAACTTGCAGGAGTACTGACCAAACTATTTTCATCTCGTGGGTTATCTTCTTAAAATCTACCACTGCTGGGGGTGAAGGAGAAAAGTGGCTGCAGTGGGACTCAAATCAACAAAGTCTAGTGCTCTTTATCACTGAGCTAACTCCCCACCCTGGTTGCTTTCATTATGCTTGTGTGCAAGTATATCCGGTCTGCACCGCAAGGAGGCAAGGCAACCAAGGGGGTAAACAGATGGGTAATTGCTGTCCACCCCAGCAGACCACTCTGAGTTTGAATGTGATCGAATCTATGAGATGAATTTAGGTAGAAATCTCACCCCTACACATTTACCAAGGTGAAAGTTCTTTTAGTTCTCACACCACATAGACATGGTATGAGAATGACTGGAGAGTGAGCTCAGTGGTAAAGAGCACTGGACTTGTAATTCCAAGGTTGTCAGACTTTGTTGATTCGAGTCCCACTGCAGCCACTTTTCTCCTTCACCCCTAGAAGTGGTAGATTTACTGCTACATCAAAGGCCAATCCTTCTCATACCATGTCTATGTGTTGTGGGAAGTTTGTTTGGGTAGTTTAACGTTCAAGTTGTGGGAAGTAAAAGAACTCTCACCTCAGTAAATGTGTAGGGGTGGGATTTCTTCCTAAATTCATTACATAGATTCGATCACCACCCTTAAGAAAGTTTGGTGAGAACCTGCAATGGTTAACTGGACGTTAAATTAAACCTACAAACCCACAAACACTGGCCACTGCTGGGGTTGAAGGAGAAAAGTGGCTGCAGTGAGACCAGAATCTACAAAGTCATACAACTTGGGGGTTACAAGTCCAGTGCCTCAACCACTGAGCTAACTCCCAACCCCTCAAAAGTGGTAAAGTCCAGCCATTACGGTGGCCATGTGAGGTGTAATGGCGGAGATCAGACAATTAGATTGGCTGCCACCTCTGTCTCCACCCTGTTCCAACAAAGAGGTTTCAACACATAGGGCGTGAATGTAGTTAATTTGTTTGTTTGTTTGGGTGATTTCACGTCCGGTCAACCGTTGCAGGTCCTTTCCAGACTTCCTCATTGTTTACAATCATGGATTCCTCCAATGATTTTCAAGTTTGTTTGGATACTAACTCAACTAGCAGTGGGACCCTATGCCCCTTTTATAGTGCTGCCTCACTGAAGGGCTGTGCCACAGACCATTGACACAACACTCCGGCAGTCACATAGACCGCATTAGTGTGACGTCATTTGACTGGGGTTTCCCTACGTTCTGGTGCCAAACATTGGGATATCCCAGGGGATATCCCTTCATAAGTGCAGCAGTCGGCATCTAGATATCTTGAATTTTTTTATTCTACAGTATATTTAACTCTACTATGCCATGACGTACGCTTATGCAGTGTTTCTCAGAGTTTGGATTTCTTTGGCACCAAAATGACGTCAGGACTAATGTGGTCTATTATACTGACAACTGCAAACCAGTCGCTGCAACATACCAATCGGGTCAGCAAGTTGTATGTTGCAGCAACTGGTTTGCCGTTGTCAGTATAATGTGACCGGCGGAGTTAAATACCTAATTAAAGGCATATTGGACAATTCACGACGGTGCCACCTGGTGATTTTTAAATATTGTCAATTATCAGTCAAAATTGGTTCTTTGCAATTGTCATAGGTAAAATAGGCCCATTTACATTTGCTTGATTCATACACGAAATGCACTACAAATATGGTTTTCTTCCAATTCTTTCATAAAAAAGGATAGTGACCTATGAACTTTCAAACTTAAATGAGCAGTACTATAAATCTACTGTATTCTGTGAAAGTTTGAGGAAAATTACATGGGTCTTATTGTATGAAAAGCAACCTTTTAGTATTTTTATATATTCAAGTAAGGCATGTTTTCTACAGATCATCATATTCAATCTTCAGAAAAATGACATGAGTTTTAATTTTCAAGCCATTTTGACTGATATGCCTTTAAAGATGGAGTACAGAAATGAGTCTTGATAATAAATTCATTAAAAATAAAGACCCGCCCCTCACACAGTGAGAGTACGGGCCTGTTTGTGTGAGAGCGTTCGTGACCAGTCAGGTCAGCAGCAGGGCCAGTCAGAGGGCATATAAGGCAGGTGGGAGGGGGTCCAGAGGGCATTCATATGCATGTGTCACTACAGGTAGGAGGTCGGCCATGTTGGGATACCTGTCAGAGTAACTATTTCCTTCAATATGAGGAATTGTGGAACATATATTCAGAATGATAACCAGACAGACACAGATACACAGACACAAATAGGAAGATATAGAAACATACAGATACAGTATGCACACATAGAATCACACAGGTCGACATTGTGTGTGACAGACACACATGTGCTACCACAGTCCAGTCACACACACAGTCACAGGCAGGCATCGCTCTACATCCACTGGTAAAATACACAGATTAATACAGTATAATGGCCCAATTCAAATCTATAAGGTATTACTTTCATATAGTATAACTTATTATACTCACTCTAACAATATGTGATGTTGTGTATTCCAGTCTCACCCTACTAAATACAGCCGGGTGTATGTGCTCTCACTGAGACTCAGAGAGTCAATGAAGCGTACACAGTGCTCAGAATGGTTATATAGGTGGTCCAGGTCAGACACTACGGGTCAGGTCGTCGCGACCGGACCCTACACATCACCCGATGTATGCACCTGTAGGCCCCGATCGACACATGGTTGAAAGCCGTGTGGGCGGGGCCTAATTTTTAGAATTAATTAACAGAGCTTAATTGCTTTATATAAGCTTTAATACATTGGTTGGGGAAACTGTTCATCTTGGAGATTGCTATGTTTCCTGTGCAGGACGGTGATCCGTGATGTGAATGGCGTCATCAAGGCCTCGGCAAATACTCCAGATATTCTTACTTGTATTGCCTTTACAACCTTTTGGATTCACTGGCGGCATGATAGAATATACCTGGGTGCTGGTACCAGAGTCTACGAAAACACCATTCTCAGGTGAGTTTTGTTTGTTTGTTTGGTTTGATTTTACGTCCAGTCAACCATTATAGGTCCTTTCCAGACTTTCTCAAGGTTCTTTTACACCACTAGGGTGGTGATCGAATCTATGTGATGAATTCAGGTAGAAATCTCACCCCTACACATTTACCGAGGTGGGAGTTCTTTTACTTCCCACACCACATAGACATGGTATGAGAAGGATGGCCATTCTCAGGTGAGAAGATGCTGTTGATAGTGATAACGAGTTGACGTTTACTTGTTTATCATCTCTCTGTAGTATAGTAAAACTGGTATACAGAAGAGTGTACATGTATTTATCCTACCCCTAATAAAGTGACATAAAGTGTTGTTTATGTCACTACTTAACTGAGTGAGCAAGGTGATGCTGATAAATGTGGAAACGGGGTAGGATAAAATGAAGAGACGTCACAAGTTTGAGTCTGAGTTTATTTATGTCACACATTTTGTTGGTTCCATAATTTCACGAGTCGAACCCATAATAAAAAAAAAACGCCATAGGTTTAACATTGACATTGCTAAATTACTTCGCTCGGCTACACCTCGCATAGTAATACAGAACCTGACTGTCGTGAGATAAAACTGACGAGGCTAACTCTCATTCGGTTTTTCCTAATCATCTCACTCCTGGTATTTTTCCCACATTGACTTAACATTAGCAACTCGTACTCAACGCCCATGGAGTATTGTAGAAAAATACTCAATGGGGGATGATGTCACACAATTTAGCCATTTAGTCAGTGATGGGGGTAAGACAAAATATGAACTGCACTTGATCCATTTCTTTTGGTTTGCTACGTAATTTTGAATTTGACCTTGGTTGAGCTCCTAGTTCCCCCTGCTTTTCATTGTTACCTGACAATATAACATTACATGAGATGTGTTGCATGTATAGCACATTTTATGAAGGTGCATGGATGCAAATGATAACTTAAGTTATAACAATCTCTTTTAGGTACGAGGATGTGAACCTCCACGAAATAGCTAGCATGGGTCTGGCGACGAGTGCAACGGTAGACGCTCCAAGAGGACACTGGCAAATCTTTGGTCTAAGGGGTGAATTGATATTTTTCATTCATATTATCTAAAGTGGTCTGTCATGTAAGATATATTCTTCTCTATTATTATATGCCTGTGGTAGTATATCCTACACATACTGCCCGCTCCTACCCATGTCGTATTTATACCCGTACGACACCTAGGTGACGTACGGGGTATGTATGTGGCGTACGGGGCATGTACGGCGGCAAAATCCAAATATTCCCCCAGTAGCAAAGTTAAAAATTCGATATTTTAAGGTATATAATAATAGAGAAACAGGCCAACTTTCTCCGTACGGATAAAATACTTGGTAAAATCGGCGATCAGATGAACCTCTGCCTCCGGCATCGGTTCATCTGATCGCCGATTTTACCGCGTATTCCATCCGTACGGAGACAGTAAGCCTGTTTCTCTGTAATACATTTTGCCATTTCAAGCAGTAGGATTCTTTTTCAATATTTACCGATGTATTGTGGTTTTATGGAATCAAAAGAGGATCAGCATTACCGAGCTTTTCTTACCTATGGGTTATGAAGTCACCATTGAGAATATCGTAAAACTGGATGAGTTTTAACCATGGCCACCACATGCCACGACTGGAGTTTGGCAAAGTGACTACATGAAGCAAAGCCGAGTGAAGTCCGGAGCCCAAACTCCATGAGTGGCATGCGGTGGCCAAGATAGAAACGAATCAAGTTTTGATTTTTTCCCACCCCGTCTCATCGATTTTGGAATATTATGTGATAACAATTCTGTATGCTACTAGTGGCATATAAAACTCTGTATGCCTGTCAGCATGACATACAGAAACTCAATGTTAAGCCTTTTATTTTATATTAGGGGTGGGATAATGTATGGGACCACATTAAACCAATACTCATTGTTTATTAATTAAAGACAGTCACCTGCACAGTAGTCGCGGTAGCTGCCTCGTCCACGGGATTACACTATTGTCTTTTTTTCTTTTTCAAAAAGCAGTTCATTGGCACTTTTCAAATGTACACAGAATTAACATTCAATAAACAGTAAATTATCAGTGTACAGCATCAATAAGTAGTAGCTGCTAGATGTTTTGTTTGTTTGTTTTGTGGAAAGGAAAAAGACAATGAATATGCTTGTCAAGTATGAATAGTATGAATATATTGTGTCGGGTTCGTTGACTTGGTACATCAGTATATCCTGCGCCAATTGTTTTTTATGATGTTTTGTCGTCTTTATTCCTTCTAAGGTAAGGCTTGGGAAAATTGCTGCCCAAGGCGTAGCCGCGGGCAGTACTTTTTCCAAGCCTTACCGAGTAACTTTGACTTATTTCCCTCGGTATGTGGTTTCCCTATTCCTATATACCTGCATTTGTCGGCTAATATCGATAAAAACCGAACGTCGTTGAACGTCAACCCGGGCAGTAAACGTCAACCTGGGCAGGAAATTCAACCTGGGCAGTAAACAAAAGTTATTCCACCCCCAGCAGCGTTAGGTAATCATAGGTTGTTCACTCATAGGTATATACGAATATATAAATATAAATATTCCCCTCAGTGTTTTGCTCTAAACCTATAGGGGACAGAGCCATTGTTTGTTCATGAAGCAGTCACTAGGTGGTCGGGGGACAAACCTGTATCCTGGCTATTTGTTCTTACAAAATTCAGCTGCCTTTCAATATTTTACCATGGTTCCCTTGACTCTCTACACCCATTCCAGAACAGGATGACATAATGATTAAACCCAAGAGATGATATTTTCCATATGGAATATTTTATATAAATATGTGAGCAAGGCTAAAGTTATGACATTTCCCAATTATCACTCACTTCTTTTCCACCTCCTTTAGTGAAGAACACCTACTTTTTCACCTCCATTAGTGAAGAACACCTACTCAGGGGGCGTCATGGCGGCGCCCATGTATCATAGGCTATATGCCGTATATACCGCAGTTTAAATTCAGTAAACAGCTGAAGTGTGATACCATACTCTTCATTGCAGGAAACACCATCAAAGCATCCACACCGGCCAACAAGGATTACGACCTCATCAACATATTACCAGAGAACCCTAACCTCTTCTTCACCACATTCCGCGCGCGGGCATGCGACAATGCTCACTTCCTGATCGCCCCAAACGTCGGTACTACTAGCGATGAGTATGAAGCGGTGTTCGGCTCCTACGACAACGAGAGATTTGAGATACGTAAAGGCGGCAACTCGGTAGCGTCAGCGATGTACCTCAATGTGATGTCTCCCACCCTCTTCAGGAGCTTCTGGGTCAACTGGCACGGGGGGAACATCACTGCCGGCTGGGGGAGGCTCGGACAGGGACATGCAGTGGCTTACTATGATCCAAATGCCGTGACCATGTATAGGACTGGGTACAGCACATGGGACAACTGCCCGGGCGACTGGGACATTGACCAAAGGATCGGTAAGTGTGTTTTCTGTAGTTGGTTGGTTGGTTTGATCTAACTGTTTGTTTGTTTGTTTGTTTGTGTAGCTTTACGTCTCGGTAGGCAAGTTACGTCCTTTTGAGACTGACTCATTGGTTGACCTATCTGGTTCTTGAGAGGTATATTAACTCAACTTTGGTCTACTTGTAGCAGTGGGACCCTATGCCCGTTTTATAGTGCTGCCTCACTAGAGGGCTGTGCCGCAGACGCTTGATCTAACGTCCAGTTAACCATTGCAGGTTCTAACCAGACTTTCTCAAGGTTCTTTTACACCATAAGGGTGGTGATCGAATCTATGAAATGAATTTAGGTGGAAAGCTCACCCCTACACATTTACCGAGGTGAGAGTTCTTTTACTTCCCACACCACATAGACATGGTATGAGAAGGATTGGTCTTTGATATAGCAGTAAATCTACCACTGCTGGGGGTGAAGGAGAAAAGTGGCTGCAGTGGAACCCAAATCAACAAAGTCTGACAACCTTGGTATTATAAGTCCAGTGCTCTTTTATCACTCCCCGCCCGGTCGCTTTTGTTATGCTTGCATGCAAGCATATCCAGTCTGCATAACTAGGAGGCACCAAGAGGGTGAACAGGGAGCTGTTTCAAAAGCCGGAGGGAGTAAACCGGAATGGCCATCGCCAAAGCGAGAGCAATCAACAGCACTAAAAGCGACAATTCTAAGGTCTCGTTTCAGAACTGGCATCGCTGTTAAGACCCCACTGCCGTTAGCTATGCCACCATAACAAACGAGACATTTAATAAATCACTATATATCGAATGATTTAATAATTCCAAATTATTCCTCGTATTTTCCCCCACATTTCAGTTTTTATTTGACGCTTCTATATGAATTCTTAGCGGAGTTACAGAGCCTAACTATTGAAACGGGTACTACCGCTGTTGGTGCCGCTTTGGTCCAAAGTGCCGCTCGCTGTTACCGAGGTGCCGCTATTTGGTTAGTGAGAGCAACTACGAGAGTTTTTTCAACTAATGAAACAGCTCCCAGATTGGTAATTGCTGTCTACCCCAGCAGACCGTCTTATCAAGCTAAACCAATATTTCCTTGAGGGTTTCTTCATGCCTTTGCAGGTGATACAGTCCAGGTGCATACAAAAGGTACCCACGTCTACGACAAAGTTCACATTATGATGATGGATGCATATTGGTTCAAGTTTCAAGTGAAGGCCAGCCACAGTGTACACATCGCTCTGTCTGTGGTCCCCGGTATGACGCGTACAGAGACGTGGGAGATTGGTCTCCAAGCAGTCAACAGACAAACCAACTTCATCAGGGACAAGCTCAGCGGGACAGATTACCTCGCCCAAACCACCAGGGGTGGATTACTCGATGACCAACAGTACAAGGCATTCTGGATCAGCTGGAACTCTGGGGTTAGTAAAGGGGTTTTTGTTTGGTTTGATTTAACATCCAGTCAACCATTATAGGTCCTTACCAGACTTTCTCAAGGGTCTTTTACACCACTAGGGTGGTGATTGAATCTATGAGATGAATTCAGGTAGAAATCTCACCCCTACACATTTACCGAGGTGAGAGTTCTTTTACTTCCCACACCACTTAGACATGGTATGAGGAGGATTGGCCTTTGATATAGGAGTAAATCTACCACTGCTAAAGGGGTGTGTTCACCGGGCTCCCAATACACACCAATACATGCCGATATAGACCTCTCGATACAAAATCAAAATCGCAGCGAAATCGTAGAGCAGGTTTCTAAGATAGCCCTACCGATACACACCAATAAAAAAACACAGGGGGCTGTTGAATAAAGTTTGTTCATTTCTGGTGCTGGTCTGAATGATACGATAACTCCAATAATAAACGACATCCTGGACGTTTTTTTTACATTCAGTGTTGTATGTCAGAAGAGAAGATTTTTTCCCCAGTAATTTTGGGTGTATATATGATTTATTGTGTGAGTACATTCACCATGTAAAGATATTATATGATATTCTTTGAGATATTCCAAAAGAGACCTGAACATTTCAGAAAAAACCTTAGTTTGGTGGAATCAACACTTTAAGGTTTCAACATTTATTTTTATAATTTAGCTTTATTCAGATTCTAGGCAAGGCCCAGTCTTCCACCTGAACGTGTGTGGCTACGACCTTTATCTCACCCCTGGAATAAATGTCCATAGGCTTAACATTGGGAACTCGTTCTCCATGCCCCTACAAGTAATGCGGTCCATTCTCCATGGTCTATAGCCTGTGTATTGTCCATTCTTATAATATGTACAGGGGTGAGATAAATACAGAAAGCAACTCGTTTTGGTTAAAGAAGTCATTCTCCAACTCGTTTGAATGCTATGTGATATTTACTCGGATGCCGTCTCGTTCATATCACACCGCATCAAACTTGTGGAGAATGACAACTTTGACCAAAACTTGTTGGTTTCTTCTTTAGTACATAGTAGACCTTGATTCTCACTCAAAGTACGGACAAACACAAAAAAAACCACACACACACATATATATATAGTTTAATCATAAGTCTCTCTTTTTCCAACCCAGCCATGTTCTAATTGTCTTAATAGTCTTACCCTAAAAAGGCATTCCCATTATACATTGCAGTATACATATACTCACACATAAGGTTGTTCACACCTGCATAGTGTATCCTAGATAGGCTGATGTGATATAACAACCTCCTTGCACCTGTTACCTTTTGAATGGAAGAACGATGTGTAATCGAATCCAAACGTTATGAATAAAAAAAGTTTTAAAAAAGTTTTAATTGTCTCCTAGGGATGAATATTATTGAATGGTTTAAAATTCATTACTTCTTGACTAGTGTCGACTCAATCGCGTACATCAAATTCAAGCTCTAAATCCGAAAGAATATCTTAACCAATTACCAGAAATGGGACAAGTCGGGGGGTTTCATGGCTAAATCGTAAAAAAAATGTTACCAAAAATGCAGGGATGCCAGTTGGGATGAGAAAAAAATCCTACATAGGGATTGAGGCCAGCCTATGTCTCACCTAAGACGCATATGCTGTAGAAGAATCCCCATCACTCTCCCAGCAGATCCTTGGATATAGACCAGTTTATGATATCTTGATATCTGCTCTGAGAGTGGGTCTATGTGTAGTTCTGCACTAAATGGGGAACTATTCAAAGAAATCCATTTGGAATAGATCACCACACATTATCAGTTCTATATTCTGCAAAATATCTTTACAAGTTCATAAGGTATTTCTTTTTACATTTGGTAAGGCCCCCGTGATTGTATTCTCACATAACATATTTTAAGCCAATCAGATGTCAGCATTCCAGTTTGCCCTTGTCCGTAGGAGGATTTCCTACAGGAATCCTACCATCCTACAGCTCTAGGCTCATAGACTTTTTAACTGTGTGCGCTGTGGGGTAGCTGAATTTAAAATTTTGAAAGATTACAAAACAAGTTTATATAAGATTTAGAAAAGCTTGAGTCTATATTGTTCTTAAAACATATACAATTCCTTGAAGTTTCCATATATGTTTTAGACTAGAATGAAAATCCCACAAGTAGGCAAAATCCTACAAACTGGCATCCCTGAAAATGGTGCACTTCTCCACCAAAATGCCAAAAAATTTCATGTGAGCTGGCTTTCATTATACATCGATATTACTATTGTTAAAACATTTCTAAAGACTAACTCTTTTCAATCATAACTTAATTGAGGACATATGATTACTAAAATCAAATAATTGAGTTATTTCAGTCATTATCACAATGGAAATAATAGTGAAATTTGGAATAGAAAGCATTTCAAATTATTTCATGGCTATATGTATTTGCTGATACTTGTTGATAACCTATACCACTAGAGGTTGACGTCATAATACACTCGTTAGTGCTTGTGTATTACTACGGGTAAAAATCTCATGGTTTACGGTCGCCTATACAAAAAAACGTTATTTATTGTCTATATATTTCCGATATCAAGTCCCTGTAATCAGTTTCCCCGAGAATGCCTGCTGATTGGCTAAGATATGAATACATTATCTGTCAATTACAGTTAGCCCCTCCCCTAAACAGGCCCGGCTTCTATCACGTGATATACCTACATTACAATGCACTTTATACTTGATAGCATTGGCATATATTTCTTCCTACTACAAAATGTATAGTTATATTTCTCTTATTCCAGAGAGTAGGTGTTGGACAGGGAGAAAATGTGGGTTTGCTGAACATCGTTAGCGTAAATCATGATCACATTCCACACTTCTCCTCTGTGTCTTTCGCGACTGCGCTTGCGGTTACTGCCGACTGGCAATTCACATTTGGTGACAGGTATTCTGCGAGTAAGTATACCTAATTCCTATATACCCATTATTGAACTAACTAGAGTTACATAACGCTGCTGGTGGGTGCATTAAAAATAAGTTATGTGTCGAGGTTGATGTTTTCGTCCCGCTCTGACGTTTTCGTCCCTCTCTGATCATGTGATACAATACAGCAGCGGGACGAAACAATATCTGTTGTGGTTACTCGATAAGGGTGGGCATTTGTCAGAAGTGTTTCAGGTAAAAAATCGATATTTGAAGGCATATAGGAATAGGGAAACCAAGTACCGTTAAGCAAAAGTCAAAGTTACTCGGTAAGGCTGAAAAGATTACTGCCCGCGGCTGAAGCCTTGGGCAGTAATTTTTCCAAGCCTTACCTCGTAACTTTGAACTTTTGCTCACCGGAACATAGTTTCCCTCTATTCCCTCATTCCTGGAATTTTTTCATTTTGGATCTAACATTGGGAACTAGTATCCATCACCAGTTGAGTATTTAGAAAAAAAATACACAACGAGGGATTATGTCACAAAGGTTATTTTGTTTGTTTGTTTGGGTAGTTTAACATTCAATTTTTTCAATTAGACTTACTTTGGTTTACGTAACTCAAATTTGCATATCCTGCTGGAATAACAAGGTATACTGCCTGGTTGATTCAGGCATCTTACTTTTCTCAATCATATCTTTTCGAAAATCTTAAAGTTTGCTCATTAGTCAATGTGAAGGGTGAGATAAATTCAAAAACCTATTCATGTTTCGGGTCGGAGCTCGATCCGATCTCGTTTGAATCACTGCATAATTCACACGGCTTCGCCTTGTGAATTACTAGAATTTCATCTATTTAACAATAATGTGATAAGACAACAAAAAATATTATCAAGGTAAAATGAGTACCTGCCTCTTTCTTCCATGAAAATGGTAGATTAAATTTGATTACGGAGTGAACCAGTTTTTCCTGTGGATAAGGTTTAATAAAATACACTCACAATCGCCATACACTTGTCTTCTGTGGAACAGAGTGACAATAGTTGAATGCAAAATATTTGTTATCAAAGTACCAGTATAGGTGAAAGAGGTGTTCAATTAATATTAGTAATACTCTAGAAGGAAACCCACGAGATAAAAATAGCTTGGTCCGTACTCCACCGAATTTGACTGCAGAGTAATTCACGAAGCGACTTACTTTGGTTTACTTTACTCTGCAGTCAAACTAGTTGGAATGTGGACAAAGTTCTTTTCATTGAGTGGATTTCTGATTTTATCTCACCCAATATAACATTATTTATCAATAAAATGAACCAACCAATTAGCCATTGAGTATTGGGTACACGAACTTCACGGCCGTGAAGTAAGAGTTCCTAATGTTAAGCCTATGGAGAAAAATACCGGGGTGAGATAAAAATCTAATTGGCGATGAGTTGAAGGTTGCAAGTCTACTGTTGTATAAATTGTGCTATATTAGAAGGGACCCCCATAACTCGATGCGATATTGTTTGCTTGTAATAAAAGTAATAAGACATATAAACTTCCCTATTCTATAAAGCTATCAATATTGATTTGGTATCAATATCTATCCAAAAGATGTGAAAATGTTAAAACATATGCAATACTATCATGAAACATCACGAAATTTCATATGATTGTTTATATGGCATGAGTTGTCTTCAAGGATTGATATCACGAAGCGCAGCTGAGTGATATCTGTAGCAGAAGACAACAAATGGCATGTAAACAATTATATGAAATTGAGTGATGTTTAGATTTTATCCTACCCTGTCATATGTTTTTAACTTCATATGTCACCGGTGGCATATAAATATTTCATGGCATAACCGTGGCATACAGGCCCACAATGTTAAGTCTATGGAGATTTATATGCAGGGTAGGATAAAAGATTAGCCTTCGCTTGTCTGTGATTATGTGCCTGTGTTGACACTAAAACCATCCATCCCCTTATAGCGACAACTACATCCACGTCTACAACAACACAGACGTCAACTACAAAGTCAACATCGCAACCGACCAAGCAAACAACTAGAACAACCACAACGGCTTCAGGGGGAACAGGTAATATTAAAGTCTCATATACATTAGTATATCAAAGCTACCGTTATCTAAATAAAGAAACTAAAGCCGTCACATGTTTACAAGACAGAATGTCGAGATATCGTAGGTTTGTTTATTTGTTTGTTTGTTTGGGTAGTTTAACGTCCAATTTGTTCAATTAGACTTACTTTGGTTTACTTTACTGAAATTTGCATATCCTGTTGGAATAACAATCTATGCTGCCTGGTTGATCCAGGCATCTTACTTTTCTCAATCATATCTTATCGAAAATCTTACATTCCCTGAGGAAATCAAGAATTTCTTTCTTCCCAGTGTTATGGAAAACACTGCGTTTTGTAGTCACATTCTTCAGGAATTTCTTCTTGCTCTCTTTGGTGGCCTGACAATCTAGCATGAGATGTTTTACACTCAGCGGAGTGTTGCATGTCTGGCACACAGGTGCTACTTCACCTCGTGATAAAGCTTCTAATCTTACAGGTCATCCTAGGTGTAACATAAAACATGTATAGTTCAGGGTTCCCACAGCACTTGAAAATATTGGAAAACTCTTTTTAAGATTCTGTAAAATAATAAGGTAGTATTAGACTGGAAAATTACCCTGAAATGTGAAAAGCATTGCTCCACACAAGTGGACCCTAGTATGAGTCTCATAGCAGCCAGCAGGCACTGGCTTATTTTCTGATTTTAAAATCAAGATGCCTGATAATGTGATTTTATTCATGAATTTAATTTAATTTATAATTCATAACTTATTTTATATCTGATGTTTATCTTACAATACACAGGATCAACAAATTCCACGACGGAAATCGGTCCAACAGAAGGCATTCCTGATCCCGGAACAGGAGGTAAGAAACATTAGGTATAGGGGTCGGATTTTTGAAACCTGCTAAATTCCGCTTTGATCCTGGGATCAGACACCCAAAATTTGTTTTTAGAATAATACTTCTTTTTATATTCTATGTTAGTCACCTACTAAGTAAGTTCCAGAAAAACATTATTCCAACCAAATCAGATGAATGGTTTACATTTGAGAGCCTTTTGAAGTTGTGTATAATACTGCATGTTGTCCAACCCCCTAAATATTTGAAATTTCAAGAAATGTTATAAATGCTTATAACTTAAGAAAGAATAATATTATATGGTGACACACATTATATTTTATCCAGAATACCTTTTTCATATATTAGATTAAAAAGAAAAGTTCTAAACCATATTTGGGGTGTTGGGCAACACAGGGGTGTCGGACAACACGAGGGGTGTCGGACAACACATTAATAGAATTACTCAGAACAATGAGAAAAATAATGTTTGAGGCTATAATCCTTTATATCTTTAATGAAATGATAATAAGCTATATTTCACAAAGCAAACCGCTCAATTACTGATAAAAAACAACCCCAAAATCATAACTTGTAAAACAGCAGGTCGTCCGACACCCCGGGGTGTCGGACAACACATGTACAATAAAAAGTATATTTTTTTATTTAGAATAAAAACAACCTGGGTATTCTTGAGTGGTAGGGGTACTTAACATAACCAGTGATATTTGTTATTCATTATGATTATTATTTCTTTTATACATCCTTTAGAGGTGTGTTGTCCAACAACCCATTTTTTGGAAAAATATCATCATGGAATCATAATGTTATGAAAAACACTGTGCATTCATGTCAAAATCTTTAGGAATTTCTTCCTGCTCTTTTTTGTGGCCTGAAAATGAAGCATGAGATGTTTTACAACCAAGTTAAACCACCAAACTGTAAGCTTACTCTGTAAGCATCTCGCGGTAGGTAACATACTCGCTGGAGCCATCGTAAGATGTTTGTGGTTTAACGACCCAGGAGACCCTGAGGGTATATATAGGGACTATCAATGATTTAGCTTTTCACTTTCGAAGACTTATTTCAGCCAATTCTTTTCAATGTTTTAAAATATTTTATATACAATCAAAGAGAGTTGTGTCTTTCAAAAACCTGATGATATCTTTCTTTGGAATAGTTTCAAACAACATTTTCATTTTGTTACTGTTTTTCAAGTACTCTCTTCTAGTTTCTTGTACCCTTTGACAGTTCAGCAGGATATGCCGAACAGTTACTGGACTTACCATGTGACATGGAAATGTTGTTTACATCCGTTCTTGTTACATTGCATACAAGCCCCGGAGGCAGCCTTTCCCTCACGTCCATGTTCCTCACAGATACAACAGGACTGCAACAAGAAAAGCACAATTAATCCTACATCTTCCACATTCACCACTTCAGCAAATTACTTTCTTCTAGTTTCTTGTACACTTTTACAGTTCAGCAGGATATTCTAAACAGTGATGGGTATACTGCATTCTTGGTATAATGGGAGATTTCCCCTTTCAGGAGATATTCTAGTGTAATTAAAAACATAAAAACCTTACCATTCCAGGTCTGAGTGGAGGAGAAATAGCAGGGATAGTCATCGGCGTTCTCTTGGCCCTTGTCCTCATCTTGGTGATTGCATTCCTGATGACGCTACGCTACAAGCCGGACACCCTTCCACGGGAGGTGGTGGGTGCGGTACCGACGGGTGTGCAGCGTGCAGTCCGCCGTGACCCCAACACGGTGCCCGTACACTTCACCAACCCCATCTTCGGTGGTGAGGACGGGCTGAGTCAGAATAAAATCACATACGGCACCACAGACGGCGAACCTCTGAATGATTTCAATAATTCTGACACGTAATTCCCTCCTGTGAGGAACTCAACGGATTCATTGTATAAAGCATATCATATATTGCTATAACATGTCTGTATGAACTACTTTGATATTGGAACTGTGCTGAATGAGTAGAATATCAGTTTATGATTTGCGTAAACTTTCCCATCGAGGTGGGCGTTCTCCCGTCAACTCGTTGCGAGTTTGTTTCGGGTGACTTCATCCTCTCAGAAAAAATTCATGTAATATTCTCCCATACGCTCGGGTGTTACTATGTGACAACTTCCCGGGGCATACGCCCGCTTGTGTCTGAAACCAGTCAATATTTAGGAGAAACCAAACCAGAGTTAGTCATATTGTTGTTTATCGCACGACGTCAATGTTGCGTATTACTGCACGAGGTGAAGCCGAGTGCAGTGATATGTGACATTGCCAGAGTGTGATAAACAACATGACTAACTACAGTTTGGTTTAGAATTTATCCTACCCTGTCTGAATTACTTCAGCAAATTAGAAAATGACATAAAACTCACCAATAATCAGTGATAATCATTGGTCGCTTTTCGAATGACGTCATTTGACAACTGTATCCCACTAGAGCGATAAATTTCATTTTCCTGCACCATAGACCAAATACAGTCCACTAATGTTAAGCCTATGGTGTTTTTTATTAGGGGTAGGATAATGTGTAGGGACCTCGCATGAACAGATTATCTTAATGAATACTGTATTTATTATGATGTCATATACCTATGGTAGTTCCTGCTTCTATTTACAAGAGATCTATTTTTGAAAACACCCAATTGGCTTTGTCTTTAGATGTAAAAATGTTTCTCTATTTGTAGAATGGTATTTTGAAACACTTAATTGGTTTAGTAAAAGAAAAGCACAATGCTGAATATCGATGACAGCTGTAGAGTGGCAAGACTAATATAATTTATTCAAAGTTTCGCTGAACCATGTAAATATACGCATTTATATCATACTTAAATTGTTTTTATATATATATATATATTTTTTTATTATTATTATTATTCACTTCTTTCAGAAATTGGAAGATCTTCCAGTGAAAATACATAAGCTTGTAACACAATCATAGCCCTTGAGAATAGAATATTCTCCAGGATGATACATTTATCCAAGAAGTAGGCGTACATGCGAAATTGTGCTTAGGAATAAAATGTGAATATCATTATACACACAGGTATGAGAGGTGGCGTCAGAAATAAAAAATGGAAATACTATAACTGCCTGAGAGACACCAATAAAACATTGTATTGGCCACCGTTTAGGGTTGAGGGTATATTGGGAGCATTAAACCAGTCTCACTTGGGTGAATGGGGTTCAATAACCTATTACATCTATTCTATATACCGGGGATAAAAATATCTTTGTATACATACATGCAATAAGATATTATTTGACTCACTGGCAAAGAAAAAGAAAAAAGGTTCAAGTATTGTCTAATGTCATTGGAGTATTTTGCCATGAGAATTTCATATATCTGAAAATTCTAGTATCTAAGTAAATCTATTGGCCGATATTTCAGCTTTTGGAAAATAAAACATTAAATATCTATCTGTTGTCATTCCTCTTGTAAATCAGCTTAAGCCTAAACCGTTAGAGCGTGCCCCTCAGCTTAATTGATTGGTTGGTTGGTTGATTTAACGTCCAGTTAACCATAGCAGGTTCTCACCAGACTTTCTCAAGGTTCTTTTACACCACAAGGGTGGTGATTGAATCTATGTAATGAATTTAGGTAGAAATCCCACCCCTACACATTTACCAAGGTGTGAGTTCTTTTACTTCCCAGACAACATAGACATGGTATGAGAAGGATTGGCCTTTGATATAGCAGTAAATCTACCACTGCTGGGGGTGAAGGAGAAAAGTGGCTGCAGTGGGACCCGAATCAAGAAAGTCTGACAACCTTGATACAAGTCCAGTGCTCTTTACCACTGATTGTTTTGTTTCTTTGTATAGTTTTACGTTTTTCCTTTTGAGACTGACTCATTGGTTGATCTCACTGGTTCCTGGAAGGTATATTAACTCAAATTTTGGTCTGCTTGTAGCAGTGGGACCCTATGCCCGCTTTATAGTGCCTCACTGAAGGGCTGTGCCACAGACCATTGACACAAAACTCCGGTCACATTATACTGACAACAGCAAACCAGTCGCTGCAACATACTGATCGGGTCAGCAAGCTGACGAGTTTGTTTGTCTGTTTGAGTAGCTTAACGTCCAATTTGTTTAAATAGACTTACTTTGGTTTACTTTACTCAAATATGTATATCCTGTTGGAATAACAAGGTATGCTGCCTGGTTGAACCAGGCATCTTACTTTTCTCAATCATATCTTATCGAAAATCGTACATTCCCTGAGGAAGTCAAGAATTTTTTTCTTCCCAGTGTTATGGAAAACACTGCAATGTTGTCACATTCTTCAGGAATTTCTTCCTGTTCTCTTTGGTGGCCTGACAGTGTAGCATAAGATGTTTTACACTCAGCGGAGTGGTGCATGTCTGGCACATAGGTGCTACTTCACCTCTTAGGAGGTGCCCATGTGTCAGTTTGGTGTGACCGGTCCGCAGACGGGTCAGTTTCACCTGTTAAGTTTGGATCAGGTTGTCTTTCTTAAAGTTTTGGCTAGTAGCCACTACAATTTCTCATAGTTTGTTGTCTCTGGTGCAATTCCAGAGTTTCTGCCAAGCTTTATGAATGTGCTCCTTGGCCATTGGTTTCAGGTCTGTATGCGGAACCGTGTGGGCTCCAACTTCTCTGCTCAATCCATTTTTGGCTGCTTGATCTGCTTGTTTGTTTGTTTATTTGTGTAGTTTTATGTCTCGGTAGGCAAGTTACATCCTTTTAAGACTGACTCATTGGTTGACCTATCTGGTTCTTGAAAGGTATATTAACTCAACTTTGGTCTACTTGTAGCAGTGGGACCTTATGCCCATTTTATAGTGCTGCCTCACTGAAGGGCTGTGCGGCAGACCATTGACACAACACTCCGCTGGTCACATTATACTGACAACGGCAAACCAGTCGCTGCAACATACTAATCGGGTCAGCAAGCTGACGAGTATGAGGCTGCTCCCTGTAATTGGATACAGGTCAAGCCGGCTGACAGTTTTTGCCAACCTCCTGTACCGGACAGTTTTGGCCACTAAAAGTTATCCTTTGTTCATTTCTATAGCTTTTCGAAAATCTTTGTTTCACAAAGAAACTTCAGAATTTCTTTCTTCCCAGTGTTGCTGAAAAAGCAGCTTCATTTACTTCGATTCAGATATGACTCAGCAGCCAACACATTGCCACCTCTTTGCCATGTTCTCTCCTTAGTTCTGTGTATGACAGTTTGATGTCTCTGATGACAGCATTCTTTGGATCATTCTGTCCAATGGTTTGTAAACAAGATTTAGAGTCTGAGAAGACTATAAATTTCTTGTGTTGTGACATTTTCAAGGCATGCAATATAGCACTGGCCTCAGCCGTAAAAATGCTGCTCTTGCCATGGAGGGCTTTCTTCAGGTCACTGTATGGTGTATGGACTCCATAACCAACGCGGTTACCCTCTTTTGAGCCATCAGTATACACCGGTACATGGTCATTAAAATGTTTCCTCATGGTCTCGTAGTCTTTGAGAAAGACAATTTCAGGGGGGGGGTTGTTTGTTTGTTTGTTTGGGTAGTTTAACGTCCAATTTGTTCAATTAGACTTACTTTGGTTTACTTTACTCAAATTTGCATATCCTGTTGGAATAACAAGGTATGCTGCCTGGTTGATCCAAGCATCTTACTTTTCTCAATCATATCTTATCGAAAATCGTACATTCCCTGAGGAAGTCAAGAATTTCTCTCTTCCCAGTGTTATGGAAAACACTGCGCAATGTTCTCACATTCTTCAGGAATTTCTTCCTGCTCACTTTGGTGGCCTGACAATGTAGCATGAGATGTTTTACACTCAGCGGAGTGTTGCATGTCTGGCACACGGGTGCTACTTCACCTCTTAGGAGGTGCCCATGTGTCAGTTTGGTGTGACCGGTCCGCAGACGGGTCAGTTTCACCTGTTCAGTTCGTGTCAGGTTGTCTTTCCTAAAGTTTTGGCTAGTAGCCACTACAATTTCTCGTAGTTTGGCCACCTCTTTGCCATGTTCTCTCTTTAGTTCTGTGTATGACATTTTGATGTCTCTGATGACGGCATTCTTTGGATCATGCTGTCCAATGGTTTGTAGACAAGATTTAGAGTCTGAGAAGACTATAAATTTCTTGTGTTGTGACATTTTTATCCAGGTCAAAGCATGCAATATAGCATTGGCCTCAGCTGTGAAAATGCTGCTCTTGCCATGGAGGGCTTTCTTCAGGTCACCGTATGGTGTATGGACTCCATAACCCACACGGTTACCCTCTTTTGAGCCATCAGTATACACCAGTACATGGTCTCTGAAACGTTTCCTCATGGTCTCGTTGTCCTTGAGAAAGACAATTTCAGGGGTGTCACCTTTCTTGTTTTTTGCCAAGTCAAAGAGGATTGAGGGTGTTTCCTGATCCCATGGAGGGGTTTCAGGTGGCCTCTCACCTCTAATTCTCTTCATTGGGATGCCTGCTTCTCGGTACAGAGCTCGTGCTCTGACTGGGAATGGTCTTATGGCATTTGGGTGTCACCTTTCTTGTTTTTTGCTAGGTCAAGGAGGATCGAGGGTGTTTCCTGGTCCCATGGAGGGGTTTCAGGTGGCCGCTCGCCTCTTATTCTTTTCATTGGGATGCCTGCTTCTCGGTATTGAGCTCGTGCTCTGACCAGGAATGGTTTTATGGCATTTGGGTTGTCTTTGTACATTTGCTGATTTTCTTTGAAAATCAAGTTGTAGGCTGGGTTTCTTGGGTTGGCCCTAACTCTCATAAATCTGTCCAGGTAAGATTTTGCCGCTGACTCATACACAACTGATCCATAGTCCAGTCGTGATTGGATGTACATCTTGTACAGAGTCAGCAGTGTTTCACAGTTAGTTCCCCAGTCAGGGTGATTGAGGACCTTCAGAAGGTTCATGGCTTTCTGACACTTTCTCCTCAGGTACTCGATATGTGGTTTGAAAGACGGTATTCTGTCAAACACCAGTCCGAGGAATTTGACTTCCTCTTGGACTGTCAGTTCCATGTTCTGGAGACTGAGGGAAGGTTTGTCCATGCATCCTTGTCTACGACAGAAGTGAACTGCACATGTCTTGGTCTCCGAGAATTTGATGCCATATTTGTCACTCCAAACATGAAGTTTGTCTAGAGTTTGCTGCAGTTTTCTTTCTATTGTGTGCATGAATCTGCTCTTGTAGCAGATGACAAAGTCATCTACATAGGGGTCACTGTACACAAAAATGTACTTTGGGCAATTTCCCTACCTTGCTACATTCTACAGGAGCTCATGGTATTTGTACTTGTCTCATGGAGTTATATTTGGTATTGCTGGATAGGGAACATTATAATGTAACAGAAAATGTCTATTATTAGGGTGTTCTCAGCACATATTTGGCTGTTGCGTCATTTAAAACATGTAAAAACATGTAAATTATACCACTTTTTAAAGAAATATATGTATAACAGACCTTATAAGACAATGTAACACCTAAAACCAACCAAATAAATTGTAATAATCACATCTACATGTGTTTGGTTTATGATATATACAACTTTCTTCTGTTTCAAATGATTTTATTTCCCTGGAGCCTTATACCTGAAAACATTGACATTATGGAATGTTTGGTATGTGAATTTCAAAGCAGTATATCTTATGTTTCCCTCAAAGCTATACAGCTGCATTTTTTACTCTGGAAAGAGATATATATTTTTAATAAATCCCTAAAATATTGGCTTACTAGCACCAAAACCCTCTCCTGTATCGAGTTATAAGTATGCTGCCTCTGATTTTATACTCTGTTGATACCAAACGTTCCTTACTGAGTAATTAATTCTCCCCAAGCTCAACAAGTATTCCTAAACTAGATACTGCCTACAGTGGTCCAATTACCATCATTCTTATCACATACAAAATTACAAATGAATTGAACAATGAGAATGCATCCAATCAGTCGAAAATTTGATAAGGGAATGTTCGGTATGTACAGGAAACTTATCCAGCCAGGAACAAGCGAAAGCACCACCGGCAGCGCCATCTTTAGTCACATTTCTACAACTATCGAGTGGGTAAGCGTAATTTGTTTTTGTCGTACGTTTTTAGCCAAAAAATAAGGTATCATCTTTTGTTTGTTTGGGTAGTTTAACGTCCAATTGGTATCATCTGAGAGGGACGCCATTTTGCTTGTACATGTTTTTTATGGTTTACTGGCCTGTCGAAATTTCATGGTAGTTTGAGGGAACGTTCGGTATCAGCATATTTAGGTCTGCTGGGGTGGACAGAAATTACCAATCTGTTCACCCTCTTGGTCGCCTCGCCTCCTCGTGGTGCAGACCGGATATGCTTGCACGCAAGCATAACTAAAGCGACCAGCGTGGGTAGGGAGATAGCTCAGTGGTAAGGAGCATGGGACTTTGTTGATTTAGATCCCACTGCAGCCACTTTTCTCCTTCACCCCCCAGCAGTGGTAGATTTACTGCTATATCATAGGCCAATTCTTCTCATACCATGTCTATGTGGTGTGGGAAGTAAAAGAACTCTCACCTCGGTAAATGTGTAGGGGTGGGATTTCTCCTACATTCATCTCATAGATTCGATCAAAATCAAAGTAAGTCTAATTGAACAAATTGGATGTTAAACTACCAAAACAAAAAAACAGCATATTCATCGAGCGGAACATCTGTGATATTCATACCGAACGTTCCCATCCATTTCAATTTTCATCTCAGTTCACGGTGGTTTAACGTTCTGAATAATCTAATATGTCTAACTTTAAGGAAAATAGCTGTAGAATGTATATATTATACAGGAAATATAACAAAGTTATTCTATTTTAGGTTATTACGACATCTTTACATACAGAACGTTCCTCTATTATAAGGTTTGGGGGTGTCAACAATGTAATTATGTGTATTACTATATACCTACTGTCGTAACTAACGTAAATACAACACGTTGCTATATATACGGTAACTATGGTTTCCGCACTGCCAAGAAGTAACGGATGTTACGCCTAAGGTCTTAACGGATGGATAATGGCGGCCGGACGTAGGCGATACGTCGACTCGCGAGTTTGCGTCGTGATATACGGAGAAACACAACATATACACATATCTAACCATATAAATTCCTACTATAATACGAAAATACATAGAAGAGTAATGAGTACACCGTAAATAAACGTTTCACTAACCTTATCGAGTCTGTTTATGTGGAGACTCGAAGATCGCAGACTTGACATCGAAACCGGAAGTGAGTCTGCAAAATGTAAACAATGCGTTAGAAATGTAAAACAATGACGAAATACATCAAAATGAAAATAAAATTAATAAAATAATATTTCGCAATTATTACATCAATATTATTAGGTATAGCGAACTTTAAAAATAATATCATAGCGAATACTAAACTACCGCTTAACAATGACAACAAATAGAACGAACTCGCAGCGTCTTAACACAGTCATCTGCTACCATGGCGGAGGCTGTGATAGATTTCGAAGTGGAAGCGAGTTTTGTGCCAAAAGAACCGGAATTAGCGATATATAGATGAAGACCATACTATTAATGGAGACAATGACTTAAACGAAGTGCAGGAATATATCGAATCTAAGAAAAGCAAGGAAACATAAAAAAAAACCGCAAGAGATGTGAAGAATTTTCACGAGTGGATTATCAAAGAAGGTGATTACAGTTTGATACATACGATGTCTCCGGAATTACTGAATCTTCGTCTCGGTAATCATTTGATAAAAGTTACACGTAAACACGGGACAAATTACGAGCCTGATTCACTTTCCGGCATTTTTGCAAGTGTAAAAAGGTATCTGGACACGTGAAACTATGCATATAACATCACCACTGCTCCGGAATTCAAAACCACAAGACAAGTGCTATCCAGTAGAAAAAAAAGATCTTAAATCCCAGGGTATGGGTAATAAACCAAACAAGGTAAGATATTATTTATATAAAAAAAACAACTAAATAAATACTTTATAAAAAAAACACAAAAGTTATAAGGTTTAACATGCTTGTATAACTAAATATGAGAAAAATTCATAGTATTTTATCATTTTTGTGTGTTATTTTATAGTAAACATAATTGAAACAAAAAGATGCACTTCAAAATTTTGTTTAAAAAATAAATTTTAAAATATTAAAAAAAAAAATTAAATTCTGTGTATTTACAGTGAGAACCTCTCACTCAAGAGGATGAAGAGAAAATATGGCAGTCTGGTGCCTTCTCCATACACGATCCTAGAGGCCTCAGAAACTCACTATGGTTTTTAACCACTAAATGCTTCGGCCTGAGAGGCCGTCAGGAGGCCAGGCAGTTGGCCTGGGGAGATGTAAAACTAAACGTGGATGAGGATGGGATAGAAACATTGACTTTCTTTGAACGTACAACGAAAACTTGTCAGGGAGACAGTAATGGATCTAGGGCATTCCTTCCTAAAATGTGGAGAAACGACCGAATTCTGGAGAGATGTCCGATCTGGCATTTAAAAGAATACGAAGCACACAGACCTATAGATACCTTGCATGAGGAGGCACCATTTTACTTATGTGTAAATCATAAACGTGGACCTGGATCTAAATGCTGGTATAGCAGAATGCCTATGGGCCAGAACGAACTCGCAAAAATATTGAAGGAATCGGCTAAGATCGCCGGCATTGTTGGGAGAAAATTAACAAATCACAGTGTACGAAAGAGTACTTGTACTAACTTGATACATGCGGGTGTTCCCCCTACGCTGGTGGCCCAGCTTAGTGGCCACAAAAATGTACAGTCGCTATCATCATATGCGACCGCGTTGTTAAATCAACAGAGAAACATGTATAGCATTCTAAACGAGGGTCAGGGAATCTTCAACCTACCTGCAGTGAATTCCGGAAGAGAGGTGAGTGTAGTAGTCTATATCCACCGTAGATCATCAACTTAATCCGTGCACACTGTGAGGCTAAAGCCTTTTTTTTATAATGATAAATATCACACATATCCATGTATTGTCCAACGCAGATCATCAACTTAATCCGTGCACACTGTGAGGCTACAGCCTTTTATTTTAATAATATATATCACACATATCCATGTATTGTCCAACGCAGATCATCAACCTAATCCGTGCACACTGTGAGGCTACAGCCTTTTTTTTTTTAAATAATATATATATATCACACAGATCCAGGTATTCTCCAACGCAGAACATCAACTTAATCCGTTTTTAGATGGGTAATTTGTGAATTCCGGTAGATTGAAGACTGTTTCATCTTGTTATCTTTGATAAAGGTGCCAGCCATAGAAGTGGGGAGGAAACGTTCAATTCCAGCATCTCTAGGCGCCGCTCCTCGCTCAAGCTTGTCCATCGAAATGTCGCGAAGAGCAGTAGCGAAGAACGTTGAAGGCCCCTCATCAGCAAAGCGATATGTGGTAGAAGATCCTCAGCCGGAACATGAAAGTGTAAGTACAGAAAAAGAATAAATACGAGCTATAAAAAGAAACAAAAAACATCATATTCAAAGTATTAAATGGATTTGATATTTATATTTGCAGGGAATGGAGTTGACGCAGGCTTTTCGCGACGAGCTCGATAACGAGATGGAGATGGCTGAAGCACCTGCACCCGTTGTAGTATCAGAGATGAAGGAAGTGGAAATTTGTGACAAAAATGAAGAGGCCTCCCAGTTAGTAAAAGGGATTCTTGCTGGAGCGAATATCGCATCTGGATGCAGCATAGTTATTAACATTAAGATGTAACTCCATGTTGTTTTGCTTTGAGACGATGATGACTGAATGGCTGACACAGGTAAAGTCCTGCCGCTGTACATATGTTGAATTCGAAAATGTCCAGAATAAATCTTCGAATTGTTGTTAATTACTGTGTTGTCTTGACTAATAAAGTTGATAATAGTGATCTACAGATCATGAAGAACCGAAATATAGTAAAAATACGGGTGGATGGCTAATTAAACTTACCTTAGATTCGTATAAAATATGATGTAGATCCAGTGGTCCGTTCACTTTCCCGGTCGGCGGCGTAAGGAGGTCAGCGGGTTTCTTCTCGGGTCGCCGCATAAATTAAAATGTAATCGATCTCCAAACAGATGTTACGTAAGAGCGGTGAACGCTATATAGTGGTTGGAGATTGAGGACGTGGCTTGCTTATGTAAAGTTAACGCTAGTTTCGCATCCTATACGTAGAGTTTAAACTGACTAAACCTGCAGTGGAGAGTGACGTTCAGTTAAACGCGTTCTGATTGGCTGAAAGTTTCGCTCTCGTCCAATCGGATCGTTCGATTCATTTCGACTGCGGACATGGTGATGTGCTTAGTTCCCGCCGGATATTTAAAGGTACAGTAGAAACCGACGCTACGCCTTGACCGTTGCTTGCCCAAATCAGATTTAAAATGGGGAAAAAGTAACCTCACACACTGAGTCAGAAGGAATGGAGGGAGCAGCCGAAAGAGGTTTACGGAAAGAAATGGGATGATCGTGAAGCAAAACGTATGAGGAAGGCGAGGCGCTGGGCAGCGAAGCATGACACTGAGGATGCAAAGGAGAGGAAGAGGCAGTTGGCAAACGAGAGAAAGAAGTGGTACCGGGCACGGCAGAGTTGGAAAGGAAGGAGGCTGAAGAGGTAGGTGAGGAGGAGGCACAGCATGAGGAGCACGGAGCACATGAGGAGGAGGGTGAAGCAGAGCGCGAGGAGGAGGAGCAGAGGGAGGCCACTCAACCAACTCAACCATCTGGCTCGGGAGCAACACGGTTATCACGGTCATCGGTGATTTTAAATTTGGCCTCATGAACAGTTTTCTAAACCACCAAACACACATCCCAGTCAATGATCAATAATTTCAGACATGCTCACCAAGTTATATATATATAAATAAATCTCAGTCTCTCTGAGTCCAGTAATTATAACACATGAAAAATATTTCTGATTTGTTTCATGGCCCCAACTGATCTTCAGACCAGGGTTATTTGATTGAAAGTGTTTATATATTTTCAGGGTGTCAAACGGGGTGTCAAACGGGGAAGGGCATCCTCTTCAACGGACGAGGAAGACTACAGCCGTCGTTCCCTCCGACAACAACTAAGCTTGCACAAGGTACAGTCCAATTTTACACATTCAAAAATATATTCACAATATTGTATTTCTTACTCATAACTGTGTGGTGTGGGAAGTAATTTAAGATCTCTCACCTTGTTAAATGTGGAGGGTTGAGAACTAAACCCAAACTAAGTATTAATTTAAAGTCTGCAAACAGGGTCGGATGGCATAGTGACAGGTCAATAGAGCTGTATGTACCTGTTGCAGGGTGGAGATATGTTGATGTTTTTGTGTTAAATAAGCACAGTGAGTGTTTCTCTAGGAATTTTTCCATCAGTCTACCTCTTTCATCAATCCAAAATTTTGAGTGCAGACTCAGGTTTCAAACCCTGTCTTTCCAAGATAATGAGTTAAGTTAGATTTTGGTTGAAATCATACAAGGTACAGTTCTATAACATAAATATATCTTAAACATGCAATTGTGACTGTATACATATTTATAAATGTGTCTATGTTTTACAGCCTGATCAGAGAAAAGGTAGAAGGACAGCCATCCCACAAGAAGAAACTGGCCCTGCCTCCAAAATAAGTGAAGAGATAGTGTGAGTACATGTTGTATTATTGTAGTGCTACAATTAAGTTTGAATTTATAAATGTATATTTATCATTTCAGAGAGACAATGACTATTGACATCCACAGATTTCTTACATTCATTATAGATGTGCATTTAAGGAAATTGCATGTTGAATTGAACTGTCCTTGATAGCATTAGTTGTCTTGGATTTAAGTGTGCATGCCTGCACAATAGATCATTTGAGTAGGTTTGATAGACAGTTCAGTAGGTTTCATAGATCAGTCCGTAGTTTTCGTAGCAACAGAGACACATAGATCTATAGATGTGCATTTTGTGGTTAAGACGCATGTGTGTTTTCAGTGCCGTGATACACAGATGTTCGCAGAATCTGCCGTGAGAGCGGAGTGTACAGACCTGCGGTATGATCCAACATTTTTTTACTTTTAAACTAGGTGCACTAGTCAAGATTTCCATTATCCCATATATACATGAATTCTATCTCCTGTTTAGTCTGACATTTATATAAATATTCAAATACCTGTTAGGAAAGAACTTGTAAACTCTCATCCCTTGTAGATCATCTATTTACAAATACATTTGAATAAATAGTCTGATTTGGTCACTACATACGAGATATCTGGACAAAAAATTGTCAATCTGTCGAAGTATGAACTAGGGGATAATGAAAAATCCATTCTTGGAAAAGGCCTCAAATTCTGTCCAACCCAAACGTTTGTAGAACGGGGGGAACTTAGAAAAGATCTAGACACCTTCTCCAATAGACTTCGTACTAAACAGTTCATGACGAAAATCAATGACAAAATCAAACATAAAGACGAGCCCCTGAAGGTCTTGGGGAAAATAAGCCCATATGGCAACACCATCGATTTTGTCAAACTCAAAAAACAATCACTCTGGAGACCCCCTCTGGGCTCCGCCAACTTAGAAACCTTCATCAATACAGTAGAAGATGACCTCTCAAAATGTAAAATAGAGAGAATAGGGAAACAAAACCTAGAAAAACAGGAGAAGGATGCCTTGAAAAACCTAAGACAGAATAAAGAAATAGTAATCTTCCCAGCTGATAAGGGTGGGGCCATAGTCATCCAGAACACCCCAGACTACATAATTGAAGCTCACATGCAACTAAATGACAAAAAAACGTATGAGACCCTAAAGGGAGACCCGACAGCCAAACATAAGGAAGAAGTAGAAAAAATAGTAGAGAAGATGGTAGAAAAGGGAGAAATAACAAAAAAAATGGCCAACACCATTATAGTAAAAAAAACCAGAACACCACAAATCTACTTCCTACCAAAGGTACATAAAAATGTACATCCACCACCGGGCAGGCCCATAGTATCCGCCAACGATTGCCCCACAGAAAGAATCTCAGCAATGGCAGACATTTTCTTGAAACCACATGTGGTAAAAATGAAATCCTTCATAAAGGACACAACTGACTTTATAAACAAAA
The DNA here is from genome assembly GCA_950022655.1 of Alentia gelatinosa. NCBI lineage: Eukaryota > Metazoa > Annelida > Polychaeta > Phyllodocida > Polynoidae > Alentia > Alentia gelatinosa. Next base: position 5,788,692 of record OX465588.1, on the reverse strand, counting down.
TAGAAAATACAGACAAACTAAGCTCAGACAGTATCATGGGGACAATGGATGTGACATCACTGTACACAAGCATACCCACTGACGAAGGCATCGCAACGATACGGGAGAAACTGGAAAAGAATAGAAACAAATACGAGCTACCTACCAACAACTCTATCTGTGACATTCTAGAAGCAGTCCTAAAAAAAAACAATATCCAGTTCAATGGGGAGATTTCCTCAAAAAAAGCGGGACAGCAATGGGTACCAGAGTAGCCCCATCGTTCGCTAACTTGTTCATGGAAAAGATAGAAACCCAAATCCTAGAAAAACCTGGACTAAAACCGAAAATATGGTACAGGTATATAAACGATATTTTCTTCATCTGGGAACATGGAGAAGATAATCTAAAAAAATGGCTAGAAGAGACAAACACACACCACCACAGTATAAAATTCACTGCGGAATGGTCTAGAGACAAGATAAGCTTCCTAGACACATGGGTGAAGAAAGACATTGATGGAAAACTGTATACGGACCTATACACAAAACCGACGGATACAAACTCGTATCTGAGGTATGAGTCAGCTCACCCTCCTAGCTGCAAGCGCAGTCTACCCGAAAGCCAATTCTTGAGAATAAAAAGAATCAGCAAAAAAGAGGAGGACTACAAAAAACACGCGGACAAAAAAACAAATGATTTCATAGAAAGGGGGTACCCCATGACAATCATTTGAGAAGCAAGAGAGAAAGCAGAGAAGAGAAACCGAGAAGACTTACTGAAATCAAAGAACAAAGTAGAAGCAGAGAAAAACGAGAGAATTTTTCTAACAACTACTTTCAGACCGGGAAAAAAACATGTCCAATCAGCAGAGAGAAAAAACTGGGACATCCTGGGTAAATCAACAACCACTAAAAACATCCACAGGGCGGACTTAATGATGGGATATCGCAGACCCAAAAACATTAAAGACCACCTTGTAAGATCAAGACTGAACTATCACCCGCAAGACGAACGCCAAAAAAGCAAACGTCTGGGGAGACGAATGAATGCAACAAAAGAAACTGCAAATACTGTGAAGTATTGGACCGAGGAGGAAAAATCCACACGAAAAGCAGAATTATGGAAAGCAAGACGAATATTACGTGCAACAGCTTAAACGTGATATACTGCATAGAATGCAAAAAATGTGCAACCAAATATGTTGGACAGACAAAAAGGAAAATCAAAGACAGAGTCAGAGAACATATGTACGCGGTCAACACGAAAAAAGAAACCGACATAGGATGCCACTACAACACCACAGGACACTGTGGTATTGAAGATATGAGAGTCTACATAGTAGATTTCATATACGAACACCCAGAGAGCACTAGAGCTAAAACCCTGAGGAACACCATTGAACACAACTGGATACACAGACTACAAACAGTAGCACCATTTGGCCTGAACACAATGGACAACAAATATGGATGAGAAGGAACCAAAGCCACGTCAAAAAATTTTTAGAACACCAGAAAACCAGTGGTAAGACACTAACTCTGCCAAAAAATCTGAATCTAAAAATTTGGAAATAATATTTCATCTCCCTCTCAATCCAGGCTGCACAATGACTAAGGTGAGTTGACAACAACCCAGTGACAGAACCACATAGGACACACCCCCATGGCCCAACAAAACCAAAATCAGAAAAAGAAAACACCTGATCAGGGGGTAAATATACAAAGTACACAATAAAAGACTTCATAGTTATAAATAACATGAATCAGATTGTAAATACAGTCCCCTACACGCACCTGACGAGCCGGATGACGGCGAAACTGCACAAAAATAAATATTCCAAGCAAAAACAACACAGATCTGATCCTCCCTGACGCCATGTTGGGGTCAGGAGAGGTCAGATCATGTCAAGCAGGTTCATATCCTGTGAGAGAACCAATAACAGCCTTGGAATCGATGTGTACACGGTCACCATAGACAACCAACCACCAGAACCAATGAAAATCCGATCTGGGAACGGAAATACGATTTCCAGCGCAAATTCAAAGTGGAAAACTCACCTTAAACATCAGTGCAGTCGTGCATCGGACTCAACAGGCCTCGTCCCCGACCGTACATTTGGATAAATACATTAATACCTACTACTAAACTGATTTAACTAACTATATATATATTTTATACTAGTTTTCCTTTCCATGTGCCCAGAATAATTAATGATGGAACACAACATTTCCAAATACATTGACTGTTGTAATTGAGATGTACTAAGAATTTCAGTTTCCATTTCTAGAAATAAGTTTTACTTTAAGGAAAGCATGGTATTCATGAAGCATCCTAACCCTACGACACTGGAGGTATTTATAATTATACTCCACTAAGAAACAATCATTTGTAATGTACACATATATTTTCACACACTAATCTATTTACACTTGCATCTTCTCCAGTGTGACGCGAAAAGGGCAGCAAACACCATCTGAAGGAGGCAAACGGGAACAGAAGGGAAGGACACCCAAAGAGTCACACCTGTACTATGTTATCCGGAAGGACAAGCAGGAAATATGTGCCCTGAAACGTATGTTGGCAGAAGCTAACAAAAAAGTGAAATCAAGCAGCACTTCCTCTCATACAGAAGTAACCTATGATGATTTTCTGGCGGAGATTGGTACAAGTGCTTCAACACTGCAAAAGACCACAGCAGAGATTGTTTTTGTTTTTTTGGTTTGATTTTACGTCCAGTCAACCATTATAGGTCCTTTCCAGACTTTCTCAAGGTTCTTTTACACCACTAGGGTGGTGATCGAATCTTTGTGATGAATTCAGGTAGAAATCCCACCCCTACACATTTACCGAGGTGAGAGTTCTTTTACTTCCCACACCACATAGACATGGTGGCCTTTTTTATAGCAGTAAATCTACCACTGCTGGGGGTGGGACTCGAACCCACAAAGTCTTACAACCTTGAGGTTACAAGTCCAGTGCTCTAACCACTGAGCTAACTCCCCACAGCAGAGAGTGAGGAGAATCAAGACCTGCAGGACACTCCCACAGGGAGTACTAGTATGAAGTCACAACTGTATGACACGTTGGTGGAGGGCCTACACACCTTGCCGAAGAGCAAGCATCGTCAAGTCATACAGGAGATTGGCAGCCCAGAGCAGTTGAAGGAGATCGGTGGTACTACCCAACTGGCTGCTGATCTAAGTCTTGACCACAGACATCTCGCCCCCAAAGAGAAGAAGCCATCAAAAAGGACCAGCTTCTTGAGACACATGGAGGAAGTGGTTCTGGAGTTCCTGAAACGTCCGGATAATGCCATTTGCCTTCCTGGCAAAAAGGACATGGTGACGATAAAGAAGGAGAAGAAGCAGAAGTTTCAGTTCACAGAGTTTATGCACATTCTATATGGAAAGTTTGTTGCAGAAAACCCAGAGTTGAAGGTGAGCCTGTCCTTCTTTATGAAGACACGACAGAAGAACCGTTATGTTTTGCCTGTGTCATGTAACAACACACAGGTGTGTTTGTGTCAGAGGCACCAGAACTTTTCATTGATGATTAGATCCGTGAAGCATCTGGGATAACCATCGCTGCCAGACACACTTCTGAAAGATCTGTCTCCTGCAGCCCTGAGGACAAGGCTAGAGGAAGGGGGACTTCAGGCTATGATCCACTACCAGAAGTGGGAGAGGGTTGTGGTCCCTTATGGAGACGGGAAGGAGACGAAGAAACTCTGCCTTCTCGAGTTGACCAAGGAGAAGTGTAATGGGAACGCCATCAAACCATATACTACTTTCATTATACCTCTCCCGTACTGGCGGTGCCAGTGATGTCACTTCCAGTGCCCCCCCATCCCACCCCTTTAAAAGGGGTTGCAACCCCCACATTCTCTCTCTTTGGTTACTGGTCACTGGTTGAAACACATAGGAAAGCACTACTCCTCGGATCTTCTCTGTGACTTGTGACCTGGGAGCTATACATTATACTACAATTATACATTATACATCACTAATTATCAAGGTAGGTGTGCTGGTCATTTGTAACATTGAATACAGAGATCATTTGATATTATTTCACTTGTTGTGTTCTTCTTTTGATAATTTCTGTATTGGACAGGCAGAACCCACCAATTATCTATTATCTTTGAAATACCTTTAAATAATCGGCCAAAACCATCCTAAAACCCTGTCCATTACAGAAGGAAGAGTTCATCGAGTCGTTTGTGAGTAGTGCACATGAGATGGAAAGCCATGTGAGTCGTGTCTACGCACAGTATTCTGCTTGCCGTTTCCTCCGTGACACGCTTACTGAGAACACCTGCACAAAACAGATGGACTTCTCTGAGAACTGGCTGGTATCATATCCTGAGGAGCCACAGTCGGTGTACTATGCTAAAGAGCCAGTTACCGTACATCCGGCTGTGATCCATCTGCTTCAAGCTGGCACTGTTACACCGATTTCCCTAATTCTTATGACATATGACAGGAAACATGATTCAGGTGCAGTGTTTGCCTTCATACGAGTTATCATGGACTTCATCAAGCAGCACCACCCTAACATCCAGCAGGTGCATTATGTGACTGACAGCCCTACTTCGCAGTATCGGAATGCTGCCTGCATCTCCATGGTGGTGAAACACAAAGATCTTTTGGTGTTGAGGCAACATGGCTCTACTTCGAATCCGGACATGGAAAGGGGCCCTGTGATGGTGCAGGTGCAGCAGCGAAGCGCATGGCAGATAACACCATCAAGCGGAACAATATCATCCGTACTGCTGCTGACTTCGCTGCTGCAGGGAACAGTCCGGATATGGCGAGTGGCATGGAATACCTGCATGTTTCAAGTGAAGTTATAAAACAAGCACAACTTGACCTTCAGGACTTGTCACACAAAAAGGCAGTACCGGGCACGATGAAGACGCATGCGGTTGTTTCACCTGGAGTGGGAAAGGCGTCTCTACGGAGCACCTCATGCTACAAGCTGTGCTGCTTCCAAGATAATGTGTGGGTGTGTGGGTGTGATGGGTGGGTTACCCACACTCTGTTTACTGTACAAAATCCAATGCCTTCCCCTGGTTCACCGATGTCGTCCCTTCCTCCTGGTTCACCGATGCCGTCCTCTGCCCCTGTTTCACCGAAGGCATCCCCTGTTCCTGTTTCACCGACACAGTCCCCTGCTAGTTCACCGATGACGTCTCCTCCTGTATCACCAACTACATCCCCTGTTCCTGTGCCACTGGTTATCGATTCCTGGGTGGCCTGCCGGTATGAAGGAGCATGGTATATCGGGCAGGTGGAATAAATTCTACCTGAGGAGGAGTACCTGGTGAACTTTCTTCAGCAATCAGGGGGTACTCTGCGGGCAAACCAGTTCAAGTGGCCAACACGTCCTGACCACCTGCAGATTTCTCTTGACGACGTTTTCTTTCGACCAAGCATGAGAGAAACTGGATCTGGACGTCATAAGTGGTTTGCTTTAGCATCCGAAGAACTGGAAGCCCTTGAAATTGCCTATAATTCCTGAATTTCTCGGTGTTTGTTGATGTTTAATGATACATGTATACGTGCTTAAACTTGACAAGATACAGAACATTCCACAGGAGATATATATGTGTTCAGATTGTCGATGTGGAATGTTCGGTATCGTTGTCTTGAAATCATGTTTTCTTATTTAGCTAGGCGTGGAAACATACGATAGTTCTATTTATCATGTTTACTAGTAGTAACAGTGGTCTTTAGTAGTAGAACCATCAATATTGATGATCTCAGGTGCTACACAAGATGTTTTGACTGGTGCGGAACGTTCGGTATATTTTTGGGAATGTTCGGTATCTCCACCAGGGTTTGTTTGTTTGTTTGGGTAGTTTAACGTCCAATTTGTTCAATTAGACTTCCACCAGAGTGTGATTCTATGATGATGCATGTTTTTTCAAACATACTGCAGAAGTGTATAATAGTAATAGACATGTATACGATGCTGCAGAGTGATTCAGGAGGCTGCTATGATATTGTCTTCATGGTTAGTGTAGGTTTGCAATATCAGAGACTTAGATTTTATGCCATTTTTTCAACTTCACCTGAACTTTGAAACAGTTTGGGTATGTGATTATGCACTGAAACGCATTCCATCGTGATATTTATAATGTTTACTAGTAGTAACAGTGGTTTTTAGTAGTAGAACCATCCATATTGATGATCTCAGGTGCTACAAGAGATGTTGTGTCTGTTGCGGAACGTTCGGTATATTTGAGGAACGTTCGGTATTTTTAATACAATACTATCACGGTATGAGTGTACCTCTCAGATTGCATCTAACAGTTTGGGAATGGTTCTTGTGGAAAGAAAACATAATTAACTCTGTATTTAAGTGCATTTAAATGGGTCTATTATGTTTCACTTAACTGTAGACACTTTACAAAATAGGTATTACATGAAATTGTATATACGCTACTCTCAAGTCAAAATCCAATTTTTCAATGATTGTAAATGAGTATTCATACTGGATGTGTTTGTGTGTGTAGTTTTACGTCTCGGTAGGCAAGTTACGTCCTTTTGAGACTGTATTCATACTGGAGTAGGAGACTTGATATTTTGCAAGCTGTTAGATGTAATACTTAGCTATAATGATAACTATTTCTAGGGTGGTTACTTGCATTACCATTGGTGTTAATGGACATTTTAAACAAATATTAATGTTCATACCGAACGTTCCATAGGAAAAATTAACTTTTTTTTGAGGTTGCACAAAAACTGAACCACTGAGAGTATCTGAGTATAATTAGGTTTTTCTGATAGCTAAAGATGTACACTTTAATAAAAAAAGGTACTTGTTAAAGAGAGAACAACTTCGTTTTTTTCTGTGCTGAGATGCCCAAAGTACGTTTTTGTGTACAGTGACCCATAGAGGCATCCTTCTTTAGTTGTTTCGCTATGTCATTGATTTTAATGCCAAACAGGGTGATTGGCCAGAGAGCTAGTCATGGCTATGGGCCTGTAGCTGGAGGCTATGTTCATATCTTTCCCTGGTTTTGGAATTGGTATGACCACTGCCTCTGACCAGGATGGTGGGTACTTGCCTGTTGTCCAGATACTGTTGCATTTACTCAAGAGCAGTGAAAGTTGTTGCTCTGGTAAATGTTTCAGCATCTGGTAGTGAATGTCATCTGGGTATGGGCAGGAGTCCTTAGCCTGGTGAAGGGCATGCTTCAATTCTCCCAATGTGAATAGCTTATTGTAGCATTCCTGGTTATTGGATGAGAAGTTGAGCTTCCTTTCCTCCTGCCTTTATCTGTGTTCAAGGAACTCTCCTGAACAATTCTCATTGGAGGAGACATTGCTGAAGTGAGTTGCAAACATATCTGCAATGTCCTCAGCAGTCACCTTGGTTTCATTACCGACTTTCAGGTGATTGAGCAAAGGAGTCGACTTGTGGGAAAGTTGCCCATGGTACACCTTGCAGGGAAAAACCCTCCTGCAGCAATTGCAAAGGGGAACACCCTGCATTTTCCCCCAAGTGTCCAATGTACCAACAGGAGAGGACAATACAATCGATCAAGGCGAAGAGGAAAGTTTCATATGCAGTCCCTGCCACTGGTGGCAGTGAACACCAGAATCACCAGGGTCGCTCCCAGAAGAAAAGGAATGGAAAAAAGGTGGTAGATGTCACTGGTCCTGACAACAACCGAGTCAAAAAGCAGCTAGAAGCTCCTGCTCCTGAAAACAACAATCACGAGGATGTGGTTGCTTCAAGCTCTGGCTCTGTCTTGAAAGAGAAAGGACCAGCAGACTCAGAAGAGGCCTCAACAAGATAGTGGCAAACATCAAGATAGGAGGGCTGGGTCCGATGATGTAAGCCATGAGGAAGCCGTTTCCAAACCTAGCATGGCTGAACTGGCTAAACCCACCTCAGGAAAATGTACATCCTCCCCAAGGATGTTGTGGTCCCAGGTTGTAAAAAGCCCTCAGAAGAGTCCATCTAAATCTACACCAGAGAAAACAAAACGGAATAAAGTTGTACTATGAAGACAGAGAAGTAAAACTTTTGATGGGACTAGAAATAGCCCCATCCAAACAAGGACATTCACATGTTCAAACAAATTCTCAGCTTTACAAGATGACTATGGGAAGTAAACTGAGAATTTTACAATGGAACTGCAGAGGTTTTATGGCAAACCTTGAATCCCTGCAGCTACTTAGCAGGGAGCAAGACCCAGTTGCCATATGCCTCCAGGAAATAAAGACTCAAGACCAGAACAATGTAAAGATCAAAGGGTAGAACATATGGTCGATTCTCACGAAAGTGGATCAAATGGGTTTTTTACAAATATTTTTTTCAGAAATAAATGTTTTCCTGTTTTTCCTTCATAGAAGGATAGAGATCAGTGAGATCTTTCAGGGGAACCCCACTTTTACCAACCTACAGCCAATATTAAGTGCACCAGATGACATAAACCATGGTTTTTGGGCCATTTTTTCACCAAAAAAACAACCTTTGACCTTATCTAAGGTCACTCCCAAAAAGGCAGTATAAATTTTAGTATACATTTCCATGTGGAGGGACCAAAGGACCAAGCAAGACCTGAAAAGGTAATGTCTACCTTAACTTAATAGGAACTATGAAAAAAAAAATTGATTGTGTAGTTTTCATTGTCACCATTAGTGGGTTCATATTTTGCACATTCATGTAACAAATAAAATACATAGCTTGTGGCCTAAATATCCATTTTGTTAGGCTACCATAAGGGTATGATTTACATGCTGAAATAATAAAACAAATCAATTGTTTCAATGAGTAATGAACATCAAATCATTTTGGTGTAGGTTCAAGCATCACCGTTAGCGGGTACATTATTTGGTCAATAAAGTAATAAAGAAGATATGAGCCGAAATATAGGATGCGTCACCGTTAGCGGGTACGTCACCGTTAGCGGGTCCACACGCTCTCTTGCAAGAACTCCCGCCGAGTGGCGCCATCTCGTGTTTCATACAGAAAACACTGATCTAATGCAGGGCGGCGACACCGTCAACGATAGCGCACGAGGTCTGCATCTAGTGTGAGTTGATTTCGTTAATATTGACCAAAATATGTAAAAAACATGAATTTTATCAAGGATTACACTTAATCTAAGGTACATAGCTCCCATATAACAGTTCCTGGTGACTTAATAGACATCGTAGGCGATCGAACATTGAGCGATAATACAGGTTTTTACCACTCGCTCGACTGTAACGCGATGTCAATGTGTTGGACCCGCTAACGTTGATGTACCCGCTAACGGTGACGCACAAGTTTTGGTAATGCTTATTTGAGGCCATATACGTGTAAATATATAGCGTTTTTTCCTTAGAAACATTATATTGTGTGTTCTGGTGTATGAGGAAACTATCAGCAAAGCCTTATCTTATATTATTAAAGCAGTATAGATCAGAAATGTGTGTAACTCTTAAGTAATATGACGCGACGGAGGCCTGCACCAGCTGCAGAAGTGTAGGATGAGACCTAAGTATCTTTTATTTAAAAATGGACTAGATACACTTTTTCCAGTAGTCAAATTCTAATTATGCTGTTGGTTGAATGCTGTTCCAAATGAAGTGTAATGCATGATATTATTTATCATTGATTTGAATGATGTTGGTTCAATGCTGTGCCATGTAGTTTTAGTACTGTTATCCATGAAGTGTGATGCCTGATAAATTGATCTCTGTTGCATCTGTTCTGTTTGATTTTGTATGTGTAAAAATACTGATTTCCTAGGTCAACATCAACGAGGAAAGGAGAGAGGACGGCGGCTGCAGGGTAGGCGGACAACACAGCGAGAGGGAGTGGGAGGGTGTTACGCAGTGGGAAGGTTCTGGGGGAGGGAAGAGAGATGAGACAGGAGGGAGGGAAAGGGAAAGGCGGTACGGGTAAGGGTGGGAAAAAGGTTTTAGGGAAGACGGGAAGGAAGACGTTGGAGGAAGAGAGGAAGGAACTGCGAGAGGCACTAGACATTGCCACAAGGAAACGTTTTTAAATTATTTTTTTTTTATAATTTAGAATTTTTTTGACATTTTGGTAATATTGTAAATATGTCTCTATGTTTGTTTGTTTGGGTAGTTTAACGTCCAATTTGTTCAATTAGACCTAAGTGTAACTTCTTCTGTCATCTATGGTAATGTTTTCTGTGTATTAGTCTTTTAGAACTTAGATTTTTAGAATTTTTGTTAATATTGTAAATACATCTCTATGCAAATTCTGCTGTCATCCATGGTGATGTTTATTTCATGTTGCCTTTGCATCATAACAAATTTGAAGAGATTGTTGCCTACCAAACAAACTCAAAAAATGATAAACCTGATTGACAGTGAAACCGGAGATGAAGTGGATGAAAATGAAACAGCATCCTTTATAAACAACTTCTTCAGTAAAGTAGGAGAGAAACTGGCTGAAAACTTTGACAGCGAATGGGTTGACGATAATATCCGAGTTGACTCACAAATGGGGAACTTCGAGATTACACATGATGATATAGAGGAAGTTATAAAGGGTATAGACATTACAAAGTCAAGTGCAATTGAAGCGGTGGCCACTCGAGTATTGAAAGATAGCTTCGAGTTACTAGCCGCCGAGTTACATTACATATTCAACCAAACGTTAACCACTGGATATTTTCCAGATTCCTGGAAACGAGCAGTTGTAATTCCGTTGCCAAAACCAACATTTAAACATGAAGTGGGAAATCTCCGCCCCATATCATTGCTTCCGCTACCAGGGAAATTATTGGAAAAAATAGTCCATAAATACATCTCCACATACTTAGAAGAAAATAAACTACTAAACCCAGACCAAGGAGGATTCAGAAAACAACACTCCACACAATCTACCACAGCTAAATTTACTGATGACATATTCAATAACTTAAATAATAAACAATTAACACTGGCAACTTTTATCGATTTTACTAAAGCCTTCGACACAGTCTCTCATGAAATACTACTACATAAAATAACAAGTCTAGGCATCAACAATAACCTCAAAAAATGGATAAAAAATTATCTCACTAATAGGACTCAAAAAACTATAGCTAACAACTCCACATCTGAACCATGCAAAATAACATACGGAGTCCCGCAAGGCTCCACACTCGGGCCTCTCTTCTTCCTAATTTTGGTCGACAACATGGACCAAAATTTAAAATATGCCCGAGTTAAACTATACGCTGATGACGCGGTTATCTATGTAGGAGGCGAGAATCTGCACGAAATACACGCTATGGTACAGGAAGACCTCGACCAAATACAAACCTGGTGCCAAAACAACAGGCTTACCATAAACGCTAGCAAAACCAAAACGATGCTATTTGGCACACAACAGAAACTCAAACACAATGGCACGCATGATCAAAAGCTAAGACTTGCTGAAAAAGATCTAGAAACAGTGAACAAATTTAACTACCTAGGAATAACACTCGAACCTACTCTGGTATACAAAAAGCACATTAATGGCATGATAAGTCAAGCAGCACATAAATTGCATATGCTTTCATATATCCGAAAATATTTGACGAGGGCTCAATCCATTGCAATATACAAAACAAAGGTGCTGCCGTTCCTTGAGTATGGTGGCATACTGATTCACGAAACTAACAGTACATTACTAACGAAATTGCAACGGTCCCAAAACAAGGGGTTACGAATCTGTTACAATTCTGATGATCGAATACCTACAAGCTTACTACATAAGACCTTTAAGCTGAACTACCTGAAACAGCAACGAGAAACCCAACTTCTCAAAACAGCCTTTGTAAGAACAAGAGACCCTGCAAATTTGACAAATGCAAATGTAAATACCAGACTGCACGATGGCCCTGTGTTACAGGTATGCCCTAACATACGCACTTCTAAATATCAGGAATCTGTTGAGTACAAAGCTTCAAAACTTTGGAATACACAAACATTGACCTTCAGGAAAATCAGTGAGGTAGACACACTAAACAAAACACTGAAACATAAAATGTCTAGAGAACTTGAGATGTACTAACTCACTGGAGCCTCCGTATTACTGTCGCTTACTCTCCCCAAATGTACATAGTTATTAGCTCATGGTGACCACCATGTGATCCTCTCGATGATACTGTTACCACACCTGACTGTGTTTTGTTTGTTTGTTTGTTTGGGTAGTTTAACGTCCAATTTGTTCAATTAGACTTACTTTGGTTTACTTTACTCAAATTTGCATATCCTTTTTGGAGAAAAAGTTATGCTGACTGGTTAATCCAGGCATCTTACTTTTCTCAATCATATCTTATCGAAAATCTTACATTCCCTGAGGAAGTCAAGAATTTCTTTCTTCCCAGTGTTATGGAAAACACTGCGCATTGTTGGCGCATTCTTAAGGAATAACTTCCTGTTCTCTTTGAAGGCCTGACAGCATAGCATGAGATGTTTTACACTCAGCGGAGTGTTGCATGTCTGGCACACAGGTGCTACTTCACCTCTTAGGAGGTGCCCATGTGTCAGTTTGGTGTGACTGGTCCACAGACAGGTCAGTTTCACCTGTTCAGTTCGTGTCAGGTTGTCTTTCCTAAAGTTTTGGCTAGTAGCCACTACAATTTCTCGTAGTTTGTTGTCTCTGGTGCAGTTCCAGAGTTTCTGCCAAGTTTTGTGAATGTGCTCCTTGGCCATTGGTTTCAGGTCTGTATGTGGAACCGTGTGGGCTCCAACTTGTCTGCTTAATCCACTTTTGGCTGCTTGATCTGCAGCTTCATTTCCTTCGATTCCGATATGACTGGGCAGCCAACACATGGCCACCTCTTTGCCATGTTCTCTCTTTAGGTCTGTGTATGACAGTTTGATGTCTCTGATGACAGCATTCTTTGCATCATGCTGTCCAATGGATTGTAGACAAGATTTAGAGTCTGAGAAGACTATAAATTTCTTGTGTTGTGACATTTTCATCCAAGTCAAGGCATGCAATATAGCATTGGCCTCAGCAGTGAAAATGCTGCTCTTGCCATGGAGGGCTCTCTTCAGGTCGCCGTATGGTGTATGGACTCCATAACCAACACGGTTACCGTCTTTTGAGCCATCGGTATACACGGGTTTGTTTGTTTGTTTGTGGTTTAACGTCCCAGGGGACCCTGAGGGTATATAGGGACTATCAATGATTTAACTTTTCACTTTCATAGACTTATTTCAGTCAATTATTTTCAATGTTTCAAATACTTTATATAAAATCAAAGAGATTTGTCTCTTTCAAAAACATGATGATATCTTTCTTTGGAATAGTTTCAAACAACATTTTCATGTTGTTACTGTTTTTCAAATGCTTTCTTCTATTCTCTTGTACCCTTTTACAGTTCAGCAGGATATGCTCGACAGTGATGGGTACATTGCATGCTTGGCATATTGGGGGATTTTCCCCTTTCAGGAGATATTCGTGTGTAAGTCTGGAGTGACCTATTTTCAGACGGGTCAACTTCACCTGTTCACTACGACTTAATCCCCCACAGTTTCTCTTCCCATTCACAGTTGAGTGAATGGTATGTAGTTTGTTTCTTATTTGCTTGTTCCAGTCAGATTGCCATTTATTCATTGTCATTTCTCTTATTGGAGCTGTCATATCCGTGTGTGGAATTTTCACTGTACCGGGATGCAACTTCAGAGCTTTCTTTGCTGCTCTGTCTGCCTCTTCATTTCCATCAATTCCTATGTGGCTTGGTAGCCAGCATAGAACTATGTCTTTCCTTCTTTTCTTCAAAATGGAAATCCTCTCTCGAACTTCTCTTACCAAAGGGTTTGTCGGAGAGTATTGGAGGATACTTTGAAGACATGACTTTGAGTCAGAATATATGATGAATTTACGATGGTGTGAGACACCTGCCCAGTATAGGGCTTTCAGTATTGCACTGGTCTCTGCAGTGAAAATACTGGCCTGGCCAGGTAATGCAGCAGTCAGATTACCATATGGTGTATGGACAGCAAAGCCCACTTTTTGTCCTTCTTTCGACCCATCAGTGTATATGGGAATGTACTCTTTGTGGTCCTTCTCTATCTTTTCCAGTTCAGTTTTGAACTGGAAAGTGCTAGTTTCACCTTTTTTGTTCTTACTTAGATCAAGAATAATCCCAGGTTTTTCCTCCAGCCAGGGAGGTGCACTTGATGGAGTTAGCTCCCTCAGATCATTGAGAGGGAGGTTTGTTTTCTCCAAGAGACTTCTGATAGAAGTAGCATATGGTGAGGCTACTCTTGGTTTGTTCTCAAATAGTCTCTGGTTATTCTTTTTGAATATTGTCTCATGTGTTGGGTTTCTCGAGTTTACCTTTGTCTTGATTGCATACTGTAGAGATAATGTCTCTCTACGGAGCTCAAGTGGTGGTATCAGAGCTTCTATTTCCAAACTCTTTTGGGGAGAGGTGCGGAATGCACCAAGACAAAGTCTAAGGCCTTGGTTCTGGATTGGTTTTAGTCTGTTCAGATAGCTTTTGCTGGCTGAGCCATACACTATGGATCCATAGTCTAATCTTGATTGAATGTAGGCTTTGTAGAGAGTGATCAAGATCTCTCTATCGGCCCCCCACCTTGTATGGCAGAGGACCTTCAGTAAATTCAGGGCTTTTTGACATTTTCTCCTCACATATTCTATGTGAGGTTTGAAAGATAGTTTGTCGTCAAAAATCATTCCCAGAAATTTCACCTCAGTTTTTACAGATATTTTGCTGTCGTGTAAGAGGAGGTTTGCTTCATGCTCACATCCCCTCTTTCTGCAGAAATGGACACACATGGTTTTGGTTTGGGAATCTGAAACCATTTTCAGTGGTCCATGTTTCCAAGTGATGTAGTGCTGTCTGTAGTTTTCTTTCCACTGTCGTCACGCTTTTAGATCTGTAGCACATGACAAAGTCATCAACGTACAGGCTGGCATTGACTTCAGAGGGCAGATTCTTGGTGATCTCATTTATCTTTATGCCAAACAGAGTAACAGAAAGTACGCAGCCTTGAGGCACTCCCATTTCCTGGTCAACCCGATCAGAGGATGTTGTACCTACACGTACAGTTAAAACCCTGTTGGCAAGGAAGTTTGAGATGAACTTAGTCATTCTTCCACGCAGACCTAGTCTATGTATGTCTTGCAGAATACCATACTTCCACGTGGTATCGTAAGCTTTCTCTAGGTCAAAGAATATGCCAATCACATGTTCATTTCTGGCAAATCCTTCTCTGATGAAATTCTCCAAGTTAACAAGATTGTCACATGTGCTTCTGTTTTTCCGGAAACCTGCTTGAACAGGGTTCAAGTGGTTACCAGACTCCAGAAACCAGGTCAGCCGATTGTTTACCATTCTCTCCATGGTCTTGGCAATGCAACTTGTCATGGCTATGGGTCTATAGCTTGATGGAAGGCTAGTATACACGGGTACATGGTCTTTGAAACATTTCCTTATGGTCTCATAGTCCTTCAGAAAGACACTTTCAGGGGTGTCACCTTTCTTGTTTTTTGCCAGGTCAAAGAGGATCGAGGGAGTTTCCTGGTCCCATGGAGGGGTTTCAGGTGGCCGCTCACCTCTTATTCTTTTCATTGGGATGCCTGCTTCTCGGTATTGAGCTCGTGCTCTGACCGGGAATGGTTTTATGGCATTTGGGTTGTCTTTGTACATTTGTTGATTTTCTTTGAAAATCAAGTTGTAGGCTGGGTTTCTTGGGTTGGCCCTAACTCTCATAGAGTATTGTAGAGACAGTCCCTCCCGTCGCAAATGGAGTGGGGGGATTCCTGCTTCTACATACAGGCTTTGGGCAGGTGTTGTTCTAAATGCTCCTAGGCACAGTCGTAGACCTTGGTTCTGGACAGGTTTTAACCTGTCCAGGTAAGATTTTGCTGCTGACTCATACACAACTGATCCATAGTCCAGTCGTGATTGGATGTACATCTTGTACAGAGTCAGCAGTGTTTCACAGTTAGTTCCCCAGTCAGGGTGACTGAGGACCTTCAGAAGGTTCATGGCTTTCTGACATTTTCTCCTCAGGTACTCGATATGTGGTTTGAAAGACAGTATTCTGTCAAACACCAGTCCGAGGAATTTGACATCCTCTTGGACTGTCAGTTCCTTGTTCTGGAGACTGAGGGAAGGTTTGTCCACGCATCCTCGTCTACGACAGAAGTGAACTGCACATGTCTTGGTCTCAGAGAATTTGAAGCCATTTTTGTCACTCCAAACATGAAGTTTGTCTAGAGTTTGCTGCAGTTTTCTTTCAATTGTGTGCATGAATCTGCCCTTGTAGCAGACGACAAAGTCATCTACATAGAGGCAGCAGTTGACATCCTTCTTTAGTTGTTTAGCTATGTAATTGATCTTAATGCCAAATAGGGTGACAGAGAGGACACAGCCCTGGGGTACACCCATTTCCTGGTCGACTCTCTGGGAGATGGCACTTCCGAGGCGAACACTGAACGTCCTGTTAGTCAAGAATCGTTTAATGAACCCCGTCAGTCTTCCTCTCAAACCCATATGCTGGATGTCCCTCAGGATGCCGTGCTTCCAGGCGGTGTCATATGCCTTCTCCAGATCAAAGAAGACTGCAACCACATGTTCTTTGTTGGTAAAACCCTCACGGATCCAGCTTTCCAGACGGACTAAATGGTCAGTGGTGCTGCGTCCTTTACGGAAGCCTGACTGATAGGGAGTCAACAAGTCGTTGGACTCTAAGTACCATACCAGTCTGTTGTTCACCAGTCTTTCCATGGTCTTTGCCATACAGCTGGTCATAGCTATTGGCCTGTAGCTCGAGGCGATACTGGGATCCTTCCCTGGTTTGGGGATTGGTATCACCGTCGCTTCAGACCAGGATGGTGGATAGTTGCCAGTTGTCCAAATGTTGTTGAACACCTCCAGGAGCAGGTTGAGAGCATCATCTGGAAGATGTTTTAACATTTGATAGTGTATGTCGTCAGGGCCAGGGCAGGAGTCCCTTGCCTGGGAAAGGGCGTGTCTTAACTCCTCCATGGTGAAAAGCCTATTATAGGTTTCCTTGTTATTGGAGGTAAAGTCAAGTCTCCTTGCCTCCTCCCTCCCTTTGTGCTCTAGGAAGGTGTTTGAGCAGTTATTTGATGAGGAGACATTGCTGAAGTGGTTCGCAAGGGCATTTGAAATGTCCTTGTTCACTTCTAATATCTCCCCACCTTTCTTGAGATGGTGGACAGTAGATGAGGTGCCTCCATTTAGTTTCTTCACCTCCTTCCACACTTTCCGCATTGGAGTTGTACTGGAGAGGGAATTAACATATCTATGGAAGGACTCTCGTCTTTCTGCCTTGTATGTTTGCACGGTTTTTGCACGGGTTTGTAGGTATTGGTGCATATTCTCGTCTGTGATGTTATTGTTGAACCGGCCTGACTGTGTAAGCCACAATGAATGTCAGGCACAATGAATTTTCTTTAAGGGATCACATGCATATAAAGCTGTCAGTTTCTGTAAACAACTTGGTTACTGCTCAGGCCAATGTTAAGCCTGAAATCAAAATAAATGTATATATGTCGGTCTACTATCTGTCAGGGGTTGTCACCCACCCAGCATATCGGTAGGTTCTTGGGCTTTCTGTTGTCTATAAGTTAAAAAACCTAGTAATAAGGAGCCATGACTTTGTAAGCCTATTTTTTAGGCATAGATGGCAAGTTGAATCCTTTTCTGCTGGAGCGGCTGGAAGATAGGGCAGTTTTACTGGACCCTAAGTCATACTCCAGGGTAAGTAAAAAACCTAAAAAAATAATTTTAAAATGATTGCTATATTTTTAGGTTATCAGTAGACATAGTTTTTATAATATAATATAGTAGGATCTTGATATGACAATCACAAATATAACAGAAATTCAATCAGTAAATTCATAAAGCGTGATATTGATGATCTATAATTTCCTGGTGATGTTCACTGTTTATGTTTCATTTTGATCAGTCAATTACACAAAAAAAGATGTATTTTACTGCATTATTTTGATATATTTCTGCTGTCTGTGCAGAAGAGTTTGTTTGTTTGTGTAGTTTTACATCTCGGTAGGCAAGTTATGTCCTTTTGAGACTGACTCTTGCAGAAGAGATTTATTTACTAAGATCGAGCTATTTTCAAAGCATGTCCTCCTTTATACAAAGAAAAGTATATTGAACATGTCATGAATAAAAGAAGCATATTTTATCATTAAAAAAGCTTGTTTCTATTACTTTCTCAAATAATAGGTACAAAGTCAAGATGCCCTTCAGCCGACTACCTGTGGTACGCAAATTGAAGCGGCAGTTATCTGAAAAGGAGGCCAGCTTGACAAGGCTCCAGAAGATCATTGTGCAAACTTCACCTGCCAATCCAACATCAACACCCGAAAAAGATCAACAACCAGACCCACCTCTATGCACAACACAGTGCGAGGCTGTCAACATCCTTACTGCCATGGATGTCACCCCCACAACGACACGTATAGAGGAGCTGTTACCGCTTAAAATAACAACTGGCGTAGTCAAGTCTGCCAGTCAAGCTCTAAAGAAAAACCTTTTCCAGGTGCCCAAGGTAAAATGTATGGCAACCAAATTAGCCAAACGAGTTGGCCTTAACAGAGAGTACTTGGGATCTGCTGCCAGTGCTGCAAAAAGAAAGGCTGATAAGATACGCATACAGTTGGCAAAAGGCAAACAGAGCAAGGTGGTAGACTTGACAATGCCTATGAACTTCCAGATAAAAAAGAGCAGACTACAAGGTGTGGCCGATTTGCATTGACAGACACTTTGGTGCATTTGTATGCCAAGTTCTCTAATGAGAATCCAGATATGGGGATGTCATTTGCCACATTCTGTAAAAGCCGGCCTGCCTACATATGCCTGATACGGTATACACACTGACGGCAGTGTTTGTGCCAGAAGTGTGCAAACTTCTGCCTAATTGCGAGAGTGACACCGACTCTACCAAAGTCACCACAGGCAATTCTTGCCCTCACAGATGACAACATCATTGCAGCTGTTCAGGATATTTGAGTCGAAAATATAGAGTATTGGCAGTGGCTGCACTGTCAGCTGGACTATAAGGGTAAGACAATCACGAAAATTAAGTTGTGCGATGTCAATTCGACCAAGGAAGAGCTGAAGACGAAGATTGCTGCTATTCTGCCCGAGCAGCGGAAACACGCCTATAACATCAAGGAGCAGTATCGGCAAGTTCAGCTCCTAAAAGAATCCCTGTCAGCTGACTCAACAGAGGTTACAGTGCAGATAGACTATTCGGAGAATTGGGTGGCAAAATACCCAGATGAGGTGGCTGAAGCCTACTATGATAAATCTCAAGTCACCCTGCATCCCATGGTGGTTCATTATAAGGATGCAGATTCTAGTTTGAAGCACAAGAGTTTCGTAGGTGTTTGTTTTTTTGTTTGTTTGGGTAGTTTAACGTCCAATTTGTTCAATTAGACTTACTTTGGTTTTCTTTACTCAAATTTGCATATCCTGTTGGAATAACAAGCTATGCTGCCTGGTTAATCCAGGCATCTTACTTTTCTCAATCATATCTTTTCGAAAATCTTGCATTCCCTGAGAAAGTCAAGAATTTCTTTCTTCCCAGTGTTATGGAAAACACTGCACATTGTTGTCGCATTCTTCAGGAATTTCTTCCTGCTCCCTTTGGTGGCCTGACAATGTAGCATGAGATGTTTTACACTCAGTGGAGTGTTGCATGTCTGGCACACAGGTGCTACTTCACCTCTTAGGAGGTGCCTATGTGTCAGTTTGGTGTGACTGGTCCACAGACGGGTCAGTTTCACCTGTTCAGTTCGTGTCAGGTTGTCTTTCCTAAAGTTTTGGCTAGTAGCCACTACAATTTCTCGTAGTTTGTTGTCTCTGGTGCAGTTCCAGAGTTTCTGCCAAGCTTTGTGAATGTGCTCCTTGGCCATTGGTTTCAGGTCTGTATGTGGAACTGTGTGGGCTCCAACTTCTCTGCTCAATCCATTTTTGGCTGCTTGGTCTGCAGCTTCATTTCCTTCAATTCCGATATGACTGGGCAGCCAACACATGGCCACTTCTTTGCCCTGTTCTCTCTTTAGTTCTGTGTATGACAGTTTGATGTCTCTGACGACAGCATTCTTGGGATCATGCTGTCCAATGGATTGTAGACAAGATCTAGAGTCTGAGAAGACTATAAATTTCTTGTGTTGTGACATTTTCATCCAAGTCAAGGCATGCAATATAGCATTGGCCTCAGCTGTGAAAATGCTGCTCTTGGCATGGAGGGCTTTCTTCAGGTCGCCGTATGGTGTATGGACTCCATAACCAACACGGTTACCGTCTTTTGAGCCATCGGTATACACCGGTACATGGTCTTTGAAACATTTCCTTATGGTCTCATAGTCCTTCAGAAAGACACTTTCAGGGGTGTCATCTTTCTTGTTTTTTGCCAGGTCAAAGAGGATCGAGGGAGTTTCCTGGTCCCATGGAGGGGTTTCAGGTGGCCGCTCACCTCTTATTCTTTTCATTGGGATGCCTGCTTCTCGGTATTGAGCTCGTGCTCTGACCGGGAATGGTTTTATGGCATTTGGGTTGTCTTTGTACAATTGTTGATTTTCTTTGAAAATCAAGTTGTAGGCTGGGTTTCATGGGTTGGCCCTAACTCTCATAGAGTATTGTAGAGACAGTCCCTCCTGTCGTTCGTAGGTGTTTTGCAAGAGGGGAGTCACACAGCACCATCAACATTGGTGTTTCTTTCAAAACTCATAAAACATCTTAGGGAAGAGCTCTCAAATCTTGCTACTGTACACATCATCTCTGACAGTCCATCGAGTCAGTACCGAAACAGGGTGATGGTTCATGCACTTGGAAAGTCACAGGAGATGTGGGATGTCACTGCAACATGGACATGGCTTGAGAGCCGCCATGGAAAGGGGCCATGGAAAGGGGCCATGTGATGTTGTTGGAGGTTCGTTAAAGAAAAAGATGGACAACCTTGTGACGTCAGGAGCAGCTGTGAGAAATGTAGAAGAGTTCTGTATGACGGTCGTACGAGACAAAATGCAAATGACTGTCCCAAAGGGTGGACAAATTATGATGACCGAAACCTCCTGTTTCAGTCCTTGTTGTAAGGGAGAGGAGAAGGGGTGTGAGGGTTGGATACCCACTCAAGTGTCTGTATCGCACAAGAAAACACAGTTAACATGTGATTCCGATGCAGATGATATTCCCATATTGCAGACCCTGGAACAAAGAGCAAATAGCAGCAGTGACGATGATGAACTTCCTCTTGCTGAATTGGTCACTTCCAAAGAAAACCTGAAAGTTGGTCAACTTGTGGCGATAGGCGATCTGCCACGATGGTATGTGGCTGAAATCGTGGAGGAGCTCGAAAAGGGTCACAGGGATGAAAGTCAGGACTGAGGAAAAATTCTGAAATTTAAGAAGCTTTTAAAAAGGAATCATTTATAATATCATTCCAGGACAGAATGGCTATGAATCAATATATATTCTAACAATGAAAGTGTTGCCGATGCATATGAAATATCGGAATTCTGTCATTTTTCGGAAAACTTGCATCCCTTGGGTCAAAAGTTCAAAGTAGCTTATTTGAAGCGGGTGCATGGAAGATGGAAATGGAGCTCCCGGAAAGCTAGTGGAATTATCTCCATAGAATACATTGCCTGCCGGCTGCAGAAAAAGAAGACCAAAGATGGATTCTTGGAGATAAGTGACTTTGCACTAAGAAAGATTGAGAAGGAATTTCAGATAATGATCTGAACTCCTCTGTGCAGTTGACTTTTTCTATCACCCTCTCATATAATTTATGTGACTAAAGATAGAACTTATTAAAGTACTCAAGAAATACTGTGACATATTTGTATTATTACAGCGATATTTAATACTTTGAGAGTAGAGCTGATAGGTACCCTCTATCTCCCAAATAAACCATGATAGCTTAGAATAATGTGTTATTTCACTTTATTTTGGAGAGAGATCAATAATATAGCAAAAAATCCTATTATGAGTTTGTTTGTTTGGGTTTGTTTGTTTGGGTAGTTTAACGTCCAATTTGTTCAATTAGACTTACTTTCGTTTACTTTACTCAAATTTGCATATCCTGTTGGAATAACAAGCTATGCTGCCTGGTTGATCCAGGCATCTTACTTTTCTCAATCATATCTTATCGAAAATCTTACATTCCCTGAGGAAGTCAAGAATTTCTTTCTTCCCAGTGTTATGGAAAACACTGCGCAATGTTCTCACATTCTTCAGGAATTTCTTCCTGCTCCCTTTGGTGGCCCGACAATGTAGCATGAGATGTTTAACACTCAGCGGAGTGTTGCATGTCTGGCACACGGGTGCTACTTCACCTCTTAGGAGGTGCCCATGTGTCAGTTTGGTGTGACTGGTCCACAGACGGGTCAGTTTCACCTGTTCAGTTCGTGTCAGGTTGTCTTTCCTAAAGTTTTGGCTAGTAGCCACTACAATTTCTCGTAGTTTGTTGTCTCTGGTGCAGTTCCAGAGTTTCTGCCAAGCTTTGTGAATGTGCTCCTTGGCCATTGGTTTCAGGTCTGTATGCGGAACCGTGTGGGCTCCAACTTCTCTGCTCAATCCATTTTTGGCTGCTTGGTCTTCAGCTTCATTTCCTTCAATTCCGATATGACTTGGCAGCCAACACATGGCCACCTCTTTGCCATGTTCTCTCTTTAGTTCTGTGTATGACATTTTGATGTCTCTGATGACGGCATTCTTTGGATAATGCTGACCAATGGTTTGTAGACAAGAGTCTGAGAAGACTAGAAAATGCAGCTCTTGCCATGGAGGGCTTTCTTCAGGTCACCGTATGGTGTATGGACTCCATAACCAACGCGGTTACCCTCTTTTGAGCCATCAGTATACACTGCTACATGGTCTCTGAAACGTTTCCTCATGGTCTCGTAGTCCTTGAGAATTTCAGGGGTGTCACCTTTCTTGTTTTTTGCCAAGTCAAAGAGGATTGAGGGTGTTTCCTGATCCCATGGAGGGGTTTCAGGTGGCCTCTCACCTCTAAATCTCTTCATTGGGATGCCTGCTTCTCGGTACAGAGCTCGTGCTCTGACCGGGAATGGTCTTATGGCATTTGGGTTTTCTTTAAACAGTTGGTGATTCTCTTTGAAAATCAAGTCATAGGCCGGGTTTCTTGGGTTGGCCCTAAAAAATTGAAGTGTAAATGGGGTCAGGGGGTTAAACCAAACTAAATTGATTCTATACTTGGTTAGATTGGCTAACTTTACTTGGTCGTGTTTGTTAGTTTGTTTGGGTAGTTTAACGTCCAATTTGTTCAATTAGACTTTGTTAGTTCTGCAGATGTAGCGGAATGAAGTCACTTTCTACAATCTGTGAAATTTCAAAATATACTGTTAACCTTGCTATCAAACAATGGGCAATTTGTAATAGAAAATTAGTTCAAAAATTTGAAATTATTATAGCCTACACATCTCTGCATTCCACAAATCTCATAGTTAGTTGGCCCAATTTCAGACTATAGCTCCTCAATATCTTGACTTTGAAATACCAAAGAACAGTTAAGATACAACATCCCGGTGTTGTCTATGTTTCGTGATAAGTGACCATATACCAAATCTGAAGATGAACAATCTGAAGATGAACAAGACAAACAAGAACCTTGTGTTTCCAAGGAATATTGTAGTCCACCATCTAAATCTGAAGATGAGTATCTTGAAGACAGTTATTGACAGGAACTTTTAAACCACATAAGGAGACAACCAGAAAAAAATCAATTCACTGGGACGATGAAAATGCCGCATCTGATGGAGACTTGCTTAGGGGAGACTTGTTTAAAGCTAGGATTAAAGAGGAACTACTAGTTCTTGGCGTAAATTGATCATAAGATCAAATTAATGTTCCACTTCTTAATAGAGCTTCAATGATCATAAGATCATAAGCCAGTGTCTTGTATGTTTTCGCAGGAATTACGAATCAAGTGATATCTGATCACATGGGATTATTGTACTATGGATTACCATGAAGTTTTGGCAAAACGTCACCTCATGCTGTTTATTATACGACTTACTTGTCCTGTATCTGTCTTATTGTAACTGTCCTGTGTGTCCATATATGGTTATGTGTTGTTGCATTTGTAAGGAAGAACGCCAACAGGCGATTACATCTGTCTTTATGTTGATTGAATTAAAAAAAAAAAAAAAAAAAAATTGTTTTCAAATGTTTCGAGGTTCCCTACTGTTCAGAAGACAAACACAAGTGAAGGCAAAGGGTACAAATGGGATAAGAAGCATGCCTGTGTCTTTGGACACATGCTGTATTCAAAGATTACAAGGCATCTTGAGCAGTGCCATAGTGATGAGATGTAATACCTAAAGACTCTAAACAGTGACAGTTTGGATTGGCAAGACTAAGAAACAAGGGAGATTACCAGCAACATTTCGGTGTCCTGAAGAAAATAATAGAGCTTTAGTAACTACAGGAAGAGGACACCATGAAGGAAATAGTCATGGTAGACACAACAAACATACCCTTAGGAAGAACATTTACCATCTCACACCAAATTTGACAACCTTGATATTGTTCTTGAGCTGATTGCCAAAGGACTAACGACAAGTTTATCCATTAACCATTGTGTATGCTGGTCTTTATATATATTTTTTATATCTTTAGATACCTTGTTTGTTTGTTTGGGTAGTTTATTGTCCAATTTGTTCAATTAGACTTACTTTGGGTTTGACTGAATCTATGAGATGAATGTAGGTAGAAATCTCACCCCTACACATTTACCGAGGTGAGAGTTCTTTTACTTCCCACACCACATAGACATGTTATGAGAAGGATTGGCATTTGATATAGCAGTAAATCTACCAGTACTGGGGGTGAAGGAGAAAAGAGGCTGCTGGGGGGGCTCAAACCCACAAAGTCCAACAACCTTGGGATTACAAGTCCAGTACTCTTTACCACTGAACTAACTCCTCACCTTGGTCACCTAGTTATGCTTGTATACAAGCAAGTCCGGCCTGGACCATGTAGAGGCAAGGCAACCAAGAACAGAGATGAAAGTCGGGACTGATGGAAAAAGTCGGAAACAAAAACACAAAAAAACTGAGGCGTATGGGGGGGGGGCGCCCCCCCCCCCCCCCGTGCCGTCAAACAAAATTTCGGCACTTGACGGAACTCTGACTGCAGTGTCAACGGCCCTTGGCGCCTTTAACTGCCGCCAGAGTACTGACTTGAGGTTTACACGCAGTTGGTGAGAGCCTGCTGCCAGAATTTCTTGGAATTTCGTTTTATTTTATGATTTTCATACTTTATTAATGATCATATTTCGAGATGCAGAAATTTCTGATTTCCGTCAATTGTCGGCAAACTTGCATCCCTGCAAGAAGGTGAACAGATGGATCTATCCTTAATTGTGATCCCATATACTCAGTGACCTGTACACCCACACACCCACAGTCTACTTCTACTTGCAGCATACTGCTACAATATAAACAGCATTGTGTGCTGTATGTATCATGCATTAATAGCACAGGAATGCCTTCAGGTGCACTATGTGCTTGTACGAAAATTACAAAGGATTTGTAGTTGATGTGTGTGTGTTATAACATAGGGAAATATGAATGAAGTTTGCCTTTTGAGACTGTTGCCAGCGGGGTGTGAGGTACCATGCCCTACTGATACAGCCAAGACAGTTACAGAGAGAGGAACATCAAGAGTACACAGGTATCATGTGTCCTGAAAAGGTTAAAAGAAAAAGAATTGATAATTTTTGTTTATTTAAACCAAATTCTGTCACACAGATCTTCCATTTTAATGTATTTTAACAGATTAGATTTCTATTAATCTAACAGGTGACTGAGATTGTGTCCTAGCATCGGCTCTGCAGTCATGGCATGTTCCACCATGGACTCGGGGAATCCCAACCGGGTCACTGACAGTTGTAAAGGTTTTGATATAAAAGTTTCAGCAAGGGTGAGGTCAGTCACTTCCAAGGTATATAACCCGGTCAACATTCCACTATCTTCACTAGACCTGCAAGGTAAACTGTTGCCATCACCAGACAATCATTCCCTTCCCACACAATGGCTTGTGGTCCAGGTCTGAAGATGTTACCATTAGTGAATCCAATTATGGGGATGTACCCAAAGAGAGTCTCCTGACGTACCAGGAGAAACCATTACATACAGCTTCAACTGTTGGTCCTAAAGAATCTCCTCCATTTCTGCTATCCCCACTGCCTGGTTTCTGTGTCAACCCTGCAAGCTTTACTCAGGACGAGCAAGCAATTTATACAACTTTGACTCTGACTACTAATGAGAGCAATGAGTCTGAAAAGGCTACATGTGAACAAGCCCAGTGCCCTGATTGGCATCGCCTTCACAAGAACAGGTTAACAGCATCCAATTTCAAGGCCCTTACAGGCAGGAAAAGAAACTTTCACCAATTAGCAGTAAACCTACTTTCAAAGAAGCCCAAAAGAACAAAAGCTATGCAACATGGAGTTGACATGCAGGCTCCAGCTGCAGAAACATTTGCAGAGTGATATTGTGTTGACATACACAGGTTGGCTTTGTTATCAACCCATTTGCTTGTCACCTAGGATGCAGCCCTGATCCTGATTGTTGACCCTAATGCCACACCGCAGTGGTGACTTCTGGAAATCAAGTGCCCTAGCAAAGGCAGTGTTTTCAACCTGGACTATCTTAAATCAGATGAGAATGGGCTTATACAAGCAAATTCAAATAATAGTCTAAAAGAAAAAGTTATGGTCAGAGTTAATTACATTCAGGTAAAAAATTTGTATTTCGTAACTACAGTCAAGAACTGTGAAAAGAACTTTGAAGCAAAGTGGACTTGTTATCGGTACTAAAGATGGACATTAACAAGCAGACTAAGGATCGTCCCTGCAGTAGGGAACACAGTTAGTGAACATCACGACTGTGATCATTAAGTCTGTAAACTTTGTGGATTGTGAAATATTGTAAGGTTTGTGTTTATCTATATTTTTAGATTATTGTCAATTATACCTTAATACGGCTTGTCATCTTTGTGCCCCTTGCTAGTGGGTTTGTTTGTGTAGTTTTATGTCTCGGTAGGGTAGTTATGTCCTTTTGAGACTGTTGCCAGTGGGGTGTGAGGTACCATGCCCTAATGATACAGCCAAGCGAGTTACAGGGAGAAGAACATCAAGTTTACACAGGTATCACATGTCCTAAAAAGGTTAAAAGAAAAAGAATTGATAATTTTTTGTTGTTTATCTAAACCAAATTCTGTCATACAGATCTTCCATCTTAATGTATTTTAACAGATTAGATTTCTATTAATCTAACAGGTGACTGAGATTGTGTCCTAGCATCAGCTCTGCAGTCATGACATGTTCCACCATGGACTCGGGGAATCCCAACCGGGTCACTGACAGTTGTAAAGGTTTTGATATAAAAGTTTCAGCAAGGGTGAGGTCAGTCACTTCCAAGGTATATAACCCGGTCAACATTCCACTATCTTCACTAGACCTGCAAGGTAAACTGTTGCCATCACCAGACAATCATTCCCTTCCCACACAATGGCTTGTGGTCCAGGTCTGAAGATGTTACCATTAGTGAATCCAATTATGGGGATGTACCCAAAGAGAGTCTCCTGACGTACCAGGAGAAACCATTACATACAGCTTCAACTGTTGGTCCTAAAGAATCTCCTCCATTTCTGCTATCCCCACTGCCTGGTTTCTGTGTCAACCCTGCAAGCTTTACTCAGGACGAGCAAGCAATTTATACAACTTTGACTCTGACTACTAATGAGAGCAATGAGTCTGAAAAGGCTACATGTGAACAAGCCCAGTGCCCTGATTGGCATCGCCTTCACAAGAACAGGTTAACAGCATCCAATTTCAAGGCCCTTACAGGCAGGAAAAGAAACTTTCACCAATTAGCAGTAAACCTACTTTCATAGAAGCCCAAAAGAACAAAAGCTATGCAACATGGAGTTGACATGCAGGCTCCAGCTGCAGAAACATTTGCAGAGTGATATTGTGTTGACATACACAAGGTTGGCTTTGTTATCAACCCATTTGCTTGTCACCTAGGATGCAGCCCTGATCCTGATTGTTGACCCTAATGCCACACCGCAGTGGTGACTTCTGGAAATCAAGTGCCCTAGCAAAGGCAGTGTTTTCAACCTGGACTATCTTAAATCAGATGAGAATGGGCTTATACAAGCAAATTCAAATAATAGTCTAAAAGAAAAAGTTATGGTCAGAGTTAATTACATTCAGGTAAAAAATTTGTATTTCGTAACTACAGTCAAAAACTGTGAAAAGAACTTTGAAGCAAAGTGGACTTGTTATCGGTACTAAAGATGGACATTAACAAGCAGACTAAGGATCGTCCCTGCAGTAGGGAACACAGTTAGTGAACATCACGACTGTGATCATTAAGTCTGTAAACTTTGTGGATTGTGAAATATTGTAAGGTTTGTGTTTATCTATATTTTTAGATTATTGTCAATTATACCTTAATACGGCTTGTCATCTTTGTGCCCCTTGCTAGTGGGTTTGTTTGTGTAGTTTTATGTCTCGGTAGGGTAGTTATGTCCTTTTGAGACTGTTGCCAGTGGGGTGTGAGGTACCATGCCCTAATGATACAGCCAAGCGAGTTACAGGGAGAAGAACATCAAGTTTACACAGGTATCACATGTCCTAAAAAGGTTAAAAGAAAAAGAATTGATAATTTTTTGTTGTTTATCTAAACCAAATTCTGTCATACAGATCTTCCATCTTAATGTATTTTAACAGATTAGATTTCTATTAATCTAACAGGTGACTAAGATTGTGTCCTAGCATCGGCTCTGCAGTCATGGCATGTTCCACCATGGACTCGGGGAATCCCAACCAGGTCACTGATGGATGTAAAGGATTTGATACCAAAGTTTCAGCAAGGGTGAGGTCAGGGTCACTTCCAAGGTATAACCCGGTCAATATTCCACCATCTTCGCTAGACCTGCAAGGTAAACTGTTGCCGTCACTAGAAAATCATTCCCTTCCCACTCAATGGCTTGTGGTCCAGGTCTGAAGATGTTACCATTAGTGAATCCAATTATGGGGATGTACCCAAAGGGAGTCTCCTGACGTACCAGGAGAAACCATCACATACAGCTTCAACTGTTAGTCCTAAAGAACCTCCTCCATTTCTGCTATCCTCACTGCCTGGTTTCTGTGTCAACCCTGCATGCTTTACTCAGGATGAGCAAGCAATTTATACAACTAAGACTGTGACTACTGATGAGATCAATGGGTATGACAAGGCTACATGTGAACAAGCCCAGTGCCCTGATTCACGTCTAAATTGAGAACGGGCAGATTGCCTTATTTTGTCCAGTCTATATAAACTGATTTAAAAAATTTAAAAAAAACAAGAACAGGTTTACAGTATCCAATTTCAAGGCCCTTACAGGCAGGAAAAGAAACTTTCAGCGATTAGCAGTAAACCTACTTAGAAAGAAGCCCCAAAGAATGAAGGCTATGCAACATGGAGTTGCCATGCAGGCTCCAGCTGCAGAAACATTTGCAGAGTGATGTTGTGTTGACATACACAAGGTTGGCTTTGTCATCAACCCATTTGCTTGTCACCTAGGATGCAGCCATGATCCTGAGTGTTGACCCTAATGCCACACCGCAGTGGGGACTTCTGGAAATCAAGTGCCCTAGTAAAGGCAGTGTTGTCAACCTGGACTATCTTAAATCAGATGAGAATGGGTTGTACAAGCCAATTTAAACAATAGTCTAAAAGAAAAAATCATGGTCAGAGAAATGCGCAACTACCGGCAGTCTACTCGCTGAATCCAAAATGGCGGCCCGCAGGCCAAACACGGCGGGCGCCATTGATTCGCGACTGACACATCACTGTTTGGTATCTGGAGATGAACCAAACCAAATAAGTTTACCCACATACACTGAACTTCTCCACAAACAAAATACGATCTGAAAAAACTTTTTCTCCGACACATACAACCATGTTTACACATGAAATTTTGTCCGAATTCGGAGAATGCGAAAATACCGGCGCCCTGCTCGCCGAATCCAAGATGGCGGCCCCCAAGCTCCTACTGGGGAACGCCATTGTCGCACAGACAGCGCAGACTTGCCTTAGAACTCAAGACACCACACGTACATTAAGTCTCTTGAATCTAAGCAAGCAAGCTAAGATAACTACCCCTATTTCCACTCAACTTCTAACGTCTAGAGACTCAATCTCCAAGCCTGAAGAAAGTTTAGGAAATAATTATATGAAAGTTGCACAAAACAAGTCGGGACCCTCCACAGGGGGCCAACCGTTTGTAGACACTGTGCTGTAGCCAAAAACAGCACAGGATTAAGGTTATTAAATATGAAAAGGTATTTTAAAAAGGGTTTAAAAAGGTGATTTTATTTTATTAATGTATATATGTAAGCATTCATGTTTTAAAATAGTTGTATAACAATGTATAATAATAAGTGAAATAACAAGGTATCATAGTATCAAGTGTTAGTATCAAGTGTTGGTATCAAGTGTTGGTATCGAGTGTTGGTATCGAGTGTTGGTATCGAGTGTTGGTATCAAGTGTTGGTATCAAGTGTTGGTATCAAGTGTTGGTATCAAGTGTTAGTATCAAGTGTTGGTATCAAGTGTTAGTATCAAGTGTTAGAATACTAAAGTGTTGAACTGCGGATATCTATGAAGCCATGTTGTAGGCTGAACGTTCACAGAAGTGGATAGCCGTGTTAAAGGTGATGTTCCCTACACTACTTACTAGACTTGGGGAACACGCCATGCTTCTAGGAATAGGCTCTCTGACGTGGCTATGACGCGTTAGGGAGTTGAATCCGGATGTAAAGATTTGAAGTTGTGTCAATGTATTTCGGTGGGTATCCTCTCGATAGGAACACTTTCCCATGGACAGGGAGGTTAATCGAAATAGCCTCTGCCACCTCCGTGACGCTTGGTGACGGATAGAGTGGTGGCAGCGGTGGCACGACGGGTGCACACCCTCAACCCGGACATAAAGCTGTCACAGCCCTCCCTGTGGAATGCGGAGTTTAAGATTAAAAGAACGGCCCTGCTGGACTGGAGACATTCTAGCTTGTACCTCAATAACCTACACATCTCTCCGAGTTCCTGTGTTTAACTCTGTGGGGTATGACCGCTAGTCTTAGACCTATAACTTTTACAATGGCGACCACGACGAGACGCTGAGTGATACATACTACACAGAGATGTTATGGGACGGCTGCCAAGTTGGCTGCCGAGAATGGTGTCTGTAAATGTGAGAACCTGATGACCGGGAGACACCGCCACCGCTGCCGTCACTGTATCTCCCGCCACCACCCCCCGGGCCCACCAGCTGAATCTCACGATGAAGAAGCGGGGAGCTGCCTGCAGTAATCACCACTGTATCAGTGATTTTGTTTGTTTGTTTGTTTGTTTTGGTAGTTTAACGTCCAATTTGTTCAATTAGACTTACTTTGGGTTTGATCGAATCTATGAGATGAATGTAGGAGAAATCCCACCCCTACACATTTACCGAGGTGAGAGTTCTTTTACTTCCCACACCACATAGACATGGTATGAGAAGGATTGGCCTTTGATATAGCAGTAAATCTACCACTGCTGGGGGGTGAAGGAGAAAAGTGGCTGTAGTGGGATCTGAATCAACAAAGTCCCATGCTCCTTACCACTGAGCTATCTCCCTACCCACGCCGGTCGCTTTAGTTATGCTTGCGTGCAAGCATATCCGGTCTGCACCACGAGGAGGAGAGGCGCTGTATCAGTGAAGAGACTACGTCAAAGACTACAAATGTCCATACACGCACAGAGACGGTTGCCTCGACCTCCCCAAGAACATCCAGGAAAGTAAATTCATAATACTTTATATATGTCAGAACTGAGAAGACCCGGTCAATGGTTTAAAGTTGTCTTGATTGTTATGATGTCCCTGACGGCCGTGATAGCATGGGGAAGATGTTCCGGTAGTTGTCCCGACGTGTATGTGTGTGTATGAGCGGAGGGTAGGGATCTGAGAGGAGATGCCGCTCCCACTGCTGCCGTATCTATGAAGCGGACGCAATTCTCCAATGCCAACCCACGACGTCCGCACCTCTCTACTGAGGACGGGGGATGAAGAATTCCAGTCCATATTTGGCCGATAGCACGGGGAGCGCCCGCCGGGCCAGGCAGCGGCAAACACGGCCGTGTGAGTGTAGATCACGCTGCCCTGTCCCCTCTGCCGGGAGATGCCTGCACCACCTGCCGCCCGCCTCCCGCTATGAATACGGCCGCGAGTGACCCCGAGGTGTCCCGAGACGGCCCCGAATGATCCCGAGTTGGCCCCGAGGTGTCCCGAGACGGCCCCGAATGATCCCGAGTTGGCCCCTAGGTGTCCCGAGTCGGCCCCGAGGTGTCCCGAGTAGGCCCCGAGGTGTCCCGAGTTGGCCCCGAGGTGTCCCGAGTCGGCCACAAGTGGTCCCGAGGTGCTCCTGAGTCGACCGCGAGTGGTCCCGAGTCGATCACGAGTGGCCCCGAGACGGCCCCGAATGGTCCCGAGGTGTCCCGAGTCGGCCTTGAGTCGACCCCGAGGTGTCCCAGGTTGGTCCATGGGAGTGCAGTTATGAGAATTAACCTAACAGCAGGAACAGCACGCACCCGTGCGCTGTTTGGGTGGTTTATGCAGGATCTATGCTGGGAGAGTGATCTGTGTACGCACGATGTCTGCCGACTTGTAGGTGTTTGTGAGTGTGAGATACAGATGAAAATGCATGCATTGTATTACTTATGTTGATTGTTGGTGTGTATGTGTATGGGAATAGCACTGTGGTATGTGTATGGGAATAGCACTGTGGTATGTGTATGGGAATAGTACTGTGGTATGTGTATGGGAATAGCACTGTGGTATGTGTATGGGAAATAGCAGGGAAGTCAGGTTGATGGTTTCATGGGAATTATACCTTGAAGTGTATATGTGAGCAGGCGTGTATTGCTGGTCGCACTGCTGTTGTGCTGTCTTGGTATTTTTCTTTATGTCCCACTGTTGTTGTGCTGTATTGGTATATCCCACTGGTTGCTGTGCTGACGTGCTGTCTCCCCTTCCCCCCAATCTTCATCCATCCATCCTTCCCCCCCCCCCCCCAAACCAGTCTAAACCAAATTAAATTCTTACACCCTTTTCATTAAAAATATTCCACCATGTCGCAACCCTTCCTTCCCGAAGACTTCAAGGTCTGGGTGAGGGCCCAACAGGAGGAGGGCCACATCCCCGCCTCTGATGCTGCACTTTCTGGAGATGACCTCAACCGCTTTTTTTTTTTTTTTTTTTGTTTGTTTGTTTTGGTAGTTTAACGTCCAATTTGTTCAATTAGACTTTACTGGAAACAGTTCATTATCCAGCAGCGCAAGGACGCAATCCTAGCAGCGACCTATGCAATGGAAGGACAGGTCCGTCAGCAGGCAGAGGAGTTGGCTGGTATGCAGCGGGAGACAGTCGACCTCCAGGCCGACAATGCTCGTCTCCGTGCTGAGCTCGAGGCCAGCCGCATACAGGCTGTCACTGCCCAGACAGCCTCAACCAACCAAGATACAGACCTCAGGGCAAGTGGTGGCCGAAACAACCAGTTTCTCACCCTGGTCCAGATGTGCAAGTCACTGCCCAAAATCGATGGGCATGACAAGGCTGCCCTTCGTGCCTGGTTGGAGGAAGTCTCCCAGGCTCGAAACATCACCGCATGCGCTGACCAGGATGTTCTGGCACAGGCTATGTGTGCTGCGACGGGACGCCTGCGGGCAATCATGTACGATTGCTGGAAGAGATCTATCAGATCCATCTATTAAACCAGTTATTACTAAAGAAGAACATAGCGTTTATTTTCTGTACATTTTGAACTCAACTTTACAGCTATTTTTTACCCTAAAAATAAATGGTTTCCACCAATTCTATGAATAAATATTGTCTAGAAAATGTCTAGTTTAGTTCATTTAGACAGCCTGCAGTATGGTTTATAGACCCTGCTAAAATAGTAACCTACAGGCCCTGGAGGGGTGGGGTGAGATTGGCTCTCACACCTCCCACCACTGCAGCACAGCTAAAGACTCACCATTTCAGGGTCACACCTGGCCCTACTGGAGGACTGACTACCAGGACTTCTCTGTGAAGTTTAAATACAGGGCTACACTAACCTACAGGCAGGGGATTTCCTACCCCCAGTTGGGCCATGCCCTTACTAGGCCCTGTGGCCTAGAGGGCTTCTTTATCTGTGACTAGAAGGACTTCCCCTGGCTCCCTTAAATATGGATGGCAGAAAAGCAATGCATCATTCACCAGCAGCATGCCTAGAAGGAAGGTCACCAGAAGCAGCCAAGATTTCCAGTCCAGTCAGAAGGAGGCACAAGATGCAGACCAGACAGAAGCAGTCACCAGTTGCACCCCTGTCAGAACCAGTGTCCAGTTCCAGACCAGCCAGAACCACACCAGTTGCTGTGCATGACCAGATTATCTCCAGTGATGTGTCTACGGATAATGATGCACTGTAATTATAGTTTCTTTGTTGTTTTTTTGTCTATATTACACAGAAATTATTATTCAAAAAAGTCAACATTCTTGATTAACAATATGCCAATCACCT
Source organism: Alentia gelatinosa (assembly GCA_950022655.1). Classification (NCBI taxonomy): domain Eukaryota; kingdom Metazoa; phylum Annelida; class Polychaeta; order Phyllodocida; family Polynoidae; genus Alentia; species Alentia gelatinosa. The sequence goes on along the minus strand of OX465588.1, from coordinate 5,754,112 downwards.
AATATTGCTATAATTCTTGATATTCCTTGTAATGCGGAAATAGAGCATTCCATAGCCGCAAGAATTGGCATCACCCAAAGTTATTGTCAAAATAGTGTCTAAGGATGTATCTAGTTACGGAAAAAGACATTTGACATTTATCTTTTTCTTATATAATAAAGAAGTAGAGTGAAAGATCATTATTTGAAACAATGGTTGAATAGTGGCACTATTTTGATAATAACTCTGGTTCTACTGTAAATTCTCTTATATTTTTGTTTGTTTGTTTGTTTGTTTGTTTTGGTAGTTTAACGTCCAATTTGTTCAATTAGACTTACTTTGGGTTTGATCGAATCTATGAGATGAATGTAGGAGAAATCCCACCCCTACACATTTACCGAGGTGAGAGTTCTTTTACTTCCCACACCACATAGACATGGTATGAGAAGGATTGGCCTTTGATATAGCAGTAAATCTACCACTGCTGGGGGGTGAAGGAGTAAAGTGGCTGCAGTGGGATCTGAATCAACAAAGTCCCATGCTCCTTACCACTGAGCTATCTCCCTACCCACGCCGGTCGCTTTAGTTATGCTTGCGTGCAAGCATATCCGGTCTGCACCACGAGGAGGCGAGGCGACCAAGAGGGTGAACAGATTGGTAATTTCTGTTCACTCCAGCAGACCTCTCTCATATAAGCTGCACCGTTTACTGTATAAGGAATCTTCCATCTTTGGATTGCCATATTTTTTACATATAATAGAAAATCAAGAATTTAACAATACAATGATTTTATTGATGAGATATGAGCAATTTTTAACTTATAATGTATTGATTCTGAGGGAAATAACATTTATTTTGTGTGAGCATTTTCATGTGAAAAAATGGTTTTTTTTCATGCAAGGTAGATTGTTTTGTACCTATATTGCATTATGCCATATATTGAATCTATGGATTCAATATGATTACATTGTTTGAATGATGTCAGGGCCGCCCGAATCCTATTCACACCCGTTTGCCGCTCCTATCCTATTAACCTGTGTTTCCAGGTTACCTTAAGCTTTCTGTAGAATTTTGAATTTGTAAATCGGACTATTAGAACAGAAGTTTTGGTCATTTTAAATCTGATAGCTTATTTATCATATGGGTATGCTGTGGTAATATCTAATATGCACTGAAATCACCTATATACATGTTAATGAATACTCATATATTTATCTTCTTATCATTGCAGGCTCAAGTTCCAGTCTCCAGCAGACCTTGACATCTATGTGGCAACGCTTAAACCAGATCACATCGCCGCACTGTCAACGCTAACCTCAGGCAACTTGATAGCCCTGTACAACGACTGTGGTATGAAGGCTGGTCAACTATACACCCAGCTTGTAGCAGTGGACCCCACTATAGTCTTCAGTGACAAGAGTCTTCAAAAGGCCATCAGCAATCAACTAAAAAGTCTGAAAACATATCGGACTAATATCAAGCGTGACTCTGGCAAAGCAGTGACATTACTAGCCTCTGACTTTCCATTCCCAGGTCGTGGAGTTAAGAGGAAGCTAGAATATAATGGTATCAGCTCTGCACCAAGACCAGTTAAAGTTCAGAGACAAAGTCAGATTTGTGAAGCACAGTCACAGTGTCTAGCAGAGCTGGAGCAAGAGAATGCTTTTGTTTGTTTGTTTGTTTGGGTGATTTTACGTCCGGTCAACCGTTACAGGTCCTTTCCAGACTTCCTCATTATTTACAATCATGGATTCATCCAATTGTTTGTATACTTACTCAACTTTGGTCTACTTGTAGCAGTGGGACCCTATGCCCGTTTTATAGTGCTGCCTCACTGAAGGGCTGTGCCGCAGACCATTGACACAACACTCCGCCGGTCACATTATACTGACAACGGCAAACCAGTCGCTGCAACATACCAATCGGGTCAATAAGCTGACGAGTATGAGGCTGCTCCCTGTGATTGGCTACAGGTCAAGGCGGCTGACAGTTTTGGTCAACCTCCCATACCGGACTGGGTTTCCAAGTGCTCCTTGGAGGAGCAAAGGGGGTTCTGATAGAACTTTCACTTCTGATATACTTTTAGAGCTTTTCGAAGATCTTGGTTTCCCTGAGGTTTGTTTGTTTGTTTGTTTGTTTGTTTGTTTGTTTGTTTGTTTGTTTGTTTGTTTGTTTGTTTGTTTGTTTGGGTAGTTTGGGTAGTTTAACGTCCAATTTGTTCAATTAGACTTACTTTGGTTTTCTTTACTCAAATTTGCATATCCTTTTTGGAGAAAAAGTTATGCTGACTGGTTAATCCAGGCATCTTACTTTTCTCAATCATATCTTATTGAAAATCTTACATTCCCTGAGGAAGTCAAGAATTTCTTTCTTCCCAGTGTTATGGAAAACACTGCGCATTGTTGGCACATTCTTAAGGAATTTCTTCCTGTTCTCTTTGAAGGCCTGACAGCATAGCATGAGATTTCTTTCTTATCAGTGTTTTGAAATACACTGTGCATAGACGTTGTACCTTTCAGATACTTGTCCCTAGACCTTTTTGTTGCCCGACAAGATAACATGAGATGGTTCACTGAGAGAACCATGTGGCATTGCTGGCACATAGGTTGTAATTCGCCTCGCATGAGGTGCCCATGTGTTAGCTTTGAGTGGCCTATCCGTAGACGGCTTAGTCGTGTCATCTCACTTCTTGTAAGACCTGTGTTGTTTGGCTTCTTCTTATCAATCATTGGTATGATGGTGTGGAGTTTGTTGTTTTGGGTAGAGCTCCAACGGCTCTGCCATTTCTTCTGCGTGTATTCTCTGGGCATAGGCAGAAGGTTGGTGTGTGGAAGAGATCCTGCACCTGGTCTGAGACCGAGAGCCTTCTTAGCTGCCTGGTCTGCAGCTTCATTGCCTTCAATACCTATGTGGCTGGGTAGCCAACAGAAGATTACCTCTTTGTCTCTTTCTTTTAGTTCTGCATATGATTCTCTTATGGCTTGTATCACAGGGTTTCTTGGATCATGCTGGCATAATGCCTGCAACAAGACCTGGAGTCAGAGAAGATGATGTACTGTGATGAGCCTGACACCTTCATCCATTCCAAAGCACTCATGAGAGCGTGTGCTTCAGCGGTGAAGATGCTACTTTGGGCATGTAGTGCACCTCTACGATTCCCATAAGGGGTGTGTGCAGCAAAGCCTACACGGTTTCCATCTTTGGAGCCATCCGTATATACCTCTACTGAATTTTGGTATTGCCTACGGATGGCTGCTAGCTCTTTCTCACATGTGTTTGATGGAGGGCTACAGCAGAATGTGACGGCACTGGAATCTAGATGTGCTATGCTAGCCAAAAGGAGTGAAGAATATGCTAATAAGCTACAGTCGTACTGCCCAAGTAGAGTAAACCAGAGAGTCAGTAGACAGAAATCCCAGATCGAGAGAGAGAAAGGGATGAAAAAGGCTGCTCAAAAGTCAGTGGAAACAGCAGAAAAGGAGAACACCCAGCCAATGAATGTCAATAGTGGTGCAAAGAAAGTGGAGAAGCAAAAGAGATCTATGCAGAAATATTACAAGGACAATGGAAAGTGCTGTGTTCAATCACATAAGACACTATCAGAAGAGATAGAAAGGCTTAAAGAAGAAGCCAGTGTTCTCAACGCTGAAAATAAGCGGCTTCAAGATGAGATAAAGGAAGGTCGGGTGATCCAAACACGGATGGATTCTGATAGCAGGACCTACACTTGTTTGTTTTTTTTTGTTTGTTTTGGTAGTTTAACGTCCAATTTGTTCAATTAGACTTACTTTGGGTCTGATCGAATCTATGAGATGAATGTAGGAGAAATCCCACCCCTACACATTTACCGAGGTGAGAGTTCTTTTACTTCCCACACCACATAGTCATGGTATGAGAAGGATTGGCCTTTGATATAGCAGTAAATCTACCACTGCTGGGGGGTGAAGGAGAAAAGTGGCTGCAGTGGGACCCGAATCAACAAAGTCCCGTGCTCTTTACCACTGAGCTCACTCCCCACCCACCCCGGTCGCTTTAGTTATGCTTGCATGCAAGCATATCCGGTCTGCACCACGAGGAGGCGAGGCGACCAAGAGGGTGAACAGATTGGTAATTTCTGTCCACCCCAGCAGACCGCAGGACCTACACAGACGATATGCGACTTGCTGCTTGGTGCTGTGTGGAGCATCACGTCCCAGTTGATGAAGCTGGGATACTGATTGATAAGATAGTCTCAATCATGACCAAGTTTCCCTACTGGAAAGACAGTATCAACGGGTGTGTTGGGGAAGCTGGTTACAGGCCCCTGGATGGATATGTTGTACGGCAATAAAGAGAACCGCTCCCACCTGGAGGTGATTCCAGACATCAAAGTGGCCATCCACCAGCTACAGCAGTATGCCGATGACCCACTATCGACTGCATCATGCACCACTGAGGCATTCAGTCGTCCACTTCTAGGGGATGATGTGATTCTCCTAGCTCTGAGAAAAAACACCTTTCAGCCAGAGTATAAACATGCTATGAAGGGACTGTGCAAGGGCTTCGTCGATGTTCTGCAACGGCAAATGCAGAACTACATCAGCGGACCTCTTGCCAACCCTTCATCTAGACTCCAGAAGGAAACATCTACTGCCCCTCCACACAACATGAAGTCTGAGCAGGTACTTGGTGCCTTTGATGCCCAAGCCCGCAGAGCCCCGAATGCCCAAATGGACTTCATCGACGCCAAAGTAAGGTACAAGCAGAACCACACTAGTCAGTGGCTGCTTGTACAGGACAAGGGGAAGGTCATGCAGTTTGCCAGACACTATGCGAAAAAACAAACGGCAGTATTGAAGCAGAGGAGCAAAGAGCTTGCAGACAAGCACGAACAGAGACTCAAGGAAAAAGCCCAGAAAAGAGACAAATCTCACCGTCTGAAGCCTGAGCCTTTGCTTCTGCACACAAACAGCCTTAACAGGAAAACCTGTCCCTTGATGGTGTACTACATGGAGCAGATCAAGAACTAGTTTCTGTCCTCCGGCAAGTTATGAGAACACCAGAGAGTATCGTGAACTCCTACGTATCACAGCTATGGTATGATGAGAGTTCTGCTCAAGATGTGCTCTACACTGGCCTGGTGACTAAGTTTAAGAAGCGCAGCCAAGTGTTTGTAATTGAATACTAGAAACAGTCGGAATCCAGAGACTCATCAGAGGAGGAGGAATTGTCACTCAAGGCATTCCTGACAGATATGTTACTTGGTGACCTCGTTCGTGTGTCCAGTGAGCAGTAATGTGATTGACTGTGATGTCTATGGTTCTCATGAACTTTGCTTACTCAAGGACAAGAGGACATGTGACTTTATGGTGATTATTTATGAGCTTTCAATAATTAAGGCGTTTGTATGTGCCTGTAATATTTTATCATTTGTAAAATTCATTATGGTGATATCATCATTACGTCACATGATGTTGATTTTTTTTCCTGTTTGTTACAAAGTGCTATACCCAAGTTTATACAGGATAGTTTAAAGGGTTTTCTCTTACTTTATGATATGACTGATTTTATAATATTTTAGAATCAAGTGTGGATATCGCACCGTTCTTAAGTAGGAGGAGTTATCATGTTGATGTTAAGGTATATTTGAGAGTTGCTGTTCTCAAAAAGTATTCTACATGGTTCTGTCATGATAATACTTTTAATGATGCCATAGCCTGTAGGCCTGCGGTTATTTAATTTAAATGTCAGTATTATCTATTTATTTAAGATATAGCAATTGGTTGTATAATTATTGTCTTACATTCTGTTACACTTGTGTGGATTACACTATGGTTGAATAAAATCTGTTTTAACAAAAAGGCAAGACTGAAGTCCACTTTAATTATTGAGCTTTTTTTATGTATATGCATATTTAATACATTTGATTGATAACCAACCTTTGGCCAAGGCCTTTTCTCTGATCCTTTCTTAGATGTATTTTTAACTGATCAAACCTGGTTAGATTTGACCTTGACCTCATTTCAAGTTTAAAGGTCAGAGCACATACCATGATGTGACATACATATCCATTTTATTTTTTATATTCTATTGACACCAAATAAATCATCCTGAAATTTCCCCAATTGTCCCCAAATTTGACCATTGACCTTAAAATGACCTTGACCTTGATGAGGGTCAGGCTATAGGTCATTGGAACCATCCCTTAATGAGCTTTCCTCTACTCTTATCTCAATTTCCTAGTGTCAATCTGGAGAATCACAACAAATATCAACTCATTTACACAAATCAATATATTTGACCATTGACCTAAAAATAACCTTGACGAAGGTCAGGCTATAGGTCATTGGAACCATCCCTTAATGACCTTTCCACTACTTTTATCTCAATTTCCTAGTGTCAATCTGGAGAAACTCAACAAATATCAACTCATTTACACAAATCTATAAATTTGACCTTAAAATGACCTTGACCTTGATCAAGGTCAGGCCATTGGAAGCTAGGTCATTGGAAGCATCCCTTAATGACCTTTCATCTACTTTTTATTTCAAGTCCCTAGTGTCAATATTTGCTGAGAAACAGTGGTTTAAGTGTTCCAGGCTATCCTGACTACAACCAGCATGATCACAAAATTTGAATCCTAATTAAACTCTTAAGTTTAATAATTGTGGCAGAATATTGGGGTCATTTTGTGGTCTTTCGACAGTCATAATGTCACTTCAAATTAAGATAGAGACTTCATTCAAAGTGCCTAACTTGGCTGGCCCTTCTTGCATCACTTTGTGTATTGGGACACGGGCCTCTCGCATAAGAGTTCTCACTCGAGCAGAGAAAGGTTTTGTGGCATTTTTCTTTCATCTGGAGATACTGTGGTTCTCCCTGAAGATTGTGGACCAGCAAAGAGATCGCCACAAAAGCCAAATACCTTATAAATGGAACTGACTGGGAGAAACCCCAAAGACTAGACTACATAAATAAACTAACCAAAAAACAGGCAAGCTAGATATTCAAACTCCGCAATAGGATGTACCAAACCAAGGAGAACTACAAATCCATGTACCAATCACTGAACTGTAGGCAATGTGGCCTTAAGACAGAAACAACCCATCACATACTCAACTAATGTAATGTAATACACCAAACAGAAAAATAAAAAATCTACATCAACCAAGTCTTCACACTCACAGACGACACAATAATTAACTCTACAAAAAAATATCCATAAGATTAAGAACCCATCAAATAGAGGAAAACCCTCAAGACCCAACTGAAAACACTACCAAGTACCAACCCACACAAAATAACAAACCCACAGAAACCACAAAATCCAATTAGCACAGGTCGCAAGCGACACCCTAGCTTGCTTGCGCCACCCGGGAAGGTGCACGAGTGATCGACTAAAAATCTCTCACATTCACAAGTCAAGCCCAAGTCTATACCGTACCTAAGAATTTATCAAGTTTAAGGTTCGAAGATCCTAGTTGAATATTGGGTCATAAAAGAAAGTCGAGGGAAAACGTCCGGGACTGACGCAACTTTTATAGGTTGGTTGTTTTGCGAGAGTCGACTTTCTACTACTTCTTGAATTCAGGCCTGTCAGTACAGTTCCATGAAACTTGAAAGTGAACGTGTTGACACTGTGAGACTGGGAGTGAGACTCTGAGAGTGACACTCACACAGTGACTGAGCGAGTGATACTGAGTGTCACTGTCAACCAGGAGAGCAACAAGTATGCACCCCAGATGAGTCTTGTTGAGACGTAATAAAGTTGCTTACAAACTTAATGTGATTAAAATAACCCCCTGTGTCCGGATCCGTATCAAAACGTGCTGAAAAAGTGCCAAGTGAAGACTCTCTGCGAATCTAACGCGCACATCAAAATGGCCCTTCCCAGAATGCAAGTTGATGGCCTAGAGCGCATGCGCACTGACCTTCGTCACGATCGACGAGTCTTTGTGGTTCCCCCCTGGTTCAAAAGACACCCGACAAAATGTCACAATTTTCGACTTTCTGCGTCTGTTAGGCGCCTTGCATTGTTGCCAACATGAAGGAGATGGTCGGAGGTTGTTGTGTGTGCTCAGATGAGCGCGGTTGGACGGAGAACCCGCTGGTATACTGCGATGGGCAGAGTTGTAATGTGGCAGTCCACCAAGGTAAGTTGTCAACTTTGGTGGTGTTTCGTGTGTTGAACCGCACGCAGATCCATAATTCCTGACATTCTAACGTACTAAAATGGACAATTTTCGGAAGTTGATCATGTTTATATCTCATTGCAGCCTGCTATGGGATAGTGACGGTGCCTACAGGACCATGGTACTGTCGAAAATGCGAGTCGCAAGAGAGAGCGGCAAGAGTGGTAAGGGCGGCCATTTTGAATTTCTGGCTTCGGACGATCGCACGTTGTGTTGTTTGTATACAGAATGGGATGCGGTTTACGCGCGCTTTACAAAGTATATCGTCTATTCTAGTTTGCAGTGGTTTCCCAATTAGAAACTCGCCAAATCTAGCAGAGAATAATGTAACTGAGGGGCCTGGTTTAAAGTTACTTGTGTTGACATGTGCTAATGTTTTGGTTCATTCAAGCGGGTGCATGCGTACTGCAAAGTGGGTTACTGTCAGTGATCGCGGGAGGACAACCAGTCACGCCTACTCCGGCTTGTCCGCACCACAGTTACACTGACAGATGTTTGGCCAAATCGAACCTGCTGCTACTTATTGTTTATTCAAATTGTTTTGCTAGTATTTACTCATAAATTGTTTGTTTATTAGAAGATTGACAGTTGTTTTTGCACAAACCTAAACTAGTGTATTTAGTTGTGATGGGATCTTAACTGATGCTATGATAGTAATGTAACTTATTGTACTAATGGTTTCATTATATATGCAATACAATTATATCACCTAATTAAAGTCACTGACACTAGGACAGTGAAAGTACCACCCTATATCAGAGTACCACCTACCTGGGACACCAAATGTTATGTAGACATTAGGGCACACCACCTGAAAGTCAGGACATGAGCCCCACCTATCATAACATGATCATTGAAATTGGCATGCCATTATTACTAGAGTGCCCGCTATGCAATTAAAGCTTAAATGAACATATAAGAAATAATGCAACAAATCGTTACATACATTCCATCATATTTGCGGAAATCGCGTGATTTTTGTCGTATTTCGCGTTAAAAAGCGCAGTTTTTCTTACGAAATAGCTCTGGCAGTGGATGAGTGCTGGAGAGTGAGGATGGCTCTATTAGCCACTTCTATTTGCCGAGTCATCTGGCGACTTCCAGTTTGAAATACCCTCCGAATTCCCTTAACAACGAACATATCCACCATCTTGCTGGTGAATACAAAGTGCTGTCAGAGTGTAAAATAAGGGAAAACTCTAATAATCTACTTTATAATGTATAATTTACACACGCAATAGTTAAAATAAGGTTATTTACATTATCCAGACAACTCGACCAAAATCGTTGTTTCGATGATGTGTTGACAACTCGTTAGGAGGCTAAACAGTGGCCATCACGTAATCACTTGGTCTGAAACTGCCAGGGAGGTCTGGTTTTGTTAAAAGATTGACTTGAGGGTTAGGTAACACATCCTCGCATATCAAATAATATCAGAAATGAACGTTTGAATTTGCCATAGGCTTAGCACTGCGTAGGTTCCTTGCCAAGATGGCCATGGAGGCGTTTCGAAGCGCCACCTACTTCCAGGCTGACTCGACAAATTTCTCCCTGCCATCGCCACAGATCATCTGTACGGCCCCACAGGCTTTCATCCCTCGGGAGAGGACGGGCCCTAGTTACCTGACTTTCAGCTGGTGGGAGGCAACTTTTCACAGGTGTTAACAGTAGGGACCTCAGTTTTCAGGGAATTTCAACTGATATTTATTTATTAGCAGGTGGACGGTTGGTCTTTAGATTATGGTTATAGCCTACTGTAGTACACATGCTTGTAGAGTCACTAGATGACCTGACCACATTTTTGCTTTTTATAGCTCACTAATTAGAGATAGAATATGATTTCTATTTTGGACAGAAGGTTTTATGGCCATACAATATCTTACAGTTTTAGTATTTAGTATTTTGACATGGATTTTCAGAAAAACAGAGATTTCAGTTGGGGGGGGGGAGGACTTTATGAGTCACAGGTTCATTTTTAAGAACTCCTTTATGGACATATTTCTACCTGTAAAACTGGTTCAATCATAATATAATATGCCTCATTTTTAAGAGAATTAAAAACAGTATGTGCTTGGAAGTGGAATTTTCTAGGTAGATTCTATATTTGCTGAGATATTCAAGTATTTGTTAAAGGTGGGGAGATTTTGGGTGAAAACGTTTCCTATACCCTCAGGTAGCTAAATATGTGTGCATTGAGCCATGACCTGCTGAGTTCACAGAAGAGTAGGGCTTTAAATATCCAATCAATGCAGGCCCTTTCCTATTCATGGATGCCTCCCTCCCTCCCTCCCTCCCTCCCTCCCTCCCTCCCTCCCTCCCTCCCTCCCTCCCTCCCTCCCTCCCTCCCTCCCTCCCTCCATCCATCCATCCATCCATCCATCCATCTATCTATCCATCCATCCATCCATCCATCCATCCCAGGGTACTTCCTTTTTATCATAGTAATTAACTTTGAACTCTATTGAGTTTTATAGGTGTCCACCTGCTCATTTGGTCTTTAAAGGCCAATATTTCTATTTGATAATGCACACTAAGCTCTTGTTCTTATAAAGATTTCAAAATTTCTTACTCGCGCTAGGGACTACTTCATCTAAATTAGAAAATTTAGATGAACTTTCGAAAATTGCAAAACGTTTCCTATACCCTCAGGTAGCTAAATATGTGTGCATTGAGCCATGACCTGCTGAGTTCACAGAAGAGTAGGGCTTTAAATATCCAATCAATGCAGGCCCTTTCCTATTCATGGATGCCCTCCCTCCCTCCCTCCCTCCCTCCCTCCCTCCCTCCCTCCCTCCCTCCCTCCCTCCCTCCCTCCCTCCCTCCCTCCCTCCCTCCATCCATCCATCCATCCATCCATCCATCCATCCATCCATCCATCCCAGGGTACTTCCTTTTTATCATAGTAATTAACTTTGAACTGTATTGAGTTTTATAGTTGTCCACCTGCTCATTTGGTCTTTAAAGGCCAATATTTCTATTTGATAATGCACACTAAGCTCTTGTTCTTATAAAGATTTCAAAAGTTCTTACTCGCGCTAGGGACTACTTAAAAAATTTAGATGAACTTTCGAAAAAAAATTCCCATTCAAAATGCTCAGGTAGTCAGTTTCATGGGTGTCAGTGTTGGCATTCCATAGAGTGAACTTTCATTACTGTTCGCTCTGATGATCACCCATTCTAAAACGTGTTGTATATGCTTTTTCAACCAAACTGACCATCAATGTTGAGCATATCCTGCTGAACTGTAAAAGGGTACAAGAGAATAGAAGAAAGCATTTGAAAAACAGTAACAACATGAAAATGTTGTTCGAAACTATTCCAAAGAAAGATATCATCATGTTTTTGAAAGAGACAAATCTCTTTGATTGTTTATGAAATATTTGAAAACATTGAAAAGATGTGACTGAAATAAGTCTACGAAAGTGAAAAGCTAAATCATTGATAGTCCCTATATACCCTCAGGGTCCCCTGAGACGTTATACCACAAACAAACTCGAACTGAAAACCGCTGTGTGAAAACTGCCTGCCAGGTGTTGTGGCGACCATCCGCCCGCCCTAGGCCATAGGATTTTGTGGGTTTGAGTCCCACTGCATCAACTCCTCTCCTTGAACCCAGCAGTGGTAGATTTACTGTCGAATCAAAGACTAATCCTTCTCATACCATGCCTATGGTGTGTGGGAAGTAAAGGAACTCGTACCTCGGTAAATGTGTAGGGGTGAGATTTCTACCTGAATTCATCTCATAAATTCGATCACTATCAAATCCAAAGTAGGTCTAGTAGAACATATTGGACGTTTAACTACCCAAACAACCAACCATTTGTTGATGTCTTCTTGTGGTTTTACAAACTTTTCTTTCTGCGATACTCAGTTGCACTGCAACAGCAATTAAGTGTCCTCTGTTTCTGTCCCTTTAGATGGTATTTTGGTGACCACTGACACTGTTTTTGCCTGTTTTAGACTGATATTTTTCATACAAACTCCTTACTATCTGCAATAATAACAAGGCATTGGTTACATTTTGTTTGAATAGTCTTACTTCTAGCTGTCTAGTAAGAGATATGGAATTGCTCACCTAAAATATAAAAATTCTCTTACTCGCTGACCATAAACGACAGAGGAGTTTACCTTGGTCAACTGGTGACATAAGTACAGTATATATTTACAGTTTATGGAAGTGGACCTATACAGACAATGCCTACAGACTCAACCATGGGGTCAATTCTTAGGCTCTTGGTGCCTCATAATATATAATATATAATATATGTCCCATTTATTACATGTAATTTCACCTTGTTATTTACTCTCTGAGACACTATTGACAGTGTAGTTTTCATTGAAAGTTACAGTCTCCAAATGACACTTTACAGACTTGGAATGAACTTTTTTCCGTTGAAATCTTCGCCGAAGACTTCGGTCACTTGTATAAATAGCTCGAATTTCATGTTCTTTTTCACATTTGTATTTTTTGCCCTGAAGAAGGAACTTGTGTTCCGAAACGTCGGCCAGATATTTAAATACATACAGTCCACATGGGACTTTGAAACTGTTTATCAGTCTCCTTTGTCTATTTGCTAAGTTTGGGGGTTCATTGGAATTATCACAAGTACAGTATAGGTAACTTAAGTTATTAGCAGGTGGACGGTTGGTCTTTAGGTTATGGCTATAGCCTACTGTAGTACAACTGCTTGTAGAGTCACTAAGTGACCTGACCACATTTTTGCCTTTTATAGCTAACTAAGTACGGATAGGAATATAATTTCTGTTTTGGACATAAGGTTTTATGTTTTACAGTTTTGATATTTAGTATTTTGGTGTGGATTTTAAAAAATAGTGAATTCAGTTTGGGGGTGGACTATTGTAGTCACAGGTCCATTTTTAAGAACTCCTTTATGGACATATTTCTACCCTTCAAACTGGTTGAATCATAATATAGTATGCCTCAATTGAAAGACAATAAAAAACAGAAGGTGCTAGGAAGTGGAATTTTCTAGGTAGATTCTATATTTATTGCTCTGATGGTTAGATTCTGCTGACATGTACCAGTAGCTGTCTGTTCCTCAAATAGGTATGGAATTTTCCCAGGTTTCAGGATTTCTTGATACCCCTAGGATCATCCTTAAGATCCAAGCAGAGTTTTTTAAAGGTGAAATATGGTGAGCAATATTAAAATAGCCCCAAATGCAGGAGCTACTGGTAGCTTCGCCCCGAGGGCATTGTCCCTTGAGCCTGTAGGTGGTAGATTTACTGCTGTATCAAAGGCAAATCCTTCTCATACCATGTCTGTGTGGTGTGGTCTACAGACACCTTTCCCCCCAGCAGTGGTAGATTTACTGCTATATCAAAGGCCAGTCCTTCACATACCATGTCTATGTGGCGTGGGAAGCAAAAGAACTCTCTCCTCGGTAAATGTGTAGGGGTGAGATTTCTACCTAGATAATCATATAGTTCTGATCAGCCTTGTGGTGTAAAAGAACCTTGAGAAAGTCTGGTAAGAACCTGTAATGGTTAACTGGACGTAAAATCAAACCAACCGACCTCAACCCTGCAGGGCCCTAGGCGGCCCCCAAACCTGCTGCCAATTCTTCCAGATTCTTTGCAATTTCCCAAATCCATGACTGATTCAATAATTCCTTCCCAAATCCTGACAGCCTTATTTTTGAATTCAGGTGTAGTCCTGTCTAACTCTAAAACACTGTACAAACGGATTTCCACTCCATAGTTTCAACAATAAACACTTTATTCTCTTTCTGCCTAATTTTTGGTAACAGAGAGATTGCCATATGTTATTAGGTCGAGTGTACTCAATGCATTATTGCTGATACCCAATATCTACCCAGGTTGTGAAACATTTCGCCTTCTTCACATCTTTTCACGAGTCACTTTATCACACAGACATATCCTCCACACTGTTATAGACTAGTCCAAAGTATATCGATCAGCAGTGCATGGGGTGGGGAGTTAGCTCAGTGGTTAAGGCACTGGACTTGTTATCTCAAGGCTGTGGGTTCGAGTCCCACTGCAGCCACTCTTCTCCTTCATGAGTGGGAGATTTGCTATCAAAGGCCAATCCTTCTCATACCATGTCTATGTGGTGTGGGAAATAAAATAACACTCACCTCGGTAAATGTGTCAGGGTGAGATTTCTACCTAAATTCATCACATAGATTTATTACCACCCTTGTGGTGTAAAAGAACCTTGAGAAGGTCTGTTAAGAACCTATAATGGTTAACTGGACTTTAAATCAAACCAACCAACCAGCAGTGAGTCCGTAGTTTCATGTCTCACATGGCTTGACCTGATGAGGTCAGAGAGGTCTATGTTTGTCACACTGCTTGGTGTCTTCTTTGATTAATAAAATAATGGTACAAGCTTCTATTAGACACATGTTCAATATTACTTCCCATCAGAGATGTCAGTTTTCTATTTTCCCGTGGAAATCTCCCTTTTTCATGTCCAGTATATGTTAAATAAAAAAAAATTCAAGATAAAAAAAAAGATAATATTGATTTTTTTGTTTAATTCCCAAGAAACGGATTCAAACTTGAATCAATGGAAAAAAATCCTTAATAGTATTGATTTAGCCTCATTTACACAAATGAAACTGTGGCTTGAACCTCCCCACAGACCCTCAGCTCCGTGTCAGGGCCGATAATGACATATCCAAGTTTTCCTGATCTCTCTGAAGCATAAAAATCCAAATGAAAATATTTCCACTTTTTTCCCTGACCCCAACTGACATCCCTGCCAAATTATTATCAAAACTGGAATTTGCTGCTCTCTTCTAACTAAAAATGAAGAGATGGACATCCTCCTTGTCACGAGGTGGTGGAAGATCCAGTTTATTGCAGGGATGCAAATTTTCTGACAAATGACAGAAATCTGATATTTGGGAATTTTTATGAAAATTGCATAGAATTTCCAATATCTGCGCAGTGGCAGAACCTGAAGGCGCCGAATCAAGACCGTTGTCAGCAGCTAGCCGGTAACCCTGCCTAGCTAGAATCCTTGAGGGTGGGATTTAGTTCGAGCACCGGACTTTTAACCCCAAGGTTGTAGGACTGTCGGTTCGAGTCCCACCCCCAGCAGTGGTAGATTTACTGCTAAACCAAATGCAGTATCATGCAGGGATACAAATTTTCTGACAAATGACAGAAATCCGGTATTGTGGAATTTTGATGATAAATACACAATAATGACTGGTTTTGTGTACGAGTGGCCGTAATCTCCAAGTAGTTGACGCGTAATAATATCCGAGCGACTAGCGAGGATATTACGTCGTCAACTACGAGGAGTTAACGGTTACTCGTACACAAAAAAACAGTCATTATTGTATTTATTACCCACCTACAAGATTGATAACAAGTCTATTGCAATTAAAAGGTTTTTGCAAGACATTTACTACCAGGCACCACAACAATGTTAAGCATGGCAGTAATTCGGTGTAGACTTTTACCAATAATATAGTTCGCCATTAATCTGTACTTTTAGCATACAAAATATGTTATTACAGTGATTTCTGATGGTAAATGAGATTATTATGATTGATTCTACATAATTAACATTGAATGAACATTCAAGAAACTTATTTCGAAGTACATGATGATTCGACCTCATTATGGACAGGACTATTTTTCCGGAATCTCCTGCAGGAGATTCTGACATACCAGAATCTCCGGGTAGTTGTATCCAGGTGCCCTATACATTTCCTATGGAGACTCCATAGTCGGTGGGTAATAACGGCATAGAATCTCCAATATCTACATAGTAGCAGTGCTCCCCTGACAGAAGGCACTGAATCCCCACTGAACCAAGACCGTTGCCGTTGTTGTCAGCTGGTAGGACTTTGTGGGTTAGAGTCCCACCCCCAGCAGTGGTAGCTTTACTGCTATATCAAAGGCCAGTCCTTCTCATCCCATGTCTATGTGGTGTGGTGTGCAGCCACCTTTCTCATTCATCCCCAGCAGTAGTAGATTTACTGCTATATCAGATGCCAATCCTTCTCATACCATGTCTATGTTGTCTGGGAAGTAAAAGAACTCTCACCTCGGTAAATGTGAAGGGGTAAGATTTCTACCTGAATTCATCACCTAGATTCAATCACCACCCTCGTGGTGTAAAAGAACCTTGACAAAGTCTGGTAAAGACCTGTAATGGTTGACTGGACATTAAATCAAAACAAACAAACAAAAAGCTAGAATTCCCAACACACTGTAGGCTCCAACCCTTTCCTTACTTTCCCGACCTTAAGGATGGAACCCACTTGGGTACTCTGGCCACCAGAGCAAATGCTTGCTATGGTTAGGGTGAGGATTTTGTACTTTTGACTTTTTCCTGCCTTTATCTCTGATATTGCATAACAGATAGCGTACCAAAACGACCGGTTCTTCTCAATATCCCGTCAGAACAGGAATTCTTTGGGAGGACTGTTTCCAAGAGTAATAAACTCGGGGAATTGATTTTTGGATTGCATGAATCTTGAAATTTTCAATCATCAACTTATTATTGATTTGAATAAACTTATATTTTTCAGCGTTGTGAATTATGTCCACAACGAGAAGGGGCCCTGAAAAGAACGGACACAGGGGGTAAGTGTTTCCTGTGTATGCTATTATAATATTTAGTAGAAACCAAACGAGAGTTAGACTTGTCAATGTTTATGCCACGACGGGAAGGTTGTGTATTACTACACGAGGCGTAGCCGAGTGTAGTGAGGAGCAGACCTGACCAGAGTGGCATAGACATTGACAAGTCTAACTCGAGTTCGGTTTCGTATTTATCCTACCCCGTCTATGCTTATATTACTGTTAAAAAGATAAATATTGAGTCAACGACCAACAGAACTTTTTTCATAGTAGCTGACATCCTGCTCTCTGATTGGTCAATATTGTTATTATTCTAGCGGCATAAAAAAACACTTTATGTCACGGCCTGCCACATAAAATTTCCCTATGTTAAGTCTATGGCCGTTTTTTATTAGGGGTAGGATAAAATCACCTATTACACATTTTATTACGTATTTTTCTACAAATAGATGAACTTGCACCTATGTGGTGATAATATCTATACAGTTTGCAAGTTATTTTGAAATTGAAATTTTGACGTCGTGAATCCGTCGTGTATTAACCTGATAAAAAACATATCTTCTCATTCTTTGTAATAATAATGTATTAAGAGAATGGGAATTAGTCGTGATACCCAGTCTAGTGAATGTTATTTTCTCATGTGATCTGTCATATAAAAAAGAATCGTTACAGTTTTGCCGATCATGATTTGTGGTGGCACAACATAGTGCGACTTGTGTTTCACCGTTCCCTGTCCATATGAAAAATAAATCTTCTGAAAGATTCAATCTACATACTATTTTCACTGTTGAATGTTAGTACCGTTTGAATCTTGAAAGATGTCATCTCGAGATACACAGAATGATTTTTTTTTTAGATATATAGGTGACTTGAAAATATGAATTACCACTTTATTTACTACACAAATGAAATGCCTTTCCGTCTGCATCTTGTTGCTGGTCGGTTGGAGGCCAACGAAGATGTAGCTATCGCTAGGTACCAGCAGTGGCTTGCTCGTAGTAAAACATCTCACCAGTTACTCGTATCAGTCCCACTTTGAGAAACGTTTTAAGGAAAATAATCTAACAAAAAATCTTCAAATTGATAAGGGTCAATACCATTCACAGTCATCATTTTGGTAGTGTCAAGATGTGTTAACGTTCTTCTAACGTTGATACTAGTGTGTGGTGTTTTTTTGTTTTTTTTAATTAAGACCTAATTATATCCCATAGTATATTCAGTGTAAACCAGCATGGCTAAAGTTATCTTTTTTAAGAGTCCTCATACTGCCCTGTGACCAATCAAACACCCAAATCTGCTGCATTCATTTTTATAATTGTAATGTGAATTAAACCAAAATATCTCTAGAGGGGCAATCATGTAAAATTTATTGTTCATATCATTCCCCAGATACCCACTATTTATCAATGTCAATATAGTCATGGCAAAATTTTATCAGTAGATAATATTGCACATGATTATCAAAACTTACAGTTGCCAAAGAAACTCATGTTAGCATGCATTGTTCAATAGGGGAAATTGTTGTTGATATTGATATTGTCAGTATGGTTTCAACTTTTTATAGTACTCTAATAGTATTGTTTGTCATGCTGTATAGATTCCTTGTTGTGTGTATGTTTTCCTTCTTCTAGGAACGAAAATGTACATTTTTCCTTTCATTGGAAAAAACGGATTATTGCTTATAAAATTTCTGATGAAAAGATCTTCAAGATGTAATATTGATTACGTTCTTGACAAAAAAAAAAGAAGACGTGTATATAGACAGAAATATCATACTTTTCAAATTTCATTTGCTCATATGGAAGAACCCCTTTATGATATTGCAACCATGTTCTAACGTTAAATATCAAATCGTGCTATTATGTTATTATACAAACAGTTATGGCTAGCATGGATTATATTATATGATTATTATTATTATTATATGTTGTGAATTGACTGTTCATGAAAGCTAGGGTTGGAATTTCACTCCTACCTTCCAGCCAATTCCTACCAAGATTTATCGTAGATTGATGAATTTCTTTCAAAATTTCAGTTCTGGTTAGAAACATATTTCGTACGATAATATAGTTCAACCTTTGAAACTTACACTTGTAAAAAACTAAGAACTTGAGCTAGCTTTCTGCACTTCCAGTGTCCACTGAAAGTGAGCACAGGCTTTTTATTTTCAACAGAAATATATAAATGTTCATAATGATCATTCTAACAAAATTCATGTTGATATTACCTTTGAGTAAATAAAAGTGGGCTGAGAGGTGATTTTTGCTGCCAACCCACATGGCTGATTGGTTAAGTTCAGTTCCAACCCAGTGAGCATTGCTAATGAGTGTTGGAGAGTAAAGAAGGTGTGTTTTCAGGCTGGGCGCATGTGGTGTGTGCCCTGTACATCCCCGAGGTCAGCTTCGGCAACGTGTCCACCATGGAACCCATCATTCTGAAAACGGTGCCCCCCGACCGGTTCAGCAAGGTACTTTACACGTAAAGGTTCCCTTAACAATTGTCTTGTGACCAGTTCCTTTTTACAGGTGTGTTATATTATTCCAGGTACAAACACAAGAGGGTAGGGTCCCTTGCACACTAGGGGCAAATCTCCCAGTGTGTACGCCTTGAGTGTAGAGGTACATACTGGGCACATCTTTCAGGGTCTTTCCAAAGATCATGCTGGCGATGCCTCGAGCCAAGCTGGAAACCTAATCATACTAACTGGTCTTACCACGACAGTAGTACGGAAACAAGATAATGGGGTGAGGTGCGGTATGGGATCTTAAGTCTCCTTAAAGGCTTGATTCCATTGCCCGCCGATTTCACTCCCGATGTGATCAAGATGTACTCCCGTTTCAGTCCCGCCACCAAAACTGGCCTATGTCTGGTCTCTGTCTGGAGGCCATCGGCGCAATGGAATAGGGTACGTGTGTGTCAGCACTGAAACTGGAGTAGATCTTGACCACACCGGGAATGAAATCGGCTATATGGAATCAAGCCTTAGTAGGCCTCTACCTTACACCTGGTTCTCTCGATGAGGTACACGCGCATGGCTGTAGAGGGCGGGGTCCATCCTCCGTGCTTGCCGTACCAGGTTCTCCCTCCCCGACCCCCTGGTGTTTGATTAATGTGCTTTGATTCTGGATTAACCGGGGTTCGAGGCAGGGGTGTGAGAAGTATCTTCACCGAGTGTCTCTACACTCCTGCCTCTCCGCCCTGAACAAGACACTAAAACCTGCAGGCCTGGTGTGATCAATACTGTGTGGGGGCAAGGCTAAATGTGTGCTTAGGGTTGCAACTTGGCTTTACACTACTTAAGGTTTTTCTTTTTATTGTTTCCCGCTCCTTGTTGGAAAGAAAAGAGATAATTGCATCCTTATTAATCACCGCATCAGTGTTTCAGGTTCACGACCACATTTTCTTGTCTCGTGACTTTCGGCATGACGCTCTGGTTTCTCCCACTGATGCACACATCGTAACGATTCAAGCAAGTCTCATAGGTTTACCCTACGCAGCCTCGACGGGCACCCAACGCATTATTTTCAATTCATCTTAGTGTCTATTCTTGAGAAAAACAATCCGTCAATTTTTTGTCATAATTGGGCTCAGATATGACAGTAAACTAATTTTTTTTTTTTAATTTTGAAAAATTTTAAAATTTGCATTTTACAAAAAATGGTTGGGGCCCAAATTTAACTTTATGAAAAGAAAAGAAAAATAAGTATCCAAAGAGCTATAAGTATTACATACTTATCAACGTCGTCATTAAACCGTCAATAAAAACAATAAAATGATAATAATGATTTCCATAGAACATAAATGTGTGACCTCTATTTGAGACTTGGTTTTATCGTAGTGTCTTGCATAAACAACTTCACAGATGGAAAATATCAGTCTTCTTTTTTTTTTTTTTTTCTCCACATATAGATATCTTCATCTTCTGAAATTCCTTTCTTGATATCCAGGAGTCTGAGGGGAAAAGCTGGCCACGCTCCTGAAAATGATCCAAAATTTCTTGTCCTGCCACTGATCGGACGTTGAGCTCTCGTTCCCGTCATCTAACCTCATAGAAACCTAGTCCAAACATTAACCACTGGTGTGTCTTTTTTTTTCTTTTTTCCGTTTGTTGGCTTCCTTTTCTTTAACGCGGGCATTGCCGCCGCTTGACTAGGATGGTGCCACGTAGTTTGTGCGCTCTTTATCCCTGAGGCATGGTTTGGGAACGTGCAGACCATGGAACCGATCATCCTAAAGGGACTCCCGCCAGAGAAATTCTCAAAGGTAGCTGTATATGAAGTCACCTTCTAGTTGTAGCCGCTGTAGACTGTCAGCTGTCTCTGCCACTTATGTTACCTGCTTTCCTCGCCCGGTTGATCCCCTTTTATCCCTTTGTCCTATCCTTTTCGCTAACTGAAATTCTCTGGAAAGGGTCGGGTGGGGTGTTTGAATGAAATAACCGAGTGGTTAATATTGATGTACAAAAAAAAACAACAATTTGGCGTTATGCATGAGATGGACAAAACCGCACATGTAAACTGAATATCACTTTAGAATTGAACAATCTTCGTTAATTTAGGCTAACTGGTCTATCCTTTATTCCTTTTTTTTTAAAATAATAATGAGATTCAAGGGAGAAAATAGTTTATGTATTTTTCACTGTATATTTTCCGTTTGCACGTACCTTGTTGTTATAACAGCTTATACGTTTATTTTGAGGTATTATTTTTTTATGCTTGATTGAAAGTTCTTGCATCTGTGGTTGAAGACAGGGCCTGCAGTATATTTGTGAGGTTATACAGTTTACTAAGTTTTCCTTTTCGCAATGAGTACGAATGAGTGGAACGCATGTATGTTGCCAATACATATATTCTTAATCAAATTATATTTAAATTGAATTACATATTATCGTAAAACTGGATGAGTTTTAATCTTGGCCACCGTATGCCACGACTGGAGTTTGGCATAGTGACTTCATGAGGTGAAGCCAAGTGAAGTCCGGAGCCAAAACTCCAGGAGTGACATGCGGTGGCCAAGATTAAAACAAATAAGGTTTTGATTTTATCCTACCCCGTCTCCTCGATTTTGGAATATTACGTGATAACAATTCTGTATACCACTAGTGGCATATAAAACTCCATATGCCAGTCAGCGTGGCATACGGAAACTCAATGTTAAGCCTATGGGATTTTATATTAGGGGTAGGATAAATACGTAACCAACACCCAAGCATTATGCGTTGTGCTAAACATCATAGAATCAGTACCCTGATTGATTACTAGATTTCTTACAGTTGATCATCGATGATACATATGTCGTCTCTAAACAGTTTGAGCCTCTCGTTTGTTTACACCACACCGTTATCAAATTTCAAATCAGAATGTTCAGTCCTTAAAAATCTATGGTTGCAGAGTCGTCGAAATCCTACACCAGTTGTGAGTACCAGACAACAGAAGTTAATGACCATCGAACTTGGGAATTAGATCAATAACAATATATTTCTACTACATTGAGTTCTATTTTTCATTTCATCATCATGGACGGAATTGCCAGTCTAAGGTGCTGTGTAAAAGACAACACCGGCCATTGATTTTGCGCAATCTTTATCTCAAAATTCATGAATCTTGCCTGCTGAAAACTATTTATAGACAATGAAATTCCCTAGAAATAAGAGGCCGAACAAAAGAAACGTTACGAAGAAAAATTACCATGAAATGAGATTGCATTATAGATTGTAGGCTGTTACAACTTGTTGGTAATATTTGAATCTAGTATAAAATTATTGGTTTTCCTGGATGAGGTTTGGAGTTAGCATCACTGGTAAGATTCCAGGCTTTCGTCGAAACCCAAGTTCGATTTTCATTAATAGCAGAGCACGTAGTTATTGAATCATTTATTATGTCTTTAATAGCTCAAGGCTTGTATTGCATTTTGTGTGATATAACTTTCATATCTTGTGAGAAAAGGTCACAAGCTGTGTCGTGTTGGCAGCTTAAAATCTAAAAGGGTACGAGTGATCAATTTATACTCTTCTTTTTTTCTCCAAATTTCGATTTATACTGAGGGGATGCCAGTTTTCAATGTTTCCATTGGAATTCATGTTTTCATTTTCAGAATGAAAAAATAAGTCCTCGTGTGGTGTTGATATACCAACGGCTAAATTACCCAGTTCAACCACAGCCCATGATCCCCCACTGAACCTCCCCACTGACCCATGTGAAAACTTGAGCTTTCCATTGATTCCCCACTGGAATGCGTGCATATGTAATGCGTAAATCCTGTATTACAATAAGAAATATTTCATTGTGTTTTTTCTCACCCCAACTGGCAACCCTGACTATTAATCGTTTCTAGTGATCATAGAAATAAGATTGTTATTTGATCTGGTCGTTTTTTGAATACTTAAAGGCATATCCTACAATTCACAGTGGCGCCACCTGGAGTTTTTAAAATAATGTCTATTGTGAGGTTCAACCGGTTTTATAGGATTCATTCTAATTCTACATGAGTAAATTCAAAATTTTGTCCAATTCATCCAATCTTAATCGGTGTATTACACCAATTTACATTTACTTGATTTACATAGGAAATGTACTGAAAAATATGGGTTTCTTCAATTCTTTCAAAAATAAGAACAGTGACCTATGATTTTTAAAACCTAAATCAGTAGTACTTTATATGTACTATATTCTGTGAAAGTTTGAGGAAGATGACATGGGTTTTACTATGTGAAAAAATACTTTTTAGAATTTCTATATAATCTAATATAAAAATTATCATAATATAGATCTATAAATAAAAAACTAGCTAGGTGACCCCCGATTTTTAAGTTAGGTATGTGTTCCACAACACTTGGAGATCATCATATTAAATTTTCAGGGAATTGACATGGGTTTTAATTTTCAAGCCAAATTGTCCGATATGCCTTTAAAGATATAACAAAGAGATGAGAAGAAATTCTTTACGATAATGAGAACCGTAGTGATTTGAATAAACCTATATTTAAGGTTTTTGAGTTGTTCTGATACGTGACCTTCATTTTTTTAGGAAAGATACCGTAAGAGGGCTGTAAGTTCGTGAAATTATTTTAGGCGTTATTTTTCAAATGTTCATTGCATAGAAGTTTTGAAGACATGTAGCATTTGTAAGGTATATAAAGCATAAAAGGAATGTACGATAATGGGGTCGATTATCTACCATTTGCTGTCAGTATCCTGTCTGTGTATGGGGCCATCCATAAAGTACGTACGCACCGAAGGGAGGTGGGGGGGGTCAGAAATTTTGGAAAATCTGCGTATGGTCTCTCTTTGTTCTATTGCGTACAAGATTGGGAGAGGGGGTGGGGGGGTCCAAAATTTCAGAAATTCTGCGTACGTACTTTATGGATGGCCCCTATACAGAACTCACTGGCGAACCAATACTTAATATCAGGACGAGTTGTCAGCGTGTTTGTATGATTTTGCACTCACAGGCCAGCTGCTAGGCACTAAGAATGTTTAATAATTGTGTCAGCTTTTGCTTATCTTATCTAACCCGCAGATATCTTTAAAGTAGGGCTTTGCAAATATTCAAAGTGTCCTTTACTTGCCCGGAGACTTAAGCGGTCACTGTTTAGAAAGGCCAGCTAGACAGGTACAAAAAAGAAAAATAATAAAAATACAATTTATTTATTAAAAAGAAGAAAAAAAAGTACATCATGTGATCGGTGGAATTTTTTTTTTTCCTGCTCCCAATGTGTTGATTAGAAAGTATTAGAAGTAATTTATTTTCGTTTGAAAAATAGGCCCATCTACGAAAATGGTTAATTAATTTCAAGAAACCGATTAATTTCACAGAACTAGGTGTTATTTTTTAAAATTAAAAACATCCTATCGATCAGCGAGACTTTGGTTTTGTTAGAGGTAACCGTTTGTCATGTTAGTTCAGCATGTAAAACTTGAATTTTAGTTAATGGTTTGAATTTTCGATTATCTCCTGAAGAGAAGTCCTGAACCGCTAATGGTGCCTGTAAGTGATAGATTTGTATCGATACATACCGTAAATTCCCGCGAACCAAACCCCTTGTGCGTCTAATAAGATTTGCCCAAACTCGGGGTGCATCTTATACGCGGGTTTTTCCCAAGGGCAATTGAGAATTTTGAGGGGTTCCATTAGAAATGCCTTTAAATTAAAGGATATCTATAGCTTTACTGTTTTTTTATATTACTGCATAATGATACATATAAATATATTGTCTATATAAAAAAGAAAACTTTTTAAAAATTTAAACAAATGTATTGCACTGTGAGGTGCTGGAACCATATTTTTGGACGGTTATGCACAGTTTTGGGGGGTTGGGGGAGCTGGAAGGGGGGTTTATCTTATAAGATTTTCCCAAATTCTGGGGTGCGTCTTATACGCGGGTTTTTACCTAAAACACGCAACCACCAGGTGCATCTTATAGGATTTTCCCAAAGTTAGGGTGCGATTTGTGCGTGAAATGCGTCTTATATGCGGGAATTTACGGTGCATTCTATTGAGAGTTGGTTTATAAGGTTTTAAGTTCAGTTTCTTGTTTGTAAATCGCTAGAATAGACGTGGCAATGGGGTCACCTTCTCTTTAAGAGAAGGCCAGTCGTATCTGGTTACTGGTTAAACGGAAATATTGGACATTGGTATTCTAATGTAAGGGGAATGATATTATTATACACCTGTGCGCGAATATCTTACATGATTTACATGGTTTTATTTTCTGGTAAATCATGCAAGATTTGAGCCAAACTCCTATAACGAAGGGGAGTGAAAATGAAAATCAAATCTCGCAATACCGAATGACGCAACACCTAGATAAAAATATTTGACATTGCCACTTGGGTAAATAATTCCACCGGCTCCCTGTCTGGATTATGAGATTTGCTGAAGTGGTGAATGTGGAAGATGTAGGATTAATTGTGCTTTTCTTGTTGCAGTCCTGTTATATCTGTGAGGAACATGGACGCGAGGGAAAGGCTGCCTCTGGGGCCTGTATGCAATGTAACAAGAACGGATGTAAACAACATTTCCATGTCACATGGTAAGTCCAGTAACTGTTCGGCATATCCTGCTGAACTGTCAAAGGGTACAAGAAAATAGAAGAAAGTACTTGCAAAACAGTAACAACATGAAAATGTTGTTTGAAACTATTCCAAAGAAAGATCTCATCACGTTTTTGAAAGAGACAAATCTCTTTGATTGTTAATAAAATATTTGAGAACTTTGAAAAGAATTGACTGAAATATGTCTACAAAAGTGAAAAGCTTAAATCATTGATGGTCCCTATATACCCTCAGGGTCCCCTGGGACGTTAAACTGCAAACAAACAAACAATCTCATAAAGGAGAACCATGAGCTTGTAACCATTTCACAGAAGGCTATCACTCCCCCAACAAACGTAATCAAAAAGACTTGCAATATTTATATAGAACGTCCTGACCATGATGTACAAGTCACAGAACGAGATGCTAATTTACGGTATGTAGGGACCGAGGCGTTTACGCCGAGTTCCGTACAAACGGTAAATTAGCATCTCGTTCTGTGAATTGTACAATCATGGTTGGACGTTATATATTTACGATATACCTGAAATTTAAAAAAAAATCAATTTAATTTTTCATAACAACCAAAATTCTAATAAAGGTGTATGGGTATGTAGTCAGTATTTTGGTGTACGGACCACTGGTCCGTATAGTATTTTTACGTCATATACCAAAACGGTATGTATTTACAGTATATACGGCATGTGTATATAGTAATCTAACATATTACTGCAATAAATGCAAAAACATTTATTTCAATGTTTCCAGAAACCTTATGTGGAAAATCTAAATAAGTTATCTGGAGTGAAGTCATATTACAGTAATAAAACTACGTCGTACTACTCTGTATATATTTATAGAAGTTGACACTTGTTATATCGTTTGAAATTCACCTTCTTTGTTAAAAGTAGAAGTTTTTAGGGCTCCATTTCTCTATTTTCATATGGTTTTATCTTTTTCTCGCAGCGCACAAACACAAGGCTTGTTGTGTGAGGAGCAAGGGAACTATACGGACAACGTAAAATACTGTGGTTACTGCTTCTACCACTACAAAAAACTAGTAAGTAGCTTCAATGTTTATTTTGTGGCGATTTTGTCCTCGTAACTGTATTAGTACCAGAATTGTAACTACTATACCCATTTATATAGTAATAGAATAATATGGGATAATATCATTATATACAATCATGGCTGAGTAGATTGCGTTTTTCATCATCTTTCATAATTGTCACATAGTTGCACCTCCTACTTTTTGTATTATTGTTATTATTAATGTTATTACCCACATGGTGAACAGTATCTGTATGAATTGGAAGCCGGTTACTTGTCACGGCCATAATTGAAAACCCAACCATTGCATGTTGAATTATGACCAATAGAATTACTTTTTTAAAAAGTTCAACGTGTATGTATGTATGTTCATATAAATGTATCTGTTCGCACTGGTTGAAAATCGTATATGCTGTATGAACCCTAAACATCAATATAAGAATTTTTTTTAAATGACGGAAATTAAAGTGATAACTACGTCTCCTTGTCCTTCAGAAAAAGGATAGCCATATCAAAACCATTCCGGCTTTCAAGCCAATTCCAACGGAGATGGGTAGTCCAGAGTCAACTCCGGAAAAACAACCACCAGCAAAACCAGAGCGCCATAAAGTGGGTGGTAAATCGGTAAGTGAGGACCAGGGGCAAATAAATATAGAGACGTCTACGATTGTTGGACTACTTTCACCTCACAGTATAGATTACAGGGATGCCAGTTGTCAATGCTTCCATTGAAATTCATGTTTTCATTCTCAGAATTGGATAAAATAATTCCTCGTGTAATATTGTTGTACCTTTTTTTTTTTTTTGTAAACATTAATAAAGTGTGAAGACGCCACTGGATGCACCCAAATAAACCTAGCTTACCCTATTCAAACACAGAATTGAAAGTCAGGTTTATTCACTTGTCATAACGGATTGACAGGGCCGCTTATTTGGTCATCTGATTGTTTAGATATACTCTATCTTTGCAATCAGTCTCCATCAGTGCAGCCTGAAGATTCCCTAGGATGAAATCGCTATAGTTGTCATGCCCTTGCCATGACAACACATGACAAGCCCAATTTGTGACTTACAAACCGCTTTGTCAACAACTGACACCAAGCAAATCGCCACGATTACGCTGCTGTCACTATGGTCGTCACCAATCGAACGGTTCCGATGATGTAGCCGATATCAGACATCGAGCTCATTCAAGCAGTAGCTGCCTAAGAATCAACACCTAGCCACGTATCAAACATAATATTGTTATACCAACTGCTAAATTACCTAATTTAACCACAGCCCATGATCCCCAACTGAACCTCCCCACTGACCCATGTAAAAAATTTAGCTTCCCTTGACTCCCCACTGTAATGCATATGTAATATGCAAACCAGCATTGCACTAAAAAGTATTTCAATGTATATTTTTTCTGACCCCAACTGGCAACCCTGAATCACCCTCATTAACCACATGTAGTCAGGGGGCCAGTTCCCTGAAATCCTGTTATTTAAGGAGTTTCGTTCCATGGAAGTATAGCAGCAATTTTATTGTATCAAATTAAAGCTGAGACGTTGGCCATTCCAGATATGGTAGCCATTTTTCTGTAAATGTGTCCATTTGACCTTTTATTAGAGGTCAAAGGTCAAAGGTCATCAAATTTAAGAGGGTTTTGAAATTGAGACATATTTTGTCTTTTCTCCAAGAGTATTAAGTTGATTTCTTAGATATTTGGTAAATATATTAAGACACCATAGACTCATAAGCCTTTGTCACCATCTTGATTTTGATCAAGGTCAAGGTCACCAAATGGAATATTTCCACCCAGAATTTCACCCAATTTCCTATTTGGTGGCATCAGTATTACAGAAAAATGGCTACCATATCTGGAATGGCCAACGTCTCAGCTTTCATTTGATACAATAAAATTGCTGCTATACTTCCATGGAACGAAAAGCCACTTTTTCAGGGGCTGACCCCCTGACTACATGTTGATGTAGTATTCCGAACGTCTGATGTAAGAAATCTGTTTAAACATAGAGCATCGCATCTTAATAAAATCTAAAGTTAAAACTAGGTAGGCTATGCATCATATCATATAACTAAGAAAGAAATTGATGAGTGTTTGGTCTGTGTCCCCATTGAGTATGAGTTATCGTACTCGCAAGCCTGTTGAGTACGAGTTCCTAATGTTAAGCCTATGGACATTTATACTAGGCTAAGATAAATGCATTATAAACTGAGAAGGTATTTTGGTACCCCATTACTATGGTACTCTTTCAGGAATGGACTATCAAGTGTAACTTGAGTGAATCTTCATCCAATATATAGCCATAATTAAACGAAAGTAAAATTCTGACATTTCTTTTCATCTGCCATAACAGCGTGAGCGCGAAAAAGATGTGCTTAAAGAAAAGGAAAGCAAGTCTGGGCGGTCTTCAATGCTGTTTCAACTAGAACGAGAGCGGGATAGAGATCGCGAGAAGGAACTGAAGGACCGCGAGAAAGAACGAGAAAGAGACAAGGAGCGCGAGAAAGAACTGAAAGACAAGGAAAGGGAGAGGGAGAAGGAGCGGGAAAAAGAGGAGAGGGAAAAGGAGAGGGAGAGGGAACGAGAAAGGGAGAGAGAGAGGGAGCGAGAGAGGGAGCGAGAAAGGGAAAGAGAGCGAGAAAGGGAAAGGGAGAAAGAGCGGGAGAGGGAGAAGCAGAGGGAGGCGGAGTGCGAGCGACTCAAAGAGCGAGCGAGAGAGCGGAGAGAGAGCAGTTCAAGCAGCACGTCCGAGGCCACCTCCATCTCCACCTCACCCATGTACCCGAGTCCCCGGACCGGCTCCGGCAGCTGTAGCTCCGGCGGCACCACCGCTACCTCCAAACCCAGTACCGGCAGCTTCGTTGGCAAGTTCACCACGGCTAACTTCACCGAGACAACCATCACACCGTCGCCCGCCAACCTGTGGGATCTCAACGAGACCCGCAAGAAGAAACAAAGTCCTTCGGCAAGCTCCTCCGACACAGCGAGCACCAGCGGTGTCGGCTCCTCCCTTTCCAGCTCCTCCTCAAGCTCTGCTGACTCCAAAGAGAAGGAGAATAAGTTCATCCCCAGTCTCACCCCGGCAACGATACAAGGTGGTGGCACGTTGACTTCTTCCACCCCGAATGCGAAAGATACTTCCATTCCACTGCTCACGAGCATGAAGTCTCCTTCGCAGTCTCCGAACCTCTCTTCGTCTTCCAGTTCATCGTCGACGTCATCTTCTCCCTCGACACTGCCCATTCCCAACGGCAGCTCCCCGTCAAAGACTCCGGTGTCCATGACGCCGCCCACCACCACCTCCCAGTCGTCCTTCTCCAGTACCTTCGAGAACTTCATCCGGGGGTCGTATCCCCGCCGGCCCTCACCCGGTCTGAGCATTAGTGACCCGGTCAAGCCGCCAACTTTGCCAAAGCAGTCAGTGTCTCCACCGCACTCGACGACCATGGCAGCTAGCGTCTCCGATCCCATCCCAGCCAAGCGCCAACGCACAAGGTATACTCTATTATCAATACTCATCGAGTTTGTTGTTCATAATGTTCCTACCCACAGTTATCTCTTTTGTCATGTAATTCTTCGTGTGACTCTGGATTACACCTTGAACTGATTTCACTAGTCCGGATTTGTAATCCCATAATGGAAGACCTATAAAACCCCTCTTCCGGGACACCCCGCTTAAGGGGACACCCCGCTTTAGGGGACAGTTTGGACACTGAAAATCCAAGTTTATGGTGCCCGTTGACCAGGGATATAAAAAGGAGCGAATTTCACAAGGAAGGTATATCCACCTTCAACCTCTATTATCTATTTTTTTGTATATTTATATTCATTTATATTATATAATTTATATTTATATACTTAATTATGTGTTATTGATAAACATTTTAACCTAATAACCATCGTTTCCTTCATTTAAGTAGGTATTCTCTATTGTATAACCATTGACAGACGGAAAACCCCGCGGGGGGTGTCCCCTTAAGAGGGGTTTTACTGTACTTTCCAGGTGATTTATATGTGAATATGAAAAAGGGGGAATAGGTAGCTCTTTGAAAACATCCTTTATAAAGTAATACTAAATATAGTTTCCTACCGTCTAAGATATTTTAGATAGGCCAAAAAAAACCACTAACATTTCAGCATTAATTGAGTTTCAATCCCGAATGAAACAACAAGGCTTACGCCCTATAGGGACGGCAGCTTGAGGTTAAAAAATGTTGAAATTTTGCGAATGCTCCCTCTTTGTTCTTTGCGTACAAGATTGGGAGGGGGTAGGGGGTCCATAACTTCAGAAATTCTGCGTACATAATTTATGGATGGCACCTTTTTCACATCGATAACATGGAGCGATATAAGCTTAGCGGATATCTCATTGTTTGGGTCTTTTTTCTTGATAACTATATTTTCATCTTGATGACTACATTTACATGAGATTAGAGGGAAAGAGTAGACGTAAGCAGGATTAACCAACTTCCCTTATTTGGAGGTGGGGGGTCGCTGCCTTATTACCGTTTTTTTTTTTGTTTTTTTTTTTAATTATTACCGTTTTTGGTGGAAAGGAATTTGCACCAAAAAAAATTAAAAAATTTAACTTCAGGATTCACTAATTTCCGTTGAGTTTATGACGGGATATTTCGTCAACGTGGTTTTCATATAGATCCTGGGATCTGGCTGTGGTTTTATAAAAAAAAGTTCAGTGCGCTGACTGATCATCTCATCATGGTGGGAGTAGAGGGGTCATTGGAAAGGAGATTGAAACTGTTTTTGCACGTAGGAGAATCATCTGACAGCACAAGTCATTAAGAACTCTTTTGTTGGCATGTTTCAGTCGGAAGATGGAGAGGGACATATCACCCACGCAAGACCCGTTAGAAATAGCAGATCCGTACCACTTCTCCAACGCATTCAGGTGAGTTGATCCTGGAAGATCCCAGTTGTAGACTTACTGCCATAGTAAAATCCCGCTTCTGGGAAACCCCGCTTAAGGATGACACCCTGCTTAAGGGTACAATTTTCTCGAAACCGAATGTGTTCCCTCTATTTAGAGTTTATTTTAACCCCGCTTAAGGGGACACCCCGCTTAAGGGGACAGTTATTTCGGTACAAAATGCTTCTTAACCTCGCTTAAGGGGCACTGAAGTCTAATTGAACAAAACTACCCAAACAAAGAAAGGGGACACTTTGGAGGGACACCATATCAAATCTGACGGGACAGTCTGGGGAAAACACTCGAGATTATCGTGATTGCTTGTTAATGATTTTGTGTGATGCGAATGCGAGTTGTCTAGACAGTTAGACACCGTAGGCGTCGGGTAGGCATCTATGGGGTGTTTGTGTGGTTATATTATAACCAACACTTATAACCGTGTTTCTATGCAATGATATCACCTGTATAAAGGTTTTATATACTTCATAGCCTAACCATCGACAGATTGAAAACCCTGCTTAAGGGGGTGTCCCCTTAAGTGGGGTTTTACTGTATATCAAAGGCCAATCCTTCTCATATCATATCTATGTGGTGTGGGAAGTAAAAGAACTCCCACCTTGGTAAATGTGCAGGGGTGAGATCTCTACCTGAATTCATCTCATAGATTCGATCACCACCCTTATGGTGTAAAAGAACCTTGAGAAAGAACCTGTTATGGTTAACTGGACGTTAAATCAAACAAACCAACCAATCTGGAAGATCCTTGAATTTGTTCAAGTAAAAACAATATAAGCCACAACAAATATGACACCTCTCATTTAGAGACTAGCCGGACTTGAAGAAGGTGCTACTCGGCACTGAAACGTCACAGTTACACACAAGCTAGGACAATTCCTTAAAAAAATGGTACAATTTAAAAGGGTTGATAAAACTTGGACTCACATCCAATTGGTTTGTGATCGGTGTTAAACAATCCAACTCAATAACTATAGAGGTATTATTTTGACAAGATGTGTACCAGAAAGCGTCATGATCAAGTTTTAAATCCTGTGGTGTGGGAACTAAAATAATGTGTAGCGGTGAAATGTTTACCTTAATTCATCTCAAGGACTCGATCACCACCCCTGTGGTATAAAACCTCCAAGATAGTCCCTATATACCTTCAGGGGCCCCTGGCATGTTGAACAAAGAAAAAAGACCGTCCACTAAATGCATCTATTCAAACAGGAACTCGGCGGCAGAAAAAGCAGATAAAGCGGAAAAGAAGAAGGTGAAAAAGGTCAAGGCAAATAACGCCAAGTCTAAAATGGTCAAGGACTTGTTGTCGAGTGCACCCCCAGCCGCGGCCTCACCACCCCCCAGCCCCCCTCCACAGAAAAAACCTGGTCCGAAGAAAAAGACGAAAGAGGTGACCCTTCCAATTGCTCCACCCGTGGCCTCCCCAACCAGGTACGTTATGAGGGTGGTTTTGGCCAAAGAAATTCAGGTCAACTATAGACTGTAGAACAGTCCCAAGGCGATATTAACACTGTGTAAGGAGGTCAGGGTGAAGGTCGTCGTTTGCTCTGAATGCAGTCATTGGCTGCTGGGTTAATGCACGCCTTCTATATTCCTTCTATGGCAGTTAAAGCATAGGGACAACTCCATGCAGTTATACACCATTATATTTAAAGCAGGACTTTTGAATATGTTGTAATAAGTTTATCGTTGAACATTCAGTGTCGCCTGTAGCATGAACTCTCAGTCGGAGAATTCTCATCTAGATGAATAATCTCGCGACAAATGTATAATTTTCTACAAACAAATCATGTGGATTTTATCATTGATATTTTTTTTTTTTTTTTTTTTATTTAGCACATAAGTACATCAATTGGCCTCTGCCATGGCAGGTATTCTGGCCAATCTAATAACAGGAACAGTTATGACATGTAACAATTTTTGTCCAACCAAGATATACAAAATATACAAGGGATGAGAATAATGAGGCATAATTGAAGCGGAGGAAATTCTACTTATAAAGTTAAGTTGTAAAAGTTAAATTATATGTACCTATACCTCGGCCGTAGCGCATGGTCAATCGTATTTACCCTAGAAGGTGTTGGTTATAACATTTTAGTCTAATAATACTTTTCTGCACCAGTGTGATAATGACTATATTGGCAGGTGACAAGAAATTTGTTCTGAACAAAGTCTCTCTCTATTTCATAGACCCACGAATTCGATGATATTTGAGAACAGTCGGGAAAGTCGGATGGACATCTCGCCCCCCACCTCTGTCACCTCACTGAGCAAGCAAGGTAAGATTCACACCACCTTAGTTCAGGGACCTGTTTCAGTAGTTTCGTGACTAGATGGCGTCTGTGACACCATACGGACAGATCACAAGATTGCAATCAATGACACACAGAGTTTCACTCACTTCTCATAGTAATTAAGCAATGAAACTTTAGCATGAGTAGGAGATACATATAATCTATAATCGTTCCAAATATGAAGAAGATTGGCCACTTCGATCTTCTGATATTTGCTAGTCTTTTTCTGCTGTTGCTTGCACTGTTGGTGCCGCTGTTGATGTCTGTCTAGGCCTAATGTCACGAAACTACTGAAACAGGTCCCTTGTCATGCCAGCGAATTAAGTCACTGACCTATAACTGCGATCTGCCTCACTAACCGACTGACGGCTGGGCCATGCTGGTGAGGGGATGGTCAGTGTCATGGTTCGAGCCAGGGAATAGTTGGCAAATATTCCTATATGTATGTCCTGGGCGTGAGAGGTATGAGTCTGTCATCTTTGAATTTTTTATTTTTTTTTTAGGTTTTATTGCCACGTCTTCTTAATCTGCTTTTCATCTTTAAATTTTTTTATTTTTTTTGTTCTTGACCTAGCCAAACTAATTAACCCATAACCCATACACGCTGGGTGATGCCTTGAGGCATCAACCAGGGCTGGCCAGGTGATGCTCAAGGCACCATCCGGGGTTGGCCGGGTGATGCCTTGAGGCATCCTTTCCAAAATATTCGTTTTTGTGAATAAAATTAGAAATATTGTCTCAATAATCATGAAATGTTCACAGTATGTAGAAATAATATCATAGTCAATATTTCTATGCAAAATAAAGAATAATATTAAGGATCACATGTCATGTTACATGATGTAAAGATGAAATTATCCCAATTAAGCCTCCATAGCTGTATTCACTGGCAAAAGTACCCGGCTTCATGCCTGTGCTATTGCCGTGGGCGCCCGGTGCGATAGGGTTAAGATACCTGAAGAGTCCAAACCGGACGAAACCTTGAATTATTCCCCACCAATTCTGTTAATTCTAACAGTATCTCATCAAGAAATATGCTTGGTGCACAAATCTCCAGCACTGTACTGTACTGGAGAGTGAGAACACGGTGACAGCCGGTTCCAAAGGTGGCGGCGATTGTTGTTACATAGGTAACGATTGTTAACCTAGAGATACCATAGCAACCTGGTTCAAAAGTGACAGGACGTTGTCATTATCAAGGTAGCATCGGCTTACTACTGAGGTGTTATAGCCACGTCTCACTAACTTGCTTTTCATCTTTAAGACACAAGATATAAAATGAAAGCCATGAATAATGGGCGCAAAACTTATTTCATGAGGGGGAGTAAATACTATGCAATCGTGATTAAGTTCATGTTTTTTTGGGGGGGGGGGGGGGTTAAACAAATTTGTTTAATCTAATTTTTTTTTTTTTTTAATTTTGTAAAGATTTCATTTGTTACTTAGTTCCGTATTGATAGTTAAGACATAAAACACTAACATAAAATTCATTTTAAAAGTTATCAAGGCTTTTTACTGTTTATCAAGAATCTACAGTCAAGTTTTTAGGTGGAAATCAGAAGCGTATGGATCACCTACCATACGTATACTGTACATAAAAGTATATCTTATCGTAAAAAAATAGAAAATCTAAATTTAGACTGGTTAACATTCTGATTTAAGAGTCCTAAAAGTATCGGCCATTTGGATATGACAGAAGTATTCAACCGTAATGTGTGGATATCTAGAAGATATCAGTAGAAAACACAGATTAAGGGAAAACGATCCGTAGTATAAACATGTTTTATTAACCACCGGTTACTGAGTCTCCATAGAAAGCGCATTGGTTCTGTGTAATTTACAAGTAGGAGATTACAGAGGCCGTAATCACCAGGTTGAGGAAGCAGGAATTTACAGGCGAAAAGGTCCCTAAAACGTCATTAAGCCCATAAATCGGAACTACGTAACAAACTGATAAACTGCTGTAATGTTACGAGAAACTTTTGAAATATGAAAATACTAATGATTCTGGTAATGGTCATTTAAACAACAAAGTATATAGAAAGTACAAATATGAAAAATAGCGGAACTTTATCTTTCTTGTAAGGCTACACCGAATTACCGTCATGTTCGTCAAAACTGCCACTGATCCTAGATTTGGTCCTCACTTTTCAAATACTATCATAAAACTGGATGAGTTTTAATCTTGGCCACCGTATGCCACAACTGGAGTTTGGTATAGTGACTTCATGAGGCGAAGCCGAGTAAAGTCCGTAGCCAAAACTCCAGGAGTGGCATGCAGTGGCCAAGATTAAAATGAATCAGGTTTAAATTTTATCCAACCCTGTCTCCTCGATTTTGGAATATTACGTGATAACAATTCTGTATGCCACTAGTGGCATATAAAACTCTGTATGCCAGTCAGCGTAGCATACGGAAACTCAAAGTTAAGCCTATGGAATTTTATATTAGGGGTAGGATAAAAAATAATAATAAGGTTGCCACGGACAGTCAATCGAGTTTCAAATTGGGAGTATTCGGGCATGGTAATTATTCGGTGACAAAAGGTGGTTAATAAATACAATATTAACTGGTTTCAGATAAAAGTGGTTGTAATCTCCTCGGACCAGACTCTACACAATATCCTCGCAGGTGCTCGGATATTACTACACGTCTGGTGCACATTGAATAATCTAGAATCGTACATAAAGACCCTTTTCTGTACCTCGTACAGGGGTTATCGTTTAATAATATTTAAGTTTGTTCACTAAGACAGTAATAGCCGTCCATAAGGTCGTCCATGAGTGTTGAATAAAGTTGACCCACATCGTCCCTGGGTCTCTATGGCATATAGAAAAGGGTCTACATGTACGATCCTAAGAAAAGATTCCAACACTGATATATACTCGAGAGAGAGCAAACGAAAAGTTTTATAAATACATGTACGATCCTAGATTATTAAACTGGCCCCTGGTCCTCATTAATTACGACCACTTGTATCTGAAACCAGTTGATATCGTGTATCCATTATAGAGGAAACCTATGAAAGTTTAGGGTCAGAGCTCATATCTCATCGAGTGTGAATTACGCAGCAATTCAAATGAGATGGGATTGAGCTCTGACCCTACACTTAGATGGGTTTCTGGATTTATCTCACCCTTCACATTGACTAATGGGCTAACCTTTATGACATAATCCCCATTGGATATTTTTCCTAAATATCTCATGGGCGTTGCATACAAGTTCCGAATGTTAAGTCTATGGAGAAAAAATACCTGGGGTGAGATAAATACCCAGAAGAAATTGCATGGCAAAATGCTGTTCCTACATGGCTTCAGACACTTGACGGGTGTGTGTCTGTGGCGGTGTGACTGTTTGAATGCTGTATATACCTGTACGTGTTGTTGACGGAGAGAGTTGACTGACTTGTCGGACACGTGTTGTTCTGCTTGATGCTTGGCGCTGCTGACCGGCCACCTTCTGTCCCTCTCTTCTGCCTGTGTAGCTGGCTTGGACGCTCCTCTCACTCCACCTCCGCCTACACTCTCTGCTTGTACCACCACGACTGCCGCCTCCGCGTCACCCACCACCACCGCCGCCAGCACCGTCGCCACTGCCACCGTCATGACATCGCCCCCAAGTGCGTCGTCCTCCGCAGTCACCTCCTCCTTGTCCTCCTCTTCGTCCTCTTCGTCCTCCTCTTCGTCCTCCTCTGGCCTTACTAACAGTTCCGTGGTGCCCACCATCACCACCAGGGGCACCACCGTCTCGTTGGGGAGTGGTGGCTTCAGCAGCAGCAGCTCCCCTAGTGGGGAGGTGGTCATGCCGCTGGCGGGAGGGCGGTCCTCCTCTGTCATAAGCACCACTTCCACCTCCTCCTTGACCACGCTCCACACGACCACCACGGCTGCGGGCCTCCTCTCGGAGACTCTCAGTACTACTTCGACGAACTCAGGTAAAGCATAGCACCGGGGCTCGGTGAGCAGCTCGGTGAGCAACTCAACGAGATACGCAAACCCGCCTCCACACCCGCCACCCAACCCCTGCCTGCGCTCGGTACGGCTTTAATCAAAACTCAACACCTGCCATCTTAACGGAAGCTTAACTTCAGAAACGGGAAAAATCTCCCATTATGCCAAGCACGCAATGTACCCATAACTGTTCAGCATATCCTGCTGAACTGTAAAAGGGTATAAGAAAACAGAGGAAAGTACTTAAAAAAACAGTAACAATGTGAATATGTTGTTTGAAACTATTCCAAAGAAAAATATCATCAGGTTTTTGAAAGAGACAAATCTCTTTGATTGCTTATAAAATATTTGAAATAATTGACTGAAAGAAGTCAACGAAAGTGAAAAGCTGAAACCATTGATGGTCCCTATATACCCTCAGGGTCCCCTGGGACATTAAACCACAAACAAACAATTAACTTCAGACGATCTTTCCCTCTTCTCAACATCTTTCGTATTAAATTCCGTTCTTTACAATATTTTAAGCATAGTTAAGACTTAGATTTAATTCATTTTTGTCTTCCTTATCCTGTTTTCAAGACTTGAATTTAAAAGCATTGCATTGGAAAGCTGTTTGAATTGCTTATAATATACTAGTGGGGTCCCACATTTGAAGCCTATTTTAATACGACTTTCTGTAGGTTTTGCTTGGAACTGGTGCTTTGAGTGCTTTCGGTATATCAGTGAACCCATCGAATGTGTGCCTGTTTTGTTATCCCTTCATCGCTCATTCGCTCCATCTCTCATGTAGAACCTTAAGGTCGCAGTTATAATTATTGTTGAATTCTTTTTGTGGTTAATTAATAGTTTCCTACTAAAACGCATAAAACCACTAATTGATTTCACACACAGTAAAACCAATATGTTATATTTATGATCTGTCTCATGTTAAAATGAGTGTG
The DNA here is from genome assembly GCA_950022655.1 of Alentia gelatinosa. Classification (NCBI taxonomy): domain Eukaryota; kingdom Metazoa; phylum Annelida; class Polychaeta; order Phyllodocida; family Polynoidae; genus Alentia; species Alentia gelatinosa. Next base: position 5,715,157 of record OX465588.1, on the reverse strand, counting down.
AATTCAGTGTATTTATTCTCTTTACTCATTTACAACTGTACTTTCTCAAGACAGATCTTCCAAATAACCATCACAAAGTGAATTCTTAAAGATAAATATTCATAACTTTTTCACTTCCCCTTATTTTACAAAATATCTATACGTCATTGAATATTTGTCACTTTTTTTTATTTATTTTTTATTTTTTAATAACTTTCAAAGTAGCATCGGCTTGCTCAAGAGGTGTTATTGCCACGTCGTAATAATCTTGGAATATTTTTCACTTGTCGGTATTGGTCTAATTAAACATATGGCTTTTATTTTACATTTTTACATCAGTCCTCTACTGGTTTTTCATGATTGGTAATTACTTCCCCCCCCCCTTTTTTTTAAAGTCTTTTTTTTTCCCCCTTTTTTTGTTAAGTATGAATATTGTCATAATACTCATGTAAGTTACATTGCTGATTTGAGTAATTTCCTGTTTCTCTAGGATTGATCATGGAGCCATCGACGGTGTCGGAGCCTCTGACTAACGGCCCGACCATCACGACGACACTGATTCCACCGCCTCGTCCAGCGATCGTCAACAAGGGGCTCACGTCACCCAAACCCACCACGGACAACCACAACGCGTGAGTTCTCTATCTTCACTAACAAGTTCACAGAATAAAGCGTCATACTTAAAGCCAGCGCTGATCTAGGTAGACTTGCTCAAGTCTTTGATTATGAACATTCATTAAATGATTAATCACAATCAGAATAAAGTTTATTTTAGTATGTATCCTTCTCTGACTGGCCCATGAATCAAAGACTTGTCCACTATTAACAGAATCTCCTGTTTATGGCCCCAAGCCGCTCCCTGTAACCCTACACCTCCTCCTACCCCTCCCACCTCCCCTCCTCCCGTTCCCTGGCCGCCTGTGTTATCATAGCAATAAATTTTGCCTACTCCTGACTGTGACCTGATTGAGATCAAAGTGAGAGGGTATCAATCTCCCATCAGATATCCTGATCAGTGGCCAGGATATCTGTATGGAGAGTGATGGAATACTGGCGCTATACAGCGCCAGAAATCTAACACCATTACTGATTGTACCAGTATCTGTATCCCAGTGAGGAGGGTAGCCATAGGATGCAGGGACTGGAGCCAGTCTCGTGTATTCCAGCGAGGAGGGTAGCCATAGGATGCAGGGACTGGAGCCAGTCTCCTGTATTCCAGCGAGGAGGGTAGCCATAGGATGCAGGGACTGGAGCCAGTCTCCTGTATCCCAGCGAGGAGGGTAGCCATAGGATGCAGGGACTGGAGCCAGTCTCCTGTATCCCAGCGAGGAGGGTAGCCATAGGATGCAGGGACTGGAGCCAGTCTCCTGTATCCCAGCGAGGAGGGTAGCCATAGGATGCAGGGACTGGAGCCAGTCTCCTGTATCCCAGTGAGGAGGGTAGCCATAGGATGCAGGGACTGGAGCCCGTCTCCTGTATCCCAGCGAGGAGGGTAGCCATAGGATGCAGGGACTGGAGCCCGTCTCATGTATCCCAGCGAGGAGGGTAGCCATAGGATGCGGGGACTGGAGCCAGTCTCCTGTATTCCAGCGTGGAGGGTAGCCATAGGATGCAGGGACTGGAGCCAGTCTCCTGTATCCCAGCGAGGAGGGTAGCCATAGGATGCAGGGACTGGAGCCCGTCTCCTGTATTCCAGCGTGGAGGGTAGCCATAGGATACAGAGAATGGAGCCCGTCTATGATCTAGGCTATACCTCCACACCTGTTGTGTTTTTTTTAATTTGGTCAGTTCGCACACTTTACAGCTTCGGTCTACCACCTTCCAGTGGTAGTAGTGGGAAGTTACTAATCTGTACTTAGAAAGTGGGGTAGGGAGCTCAGTTGTTAAGGCACTGGACTAGTAACCGCAAGGTTGTAGGACTTTGTGGGTTCGAGTCCCACTACAGCAAACCTTCTCCTTTACCCACAGCAGTGGTAGATTAATTGCTATATCAAAGGCCAGTCCTTCTCATACCATGTCTTTCTGATGTGGTGTACAGCCACCTTTCTCCTTCACCCCCAGCAGTGGTAGATTTACTGCTATATCAAAGGCTAATCCTTCTCATACCATGTTTATGTGGTGTGGGAAGTAAAAGAAATCACACCTTGATAAATGTGTAGGGGTGAGATTTCTACCTACATTCATCTCATAGATTCAATCAAACCCAAAGTAAGTCTAATAGAACATATTGGACGCTAAACTACCCAAACAAATAGACAAATTTAAGCTTATGTTAAGGAATGATAAAGTCAATAATCAAATGTACATGGGTACTGAGAATGGTATGGGTTACTCAAATCTTATCTTGCTAAAAATGAAAATCCCTATCCTCATTTCAAATGTTTTTTCAGTGTCGAATTTTGAAGCCAGCAACAGTACATCGTAAAATCTACATAGCTGTTAAATACTATTTGATGATTAAATAAGGTGGCCCGCTTATAAACAACTTTGTATAGCAAATTTTTTGGCCGATGTAACATGATCACCAATTCTGACTTACTTCGCGAATCCTGTCACTGCTTCTTTTCAGGTATAGACAAATTACGAACGTAACTCTAAGGTACTGACAGTGACAGCTTGTTTTAAAATTCCACTTTACGTATAAGAGTTATGTTGCCCATGTTGCTCACGTAGACTTTTATTTTTTTCTTTATGCTTAACAGACGAGTAATTTTGACATGTTCCTATTTCAAGTTGATTAAGTTGACATTATTAGCAGGTGGACGGTTGTTCTTTAGGTTATGGCTATAGCCTACTGTAGTACAACTGCTTGTAAAGTCACTAAGTGACCTGACCACATTTTTGCTTTTTATAGCTCACTAAGTAGAGATAGGAATATGTTTTCTGTTTTGGACAGAAGGTTTTATGACCATACAATATATTACAGTTTTAGTATTTAGTATTTTGACATGGATTTTTAGAAATAAGAGATTTAAGTTTGGGGGAGACCTTTTGAGTCACAAATCCATTTTTAAGAACTCCTTTATGGACATATTTCTACCTGTAAAACTAGTTCAATCATAATATAATATGCCTCATTAGAAAGAGAATAAAAAACAGTAGGTGCTAGGAAGTGGATTTTTCCAGGTAGATTCTATATTTACTGAGATATTCAGGTATTTGTTGAAAGTGGGGGGGTTTTATGGTGAAATGTGCATACCCAAACACATGTTTACTCAATATTGATTTATATTCAGCATTAGTGTAACATCTACCATCTCCATATGTGGCACTGACCGTTGCTTACACCATAGAAAGTGTCATTATTAAGGTGAAATGTATATTTGTTGTGATATTCATATACTTTTGCCAAATCTCATAATAGAAGGGGGGGGGAGGCATGAGGTGTATGAGAAGATATTTTATTCATCATATTTACACACAAACAGAGGTCAAAATGGTTCATAACTTTGTTTTAGGAATCAGTCAAGACCCAGTCAAATGATATTGTTTTGTAAAATTATTTGTAACGTCAGTTACCACCAGATATTAGCTTGACCTACTTAATTAGCGTACATAGAAACAAAGTTGTGTCCCCCACATGGCTAGGGGGCATGCAAACAGGTATGTGTGCCTTTTAAAGGCCAATGATTCTATTTGGAAATGCGCACTTAGCTCTTGTTGTGTAGGGGTGAGGTTTCTACCCAAATTCATTTCATAGATTCGATCACCACCCTTGTGGTGTAAAAGAACCTTGAGAAAGTCTGGTGAGAACTAGACTAGCCTCCGTCCCTGTGTCCTACTCTACTGCTGCCTACCGCCACCGCACGCCCTCCTTACCCCTCCACCTACTCTCCCCTTGGCCTGGCTGACACAGGGACTGGTACAATACGTTAGCAGGACCAGTGTCTCCCCCTACACGGGCGAATCGGAGCTCCACGCATGCCCAAACAATCTCCATACAGATAGCCTCACCCTCTAGTCAGTGTATCTGTTGGGAGATTGGTCCCTAGGAGTTTCTGGGTTGACCTGACCTAAATAGGGAGCAACCCACCAATCACCACTCACTCTGGGCAGTGACCTGGAGTTTCAAACTGTACACACTGAGTGAAAAACGCCAAGATTACTTGTGCTATTTTTACTGTGTTTGTGAGTTTAAAACAGAAGAATGGATATTGCCATCACCTTTGGTTTAAAAATGACTGGTTACAAATCTACCAGATCTACTATCTCACTGCATCTTGAAGTAGTAAGTATATAAATTTGATTTCTTTTCCTTATCATACTGCCTCTCCACCATACTGCCTCTCTCAACCATACTGCCTCTCCACCATACTGTCCTTCCACCATACTGCCCCTCCACCATACTGCCTCTCTTAACCATACTGCCTCTCTTAACCATACTGCCTCTCCACCATACTGCCTCTCTTAACCATACTGCCCCTCCACCATACTGCCTCTCAACCATACTGCCCATCCACCATACTGTCCCTCCACCATATTGCCCCTCCACCATACTGCCCCTCCACCATACTGCCTCTCTTAACCATACTGCCTCTCAACCATACTGCCCATCCACCATACTGCCCCTCCACCATACTGCCTCTCCACCATACTGCCTCTCTTAACCATACTGCCTCTCTTAACCATACTGCCTCTCAACCATACTGCCCCTCCACCATACTGTCCCTCCACCATACTGCCCCTCCACCATACTGCCTCTCCCCCATACTGCCTCTCTTAACCATACTGCCTCTTAACCATACTGCCTCTCAACCATACTGCCCATCCACCATACTGTCCCTCCACCATACTGCCCCTCCACCATACTGCCTCTCCACCATACTGTCTCTCTTAACCATACTGCCTCTCAACCATACTGCCCCTCCACCATACTGCCCCTCCACTATATTGTCCCTCCACCATACTGCCTCTCCACCATACTGCCTCTCTTAACCATACTGCCTCTCAACCATACTGCCTCTCTCAACCATACTGCCTCTCCACCATACTGTCCCTCCACCATACTGCCCCTCCACCATACTGCCCCTCCACCATACTGCCTCTCAACCATACTGCCCATCCACCATACTGTCCCTCCACCATACTGCCTCTCAACCATACTGCCCCTCCACCATACTGCAATGGTTAAATGGACATTAAGTCAAACCAACCAACAAACAAATGCTAAACTTCTTCATCTTTACTCTGCAGCTCCCCGCTTCCCACCAGCATGGAGCAGCTTCTCGAGCGCCAGTGGGAGCAGGGATCCGCCTTCCTCATGGAGCAGGGCCAGCACTTTGACAGTAAGAATATCTACATCTTCTTTTTTTTCTTCTTTTTTTTTGTCATCACAATCCCTGTCCATCAGGGCAGCCTGAGGATTCCCACGGATGAAACCGCTATAGTTGTCATGCCCACACCATGACAACTCATGACGCACCTGTTTTGCCCCAGGCGGACTATTTGTCAACAACTTGACACCAGGCGAGTCGCCATGATACGCCGCTGTCACCGATGTCGTAATAGAACGAACAGAAATGTGACGTCAGCCGATCCCAAACAATCAGCTCATTCAAGCGGTAGCTGCCATACACCTAACACCTAGCCTCGTTCAGAATAATAGATCTTTTTTTTATTATGCTGAACACTTAACGGCAGTCATAATTAATAACATTTAAATGTAAGTAAGTGTTATACTTTACAATGTTCCCCGCTATTCTCATTTTTAGATTTGATCTGTAACAGACACTTTTGTAGAGGTTTTAAACACGACTGGTTAAGAAGAAAGTAATAAGTCATTGACAACTTAGTGATGCTTTTTATAAATAGAACTTCTTAAATAACTGGTAAAATGTTAATTCTTAATATAGTGGTATAAAATTATGTTCTAGGGTAATATTCTTTCTTAAATTTTCCCAATATATATACAGTAAAACCCTGCTTCTGTGACACCCGCTTAAGGGGCACCCCTCTTAAGGGGACACACTGCTTAAGGGGACACCCTGCTTAAGAAGATAATTTGCTTGGAACGGAAATTATTCCCTCTTATGAGAATTTATTAAAAACCCGATTGAGGGGGAACCCTGCTTAAGGGGGCACAGCGATTAAGTGGACACCCACTTAGAGTCACCCCACTTTAGGGGACACTTCTGGGTCTCCCTGAGGTAGAAAAATCCATATAAAAAATATTTCCACATTTTTTCCCTCACCCTGACAATCCTGCAAACTCGGCATGAAAAATATTTCCATTTTTGCCTGAAAAATTATCCCTGTAAAATAATACCTACTCTATCAAATGTCCGATATTTTGCTCAGTCCCACTTTGATCCCTGTATAATACTAAGAGAAAACGTGGTCACTGAGCCCGAAAGGATGGCCATTTTAAGCCTTTTAATGCCATAAATACTTCTCGAAGCCGCAGGCAGAGGGACATATTTATGGCATAAAAAGGCCGAGAATGGCATCCCTACGGGCTCAGTCACTATGTTTTCTTATTATTTATTACATACCTAAATATTGAAGGGGGAAAAAAAAAAGCCATTTTAGATACTTATTAAATGTATCAATTGACCCGCTGGTCACAGTGCGCCCGAATATTCACTACGGGCGCAGTGCGCCCAAACATTATTTATACTGCACCTCTAGCAGCGGGTAGTATTTCCTAGATTTTCAGCCATAGGTATGTAATATTATCCTACCCCTAATAAAAACGGTCCATAGGCATAACATAGGCAAATTTTTTGCGTCATGCCATGACATAAAGTGCGATTTATGCCTCTAGGGGCATAAAAAAATCTACCAATCAGCGACCAGTTTGTGAACTGCTCCGAAAAAAGTTCCAGTTGGACTCAGAAGTTCCGGTTGGACTTCGGTTGGTCGTTCAAATTGACTACGTGCAGCATTTCGACTACCTGGGGATCAGACTCGACCCTAAACTAACTTTTGAACTACACAAGAAGGAAATCCTGAGAAAACTAGCACATAAAATCTACATATTCGCTAAAATTCGACGATACATTAATAAAGCCCAAGCTGTACAAATCTATAAATCGAAAATTTTACCCTTCGCAGAATATGGAAGCGCCTTGATTCATAACTCAAATCAGAACACACTCAAGAAGATCCAAACATTACAAAACAAAGCCCTCAGAATTGCACTAAAATCAGAACCTCGCAGTAGCACCGCAATACTTCACAGAAATGCGAAGATCAACTTCCTAAGCGAACGGCGTGAATCGGTCATAAGAAAGCTCGCATATCATCGCAGCAAGCGGAACATATACATAGCCATAGGTCAACGACAGACCCGACTGTATGATGCAACAGTCCTAATTGCACAAGACATTAACCTAAATCTGTTTAAACGCAGTATGCACTATAAATGTGCCTACTATTGGAACAAATTGCCGGCCGAATATCGATTAATTCCCTCATATCCCAAATTCAAGCAAAAAGAAAAAACCTTCCTACTTAACAGTCGCCTATTATACAACTGAAAGGGGTACCTTATTAACCCCGCAAATTGTGTTCTTATTCAATCTGTTCTTCAAACCCCTCCGTAATTTCCCATGCTTGAGGGAAGTCATAAATATTGGTTCTTAAATATTGAACAAATGATATTGGCACTTAATACTCAGTTACTTGTTAGAATGTCAAAATAAGCTGCAATCATTTACTATACACTGTACTGCAATGAGTATCAATCATGCTTTATTGAAGTTATACTGTTACTGTAAATCAGCTGCTAATTCATAAAGAAGTAGCCCTGATGTTTTTTGTCCATGTCACTATTGTACATATCACTATCATTAAGACTGTTAGTTGCCGCTAGGTATCCATAGTGAACTATGAAGCGAGTACCACGAGCTGGGATTGACTGTAAACAGGCATGTATTTGCCTTCTTGATCTCCAGGATAAATAAAATGATCTAAAATCAATATTTATATTTTAGTAATGCAAAACGGTAGAGACCGGGTAGGATAAATACGAAACCGAACTCGAGTTAGACTTGTCAGTGTCTATACCACTCTGGTCAGGTCTGTTCCTCACTACGCTCAGCTAATGCTTTGCGTAGTAATACACGACCTTCCCGTCGTGGCATAAACACTGACAAGTCTAACTCTCGTTCAGTTTCTACTAAATAATGCCTACACCCTGTATAATTTCCTTGTATGATAACGCCTGCACTCTGTATAATAATAACGCCTACACTGTGTAGAATGATAACGCCTACTCTGTAAGTAATAACGCCTACACTCTGTAAAGTAATAACGCCTCCTCTGTATAATAATAACGCCTGCTCTGCCCGCCAGTCGCGTCGCTGCTGAACTGCCTGCACCAGCTGCGCCAGGAGAATCAGCGGCTGGAGGAGCACATCGCCACGCTCACGTCCCGGCGCGACCACCTGCTCGCCGTCAACGCGCGCCTCACACTGCCGCTCGCCCCGCTCTCCTCCGGGCAGCACGCCCAGCAGCACGCCCAGCAGCACGCCCAGCAGCACGCCCAGCAGCACCCGCCGCCCCCCGGCCTCAACGACACGGCGGCCGGTACCGCGCGCACCCCGCGCATCAACAACTACATCCTCGGCGAGAACCCGCCCCCGCCTCTACAGGTACCACTCGCCTTCATCTTTTTAAATTAAAAAAAAAAATTATGGATTTTTTTTTTTTTTTTTTTTAAATTTTCAAACGTTTATTTCAGATACCCTTCTCCTTTTTTTAAAATCTCTTTCTTTCTCTCCTGTATTTGGGTTTCCCCCCCCTTTTCTTTCCTTTTTTTTTCATAGAGTTTATTTCACTTGTTAATTCCCCCCCCCCCCCCCCCCCCCCAAAAAAATTAATTTCAAAACGTTTATTTCGGATACCGTTCTCCTTTTTTTCATCTCTTTTTTCTTTTTTCCTTTTTTTGGGTTTTTCTCCCCCTTTTTCTTTCCTTTTTTTCAGAGAGTTTATTTCACTTGTTGGATTTCCTAAATTTTCTTTTCACTGGTTGTCAGCATAGAAGCTGTGTTTTTTGGAGAGCAAAACCTTTTTTTTATTTCAGCTGTTGCCTTGTGGTTAGTAAAAGAATTTCCTGTCCTGATTATACTTTATTAGCATGTGGACGGTTGGTCTTTTAGGTTATAGCTGTAGCCTACTAGTACACCTGCTTGTAGAGTCACTAGGTGACCTGACCACATTTTTGCTTTTATAGCACAGTACAGATAGGTATATGAGTTCTGTTTAGGACAGAAGGTTTTATGACCATACGCAGATCATCTTACAGTTTAATTATTTTGACATGGAGGTTCTAAAAAAAGAAAGATTTCAGTGGGAAGAGGGGGGGGACTTTTTGAGTCACAGGTCCATTTTTAAGTGTTGCATATTGATGAGGTTTTTCTTTATGCTGAAGGACAGGGTGAATTGTTGCATAATGATGAGGTTTTTATCGATGCTCTAGGACAGGGTGAATTGTTGCATACTGATGAGGTTTTTCTCGATGCTTCAGGATGGCGCGGGCGTAGGTCGTAACACTCCGCGGCAGAGCCCTGCCCACAGTCAGAGCCCGGCCCAAAACCACTTCCCAGGTGCCACGCCGACATCACAGTCCCACAGCCCTGCAGGTAAGTGCGCGCATTGTTCTTATACTTACTCAATGTACTGAAAAATGTTTAAAGGCCAAGCCCTGTATGCCCAAAATTGACTTCGAGTGGCGATAACGAAAATTCTTATGAATTTGAAATATTTCAAGGTGTTATGATAAAGAGAAAACCACACAACTCAAATGCGGGTAGGTATCGCACTGCCCCCTGTGTAGACACTGGTGCCGGCATCTTGTTTCATGAAAATATGGCAGTTTCCCATAGACACCAATAGATAAGCACTGACCTTCTTCAGATGGCCTTCCCATAGAAATTAGCATGGTGACATAGTATTTATTTTAGCATTTCTCATTTGTACATGTTCCCAACTATGATAATCCAGAATTATTTGAAGATAGGGATAGAACATCAGTGTCATTTAGCAACAAAGTCAAAATATTGCAGTTTCCTATAGACAACAATAGTTAAGCACTTACATTTTCAGATGGCCCTCCTATAGAAGTTAGCATGGTGACATGCCAATATTTTTGCATTTTCTATTTGCTGATATTTGGAACTTATATTATCCAGAGTTATTTGCAAGAATCAATAGAAATCACCCAACTACCAGCATTTGTCTTTAATCTGATAATCATTACTCACTCCCAGATTCGTTAAGACGCCCCTCCCCCCTCTGCCCCCAGCTAATGGCAGTTCGTAACAATAATCAGATTAAACACCCAAGTCAATTTCCCCACTGTACGCGCGAGTTGTGTGGGTAAAAGATACCACGCAGCAACATTATTTTGAGTACAGTGTGCAGTTTAGACCTTGTCACATAAGATATTAACTACTCAGTTCCTAGAATGATTTAATCTACAGAGTTGGCAGGTTTCTTTTTTTCAAAGGAAATCCTTGTTTTCATTTTCAATTTATAGAATTCTTTTTTCTTGTGTAAAACAAAGACGTATAAATTGGGCCTCATTCACACCAATAAACAGTTTTTTAAACCTCCCCATGCACCCCAGTCTCATTCCATGGCCAGTAATGATGTGTTTTTTCCATGTTTTCTCAGTCTCTCTGAGGCAGTAGATTCCACGTGAAACTTTTTTTTCTCATGACCCCTGGTTTTAGGCGAATTCACTTTCTAACTTAACCACGTTGATGTTCAGGAGGCAGTAGCAGTACGGCATCAGCCGGTCCCAGTCCGGAGAGTCGTGGGATGGTGCCCGGGGCAGCGCTGCCCATCAGCCCGCTGCCCATCATCATGACAGAGCCGCAGCGACAGATGCTGCTCCAACAGCAGCAGCAGCAGCGAATCGCCAACGCCACCGCGCAACTCAACCCGGTAGGAATTTTTTAACATCCTCCAACCTTATCCCTTTTATTATGTTTCTTCTAAATTTATCTTCTAAATCACCCAGAAATTTGAGATATTTTAAATCAAAATTTTAGGGTTTTTTTTAAATGTATTAAAAATAAAACAACCTTTTTTTTCTTTGGATCTCTAATTGATTCCTTTATTGGTGGAATCATAACATTCGCAGGTTTTGTATTTTTACCCAATAGTTATTCACTCAAGCTATTCATTCTTTCCGATAAAAGGCATCTGTTCCATTTTTTCCTCTCTCGACCTCGGCCTTCCTCAAGGACTGACAAAAATGCAAAAATTTTCTTCTTTTCGAAGGAACAGCAAAGTCTGATGTACCAGATGATGCCCAATTCAATACCACAACCATTTAACCGCAATCCACCTGTTACCATAGCAACCAGCATCTCCAGTGGGTTGGTCCTCGGAGGAGCGACGGGAGGTGGCGCCACGAGCAAGCAAGAGAAGCCGGGGAAGGACAAAAGCTGATAAAGACTGATACCCTACATTGCCCGTCTATACACCTACTACTCCTCCTCCTCCTCCTCCTCCTACCCCCACACCCTGCACACCAACCTGCCACACACACAGAAAAACGCCAAACCATGTACACATTATATTCACCCACTCAGAACCAGAGTGCCAGTAAATGTGAAGTAATAACAAGGATGTTTAAAACAGCTACAGAACTACTGTTTGTGAATGTTTCATCTTTTTTTTTTTATAGCCGTGGAAACCACGACTCATTTATGCAGATATTGTACGGGACAGAAATAAACGCATGCATCCACACACGAGACAGACTTGGATCCCTCCGAGGGGTGGTCAGTGAGTGGTCCGCCAACGAGTGTGCTTCAAAAGTAATCCACGAGCGCAGGTGTGTTGCGAGAATTCGTTACCCTGTGATAATTGGTTATTATCGCCCACTCAATACGCGCATGTGTCTGCACACGCTCTTCCATTCAGATTTCATGGACTATTGGACGTACTATTATCTTGATGTGGTTTTAATGTAAATAATTGAAAAGAACAGTGTTTCACCATGAGAATTACATGTCATGATATGGTGTAATATGCTTAATTTCGGCAAATTGTTCACTCTCCAATCGTGGACTTCAACACTGCGCATCTTAGCGCATGCGTAACAGACACTAGTGGGCGATAATAATCAATTTTCGCAATGTAACCAATTCTCGCATCACACCAGGACAGACTCACTCACTCATCTTGAGGGGGATCGGCATTTATTCGATCCCTGGAATTCCAAAAAACTATTTACACCAATTCACCAAGCGGTTTAAATTTCCGATTTTGTCCTCAGTCTTAACTTTCTTCCCTGCTTTAGAATATTTGTCAAACTAGTTTTTATTTGGTGTACTTGAACGTCCGGAAATGCCCTTCAGGTGTGTCAGTTCACTTTCTTGTATTTTTGTTAACAAAGTCCGACTTCCTAAGCCTGTTCGCTACTTGGGGTGTCGAATTATTTTCTTTCTTCGCACCCAGCGCGAAAAGACGCATATCAAATTCATATCGGACAATTTGGCTTAAAAATTAAATTAAGACAGTAGAAATCACAAACAGACACAGTAAGTTTGTTGGTAGGATGGTAGAATTGAAACCAAGTGGTGCAGTGGTAGTTCATGAGTTGTATCAAAAATGTCACGATGTTTCGCTGATGTTTAATCAGCTTCCTCAGGTAAAAATTAAATCCCGTCATTTTCCGGAAAATTGAATATGATGATCTCCAAGTGTTGTAGAGCACATATCTAACTTAAAAATCTGGGGTCACTGTGCTCGTTTTTGATTTAGAGAGCAATATGATTATTTTGAAATGGAATATATAGAAATTCTAAAAAGTTCCTTTTCATGTGGTAAAACCCATGTCATTTTCTTCAAACTTTCACAGAATATAGTGGATGTATAGTACAGACATTTCAGTTTTAAAACTCATAGGTCTTTTTTTTTTAAAGAATTTAAAAAAAAAGTTTAATACGTTAAAATCAAGAAAATTTAAATTGGTCTATTTTATCTATTAAGACTGGATAAACTGGACAAAACGTTAAATTTACTCATACAGAATTGGAATGAATCACAAGGAACCAGTTTTGACTGATAATTGACAATATTTGAAAATCACCAGGTGGCGCCACTGTGTATTATGTAGGATATACCTTTAAGTTAAGATAAACGACGTTCCAGGGTTGGAATAGATGCACAGACAGACATAAATGAGTCCAGTTCCTCTGTACTGGGAACTACAGCACAGAACACAACGCAATTCTCCCCGCCTTGAATGGCCGAGGCGCTTAATATTGTAAACGTTGCCCTCTAGTTTGTCACTTGTTGATTAGGTTGCCTTTAAAGTGTTGATTCTCTATGAGAAAGAAACTGCAAAATATTTATTTCATCTTTGTTGCTGTTGTATTTAGGCAGAGACACAGAAACTGTAGGCATCATAAGCTCATGCTGATAAATTTCGTTTCACCAGTAACTATCCCAAAGGCCAGTCGTATAATTTTGTGAAGGAAGAAAAACATTTTATGTTATTTTTTCATTCGTTAAATATCATATTTCCATGCTCGATATTAATAGCATGAAATTTCTACTTTTGTTTCAAGTTCGAATCATAACCGAACAGGTAAATATAATGGTATAATGATTCCTTTTATAGTGTTTGAGTTAACTTCACATATTGTATGGTTGCCAAGTGGGGTTTCATCTGTTCCATATTTAGACAGTCATTACCATACTAATTATGCATACTAATTATGGAAGGTGTAATCTACATATAGCAAACTATTATGTTGATTGCGTTAGCCCAAGTGTCGCAATTTGCCATATAGCTGATACATAACAATGATTTGAGAGGATAGTAAACCAGCGGGCAAACCATTCTGTAAGGCAGCTCAAATGTAAACACAGTGCTGTTTAAACATTTGTTATTGCAGTTTATTAAGAAATGTTTACTCAATATATTCATGTATAATATGTCATTTTTATTGTAATATCAACATTAGTTTATCCTCTGAGTACAGAGTCCTGTACGTAATCCATACTTTCTGTGAACATTTCTTTGGCAATCTTCCCAGCTTAATCTCTTTTCTGGAAACATTAAAACTTAAGTGTATATCTGCCATAAGAGATTATTGAGATATTGATAGAAGAGATGATAGTATTAGGAAGTAACACCAGCGGTGTTGACTCCGAGCATTATTAAATAAGTAGAATGTGGCAAGAAGGTGTGCGATAGCTTATTAACGAATGTGTTTGAATCATGTTCATCAGTAACCTTTTAACCAGTGATGAAAGGTGTAATTGTTCCTCTAGTTCCAAGCCCTAAAGGTTGGGACAATTGCAAATCATGTGTGATGTCACGAATACTAGGAGAATACTGCATTTAGAGATTATGTAATAAGAGAATGCAGAGGCGACTGATCGTTGTACATGTACATAGCATTGGAAAAATATGGCTTATGAAAATGTGTTTAATTTTCTCCAAATAGACGTTTTCGAGTGATTACTTTTTTTTATGTTTTATATGCATATTTATTACTTATTAAAGACAATCTATGGTTACATGGCATGGATATTGTGATGTCAAGTTAACAAAGTTAAAAAGCAGCGTAAATAGGGAAAATGTTAATTTTCAAAACCTGGATTGTAATGCTTTTAATACAGTCGAAATGTTGAAAGTCAAATTCATCTGTACATTTTGAAATCAAAATGGTGACCTGTTTTGTATTTTTCAGTTATTTATTCCTCATTTATTACAAAATTCCTATTAAAAAAATGTATTCAGGAAAGTGGTTTGGGAGGAAATTGGGTTGAATATGAAAGAGAAAAAAACCACCAAATTCTTGACTTGTCCAACTTGAAGCTTTATGGAAGTGCTTTGTGGGTTAAAAGAATGAACAATATCTATGCTGAAAAACGAAAACCCTGACCATGAAATATATTTTGTAGTTGTTAACTTATGTGATGTCTTGAGTGAGTGCTAGCCTGGAGAGAAACAACCAAAGTAGTGTGATTGTTGAAACTCATTGTACCAAATGTAGTTTCTGCTCTCTGATCATCAGAAAGGGTTGTTTTAATTTTTTCGGGGGCTCATCCTTTCTTGTTCAAGTCCACCTCAACTTTGTTATTTCATCTGTACTTTGAATTCATTTCTAGTGGTATCGTTACCTCATTATGCCATTGTTTTTCAAGGCTTCATTGCCAGTGCTGTTGCCATCATCTCCACCTGGTAAGAAATGATATAAAAAGAGTAGGTTGTCGAAGGTTTGCTGGAAGAATAGACGTTGGTGTATGCCTGGTGTCACAGGCTCGATTAAAACTAGGCAAATTAAATACTGAGATGTAAACTGGTCACAGCAGGCAGATCACCCTTAAGACATGGGCATTCAATAGAGGAAACCTATGAGAGTTTACGGTCAGAGCTCGTATCCCATTTAGTTTCAATAGCGTAGTAGTTCACTCTGCGAAGCCGTGTGAATTACATGGGGATTCAAACGTGATGTGAATTACGTAGTGATTCTACAACACAGGATTGAGCTCTGACCGTAAACTGGAAAAGGTTTCTGAATTTATCTCACCCTTCACATTGACTAATGTCCTAAAATGTGTGACATTATCTCCCATTGAGTATTTTGTCGAAATACTGCATGGGCGTTGAATACGTGTTCCCATCGTTTAGTCTATGGGGGGGAAATACCAGGGGTGAGATAGAGGGTTCTAACCATTGTTAGGAAAGATTCTGTAGGGATAACATGTAGGCTCAAGAGTAAAAGTGTCGTGGTTAGGTCAGCCTTTTACCACAAGACTGTGATAACCATCAACGTTTCTGTATTTGTCATACTTCTTCAATATCCTCAAAGATAAGCTTATGAATACAGTATAATTAGCTGAAGTATCGAATACTGCCATGAATTCTGTAATAGCTAAAAGAGAAAAAAACCTATAGAAATATGTTTCCTGTTTTTGCTACATAAATGCATATCAGAGTTAATTGAGTGTAGGCAAAGGATGACATCTTGTCGCATACTACTTTAAGCTACACTGACATCATCTAAGTTTTCCTCATTCCAGTGTCAAATGATTATGTATCTCATCATCTTTTCACTGAAATAGTAATCAGTTGGACAAGTGCTATGAAACAAGTTCCAAATATTCTATAATTGGTCACCAATGCGAAGAAGCTAATTATAATTGGCTAAATTATTTGTACAGTGGTACCTCATCACTTAACCATCTTATGATAAGTTTTATTCCTTTTGTATACCTGCTGGTATTTAAAAAGGATATACTTAAAGTCTTTATATATAAACTAAATAAAGGATACCTCAGTGTAAATTAATCTGTGAAGGGAACGATGTGTCGTGGTCACTTTATGGAATGCATATTTCATCTGATGCGTTACACCCAAGCTTAAGATGTTGCACATATGTATACGGAGGAATTCCTTGACTTACATAATCTTGTGATTATTTGGGACTCGCACACCCCTCAAGCCCACCCTTAATCTTCCGGCAACAAAGGGGTGATTAAAAATCGAAGTGGATTTGTGTGAACTGCTGTTAAAAAGATTTTCCTCTCGTCTCATCACATAAGCAAAACACTCCATCGAACAGTTGTATTGTTAATTGAAACTTCTTGTTTTGTCCAATATGTAGCGGTGAGAGTTGTACATGTAAACCTACCCTGGTGACTGACGAACCATGAAACACCAGCAGCCACAAACGACCCTCTGAAGGTCACTCTGGTGAATGACACAAGCATTCCTGTTTTGTTGAAATCTGTACTTAAAATGCAAAAAAATAATGTGTGTTACAATCAGAATAGCTCGATTAACCCAAATCTTGCTCTAATCCTTTGCCAGCTTATTGGTGAACATGTGGCCCAATTTTATATGTTGAGGAGTTCTATTGAAAGTTGTGCGATTGATGTAAGTAATATAGGTCAATATACAGCGGGCGGCACTATTATTTTGAAACGAAACGTCCAAAGCTGTATGTAGTAAATACATCCATCTGGATGAATAATAAGATGTCTTGTCATTGGAATCTGTTGTACATAGTCAAACCAGTTTCACACAGTTCATAGGACGTTCCCTGTGCAATGTTCTTAGGAAATAAATGATGCTTTGTATCAATAACTGCTTTTAATACGGGAAGTAATTTGTACAATAAAGGACCCAACAATATGTACAGAGTATTGGGTAGAGCGTTAAGCATTGGTTTATATTGTGTGGGCTTTGTGCGGTACCGTCCTGTACATTGAATGTCCTCTGCTTGTTTGTATCTGCGTGTCATATTACTCGACAATTAATAAATCTCTCGGAATGACATTCTCCATTAGGCTCTGCCTGTGCTGCTTAAAATAAACACGCTCAGGAAGGTCTGAATAATTTTTGGACAAGTTTCCATTGAAGAAACCTATGAAAATTTACCGTCAGAGCTCGTAACCTCTCGAGTTTTAATAGCATAGTAATTCATAAGGCAAAGAATTATGCAGTGATTCAATTGAGATAGGATTGATCTCTAACCGTAGACTTAAATAGGTTTCTGAATTTATCTCACCCCTCAACTAATAAGCTAACATTTGTGACGTGATCCGCCATTGAGGATTTTTTCTAAACACTCCATGGGCATTGAGTATGAGTTCCCAATGTTAAGTTTATGGGGAATAAACAACAAGGGTGAGATAAAGCCTTATCTGAACCTTATAAAGCCATTTCTGTGTGGCAGTAGGCCTATACTTAAATTAACTTGTTGCCGAATGACGATATCGACAGTAGATAGAGCCATAATGATCAGATCCAGTTTGAAGTCTTTTTTTTTTTATTATGCTACCATCACACTGGCAGAATATTTTTGGTGTTTCTCCTTTGTATCAGTAAATTGTGTAAATTCAAGTGGAGTTGAAAAAAAAAAAAAATGTGTCAATTCAGTTCTGAATACCATTGCTCTATTTGATAACCAAACACAAAAAAACTATTACTATTCATAATTTTCCGATCTGGCTGGAGACTTCCAGTTCAAAATACCCTCCAAATTATGCGAATTCCCCTGACAATGGATCAGTCCGCCAACAAAGTGTTATCAGTGTAAATTCATAAAAATTATATTAATTGACTTTGCCATGTGCAATTGCTACATGTAAAAGTAATATTATATTACATTATATTATATATGACTATTTACATCATCCAGACATGATTCAAACATCCTACTTCAGAGGAAATCTGTTGTTTCAACGATTTGTTGACACTGCTTTTATGGTCTGAACTGAGGCATCACATAATCATTTGATCTAAGATTTCTAGAGAAGCCTGATTCGTCAAGGGAGAGGGTTGAGAATCACTCAATACATCCACACACATTGAATAACACCAGAAATCAACGTCCGGATCCACCATCGGCTTAGCATAACATAAGTGTTTAATAAAATGGTGGCCCTTCAGCAGTGAAAACAGCGCCATCTACTTAGGGGCCCGATCAGAGAATTATCAAACAGAATTAATGATGAAAGCCTATCGAAACTTCGACTCTTAGCGTTTGGCCGATCTATCTTTGCAATTGCAGTTCACCTTTTGAGCTGCTACTGTAAAGACCGCATTAGTGTTGAAGCCATTATTAGGATTTCCCTTTTTTCACGTGGCATTTTGGTGCCAAACCTACCAAACTCTGTGAAGCACAGCATAAGGATAGTAGCGTAGCAGGTCTGCTGCTGGTTAATAATGAATGTTTTCAGTGGTAATCCAACAGAAATTAAGTAAGTCGAGACTAAATTTCACAGGAAATATGTTTTAGAACTGCGCTGTAACTGAAAGATTGGTGTATTCCCTGGTAAGACTAATGCCAGTCCCATATTTGGTTTCATAACATCAGTGCCAACTTAGCAGTTCAGTCTCAATAACTCAAGTTGTTCATTCAATATTTGAAAATGTGTTAACACTAATATTGTGGCCCAATTTATTATAGTAGAACCTTTGTTGAAAATCACAGAGTTCTAGCTTGCTATACTATCTTATAGGACAGCCCAATACCTTTCCATCGAGCCCTTGTATGAATCGCTATCCCTCCTGTTAGTAATCATTTATTTTTTCAAAGATAAAAAGGCCCAGAGTATTTAAATGTTCTGCATGAAACAGCCATGTATCTACATTAACATTCTTAGGAGTTTAATTTGGGTTTGAAACTCTTGGAATGGCATGGAAATATCGTAAATGAAAAAAATCTGTCAGAAACTCAAATTTCAATAAAATAAACGTTTTACCCTTCAGACCTCATCTCCGCAGTTTGAATTAGTGTGACTTAGGGTCTATTATGACAAATACGGTCACATACAAGGTTTCCAAGTAGTGCTGTGAAACTGAGTGCTACATTTTTCAATTTATTTACATCTAGAGAACCAGGGCCCTGTTGAATAATCCAGGATTTATCTTCAGGAGGTTAAGATCCAACTCTGGGCCCTGTTTTTTTAATCACGATATCGCAAGTCTACGATCGTCTGAGATCAGATCAAGATTCTATGGCATTTTCGACGACACAAGTGCGCTATAGACAGTGTCGTAGGTTGAATCAAACGATCTTGGCAAAATGTGTTGGAAGTTAAGACAGAACTGTCTTGGGTTCTATAAAACGTCACTGTGGATTTCCTGTGCTTTCCATACGTATTAAGCAATGAAATGTAAGGGATACATATAACTTAATAACGTACCAAATATGAAGAAGATCGGACTCGCCATTCCGAAGATATCGGTGTTTGGATTTGAAAAATCGGGCTATAGATCGGATATTGTACAAGCACTCTCCTAGCAGATCTATCGCGGTAAAGAGCGCGGAATCTCTGCTGGGAGAGTGAAGTAAGCACAGAGTGAGGGTAGAGCTACACTGGCCACAAGAGCAGCGTTTGCTATGACGAAATTCAAACGCCGATATCTTCGGAACGGTGCGGCCGATTTTCTTCATTTTTGGTACGATTATAAGTTTTCATGTATACCTTAGTCGTGTTAAAATTTCATTGCTTAATTCCAATGGGAAGTGAAGTTGCGCATTTGGTATGACATGTCTAGAGTGGTCTTAGACCTATGACACTTTGGGCGACACTTTCCAGTCCAGTGGCCACCGAGTGTCTTGACTATAGCACACCTTTTACCTCCCTATGTGTCGTATCTACAGCAAGTGTCGCAGCCAGCCTAAGATTGTAGCTCTATAGGACACTGACAGCTGAAACATGTTGTAACTTACGAATGTCGTGACTAAAAAACAGGGCCCTGGATCGAGGAGATCTTGGACAATCCTTGCTAAATGCCATTTCAGAAACAAGAGCCTTTGTGGGCAACAAAATCCCTCCTACAAATTGTCCTACTTGTGACAGATAATTTCTCGGGACAAGTCCTAGGAGACTAGCAGACAGTCCACCCCCTCAAAGTAAACAGTGTTGAGCAATATTCTAAGGCTTGACATGTCCCATGAACCAGTCGGAATTGTATAAATCTACGATCATCAAGATCCTCTAAAGGGTTCTTTCTAACCTCAAAAATGAGGCTCAGCCTTTCCCATTAGATTAAGACGATCTGTTTTGTGAAAAACTGCTGATTACAGTCAAAATTACACATACTTTATTTGGAGAACTAGCTACACCTAGGACTGCCTTCTAGTTGTCCTTTTCAGAGGACAAGTTTAGACGAGTAAGGACAATTTGGATGTGAAGTCCCACCATCAGGATTTTGTTATGAAACAACTTTTGTTTACTGACACTTGATTCTCTCCTTCACTCATCCTGGCCATAGGATTTAATAAAAAATCTATACAACATTCTTCCAAGGATGGTACGAGGATTATTTCTAGGACATATCCTGGATTATTCAACGGACCACTGCATCAATAAATTCACCCGGTGCTGTACCGTGAATTACACCACATAGATACCATATCTGAAAATTACTTCCCTTTCGTAAATAGGAGACTTTTTTGCACGGGTATATAGTAAAATATGAATAGTTGAAAACTGTGGTATGTGTTCCTCAGCCCAATGGTCCATGTACCTTACAACTCTCACTAAGCCTCAGAGAATATTCTGACCTGAAAATCATGAGGGGAAACCAACAGTAACACATGCACAACAAATGATTTAAAAATTTTATTTTTGCACAAATAAATACTACAATTATGGGATTTCTTTTGAGAATCCCTCTTCTTTTAAAAAACATTTGAAACCCATATCACAGTCTGGACAGTGCTATCCTATATTTACACCCAGGTAACATGGAATTTGAATAGATTACAATTTTACCTTACAAACTGATCATTATTACAAATTAATTGGTGGAAGTTAGATTTCTTAAATAGTTTTTTGTCTCCAAAAGATCAGGTAAATAAATATTTTGAGTATCATTATTCTTGTGAACATGCAAAGGTTTAAAAGATTAAAAACCTGAATCAATAGATTATAAAACAGCAACAGCTTTGTCAATAATTTTCACATTACACTAACTCTAGCCTTTTTGTAGCACCCTATTAACTAGACATCTTGAGATTTCATTTGACCATTTCTAGAACTGTTTTAGGTGCAACTCTTGGCAAACAGTTTTTGTGCATAACTTGACAAGTGATGATTGTTGTTTCTTTTTAATTTTCTACATGTTACTTGCTATTAAAGGATCAAATTGCAACCAGTTATTTATCCTACCTGCAATAAAAGATGCCATAGGCTCAACATTGGGTAACTCTATTCAGGCGGGCTTGCAGTGAAGTGTTATTTAATGCACTAGGGTAATAAAAAGATTGCCCAATCAGCAGCCAGAATGTGAGTGACGTCACACTAATGCAGTCTATGAAATATTGAAGACCTATGGTCTTACTTTGCAATGCGGCAGCCACAAACTTCACTCACGCGAGCAACTAAGAGAAACTGAAATGGCTGATTATTATTCTCAAGTCATGGAGACTGGGTAGGATAAATACTACGCTGAGTGTAGATTGACGGGGCTTAGCTGGATCACTGTCTGTTCCAGTCTCAAGATGACGTAACTAGCCTACTGAGACATAAAACTACACAAACAAACAATCACTGTCTGTTTCCACTGGGTTGTGACCACAGATAGCAAAAAGAATTCTTTTCAACCATGGAGTTTAATGCAAACCCCAACAGAACGAAGAAATCATAGCTAAATACTAAACTAAACTCTGGTCAGTAGTGTGAGTGTTTATTGCACCCCAGTCAGGTCAGTTACTCACTGCACTTGGCTAACGCCTCGCACAGTAACGCATCCTGCCCACCATGCTATAAACACTAACATTACTTACTCGAGTTCAGTTTCTACTAAGTATATTTTCTATTGACATGACGTGAGTGATGTATCTGATGTGGGTGAGGTCACTGCACGTCAGCAGAAGACAAGACAATGATGCGCAACCTCGTGGATTGCCAACTCCCTTCAGCACAGTCGACTCGTGACCTGAGGAGAAAGGCATTTAAATAATCATACTGATTATGAAGATGTGGCAAGAACTCCTCTATGGCAATCTGATCCTGAAAAAAAAATCTACAAATTTGAAAAAATTTATAAGAATTTCTAGTGAAACACATGCCAGATTATACTTTTCTATATGGTGTACCTGTTTCAGTCAACGTTAAGTAACTTCTATCTACTAATAACAGTTGTAAGTTTAATTGAACAAATTGGACATTAAACTACCCAAAAAAACACCTATTGTTCATCACCTGTACCATGGACTAAGTAACCCTAAAGAATTCATAAAGATAAGCTTCCACCTCAATCTAACATTTTTCACCATCATATTTTTATATAAAGCTATATATTTTTAATCATTTCAAAGAACTACTGTCACTGTGTTATTTTTTGTCCTTGACAAGGAGGAGAGATGGTAATTCCCAAGAAATGAGTCGACCTCTAAAGTAGAACAAGTCTGGATAGTGTTAAGAATTGAAAGAAAATCGTCCATTAGGCATCCAATTTATAAATATAATTAATCCACAATTGAAAGAATACTTTACCATACTTTCCTTTCCTTTGATTGATGTTTTCATAAGTTATATTTGCTTTTTAAAAGATATGTGGATGCCCAAGCAGTTTCAAGAAAATATTTGTGCCAAATAACATAAGAGTACATTCAATCAATCAATGATGCAAAGTGTGCAGACTTGATTGACACCCACATATATTGATAGGAAATTAGGAGAGTTTGTCACAAAATAACTAAAGAGTTCTATGGAAGGAAGCAGACATTTTTTTTCGTCATTATCAAGATATCTTCCTGCTTAAATGGAAATACAGCTAGAGATGTATCTATATTATCCTAAAAGTATCTTGTCTTTTAAATTACGTTGTAGGGATTTAAGTCAAGTGAATCTACGCAGTTTGTGGCAGAGGTGCCTGATGAATTTTCTAAATGAAGTACTAGTAACTAATCAAAAGCATAACTCCAGAAATGGTCTCAATTCCTAATACTACAGTATATAGACAGGATCGTCTGGACAAAATAGGAGGAGGACTATGTTGTTATGTGAAGGATAAACATACAGACTATTTAAACCCAAATATAGACCCGGATTATCATGGAGACTATCAAACTAGGATGGAAAGGGAAACTCTCATACCCCTGATCATAGATGAACAGTTGGTGACTGAGTTTGTTAAAGACATTAACGTAAACAAACCTTCAGGGATTGATTGGATTAGGACCTCTGTTTTTAAGGATACACTATCAATACTTATCCCGCAACTAGTCCACATTTTGAACTTAATGTTAGTTGAAGGAAAATTTCCTACCTCATGGAAAAATGCCACTATAACACAGTTACCAAAACCTGGGGCGTCATCAAACCCAACAAATTGGAGACCCATATCCATACTCCAGACCCAATCAAAGTTAGCAGAGAGGGTGTTACATAAATATTTGACATTTATTCTTAAGAATGATGGTAAAATAAGTGGTGACCAGTACGGATATCAGACTGGCATAGGCACTATTGATGCCATAGGTGATCTTGTTAATGATCTGTTTGACAACAAAGACAAATCACTCATTACAGGAGCAATATTTGTAGATTTCAAGAAAGCGTTTGACAGTGTGCACCATGGGACCCTTGTTGGGAAATTGAAAGATCTCAATATTACCCCTGCAACCCTTCGGCTACTGAATTCTTACTTAATCGAAAGAACCCAAAGAATAAAAATGGGAAAAGAATTCTCCGAGTGGAAACCGATAGTTTATTGCATGCCACAAGGATCGGTGCTTGGGCCACTACTTTTTATTTTTTATATAAATGACCTGGCAAAAGTACTTGAAGAACATAATTTGACTTATAAATTTTATGCCGATGATTTAGTGATTTACAAGGAAGGTAGTACAGTTAAAGAGATTGCGACAAAGTTACAAGACGGGTTAGATAGTCTACATGATTGGACTAGGGATAATCTTTGTGGACAGTAATAACAGTAATAAAACAAAGATTCTGTGGTTTGCATCAAAAACAAGATTAAACAAACTGAAATTTCCAGATCTTTACCTGGGTGTAACCAAACTAGCGAGAGTAAGGGAATACATGTACCTTGGGGTAGTTTTGGACGACACACTTATATTTGAAAAAAACTTGAGGACTACAATCAAGAAAGTAAATAGGAAAGTTTTCTTACTGGGAAAAGTTAAGCATTTAATCACAAAGACAATGGCAATTAAAGTGTATAAGCAAAGTATAACACCCATAATAGATTATGCATCATTCCTTCACGATTGCAGTTCACAGAAACTTCAGGATAAGCTTCAACGCACCCAGAACAGGGCACTGAGGGTTTGTTTGGGAGTGGGTCCCAGGGTGCACACTGTCGATGAACTACATAAAACAAATGGTATTCAACTATTGACAAAAAGACGAGAGGAATTGCTCTTGTCATACACAAGAAGGAGATTCTACTCGAATAAAGGAATACATAGCACCATCAAAGTAATGAGCGAGGTAGAGCGGGATACTGATATGATGACTAGGTCCAGGGCAGGCACTTTGGTCCAGCTACCAAGGCTTTCACACAGAATTTGCAAAAAAAGCACCTGCGTACAGGGGATCAAAACTTTGGAATGACATACCTGAATATGTGAGGGCTATAGAGCAGAAACAATCATTCAAAAGAGAAATCAAAAGGAGAAATTAAGATTATGTAGAGCTACTAACCTAGTCATCTAATGGTAATGGACCACAGTCCCTGTTACTGTATAAAATTGTGTATGCCCGATACCGCCTGACCTCCCGATACTTTTATACCTTTATACCCTTTATGCTCTTTTTATTCCAATATATTCCAATATATTCCAATTCTAATCTGGTAGTACCTTCTCTAGACTGAGCATTAACCTGACGAGGAATCAAGACAGGATTCCCTGTGGGTGTTGCTTTATATGAACTATATAAACAAGATATGAGAAGTTTATATATAGCAAGGCATAATGAATGTGAACCATTAGGGAACTTTGTATACATGTATAAGGGATACAATCCCAGTATTACATAGAAGAGGACAATGCTAAACGACTATGACCTGTCATCATTTCTCACCCGTATCATAAATGTTGTATAATTGTTGTCATTTTTGACCACTTATAGTTAATCTAATTGTCATCTGTTTACCTGTTGCCTAGTTATACTTTCAATATACATACAAGTGACAAAGTGGTAACATGTTGATCTAAAGTTATTGAAGAAACACTGTCACAGGGTAGCGATGGCAGATCGGGGTCTTGTACCAACGAATCGAACCCAATAAAAATGTAAAAAAAAAAAAAAAAAAGTAAGAAAATATCCAAGTGGTTAATAACTGGAGAATATTTTGAAACTATCACCCTGCAGCTAAACAAACCCCACAATAAGAACATCTTACTAGTCTATTATTATCGACCTCCGGATGGTAACGTCACTGAATTTCTCAACTACTTAGAAGATATTAAAACTAGTGTAGAATATAAAAATTTCAAAATGTGGTTTATTGGTGATGATTATATAAGCACAAGGCAAAGAAACGATACCAATACAAAGAAACTTACAGACTTTTTAAGAAATTGTGGTTTAAAGAACTACATTCAAGATATCACTAGACCGGAAAGCAAAACCTGTTTAGACCACATTTTTAGTAGTAGTAATTGTGCAAAGGAAGTGCAGGTGTAAAATAACTTAATTAGTGAGCATCTACCGATTAGCGCTATTCGGCTCTTTACAACAACTAAGAAGGAACCCTGTAATTTTTCTAGAAGATCCTATCGCGAGTAATCCTGCCCTGAATTGTAACAACACATTTTACAAACACATTGGAAAGACTTTTATCTCTGTACCAATCCATTAGAACAATGGAATATCATTATAAGAGTTATAACTGAATATCTAGACATAAAATGCTTTGTAAAAATATTCAAGTTTAAACAAAAGAAAGCCCCCTGGTTAACTGATGCTATCCTGGACCTCATGGTTGAACGTAGAGATATCGTGGCTGATTATAAACACCACGGCTCTGACTACCTGAAAGAAAAAGACAAGATGATCAAAAATAAACTAAACTACTCAATAAAATTAGCAAAACAAAACTATTGGAGGACAAAACTTGAGTCAAACATAAACAATCCCCGTAAATTCTGGAGAGATTTGAAATTCCTTTATAACCCACAAAAAAATACTCAGATTAAGAAGCCAATCAGGAAAAATACTATTATAGAATTAAAAGGCCAGGACATGATTAATTATCTAAACGAATTTTTTTCTCTCAGTAGGACTACCTGTGAATATGGACGAAAATAATCTACACATAGATAATCTTCCCTCAATCAACAATGTTGAAATTACCTTAACAGACATCTATGACAATGTTACATGTATTGACATACACAAATCGAGTGGAGTACATGGTATAAACTCCAAAGTATTAAAAGATGCATTTCTTGTATTAACTTAACAACTAAAAATATGTTTGAAAATGTCTTAAAATATTCAATCTTCCCCCAAGAATGGTCTAGTGCTGAGGTTATACCAATCCAAAATACAACTCATCCATTGACCCTGGTGATTGGCACCCAAATTCTCTAATCCCACTACCTGGAAAGATGTTCGAAAAACTAGTGCACCATAGTATCTCAACACATATAGAGAGTCTAGAAATGTATAACCCTAATCAGTTTGGTTTTCGTTCAGGAAAAGGTACAACCGATGTGGTTATGACACTTGTTAACGACTTATATACACATAGGGATATGGGGAGGGCCACTGCTTGTTTATTTATTGAATTTAGCAAAGCTTTCGACTGGGTTAACAGAAAAATTCTAGTATCAAAATTATCAAAATTTAAAATAGAACCACCGTTGTTCACTTGTTTAGCAAGTTATCTAAAGAACAGAACTAAATTTACTAGATTTGGCAGTTCCCTGTCCTCTAGGCTTAATACTAAGAATGGTGTACCGCAGGGCAGCATACTTGGCCCCCTATTGTTTAACATTGCAGAATAAACACATATTGTATGCAGATGACCTGAGGCCTGTTTTTTAGTCGTGACCATTTCCTACAGTGACCAGTTAGTGACCGTTTGGAGACCTTTGGGTTCCAGAGATAAGTCGTCATAACATGTGCGACCATTTAGAGGGGTAAACTGTCATGGTCACTGTTTTAGGTTCCAGAGTTGTGACCATTTAGCCCAAATGGCGGCATATTTCATTTTATACACTTCCACTGTATCAAATGAAACAATATTTACTGCGATGAATTATCTATATCTGTTTTATCTAATTCCCAAATTACACAATTTTCTGTTGAGTAATATACATGTGAGACATGCTTTTGTTTTTGAATGGGCCTTGGACCAACAGTGATCATAACAGCTGAATAGTGACCGGGTCTGAGGAACACTTTTTGGTCATGATCACTGGTTTGGTCGCTCAACTGGTCACTCTTTTGTGATCACTACAAATAAAGACAACGCTGTCTGAAAAACAGGCCCCTGGTCATTTACGGTGACAACAGACTGAAGCATGATTTAGATATCATCGAAAACTGGTGTAACAGAAACCAAATGGTTATAAATGGAAAGAAAACAAAACTATGCATATTTGGCTCACCCAGGAAATTGCTGCAATGCAAGGAAGAAAATACTGATGCTCTAACAATAGATGATGTACCTGTACCGACGTGTGCATCAATCAATTATCTTGGGGTCCACCTCGACAAAAATCTAAAATGGGAACAGGCAGTAAATACATTGCTGAAAAAAAGTCAATCAGAACCTATTCCATTTATCCAAAATCAGAAAGTACATCAACAAAGCAACAAATATTAGTATATATAAAACACTCATTATACCTCTCTTTGATCATAGTGGGTATTACCTAGGAGGAGCAAGTAAGCATCTATTATCTAAGCTCCAAAAACTGCAGAATCGGGGTCTCCGTATTTGTACTAAGACGTCCATTCGAGAAATAAGCATCAAAGACCTCCACGAAAGATGCAGTGTAGAAACTCTGGAGTCTAGATGTACTTACCTATTACTTATGCACATGAAACGTTTTTCAGGCAATCCACAGCCTATAGAAAATCCTAGAACCAGAGATCAGAATAAAAGACAGTTAAAATTAAGAAGATTGTCGGACGTCTGCAATGCGTGCGTAACATGACCACAATTAAGAAGACCAAGAACGGGTCATTTCAACAGAAATCCCCTCTACACCGGATCTAAGCATTGGAATAGTCTACCAAAGGAAATACAGTGTTGCAAATCAACTGCACAATATAAGGATTTTTTAAGGAAAAAGTGTAAAATATGGTGAGAAAATTGAATGTTAGAAACCTAAGAAATTCATTGCATCTCAACCCATCACCATTAATCATGACTATTCTATTCACCTATAAGGCATCTCACCCTGAAAGGGATGTGCAGATGTTTCATAATGTGTGGTATTGAATATAGTGTAGCGGTCGGAGGAGAGGTGGGGGGAGTCTCGGGCGGCACTACGTTCCCAGTAGGAACGATAGCGGGAGGAGGGGAGAGGATGGTCTCTCTGAGTCCACCGAGTCCACTGAGTCAACCGAGTCCACAGAGTCCACCGAGTCCACCGAGTCCACCGAGTCCACCGAGTCCGCAGAGTCCACCGAGTCCGCAGAGTCTGCCGAGTCCACCGAGTCCCCAGAGTCCACCGAGTCCACCGAGTCCGCAGAGTCCACCGAGTCCGCAGAGTCTGCCGAGTCCACCGAGTCCCCAGAGTCCACCGAGTCCGCAGAGTCCACCGAGTCCGCCGAGTCCACCGAGTCCACCGAGTCCGCGAGTCCGCCGAGTCCACCGAGTCCGCCGACGCTGAAGTACCTGGCATGACGTCACCGAGCAGGTTTAAATAGAGGAGGCAACCGGTATTCTGGCATTCTGGTGCGCTTACTCCTAGGGTGCAGACCTGGCCCTTTAGACCATACACTCAGAGAAGAGGACTTAGAGCAGCCATTAGATATATTGGTACAAGAAGACTTAGCTGGTGTATACTGCTAGGAACAGCAATAAAGTGTACTACACGCTGACACTGTAATTTCCGTGTTGTTATCGTTGATTAGGAAATCTGTTACAATATGTATACCTGCTTCCCAGTCCTGTACCTGGATGAAATCATGTAAATATCCTTACGTTTTGTAACACTACAATGAAAACCTGCAATAGCAGATTGTATGTTGGCGATATAAAAAAAAAAGAAAAAAAATACAGAGATGGCAGTTTTCCTATTTTCCAAGGAAATCTTTTTTGTCATTTTCAATTCATGAAATTCTTTTTTTCTTGTGGAAAAATAAAGAAAGAATAATTTGGGCCTCATTCAAACCTCCCCAGTCATCCCAGCTCCATTCCACAACCAGTAACGATAGGTTTTTCCATGTTTTCTGAGTTTCTTTGAGGCAGTATATTCCACATGGATTATAATTCTTCTTGTTTTTTCATGACCCCAACTGACATCCCTGTAAGTAACTGTCCTGAATGTGATTGTGGTGGTTTGTTAGGATGTGCTCACTCGAAGGGGTAGTCTAATCAACTGTGAATTTACTTTATAACATGGTTTAGAGCTGAAAAAGAAACAGCTTGATTGTCTGTGAAGCTCAGTTAACAATCACAGTATTTCCCAAATCACAATGTGTGAGTTTCTTGACTTTTAACAGTCACCCTGTTTTGAATTCAAAATATTGGCTAGTTTCCCCTGTCTTTAGTGGATACCAGGGGAACTAGAATTGGTTTGAGGCAGAGATTAGGAAGCGCTACAAATGATCTGCTGGGAGAGCGCCTCCAGCTGATAACCAGCCAGTAACCGGTAAAAGCTTATTTATTAGGTTTTACTGGTTTCTGTGCAATATCACTAGCCTGGAGGAACAAACTCTTTACTGAAGAGTTCAAAGTTTCTGTTGTTTATAGGAAAAAATGTTTTAGAGC
Source organism: Alentia gelatinosa (assembly GCA_950022655.1). Taxonomy (NCBI): domain Eukaryota; kingdom Metazoa; phylum Annelida; class Polychaeta; order Phyllodocida; family Polynoidae; genus Alentia; species Alentia gelatinosa. The sequence continues at coordinate 5,684,817 of OX465588.1, read as the reverse complement.
ATAACACAATATGTTTGCAATGAGGATATGATTTATGATCCTCACCGCAAGGGTTAGTTGATATCAAGAAACTGCATTTTCTGTTTTTTATAGCTTGGCATTCGTTGTGACTAGAAGTGCTATTTGCCTCAAACAGGGCAGCAATGCTTGAAACATTTGAGAAATATGTGGTCAATTCTAACAATAAAATATTTCTTTAAAGTTTGAATCATGACCGAATAGGTAAAGTTTTTGAGTTTTCATCTGTTCCATATTTAGCCAGTCATTACCATACTAATAATGCATACTAATCATGGAAGGTCTAATCTACATGTAGCAAACTATAATGTTGAATGCATTAACCCCAAGTGTCGCAATTGGCCATATAGCTGATACATAACATTGTGATTTGAGATGATAGTAAAGCAGGGGGCAATCATTCTGTAAGGTATCTTCCCAGCTTAGTCTCTTTTCTGGAAACATTAAAACTTAAGTGTATATCTGCCATAAGAGATTATTGAGATATTGATAGAAGAGATGATATTATTAGGAAGTAACACCAGGGGTGTTAACTCTGAGCATTATAAGTTGTCTGTATAGATTGTTATATCATCTCATTCCATTCCCATTACTTTCATCATCACTTATAAGATGTATTTGTGATGTAAATCTGGTGTGCGGTAACTGTGATAATAATCTGTAATTATGAAATGTGATATCTGCTGGCTTCAATGTATGATGCTTATCGAACCTCTGGTGGAAGAACTACCCTTGTGGTAGAACCGGTGGGAATAAATAATAAAATAAAAATAAATTGAAATAGGTAGAATGTGGCAAGAAGGTTCTTATTAACCCTTTCCTTACCGATATTGCCTTGAGGCAGCACCATGGGAATTATTATTATTACACTTTCTTTTTATGTTATTTCAGTAAATAATGGACAGATTTTCAAGAGAAATTCAGTATATATAGAAAACAATATTATATTAATGATTAGAGTTGAATTTAGATGAATGGGTTACTATGGCAATGTTGATACCCGACCATGTAAGGCATAAGTCTAGGCCCTAGGCCTACTATAAGACAAAGCACAGTTGGCGCCACCTATCGGGCATATCACATTTTCATCATTTCCCCATAAAACATTAATTCTACACACAAAATAACTTCACAGATGTGTTCTCCACATCTTTTTATCACTATTATTGTTATTATTGAAAATTTTGTCATTGCAGTAAAAAAACAACTTCATAAGTGCAGTTTTACATGGGGCCTATGTACAGGCTTTGTGTCAATGGAGCAAAAGAAATGTCTTGAATTCTTCCTGCATTTGGAAATATTAACATAATTATTAAATATCGATCTAATTAAGAGTTAATGGTATGGTAATAGAGCCTGAAGTCTCTTCTTTTTTTTTCAGTATCATACAAATTATCTAATTATTTCCCTAAGTTAGTTAAATTTACTAATTTATGATGCACCCCAATGCACCTCTCGCCATTTTCTAACACTTACAGAATAGGCCGGTGTTTAGACGTCTGGCGTGGTAGGTAATCACTTCATTTATGTTTTATATTACTTATTGAAGACAATCAGTGGTTACATGGCATGGATATAATGATGTCAAGTCTACAAAGTTAGAAATGTAGTGTGGGTGGGGGAAATGTTAATTTTCAAAACCTGGATTGTAATGCTTTAAAATACAGTCTAAATGTTTGAAGTCAATTTCATCTTTACATTTTGAAATCAAAATGGTGATATTTTGTATTGTAGTCTTTATCAGTTATTTATTACTCATCTATTACAAAATTCCAATTAAAAATTGTTTCAGGATGGTTTGTCAAGACTCCAAGAGATTTTGGAGGTCTTTTATGAATTTTCTGGACTAGAACTAAATGACCATAAGACTGTATTTCTTCCTATTGCTAAAGAAAATGTGAAAGTTTTATGTAAGTCTAAGGAGTGTAAGAAGCTGAAGATTTTGGGGATGTACTTCTCCAGGAACAGGTCTAATGTGCAACACTTCTGTTGGAACTATTATCCCAAGCTGACACAATGTAGGAATATACTGGATAGCTAGGAAAACTGTAACTTGTCCCTAAAGGGGAAAGTATGTATTGTTAATTCCTTGATTATTCCAATATTATTATATATCTGTGTATGGTTTCATATGTACTGGACAATATATTCACAGTTTTTAAGAAGATGGTAACACAGTTTATATGGAATGGTAGGGCATCGAAGATTTCATATGATACTTTATGTCTTCCAATCAAAGAAGGTGGTCTCGCACTTTTGGATTCAAACTTGATGATCATCACTTCTAGGATTTCTTGGGTTAAGCGGATTTGTTTGGAGAAAGAATGTAATTGGTTGCAGGTTTGTAGGAGATCGCTATGGTTCAGTGGCTCTGCATACAATTTCTTCTTGGCAAAAAATACGAAAGCACTAAAGGGTAAAGCAGACACTTTTTATGATCAATTGCTGCTTCGCTGGAACAAGGTATAAAATAGACAACCCAGGGAGGACTCTGAAATGATAAATGAAAGCTTGTGGGATAATATCTTTATTAAGATTCAGAAAACGAACATCCCACGGGAGAGATGGAAAAGGGCAGGGATTTTACAAGTCAAGGACATTGCAGACTCCTCTGGTTTAATGTCGCACACTGAGATTAACAAAAAATATTATGTGGGAGCCACCTTTCTAGATATCTTTGCCTTAAGAAGTGCAGTACCGGGTCTAAGGTATATGGAGCCAAAAGCTGGAGACTTTCGATGTAAATTGTTATTGCAAAGACCGGGTGAGGAGCCAATTAACATATTTGAGAGTACCATGAAATCGATGTACACGCTTATGCTATTGTGGACTGCAAAACATCCGATTTCTCAAATAAGGTGGAATGAAAAGCAACAAGTGCTGAAAGAGAATCCTGGCATGTGGGATAGTATTTACACCAACGTGTATGAGTGTTCAAGAGACACAAAACTCCAATCCTTGCACTTTCGAATTGTCAATAATGTTATCACATGTAACAGATACTTGAAGACTAAACGGATATTGCAGTCAGCCCAATGTCATTACTGCTCTGAGGAGGGTGACCTTTTCCACTTCCTTCTGAAATGCCAGGATGTAAAAAGATTTTGGGAGCATGGCAACTCATGGCTACAGGTAAATATGAACATCTCGATCCAACTGTTGACAGATGTAGATAATATCTTTGGTCTAAGCAAAAAGGGTGTTCACTCCAGGCTGATTAACTTCTTTATACTTCACATGAAATCATATATCCACAGGCAGCGACTATTTGATAATAATCATCTCGATTTCCTGTCCTTCTTGAAAGAGTTTAAAGAAAAACTTCTGATAGAAAAGAAAGTTGCTGAAATAAAATTGAGACTACATAAAGTTAAGCTCTTGTTTCCTCTGATGGAGGCCTTGCACAAAGAATATGAATGTTGAAAAAGATAACTATTGTTTCAAGATGGCGGTGATATCTGCAATACTATAGAGGAAACCCATGAAAGTTTAGGGTCTGAGCCCGTATCCCATCAAGTTTGAATCACATAGTAATTCACAAGGCGATGCCGAGTGAATTACGTAGTGATTCGAATGAGATGGGATCGAGCTCTGACCCTAAACTTGAATGGGTTTCTGAATTTATTTCACCCTTAATATTGACTAATGGCCTAACATTTGTGACATTATCCCCCATTGGATATTTTTCCTAAATATCTCATGGGCATTAGATACGAGTTCCCAATGTTAAGTCTATGGAGAAAAAATATCTGGGGTGAGATAAGCCATGGTATCTAGGTACTCCTCGACAGGTCCTTCACATAGTGTTGGTTTATATAGTCCTGTACTGTAATGTGATGTACCATATGATGAAAACTTGTTGTGATGATGTATTGGTTCTTTTTTCCTGAATGTAAGACCTATTTGATATGCACCTTGCTGATTATTCATATACTTTTGTTAGGGGTCAGTGATAAGAATAATCCGTCCTATGAAACTGTTACCAACTTGTTTTGGGGGGATTTTTTTGTCCTTTTTCTTCCCCTTCTTTACACATACCTAAACAGAATACAAGAAAAGAGAGCAAGCTTGACAAAAAATAATGAATATTGGCTTCAGTAGTAGATACACTATAAGATGGCTTAATAATAACAAAGAGACATTTGTGAATTATGTATCCTAAGAATGGATTGATTTTCATAAGAAATCGAATATAACCAAATCTTTTGGTTAAACCACTTGTTTTTAACCCTTTAAGGATGCATGATGCCTGGAGGCATCACCGTGCTAAAGACGCATGATGCCTGGAGGCATCACCGCACTAAAGACGCATGATGCCTTGAGGCATCATTGTCCCAATATTAAGAAACATGTTTTAACAAAGAAATAATAGAGCAATATTCATGAAATCTTCAGAAAATGTAGATATAATAAAATATTTAGTATTTCTATTAAAAAGAAATAAAATATTTATGATTATGTATCATATTGCATGATTACAAACTTGGATATCAGTTTTTACTATTATATGGCCGTCCTGTAGCCAGACAGACTGCCACCAGTACCCGTCCTTATGGGAGTAGCTGGACCCCAGGCAGCCGTCCTTAAAGGGTTAATGGGAAAATACCCACTTTGAGTTATTGTTAATCGGAGAGTGTACAACAATGGATGAGCATGTGTCTAACTCTGTAGCTACAATGATTAAAGGAAATAAAGAGCGCAATGCTCAATATAATAAAAATTGATCCAGGAAAGTGGTTTAGGATGAAATTAGGCTGGATATGAAAGGGAAAAACACACCAAATTCTTGACTTTTCAATCTTGAAGATTTATGGAAGTGCATTGTGGGTTAAAAGAATGGACAATATCTATGCTGAAAAAACCAAAACCCTGACCATAAGATATATTATGTAGTTGTAACTTATGTGATGTCTTGATTGAGCGCTAGCAGAGAGACAAACAACCAAAGTAGTGTGATTGTTGAAACTCATTGTACCAATTGTAGTTTATGCTCTCTGATCATGAAGAATGGGTTGTTTTATTTTTTGGGGGGGACCTCATCCTTTCTTGTTCAAGTCCTTCTTAACATGGTTATTTCATCTGAATTTTGAATTCATTTCTAGTGGTATTGTTACCTCATATGCCATTGTTTTTCAGGGCTTTATTGCCACCCGGTAAGATAGGATATAAAAACAGTAGATTGTCGAAGGTTTGCTGGAAGAACAGATGTTGGTGTATGCCTGGTGTCACAGGCTCAATTAAAACTAGGCAAATTAAACACTGAGATGTAAACTGGTCACAGCAGGCAGATCACCCTTAAGACACGGGCATTCTATAGAGGAAACCTATGAGAGTTTACGGTCAGAGCTTGTATCCCATCCCATTTGAATAGTGTAGTAATTCACAAGGCGAAGCCACTTGAATTATGTAGTGATTGGGATGGGATCGATCTCTGACCCTAAAATTGAATAGGTTTCTGAATTTATCTCCCCAAATTGACTAGTTGTCTAATATTTGTGATGTAATCTCTCATTGAGACACAATGCAAAATTCATCTGATACGTTACACCCCAGCTTAAAATGTTACTCATATGTATATGGAGGAATTCCTTGACTTACATAATCTTGTGCTTTTTTGGGACTTGCACCCCCTTTGAGCCCACCCTTACCTACACCCGACAACAATAGGGGGATTAGAAATCCATGTGGATTTGTGTGAACTGCCGTTAAAAGATTTTCCTTTTGGCTCATCACATAAACAAAACACTCCATCAAACAGTTGTTTAGTTAATTGAAACTACTTATAGCAGTGAGAGTTGTACATTTGAACCCAACCTGGTGGCTGACACACCAGCGGCCACAAATGAACCTCTGAAGGTCACTCTGGTGAATGACACAAGCATTCCTGTTTTGTTGAAATCTGTACTTAAAATGCAAAAAAAATAATGTGTGTTATAATCAGAATAACTCGATTAACCCAAATCTTGCTCTAATTCTTTGCCAGTGTATTGGTGAACATGTGATTTTATATGTTGAGGAGTTCTATTGAAAGTTGTGCGATTGATGCAAGTAATATAGGTCAATATACAGTGGGCGGCACTATTATTTTGAAATTAAATGTCCAACGCTGTATGTAGTAAATACATCCATCTGGATGAATAATAAGATGTCTTGTCATTGGAATCTGTTGTACATAGTCAAACCAGTTTCACACAGTTCATAGGACACTCCCTGTGCATTGTTCTTAGGAAATAAATAATGCTTTGTATCAATAACTGCTTTAATACGGGAAGTGATTTGTACAATAAAGGACCCAACAATATGTACAAAGTATTGGGCAGAACATTAAGCATTGGTTTATATTGTGTGGGCTTTGTGCGGTACCGTCCTGTACATTGAATGTCCTCTGCTTGTTTGTATCTGTATATCATGTTATTTGACAAATAATAAATCTCTCGGTTCCAATGTCATTCTCTATTAGGCTCTTCCTGTGCTGCTTAAAGTATACACACTCAGGGAGGTCTGGATGATTTCTGGACAAGTTTTCATTGAAGAAACCTATGAAAATCTATGGTCGGAGCTCCTATCCTACGAGTTTTAATAACATAGTAATTAACAAAGCTAAGCCACATGAAGTACTTCACAAGGCAAAGCCATGTGAATTACATAGCAATTCAAACAAGATGAGATTGATCTCTAACTGTACACTTGAATAGGTTTCTGAACTTATCTCACACCTCACATTAACCAATTGGCTAACATTTGTGACATAATCCCCCATTGAGAGCTTTTTTCTCAAAGAGTACCCAATGTTAAGTTTATGAGAAAAAATTACCCAGGGCGAGATTAAGCCTTTTCTGAACTTTATATAGCCATTTCTGTGCGGCAGTAGGCCTATACTTAAAATAACTTATTGCAGAATGACAGTATTGACGGTAGATAGAGCCATAATGATCAGATCCAGTTCTAAGTCTTTTTTTCTTTTAATTATGCTACCATCACACTGGCAGAATATTTTTTGTGTTTCTCCTTTGTATCATGAAATTGTGTAAATTCAGTTTGGAATACCATCGCTCTATTTGATAACCAAACACAGGAATACTATTACTATTCATAATTCTACAATCTGGCTGGAGACTTCCAGTTCAAAATACCCTCCATATTATGCAAATTCCCCTGACAACGGATCAGTCTGCCATCTTGCTGGTGACAAAGCACTGTCATGATTCAAACGTCCCACTTCAAAGGAAATCTGTTGTTTCAATGATTTGTTGACACGGCTATTGCGGTCTGAACTGAGGCATCACATAATCATTTGATCTAAAATTTCTAGAGAAGTCTGATTTGTCAAGGGAGAGGCTTGAGAATCACTCAATACACCCACACACATTGAATGACTGCGATTGCAGTTCACCTTTTGAGCTGCAGTCACACTGGCAGATTATTTTGGTGTTTCTCCTATGTATTTGAAAATTGTGTAAATTTTAGTTTGGAATACTGTTGCTATATTTAGTATTCAAACACAGCTAGAATACATTCATAATTCTTTGATCCAGCTGGAGGCTTCCTGTTCAAAATACCCTCCAAATTATGCCAATTCCCATGGCAATGGATCAGTCTGCCATTTTGCTGGTGAAAACAATGCGTTGTCTGTCCAAAATCATAAATAAAAAACTAAATTAATTGACTTTCTTATGTGCAAAGCTACATGTAATAATTTGAATATCACTATTTACATCATCCAGACATGATTCAAACATCCTACTTCAAAGGAGATCTGTTGTTTCAACAATTTGTTGACACTGCTTTTATGGTCTGAACTGAGGCTCACATAATCATTTGATGTAAGATTTCTAGAGAGGCTGGAGAATCACTCAATACATCAACACACATTGAATAACACCAGAAATGAATATCCGAACCCACCATGAGTTCAGCATTACATGGCTGCTCTAACAAAATGGCGGCAGCAGGCCTCAGACACTGAAAATAGCGCCACCTACTTCTGGGCCATATCAGAGAATTATTGAAAAGTTCATCTTTTGAGCTGCTACTGTATAGACTGCATTAGTGTTGATGCCATTATCAGGATTTCCCTGCTATCACATGGCATTTTGGCACCAAACATACCAAACTCTGCGCCAAATATTCCAAACTCGACGAAGCACCACATGACCTTAGTATCGTAGCGGGACTGCTGCTGTCTAATAATGAATGTTCCAACAGAAATGAAGTAGGTGAAGACTAAAAACAAAATATGTTTTAGAACTGAGCTGTGACTGGAAGACTATATATATATGACATATTCCCTGTTAAGACTAAAGCCAGTCCCATATTTAGTGTCATAACATTGGTGCCAACTTTATAGCCCAGTCTCAGTAGCTGTGTCAAGTTGTTCACTTAATATTAAGGGAAGTTATCATGTTGATAAACCTTTTTTAATGTGATATTGCATTTCAATATACTGTAGAGGTTAAAAGCTTGGGATGTTTTTGTTTGTTTGGTTTGATTTAATGTGTGGTTAACCATTAGAGGTTCTCAGCAGACTTTCTCAAGGTTCTTGGTGGTGATCAAATCTATGTAATGAATTTAGGAAGAAATCTCACCCCTACACATTTACGGAGGTGAAGTTCTTTTACTTCCCACACCACATAGACATGGTATGAGAAGGATTGTCCTTTGATATAGCAGTAAATCTACCACTGCTGGGAATGAAGGAGAAGGGCGATTGCAGTGGGACTATTGGGACGTTTGTGATCACATGAGGGGATGGTCTGCTGGGGTGGAGAGAAATTACCAATCTGTTCACCCTCTTGGTCGCCTCGCCTCCTCATGGTGCAGACCGGATATGCTTGCACGCAAGCATAACTAAAGCGACCGGGGTGGGTGGGGAGTTAGCTCAGTGGAAAATAGCACAGGACTTTGTTGATTCAGGTCCCATTGCAGCCACTTTTCTCCTACACCCCCCAGCAGTGGTAGATTTACTGCTATATCAAAGGCCAATCCTTCTCATACCATGTCTATGTGGTGTGGGAAGTAAAAGAACTCTCACCTCGGTAAATGTGTAGGGGAGGAATTTCTTCCTAAATTCATTTCATAGATTCGATCACCACCCTTGTGGTGTAAAAGAACCGTAAAAAAGTCTGGCGAGAACCTGCAATGGTTAACTGGACGTTAAATCAAACCAACCAACCAACCAACCAAGTGTTTGGCACCAGAGTGTAGGGAAAGCTCACTAATGTGGTCTATGTATTTATGAAGGTTTCCAAGCAACGCTGTAAATGTGAGGGCTACATTCTTCGATTTATTTACATCTAGGGAACCCAGTGCCATACTATGAATTATGCCACATATATACAGTAGAACCCGCGTAAGCGGCACCCTTTGTTCCAGGCCAAAGTGTCCGCTTACACGGGGTATCCACTTACGCAAGGTTAGAATAAACATCTAATAGAGGGATCCGTTCCGAGCAAAAGTTTCCGTTAACGCCGGGTTGTCCGTTAGGCAGGGTTTTACTGTACCATATCTGAAACTTACTTCCAGAACTTCAAAAGAAGACTTTCATCTACGGGTATTTAGTAAGATAAAGATACAGCAAAAACCTTGATTCAGGGGAAGTGTCTACCAAAAAATCTCAGGGACCAGTGCACGAACACATTTTGACGAGACAAATGAGAAGATCAACACAGGTGTGAAGAAAAAGACGAGAACAGGGGAGAACAAGTGCACCAAAGAAAACTGCAAATACTGCAACCTTCTAGATATGGCAGGTCAAATCACATCTGAGAGCATGAGACACACGCATGAAACAAAATGGAACATCACATACAACAGCTCAAATGTGATATACTGCATAGAATGTAAAAAATGCGTCCATGAAAATCGTTAGGGGAAACCAGCAATAAGAAATGCAGAACAAATGATTTCTAATTTTTATTTTTGCTCAAATAAATACTACAATTATAGGATTTCTTTTGAGAATCCCTCCTCTTTTAAAACGAACACTTAAAAAACATTTGAAACCCATATCACAGTCTGGATAGTGTTATCCTATATTTACACACAGGTATCATGGAGTTTGAATAGATGACAATCTTACCTCACAAACTGGTTATTATTACTCCATTAATTGATGGAAGCAAGATTTCTTAAATCGCATAGTTTTTTGCCTCCAATAGATCGGGTAAATGAATATTTTGAGACGTTCATCATTCTCAGTGAACATGAAAAGATTTAAAAGATTAAAACTCTAATCTCTTCCGTAAATTAGAAAACAGTCAACAGCTTTGTGAAGTTTGTCAACAATTTTCACATTACCCTCACTCCAGCCTTTTTGTAGCACCCTACTAACTAGATATCTTGAGATTTTATTTGACTATTTCTAGAGTTGTTTTAAGTGCAACTCTTGGCAAACAGTTTTTGTGCATAACTTAACAAGTGATGATTGTTGTTTCTTTTTCATTTTCTATATGTTACTTGTTATTAAAGAATCAAATTGCCGCTATTTATTCATCCTACCCATAATAAAAGATGCCATAGGCTTAACATTTGGTGACTGTATCCAGGTGAGTGCGCAGTAAAGTGTTATTTAATGCACAAGGGTAATTAAAAAGATGGACCAGTCAGCGGCCAGAATGTGATGTCACACTAATGCAGTCTATGAAATGTTGAGGACCTGTGGTCTTACTTCGCAATGCAGCAACTGCAAATATCACTCGCTTGAGAAACTTGGAGGAACTGAAAGTGGCTAATCATAATTGTAAAGTCATGGAGACTGGGTAGGATAATAATTAACTGATCAATAGTTAGTAGTGTGAGTGAAAATCGCACTCCAGTCAGGTCGGCTACTCACTGCACTCAGCTAACACCTTGTGCAATAATGCGACCTGCCCATTGGGCAATGAACACTCACACTACTAACTCGAGTTCAGTTTCTACAAAGTATATTTTCTATTGACATGACATGAGTGATGTGTCTGGCGTGGGTGAGGTTACTGCACCTCAGCGGAGGGCAGGACAACGACGTGAGACCTCGTGGATGGTCGACTCTCTTCTGCGCAGTCGACTTGTGACCTGAAGAGAAATAATCATACTGAATATGAAGACGTGGCAAAAACACCTTTCTGGCAAGCCAATGCTAAAAAGATCATTAAAAATATGTTTTGATTTTTTATAAATCTTAAATAATCATACTGGAAATTCATAGGAATAAGAGATATATTTGAAGCACAATTCAATTATCGATACCTGGCTCACAACATAGACTGAGATGATCATCTTAATGATATTCCTTTAAATCGATAAGGACAGAAACATTACAACATGAAAGACGGTATACATATATGGCGATACAGATATACATTTTGGGTATAACAGCGACAGAACACAAACAATATGAGAGACTGTTTGTATCTTTACTAGCAAAAAACATGCCAGATTATGATTTCGTGTATGGTGTGCCTGTTTCAGTCAATGCTAAGTTACTTCTATTTATTAATACTTAAATTAACAACAGCTATTGTTCATCACCTGTACCACGGACTAAGTAAACCTAAAGAATTCATAAAGATAAGCTTCCACCTTGGCTTACCTTTTTTTACTATCATAGATTTATATACAGATATATTCTTAAATCATTTAAAAGAACTACTGTCAGTGTGTTATTTTTTGTCCTTGACAAGGAGCAGAGATGGTAATTCCCAAGAAATGAGTCAACCTCTAAAGTAGAAAAAATCGGGGTTGTGTAAAGAATTGAAAGGGAGTCGTCCACTGGCAATCAAAATTTATAATTACAATCAATCTACAATTGAAAGAATAGTTTCTCGCACTTTCCTTCTTTTTATTGTTGTTTTTATAAACTTTTTTCCTTTTTAAAAGATAAGTTGATGCCCAATCGGTTTCGAGAAAATATTTGTGCTGAATAACATAAGAGTACATTTATAAAAAAAATAAAAAATAAGAGTACATTCAATCGATCAATGATGCGAAGTGTGTAGACTTCATGAAAGGCCGCATATACTAAGAGAAAATTAGGGCAGTTTGTCACAAAATAACTTAGGAGTTCTATGGAAGGAAGCAGATGTTTATTTTCGTCATTTTCAAGAAATCTTCCTGCTTAAAAGAAAATACAGATAGAGATGTATCTATATTATCCTAAAGGTATCTTATATTTTAAAGTGGTTTGTAGAGATTTAAGTAAAGCGAATCTACACAGTTTGTGGCAGAGGTGCCTGATGAATTCTTAAACTGAAGTACTAGTAAACAAGGGCAGAGATGGCAGTTTTCCTATTTTCCAAGGAAATCTTCTTTTTTTCATTTTCAGTTTATAAAATTTTTTTTCTTGTGGGTATCAAAGAAAGAATAATTTGGACCTCATTCACACCAATAAACACAGGTTTAATTCAATGCAAAAGAGTAATGACAAAATAGACCAATCAGCGGCCAGAATGTGAGTGACGTCACGCTAATGCAGTCTATAAAATGTTGATGACCTATGGTCTTACTTGGCAATGTGGCAGCTGCAAATCTCACTTGCTCGAGCAACTTGGAGCAACTAAAATGGCTAATTATGCTACCCCTAATAAAAAAACGCCATAGGCTTAACATGGGATTTGTTTATTTCACAGGTGTGACATAAAGTGTTGTTTATGCCACAACTTTCTGATACTGAAAAAATATGGAAACGGGGTAGGATAAAATCTAGACACCACTCGTTTGAGTTTGAGCTTATTTATGCCACTCATTTTGTTGGCTCCGTAATGTCACTCGTCTTCGACTCGTGAAATTCTGGAGCCAACAAAATGCGTGGCATAAATAAACTCAGCCTCAAACTCGTGACGTCTCTTGATATTATTATTCTAAAGTCATTGAGATGGGGTAGGATAAATACTAAACTAAGCTACTCACAGCTCTCGGCTAACGCCAAGCGCAGTAACGCGACCTGCCCATCGTGCGATAAACACTCACACTACTAACTCTTGTTCAGTTTCTACAAACTACCCCAACTGACATCCCTATAATAAACTGTCCTAAATGGATTGTGGTGGTTGTGAAAAAGGGCAGAAGAGAGGCCTCAGAAATGACACCAAAAAGGAGGGAGAATGAGGGAAGGACCACACACGAGGCTTGGCAGTGGGATCTAGGAGGTCATGTCACTTAACCGTGGGTTAGTACCTGTCATCACCCATAGCTCATCTCAAAGGTCACATTCCTACAAGAACATCACATAAACATATCACCACTAATATCCTATCAAACCCCTGAGTACCTTCAATTTTTGATAATTCTTTTGTATTTACTTATAACACAGATGTCGCTTCGGGTTTGCACTGCAGTGATCTATTTGAGACATTAAAGTAATTTTTTTACCCACATCTACTTCAATCTCATTCAATATATACTATGTCATTACGATGTGACTCATAATTGGCTTATATGAATGTTTAAAAAACATTACTGATATTCACACTAAAAAAAAGTCGTGTTCCACCGGTCCGGTCACCACGGGCAGCTGCCGGCTGATAACCAGCCAGTTATCGGTGAAAGCTAATTTATTATGTTTACTGGTTTCTGTGCGATATCACTAGCCTGGAGAAAGAGTCTTTACCAAAGAGTTCAAAGTTTCTGTTGTTTATCCTACCCCTAATAAAAAACTCCATAAGTTTATCATGGGATTTCTTAATGTCACGGGTGTGACATAAAGTGTTATTTATGTCGCTACTTTCTGATGCCGAAAAAAGGTGGAAACGGGGTAGGATAAAATCTAGACGCCACTCGTTTGAGTTCGAGTTTATTTATGTCACGCATTCTGTTGGCTTCGTTATCTCACTCGTCTTGGACCCGTGAAATTACAGAACCAACAGAATGCGTGACATAAATAAACTCAGACTCAAACTCGTGACGTCTCTTCATATTACAGGAAAAAATGTTTTAGAGCATAACACCACATGTTTGCAATGAGAATGTGATTTATGAACCTTCCTTCCAGGGTAAGTTGATATCAAGAACCTGTGTTGAAGCTTAAATTCTTTTTCTTTTTTGGCTTGGCTTGGCATTGGTTTGGTCCGGAAGTGCTATTTGCCTCATATCTTAAATCTTGAAGCTTAATTCGATACAGAAATGTCTTCAAAGTACACATCCCCAAAAACAGAACAGCAATACATGAAACATTTAAAAAACATGTGGTCAATTCAAACAGTAAGATATTTCTATCAGATAATGATAAACCTAACATTTATGGTCATATTGTCACAAAACTAAATGACCAATCAAAACGTAGCATCACATTACAAGAAATATTTTAATTACCACGATCAACAGCCAATTAAGGGCATGGTACACTTTGCGACTTTTTTCCATGAGATATGCCTTTTTTTTGCATGAAATTTTGTTCAACAAATATCACAAGGGGGTGCGGCCAATGCAGTAGGGGGATGGGAAAAGTCGGCAGCAAAATCTGCTCCAGTGTCGGTCTCCCGGGTGGGTTGAAAATCTCTAGGTGCACTCCTTGAGATTTTCCTTGGAATTTTCTCCCCTTTACAATGTGAAATAAATCTCAATGATGGATAACTGGAGGTTCTTTCGTAGGTGCATAAACGAGAGGATATTAAATTCTATTCTTGTTCATTTTGTTGGAGGAGATTCTTAAGGTGATTATTCAAAGACAAATTTTATACATTATCTTGCCAGACAGATTGATTATATTAATGGTTTTTTTTCGATTATGATCTGTTTCTGTATTGAGAAATATATATTTATGGAGACCTATCAGATTACAACCAAGAATAGATGATTATATCTATTTCATGATTAGATCACTGAAAAGAAAATAGTTACCGGGCTAGGAGGAGCAGGGAGGGGCTGGCAGGGGCTAGAAGGTGGCCCTCCCAGCAAAAGGTAAATATCACAAGGAAAAATATTTGAAACATGCTTCATTTGAAAATCTCAAGGAAAAGTCGGCAACAAATTCCCTTTCAGCAGTGGCGGGGGGGGGGGGGAGAGGAGATGAAAAGGGGGTGGTCTCAAGGTAAGCCATACACACCTTGAGATATTTCACCAGAAAAATATTGCAAGGTTTTTTTTTGCTGTGACTTCCCCCCGGTAACCGCAGAAAGTCGCAATGTGAGTAATACCCTTTACCAACCTTTCTGCCAACGAGATATGGGTCGAACATGAAATCCATTTTTTTTTCTTTCTGCGGTTTTTGGGGGAAAGTCGCAGCAAAAAAACCTTTGCAATATTTTCTGTTAAAATATCTGAAGGTTTTGCAAGGAAAAAAAGAAACAGGCTTCATTTGAAAATCTCAAGGAAAGTCTCAAAGGGGAGTTTAAATGGGGGTGGTACAATATATCAAGGAAATGCGTCAGAGGAACACGGACAGGCATTGCCTCGTTTCGCCAATCTCGAACATGAAATTCATGGTAACATCTCGTATTTTACAGTTAAAGATTTGTACTATTGGCGTATGTGAGATGGTGTGTCTCTACTTATACTGTACAGATCACAACCAAGAAGAGACGATCAAATTTATTTTATGACTAAACCCCTGAAAAGAAAATAGTTACAGGGCTGGGAGGAGCTGGCAGGGGCTAGAAGGTAGACTTGCGTCTAAGAGGTACATATTGCAAGGAAAAAAGAAACAGGCTTCATATGAAAATCTCAAGGAAAGTCTCAAAGGGAGGGTTAAAAAGGGGTGGTACAATATATCAAGGAAAGCTATGAAAATCTTCGGATATTTTAACAGAAAAATATCGCATTTAGCTGTGACTTTCCCCCGAAAACCACAGAAAGTCGCAAAGTGAGTGATACCCTTTATCAACCTGTCTGCCAACGAGATATGGGTCGAACATGAAATCCACGGTAACATCTCGTATTTTACAGTTAACCCTTTCCCTGCAGCACCCAGTTCCCCTGTTCAGCATTACACGGCAGACATTGCCTGCATGAACGATCCTGCTACAGCAGGCACCTCTTTTTTGCAAAATAGCAATGTTACATGATGTGTCATGTGATTTGAGTAATTTAACTTGGAAGCTGATGATATTTTTTGTACCAAATCAATATGGCGTTTTTATTATGTCAAAATTTCTTTCCAATTTTTTTTTTATTTATTGAATCTTGTATATAAGTGTCAATGATGCCTCTATGATGCCTGGAGGCATCATGCTGTGGTAGCCAGGGGAATGCCTGGAGGTATCATGCTGCTGTAGCCAGGGGAATGCCTGGAGGCATCATGCTGCAGTTAAAGGGTTAAAGATGTGTACTACTGGTGTATGTGAGACGGTGTGAGCTTACCTGGAGGGCGGGCAGGGGAGAGGGACAAACTCCGGGGGCAGCTCCTGTTCTCCGTCAGACATCACCTGATTCTCCAGCTCTGTGTAACCATAGCAACGTGCAGGTGTCAAAGGAGGTGCAACATGATTACAATAAGGTGAACACAAAGTTAAACATCCATGTCAAACATGTGGCACTCCCATGCTAATTTATGCTTGTGGAAAAATAACGAAGAAACCAACATGTTTTGGTCAAAGTCGTCGTTCTCCCTGAGTTTGATGCGAAGCGATATGAATGAGGCGAAGCTGAGTGAATATCACATAGCATTCAAACATATTGAAGAATGATGACTTTGACCAAAATTAGTTGTTTTCTGTATTTATCTCACCCCTGTACGCACTAAGAGAATGGACAACAAGCAGGATAAAGACCATGGGAACGGACTGCAATACTCGTAAGGGAATGGAGGATGAGTTCCCAATGTTAAGTCTACGGGACAAAAATACCAGGGGTGAGATATAACCCAATATTACATAACTTTGAGAATTAATGAACAGGTCTGTGAATGATATCAACAATACGACTTGTATTACCAATATCTTTGCTCAGAATAAACATATAGATCATTTGCTGCTTTATACCAAAAAGAACTGCATCGAGAATCGTATAAATGCACAATACGCCACAAGTTTGGATGGGCCCCAATCGTCATTGAGGCGAAGCCGAGTGATGATTATGGCACATGCAAACGAGTGGAATATTGTGTATTTTACAATTTGAGTGCAGTTCTGGATTTATCTCACCCCTTTCTATGACATTAAATAACATCAGAATATCAGAATAATTAGTATTACTCAGCAAATCCATATGACGTCATCTCACATTCTCTACGCCACGGCCATGGCGTAGTACTGTCACTTTACGGGGGTGATCGTTGAGTATTTTTTCCCAATGTTATTTCTATGGCTAAACTTGTACCAGGGGTGAGATAAATTCTGGGTTTACATTGTGATAGGGAAGTGCTGCTTACATCATAGGTACATTACTGTTTGGAGTTATTTGTAATGCAAATAGCGATTCACAGACATGATACGATCGTCTTATGTCATTACTACATCAAATTCATTGGTTTACTAAGGTGTCATAGATACATTCGCCAGGATATGAAATGCTTATTTGATTTCTTTCGGAGCCATGGCTATATTAAGGGCACGCTTCACCTGGCCAGCAGCAGGAGGGAATGAAAAGTTAGCTTAAGTTTACCCGGTACAGTTTACAGTAGACGATTCTGGCCGGCAATTCTTGCATTTTGCAGCTCTTGACGACTATCAGTCATAAAAGGCTAGGAATCGTCTAGTATAAAGTATGTGTCGACTGCAGGTGGTCTGGTTACAGCATATTACTCAATTTGGTACCACCTCACGACAATTGGACACGCTCAGACGGCGGCTACTTTCTCAAGCTGCCTTGAATTAGTTGTCTTGAGGGGCGGCGCTCAGGTACACTCTGAGGCTGACGACTTTTGCGGTGGACATTGCCACCACCTGACGACTACTGGCTTGACAATCTACAGTCGCCATGTATAAATTTAGTCGTCTAATGTAAACGGTGGGTATGAGACCAGCGCGGTGGAGCAGGTACACACCTTCATGGCGATGAACTTATAGCAAAACCTTATAGCAAAATTAGGTTTCGCCAGTTACCAGCCGCCTGCTGTCACTGGTGACCGGGCCGGTGGGTCTTTACACTATAAGGAAAAGACACGTAGTGCTACTGCCGGCCTGGTGGAGCACGCCCTTTAAATTACCTTTGAGATTGATAAGACAATATATATCTTAGAACATATGGCTTAGCTTACTGGGATAAGGGTGGGTAGTATGATATGACCAGTAGAACCCTGCATAAGCGTACACGCTCTGTTCCAGGCCAAAGGCTTACGCGTGGTGTTCCCTTACACGAGGTTAAAATAAAATCTAATAGAGGGATCCATTTTGAGCAATGGTGTCCGTTAACGCGGGGTGTCCGTTAGGCAGGGTTCTACTGTACATATTTATGGCTACGACATAGTAGTTGCCATAGCAACACCGCCATCTTAAATCTCACTTAGGTCATGTGACTAGCACATGATGTGTCAGCCATCTTGGAATTAGAAGTGAGCAGCTTTTTCAATGTGACATCTTCAAACAACTAGTAAGCAACCATTCAAATTGTACCGCATTTTTACTGATATCGTTCAAATGGTTACTGTTCTTAACTGAACTAGCCAATGATATAACGATTAATTATTCGATAAGCACAAAGTTGCCAGTTGGGGTCAGAAAAAAAATAAAATATTTTTATTGCAATACAGGGTTTACGCATTACACTGGATTATCAAGGGAAAGGTAAAATTTTTACATGGGTCAGTCGGGAGGTTCAGTGGGAGATCATGGGGTGTGGCTGAATAGGGTAGCTTAGCAGTTGATATATCAATATTACACAAGGAATAATTTTTCTATTCTGTAAATGAAAACATGCATTTCAACGGAAACATTGAAAACTGGCATGCCTTAATAAGGCAAGAGTCACAGTGCTGGGGACAAATATGACTCCTGCTGAAAAATATATCCTCGACTTGTATCTAACCAAATACCAACCATCTAATATCATGAACATGTCAAATTTGTTTCATGACAACTTAAAAAAAAATAATAATGATAAAAAAAAAATAGATAAAAAAAATAAATAAATAAATTTCTTATGCAGGGAAGAAGTTTTGGGATTTGCAACAGGGTAAAATTTCTCTTAACAAATACAGGTGGATTTGATCTGAACTAGTATGGTTATATACCTCCTGATGCAAGGATGCTGGGTGGTTTGTTCTCATTTTTCTCTACAAAGAATATAACATCCTATCATGGCATGATAACTTTTATCCTTTTCTTTGTAAAACATTGAGTCTCTTATCAGATCGACATCAAAGGTTAAATCTCGACACTAAATTCAAACAGGAAATGAATGTTATTTTCATGAAATATTAAGAAACAAGGATTTTTGAAATTTTCAATTATATTTTGTCTATATTTTCACATTATTTTGATCTTCAAATTCTATAATAAGATTCAATACAGTTTAAAATCAATTAGGATCTAGGCGCCACCTACCGTCAAATGGTGTAAATACTGCTGTGTTGCGCCCACTGGCGGCAGAGATGGTGTAGGAGATGGCATCAGGGGATTTACGGCCTTTAGCAATGTCCGGCTAGAATAATAAAACAAGATTAATAGAACATGGCTGAAACACCTCTATGGCAAGCCGATGCTATTGTTGTACAAGCACTAGTGGCCGACTAAGTGTTAGCTGGAATTCCGGGGATTCCCCCTGAGGCTGTCTCAGCATCGGCGCGATGATGTCCACTCTCCTCCCAGATATTTCGTGGCAATAGCGCTTGCTAATCTCTGCCTCAACCCAATGCTGGTTCCCTGGTATCTAAATAAGGACAGGGGAACCAGCTAAAATTTCAGATTCAAAACAAGGCAACTGTCAAAGGTTTTGAAACTCAATTAACTCTTATATTATGAATTGTGAAATGTGGGAATTGTTAAATGAGCTTCATAGACAATCCAGCTGTTTTGTTTTCAGCTCTAAACCACTTTATCATGTGAATCCACAGTTGATTAGACTGCCCCTTCAAGTGAGCACATGTGTCATGTTTACAAAACAAAACCCAATAACACATGAGGTGTTTTCCACTAAAGAAAGTAATCCCAGAGTCTGTGTCTGGTTTGAAATAACAAATAACAGAAATGAGTGTATATCCTTTACCATATCAATATGTGTATCTCTATAGATAAATATATCACAAAATACTCCCAAAAGCTTTCAGAATTTAGGATATTCGAAAAAGCTGGCAGATGGGACAGATTCTGTCCCAGACAGGCAGGTGCAGAGATACAAGCAGCCAGAGGAAGTAGAGCACAGGATATCTGCGAGGAGAGTGGATGATGTCATTGCAGGGATTCCCGGGTTGTCACACGTGCGTGAGGCGTTCACAATAGGTAAAAGGCAGACGATACCGAGCTTTTGAAGTGGAAACACCATCTCCAAGAGTTCAGTCTCATTATCCTCTAAGGTAAGTTCTCTGATATTAAGGTTCAGATGCAATATTCTTACACTACCTTGATAATGACAACTTCCTGTCACTTTGAACCAGGTTGCTATGATATCTCCAGGTTACAATTGTTACCTGTATAACAACAAGTGCCGCCACCATGGGAATTGATCATTGCGGTGTTCTCGCTCTCCAGCACAGTACAGTATTGGAGTATTGTTCACCAAACACTTTTCTTGGTGACAATCTGTTCAATTTGATAGATCTGGTGGGGAATAGGTCAAGGTTTCATCCAGTTCAGACTCATCAGGCATCTTAATTAATGTGGCTAGGTCAAGGCATGTGATGTTATCACTTTTTGGGGGACAGGGTGGTTCACTCCAGCCCATCCCAATCCATTAAAAATGAAAAGGCATTTTGGAGATTAAGCAACCTCACATCTGTCACACCTGGACAGAGGTGATTTGCCATGCCCCACCCTTAACTGAATCAGTTCCCTCCCTATGAGTTATAGACCCTATTGAGGTATCCCAGAATACAGTCTGTTTACAAGTCCCGGGGTGCGCTGGTTACCGACGTTGTATGGTGATAGACCTTGAACCGTAACCCGAAATCATTGCAGTTTATCGATTTTTATAAATCTTCAAATGGGAAATCTGATGTCAGAAATGGAAATTTCAGCTATTTCTACATATAAATCCGAAATTACATTCAGGTTCTTCACATATAAATGGGAAAACTAAGGTTCATGTTGTTGTGGTGAGGCCAGCCAGTCGCGAGCGGAACTTGTATTTATTCTGGGCGATAATAGGGAGGCTAGTAACCTCTGGAGGGCGTATAAGGTGAGGGGGTGATCAGAGGGTCCACAATCTGGTATACAAATAAAATATAAAGAAAAGAAAAACCATGCTGGTCAGATTACAGAACACCTTTTTTAGATTAAAGGCTGTGCTCCACTGGGCCGGCGGTATGGCATGAGAACGGGAGTGTTCGAAACATGCTTATAGTGTACAAACTCACCGGCCCAGTTACCACCAGGAGCTGCCAGCTGGTAAGCAGCGGGTACCCAGCAAAAGCTAATTCATTCGGTTTTGGCAGTTCATCGCCAGTTCATCGCCATTTTGCCCTGTACTTGAGGTAGTGTCTCAGTGCTATTTGGCTGCCAAATTGTACCGTTTTAATGCCATAAGGAGGAGGAGGGGAGGTAGAGGAGGTGGAGGAGGAGGAGGAGGAGGAGGAGGAGGAGGGGGAGGTGGAGGAGGAGGAGGAGGAGGAGGGGGAGGAGGAGGAGGAGGAGGAGGAGGGGGAGGTGGAGGAGGAGGAGGAGGAGGGGAGGTGGAGGAGGAGGAGGAGGAGGAGGGGGAGGTGGAGGAGGTGGGGGAGGGGGAGGAGGATGAGGAGGAGGAGGAGGAGGAGGGGGAGGTGGAGGAGGTGGGGGAGGAGGAGGAGGAGGAGGGGGAGGTGGAGGAGGTGGAGGAGGAGGAGGAGGAGGGGGAGGAGGAGGAGGAGGAGGGGGAGGAGGAGGAGGAGGAGGAGGAGGGGGAGGTGGAGGAGGAGGAGGAGGAGGAGGGGGAGGAGGAGGAGGAGGAGGAGGGGGAGGTGGAGGAGGAGGAGGAGGAGGGGAGGTGGAGGAGGAGGAGGAGGAGGAGGGGGAGGTGGAGGAGGTGGGGGAGGGGGGAGGAGGATGAGGAGGAGGAGGAGGAGGAGGGGGAGGTGGAGGAGGTGGGGGAGGAGGAGGAGGGGGGGAGAAGGAGGAAGGGGAGGAGGAGGAGGGGGAGGAGGAGGAGGGGGAGGAGGAGGAGGAGGGGGAGGTGGAGGAGGAGGAGGAGGAGGAGGGGGAGGAGGAGGAGGAGGAGGGGGAGGTGGAGGAGGAGGAGGAGGAGGAGGGGAGGTGGAGGAGGAGGAGGAGGAGGAGGGGGAGGTGGAGGAGGTGGGGGAGGGGGAGGAGGATGAGGAGGAGGAGGAGGAGGAGGGGGAGGTGGAGGAGGTGGGGGAGGAGGAGGAGGGGGGGAGAAGGAGGAAGGGGAGGAGGAGGAGGGGGAGGAGGAGGAGGGGGAGGAGGAGGAGGAGGGGGAGGTGGAGGAGGAGGGGGAGGAGGAGGAGGGGGGAGAAGGAGGAAGGGGAGGAGGAGGAAGGGGAGGAGGAGGAGGGGGAGGAGGAGGAGGGGAGGAGGAGGGGAGGTGGAGGAGGATGAGGAGGGAAGGAGGAGGGGGAAGAGGGGAGGTGGAGGAGTAGGAGAAGGAGGAGGTGGAGGAGGAGGAGGTGGAGGAGTAGGAGGAGGAGGAGGTGGAGGAGGAGGAGGTGGAGGAGTAGGAGGAGGAGGAGGTGGAGGAGTAGGAGGAGGAGGAGGAGGTGGAGGAGGAGGAGGAGGAGGAGGAGGAGGAGGTGGAGGAGGAGGATACAGAGGTGGAGTAGGAGGAGTAGGAGTAGTTGGGGAGTAGGAGTAGTAACAGCAGGAGTAGGATACAGAGACGGCGCTACGAGTCCCGGCGATGAGGGTAGGGGGAGGACACAGAGACTGAGACCAGTCCACTCTCCTACAAGAGATCCTGCGCTCTACTTCTAGCGCTGCGAAAGATCTGGGAGGAGAGTGAGACTAGTTGAGCTGCTGGTGACCGAGTGCCAGCTCTTTCACAACGTTTTTATAGCGCCTAACACCTGTCAGTGCTTCCTTGAAATTGCAATGAAGGGAAGAAGTTTTACCATATTCAGGGCTGGTGCATAGACAGCCCAGTTAAATTCCAGGCTTTTTTCAGGCTTTTCCAGGCTCTAATATATTTTTTTCCAGGCACATAACAATGTGAATCAATACCATCTTGCTAGCGAATGAAAACAGTCGTTGTGTTTTTTTCTGAAGGGTGCATATCATATCTGGTCACTGCTTTTAGAACCATGTCTCATTCATCACCAAATATAGTTGAAATTGTCTTCATTTTCCTTACTACCTGTGGAAATTCAGTGGTTTGGGATAGATATCTTCAAAATTCATTTTTGTTTTGGTTACTTTTAAATATGAAGACAAATAATCAAGATCATGCTATATTGTTAGCAATTTGCTATGCATGGTCAAATTATAGGAATTTTGGAACAATTCAAACCAAGTCACTGAAATTTCATAGGCAGTCAAGTACCGTAGTTAAGTAAAGCTAATAATGTCCAGAATTTCATAGAAAAATGTTTGTATGTCAAACTTAATTTTCCAGGCTCTTCCAGGTTTTTTCTAGGCTCTCTGTGAGAATTCCAGACTTTTTTCAGGCCTGGAAAACCCAAAAGCATAATTCCAGGCTTTTCCAGTATTTCCAGGCTCTGGGCGAACTCTGCATATTGTAGGTATACATGATAATAAACAAGTATATATTCTAGAACTTACCAAAGGTCGTTTGGATGGGGGTGGGGGTGCGGGTCGATTCGGGGAAATACCCATAGGCATGTCATACTGGAAGACAAAAAACACACAAGGCAAACTCAAAAGTGCTCACATTTATCTAGAGAAATTGGTTCATTTGGAGTGTGCACTACGAAAGTGCTTAAGCTAGTCTATGACGAGGCAGATATTGTAGACAGTTTACAAATATGTGCTGGGATAAAATCTCCTTGAGAACAACAAAGGATGGAGAAATAATCCCTAAAGGGTTTCCGTGTTTAAGATTAGCAGAAATCGCCACATGACTTTTACGAGGTCTTATCAGATCCTGATATAGGACACTCATTATGGGATGGGGCAGAGAACTAGAACCCCTGGGAGGCCCACTCGCCGTGCAGCGCTGTTAACTAGTGGCGCGCATGGGATGAGTCCTACGGGGGAGCAAAACATCCGGTTCACGCTTCCAGCATGGCCGACAAGTGCTGCTGATAATGTACCCTGGTTCCTGGAGTTTCCGCTAGTTGTCCTGGCGGCCACTTTTTACATGTGTCGAATGCGTAACTGGATGTCCACCTCCCCTGTATCTTGAAAACAAGTTTGTCTCATAGGCACAACGTTGAACAGCCATGAGTGGGCTATCCACGGGTTCTGGTTCTTTGGATGGGGTAAGACCTTTTAATTAGCATAAATCCAATATGGCTGCCACCAATCTGGCAGCCACCAAAGTTTTGAATAATAGTCTGATGGCCTAGGAATGCATTAGGGAGAAGTAGGAAATCATATATGGGTAATAATTTGACACCATCAGAGTTGACCCTATCAGGATTTGTTATGCACATCGAAAGGTCATGAGTGCAGAATTTGGTGATTTCTGCCAAACTTGTGCATGATGGCCTAAAGTGCCGATTCCACCAACACACAAGATATAGCGAGATTAGTCACGATTTGGTTGTCTTGCTAAATCTTGCTAGGTTTTGAATAATAACATGCATATATGCTGCGATATGTCAGCAATAGATCTTGAGGTGTCGAGGTGGTGGAGCACCAAAATATACACACAACATGAGGTGAATCCTAAGACATCTTGAGAGAAGTAAAAGTCTGGACTTACAAGATATGATGAAGACTAGCATAAAGATAAAGTGAATCAGTGTTGGGGGGTAATTTGTCAAAGTAATTCACGGGTAATAGACAAATACCAGACAATAATTTAGGTTCCTATTTTGATAATTGTGAGAAGTTTCAAATCCATCTGTTTCTAAATATATATTTATCAAAAACATTTAACGCTTTCTGAAATTAAACCAATTTTTTCTGATAAAACTGTAACATGTAAAATACATGTATTCACATGTCTATACTCATACAACCGAACAGATAATGCAACTTTTGAATACAAAAAAATATAAAACTTTATTTTTTAATGTATACTTCATATCGGCTAAAAGGCTGAAATGCAGAAAACATTTGTATTTATCGTGAAGCAGTTTGAAGATGAAGCGAGGTTCCATTTAAAGATGAACATTTAAAAAATGTCGAATATAAGTAACACTAAATTTAGGCCCAACTTTTAGTATGTCGAAAGTTAAGTAGGCAATTTTCTATATGACACGAAGAATGTTGTTGTGGTGAAAACAAAATACATTAAATGCAACGTGAAATAATAAACCTTTACTGGGATTCCGTGCCATAATTAGAGGGTGTTCCATATTTATAAATTACAGAGATATCCTGACAAAAAGTCCTGGCGGTCCAATACTATATTGAAGAAGAAACCAACAAGTTTTGGTCAAAGTCGTCGCTCTCTAAGAGTTTGATGCAGAGCGATATTAATGAGGTGAAACTAAGTGAATATATCATACCATTCAAACGAGTTGGAGAACGATAACTTTGACCAAAACGAGTTGCTTTCTGTATTTATCTCACAAGTGTACACTCTAAAAGCAGGGATGTAAGTCGGGACTGAGGAGAAAGTCGGAATTATAAAACAGGAGACTGGCCTCAGTCTCTTAGAATAGAAGATATTTTCTGAGTCAATGGAGAATTAGAACAAGTAATAAGTTACGCAAAAGAACACTAGAATTTCAATGTGGGAGATTATTGAATTCAGGGATGAAAGTAGTTGATGAGTAGGTGATGGTGTAATGTGATGAGATGTTACCGTGCGATAACACATTATTATCGCCCACTAGTATCTGGTGCGAATGCGCGCATCCACAGTGTCAGAGTCCACGATTGGAGAGTGAACAATTTGCCGAAATTAAGCATATCACGACATGTAATTCTCATGTCTAAATACTATTCTTTTCATTTATTTACATTGAAATTACATCAAAATAGTAGTACGTCCGTGCTAGCTGAATGGAAGAACGTGTCCAGACACATGCACGTATTGAGTGGGCGATGATAACGGTGTATCGCAGGGTAACATCTGATCGGAGCACACCGGGCAGATTGACTCACGGCGTAGCTGATGGAGGCCTGGTGTAGCTGGGCAGCCTGGCGCTGCATCGTCTGTCTCAGGTAACTCTCATCCTTCAGCGCATGCAGACTGCGCATAAATCAACGACCACATCTATCAATTCACAGGATACATACATCTGACTGCTTTAAAATGCTAGCTCACAATAATTCCTTGATTTAGTCCTATTCTGAGAGACTTCATATAAAGCTGTTCAGATATCATTGATTTATAGACATAAATCAACGACCACATCTATCAATTCACAGGATACATACATCTGACTGCCTTCAAATACTAGCTCACAATAATTCCTTGATTTAGTCCTATTCTGAGACTTTCTATAAAGTTGTTCAGATATCATTATGTTCCATACAAAGAAAGTGAATAAAGTGTTTATTGTTGGATCTATGGAGTGGACATCAGTTTGTACAATGTTTTAGAGTTAGACATCAAATCTGGTCAAATACACATAATGGAATCTGCCTCACCAAAGCATGGACGATGTAGCTGATATGCATAGAGGCTTTTCAGTTGGTGCAGATTAATTAATAGCTCATAGTTTTGTTGTTTTTTTTTGTTTTCTTTTTATTAGTTCAAACATCTCTCACCAATAAGATGAGTTTTTCAGATGTAGTATGGAGGCCACAGTACAATGTTCGAGTCTATAGTAGAGAGTCGTTCAATCATATTTAAGTAAATATACATTATACAAAAAACAAACTGTAAATACAGAGAATACAAAAACATGTTAGATGAGATGGATTAGCTAAAAGCCCATTTACAACAAATTACTGACATCAAGCACTAAGATTGTCTATGTAGTCTTTAAAGGCTTCTTTAGTTTTTAGATCATAAGCTTCTTGTGAGAGTGAATTCAAAGGTTTTGCTCCCCTGTATTATTATATACCTGTGTGCGAATGCCCATTTCTAGGGGTGCAGTAATAATAATGTTCGTGCACGCTGTGATTGTGAATGAATAAGTCATTAAAATGGCGGTTTTTTTCATCGATTTGAGGTATATGATAATAAGTAAATGTCCTTACTGTGGACGAAATGGTTCTCATTCGAGGTCAGTCGTCGATTTCACTCATACTGCCTTCCGCCTATGGCATTAGGCAGTATGAAATCGATGTCTGATCTCGAACAGGAACCGTTTCGTCCACAGTATGGACGTTTCCTAATAATAGGGGCTATTTTGTATAAACGAATCTAAGATGTAAAACATACAGAATGATCTAGTCATGTCTTCTTCATTTTACATCTTTTATCAACAGTATATCTACCAGCCGGAAAGGAGTATTTCTATAAACTTCATTTGAATACAACCATCTTTCTCTGCACTCACCTCTGCTGAAGAATTGTGAACTTCTTTTCCCACGTTTTGTGAACCTTTTCTATCTCTTTCTTCAACCTACAATTCAACAGACATCCAAAATTAAATCATCTTATTGAAATTCAAACAAGAAAAACCAGGTTCTGACTGTCACTGGATTCATTTGTTTGTGGGGGTTAGGACAAGTGACAAAAGCAGCCCAAGGGTCTGGGCTACTGACTGTATGAGATACTAAACAAATCATTCTGTCAAAATGATAAAAGGAAAGAGCATCAAAAGATGGTATAGCAGAAACAAGAAATAAGTATTTTTATGTGGTTAAGAATATTTTCTTTTTTTCGAAGATTTTTCATCAACTGATCAGGCGCTTCACCTACATTTTAATACAGGTGTTGCCGTTCAGCGCCGCCTAACGGCCCACTGTCTAGTAACGCGGCCGCTCGGACAAACACTGCCGAGTCCGGCAGCATGTATATAGAGACACACAGCAATCACACCTAAAGTGTGAACGGTGGGTGTGATTACAGGAGTGTTGTTTTTTCATAGATTAAATTGCTGGAACAAACTAGGATTTTGTATCAACGAGTCTGGGTTGTCTAAACTTTATGGTTGATAATCATCTTGGTTTTAACTTGGAGAAAGATAAGCATATTAAAGCTATACTTGCCAATGTATTATTGTGTATACAGTTTGGGTATACCTGTGTTATCTAAGCTATATCTAAAGTATCATTGAGTTGATATGCATGTATGATACATCAAATTGGAGCTTGAATACCATAGAATAAGATGAAATCATTATCATTTTTCTGAGAATGAGATACATGGGTATTATGAACGTATTACGCTCATATACTGATAGATCCAATGCTAAAGTATACGTTGCCAGGGGCTTGTTTGGCTACAGGCATTGCGTAACCAACCAGATAAGGTGCGACACCGCCCTGT
Source organism: Alentia gelatinosa (assembly GCA_950022655.1). Lineage (NCBI taxonomy): Eukaryota > Metazoa > Annelida > Polychaeta > Phyllodocida > Polynoidae > Alentia > Alentia gelatinosa. Next base: position 5,656,350 of record OX465588.1, on the reverse strand, counting down.
GGAAAAAGGCCTATTTGTGCTGTCATTATAGTATCAGCCGCTAGTCCTGACACCTACCGACATTTCAATAAACTACTTATGGCAACAACATGGCTCTAGCCAGGAAGCCTGGCCTATGTGCTCCCTCACATACTAGGCCAGGTAATGCCTATCATTTTTCTGGTGCATCATGGGTAACAGCCGCTTTTCCCGCTAGAGGGCGTGGTGAAATCTGTTATTTCTTTAAACTTTCTAATAAGTTATCTTTTCTGTCTTGAAAGGTTGATATTACTTTATTTTGTATCATCGTACAATATAAACAAGTATTAGTAAGTTATTGGGGGAATCTTGTGAGGGAGAGAGGTGCTGGCTATCCTTGCCACTGCAAATCAGTGGGGAACCAGCGAAAGTTCAAAGTCACTCTCTCGTTGGTCTCTGGTCTAGCTGGGCGTTACCTGTCCTATATTTTATTGGGGCAGGGAACCAGTATACATGGCCTCCTTCTAACCTATCTTACAATATGGTGGCAGTGGTTTAACCGATAAGGTGTCACACTACTAATTCATGTTAGCAGACCCTAGAATATGTCTATATCTTCAGAAATGATGTTTCATAAATTCCCTATTTCTCTCAGATATAAGTGTTCCATACCAATTTAAAGCTTATGAAATATAATACATGGGAATATGTTTTTTCAGTAGGGTTTGTCCACCAAAATTTCGAGTGAGTTGCTATGAAATCCAACCATGTCATTTACTGTCCCACTACCTGATCCAGAGCATTAATACAGTGTCACCAACATTTTCGCTCATAACCTTGCACCACTGGGTCTGGAAAATATTAGCACCATTTTAAATTAATCTACACATCCCCACTATCAATTTGGTATATAATAACCTGCAAGTTGTTTCATTTTCATATCCCTCCCCCCCCCCCCCCCATCTCAAATAGTACAGATCTTACATTTTCTATGCCCACTACAATGCCTCAATGTGTGTGTGGAATTAGTGTTTTTAGACCATGATATACAAGATCCAGTCCAGTGCTCTATCTCACCCCAGGTACAAGTTTAGTCATAGGAATAACGTTAGGAAAAGATACTCATCGATCACCCCGGTAAAGTGACAATACTACGCCATGGTCGTGGCGTAGTGAATACAAGATGACATCATAGGCGATTGACCAATCAGCGGCCAGGATTTCAGAGAGAAGCAAGACAAGACAAAGAGATTTAAACTTCCCTAACAGTGAAAGGGTGAGATAAATCCAGAACCAAACTCAAATTATAAAATGCACTAAACTCCACTCGTTTGAATGGGCCATAATTTTCACTCAGCTTTGCCTAGATGACGATTGCGGCCCATCCGAACTCATAGAGTATTGTGTATTTATACGATTCTCGATGCAGTTCCATATAAATCTTACACTTTGATAGGAGCCCCTTGTGAGTAGTATATGGAAATTGGACATTCACCCAGGCTTCTTTTGGGGCTCTTTCCTTCATACAATTTCAACATAAATTTATACATAGATTTATATGAGGGGAAGGATAATGGGTTAAGATTGTTTACAGGCGATGAAAAGCCTACCCAGTCAGTCAGAGGCCAGAAGAGTGACCCAACTTGCATCCTTGAAGAACTAAGAGGACACTTTGTTCCCCAGCAGCATGTACTTTTCGAAGGACACAAAGGATGAGACAGTGGACAAATGTGTCATCTGAAACTGAATCCTGTGAATAAATTAGGCTCGTACATGAAGACCCTTTTCTGTACCTTGTACAAGGGTTATCGTTTAATAATATTTAAGCCCGTTCACTAAGACAGCATTATTCATCAATAAGGTCGTCCATAAGTGTTGAATAAAGTCGACCCACATTGTCCCTGAGTCTTCTTGGCGTACAGAAAAGGGTCTACATGTGCGATCCTAGTTTATTCAATAGCCCCCTGATTTCTGGGCTGAGTTCGCAAAACTCTTCAAGGGACTGGTTCTGTTTAAACCGCTTCCCATTCGGCATTTGCTCAACAACAGTGATCTTCCAATGCATGAGGTCTAGCAGACCAAGCAGAGCATGACCAGCATCTCAGGGCAGTTTGTTTGTTTGTTTGTTTGTTTGGGTAGTTCAACGTCAAATTTTGGGTTTGACCAAATCTATGAGTTGAATGTAGGTAGAAATCTCACTCCTACACATTTGCTGAGGGGAGAGTTCTTTTACCTCCCACACCACATAGATATGGTATGAGAAGGATTGGCCTTTGATATAGCCGTAAATCTACCACTGCTGGGAATGAAGGAGAAGGGTGAATGCAGTGGGACTCATGGGAGGTTTGTGATCACATGAGGGGACATCCCAGTGTTTGGCACCAGAGTGTAGGGAAAGCTCACACTAATGTGGTCTATGTATTTATGAAGGTTTCCAAGCAACGCTGTAAATGTGAGGGCTACGTTCTGCGATTTGTTTACATCTAGGGAACCCGGTGCCATACCATGAATTACGCCACATATATACAGTAGAACCCGCTGGGGGTGAAGGAGAAAAGTGGCTGCAGTGACACTTGAATCAACAATGTCCAACAACCTTGATATTACAAGTCCAGTGCTCTTTACCACTGAGCTAACTCCCCACCCTGGTCTCTTTAGTTATGCTTGCGTGCAAGCATATCCGGTCTGCACAACGAGCAGGTGAGGCGACCAAGAGGGTTAACAGATTGGTAATTGCTGTCCACCCCAGCAGACCTCTCTGGGCAGTGCTACATCGACTGCAAAATGCCAGTTTCACACTCAATGACGAGTGCGAGTTCTCCAAGACAAGGATTACCTTCCTGGGACACATCATCATATCCACTGGCACTGAAGCAGACCTGGAGATGAGAAAAGGTCTGCAAAATGAACACTACTGCTGTGTGTCACTTCTAGCTATGGGTAAATACAGGAAATCAATAAAGTCCAAGCACCAGTTGTTGGAATATTGCTCCACTTACCTGGTGACTTCCGACATTAGACGCCCCTCATTACGTTTTGCCTTCTCCAGATCAATTGCCTCCTTCGTCTTCTCTCCAGCTTTAGACAATACCTTAATAGAGACAGCAATGACACATCACGAATAGATGTAGAAATATTGCTGACATATTCACATGGGTCATAATGCAATAATATCATAATATCATATATGTATAATTATGCATTAATATCATTATCAAACATCAAACCTATGTATATATCCTTTGATTTGAAGGCATTTCTAATGGTACCCCTCGAAATTCGTAATTGTCCTCAGTGTATAAAATGCACCCTGAGCTTGGGCGAATCCTTTAAGTCGCACCATGGGTTTGGTTCGCGTATAAGATATGTCATATACATGGGAATATACGGTATCATCTATAACGAAAAGAAAACCCGAAATACAAACAAAGATATTACGAAGTGGCAATAACACCTTTATGGCAAGCCGATGCTACCTTGAAAATGCCAAAAAAAATAAATAAATAAATAAATAAAATACAAAGATTAGGTCAATGCCTCTAGTGCCATACCTTGACAAGTCGCTGTTCTAGCGCCAGTTTCTCCTCCTGGAGTTTGGCGTACTTGGATTGTTCCGCGGCCTGCAGTTTACTCGCCTCCTCCTTACCGTCCATCAGCGCCTGCGAATGGTCAGTGAATAAAAAATTTAATTTTTAAAAATAAATAAAAAATAAAAATAATTAAATAAATAATTACCAAAAGACAAGCTGCTGCAGTACTGTAGAACTAAGGATATGGATAGTAAGAGTAAATTACAGAATTGAAATTTAAGGGGTGGAAGGGGGAAGGGGGAAAAAAGATAAAGAAAAGAGCACAGAGCAATTGACACTGCCTTTCAGAAATCAAGCATTTACCGGTATTTTTGATAAAAATGTGAATTATTAGGTATAAGATATGAGTAATGACGGGACGAACAGTCTGTATCCGCACACCTTATACAGCATCTTCATGCATGGTCTCTGAATTGACACATTTCTGCTGATGTGTACTAAGGCTGCCTCTCATTTGAAGCAAGGTTTAAAGCAAGCTGGCCATCGGTAAATAAAGAAAGCCTGATGAATGGCCAGAATACAGTCTTCCACATATGTTACCCAATTTATCATAGCGGAACTTATGTCGCCAATCAGATTTTTAGTTAGCTATTCCATGGTATATAGCAGCTCAATACCTTTCCAATATTTTTTTCTTTACTCAACACCTTTCCATAGAGCCCTTGTATGAATTTATCTATTTTTTCAAAGTTAAAATGGCCCAGAGTATAATAGTCCTCTATGACCTCTGTTCTGCACAAACCGCCATTTAGGACTTCTTAAAATGCTTAAAATGCTGCATTAACACATTTACTTCATTATGAATGAAAGGAATCTGTCGTAAACTAAAATTTGCTAAAATAAACATTTTACCCTTCAGACCAAATTTTTGCAGCTTGCACCAGTGGGATTTAGGGTCTACTCTGATAAATTGGGTCACATATAGCATCAGGTAGCAAATGCAGAAAACTTAGTTTAAATACTTATAATTGATAAAGTAATTAGTGTTTTATCATAATGATGATAAGGGAATACAAGTATATCAGAATTTTAGTTGTACCTACCTTCTCTGTAGCCAACCGTATCTTCTCTTCCATCTCTTTCTCCATGGTAAGGCGTTGATTTTCCATCTATCATAGTCATAGCAAAGAATCAGAGCCATCAGTTCTTCATATATGTAGATCTACTTCTATTAAGTAACTTTATCATCATCGAAGATATTGCATATTTTGCTCTAGGAAGTTTATACATTTCAGGATGACATACATGCAAATTCGACAGAAGCATGCATCATGCAAATTGACACAAAACTTTATTTAGATATTCTTCTTTATTTAGATATAATACACTATTAAGGCAAATAATCATTATATTTCGTTATTGAAATTATCAATCTCCATTAAATAAAACCGACGATCAATTAAAAATGGTTTTAAAGACAATGCAATAAAGTCTGATTCATCTCATTTTCATTACCATTTATCACCTAAGTATAAAAGTATACCAATTACTGTCATGATTATGTATTACTGTATACTTTATTTTATACTTCCAGTAGAAGATCTGTCCGTTCGAGACAGAACTGGTCGGAATAAACAAAAACAAAAAATATATATATAATTCTATCGAAAAATAGAAAGTGATGATTTATTATTAATTTAGCTGTGACCAATTAAACTGAATCAATGCAATTATTAACTGATCAGGGGCGCGTTGAATAATCTCGGCCTGTACATAAAGGCTTTTGTACGCCAAGGAGACCCAGGGTTGAGGTGGGCCAACTTTATTCAACACTTATGGATGACCTTACTAAGACTGTCTTAAGTGCTGATTCCACCAACACAAAAGATATAGCGAGAACGGTCACGATTTGGTTGTCTTGCTACATTGGGCTCGGTTTGAATGATCGCGTGCCCATTTGTCGCGACGTGTCTTGAGGTGTCACGGTGGTGGAGTACCAAAAACTACACCCGACACCGCACGGCTATGTTTTATGACAACAGAGGTACGACATATCGCGACACTGTAAGATATGACAAGATATACCAAGATATATCACAACAAATCCATCGTGTTGGTGGAATCAGCCCTTTAGCAAACAAACTTAAATGTTATTGAACGATAACCCTTGTACAAGGTACAGAAAAGGGTCTTCATGTACGAGCCTAGATTATTCAACGGGCTCCTGGCTCTCCGCTAAATAATATGGTGTTTTACCGACAATGTGCCAGATGAGAAGAATTAACTCAGCTCAAGAGAAATGTGTAAACCACAGTGCACCCAGCCATGTTGTGTGTTAGCCCAGATGATGTACTGAGAATGTTATAGTTTACCGTGTATCCTGAACCGTAGGTTAGCACGAATAGGCAAAACTTTATTGTTACGGGTTTATGTGAATAAAATCATAAACATTGCTGACACCAAGTCAGAGAAGTCACAGACACACTCGATAAGCGTAGGATTAAAACCATATTTCCATTTGCGATTCAGGGAAAATAACAAGAGGGATCGGCATCCGATTGTCTTTTTTCCCTATTTTATTTTATTTTATTTTTTTAATTATAAGACGTGGCAATAGCACATGAGCCGGATTTTTTGTTTAATATTTTCATTTCACTTCTATATCAAAACAAAAGGATGCTTGCCCATGTGGACTTGTCGCAACAATCCAATAATGTGAAATTATTTTTTTTAAATTCCAAAACAATGATTTGGAATTATTTATATGTAAAACATGTACAACAATAGTTTGCAATTACTGAAAAGTGAAATTTCTACACCACCCACATAACGATATATACAGCAATATTAGCTTTGTCATTCATATGTGTTAATTCAATAAGATAATTGTTACTGATGAATTATTATGTTCAGATTGATTGGAGTTAATACCAAGAGGAATATGCACGTTTTATAAAGATTTCCTACATTTTTATCAAAGTTAACAATAAGTATAGAGCTTCTAAGGAGTCAACCCGAAAGAGAAACAGCAGGATCAATGTGAAAAATCAACCATCCTGTTTGATATTCAAAAATACCAAAGTATTGTTCTGGAAAATATTTACAAGACAGAGCAATGGAATACAATTGAAAGCAAATAAAAATCTTTTTTTTTTAAATCATCCTAGTCTTTCCAGTATTTTCATGACGCATAAGATTGGGATGCAATTCTGGGTCATTGCCAGAAATAATATATCGAATTAAAAGTCACTGATGTGAAATGGTTTCATAGAGTTTTTTACATGTATTTCTCACATTCAAGCTTAAAAGCAGAAATGAGATTTCACATTTGACATGAAATATTTGACAGGTTAAAGGCTTGATTTCATTTAGCCGATTTTACTCCCGATGTGGTCCAGATCCACTCCAGTTTCGGTGCTGACCCACACGTACCCTATTTCATTGCGCCGATGGCCTCCAGACAGAGACCAGACATAGGCCAGTTTTGGTGGCAGGACTGAAACGGGAGTACATCTTGACCACATGGGGAGTGAAATCGGCTATATGGAATCAAGGCTTAAATGTGAAAAATCTGAATAAATTTACTTTTTGGCATTTCTCCCCTCTACCTCCTTCTAAGCTCTATACTCTCATGGTTTTCTACCCTTTCTACTTCTACATACATTAAAACGCGCTTACAAACGTAAACTGAAGGCAATTGGGAAGACATCAAACACATAATGACAAAGGGGATTTACACATACATTACACATGATTAATCAACAAAACATGCATATAAACATGTTAAACAATCGTTACCAACATCACATACATGATCATGCAAACCCATTTGTAAAATAAATATGTTCACCATTTCAAACAATGAAAGATTTTGTAACACAGGGTTTATGGTAGATTGGCAAAAAGAAACACATTATAATGAAGGAAGTTTTCGATGATGAAGAATGTTTTCTATGATAATTTGTTCAAATTTTTTTTTTAAACTGGTAACTGGTAAATTTTTCCAACCACGGAGCCTTACGGGGATCCATTGGAACGAAAAAGTTACACAAACACAAAAACTGGTAGCTTAACCCCATTTCTGCAGCTTATGCAAACCCATCAACAGATTCTTAGCTAATTTAATTAAACACTAAGAGGTTTGCAGGGAGAAGGCAGGGAAGGAGGAGGGAACTTACCATGCGCTGACCAGAAGCTCGATCAGTTTGGGAGTCACTTAGCATTTCTTCCTTCTCATGACGTAGCTGGAACATAGGTCAAGGGTAAAAGCAGGGTCAAGGGTCAGCTTAGATCTATGGTTACTAAAGCCACCCAAAATACAAAACTTGTTTCTCATCACCAAGCCATGAAAAATATGACGAGGGCGCTTCTTTTTTTCTTTTTTTTTCTTTTGCTGGTTCAACGATGTCTTTTGAAGTGTTAAAAAGGGCTTCAGGCAGGTGGCAGCACAGAACTATTGGTTTTGTAGGCAGTATGAAGAGAGATATGATTACAGCAGTTTTGGGAATACCTAGATACATATTAAAGCCTTTTTCCACTGTGCGATTGGGGGGGGGGGGGGCTTGCGATCCTGTACCTCCAGTCTGAGACTGGGCGTACCAAATATCAAACATGTTTGATATCTAAAAACGCTTGCGATCCGGGGTACATGCAGTACCTCCAGTCTGAGACTGGATGTACCTGGTACGGTCAGTCTCAGACTGGAGGGAAACTTGCTGTCTCCACTGTGCGTTTTGCCGCATTACGATACTGAAGGTACGCTCAGTCTCAGACTGGGCATACCTAGATGTACCTAGAATTGCACAGTGGACACAGGGCTTAATACCACGTTGAATGAATCCCTGACATCAGGAGCTTTAATTTGATACCAAATAATATCTGGGTTTCAAGGTTCATCTTATTAAAAGAAAAAAGTTTTTGCTGATGCGCGCGGTGATGAGAAACAAGTTGTCTTTTTTTGAGTGGCTTAAGAATGGAGATTGAAGCAGGATGAGGAATTTAGGAGCACGATGGTGCAGTTCTAAGCAGAAGGATATTTCCACTGTGTAGCAGGAACCCTACAGGTGATCCTTTGTTTAACTTGCAGCATCCAACACACAGACTAAAAGAGTCAGGGCAGGATTTGCATACGGGAAAGAAATCAGAGCATGTAATCACAGCCGCGGGGTCAGAGAAACATGCTCGAAGGAAAAGCAGGTCTTTAAAGAACCCGAAGAGGTACCTGCTTCTTCCAAAACAGTACATCATCAGAACATGAGCTAGACATCTGAAAGGAAGGAATGGTTTGCTATCAACACACTGTATGTTAAGCAAGCCAGAACCGCGAGCCACTATTTTTGTGTTTTTCACTTAAGTGAGTGCTCCACTAGAGCGGCATGATTGTTTGTTTGTTTGGGTAGTTTAACGTCCAATTTGTTCAATTAAACTTACTTTGGGTTTGACCGAATCTATGAGATGAATTTAGGTAGAAATCTCACCCCTACACATTTACTGAAGTGAGAGGTCTTCTACTTCCCACACCACAATGACATAGTATGAGAAGGATTGGCCTTTGATATAGCAGTAAATCTACCACTTCTAGGGGTGAAGGAGAAAAGTGGCTGCAGTGGGACTCCAATCAACAAAGTCCAGTGCTCTTTACCACTGGGCTAACTCCCCATCTTGGTCGCTTTTGTTATGCTTGTGTGCAAGTATATCCGGTCTGCACCACGAGGAGGCAAGGCGACCAAGAGGGTGAACAGAATGGTAATTGCTGTCCACCCTAGCAGACCGAGCGGCATGAAAATGGAACTGTTTAGCCACCAAATGCTACCCATCTGGCCACCACACAGCGATGGTTATACCTCAAGTAAAGTAACCAGGGCAATGGAGTACACTGGTGCCACCACGCAGCGATGAACTGCCAAAACCTATAAATTAGTTTTCTGCGGTTACCCACCAGTTACCAGCCAGCCACAGTGGCACCAGCAGTAAGCAAAAACTGTTTTGGCTGGTTACCTATCAGTTACCCTCTGGTTACCAGCCGGTAGCTGCCAGCGGTAACCGGGCCGGTGGGTTTGTACACTATAAGCATGTTTGACACACTCCCATTTCCATGCAATGGCACTAGCACAGTGCAACACAGCATTTACTATAATACGGAATTAAGGCCATGCTCCACCAGGCCGGCAATATTTGTCTTCACCAAAAATGCCAAACATGCTTATAGTGAACAACCCCACTGGCCAAGTCACTACTGGCTGGTAACCATCCGAGAACTGGCGAAAGCTAATTCAATAGATTTTGCCAGTTCATCGCTGTTTGCTGCCACTAGTAGGCATTTGACCTGCTCCACTGCCCTGGTCTCTATACTGGAGCTATAACCAGAGCCGCAGAGTGCCATTTTCATGCCATATCGCCGGCCCAGTGGAGCGCACCCTTTATTCTACCTCTGCTGTAGCTGATGCTCTAGTTGACACAAGGTGCAGCTGCCTTGGTCTTTGACCGTAGTCATTGCAGCGCAACCTTGAGTGAACAGGTCCATAAAAAACCCATTATCTCAAATCCCATCCCAATAAAGTGATCCTGCACAACAGCTGCTTGAACCCTACATTGGGTCTCTTGGTTGGTCAATAATGTGGAAGCAAAGTAACCTCACTGAATCAAGTAGAGATTGCCTTACAAACTTCTTCAAGTTGTTGCATTGGTGCAGATATATCTATAATCTTATGAGAGGAGCCTAATTCTCCATCTGGGAAATGATTAGAGAGGTGACAGTCGGCAAATTCATGTCATTTAATTCTGATAGTGACTTAAGGACGGATGGAAATGGCTCAAAGTAACAAGTTGGGAAGGTGCATCAAATCCAATTCTCTAAAACTTCTAGGTCTTGGTGAACTAGATTTATTCCTATATACCTATGACCGAACAACCTATGATCACCTAACGCTGCTGGGGGTGGAATAACTTTTCTTTACTGCCCAGGTTGATGTTTACTGCCCAGGTTGATGTTTACTGCCCAGGTTGACGTTTACTGCCCAGGTTGACGTTCAGAGATATTCGGTTTTTATCGATATTAGCCGACAATTGAAGGTATATAGGAATAGGGAAACCACATACCAGTGGAAATAAGATAAAATTACTCGGTAAGGCTTGGAAAAATTACGGCCCGCGGCTACACCTTGGGTAGTAATTTTTTCAAGCCTTACCTCGTAACTTTGACTTATTCCCACCGGAACATAGTTTCCCTCTATACTTATCAAGAGTGAGATGATATGTGAAAGTCAATTATATCTAAGCTTAAACCTCTCTAGGTATGCTGTGATTATAGTCCAGTTGATCTAATGGATTTTAAACTATGGAGAATTGCAGGAAAACTTTGACTCACCTGTTGAGCCATCACTCGTTCTCTTTCCAGTTGGTCGAGAAGACTCTGAATCTCTCCATCTAAATCAGGGCAAGTTTTTATAGATTAGTAACTCTTTTTTTTTTTTCAATCACATCACTTTAGATCCACTGCTGAATCCCAACATAAATAAAAGTTAAGAAATAATTCGGTGGTGTATGTATGCATATAAGTTTCATATGTGAAACAATTGGTAACAAGAATTATACACTGCAATACATGTGGGAAAAGTAATACAACATTCGTGGCAAAAAGAAAATGTTAGCACAACGAAAGACTTGCACATAAAACAAGCAAATATATGATCCTATCGTTTTGAGTGTTTTAGATCACTTTCATTTCCAGTGTTGTAGTGGAATTCTTTTCGAAACTTTTAACAAAAAATCTCCTATGAGTATTGAATATAAATATTGCTGTCATGATAAATTCCTGTTCTTCTAAATAGGAGAATGAGAATGGAATCTATGAAAAAATAACCTTATGAAGGCAGACACATATTTTATTAAAAAATAAATAAATAAATAAATTTATCAACAGGAGTACAGGGAAGAGGACATTATTTGTTTTCTTCTATACTCTACCATTCTACTTCTAAGAATTACAGAAGGATATACCGATTATATGATATTCTTAAGCTATGATTTATGTTGGAAATACTTAATGCCTACTCTAAGAGAGGTAATTACTTAAAGTAAAATCGTGAAAATGGAAATATTAGTGTTGCGGAAGTTTTTTTTAACTGGATAAATTATAGCATAGGATTGCTTGATTCTGTAAATAGGATATTTAGGAAGAAGCAATCATTGAAAGTATTGCATGGTTGCTGTTATCTGATTCTATACGAGTGGTATATAAAAAAAGACATTTCTCATAGCATTATTGCTTCTGCAGAATTTCCAAGAAAAATCAATCATTCGGCTAAAATTGTGCGACAAAGATAATCTAAAAACTTATCCTTTGTAACATTGACTAGAACCGAAATACACACTAAAAATGATTTTGTTTCCAATTTTATTGTGTAATTGATAATCGTGCTTGTGATCAACGTCAACGTGAAAAATGAAATAGCGAATACCAGAATTAAAACACTTAGAATACACTGGAATATGGGGAATAGTGGTGATAACACTGTATGTCAGATACAGTGACTCACAAATCTATGATGAAATAAAATGGTGTATGAAAAAAAACAAAGAATTCTTTTAGCCACCATTTGGAGTAATCATTTCAAAAGTTTGCAAAGTAGAAAATTATAGCATATATGAGAGGATAATTTTTGCTTCATCTTCACAACACTGAATTTTAAAATGGTATAGCAATTTTTCTTTGGTTTTTTTTCATAGTCGAACATGCAAATGAATACTGGACGATACGCTTGGAAGCCAGCATGCTTTGGACGATACGCTTTATAAATTGGATGATATGCTTTGTTTACGTGAGGCGATGTTCTCGCACTCGCGGCCAACTGTGAAACAAACAATGGCAAATAATCATATTTTGCCTATCGTGAATCAAAATACAAACTTACTGTTTTCTGCACATCTTTAGCTATCTACTGATCTTGATTTAAAGTTTCTACATCAGTTATTGACATAGTTCTGACATAATTTGACAAAAAAGCATTGAGTCTGTCGGTGACCCACTGAAAACTGAAGCATACTGGCTACGAAGCATATTGTCCAGATACCATGCAAATCATCAATAAAAACGGTGAGAAAGGGCAAAGATGAACAGGTAAAGGGAACTAAAGGCGGTGTTAAAAGTAAAGTGCATGGGCCTTCTTCGCTGTTGACTCACTCAACATGGCAATTTTGGTCTTCTTTTCTTCCAACCACCCTTCGAGCTTCGTTGATTTCTTCTCCAGAAGTCCAACCTCCTCCTTTAGGTTGTCGATCTCAGCTATAACAGAATCAGTCCGGGAAGGAGGCCGGGGCTCCTCCACCGGCTGTTCAGCCAATCAGAAACAAGAGAATTAGGTCAACATTTGTCCCAGCAGTCATGAAACAACAGGTAAGAAAACAGAGACTCACTCATGTCCTGATTGGCTCGCTCTTTGTCTGCCAGGGCATCCTCTTGTCGAGCACATTTTTGTTCCAAGGTGTTGATCTCATCCATGAGCCCGTCAATCTCCGCCATTACAGATTCTGACCGAGAGAGTTGCGACTTGGCATCCTGTTTGTTAAGCAGTGCAACAATAGTATGACTACTGTTCTTTATCTCACCCCTAGTACAGGTTTAGCCATAGGAATAACATTAAAAAAGAAATACTCAACGATCACCCCGGTATAGTGAAAATACTACACCATGATCCTAGCGGAGTGAATATGAGATAACATCATTGGCGATTGACCAATCAGTGGCCGGGATTTCAGAGAGAAGACAAGACATTAACATGGAGATTTAAACATCCCAAACTGTATTTTCAAAGTAATTTAGATTATTCTGAAATTGCATTTCTATTCTATTGTCAGTGAAAGAGGTGAGATAAACCCAGAACTGCACTCAAATCGTAAAATAAACAATACTCCATTTGTTTGGATTCACCGTAATCATCACTCAGCTTGGCCTTGCTGACGATTGCGGAGCATCTAAACTCATGGAGTATTGTCTATTTATACAATTCTTGATGCAGTTCTATATAAATTCTATGTTATTATGCACTTCTACTGTTTTACTGTACCTGTCATTTAGAGTTCATACTAAAAGGCGAGCATAATATCTCATATTCTGTTTATATTATGTGTCTGAAAGTCGGTATGTCTTCTTTGCCTTTATGATATTTGCACAATAAACAACTTGTGAAGAAAAATATTGCTCTAAGTTCTAAGTTCTAAGTTAATTCAACAGAAAAAAAGATTTGCATCTATAGATTTTTTGTTGAATGGAAATATTTATGAACACATATTTTTTTATAAAATGTATCAGTAGATTTGTTAGACATGCATATAAAACCTTGTTTTAATACGGTATCAGTACTGACCATGCTGTATTATCACTTTGTGAACAAAATATAACTCAAAGTGAATAATTAGTATGTGCTATTATTTCTATAAACTGGAGCATGCGATGATTTAATGCTATGAAACCTGCCACATGGTACGGATTATCTGAAAACCTGCATACAATACATTTTAAGGACTAAATTACACATGATGATTATTCATCACTTTTACTCTATTCATGCAAAAACAAAACGTCTACTAGTAAAAATCGCCTTTATAAAAACAACACTGAATCGCAATGTAGTTCTTCCACAGGACTTGTTTAAAAGTCTCTACAAACAATGGAAGAGCAAGGTAAAACAGAAAGGATTAGATGATATCACACAATAAACTATACTATAAATTAGGGGGATGCTGTGAATTCTTTCATTGGTGTAACAAATTGGTTTATTGGAGGGACATCTCTTTAATAAGTGTCTGCCTGTATCGCCACAGTCAAGACTTTATCCTACCCCTAATATAAAATCCTATAGGCTTAACATTGAGTTTCCGTATGCCACGCTGACTGGCATACAGAGTTTTATATGTCACTAGTGGCATACAGGATTTTTATCATGTAATATTCCAAAAATGGAGGAGACGGGATAGGATAAAATCAAAACCTGATTCGTTTTAATCGTGGCCACTGCATTCCACTCCAGGAGTTTTGGCTCCAGACTTCACTCGGCTTCGCCTCATGAAGTCACTATGCCAAACTCCAGTCGGGGCATACGGTGGCCAAGATTAAAACTCATCCAGTTTTACGATAGTCTTCTGTTACTTGTTACTTCTTCTTCAGCAAGCCATGGCCACTGGAGCCCATCGAAACTAAGGTATTCTACACCCTAGTGGATACTCCGGTTAAGATAAAAGCTTTAACAAATAAAAATTTCAGTCCATAACATTTTCTTTTTTTCTTCTTTTTTTTAATATAGTAAAAGTATCTCTCATCAAAGTTTTTTAGATACTTTTTTTAAAAATTGTTTTAGTTCATAAAGCCTACAGCGACAACCCTATGATAATGTGGAAGTGGGTAAACCATTGCTACACCAATGAGAATGAGTGGATAGAGAGAGTTCACACCACACGAAGAGACAACCACCGACCGCTTGCTCTATCTCCACCGTCTCAGCAGCGATAAGAGCTGCTCTTGCTGACCGCTCCGCCTGCACCAACAACTCACAATCAGCTCAAATCACAATCAATACACAAAATTCAACTTTAAATTCTCCAAGTAGGGTGCAGAAGCCCCATAAAAGCTGTTTCTTCTCCGGGGAAAGTTTTATAATAGGTGTCTTTCGGGTTTTTTTATTGTAATTTTTACTGAAAGAGTTTGTTTGTTGTTTAACGTCCATGGGGACCGTGAGGGTATACAGGGACCATCAATGATTTAAGCTTTTCACTTTCTTAAACTTATTTCAGTCAATTCTTTTCAATGTTTTCAAATGTTTTATAAACAATCAAAGAGATTTGTCCCTTTCAAAAACCTGATGATATCTTTCTTTGGAATAGTTTCAAACAACACTTTCATGTTGTTATTGTTTTTCAAGTACTTTCTTCTATTTTCTTTTTGACTGAAAGAAGGACAGAATAAATTAGATTTCAATTGCTTGTCAATCCTGTGTTCCATAGGGCCACCTGATGGCATGAAAAGTGTGCCAAACTGCTGCCAAACAGCGGATTTACGACGTAATCATTACTAGTGAATGATGTGAGAGAAAGCACCTGTTCTTTCATGATTTATGTATAACAAGGAGAATTACCCATATAAGACACAAAGACGACATGATGCAGTATTAAGGGGGTGTTCCACCAATTAGGCGTTATTTCAACGCTAGGCCAGTCTCTCAGCCAAGCTCCTGGCTCTGCGGTCAGGTGAAAGTTTCTCTCTTCCACCAACCCACCTATACTAGCCGGCTGACAACCACATGGCACCTATACACCAACAGCAGGCACCTGCCAGATGCTGGAACCGTGAGCCGATTTGGGGCCACCTGGTGGATTTTGGCCACACTAAAGTGCTCAAATATATTTTGTAGTGGGTGGGTGGAATCAGCTCTCCAAGGGGTTTGGGGATGCAGGGCTTTTGAGAATTTTCCCACGGAGCGTGACTCCTCGAGAGCTGACAATACCAAGAGGCATCATAAATGGTGGACTGCTACACTCGGGCGCGAGTTCTCTTTGAGACATTGACTAATTAACGCCATTGTCTAGTGCATATTCATCGGAACCAATCATAGTACAGCTTACAATAGTCTGGTTTGTACGGCACAGAGTAAAGACATAGGTCTGTGATGGTCAAAGAGAGCACGGCTGATATTGACGACCTGGATTTCCTAGCTGGGTGGTGAAAAGGATGACGTGGTTCGTTGTTGTATTTCTAGCATCAGTTTGACAAGATTGGTACCAACGAATACCCACTAGACAGCCCTCTAACACCTTCTTGGTATTTGTGATTTGAAGCTTTTAACCCAGCAGAGATACTGGAGACTGTGGCTCCCATTTGTTAAATAAAGTAACCAAATAGTTAACGCTTCTGCACCTTACTTCATCCATCTCAATTACATTACAAAATTAAATAATTCATTTATGCCAACTTTCTATATTAAGGCTATTCCATTACCTAATGAACAATTTAACAGCAAAACAATATAAATGAAGATTTCATGATTACAGAAATATTTGCCAGCATCAAAATCCATGGGATCCCGGAAAAATATACACAACTCCAACCCTTTAGAAGAAGGACATTAAAAATGACAAAGATTAATGAGATGTGGCAATAACACCTCCTAAATAAAGCCAATACACATCTACCAATTTTGGAACATTGATGTACCTTTGTCGACAAAGGAGCGGTAATTTGTCATAGGCAAGGCATCCTAATAGAGTCTGCCCTATTCGGTAAATGTAGGACAGCTTGGCAAGGGTCAGCCAACAATTAGTGAATGCCCCTCCTTGAGATGTTCTTTTGACGCAGACAAGTTGTCATTCGATGTTCCTGAATCGCTCACCATAAGTTTATCAACATGTTAATAAATCCAGTTGCCCACAACAGAACGTTGGTAAATGGCCTTTGATTGGATGGCCAAGGGGTTACGTAATATGCCTGCAACAAGTTCACCGACTCCTATACGATTTGGGAACTAATCGTTCAACACTGAATCAGTAGATGTGTATTGGGCTTAAACCAAAAAGAAATTTAAACAAAGTGAACCTACGTCTTCGGCCTGTCGTTGATATTGCTCCACCTGAGCCTTCAGCATGTGGATGATCGATTCGTTCCTCTGGATGGTCGAAGTCATCTCCCGGAACTTGGCCTCCCACTTGGCACTCTCCCCATGCTTGGCCATGGCATCTTTACCCAAACGGGCCTCCATGTCTTTCTGTGGAAGTGGTCCAATTACATACAGAATTGTTAGAACTCTACTGTGAAACAAATATTCATCATTATTTATTATGATTATGAAGATGTGGCAATAATACCTCTATGGTGAAAATTTTAAAAAAAATTTAAACACAAATTCACATATTTGATCTGTATAATCATTAACTAACGCTGGGTTGCTCGAAATTCACATTATGATTAAAATTAGAAAAGCACTATATCAATATTTCTTACTTTGTTGATTATATATTTGGGAACTATAAATTCGTAACGATATCTTGTGCGAGATCAATCGTTTTATTATTTTGTTTCAAAGTAAATAATCTCTGAGTCAAAAATAAAAGACCTGCGATATTCGCGATATTCGCAATCAAAGAATAACGATAATAAGTTGTTATCTGAAAATAAGATGCCATGTCTTGGACTTGAAAATACTGACAGACTTGCTCATATTTTTGTGAAAATAAAGAGGAATTATATATGGATACTTTTTTTTAATCTATATAGGACATCTTACACTTTAGTAGCAGAATCTCAGACTGTATCTGCAGAAAGGAACTGGACATAAGGGCACAGCAAATCGATGCAGGTATTCTAACTCATGGACCAACAAAACTCCACACATTCTATTCAACACTCTAATGTTTGCTGGGAAGTACAAATGGGAAGAGAATGGGCTTCAGAGGACAAATAAATCTTGAGCTTCCTTCCAGTACCATCACCAGTAACAAGTTCCCAAAGACTTAAAAGGGTAATCAAGACCTCGTACACACTTCAAGTCCAGGGCAGCAGAGCCTCTTATACCACATGGTGGGGGAATACGAAGAAAGAAATTGATGCGTGTTTGGTCTGCGTTCCCCGTTCGCCATCAAATTAGGAGCGTGTAGTAATATGAATGAGGCAATAGCTGAGTGAATGTTTCGAAGCGCTCCAAACGAGATGGTGAATGTGGACTCAGACCAAGCACGAATATGTTTCTGATTTTATCTTAGCCTGCAAATATTTATCTGTTTATTTCCCATTGAGTATGAGTTACCATACTCACAAGCCTTTTAAGTATGAGTTCCTACTGTTAAGCCTATGGATGATTATACCAGGCTATGATAATAACAATTTAAAGCACTTTTTCTGTGATGTTCCGCAACATCTAACCACTAGGAAATTAGTCGTAATTAGTCTCTATGTTTATAAACGTTTTTTGACAATATTCTTTAAACCATACAAATTAGCTGTGAGGAGTAGTTATTCCTAACTCCCTCCTAACTGCCACTCCTCAAATACGGCCATTCCGAGTAACAAAAGGGAATTCAGTCATCATTCTCTTAATACTGATATATCGAACCCGATTTAAACCAGCATCTATGTATTTGTAAATGTACACCAGTGAAAGATCTGCCTGTGCAGAACTGGACATCTACTTGATGAAATAAAAAAAATATATATTTTTTAAATGTTGCTGACGGTACGCCCTCTTTATGGTCACTCAAAAAATGCAATGTACCCTAATTATCGACTATTGTAACATCATTTCCTGCAATAAAGAAAGTTACTAAAAAGAAATTAAAAATTGATTTATATTAGCTCTCTGTTAAATCATCTCACTAATTCTACAACATGCTAGAAATTTACATACAACCTCTACAAAAACACATTGCCTGAAGAAGTCTACTGAATGTAGACGAAACGTTGCAAATCATTAATTCAAATTCCCCCCCCCCCCCCTATCTCGATGTATAATTACCCCTCAAATAGATTCACTTTTAATTTAATCAGCTTATCTGGTTTTCTGTGGATTATACTACATCTTGAAAAATAAATTTTAAAAAGATAATGTGATACATATCAGTTTCTAACCTAGGTCTGCCTTTTGTCAATAGTATATTGACACAATTGGCTACTAACTGCACTCGGCTAACACCTCGCGCAGTAATAAGCGACCTGCCCGTCGTGCGATAAAAACTAACAACTACTAACTCTCATTCAGTTTCTACTGATTAAAACATGCATTTTGCATACAACCTCTATAAAGAAAATGTTTTAAAAGATAATGTGTTACATAGCACTTTCTAACCTATTTCTGCCTTTTGACACTAGTATATATCTACTGTATGTGGTGGGTGCATTTACTAATTATGGCTAAATGATGTTCTAGGTCTAGACTACAGACAACATACAGGACACAACCCACACTGAATAAAACATTTAAAATGAGCTGCAATTACTGACATTTTTCTGTAGGGAGAAATAAACAAAAAATTAGGAATGAAATATACAAAATCTTATTTCCTGACGAGAAATATCATCTAATTCAATATTTGTCACATTAGAATTCTATTTTCTCACTCACAATACATCATTTACAGTGTCATTCAATGTGAAAAACTACTGATTCTTATAGAAAACTTTGATTGGCTGATTTCGAATTAAGACCACAATATGTCATTGAATATAAACATAAGATCACAGTGCATATGTAAATATTTTATCTTTATTTGATTTGAGCAATATTCAGGTTCGGAAAAAAGTTAGACGATAAAGCGAATGTAAAATTGGTCCTTACCATGTAGTAGGTATGCATACGTGCGATAGCATCGGACAACTGTTGTTTGAAAGCTCTTCGCACTGTTGCAGTTCTCTTTTGGGAAAAATAATCAATGAAGTATACATGTTATTATTTTTTGTTATTTTAGAAGGTACAAACTTCCACAGGTCTTTAGTTTGTTGAGAAATAATGAAAATCCAATTTTACAACTCTTTGTTTTTAATGCCCCATCTATCTTTCAGAATGTACTTCAAGTTAAGAAATTGGGTTTTAGGATGTAAATTGTTAATGAGCATAGTTTGTAACCGTCATTTGATTTACTTACCTCTTCATGTATTTTTTCGAGCTCCGCAATACGTTCGTTCACCCGACAATATCTGGAACATTTTAAAGTATAAACGTTTTATTATTGCACCCCTGGTATTTTCTCCACATAAACTTAACATTGGGAACTCGTATCCAACGCCCATTAAAGATTTAGAAAAAATACTCAGTTGGGGATTACATGTACATGTATGTCATAAATGTTGGCCCATTAGTCAATATGAGGGGTGAGATAAATTCAGAAACCCATTCGAGTTTAGGGTCAGAGCTCGATCCCATCTCATTTGAATCGCTACATAATTCACGCGTCTTTGTCTTGTGAATTACTACGCTATTCAAATTCGATGGGATTACTAGCTCTGACCCCAAACTTCCATGGGTTTCCTCTATAGTACACTACATGTGTAAATACAATAATATAATGAATTTTGGAGTTGTGTATCGTGAATCAGCGATGGTCTCTCAAGATGACAAAGTATTTAACGGATACAAGGCATGGAACGTCCGTCAGATAAAAACTCATAAAACTAGAATATTCACTGAGATATACAAATAATGTGAAGTCATTTTCGAGTATTCAATATATTTCATTATGCCTTCTATCAGAGGATTTTTGGGGATGATATAGGTGTATTACTTGTTTTAACATTATGTTTTTATAGGTGCATTAAATGTATGCAATGAACTAAGTACCACCTTTCCACATTATTCTATGTGACAGATATAACACAAATTGTTTACATTTAGACGTATTTTTTATATTCTTCGTGTTCTACTTACAGATCTATCGACTTCTGTTTGAGTTTGGCCTCAAAGTCGGCATTCATGACATGTCTGGCGAAATTAATATCCCTTTTCATTTCGGCGGCGTCCTATCAACAAGAAAATACAATTGAGTGCATGAGGGGAATAAATCAAATTATCGGAGAATTGCATGTTTTGAGAACTGTTCACAATGTAGCGTATATCATTATATCATATTGTCAAATGTCTGAATATGCGAGAAACCGATGCGATCTTTGAGCATCTGATTCAAGACCTTTATCCCTGATATTAGGGACTTTAAATGCTAATGTGACATACTACCAGCTAGCACGCTGATTTGTGTTCCTGTTGGTACTTCAATTCTTCCAACTCATAAATACATAAAGCCCTGTCTCCACTGTGCGATTCTAGGTATGTAGGTACGCCCAGTCTGAGACTGGGTGTACCTTCAGGATCGCAACGCGACAAAACGCACAGTGGAGACTGCAAGTTTCCCGCTAGTCTGAGACTAGGCGTCCCGCATGTACCCGGGATCGCAAGTTTTTTAAATATCAAACATGTTTGATACTTGGTACGTCCAGTCGCAGTCCTAGAACCGCAAGCGCTCCAGTCGCAAGGGGGATAGTCCACACACAGAATCGATGATACCTTGCAATCTGAGGTACATGCGGTACGCCAAGCCGGTACCTCCAGTCTGAGACTGAAGGTACAGGATCGCAAGCTTCCCCCCCCCCCCCCCCCCAGTCGCACAGTGGAGAAAGGCCTTAAGTTCCTGTAGACACAAATTTCACTAATGGTTGATAGATACTCAGATCAATACCATTTCGATTTTTTTCATATAATTTCATGATATCTGAAGCCTGGTTGTAAGTCATAATCAGATGAAAACAAGAAATATAACTGAAAAATATTTTTTATAAATATAGCTAGTCTTACCTTGAGTAAATCCTGAATGACATCGGTCATTTCTTTGAGGTGAACGATCTCCGACTCCTCGGTCTGGGTGGCTCTGTCCAGACTGAAGAATCCCACCTTGAGGTCATCAGCCAGGGTGGGTCTGTCAGAGAAGGAGGCTCTTAGTTGTGTTGTAGTACAGAAATGACGAGGACACCAGAATACAGAGCAAAGTGGTTTATTGATAACCTTTCCATTATACACCCCTCAAGGGTGACTGGTCAACTCGTCCCTTAGTCAACTCATGCTTTTTTGGTCAACTCGTCCTTTTCCCTAGTCAACTCGTCCTTTTTGTTTTCCAATTGTCTTACACCTATATATAACTGAATTATATAATAGATAACAACTATATGATGTTAGATACCAATTGTTTACCTGAATTTGATATTAGTATGAGTACATTCCATTTGCATTTCATAAACATATGAGTACATTCCAATTTCATTTCATAAATTTCGGAGGGGGGTAACTGGAACAGCGAAACATGGCGTGGCGCACGGTAAAGCGGCCGCACTTTCGCGGCAACTTCTAACTAACGGTACGCACTAATACTTGGTAGTATGCATGCATAAAAGCTTTATTTGTGTTCAGCGCATGTTTCCGAACATTTTGATGTATATACATCCAGGATTACTCCATGTTTAATGAAAAAGGACGAGTTGACCAGAAAAAGGACGAAAAAACCCGAATTGACTAAGGTACGACTTGACTAAGGCACGAGTTGACTAGCATTCCCCTCAAGCAGCTCACGAGCCTGTACCTTGTCTCTGTTCTGTCCAATGTAATCTGTATCTGTTTTGTACTGTCCATCGTATTATGTTTCATGTACATCCTAATCTGTTTGTTTTGGTTTGATTTAATGTCCAGTCAACCATTATAGGTCCTGTCCAGACTTTCTCATGGTTTCTTTACACCACAAGGGAGGTGATCGAATCTATGTGATGAATTCAGGTAGAAATCTCACCCCTACACATTTACTGAGGTGAGAGTGTGTATGGTATGAGAGTGAGACATGGTATGTGTACATCCTAAAAGCTAAGTCTCAGAGCAGTGCACCACAAATGCCTCTGGCAATACCCATGCCGTATCTACTGTAAATACACACCGTTTCGGCATATGACGTAAAATACTGTACGGACTAGTGCTCCTTACCGGAAAATACGGACTACCTACCCATGCCCATTCATTAAATATTGGTTGTTAAGCCAAATGAAATTGATTTTTTTTTTAATTTCGGGTATATAGTAGACATAGATGATAATTTACCGTTTGTACGGAACTCGGCGTGAACGCCTCATTTTGTACGGACCGAGGCGTACCATCTCGTTCAGTGACTTGTACTGCATGCTCAGGACGTTCTATATAAATGATGTAACGTTGTCTAGATCTAGTAGTTGTGTAGAAGTAACTGAGTATGTGTTTATTGAATATAAACTCGTTGTTTACGTGTAATATAGTGCGTGTGAGAAGAAGTAACGACCATGTAATGTACACAGCATTGAGAGTCAACCCTGTCCCTTCACAAGGCAGAAATCGCATGGAAATATCGCGAGTAGTTCCCTTATGGTTTCTCCCCCACCCGCGGTGCCAGAACGACGGCAGAGGTGATTCTATCGGCGAGATTTTCCCACCAGCACAGAGTGATTGCTAGTTCCGCCATCATCCATCAGGAATTGTAAGATAGCGCCTTTGTGGTCGGGGGACAACCATTGTAAGCAGTTGTTATAATCCATAGATAATCGTGAGACAAGGGTAGAACCCCTCTATGGCAAGCTGAACAAATATTTTTGATAAAATCCATTCATAACTGATCGCGCCACCTAGGGTTTTGTTTGGCATCGGGGGCAAGATGGCCGCGTCCATACCACAATGGCTATGTGCCCTATATATGAAAATCATGGTAATTTGTGGTTGGGTATCCATAATTGTACAGAACTGAATGAGGTGGTGTTGTAAAATCAAGGTCCGTATCAAATGGCAGTGGACACACGTTACAAGTTTAGGACTCAGTTATAAACTATAACCACTGTACCACTGATTTCAGTCTTCAGACTGTTTTACTTTTATATCTCCCGCTTTGCGAATAGGGTAAGGCGTATATAAAGAATTCACCCCTCATCTCAATTGGGGACTAACACTAACAGGGCTGGGTAGTCTGTAGTCCGAGAGGCTCGGACTGAGTGGTGCACACAGACACCTTTCTGAGTTTCTCGGGCTAGAGGTAGGCCTACGGCTACGTATACTCATAATACTGGCACTGTAGTGTAACAGTGTAAGGGTACTGGCCAGTGTGACGTCGCATTATGGAATTCGCCTGAATCCATTATCCACAGATATATGACACCATCCGGAATTTGAAATATCATGAGAGCTACCTGAATTTGTGGCCATCTGGTGAAACTGAGCCCTCAAATGACAGGTCAGCGTCGTCATCTTCATTGTATCCTGCGTCGGGGAAGGAATCATAACCGTAATCGTCCGCCATCTTTGTTGCTATCAACAAGCCGGGGAGCATACATTATTGTGGTGGTTGAAAGGAACTTCCGGTTAGCTCGCTCCCTCTCAGTCTGTAGTACGACCAACTCTCATCAGATGGCGTGTTCATGCTTCAAGTGTAGCGTCGAGCCGATCGTGTAGGGGGCGTTGCGGAGACTAGCCCGCTGCCACACTGCATCGCTCCAGTTTATCGCAACGCAAAACTGCATGAATTCCATTGTGACGGAATTACAAAAGGATACCAGATAGGCAGATTCAAGTCCAGATGTCACAATATAGATATAAAGGGGCATGGTGAACAAGTGTTTAGGACATTTTCGTTTAGTTTGAGTTTTGCATTTCTGAACACTTTTAACTACTGCATTTATTACTACAGGGGAGGTATAGGTGGGAAGATATCTGTGATGGAATTATGTGCTGTGATATGCAAAATTTAGGTTGAAGTGTTGTCACTGATTTCCCACACTCAAAGACATTTTAAGTCAAAAATAATCCCCTGTCCCATTACAGAAGTCAACAAACAAGCTAGAAATGTCCAGGACTAGCAATATAGCAATGCATTCTTGATGAGCCACAGCCAAGGAGGTCATTGACCCCTTGTAATTGTGTAATGTTTTGGAATTTTACTTGCTGTATTTGGTCAATGTGCGCATGAGCAGCACTGCAGCAACTATGAAATTTAGAATGACAATAGTACAATTGTTCTAAATACAAGAGTTCTAAGTACAATAAAATGTGTGCATATATAACACTCTCCTAGCAGATATCCTGCGTTCTACTTCCTGCGGCCGCTTTTATCTCTGCCCTTACCTGCCTGTTTGGGACAGAATCTGTCCCATCCGCCAGTTTTTTACTTTTTACAGTGGATAGCACCTCATGTGTTATTGAGTTTTGTTTTGTAAACATGACACATGTGCTCACTTGAAGTGGCAGTCTAATCAACTGTGGATTCACTTAACAAAGTGGTTTAGAACTGAAAACAAAACAGCAGGATTGTCTATTAAGCTCATTTAACAATTCCCACATTTCACAACTCATAATATATGAGTTCTTTTAATTCAACAAGTTTTGGTCAAAGAGTTCATTCTCCACGAGTTTGATGCTGAGTGATATGAACGAGACGACAGCCGAGTGAATATCACGTAGCATTGAAACGAATTGGAGAATGACTTCTTTTACTTGCTTTCTGTATTCATCTCACCCCTGTACACACTAAATAAATTGATGACACACAGGATATAGACCATGGAGAACGGACCTCAATACTCGTATGGGCATGGAGAACGAGTTCCCAATGCTAAGCCTATGGAACAAAAATACCAGGGATAAAATCAGTTCCTTACTACTTAGGGTATATTTGTGCAGTGTTACACACGGACGACATGATGACTGTCCCCGATCACACTTCCCTCTTTCATAACCTCGTAAATTACTGATAAGATCAAAGAGAGCCGCCGGGAGCCGAGCCGGGGTGAGCCACGAGCCGCTGGTGTGGAATCATAGAAATTAATTCAAAGTTTAATAACTTCGGATCCACTTAAGATATCGAGAAACGTTTTACAGATTTATCATTGCCTCTCTCTACCCTACAAATCGATATAGGGCACTTGTAAATCGGACTGAGTAATAGGTAGTATTGCCATTTAAACGGCCTGCTCAGAATCGGGAACAGTCGGTGAATCTGCTTACACCGAAATCTTAAGGTCGGGGAGAGTCGGTCATATCTGACATGGTAGTAGTGCCCGACCCGTCGGGAAAAGCAATAAAATCGGGCCGGTGAAGTGCGTACATCGACACCTCCTGCCTTTATAACCTCGTAAAACAACCCCATTGAGATCAAAGAGAGCGGCCGGGTGCCGGGCCCGGCTGGGCCGCGGGCCGAGTGATAAGTATATATAGGCAATAATGCAAAGTTTAATAATTTCTGGTCTATTTTAAATATCAGAAAACGGGTTTCAGATCTATAATCGCTTGTTTCCCCCCTACACATCGATATAAGACACTTGTAAATCAGACTGAGGGATAGCTGGCAACTCTTTTTAAATGGCATGCTTAGAATCGGTAACAATCGGTGAAAGTGCGTACACCGGAATCTTAAGGTCGGGCAGAGTCGGTCATATCTGACATGGTAGTAATGCCCGACGCGTCGGGAAAAGCAATAAAATCGAGTCGGTGAAGTGCGTACACCGACCCGATTGATGCAGATTGTCACAGACCCGACGGATCCGTCGGGCAAAGGTAGAATCGGGCACAGCGGTCGGGTCGGTGTCTTATAGGCTTTATGGGCTTTACAGGCTTTACTATTAGAACAATTGTAGAGGATATAATTTTAGCTTGTAATTTTCACAGACCTTCAGCAACCCGGAAAGTCCATTGCTGTAAGGGGAAATATGACTGAGTTATCAGCATGCATCATTTGATTCATAATCCTAGATCCTATGATGCATCTGTAGTGGCAATTGTTGGATGTTTGAGATAGTCCATCCATATACAAGTTAACTCATTTGCGGTGGGCGCCTGCAGCAGTCGGGTGTTAGCGATAGTGTATGCCACGAGGGATCGGGACTTCAATGGCTGATTACGACAATTTCATACTTTCATCACTTAATAAGACACATGATACTTGATAACAAAATGGTGGCCCCCATGACTCGGATGATGAAAATTGCGACACCTACTTCCAGGCCGGTTCGGAGAATAAAAAGCACCCTGCAACTGCTGTGGTGCCAGCCTGATGGCAAAAACGGGAACTCAAGAACAGTAGCAAGGCACAGGGAGTTAAGCTATAGGCCACGCAACCATACTGGGGACTGGAAACTAGCTATCTTTGACTTGATATACATAAATTTTCACAACTTAGGCTGTATACAGGTATACAGGTTTGTAAAAGGTACCATATTAAACAAAAGATTATGGACTAAAATGTCAAAAATGTATAAATTGAATTTATTGAGATAATGTATCTGTTTTAATTTTGTATGTATTTTCCCGTAAATCATGTTTAAAGTTAGGTACAATGTTTGACTTCTAGAATATGACTTAAGATTCCATTGAATTCCATAAGGACGCAAAATCAAAATCCAGTTTAATCATGTATTCTTTTACAATCATTTTGATACCTTAACTTTTGTTGTACTCACAGCAGAAGTCAAAATGGACTGTTTTGTTGTGAAATTGGAAATTAGTCATGGTAGGCAGAAAATGGATAAGAATAGCGTGGTTGGAAATGAGGCAATATTTTTATATTATAATTGAAGAGAATGGGTTTCATTTAGTTATTATTTACAAACAATTGCTTACTTAAACTAATTAGATATGCAGCACAAATCAATCTATAAAAATTGTAGGGAAACACTCTTTGAATCCGGATCCTACCATAGTCCCTAACATGGCTTCCTAGGATTTTTTATTTGTTATAGCAGCCCTACGTTTCTAATCCAGGTCATTCAAGTCCGTAGTCAAATCAAGTAGATCTACAATGAATTATGCCATATATATATTTGTGTGGACATAATCATAAAGGTTACATGCTATAATAATAACATATTTATGCCTAGTCTGTATGAGGGTCGTATTGAGTGTTTTCCTTTACGCTGTTACTGACCGTGTTTGGATGCCGCCTAGTGGTTTTGAACTACACTAAGTATGTGCTTTTAACACGAACCGCTCCCTCGCAGTACATCACACTGCGCCGCTCCGGTTTAACTCTGGCGTATGGTAGTCGAGCGACGCAATGTGATCTCGGACTCGCTTCTTCTGGCGCGAGACTTGGCGTCACTCATAACCAGCGTGGTGGAAGTGGATGGTTGTGGGTTTCAGTCTATCCTCAAAATGAATCAACCGGAGACCCCAAACAGTAGACTCTTTATCCTTGGAGGTAAAGGGAAAACAGAGGAGGAGTTCAGGGAGATATTCGGTAAATATGGAGATGTGAAGGATGTGTGGATACTTAAAGACAAGCGGACCAATGAAGACAAAGGTAGGTTCCCGTCATTCCATCAAAAAGCTTATCCTGTGCTCATCCCCAATCCTGCTTCCCTGAAAGCTGGCAACAACTTCCTCACCATGCCATTGGGGACATGAATGCCCACCCATAGGAAGACACCCAGATTGTCCCGACTATCTTAGGACCTCTCTGGGTGTTAGAAGGTCGTGGAGATATCAGCTGTCTATTCCCAGGTTTCGTCTCGTGTAGCAGGGTTCCGACCCCGTCGACGGAGTGTTGGAGGGCCGCTGAGCCGAGCGCTGCTGTCCGCTGACAAGCACCAAAACAACCGATCACATGGGCTGACAGCTCCCAGTGTGAACCGTGCGCCACTCGCTGGATTCATTCGTGTGATATTTCTGCATGCTGACGACCAAAATTCGAGATTCAGGGATTAGATAGTGACTCACTAGGTCCATGTCAACTATTCTGGAGATAACCACTAAACCAGTGTGTTTGTCACTGTTAAATTGTATATAGATCCAGTGGAGAACCGAACTGGTAGCGGGAGACAAATTACGTAGTGCGAGAGGCTCTTAGTACTAGTCTTAGACTTAGTATTGCTGAGTGGGGCAGACAGGCAGGCGTTTCTCAGACTAAAATGACAAAGATTAAAAGTAGGAAACAGATAGATTCTTATATATTTTCTTTTAGTTTTTATCAAAGCCAAGCTACTATCAGTATCAGTATCACTGACCTCGATAATACAACTCGATTGTTGATATAACTGAATATATCTAGATTATAGATAGTAGTAGATCTAGATATACCAAAGGATTCCTACTCCTAGTCTTACCGGCTTCTAGGGATTTCCGGCGGTACTTAGACGATTTGCGTTGACTACCGATTTGCGGTGGACGATTTGCCGTGGGTTTAGACGTTTTACCGTGACATTCCCCGGGGGCCATGGTGGACGTTTTGGGGTGCAAAGTTTTTTATTTATTAGGTTATAGATTCAAACATTACGGTACACTTGGTTTTCAATCCAGGACAGATCACATCAAGAATATGTCAAATTAAAGGTATTACAATCAAATTCAGGTTGAGATAGTTACAAACAAATTTAGTAACAGTAACATTGTAATGGCAGTTAACGTGGATGATTAAGACAATCATTACAGATTAATTAGAGTGGAATGTGGTTCAGGTCAATTTTACTTTGACGATACAGCATAGCTTATTGCAGTGAAGCCAATACTAATAAACGGCCGAATTTTACAATTAAAACATTGTTAGAAAGCTGAGAAAAGATCACAGCAAATCGTCCGCGTGCTCAACGCAAAACATCCAACGCAAATCGTCCAATCGCCACCGCGAAACGGTAGTCAACGCAAAACGTCTATAGGGAGCCAAAGTAAACCCGCTGAAACCACAGATACCCATTTACAAAACACCATTTCCGGATGTAGGCGCTCAGTACTTTGACTATGTAGGTTCGAGATTATATATGTGTCATTCTCCAATCTTTTAGATCCAAATTTTTAATAAACTTAACAACTGTCATCGTAGTTTCGAAACAGAGTTATTCAGAGACGATAGTAGTAAACTACACTTCAAAAGTAACAAACGAGACCAAAAACAAAAGTCTAGCCTCAAACCCCCATAGCCCTGGCATAGGTTTAACCCTAAGCCTCATTCTTGCTGGCCACCGGAAATGGTGTTTTGTAAACGGGTATCTATGGTTTCAGCGGGTTCACCTTGGCTCCCTATGATTCCTTCCGGCCTCTAAGCGGAACCGGCCCCTAAGCGCTATCGGCTTTTCCGGCCTCCGTATATTTTTCCCGCGCCCGCGCTCGTATAGGAGACTACCGTATAGCATTAAAAATCTTCATGAAATGTGTTCGGGAATTGGACGCCTTGAGCCTTTTACCGTTTGAGCCTCCTGTCAGCGCAAAAACGTGGACGCCTTGAGCCTACCCCGTGGACGCCTTGAGCCTACCTCATTTTAGTTCCGATTAGCGGGTTAGGGTTAGAAAAGGGTTGGATAAGGGTTAGGGTTGAGTATATATGACTATGAACCAGTATAAGTACACTTTTCAAAGTTTTTTACATCTAGATGTTCAAGGAAACCAAAATGGGGTAGGCTCAAGGCGTCCACAGGGTAGGCTCAAGGCGTCCACAGAAAGGCTCAAGGCGTCCAGGGCTCGAATCGACCCGGGCTCAAGGCGTCCATGAACCATGTGTTCAGTAGAAACCCTTGTCGCCCAGCGAAAAATCTTAAATATGTGTACATAAAAAAATTTCGTGGACAGATTACACCCATGGAAAATCCCTGTACCCGGCTCAAATCGTCCAGGGCTCAAGGCGTCCATGAACCGATCTAGGCATGGGAGTTTGTCCCGATCGTCACTGGAAATAAATCAATAATGATCTGATATTAAGCCAGTGACTGGAACCAGTTGGAACGTGACTCCTGATGTTATACATCGAGTTCCATACGTTAACGCCCTACCTCTGCGATACAGTCACTACACTTTAAATTTATTAATATGCATATCCATAGGACATATATCTAGGTTCAGATTATTGTGTAGATTATCACCTAACGAATGGTCCCTTGGAATATCCCCCATTGACAATATCTCCAAATATCAGTATGTTAGTAACCTGTGAACCCGGGAATGGAGGTGAAATTATGACACTGTCTAAAACCGTGTAATATGTCAGCTTACTGTAGAATCCATGCACAACCATGACGATCTAACAATAGAAATATTGATGTAGGATTTGAAATGACGAATATAAAAAACGTGGGGGAGGGAGTGAAGTTCTGTACCATGTTAAGAGTCGCGGTGAAGCCACTGTGGTGTGAGATGTAAATTTTTAATTTTTTTTTTGATGTGACATGTACCGAATGTTGAATCATAGGGATGAATAAATCCCACTTAAATGGGTAATAACGGAAGGGAATCAATATCTATGCGAGTTCTATGCAAATGCACATGTATATTGAATTACGGAGGTCGAGTTTGTAATGGGCTGTTCTTTTGAATAAAACAATAAGGTTCTATGCTGTTGAGTACGTGGCTAGGACTATATAGTAAAGCAGCTAAAAAAAAAGGTTCTATGCTATTAATACGAGATGATTTCAATGCTTCTGATATGTGTTATGTCTTCCCGACCTGGCCTATAACCAGGATAAATACCACCTGCGAAAAAACATCCCCGATATTGATATAGTTTGATAGGTCTGTATGTCAGTGTGTTACCAATATTTATCCTACCCCTCATATAAAATCTCCATAGACCTATATGCCATGATATATTCATATACCACAAGTGGCATATGAAGTTAAAAACATGTAACGGGGTAGGATAAAATCTAAACATATAATTGATTACATGGTGTTCGTTGTCTTTGCTGACAGATATCACTCAGCTCCGCTTTGTGATTTCATTCCTTGAAGACAACTCATGCCATATAAACAATTCTATAAGATTTTGTGACATTTCTTGATAGTATTTTATTTTTATCTCTTTTGTTTTTCTTTGGATTATATTTCTACTAGTATATATTTAATCATAGATCCTACAGATTCATGAAACTGCATATTAGAGGGTATTTAAATTATCTCACCCCTGGAATAAATGTCCATAGGCTTAACATTGGGAACTTGTTCTCCAGGCTCCTACAAGTATTGCATTTCGTTCTCCATGGTTTATATCCTGTGTGGTGTCCATTCTTTTAGTGTGTACAGGGGTGAGATAAATACAGAAAGCAACTCGTTTTGGTCAAAGAAGTCATTTCCCAACTCGTTTGAATGCTACTTGATATTCACTCGGCTGTCGCCTCGTTTATATCACTCCACATCAAACTCGTGAAGAACAACGACTTTGACCTTTTAGTTTCAAGCCCCTGTTACACTAGAGCGAAACGAATATTTCTACACCCACCAAAGAAACCACTGTTAACCTATACATACATTCAGTCCTAGAATAACGCAATATGTACACCTGACACAATCATGTATAAAACATTTCCTTCTGACAACTGTTATTACGAAACTTTCCCATCAGTCAGGATAATATACATGCGGGTCCAACAATAGGTGGGAAGGGTGGGGGAGGCTGGAAGGCAAAGAAAATTACTTTTCTGTCAAATCTTTTGTAGCAGGAAGGATCCCGTGGGGGTTTCAGCTCATAGATTTGGGAGGAGTCGGACACACCTGCCTTTTTTCTTTTAAGAGGCGGGACGAAAGTAGTCACCACTCCCATGCTCTAGGCTACTATTTCAGAGTCTTCCCACATATGAGGCCATCTTAACTTGCAGGCTGAAGAATTTTATTACGTTGCTTAAAGGCCAGTTCACACTGTGCGACTGTGGGGGAGGGGGCTTGCGATCCGGTACCTCCAGTCTCAGACTGGAGGTACCGGCTTCCTTGTGACTGGGGGTACCGCAGATACCTCCAGTCACAAGGAGATGCAGTTCACACTGTGCGCTGCGTTCCTTACGCTTCGTACCCTTGTGACTGGCGGTACCAGCTCGCAAGCCCTCCAAGTCGCACAGTGTGAACTGGCCTTAACTACCCCACCCCTTGCGACTGGAGCACTTGTATTTTAGGTACGTCCAGTCTCAGACTACCGGTACCAAATATCAAACATGTTTGATATTCAAAAAAGCTTACGATTGAGGGTACATAAGGTACCTCCAGCCTGAGACTGGGTGTACCGGTACGCCCAGTCTCAGACTAGAGGAAAACTTGCAGTCTCCACTACATTTTGCCGCGTTGCGCCCTCGAAGGTCCACCCAGTCTCAGACTGGGCGTACCTATGTACTTAAAACGCAGAGTGTGAACTGACCATTATCTCACCCCTGGTACAAGTTTAGCCATAGAAATAACATTAGAAAAAATACTCAACGATCACCCCCGTAAAGTAAAAAAAAAAATGAATTTCAGATGACGTCATATGAATTTGCTAAGTATATTCAAATTATTCTGAAATTGTGATTGTTTAATGTCATATAAAGGGATGAGATAAATCCAGAACCGCACTCGAATCGTAAAATACACAAAACTCCACTCGTTTGGATGGACCGTAATCATCACTCGGCTTCGCCTCAGTGACGATTGCGGACCTTCCAAACTCGTGGAGTATTATGTATTTATACGATTCTCGATGCAGTTCTATATGATTAGCAGTCGAAGTTATTTTGACGTCTTTTGAATCGCAACAGCTACCAACTTGACCTGGGATTTGACCAGTTAGCAGGTGGTTCAATATATATGCGCATATTCCGTCTGCTCACTATACGTGGAGAATAAAAGCTCCTTGTGATCCATTCTCCATGTTGCAAATTTAAAAAAAAAACTGTCGGAACCGGTCTCGGGTCCAGCCTTTGAAAACTAGTATCCAGGGGCCCGTTGAATAGTCTTTTCTGTAACTTGTGTACACAGGGGTTATCGTTTAGTAATATTCGGGGTGGGGAGTAAGCTCAGTGGTTAGAGCACAGGACTTGTAACCCCAAGGTTGTAAGACTTTGTTGGTTCGAGTCCTACCCCCAGCAGTGGTAGATTTACTGCTATAACAAAGGCCCTCCTTCTCATACTATGTCTATGTGGTGTGGGAAGTAAAAGAACTCTCACCTCGGTAAATGTGTAGGGGTGAGATTTCTACCTGAATTCATCTCACAGATGCGATCACCACCCTTGTGGTGTAAAAGGACCTTGAGAAAGGACCTGTAATGGTTGACTGGACGTAAAATCAAACCAAAGCAAAAATCAAAACAAATAGTAATATTCAAGTCTGTTCGCTAAGACAGTACTAGCCGACCATAGTAGATACTCAAAGATTTGACTACTTGTAACATGGAACTGGCCATGCATGGGAAACCAGCATGTTCACCATGCTGAGCATTGACCAGAATAAATGAAAGATTTAAAAAAAAGTTTGTCCATAGGTGTTGAATAAAATTGACCCACATCGTTCATGGGTCTCTATGGCATACAGAGGAGGGTCTACATGTATGAGCCTAGATTATTAAACGGGCCCCAGGTATTTGAGTGCGTAAAGTGCGGATTTGACCTTTGAGATTGGGCACAGATCTCGTTTTTCGTAACTGTATTGGCAAGTTGAAAGCAGTTTAGACCCACACAGCAGTCTTTAGACTCTGTCCTCTACTCTTGCTCTGATCCCTAGGACAATGCGCTAGATGTGTATTGTGTTAGAGAATACAGAAGTGCCAGTTAACATAGATAATTTTAGCATCACCATGTTGTCGTTCTCGGTCAGTCATCGATTTTATATTATTATATACCTGTGTCTGGATGTCTATTAAATACTGCCCGCTGCTAGGGGTGCAGTAACAATAATGTTCGTGCCCGCTGTGACTGCAATTTTCTAAGTAATTAAAATAGAGTTTTTAATTATCTAAAGGGCTGATTCCACCAACACGATGGATTTGTCGTGGTATATCTTGTAATATCTTACAGTGTCGCGATATTTCGTACCTCCGTTGTTGCTAAACGTAGCCGCGCGATGTCGTGTGTAGGTTTTGGTGCTCCATCAGCGCGACACCTCAAGACACACCGCGACAAATAGACACGCGATCATTCAATCCTAGCCCGACTTAGCAAGACACCCGAATCGTGGCTAATCTCGCTAGATCTTGTGTGTTGGTGGAATCACCACTTTAAGGTATATAATAATAAGCAAACGTCCTCACTGTGAACGAAAAGTTTATCGTTCTTGGTCAGTCGCCGATTTCATACGGCCTTCCGCCTATGGCGTCGGGCTGTATGAAATCGGCGACTGACCTCAAACGATAAACGTTTCGCCCACAGTAAGGACGTTTCCTAATATTATTTTCCGCCTATGGCATCAGGCAGTATGAAATCGACGACTGACCTCAAACGGGAACCGTTTCGTTCACACTAAGCACATTTCCTAATATTGATAAGTTTCGACTGAAACCCTTAACCGTGGTTTGTTGAAACCTAACCCTGGCTGTGACAGTGGGTCCAGTCGACACAGACTTGTGTGGGAATACCTCAGGTGTTCCCACACAAGAAGCAGCCATTGTTTATTGAGAGGAGGTCACGAGCACAACGCCTTGAGGAAAGATAGTCGTGAAGATGTTTTGTAAATATTTACGCGCTCGGCAAACATTGGGCAGGTCGCGGCGTAGGTGTTGATCCTGCTTACAAATGGCGCTCTTTTTGTGTGTCTTCGCTGTAGAAAATTTGCCTACTTCTAAGGGTTCAGCTCGGGACACTATGAGAAAGAAGTATAGAGGTGTCATTCAAACCATAAGGTAATAAATTATAATGGAAAAAGTATTGTTAGAGGAAAACTATGTCCCGGTGGGAATGAGGCAAAGTAACGAGGTAAGGCTTGGAAAAATTACTGCCCAAGGTGTAGCCACAGGCAGTAATTTTTTCAAGCCATACCGAGTAACTTTGACTTATTTCCACTGGTACGTGGTTTCTCTATTCCTATATACCTGCAATTGTTGGCTAATATCGATAAAAACCGAACGTCTCTGAACGTCAACCTGGGCAGTAAACGTCAACCTGGGCAGTAAAAGTCAACCTAGGCAGTAAACATAAACCTGGGCAGTAAAAGTCAACCTGGGCAGTAAAGGTCAACCTGGGCAGTAAACGTCAACCTGGGCAGTAAACGTCAACCTGGGCAGTAAACGTCAACCTGGGCAGTAAACATCAACCTGGGCAGTAAGCGTCAACCTGGGCAGTAAGCATCAACCTGGGCAGTAAGCATCAACCTGGGCAGTAAACGTCAACCTGGGCTGTAAACGTCAACCTAGGCAGTAAACGTCAACCTGGGCAGTAAACGTCAACCTGGGCAGTAAACGTCAACCTGGGCAGTTAACGTCAACCTGGGCAGTTAACGTCAACCTGGGCAGTAAACAAAAGTTATTCCACCCCCAGGAGCGTTAGGTAATCATAGGTTGTGCGTTCATGGGTATATAGGAAAAGATGATCACTATCAAGAGATTATATACTTATATGCCTATGAAGAGCATTGATGTAACCCCAATGAACAATCCTGTTCACTACTGTTAATTAAATACTATTATGGAAGCTGACAGAAGCCAGTGAGTTCATCACTGACCAGCGCTCCCACTTTATGTACCGTGGAGATATTTATAATGATAATGTAACATTCTAAAGACTAAATAAAGGAAGTTGTCCACAAAAAAAAGTATCTTAACTCGGGACATTATGTGGAACAAGTATCTCAACTCAGGACACTATGAGAACCAAGTATCTCAATTCGGGACACTATGAGAAACAAGGATCTCTAAATCAGTGTAGTATTTCTTAATATAGAACATAGCAGTTACCAGTTCATACGTTTCCAGATTGTATAATTTATTACACAAAGTGAGGTTTTCATTGGTAAGTGAATTCTTGACATAATTATTCACTTGGATACACCTGTGTTGCGTGGGTGCACACATTAAATGTTCTGCGGTGGACGGCAATTGTCATTCTGTTCACCCTCTTGGTCGCCTCGCCTCTGCGTGTTGTAGACCGGATATGGTTGCATGCAAGCATAACTAAAGCGACCGGGGTGGGGAGTTAGCTCAAGTGGTTAAGGCACTCTTAGGGTTTTTGGACTTTGTGGGTCCCACTGCAGCCATTTTCTCCTCACACCAGCAGTGGTAGACTTACTGCTATATCAAAGGCCAATCCTTCTCATACCATGTCTTTGTGGTGTGGTGTGCAGCCACCTTTCTCCTTCACCCCCAGCAGTGGTAGATTTACTGCTATATCAAAGGCCAGTCCTTCTCATACCATGTCTATGTGGTGTTGTGTACAGCCACCTTTCTCCTTCACCCCCAGCAGTTGTAGATTTACTGCTATATCAAAGGCCAATCCTTCTCATACCATATCAATGTGATGTGGGAAGAAAAAGAACTCTCACCTCGGTAAATGTGTAGAGGTGAGATTTCTACCCAAATTCATCTCATAGATCACCATCAAACCCAAAGTAAGTCAAATAGAACATATTGGACATTAAACTACACAAACAAACAAAGAAATCTATCAGGGTATCATGTTTAGCGCGCATGATTTGACGACCAAGTACAATACGATTTCCAATAGAAATAAAAGATTTTAGAGGAAAAACTGGAATAACCAGTATCTAAGTAGTATCAAGAATTTGGGATGCAAAACTTAAATTGCACAAAACATATGTGAACAAGTGTAAATGTTCGCGCCTGAAGGAGAGGATGATTCTGGCGTGATGTATGACTTCACGTCAGTAAGATGTTCAAACATGAGTCACCTTAAGGAAAAATAGGAAAAACAAAGGACCCCAGGGTCAACACAAACAAACCAAAACAAAACAAACAAAAAACACATACGAACAAGGAAAGCCGAATATATGGCGCAAAACGGCGCGGGGAAACGGTAGTTGTTTCTGTCATACATAAAGAGGCACAGTGGAATATTCTAGATAGACACCATTGAACATCCTACAGTTGTACGTTGTATTTTGTTGCCACCACCTCGTGAATTATTTACAACACAGACACCTCTTTAACGGCGTGGTAATTGTTGTTTTCAACAAAGAGAAAGAGTACTCTCCAGAGATTGTATCTCGTCAGGCAAGTTTTAAGCACATCGCTCACGAAGAGGCTTGCTATTCAGTCATTATAGTAGTTTTATAACGTCAACGAAGTGTATGTTGATCGAAACAAGTGCCAAGACGATCATTTTACCGACAAGAAAATGATCTGTCAAATTCAGAACGCTCCTCAGTGGGTGCCAGCGTCCCGAATCAGTCAAAGTCGTCTGGCTGCCCTTCCATCATTGTCGATTATTGTCTTTATCCCATTTGTCGTGATAGCAGACGACATTTCCACAGCAAACGTTCGTATAGAATATCCATGAGTTAACGCAAAGAATACGTCAACTGTAGTACTATTAGGAAACGTCCTTACTGTGGACGAAACGGTTCCTGTTCGAGGTCAGTCATCGATTTCATACTGCCTGACGCCATAGGCGGGAGGCAGTATGAAAACGAAGACTGACCTAGAGCGAGAACAATTTTGTCTACATTGAGGACGTTTGCTTATTATTATATACCTTTAATTGTTGAAAAAACGCCATTTTAATGACATTCAAAGTCGCCGTCACAGCGGGCACGAACATTATTATTACTGCACCCCTAGCAGCGGGCAGTATTTAATAGACATTCGGACATAGGTATATAATAATATAGAGGAAACCTATGAAAGTTTATGGTCACGGTATAGGTGTATAATAATATAGAGGAAACCTATGAAAGTTTATGGTCAGATCTCGTATCCCATCGAATTTGAATCGCGTAGTAATTCACACGGTGAAGCCGTTTGAATTATGTAGCGATTCAAACTGAGATGGGATCGAGCTCTGACTTTAACCTTCATAGGTTTCTGAATTTATCTCACCCTTCACATTGACTAATGGGTTAACCTTTGTCACATAATCCCCCATCGAGTATTTTTTTTCTAAATACTCAACGGGCGTTGGATACGAGATCCCAATGTTAAGTCTATGGGAGAAAATACCAGGGGTGAGATAAAAAATTGCGGAAATTCTTGGAAACTAGACGTTGTTTGTTTTGAGAGTTGCAGGGATGTCAGTTTTCCGGGGTTTCCCGGGTTTCTGGGTTTTTTTTCTATTCTAAAATAATCCAACGACATATAATGTATTAGCAGCCAGTAGCGGAGACCCGGTGGCCAGTAAGGGAGACCCGGCAGGCCTGTCTGCTGGGGTGGACAAAAATTACCAATCTGTTCACCCTCTTGGTCGCCTCGCCTCCTCGTGGTGCAGACTGGATATGCTTGTACGCAAGCATAACTAAAGCGACCAGGGTGGGTGGGGAGTTAGCTCAGTGGTAAAGAGCACTGGACTTTGTTGATTCGGGTCCCACTGCAGCCACTTTCCTCCTACACCCCCCAGCAGTGGTAGATTTACTGCTATATCAAAGGCCAATCCTTCTCATACCATGTCTATGTGGTGTGGTGTACAGACACCTTTCTCCTTCATCCCCAGTAGTGGTAGATTTACTGCTCTAGCAAAGGCCAATCCTTCTCATACCATGTCTATGTGGTGTGGGAAGTAAAAGAACTCTCAGCTCGGTAAATGTGTAGGGGTGAGATTTCTATCTGAATTCATTTCATAGATTCGATCACCACCCTTGTGGTGTAAAAGAACCTTGAGAAAGTCTGGTGAGAACCTGTAATGGTTAACTGGACGTTAAACCAAACCCACAAACCAACAAATCCCATAGGGACTCAGTGGTAACCAGAAGCACCCGTTTAGCCACCGGGTTTTCCCCGGAACTCTCCCTGTGTGCATAATCAGATTTAGTACAATCATTTAATAGG
This sequence comes from Alentia gelatinosa, assembly GCA_950022655.1. Taxonomy (NCBI): domain Eukaryota; kingdom Metazoa; phylum Annelida; class Polychaeta; order Phyllodocida; family Polynoidae; genus Alentia; species Alentia gelatinosa. The sequence continues at coordinate 5,616,702 of OX465588.1, read as the reverse complement.
TCTCTTAATATGGCTATCTAGTGTATCATTTATGTCAAAGGATTGGTGATATATAGGGTTTAAATATTTCCGGGTTTTTTTTCAAACCTCACTGGCATCCCTGGAGTTGGTATTCGTTACACCAGACCTGTACCGTCTTCTATGGCACTCCTGGGAACTGGCGAAGTAAAAGATTGAGACGGGCATTAGTTGATTGCTTTCAGGTACTTGTCCCGGCCTAAAGCTGTCTTTGGCTTTGTGTATCCCATTGGGAACCCCCCTAACATCCACAATTACAGCTTATGCCAAATCCCTTAGTAATCTCTCAGAACAACAAGTGGGAGTGGCCCGAGGGACACCGACATGTATCTTGGTGCATTTGCGTTACTTCTTAATTAATTTCACACAAAGGAAAACGCCCTTCAACATCTAACGATTTCAATTAGTTAATTCCATCTAGTAACCATGGCTCGCACATGCAAGCAAATCATTATAAATAGCAAAATCCCATAGACTGCTATGGCCATTCTCACTGTAAGCTAGCGCTATGCATTTTTGTGTATTTTATTCATGCATTCTGGTCGACATTACAGTCCTTAACGCTAAAATAAAGGCCATAACAGGGATGTTCCGTTCTCCACGACAAGAGAACAATTGTAAGCTCAGGCGAGGCCTCAAAACGGAGTCAGTCAGTCAGTGTGGCAGCCCCACTGCAGAAATTTGTCTACGTTTAGAAAATACCCTCCGTGGACATGTACCTTTGTAGCTTATGAATTGCAGTTCAATGTTCTGAAATCGGGACCAATGAATTAAGGAACCTGTTGTCAGTGATAACACAGTTCAAGAAATACCCCTCGTGATGCCTACTGATATTGGCGCAAAATTAGTTGCTGGGTGAGGAGAGATGCCCCTGCCACACACAGACTGAGGCCACCTCACCGATTTGGCCCCCAAATACTAAGATTAAGTACATGTTCTTATATCGGTGGCCTCAAATCTCTCAGAATATCATGAGTCAGTCATCCAGTGTGGACAGAATTTGCTTACGATTAACTCCCACTAACAACCACCACTCCCATCCATAAATCCTGCTGTGATGGTCGCCACCCTGTGCAACTCCTCGTGGTGCAGACCGGATATGCTTGCATGCAAGCATAACTAAAGCGACCGGCGTGGGTAGGGAGATAGCTCAGTGGTAAGGAGCATGGGACTTTGTTGATTCAGATCCCACTGCAGCCACTTTCCTCCTTCACCCCCCAGCAGTGGTAGATTTACTGCTATATCAAAGGCCAATCCTTCTTATACCATGTCTATGTGGTGTGGGAAGTAAAAGAACTCTTACCTCGGTAAATGTGTAGGGGTGGGATTTCTCCTACATTCATCTCAAAGATTCGATCAAACCCAAAGTAAGTCTAATTGAACAAATTGGACGTTAAACTACCAAAAAAAACAAACAAACAAAACCCTGTGCAAATTCACCTGAGACACTTAAGACTAGCCTACGACAAAGGGAGTAAATCGGTGGAAACAGAATCGCACAGTGTGTTTCCCTCTTAAAGCCCGGTTCCCACTCAGAGATTTTGCGCCATCCAGAGGGCTCCTGTCGGCGACTATCAGCCAGAATTTATAGGAATTTGCTGAGTCGCCAAGTGGGAACGCAAAATGGCAAAATCGTTGGCGACCATTGCCCTACTCCCCATTTGTTTGGGCTTGAGTTGATGACTGGATTCCCACTAAAAAGGGCACGTGTCTCTTGCGATTCAAACCTTGACGACGTAATATGCTCGCCAATCGCTCGGATATTACTACGCGTCAACTACTCGGAGATTACGGTCACTCGTACACAAAACCAGTCATTATTGTGTCGCTCGAATATTACTACGCGTCAACTCCTCGGAGATTATGGCCACTCGTACACAAAACCAGTCATTATTGTGTATTTAATGTAGTTGTAGTTGACAACGTATTAATATACTCGCTAAACGCTTGGATATTTCTACACATCAACTACTCGGAGATTATGGCCACTCGTACACAAAACAAGTCATTATTGTGTCGCTCGGATATTACTACGCGTCAACTACTCGGAGATTCCGGCCACTCGTACACAAAACCAGTCATTATTGTGTCGCTCGGATATTACTACGCGTCAACTACTCGGGAGATTATGGCCACTCGTACACAAAACCAGTCATTATTGTGTATCTAACCTACACTTACCGTGACTACAGTAACGTCTCCCCTGAATGTCTTAAACGTGAGTACTTGTTGACCATGGGAGGTTCACTTTCAGTAGCTGGCTTTAAGCCGGTTGAAGTATGACAGCGGTAGCCGCCTGCATGAAGGGCCTCCTGATGAAAGCGTGCCTCCACTTAAGTGTTAAGTCTTTGACCACTGGGTCTCTGGGGGGAGAGCGCTGCCTGTGGGGGGAGATCAAAGGACAGCAGTCATCGTAGAAAAGGGTCAGGGAGTGGGGGTGGGCAGATTACACCCCCTTCTTAGGGATCCAACTCAGCATTTGACCTTCAGGATATGACCTTCAGGATCTGACCTGTGAACTGCTCAGAGCAGGACGCAATGCAGACTCCTCAAGGGTTCTGAAGTCGGGGAATATCACTGGGTACTGCGATATGTGAAGGAATATCACCGGGTACTGCGATATGTGAAGAAATATTACCTTGTAAAGCGATATGTGAAGGAATATCACCGGGTACCGCGATATGTGAAGACTATCACTGGGTACAGCGATATGTGAAGACATCACCGGGTACAGCGATATGTGGAGAAATATCACCGAGTAGAGCAATATGTGAAGGAATATCACTGGGTACTGCGATATGCGAAGAAATATTACCTTGTAAAGCGATATGTGAAGAAATATCACCGGGTACTGCGATATGTGAAGAAACATTACCGGGTACAGCGATATGTAAAGAAATATCACCGGGTTCAGCGATATGTAAAGAAATATCACCGGGTACTCCAACATGTGAAGAAATATCACCAGGTACTGCGATATTTGAAGACATATCACCGGGTACAGCGATATGTGAAGACATATTCCAGGGTACAGCGATATGTAAAAAAATATCACTGGGTAAGCGATATGTGAAGAAGTAACACCGGATACTGCAATATGTGAAGAAATATCAGGAGGTACTGCAATATGTGAAGAAATACTACCTTGTAAAGCGATATTGTAAGAAATATCACTGGGTACAGCGATATGTGAAGAAACACTACCTTGTAAAGCGATATGTGAAGAAATATTATCTTGTAAAGCGGTATGTGAAGAAATATCACCGGGTACTGCGATATGTGAAAAAACATTACCGGGTACAGCGATATGTGAAGAAATATCGCTGGGTACTGCAGTATGTGAAGAAATATCACTGGATACAGCGATATGTGAAGAAATTCACCTTATTACATTATTCTCTTATTACATGCGGAGTGTACTATACTGTAGTAGGGGTGTGTGGAGGGTGTTGCAATGGGAGGAGAGTGATGCTATGTGTAGTCTACCATGCCTTCAATCTCCACTCACAGGCAATCTCATAGAGCTGGTCTGTCTTTGAGAATTAAGATTTTTTTTTTTTTTTTTAAAGGTAGCATCAGCTTTATCAAGAAGTGTTTTTTGCCACGTCTCCAATACTGGCTTCAATACTGAGATATGAAGACGCCTGTTGATGCGGCGTGAAATCTCAAGTTGAGCGAATTGATATCAGTACATGACCACACCACAAGACCGGCCTCTCCCTACAACACAGGGAATCCCAGGAACATCCCCACAGAGAGGAAATTAAGAGCGTGATCCGGAACATCGGGGCGGAGAAGGCGGCCCGTATTTGCCGTCACGTGCCCATCTCGGTCTCCCAGCCGAGACTTGGTGTGTCAGTATTGACAGTATAGATGGCTGACATAGAGCACTAGGGCCCGTTCAATAATCTAGGATCGTATATATTATAAAGACCCTTTTCTGTATGTGATAGAGACCCAGGGACGATGTGGGTGAACTTTATTCAACAGTGATGGACGATCTTATGGACGGCTAATATTGTCTTAACGAACAGACTTAGATATTGTCAAACGCTAATCCCTGTACGAGCTACAGGAATGGGTCTTCATGTATGATCCTAAGTTATTAAACGGGCCCCTGGTCGATGGCCGGCACTGTACGGTAGATGAAGACCGTTTTCTGTATGCCATAGAGACCCAGGGACGATGTGGGTCAACTTTATTCAACACTTATGGATGACCTTATGGACGGCTAATAATATCTTAGCTGCACTTACTTCGGCAGTACATATACTAAAAGAATAATATATTAGCAAAGAAACTTAGATATTTTTAAACCCCTATCATATAACCCTTGTAAAATGTACAGAAAAGGGTTTCCATGTACGATCCTAGATTATTAAACGGGCCCCATTCCTGATACAAAATACAAAATATCGACTCATTTCAGACACAAGCGCTCGTATGCTCTGAGGAATTGACGCATAGTAATATCCGAGCGCATGCAAGGATATTGCACAGAGTCAACTCAAACAGTAGCGAATACCGAGGTGTAGCAAATCAGCTGTGTCCTGACCGCTTCATATGTAGGTCAGCTGAGCATGGGGACCCACTGGAGGATTCTGTTCTCTTCCTGATTTGGATCCCACTCAATATCTTTGTTCCCACAGAGTATAGAAAAACAGGACATTAATCTGCCAACCTTCTTATGCTTCAGTAGCTACCTTAATCATGTGTGAAATACCATCATGTTTTATCTGTAAAGTGAGGACTAAATACCTGTAGCTGCACTCGCATCTGAGCTGTGTTATTAGGCTGACCTCCTGAGGTTTCTCGGATATCCGGTCTGCTGGATTTGTAATACCAAGTTGTTGGACTTTGTGGACTTTGTTCGAGTCCCACTGCAGCCACTCTTCTACTTCATCCCCAGCAGTGGTAGGTTTACTGCTATATCAGAGGCCAGTCCTTCTCATACTATGTCTATGTGGTGTGGAATACAGCCACTCTTCTCCTTCACCCCCAGCAGTGGTAGGTTTACTGCTATATCAAAGGCCAGTCCTTCTCATACTATGTCTATGTGGTGTGGAATACAGCCACCTTTCTCCTTCATCCCCAACAGTGGTAGGTTTACTGCTATATCAAAGGCCAGTCCTTCTCATACCATATCTATGTGGGGTGGGAAGTAAACTCTCCCCGGGTAAATGTGTAGGGGTGAGATTTCTACCTACATTCATCTCATAGATACGTCAAATCCAAAGTAAGTCTAATTGAACAAATTGGACATTAAACTACCCCAACAAACAAATAAACAAATCTCGTATATCCACCTCACGATACACGTGCTAATAAAAGGAAGTCTAGAGATAAAAACAAAAGGGAATGCGAGAAGCGGTAAAAACGAGATGACTGTGCGGTCACATCTCCGCCCCCCGCCCGTACCCGCCCCGACCCACCCCGAGGGCTGAGGCCGAGTGAAGGGAAGTCATACACAATATCATAAAACTGGATGAGGTTTAATCTTGGCCACCGTATTCCACGACTGGAGTTTGGCAAAGTGACTCCATGAGGCGAAGTCCGGAGCCAAAACTCCAGGAGTGGAATGCGGCGACCAAGATTAAAACGAATCAGGTTTTGATTTTATCCTACCCTATCTCCTCGATTTTGGAATATTACGTGATAACAATGCTGTATGCCACTAGTGGCATATAAAACTCCGTATTCCAGTCAGCGTGGCATACGGAAACCCAATGTTAAGCCTATGGGATTTTAAAAATTGGGGTAGGATAATAACTGGTTTCATATAGAAGCGGCCGTATGCTCCGAGGAGTTGACGCGTAGTAATATCCGAGCGTATGCAATGATATTGCGCAGAGGCAACTCCGAGGAGCATACAACCACTTTTATCTGAAACCAGTCTATATTGTATTATAAATTTTTTTATCCACCTTTTCTGGACCAGTGGCATGTCGATATCAGTTTGTTTTGGTTATGCAATATTTTTCCGTATGCACTTTTTGTCTGTATGCGCCACCCGGAGCATACAACATACCTGTATGCGCCGGGTATGTCCATACAAACTCCCTATGTGTTTTCTATGGACACTTTGTATTAGGTGGATATATCTGTATGCTCCGGGTATGGTGATACACACTCCCTATGTGTTTTCTATTGACACTTTGTATTAGGTGGATATATCTGTATGCTCCGGGTATGGTGATACACACTCCCTATGTGTTTTCTATGGCCACTTTGTATTAGGTAGATATATCTGTATGCTCTGGGTATGGTGATACACACTCCCTATGTGTTTTCTATGGCCACTTTGTATTAGGTGGATATATCTGTATGCTCCGGGTATGGTGATACACACTCCCTATGTGTTTACTATGGACACTTTGTATGAGGTGGATATATCTGTATGCTCCGGGTATGTCCATACACACTCCCTATATGTTTTCTATGGACACTTTGTATTAGGTGGATATATCTGTATGCTCCGGGTATGGTGATACACACTCCCTATGTGTTTTCTGTGGACACTTTGTATTGGGTGGATAATAAACATACAGGCCGAATGAGGGGAAGGCATGCTGGAGGGACGTGTCCCTGCATGGAGGAGGCACCCAGGAAACTGGTGAGTTTAAGTGGGATTCAGACCCAGAGACTCGTGTACTTTCAGCAGGGTTTGTCTGAGACAATCTTCCTGAGATTATTTACCAATACGTTGTCTCCCCTTCAATTCTCTGAGACTGAGGGGGAGAAGGGAAAATCGTAAATTTGCCCTGGCATGGTACATAATCTCAAGCAATTTGGATATTAAACCTCTTTAAAAAATTTCGGGCATTCTGAAGAGACTTGCGTACCTCCCACTGATAATGAGGGTCCCCTAGTCTCAGTGGTAAAGATTGACTGAGACTACGTACCATGTTTGTCCTTCCATGTGAATCAGATCCGCCATTTTCCGCTAAAAATTGGGAAAGCTCAACTTCACCATTCTGCTCTGAGATTATTTGACAGAGGGAAAATTATCGGAGACTGGAGAAAATATGTAAAGTACACAAGTCTCAAGTACGCGAGTCTCTCCGTGTGAATCCCTCTTTTGGGGTGAGAAGGGAAGCTCAGTCCACCATTCACCTCCGTGTCGGGGAGTATCCTGTTGGGAGACTTGTGTTGATGTTGGCGCACAGGGACCCAGTGTCGCTCTGAGTAACCCACCAAACGCTCACACATACCACAGGATGGACGGGGAGTTGGAGAAGGTATGGGGGTCGGTTATCAATGCATTCACGATGATATCTTAGTAGTAGATACCGTAGGTTTATTCAACAAGATGCAACCCAATACTATCAGTAAAAATAACCGTACATGACGATGCAGTGGGCGTGTTGATAGCAGCGGTGCACTGTTTTCTGTGGAGACTTACCTGAGATATAAATTATACAGGTCAGTGCCTGAGGTGAAGAGGGTGAGGGACCAGGTGAAGAGGGTGAGAGACCAGGTGAAGGAGGAAAGGGACCAGGTGAAGGGGAGGGACCAGGTGAAGGGGAGGGACCAGGTGAAGGAGGAGAGGGACCAGGTGAAGGAGGTGAGGGACCAGGTGAAGGAGAGGGACCAGGTGAAGGAGGTGAGGGACCAGGTGAAGGAGGAGAGGGACCAGGTGAAGGAGGAGAGGGACCAGGTGAAGGAGGAAAGGGACCAGGTGAAGGGGAGGGACCAGGTGAAGGGGAGGGACCAGGTGAAGGAGGAGAGGGACCAGGTGAAGGAGGTGAGGGACCAGGTGAAGGAGGTGAGGGACCAGGTGAAGGAGAGGGACCAGGTGAAGGAGGTGAGGGACCAGGTGAAGGAGGTGAGGGACCAGGTGAAGGAGAGGGACCAGGTGAAGGAGGTGAGGGACCAGGTGAAGGAGGTGAGGGACCAGGTGAAGGAGAGGGACCAGGTGAAGGAGGAGAGGGACCAGGTGAAGGAGGAAAGGGACCAGGTGAAGGGGAGGGACCAGGTGAAGGGGAGGGACCAGGTGAAGGAGGAGAGGGACCAGGTGAAGGAGGTGAGGGACCAGGTGAAGGAGGTGAGGGACCAGGTGAAGGAGAGGGACCAGGTGAAGGAGGTGAGGGACCAGGTGAAGGAGGTGAGGGACCAGGTGAAGGAGAGGGACCAGGTGAAGGAGGAGAGGGACCAGGTGAAGGAGGAAAGGGACCAGGTGAAGGGGAGGGACCAGGTGAAGGGGAGGGACCAGGTGAAGGAGGAGAGGGACCAGGTGAAGGAGGTGAGGGACCAGGTGAAGGAGAGGGACCAGGTGAAGGAGGTGAGGGACCAGGTGAAGGAGGAGAGGGACCAGGTGAAGGAGGAGAGGGACCAGGTGAAGGAGGAAAGGGACCAGGTGAAGGGGAGGGACCAGGTGAAGGGGAGGGACCAGGTGAAGGAGGAGAGGGACCAGGTGAAGGAGGTGAGGGACCAGGTGAAGGAGGTGAGGGACCAGGTGAAGGAGAGGGACCAGGTGAAGGAGGTGAGGGACCAGGTGAAGGAGGTGAGGGACCAGGTGAAGGAGAGGGACCAGGTGAAGGAGGTGAGGGACCAGGTGAAGGAGGAGAGGGACCAGGTGAAGGAGGAGAGGGACCAGGTGAAGGAGAGGGACCAGGTGAAGGGGAGGGACCAGGTGAAGGAGGTGAGGGACCAGGTGAAGGAGAGGGACCAGGTGAAGGAGGTGAGGGACCAGGTGAAGGAGGAGAGGGACCAGGTGAAGGAGGAGAGGGACCAGGTGAAGGAGAGGGACCAGGTGAAGGAGGTGAGGGACCAGGTGAAGGAGGTGAGGGACCAGGTGAAGGAGGAGAGGGACCAGGTGAAGGAGGAGAGGGACCAGGTGAAGGAGGAGAGGGACCAGGTGAAGGAGGTGAGGGACCAGGTGAAGGAGGAGAGGTGTGTGTGAGGTGGAGGTGAGGTGTGTGTGGGGTGAGGGTGAAGGTGGAGGTGGAGGTGGGGGTGAGGTGTGTGTGAGGTGTGTGTGGGGTGTGTGTGAGGTGGAGGTGAGGTGGAGGTGAGGGTGAAGGTGGGTTGTGTGGGGTTCAGGTGAGGGTGGGGTTCAGGTGAGGTGTGTGTGAGGTGTGTGTGAGGTGGAGGTGAGGGTGAAGGTGAAGGTGTGTGTGAGGTGTGTGTGAGGTGTGTGTGAGGTGTGTGTGGGGTGTGTGTGAGGTGTGTGTGAGGTGTGTGTGGGGTGTGTGTGAGGTGGAGGTGAGGGTGAAGGTGAAGGTGTGTGTGGGGTGCGTGTGAGGTGGAGGTGAGGGTGGAGGTGAGGTGTGTGTGGGGGTGTGTGTGAGGTGGAGGTGAGGGTGAAGGTGAAGGTGTGTGTGAGGTGTGTGTGAGGTGGAGGTAATGCGTGTGTGAGGCGGTGTTTTCTCGCCCGTCCCCCACACGGCGGCAGGTGAACGGCTCAGTTCTGCGCTGTGTTTATCAATAGCCGGGTCCGCTCTCCCCCCGCATCACTTGGCGCCTGACCCTGTTCCCGGTCCGCGCCGTGTCCCGGGCGGTGTGGTTTACTCCCAAACACTGCCGGGTTTAGTGGTCTTTATGAGTATTAGGTCAGTGTGCGACCCACGTCCACATTCTCATCTGAATATATACATGTCAGCATCTATCATAGCATTTTCATCTTAGCCTGGAATAAACGTCCATAGACTTAACATTAGGAACTCGTACTCAACGGGCCTGTGAGTACGGTCATTCATACTGCAGCCACTTTTCTCCTTAGCCCCCAGCAGTGGTAGATTTACTGCTATATCAAAGGCCAATCCTTCTCTTACCATGTCTACGTGGTGTGGTGTGCAGCCACCTTTCTCCTTCATCCCCAGCAGTGGTGAATTTGCTGCTATATCAAAGGCCAATCCTTCCCTTACCATGTCTACGTGGTGTGGTGTGCAGCCACCTTTCTCCTTTATCCCCAGCAGTGATAGATTTACTGCTATATCAAAGGCCAGTCCTTCACATACCATGCCTATGTGGTGTGGGAAGTAAAAGAACTCTCACCTCAGTAAATGTGTAGGGGTGAGATTTCTACCTACATTCATCTCATAGATGCGGTCACACCCAAAGTAAGTCTAATTGAACAAATTGGACGTTAAACTAATCAAACAAACAAGCATAAAATCGTACTCAACATGCTTGCGAGTACGGTAATTCATACTTAATGGGTGCTAAACAGATACACTTGTCCAGGCTAAGATAAAATCAGAAACATATTCGTGATTGATCTGTATCCCCATTCGCCATCTCGTTTGAAGGGCTTTAGAATATTCACTTGGCTATCGCCTCGTTCATATCCTGCATTCTCCAAACTCGATGGTAAACGAGGATACAGACCAAATGCTCATCAATTTATTTCTTATCATCTCGCCACTAGTATTTTTTCTCCATAGACTTAACATTGGGGACTCGTATGCAACGCCCGTGAGATATTTAGAAAAAATATCCAATGGGGGATTATGTCACAAATGTTAGCCCAATAGTCAATGTGAAGGGTGAGATAAATTAAGAAACCCATTCAAGTTTAGGGTCAGAGCTCAATCCAATCTTGTTTAAATCGCTACGTAATTCACGTGGCTTCACCTTGTGAATTACCACGCGATTCAAATTCGATGAGATATGAGCTCTGACTTTAAACTTTCATAGGTTTCCTCTATATTATCCTACCCCTAATATAAAATCCCATAGGCTTAACATTGGGTTTCCGTATGCCACGCTGACTGGCATACGTAGTTTTATATGCCACTAGTGGCATACAGCATTGTTATCACGTAATATTCCAAAATCGAGGAGATAGGGTAGGATAAAATCAAAACCTGATTCATTTTAATCTTGGCCACCGCATTCCACTCCTGAAGTTTTGGCTCCGGACTTCACTCGGCTTCGCCTCATGAAGTCACTTTGCCAAACTCCAGTCGTGGAATACGGTGGACAAGATTAAACCTCATCCAGTTTTACGATAATAATACATACACTGCGAGCAGTTTTAAGTTCAAGTGGTATCCTCAAAGTCTCCCTGGTGTCTTACAACTGAAGCTGGCAACGAGGACGTTGCAGCTCTGCAGCAATTAGGAGCACTGAAGTAGGTCTACAGTCCTAATCTCCCGTAGATTAGCACGGGAGAAGCTGCCAGCCCTAATTAACACTACCCTCAACCGGGCTGCCTCTTGTACACTCACAGGGGAGCTATCATCAACAGGCAAGCCACTGTGTGTGTCGGGGGGAGAGAGGGGGGTCGCCATGCCACTTAGCCCAATATCAGTGGGTAAAAAAAAAAAAAAAAATTACAAAAAAAAATTTACAAAAAAAACAAACAACTCCCACTTCTTCGGCGTAAAACACAAAAAGACGAAGGAAAGTAACCCAGCCCCCATTCCGAGCAGCACAAAAAGGCTGGTGGGTGTGGTGGCGGGCGCCCTGCTGCGGGGAGGTTAGGTAGATGCCAGCCCCGCCGTATATCTCCCCAGCCCCCTGTGCTCTTGTCGCACTCGCCTAAGTTATGAGGCAGACATGATGGAAAGCACAAGTTACCACAGGGCAATTGTTTTGAAGTTTCTCCTCCTATGAAGGGATATAGTCTCATCAAGTTGATTGACTGGAAAATGGGGAAAAGGGTGGGTTTTTTTTTGTTATTATGGTGATTTATGGGTGAAGGAAGAGTTTGGGTGACAATGAAAAGTGATCGTGTTTGTATATTGTGTAGCATGTCATGACAACTCCAGAATAAACATGAAATATCTTAGCCATGTATGTAAATATTTACTGGCAGGTTCCAAACAACAAGCAAACCTATCTTATCATTATATACCTCTGTATCATCAGTAATATCATTATGTAGAAATGTCTACAAATACTGCCCAATGCTAGGGGTGCAGTAATAATGATATTCGTTCACGCTCTGACAGTAGACTGTAAGGATCGAGCTGAATTCTTTAAGTGCTTAAAATGACGTTTTTGAAAAATTATTCTAAGCTATATAATAATAAGCAAATGTCCTGATTGTGGACGAAACGGTTCTCATATTCTGTCAGTCATCGATTTTATACAGCCCTCTACTCACAGCATCAAGCCTAATAAAAATCGATGACTGACCTTGAACGAAAACCGTTTCGTCCTCAGTAAGGACGTTTCCCAATATTACAAATCTTGTAAATAATATATTTTAATAAAAGTAAACGACGAGAGACTATATCCAATGCAATATTAACATGCAGGCTAGGGGGATGGTGGTTTTTCCATATCACAACTGGTGTAGTCATTAAACTTTTTTAAAAACATCTTTATTAATCTGAATCAAAGCAACAGCAACACGCCGGTATGACAGCTCTTCCAGGCTTCACTGTACACTATTATACACATTTTTAGGTAATATAATATAACAAGTGTAGATGATAAATCATTTTTGTCATCAACAACCGCTTGATGGTAACCTGTATATTGGTTTCCCTATGTAGTTCACATTGATCATATACTACGCCCAGGGGAGTAATATTCTTTACGATACTTGAGTGGTGGCAGAATTTTGCTTAGTATCTTTACTTAATTGTTACAATCAAACTGGTACGGTAATATCCATATAAAGGTTCTGAATGTAATATGATCAATACAGTAGAACGAGATGCACATAGAAAGACCAGAGATTGTTTAAAAACACCACGAACCACACAGAGAAGGAAATAATCGAGAAATTTAGTAAATCCCACTTTGATACGACTATGAGACTGTGGCAGAAATGTGGCTGATTATCGACTTTTCTGGTCGTGGTTCTTCCCCCTGCCCACCCAGTACTGCAGAGCGGTGTGGATGGGGAGATGGCATGAGGCCATGGCAGGCTGCTACCATGTTTTCAAAGCTTGATGTCTGCTATATTACCCACAGTTATCCCGACACACCACGAGGCACTACATTTTAACCCTCCAAGCTGCCAGGGTTTCGTTGCTCCTAGAGTTGTGGGAAAAGCGTTGCTCCAGTAATATCGGATCGTGTTGTGTGGTATCGTTATTTTCACGTTGTAGTGCTACTTCTTACAACACCACATTTTCAGTGATATACGTGAAAGGTTCATTAGATTTTTAATTGAATATAGATAGCGACCTAGTTATGATGCGAGCCGCAAAGAATCTGGAACAACGGTTTCGACCTTGGGTCGCCATTCTGCGATCGGCAAAAGTTGGAGCAACTCTGCGCAGTCACCAGAGCTGGTTCCACTGCCATCTCATTAGTAGAATCTCTCGGATATGTTTAATAGGATAATACGATATTAGTCACTTATCCTGAGCCTTTGGAGCCTTGCATGAGGATAATCCCGAGACTCGTATGGTAATGATTAATTAGTGGTGTGTGAGTCGTTGGCGCTGAGCACATGGATTATTATAACATATTCTGTTGGTTATAGTGTTGATGCGTTCTCATTCACTGAAAAAAAATCATTCACCGACTGTGAAATCGGAATGTAGGCTAAAGATTGTTGATTATATACACACTATTACCATGATTTCGATCTGAGTGGCTGTATTCTCTGCGTAGTTGACGCGTAGTAATGCTAGTAATTGTAGTATTACGTAGTGTCAACTACAAGGAGAATACGGCCACTCAGATCGAAATCATGGTAATGTTGCATTTATTACTCATATTTCGAGTAATTATTTGGAAACAATTCTTGTAAATTTGATGCAAGCGCCGTGCATTGTTTATATAAATTAGTTCCCATAATGCCCGTCAGGTAGCCCAAAAAGTTGTATTCTCCTCAGGAGGTCGGTATTCTACTCAGTAGTGATCTTTAAGCTTCATAGGCTTAGTATGGAGACTCCGTATTCGGTGGGTAATAAATAAACACACATGCACAATATTGACTTGTTTTAGATACAAGGTGTCGTATGTTCCGAGGAGTTGACGCGTAGTAATATACAAGCGCATGCAAGGATATTGCGCAGAGGCAACTGCGAGGATTACACAATCGATTTTATCCGAAACCAGTCTATATTGTATCTATTATCCAACTTTTCCTGACAAGTTGCATACCGATAAAAGTTCATTTAGGTACACACTATTTTTTCAGAGGCACTTCCAAATCTGATAGCAAAAATAATCTATTTGTATTCTTTGTTGTTGCACTATGGTTTTATAACAAGAAATATGATCTTAGGACAGGTTTCGTACAAAACAAAATACCTTATATGCAGATCTATGGTTCTATTAAAAGGCAGGTGAAGTAAAGTATAGATCACTGAGCGATATGTCAAAGAAAAGATTGTATAAAGCTGAGATTCATAGTATTATATAAAACATCTATTGTTAGTTTTAACCAGTAGAAAAAGGGAAAAGACTGATTTACCTGAAATTAATTATTCTCAGCTACTGCAATCGTAGGGAAAATATTTTCTTTACGAATCACTGTGTTTTGTTTATTGTGTTTCTTTGTACGTTGATGCATCTTTTATTCCCTGAACAAGGAAGTGAAAGATCAAAACAGTTTCGCACACTGCTGCTACACTGCTGTACTTCCATAAATCCATCCTACTGTGCAGAGAAGAGGTTTTTTCGTAAGGAAACTTGAGCTGGAAAGTAAAACATTAAGCAGAGTTATTCAGTTAGGAACTTTATCACCCTCTTGTAATGTCAACCAAACTAATGTTCACCTTGGTGTAACTGACAAGGTCAAATCTCAGATCACCTTCAACAAAAAGACCTTTGTAGGAAGGTTTTAGACTTGCGTGGGCTCTGTAAAGCTATACTCAGTTGTATTTCTTTTATGCTTAGACTTGCTCAAGTTTTCTTGATTGTGGAGATAATCCAAGAAATAAAACTACTTTGCAACAATTGGACTTCCTGTAATGCCTGATAGATCCAGGAGGAGAGGTGACCACGTACTAGATTTTGATTTAGAGATTGATATTATGATGAAGGTAATTTAGAATATATATAAAGAAATTCTGTGAGGTTATCTTTTGCATAGTAAAATCCATATCACTTTCTTGAAACCCTCAGTGAATATAATAGATGTATCTAGTACTACACTTTAAGTTTTAAAATTCATAGGTCACCGCCCTTGTTTTTGAGAGAATGAAGAAACCCATATTTTTCAGTAAATTTCCTATACAGTTCAGTCTACTGGGGTGCACAGCAATTACCAATCACTTCACCCTCTTGGTCGCGGTGCCTCCTCATGGCGCAGACCGGATATGCTTGCACGCAAGCATAACTAAAGCAACCGAGCTGGGGAGTTAGCTCAGTGGTAAAGAGCACTGGACTTTGTTGATTCGGGTCCAACTGCAGCCACTTTTCTCCTTCACCCCCAGCAGTAGTAGATTTACTGCTATATCAAAGGCCAATCCTTCTGTCAATACACCATGTCTATGTGGTGTGGGAAGTAAAAGAACTCTCACCTCGGTAAATGTGTAGGGATGAGGTTTCCACATAAATTCATTTCATAGATTTGATCACCACCCTTGTGGTGTAAAAGAACCTTGAGAAAGTCTGGTGAGAACCTGCAATGGTTAACTGGACGTTAAATCAAACCCACAAACCAACCAACCAAGAGAGGTGGAGTAGGTGGAGGGGTTAGGGTAGGCATAAGAGACAGGGACTTAAGTCTATTTTATGCTCCATATCTGACATTGACCCATTTCCTGTACCTCACTAATGAGGTACGTTAATGAACAGGTTAATGACCCTTTGTGTACCCGCAGGTAAAATATTTCAGGTTTTTTTGTTTTGTTTTTTTTATCTTTTTTTCTTATAATGATCAATTGTGTTCGACAGTTTATCTCACCCCGGCATTATTCTCCATAAGCTTAATTGATGTATTAAGTGTCCTAGATAAAGGTACACCTGTACTTTTTTAAGTCTTTGATTATGAACATTCTTTGATAGTGAATGTGTAGGCTTCCCATAGGCATAGCAGGTTTAGCACATGATAGTCAATGTGTAGGCTTCCCATAGCAGGTTCTGGAATGTGGGATGAAGGAAAATGGTAAGAGAGGCGGACAGGGAGGTAGAGGCGGAGGGGTAGGACACAGGGGATGAAGCCAGTCTAAAAGGTATGCCCTGCGTAGAAATAGGATCGCAATTGAAGTGGAATGAAGGAAAATGGTAAGGGAGGCGGACAGGGAGGTAGAGGCGGAGGAGAAAATTTAGTAATTATAGCTTATCTCCCTTCTTTATGGATCACCGGAAGATGGATGGAGAAATCAACGATCGTAAAGAGCTCAAAGAATGAGGAAGACCGGAAAGGATCTTTAATGTTGGGCAGGCATAAAATCAGAAACAGGAACTGCGCAATTTGAACTTAACTGCTGGTGTATTTACTTATATAGTTTAGAGACTAGCAGGCCTTGAAGAAGATGGAAGGTCCTACTGAAACGTCGGAGTTAGCTGGCATAACTCCGAAAAGCAGGGATGTCACAGTTCAGGAAAATCCCCGAAATAAGGGTTTTGTAAAACACAGAAGTGTTGGCTTCACCATTTAAAGACCTCAATAAAACCTTGTATGTCAACCCTATATTCTTTCAGGAACCCCATATATCAGATTTCCCTATAAATGTTTGCACCGAAATATCGCAGCTAGCTGGCATATTCCAGAAAGATGTACCATTGAAAAGGGCTAATGAAACGTCCAATTGGTTTGTGGTTGGTGTTTATATAGAACTGTATCGAGTATCGTATAAATAGGCAATACTCCACGAGTTCGGATGTGCCCCAATCGTCATCGAGGCGAAGCTGAGTGACGATTATAGCACATCCAAACGAGTGGAATATTGTGTATTTTACAATTCGAGTGCGGTTCTGGATTTATATCGCCCCTTTCTATGACATTAAATAGCATCAGAATATCAGGATAATTAGAATATACTTAGCAAATCCGTCATCTCACATTTATCACACCACGGCCGTGGCGTAGTATTGTCACATTACGGGAGTGATCGTTGAGTATTTTTTCCTAATGTTATTTCTATGGCTAAACTTATACCAGGGGTGATATAATAAACAAGTCAACATCTTACCTACATAGTGTTTTCTTTTACAACTATGCATTTGTATAATAACTGTTTCACGTGAAAAAGCATACACCTTGCATCATATCATTCAGTTTCCTATTCGTTAAACATTACTATTTTTCCATATTGAGTTTGCAGGTGTGATGGACTTTATGATAAAAACATAAGGCACAGGGCCATCCATAAAGTACGCACGCACTGAGGAGGGGCGGGTGGGAATGTAAAGTATGTACGCACTAAGGGAGGGTGGGGTAAACAATTTGGGAAATTCTGCGTGTGCTACTTCTTTATCATCCCCCTAATACAAAGTGTACATAGAAAACCGCAGGCAGCGTGTATGGACATACAGACATGTTGTATGCTCTGGGTGGCGCATACGGAAAAATAGTGCGTATAGAAAAATAGTGCATAATTAAAACGAACTGATATCGACATGTCACTTGTGCAGAAAAGGTGGATGATAGATACAATATTGACTGGTTTCAGATAAATGCGTTTGTATGCTCCTCGGAGTTGACTACGCAATATCCTTGCATATGCTCGGATATTACTACGCGTCAGCTCCTCGGAGCATAAGACCACTTGTATCTGAAACCAGTCAATATTGTGTATTTATTCTATAGGGTACAACACTGGGAGGTTGGGGGAGGCAAAATTTTGGAAATTCTGGGTACATATTTCATGGATGACCCCATAACAGAAATGTAAAACAAGGATTGTTTCAAAGGCGTGGTCAATCCTTAGAGTATGTAGACGAATACAACAATTCAATTCGCGACTATGTTTTTTTTTGTATTGCTTTGAAGTGCTATCTCCCTCACATCACATGTCGGACTCATACGCGCGGCTGTCAGAGCTGGGAGGGGCCCGGTATTCGTGGCCAGTTGTCTGGCGAGGTTAGCGTTGTGTGGGTGATTGGCGTCCTCTTCAGAGAGACGGACGCTCGGGGGACGCTCGGGGGACGCTCGGGGGACGCTGAGTGGACGACCGCTGCGTCCCGTCAGCGTCCCCCGGGTCGTAGAGCCCGCCGGTCGCTCCTTTGACATGGCGACTGTGGGCCCTGCTTATGTCCTCCCTTGATCTGTACATTGACGGAGGTCTGTGATCCTCCCACTCATGTCTCATTTATGGTTACTGGAGATTGAACCGAAACGAACTCGACCCGAAACGAACTCGACCCATAGTTGTCAGGAAAACTCGACCCGTTTGGAGACTACCCAAAACAAACTCAACCCGCAATTGTCAGGAAAACTCGACCTGTTTGGAAAAATCGACCTGAAACGAACTCGACCCATAGTTGTCAGGAGAACTTGACCCGAAACAAACTCAACCCGCAATTGTTTTGGAGAACTCGACCCGTTTGGAGAACTTGACCCAAAACGAACTCGACCCGTAGTTGTCAGGAGAATTTGACTCTTTTTGGAGAAATCAATTGGAGAACTCGACCCGTTTCAGATACTTATGAATAAGACATTTTCATACAGAAGTAAAGGTGCCTGGAAGTGGGCACCCACCATTTCGGGTCAAAGTGCCTGCTTACGCAGGGTGTCAGCTTACCAAGGCCTGAATGATGCCTTGAGGCATCAACCGGCCCAGGCCAAATGATGCCTCAAGGCATCATTTCTCTTAAATCAATAAAATTATTTTTGACAAGAAAATAATTTATCAATATACATGGAATCTTCAGGAAATGTAGCTATAATATCAAAATCAATATTAGTAAGCTAAAATAAGTGAAATATTATTGATTACCAATAATATCATGTTATGGAACATCAAATTATGACTTTATCCAGAATGTGTTCGTCCTCTAGAGATATGCACTATCACTAGCGCCCGTCCTTATGGTGACAGCTCTGCCACAGGTGGCCGTCCTTAAAGGGTTAAAATTGTACGCTCATTAACCATTAATGAACATACCATTTGCTCCTTGTTATCACTTGTCAGCAGCATTCTCCAGTCGTGTAATTTGATGGCAAACCACATTTTGATTTTTGTTATCTCACGATGCCTATTGCTATGATAGTGCCCTCAGCCCCTTGCCACCCTGATGACTAGGGACCAGTCAAATACAGACACAGCGATATATAGAAACAACACAGAGGGAGATTTAGGTTAAGCGCGTGGTGTGACACGAGCTGTCAGCTGTCAGTGTCAGTGCCAGGATCGGGTACGTGTGACACTGAGACCGACCACTGCTGTCACGACACCACTGTCAGCTATCTCCCAGCAGATCTTTTGCAGTGCTAGCGCTTATTAATCCCTTCCTCAACCCAATGTAGATTCTAGTACAGTTGTCGCCAGGGCCAGGGTGCACAGGCTCAAACTGAGACTGTTACGCGCTGCCTGCCTCCGCTGGTACTCAGCTACCCTGAGTGATTTGCCGGTAACCAGTGTGTTACTCTTCAAGCATAGGTCCTTGAGTCAGTCTCAAAAGGACGTAACTTGCCTTACAAGACGTAAAACTACACAAACAAACAAACAAACAAATTAAGCATAGGTCATAGAGTATCTTTTACTGGGCATGTACCAAATAGATCAGCTTGGAGAGTTATAATGGTTCCAGAATATTTCCACCTCAACAGCCTCACAGATTTCTACTTGTCAAACTGATGCTTTAAATAGAACAGCCAACCCCAATATTCCTCTCCCTGAAGGGGACTGACCAATAGTAGACGTCTTCTGTTAGACCTTCATGTATCGTAAGCCTTAGGCGGCGCGGTGCGTGAACGGACTAAACCCAATTCTGGTTCCCTGGCTAACATTTCAGATTAACAAGGCAACTGTCAAAAGTTACAAAACTCAAGGAACTCATGTATTATGAGTTGTAAAATATAGGAATTGCTTAATAGATGAGCTTCACAGACAATCCAGCTGTTTATTCAGCTTTAAACCACTTTATAATGTGAATCAATAGTTGATGAGACTGCCCCTTTGAATGAGCACATCTGTCATGTTGACAAAACAAAACCCAATAATACATGAGGTGTTTCCCACTGAAAAAGTAATCATATAGACAGGTTTGAAATAACAAATAACAGAAATGAGTCTACATTATTTTCCATATAGATATGTGCAAGAAGAACACAAAATACTCCTGAAGGTGATAAGAATTTAGGATATTTAAAAACCTGGCAGATGGGACAGATTTTGTCCCAAAGAGCCAGGGGGCTGTTGAATAAAGTTCGTTCGTTTCTGGTGCTGTGCTGGACGATACGATAACTCCAACGAAAAACAAGATTCTGGACTTTTTTTTACATTCAGTGTTGTATGACAGAAGAGAAGATATATTTAAATGAACGTATTTGTATACAACACCTTGTAAGAGGTTTAGATTACTCTTATGTTTACTCTTCTGTTTACAACACATTATTTTATACAACACTATGGCCCCAAAGACAATTCTAGGAGACTTTTTTCTCGTTCGTAGTTTATTCAACAGCCCCCAGGTTGGTGCAGAGATACAAGCGGCCGCAGGAAGTAGAGCGCAGGATCTCTGCTGGGAGAGTGCACTGTCAGCTGTCACGCCGCTGTCACGGAGATCGCCACCGTTCACGGCGCTTAGTGACTGTGACGGGGGGGTTGGCATATTGCCATTATCCGTGGCCTCCTGGAATGATAACAAGGCCAAGGGCCACCCCTACGCAGGGCACGCTAGACTGGCTCCAGTCCCTGCATCCTATGGCTACCCTCCTCGCTGGGATACAGGAGACTGGCTCCAGTCCCTGCATCCTATGGCTACCCTTCTCGCTGGGATACAGGAGACTGGCTCCAGTCCCTGCACCCTATGGCTACCCTTCTCGCTGGGATACAGGAGACTGGCTCCAGTCCCTACATCCTATGGCTACCCTCCTCGCTGGGATACAGGAGACTGGCTCCAGTCCCTGCATCCTATGGCTTCCCTCCTCACTGGGATACAGGAGACTGGCTCCAGTCCCCACATCCTATGGCTACCCTCCACGCTGGGATACAGGAGACTGGCTCCAGTCCCTGTACCCTATGGCTACCCTCCTCGCTGGGATACAGGAGACTGGCTCCAGTCCCTACATCCTTTGGCTACCCTCCTCGCTGGGATACAGGTTGATTCATGGGTCAATCAGAGAAGGAAACATACTATAATGAACTTTATTCTGATTGTGATTTATCATTCAATGAATGTTCATAATCAAGGACTTGAGCAAGTCTAAGGGCACCCCTACACAGCCCACCCAATGGAACCCGCTCTGTTTTCCCGCTCTCATTGCCGCAGCCAGTCAACAGCAATTATCCCCTTATAACGTGCCAGCTTGTCAACAGCTACTGTCACACCTATCCCCACTGACGGATTTGGCAACTGCACTCTCTAATCATGACACCAAGAGCTCAACCCCCACCCCTCCCACAGTCAAAGTTTAAAGGGATAAGGTGACGTTTAATTTCATCAAATGACAGAAACAACGGCAAATGATATATATCTTGACCATGACAACTTATTAGTCATTGAATTAGAATAACATTATTTGTCATTTCGATCACCTACAACCTGGCTATTATAGATGTTATGTGGGAAAGTCTATGATAGCATATATATTTGTTCTATAGTGAGGGTGATATTTTAGAGTTCTGAGCTGATTTTAGAAAGTCGAGTTTAGCTACTTATACCCAGGACTCAAGAGTGAATGCTATGACGCAATATCTCACTCCTTATGTGTTTTCTATGGACACTTTGTATTAGGTGGATAATAAATATCTGTATGCTCTGGGTATGGTAATACACACTCCCTATGTGTTTTCTATGGACACTTTGTATTAGGTGGATATATCTGTATGCTCCGGGTATGGTGATACACACTCCCTATGTGTTTTCTATGGACACTTTGTATTAGGTGGATATATCTGTTTTCTCCGGGAATGTCCAAACAAACTCCCTATGTGTTTTCTATGGACACTTTGTATCAGATGGATATATCTGTATGCTCCGGGTATGGTGATACACACTCCCTATGTGTTTTCTATGGACACTTTGTATTAGGTGGATATATCTGTATGCTCCGGGTATGGTCATACACACTACCTATGTGTTTTCTATGGACACTTTGTATCAGGTGGATATACATGTATCTGTAAGCTCCGGGTATGGTGATACACATTCCCTATGTGTTTTCTATGGACACTTTGTATTAGGTGGATATATCTGTATGCTCTTGGTATGGTGATACACACTCCCTATGTGTTTTGTATGGACACTGTGTATTAGGTGGATATATCTGTATACTCCGGGTACGGTGATACACACTCCCTATGTGTTTTCTATGGACACTTTGTATTAGGTGGATATATCTGTATGCTCCGGGTATGGTGATACACACTCTCTATGTGTTTTCTATGGACACTTTGTATTAGGTGGATATATCTGTATGCTCCGGGTATGGTGATACACACTCCCTATGTGTTTTCTATGGACACTTTGTATTAGGTGGATATATCTGTATGCTCTGGGTACAGTGATACACACTCCCTATGTGTTTTGTATGGACACTGTGTATTAGGTGGATATATCTGTATGCTCCGGGTATGGTGATACACACTCCCTATGTGTTTTCTATGGACACTTTGTATTAGGTGGATGTATCTGTATGCTCTGGGTATGGTGATACACACTCCCTATGTGTTTTCTATGGACACTTTGTATTAGGTAGATATATCTGTATGCTCTGGGTATGGTGATACACACGGCCTATGTGTTTTCTATGGACACTCTGTATTAGGTGGATATATCTGTATGCTCCGGGTATGGTGATACACACTCCCTATGTGTTTTCTACGGACACTCTGTATTAGGTGGATATATCTGTATGCTCCGGGTATGGTGATACACACTCCCTATGTGTTTTCTGCGGACACTCTGTATTAGGTGGATATATCTGTATGCTCCGGGTATGATGATACACACTCCCTATGTGTTTTCTATGGACACTTTGTATCAGGTGGATATACATGTATGCTCTGGGTATGGTGATACACACTCCCTGTGTGTTTTCTATGGACACTTTGTATTAGGAGGATAATACAGAGCATAGCACCCTTGGATTGAAAGCTGCCATCATTCCCGTCACAGGACATAACAGCTAGCTGGTAGGCCTTCCTATTCAGCCACTAATACGCCGCATCATGCCAGCACGTCATAGATCAGCTGATACCAGGGCCGTGTTCAAAACATGCCTGGAACGGGATCTAAACATAGATCACCATTTTAGTGTGTTGTTCCCGTTATTAGGGTCTCGTCACTGGTCCATGGAAACCCACAGCCGAGAAACTAGACTTGCTCAAGTCTTTGATTATGAACATTAATTAAATGATTTAACACAATAAGAATTAAGTTCATTAAAGTATTTATCCTTCACTGACTGGCCCATAAATCAAAGACTTGTCCACTATGAACCAAATCTCCTGTTTATGGCCCTATGCTACTCCCTGTAACCCTAAACTTCCGCCTACCCATCCGCCCTCCCCTCCTCCAGTTCCCTGGCTACCTGTGTTGTCATTGCTCCTGGCTGTGACCTGATTGAGATCAAAGTGGGTATCAATCTCCCAGCAGATATCCTGACCAGTAGCCAGGATATCTGTATGGAGAGTGTTGGGAATACTGGAGCTAAACAGCACCAGAAATCTAACACCATTACCGATTGTACCAGTCCCTGTATCCCAGCGAGGAGGGTAGCCATAGGAAGCAGGGACTGGAGCCTGTATCCCAGCAAGGAGGGTGCCATAGGATGCAGGGACTGGGACCAGTTTCCCGTATCCCAGCGAGGAGAGTAGACATGGGATGCAGGGACTGGAGCCAGTCTCCTGTATTCCAGTGAGGAGGGTAGCCATAGGATGCAGGGACTGGAGCCAGTTTCCTATATCCCAGTGAGGAGGGTAGCCATAGAATGCAGGGACTGGTAGCCATAGGATGCAGGGACTGGAGCCAGATACTGCTATATCAAAGGCCAATCCTTCTCATACCATGTCTATGTGGTGTGGGAAGTAAAAGAACTCTCACCTCGGTAAATGTGTAGGGGTGAGGTTTCCACCTAAATTCATCACATAGATTCGATCACCACCCTAGTGGTGTAAAAGAACCTTGAGAAAGTCTGGTAAGGACCTGCAATGGTTAACTGGACGTTAAATCAAACCCACAAACAAACCGACCTGGAGCCAGTCTACCGAGACACGACAAACTTCACAGTGCTGAAGTGAGCAGTGGGCGACTCGTACCGTTTTGTTAGTAGAGGAATGGATAAACGCACGCCTCCACCTCATTAATAATAAACAGTGATCGCTGTGCGCACTAATGGATGATAAAGTGCCATTTAGTTAGCTCTTACAGGACCCATAGTGTGTCTATGCTTGGCACTGAAGTTTCTTTTTTTTCTTTAGCAATTTTTATCAAGGAAATATTGTGTGTAAAGTAATGGCTTACGTACTAAAAATGTCACTACTGATTGATCTAAATAGACAGAATCCAAATCCGAAATTTGTAAAAAAAAAAACGAGAATAAAGCACGCCGAGTCGTAAAGGCTTTCGAGTTGCCTCTCTGGTAGAAATCTGGACAGAATGAAGATCAAATATAGCGTGCGAAGAAATTGATTTAACAAGTGGGAGAGACTGTGACTGTGAGCGCCATGCTAAGATAGAGCTGTTCAGAGCACTTCACGAGCTGCTTAAAGCGGGATTCACACGGAGAGATTCATGTACCTCCAGGCACCCTTCTCATAAGATCTCACACTCTCTAAGTGGTACTCTGTACAAGGTTCTCACTACGCACCCCTCTCATAAGATCTCACACTCTGTAAGTGGTATTCTGTACGAGGTTCTCACTGCGCACCCCTCTCATAAGATCTCACACTCTCTAAGTGGTATTCTGTACAAGGTTCTCACTACGCACCCCTCTCATAAGATCTCACACTCTCTAAGTGGTACTCTGTACAAGGTTCTCACTACGCTCTATGGGAGAAGAATAGAGCCGTGAGAATTCACTGACACACAGTATTCCCGCTAGGTGGCATCATTTGAGATTATAGGAATCTTTGGGTTGCATTGATGTACGTCTTTAGCACAGGAGGCAGGCCAGTGGATTCTCAAGGCTCTAAGCCTAGTTTGGAAAGAATTATTCTCCTATAGAGCGTAGTGAGAGTACAGAATACCACCTACAGAGTGTGAGATCTTATGAGAAGGGTGCACCAGCAGGGTTTGTCTGAGACAATTGTCCTGAGATCATATACCGGTGTATATATACACAATATTGACTGGTTTCAGATACAAGCGGCCGTATGCTCCGAGGAGTTGACGCGTAGTAATATCCGAGCGTATGCGAGGATATTGCGTAGAGTCAACTCCGAGGAGCATACAAACGCTTTTATCTGAAACCAGTCAATATTGTATTTATTATCCACCTTTCTGCACAAGTGACATATCGATATCAGTTCATTTTAGTTAAGCACTATTTTTCCATACGCACTATTTTTCCGTATGCTCCACCCGGAGCATACAACATATCCGTATGCACCGGGTATGTCCATACACGCTGCCTATGTGTTTTCTATGGACACTTTGTATTAGGTGGATAATAAATATATATATACATTGTATACCTAAAAGTTGCGACATTTTACCTAGTCACGTGATCACATACACCGTACGTCGTACTGTGACGTACGGGTATAGATATGTCATGGGTAGGAGTGGACAGTATACACAGTTGATGATACAGCCATATGTATATGATAATAGCTATATCATTTCTGAAAACGTGGCGAAGCGTACAGAACGAGCTACCGCATAAGAGTGAGGAGCAGAAAAAAAAAAGGAAAAAAAGATAATAGCTATATCAAGACAAATTTTCCAATATTCCACAACTTTGCCAATGTTTCGATTGTATTTCCTTTGATTAATGTTTTTCATTTATCATCGATTGTATTTCCTTTGATTAATGTTTTTCATTTATCTTTGATTGTATTTCCTTTGATTAATGTTTTTCATTTATCTTCGATTGTACATCCTTTTATTGATGTTTTTCATTTATCTTGCAGGTAAGGAATGCAAACTGTTGGTGATTTCATTCGGTCATGAACTTGGTACCTGATTATGTAAGTTCAGCTATTTTTCTTCTCATTTCATACAAAATGAACACTGGATTCGGGTCTTAGTTCACGGGAAAGTGGCCCTCATTTTCAGTATGCTTGAATGTAGGACTCTATTCCAATTTTGAAAAAAAGAATGCAGGCGCGTTCAAATAGAGCATGGACCTGTCAAGTCATGCCTTACACGCCCACTCTCCATCAAACCAGTTTAGATTCGACTCCTTATGTGGGATTCACACAGAGAGACTCATGTACCTTCAGCAGGGTTTTTCTGAGACAATTTTCCTGAGATTATTTACCGGTACATAGTCTCCTCGTGTGACATCCCCAGGTCTCAATTCCCTGAGACTGAGGTTGAGAAGAGAAAATCATCCCCATCAATTTCCCCAGCCAATGTATATAGTCTCAAGCAATTTGGGTTTAAACATGTTTAAAATTTTCGGGGCATTTTGAAGAGACTGGCGTACCTCTGCTGGTAATGAGGGTCCCCTCGTCTGAGTGGTTTGTGTTTTCACGGGTTCACACGGGAAGAAGGCCCTGTACCAGAGACTCTGTACCCTGGACAAGGTATTAGTCATTAGTATTTGAGTCTCAAGGAACACCTTCAACACATTCACACAGGGAAAAGCTGCAACTAAAGGCCAATGCCCATCTACCGATTTCGGAACATTTATGTACGTTTGTCGGCGACAAACGGAGGGTAATTTGTCTCAGCCAAGCCATCCTAACGGAGTCGGTAGATGTAGGACAGCTAGGCAAGGCTACCCACCGATTAGTTGATAGGTGTAGACTGATTTCTTTAGGACTAATACCCACCAGCCCCTCTCCTCAAGGGCCGAGGGTCGAGCGAAGGGGTTACGTAATTTGCCTGCGACAAGTTGACCGACTCCTATACGATTCGGGAACTAATCGTTCAACCCTAAATCGGTAGATGGGCTTCCGGCTTTAGACTTCGTACCCTGTGAAAGGGAGATTGTCTGAGACTATGTACCGGGTGTGTCCTTCCATGTGAATCCAATCTGTCATTTTTCCTTGAGACTGGGAAAGCCCAATTTAGAATTCTTCTGGGAGATTATTGGACAGAGGGGAAAATTAAAGGGGACAATGGGTAAAGTACACCAGTCTTAAGTACATGAGTCTCTCCGTGTGAATCCAGCTTAAGTCTTTGTCCTCATCACAGCAAAACGAGAACAAACCGGAAGTGGCTCCATCTGGCGGGGAAACGGTTGATCACGTGACTTCCTAGACGCTGTTTAAAAAAAAAAGATCAAATACATCACTCAGATAGATTCAACAGCCCTCAGACTCTCAATGACCCAGCAGCCTGATGACTACTTGTTTGAAAATGTATTTTCATTTCCCCAAAAATCTCCATGGAACTTTCTTTTCATACCATCATCGGTTTTATTAGAGAGAGAGAAGTGAAAAAGTGCCTTCTTTGGGAGAGCAGGGAATGTTAATTTCCTGTCGTTTGATACTGTTTTCGTAGAGAGGATAATGGAACTTTGACGTTATTCCGGCGTGGGTGTTTTTTTTTTTTAAATAATGATTCGCACTCCGGGATCGTGTGAGGCGGAAACGCGGGAAATACAGAGCAGAAAGCTGAGCTGACTTGAATTGACGACACAAGATGTGGGAGCACCCATAAGGTGACTGTCTGTCATGTTTTCCCGCGCTGGAGATTTATTAGGGTCACGTGACAAGACACTGTTCATCCGGGTCTCTTCAGTACCGGCACACTGCACCGCTCGAGCAACCTACGGAAAACTGAGGTTTTCTGGAGTGGCGCAGTGTGTAGTAGCTGCCAGGCCTGAGTGACTGAGACTTGAGAAGGAAAAAAAAGAGTAGATAAAAGAAGATAAACAGCAACAATGTCAGTACTATGCCCAAATTTTTCTCCGCTCACTCTGGATTAAAAAAGTGTGTGTGTTTTACCACCTACAGTGTAATATTCTGTGATTTATTATACACCTACACGTCTTAAGTCTCCAGAGCAGACGATGTTCACTGAAACTTAACCCGAAGTCAGCAGACACATTTAAGTGGTAGGGCCATGTATAAGCCAGTATCCTCTACTGAAACTAAACCAAAACTGGTTAATTGATGTCATAAATGAGAATCATCGACAAGCAGAATGATTAAATTCAGATAACTACATCTACTACTAAGATATAGGACTTACTGCACAAATATATAGAGATGATAGGGATTTAATCGCTGATTTTATATTTTTATCTAGGAATATCATGCATAATTGATGAATATATATGGTGTTGTATTTAGATACTGAACATGATTTCGAAAGGTTTCTTTTAAAATAATTGTCACCAACAGGACCCCGATATACCACTTAGCGTTTCTTATTTGTTCATGAGACACACACTGGCGTTTATGGTAGATATTTTTTATGGTTGTAGAGAAGAGACTTAACCTCACCCTTGGTATTTTTGTCCCATAGGCCCTCCATGCCCCTACAAGTATTGCAGTCCATTCTCCACGGTCTATATCCTGAGTGTTGTCCATTCTTTTAGTGTGTATTGGGGTGAGATGAATACAGAAAGCAACTCATTCTGGTCAAAGTCATTGCTCTCCAACTCGTTTGAATGCTATGCGATATTCACTCGGCTGTTGCCTCATTCATATCGCTCCACATCAAACTCGTGGAGAAAGATAACTTTGACCAAAACTTGTTGATTTCTTCCATATTACAAAAAATATACTGTTTACAATGAAAATCACCGTGAACATAAAGGATCAGCTCTTTTACAGATAAAAAGGGATGCGGATGACAGGAGGAATAACTGTCGCGGGGTGTAGGTCGTAACGTGTTTTTATTTAAGTGTCCCTCTGTCGCCAGCACAGCAGGCAGTAATTCACAGCAGACGTTTACCCCGCGATGCCTCACAGACTGAGCAGCTCCTGTATGAACTCTGTGATGGTCATCGTCAGGGCCCAACGTGTCATCCAAGGTCTCAGCATGTTGCAGGACCCTACAGTCGTAGCAATAACCGATCAGATTTGATTATTTACTACCCACCTAAACGGAGTCTCTATATTAGAGTCTTCAGATCGCTACTGAGTATTATATGGAAAGCCGGAATGTACTCTGTGATGGCCATCCTCAGGGCCCAGGGGTCAGGAGTTAGTTAGTTCAGTGGTTAAGGCACTGGACTTGTAATCTCAAGTTTGTGGGTTCGAGTCTCAATGCAGCCATTCTTCTCATTTATCCCCAGCGGCAGTAGATTTACTGCTATATCAAAGGCCAGTCCTTCTCATACCATGTCTATGTGGTGTGGTGTACAGCCACCTTTCTCCTTCACCCCCAGCAGTGGTAGATTTACTGCTATATCAAAGGCCAATCCTTCTCATATCATATCTATATGGTGTGGGAAGTAAAATAAAGTCTCACCTTGGTAAATGTGTAGGGGTGAGATTTCTACCTAAATTCATCACATAAATTCAATCACTACCATTGTGGTGTAAAAGAACCTTGAGAAAGTCATGTACGAACCTGTAATGGTTGACTGGACGTTAAATCAAACCAAACAAACAAACCAACCAAGCGAGTAAGCAAAGCATCCTCAGGGCCCAACGTGACATCCAAGTTCTCAGCACGTTGCAGGACCCTACAGTCGTAGCAATAACCGACCAACTTTGATTATCTATTACCCACCTAAACGGAGTCTCTATATTAGAGTCTTCAGATCGCTACTGAGTAGAATATGGAAAGCCGGAATCTACTCTGTGATGGCCATCCTCAGGGCCCAGGGGTCAGGAGTTAGTTAGCTCAGTGGTTAAGGCAATGGACATGTAATACCAAGTTTGTGGGTTCGAGTCTCAATGCAGCCATTCTTCTCATTTATCTCCAGCGGCAGTAGATTTACTGCTATATCAAAGGCCAGTCCTTCTCATACCATATCTGTGTGGTGTGGTGTACAGCCACCTCTCTCCTTCACCTCCAGCAGTGGTAGATTTACTGCTATATCAAAGGCCAGTCCTTCTCATACCATATCTGTGTGGTGTGGTGTACAGCCACCTTTCTCCTTCACCTCCAGCAGTGGTAGATTTACTGCTATATCAAAGGCCAGTCCTTCTCATACCATATCTGTGTGGTGTGGTGTACAGCCACCTTTCTCCTTCACCTCCAGCAGTGGTAGATTTACTGCTATATCAAAGACCAGTCCTTCTCATACTATGTTTATGTGGTGTGGTGTGCAGCAACCTTTCTCCTTCACCTCCAGCAGTGGTAGATTTACTGCTATATCAAAGGCCAATCCTTCTCATACCATGTCTGTATGGTGTGGGAAGTCAGAGAACTCTTACCTCGGTAAATGTGTCGGGCTGAGTTTTCCACCGCAAAGAATTTGGAGCAACGGTTGCGACGACTAGAGCGACCGTAGACGTATCGTCGCCTTC
The DNA here is from genome assembly GCA_950022655.1 of Alentia gelatinosa. Classification (NCBI taxonomy): domain Eukaryota; kingdom Metazoa; phylum Annelida; class Polychaeta; order Phyllodocida; family Polynoidae; genus Alentia; species Alentia gelatinosa. The sequence continues at coordinate 5,586,175 of OX465588.1, read as the reverse complement.
CTTTTGCAGCGACCGTTTCCGCGACACTAGACTCTCTTCACACAAGTTAGTTTTTGTTACTGACATCTGGCAGCGACCAAGGTTGAAGACTGGAACAAAAACGTCCTTCTTCTGCCACTCGACGTTGTGAGTCACGTGACTATTTACAAACCGGAAACGTTGAGCTAGACTATAGTACATACCGTTGTCGCCAGGGCACACAGGCTCTTAAACGTATTCCAAAGGTGTATGAGGTCAGTGAGCGAATTAAAGTTAAGCAGATCTAAAGGAATCATAATGGAAACCTAGTTTGAACGTTTTCTCTTGAACAAAAGGAAAAGATGATTCAGTCAAACCCAAAGTAAGTCTAATTGAACAAATTGGACGTTAAACTAAACAAACAAACAAACAAACAATCAATGATGAACATAATATTTGCTCCTAGTTCTTTAATACGGGCACTGCACGAAAACCACCATTCTATTCATATATACGCCATCGCGGAAGAGCATGTATTGGCTGAATATTGACTTGTTTTCATATATATGTAGATATATACGCCCAGGCCTTATATACGGACGCGTCTTGGCTGTATTTCACACCCGGTGTGTGTGTTGGTAGAAGTACAGGTGTCCTCAGTAGGACAATGATGATCCAGTTGTTTTCTGCATATATGAATTTTTATTCTTCCTTTTATTTGTACTCTGGCCTTCTGAACTGTTTAATGGGTATTATGTTAAGGATATGAGAGTGGCAATCACATAAGAACAAATGACAGATTAATCAGTCAGCTTTTAGCTAGACCAGAATTTTCTTTGCCCTTATAGGGTGTTTTTTGTATATTAAAAAAATCATAAAAAAAGGAGCAAAAACATGACTGAGAGAGCACACTTATCTAACCAAAATTGTTGTATGTCATGAAATAGTTTGGAAACGTTTGGGAAAAATGTCTGTGAAGAGAATATACCATTGTATTTTTGCTGTGCTGAATAAAGTTTTTTCAAAATAAAAAAAAAATAATAATAGAGCTGAGACTGGGAAAGTGTCGTGACTAGAGAAGGACACGTGATGGAGCGTTGGCTGGTCTCGCCTGTCCCCGCGACCCACACACGATCAATCAGATCACCGATATACCGAGATATCGAGGAAAAACAGAATCTGGCCGCAAGCTTCTTCCACCTAAGAAGTTGATAAGTGGGCAAAATACTGAAGTGCACCGAGGTTTACGAGGTGTCCCCGTTTGTGAAATAGAAGATTTTAAGGAGAATAGAGAAGAGAACCTGAGAAAGATAAAAGGAGAGGTATTTGTTGTTTAATGGTGAGGTATTGTGCAAAGGGGAGGACAATCTTTTTATTCTAAGTTATAGTTTGTTAAGTGTTTTTAGTGGATAATCTTTTTTATTCTGAATTATAGTTTGTTACATGTTTTTTAGAGGACAATCTTTTTTATTCTGAATTATAGTTTGTTACGTGTTTTTAGTGAGGTATTGCACATGAATAAATATCGAGGTGGCACGCTATCTTCTAAATGGGCGTGGGGTGATTTTTGTTCCGTGAAATTGGGGCAAGACTAGAGGGCACATAGCCATTGTGCTATGGAGGCGGCCATCTTGCCCCCGACGCATCTTTAACCCCAGGTGGCGGGACCAATTATCAATGGAATTTATCAGAAATATTTATGGGGGGTTACCATGGCGGAATTTTAGCCTCGTCTCAATATCATCTATAGATTATAACAACTGGTAACAGAGGTTGCCCCCCGACTACAGTGCCACTATATTACAATTTCCTGGCGGGCGATGGTGTAACTAGCAATCACTCGGTGCCCTAGAGATCGGGTGGACGCTGTTTCTTAAAAAAAACGTTAGGTGTGGTTCATGATGAACTGCCAGTCAGACACTATCATTGGGATTTATTCACAGAACTTGCCCAAGCCCTATATTTTCCTTGTCAACTTCAAATGGCGTTTGTGAAGAATTGATCCTCCTACCGGACGTACCTCTCCGTTTTTAGTGCCTGGCGGTGTTGTCCATTCCTTTAGTGTGTTCAGGGGCACAGAAAACAACTCATATTGGTTAAAGAAGTTTTTCTGTAACTCATTTGAATGCTATGTGATATTCGCTCGGCTGTCGCCTCGTTCATAGCACTCACTCCACATCAAACTCATGGAGAACGACAACTTAGACCAAAACTCATTGGTTTAATCTACCACCCATAGAAAACATATATAGATATATACATGTATATCAAGTGATTTCCAAAAGTTTAACATTCTCAAAAGTCTCTCCCTCCCTCCCTCCCTCCCTCCCTCCCTCCCTCCCTCCCTCCCTCCCTCCCTCCCTCCCTCCCTCCCTCCCTCCCTCCCTCCCTCCCTCCCTCCCTCCCTCCCTCCCTCCCTCCCTCCCTCCCTCCCTCTTTACGTGCAGAGCGTGATAAAACGGCTGCTAAGATTGAAATGCACATTGAAGTACGATTAAACTTCTTATCCTTTGAATCAAATGCTATTTGTTTTCTCCAATCACAGTAGTTTGGCAATGAGAATGCCACGGGCCAGAGTTTTTACACCTGACGAAAGCCGTTGATTGCGAACACCGTCTCGGCGAGAGCCCCTCGGGAGGTGGGAGTCGGTGCAGAACTTTCTCTCCTCCACCTCTCCGTCTGTCTGCAAGTTGTAAAGTTTGGGGACTTCTCCCCACAGGCTATAAGCTGGCCAAAGGCTCGAGGAAATTATTCATTGACTTCTTGGAGGCCCAAGCTTACACTCGCAACTAAATGGATGGTTTATATATGTGTAGGAAGGTGCATGGAGCCTGTTGGATGGGAGTTAGCTCAGTGGTAAAGAGCACATTGAGCACTGGACTCTTAATCCCAAGGTTGTGACATTTTGTCGTACTAGTCCCACGGCAGCCACTCTTCTCCTTCACCCTCAGCAGTGGTAGATTTACTGCTATATCAAAGGCCAATCCTTCTCATACCATGTCTATGTAATGTGGTGTACAGCCACCTTTCTCATTCACCCCCAGCAGTAGTAGATTTACTGCTATATCAAAGGCCAGTCCTTCTCATACCATGACTATGTGGTGTGGTGTACAGTCACCTTTCTCCTTCATCCTCAGCAGTGGTAGATTTACTGCTATATCAAAGGCCAATTCTTCTCATACCATGTCTATATGGTGTGGGAAGTAAAACAGGGTTCGTACAGAGCCTGGAAAACCTGGAAAAGCCGGGAATTATGCTTTTGAGTTTTCCAGGCCTGGAAAAGACTGGAATTCTCTCAGAGAGCCTGGAAAAACCTGAAAGAGCTTGGAAAAGTCAGTTTTGCATATAAACCATTATTTTAGTCTATGGAATTCTGGACATTATTAGCTTTCCTTAACTACGGTATCTGACTGTCTATGAAAATCCTTTTTGCTAATAATATAGCATGGTTTTGATTATTTGCCTTCATATTTCATTCACTAGCAAGATGGTATTGATTCAAGTTGTTATGTGCCTGGAAAAGAAATATAAGAGCCTGGAAAAGCCTGGAAAAAGCCTGGAATTTTATTGGGCTGTCTATGTACGAACCCTGGTTAAAAAACTCTCACCTCGGTAAATGTGTAGGGGTGAGCTTTCTACCTAAATTTACCACAAAGATTTGATTACCTTCAAACCCAAAGTCTAATATAAGACGCTAAACTACCGAAACAAACAGATAAACACTGAAAAATGATATTTAGCCAAAGGTCGCTCCCGCTGGCCCAGATAACAGTGCGATGGGGTGGATAAGGAGACAAGTGGCTACGGAAATATTCATGGTATTTATACTCGTCTGAAATACCGTGCTCATATGAATATGCTGCATTCACCTGCCCAGCATCTGTTGCTTGACTTCACAACAGCTGTTGATGGCTACCAGCGCTGCGGTGTGCAGTCCCTGGAGGGGCCCCGCTGCGCCGCTAACACTCCAGCCTGGAAGCCTGGCCTAGTCACATTATAGGCCAGGTAAAGCCACTAAAAAAACCCAACTTGTTTCTCATCACCAAGCCATGACAAATACGAGAGGGCGCGGTTTTTTTATTATTATTTTTTTTTTTAGCTATATCAAAGATGCCAGACATACAGTAAAACCCTGCATAAGCGGACACCCTCCGATCCAGGCCAAAGTGGCTGCTTACACTGGGTGTCTGCTTACGCGGGGTTTCCAGATTTTTACTGGCTATGCACTTAATGCATCCCTGACATCAAGAGCTTTAATTTGATACTAAATACACATACCTTTAGTAATTTCTATCAAGGTTCATCTATTTAAAAAAATAGTTTTTTTGTGATGCGCGCGGTGATGAGAAACAAGTTTGTTTTTTTGAGTGGCCTAACAGGTTCCATTTTTTTTGGTGCATTATGGGTAACTCTCCGACTTTGTTGATTCGGGTCCCACTGCAGCCACTTTTCTCCTTCACCCCCAGCAGTGGTAGATTTACTGCTATATCAAAGGCCATCCTTCTCATATCATGTCTATGTGGTGTGGGAAGTAAAAGAACTCTCACCTCGGTAAATGTGTAGGGGTGAAGTTTCCACCTAAATTCATTTCATAGATTCGATCACCACCCTTGTGGTGTAAAAGAAACATGAGAAATCAAACCAACCAACCAACCGACTCTCCGAGCAGAGATCCTGTACTCTACTTCCGCAAAAGATCTGCTGGTAGAGTGTCACATTGACAGACCGAGACTGTAGAGCCTAGACCGGCTTCAGTACCTGTATCCTTTACTTTTTTATTTCATTTATTTTATCTGAGCTTGTTTTAAGCGTGCAGGCCTTACAGCCAGTACAACAGGACTGCTGTGAAACATTCAGCAGTATTTCTTCAGGATAAAGCACTGAAGGTAGTAAATTGCTAGTATAGGAGATTAGAAGGGGGAAACAAATGTGCAAGTCTATGTTGAGCCAAGAGAGGTGGCGACCGACAGTTCAAGGTCTTTCTCTAGTGTCTCTCTCTTCTGTGGTATTATGTAAGAAGTAGTTACCAGTCCCTTATTTCATTTGGGCAGGGAACCAGGGGGCTGTTGAATAAAGTTCGTTCATTTCTGGTGCTGGTCTGAACGATACGATAACTCCAATGATAAACAACATCCTGAACGATTCTTTCCATCTAGCGTTGTATGACAAGACAGAAGATATTATCTAGATGAACGCATTTGTATACAACACCTTGTACGAGGTTTAGATTACTCTTATTGTCAAAATATATTCTGTTTACAGCACATTATTTTATACAACACTATGGCCCAAAGGAAGATTCTGGGAGACTTTTTTCTCGTTCGTAGTTTATTCAACAGCCCCCTGACTACTAACACTCGGTCCGTCGGACGGGTGGTACTTTAGGGAAACTAGTTAACCTAATTGGAACGGCTTATCGCACCTCGTTACTCGCGGTAAAATTATTGCATGAGCTTGTAGAGCGAATGCAATAATTTTACCGAGAGTAACGAGGAGCCGTCCCAATTAGGTTAACAAGTTTCACTTGTACTATACACCTCTAAATATTCGTAATTATTCAATAACTTACCAAAATAAGTCGATGTCGAAGTGATAATCAAAGACGCCTGGGCGGGCGGAAGTAGTTTTCTGCTACACACCATGCACGATGTTCATAGCCGCGATTTCGTAAATTAAATCCAAACTGTTTGAAAATTGTTTTCTTTGGTATTAATATTCTCATAAGATTATTTATTAATTTCCTGTTTGATTCTTTTGTCCGAATTTTGGTTGTTTATTATTTATTTGCATATTTCTGTCTAAACCAATGAGATCGATCTTTCAAAGTATGGTGGTACGGCGCCATACCGGCACAGTATGGTGGTACGGCTCAACTACCACTTGCATAGCAGAGGGGGGTATTTTGAGGCATAGGTGTATGGTACAGTGGTATTCTGAACAGGTGGAGAACGGGTTCTGTTCCCCGCCGCTAAACCTTACTTTTAGCTCCGGCCACTTCTCCGCGTGCATTCAGCCAGGTCTCCTGCACATGTGCGAAACGTCTCCTCAGCGCCCCATGATTACATTACCACGGGCCGTATCTTGCGGAAATAACCTTTTCAGAGTCGGGGGAACTTCTTCAGAGTGGATCGTGGTCTGTTCTTGTGTCCTTGACTTATTCAGTGTATTCTCAATGTGTCCCAGTTCGTGTATTTATCCAGGGGCCCGTTTGATAATCTAGGAACGTACATGATGACCCTTGTCTGTACCGCGTTCAAGGGTTATCTGTCATTTAATGATATTTAAGTCTGTTCGCTAAGACAGTCTTTGCCGTCAATTAGGTCATCCAAAAGTGTTCAATATGGCCTACAGAAAAGGGTGTACATTAGACTTGCTCAAGTCTTCGATTATGAGCTTTCAGTGAATTATTAGAATAAATCAATATGAAATGCATTACACCATGTGAGCTTCCTGTAGCTGGCCCAGGCTGTCATCTGTGAGGTGGAGGATTAAAGGAGAAACCAACAAGTTTTGGTCAAAGTCGTCGTTCTCCACGAGTTTGAATGCTATCTGATATTCACTCGGCTGTCGCCTCGTTCATATAGCACCGCATCGAACTCCTGGAGAACGACGACTTTGACCAAAACGAGTTGCTTTCTGTATTTATATCACCCCTATACACACTAAAAGAATAGACTACAATACTCGTAGGGGCATGGAGAACGAGTTCCCAATGTTAAGCCTATGGACATTTATTCCAGGGTTGAGATAAAGGCTGGGGGATGTCGGGAGGCAGTGGCGGCAGGGGTAGGATGTAGGACACAGGGACTGAGGCCAGTCTAGGTCTACATGTACGATCCTAGATTATTAAACAGGCCCCAGGTCTCCTGCACATGTGCGGAACATTTCCCCAATGTCCCCTCATTACATTACCAGGCGCGGTATCTCAAGGAAATAACCTATTTTCAGGATGATTCTTCCTCAGTTCACGCATATATGATCTGTTCTTGTGTGCTGGACGTATTCAATATATATTTAGTGTGTCCCAGTTCGTTTAATCATCCGGGTTATTCTGGTCAAATTATTATCATTACACTCTCCCTGTTTGTACTCGGCATACTATTATTGTACAATGGACACCCTCCCATCCTGCATGTTTAGATTGAGGTACTTTGCTATCTCGTTTCCTTTGATATGTATATCTTAGTGTTTCTACTCGCCTTGTTCTTTTTCCCTGCCACGGCATCCTAGTAGGTGACCTTGAATGAAGATCTTTAGCCTGGTAACAGAAATATTCTTCCCGCCAGCGCTGATGCGAAGAAAAGGAAAATGATAAAAGATACTATTACATGAATTCCCCTGTGTTCCAGTTGAGTCTTGCCCCAGGCAAAACAGGGAAATAGTACATCAGTTCACAATCCTCTGCTGTAAGTGAGCTGCACAGTGTGCAGTATTTACTCATTGCTGTGAGCTGCTCAGTGTGCAGTATTTACTCATTGCTGTGAGTGAGCTGCACAGTGTGCAGTATTTACTCATTGCTGTGAGCTGCACAGTGTGCAGTATTTACTCATTACTGTGAGCTGCACAGTGTGAAGTATTTACACATTACTGTGAGCTGCACAGTGTGCAGTATTTACTCATTGCTGTGAGTGTACTGCACAGTGTGCAGTATTTACTAATTGCTGTGAGCTGCACAGTGTGCAGTATTTACTCACAAACCAGAATTAAACACACGCCCCAGAGGCCTTGTAACCCCAATGTTGTAGGACTTTGTGGGTTCGAGTCCCATGCCCAGCAGTGGTAGATTTACTGCTATATCAAAGGCCAATCCTTCTCATACCGTTTCTATGTGGTGTGGTAACTAAAAGAACTCTGACCTTGGTAAAAGTGTAGGGGTGAGATTTCTACCTAAAATCATCACATAGATCCGATCACCACCCTCGTGGTGTAAAGGAACCTTGAGAAAGTCTGGTAAGGATATTAAATCAAACCCAAACAAACAAACCAGCGGCTTTGGCCTGCAACAACTCTACCTCCTTTGGGTAAAAAGGAAATTGCCCGCGGTTGAGTGAGCTTTCAATTTGCAGGCAAACCGAGATTATTTTGGATTATTCTTTGAACGATGAGCACGTGTATGTTATGCCACAACCATAACATCCTGAACAGAACCAAGCCATACGACATAACATCTATCTCAGTTGGCAAACCGCAAGCCTTCCTGACCTCGTTTTGTTTTTCTCTCACGGGGTCTTTGTTGAGAGTCATCTGGGGTGATCCATCTTTATAACTGGTGTTACTGCGAGTCTAATTACCTAATCAGAGTAATTAGCGCTACTGGCTGTGAGACTGACATGAAGGCACGCCTTGGGAAATCTGTTTCCCAGGCTCGCGAGTGCTCTGTGGGCTTGAGGGGTGGGGGGTGGTGGGCAGAGTGGGGAGGGTTACCAACAATTCTTGTTTATACCTTTTCTCAGCATTGGCAATTTGTTCAGGGTAAATAGCATATCCATAGTGATAGCTCTCTTGGCAGTTTGTAGAGTAGCTGTCCCGATAGAGTGAGATTGAGTGACGTTGAGGTCGTGTTTTTTTGTTTTGTTTTGTTTTGGTTGACGTTCTCCTTTGTTGATCATTTCAATGCTACAACATTCATACGCATGTACATTAGGGAAACTAGTTAACCTAAGTGGGACGGTTTTTCGTACCGCGTTACTATCGGCAGAGCGAATGAGATAATTTCATCGATAGTAACAAGGTACGATATGCCGTCCCAATTAGGTTAGCAAGTTTCACTTGTACTATACACCTCTAAATATCTGTAAATATTTAAATACTAACCAAAATGTGTTGATGTCGAAGTGATAAATAACGTCACCTGGGCATAACAGTGTCATAATATAATTTATTAACTCCCTGTATGATTTTTTTCTCCAGATACCTATTGATTATAATTCACTTTGGTATTTCCTATAATACACATACTCGCGTATTGAGTGTTCAAAGTGTGGTGGTATGGCACCATACCGGCACAGTATGGTGGTACGCCTCAACTACCACTTGCATAGCATAGGTTGGTATTTGGAGTATTTTGGGGCATAGGTGTAGAGTACATAGTCATCTTTCCTACTGGTTTTCGTGTCAGAGCCTGAATAAGGTAACTTGTAGTTGCATTTTCCAATTTACACAGTATGCTAAATGTACTATCATAAAACTGAATGAGTTTCAATCTTGGCCACCGTATGCCACGACTGGAGTTTGGCATAGTGACTTCATGAGGTGAAGCCGAGTGAAGTCTGGAGCCAAAACTCTAGGAGTGGCATGCGGTGGCCATGATTAAAACGAATCAGGTTTTCATTTTATCCTGCCCCGTCTCCTCGATTTTGGAATACTACGTGATAACAATTCTGTATGCCACTAGTGGCATATAAAACTCCGTATGCCAGTCAGCGTGGCATACGGAAACTCAATGTTTTGCCTAAGGGATTCTATATTAGGGGTAGGATAAAGTCTGTGTGTGATTCCTATACTCAGCCAACTAGCTGATTCTGTGAATATTTTGTTATTCATTATGTGATGACTGAGAACATAGTACAACAACTTGAGTTATCTTAGTAAGTGATGGCATTTATCATCAGAACCCACGTCTCGACTATTACAGTCTTTTTCAAGGTAATCTGATTTTTTTTTATCACTTTCTAACGAGATATAATAACCATCTAGAGACGATCTTTCTTATCTCTAATGTTACCCTAGGGCACTCAGAAGTGTCCCTAGGCTCGCAAGAACGTTAATTCTCCTTCATACTTTTACCAAAAGTAAGTAATCGGATAAATACCTATATGTGGAGCTGGAATTCATTAGTTGTAACTGGCGAACTAGACTCTCAAAACAAATTAATTTCTTTGATTATGATCTTTACTTGAAGGCAAAAGAAAAAATATTTTCAGCCACAGGGGGCGACATAGGTCCCATCCGACCACCGACCGTCCACGGCAGAAAGAATTTTACCACATTGAAGGCAAAAGAACCCAAAACCACTTAGCTAAGCTAATAATGTTTTGTAGTAAGTATTTACAATCAACATGTTCAAAATTATACTTTGCTTCAAGCTATTTGCATCGAGCCCTTTCGCCTAGAAGGCCAATCAATATAAACCTGAGTGGGTCAGTATGTGCGCGTTCTCGCGAGATCTACATGAAATCTCCACTCACAGTCTCTGGTGACCCAGTGAAATCTCCACCCACAGTCTCTGGTGACCGTGCGTCTGTTTCTGGGCGCTCTGTTTATTTACGTTCGTCGAAAGTCGTCTGCCTATGACCCACACTGCACCGCTCCGGTTTATTGTACCGCAAAACGAGTTTCTGTAGGTTGCTCTAGCGGTGCAGTGTGGCCTATGACCGTCCCCCCTGACTGGTAACTGGCGGCTCCTTGTCGAGCGCAGCTCTGAGCGGGAGATAAGGGACCGCTCATTATTTACAACAGGGGGGGGGGGGTGGCTATTGGAGGGCAAGCTACCATGGCCAAGACCAGTAACTGAAAATATTTCATGTCTTTTAGGCACTCTTTTTGGGTACCTTTGCACAATCCCTCCCCAATCCTGACAAAGTTACTGTAAGCGATTTTTCAATATTCATAATATTTACTATTGATGTTCTTGTACTTTATCTCACCCCAGATATTTTTTCTCCATAGACTTAACATTGGGAACTCGTATCTAACACCCATTAGATATTTAGGAAAAATATCCAATGGGGGATAATGTCACAAATGTTAGCCCATTAGTCAATATTAAGGGTGAGATAAATTCAGAAACCCATTCAAGTTTAGGGTCAGAGCTCGATCCCATCTCATTTGAATCACATAGCAATTCACGCAGCTTCGCCTTGTGAATTACTATGTGATTCAAACTCGATGGGATACAAGCTCAGACCCTAAACTTTCATGGGTTTCCTCTATAATACACATATGTCCAAAAATACTGCAAATACCAACCTCTGCTGTCCAAGTGGTACTTGATCCATACCACCATACTGTGCCGGTATGGCCCCGTACCACCATACTTTGAAACGTGTAAAATAATCGCATTCGCTCTGCGAGCTCATGCGATCATTTTACCGAGAGTAACGCGGTACGAGGAGCCGTCCCAATTAGGTTAACTAGTTTCCCTAAAGTAACTCATGTGATTCTGGATGAAACTTTGAGCTTGGGTACTTTGGTCCGGATTTGTGATCTTATAATGGAAAATTATATGTGAATAGAAAAAATTAAGGGGGGCGGCTCATATGAGGATATTATCCTGGGGGTGGGGGGGGGGGGTCATTTTTAGGTATTTGCCCATGGCGGGGGGGGGGGGGGGGAGGGGGATTTCATTTGGAGGTATTCCAGATGGGAGAGGGGGTTTAATTTTGGAGGATTTGCCGAGTAACCCCCCCCCCCCCTGCCATACACAATGAGCGCGCCCTGCGAGGCTGCTGATCAGATGTCGGCGGTGTATCTGGTCTCGAGGCCAGGGCAGTGCAGCGCGCTCCCGAGTCTAATCACAGCACGTCCTTTTTACATCCACCGCCGCCACAGCCGCTCTCCCCCAGCCTCAGAGTAATGATGCGAATATAAAAAAACACTACTCTAATGATCTCATCTAAGACTGTGTACACTAGGGACGTGGGACGGTAATCACACAGTAATAATAATGATGATGATGATGATAATAATAGTAGTAGTAGTAGTAATAATAATAATAATAATAATAATAATAATAATAATAATAATAATAATAATAATAATAATAATTATAGTAATAGAAATAATAATAATAATGATAATGATAATAATAATTATGATAATTATAATAATAGTAATAATAGTAATAGTAGTAGTAATAATAATAATGATAGTAATAATAATAATAATAATTATTATTATTATTATTATAATTATTATAATAAATTATAATTATAATAAATAATAATATTAATATTAATTTAAAAAATTTATAATGATGATAATGATAAATAAATGATAAATAAATAATAAATAAATAGTAAAAGTAATAAATGATAATACACTGATTTAACCTCAGGGCTTGTACTCGTACTGAGCATCACCACACACGGAATGATTGCGTGTCAGCAACACTCATTAAAATGAATCTTATAACAGCCTTATCATTTACCAACCAGCCCTAGTCCATAACCGAGTTAGTGGGATTATCTTCTTAAGCATCAATAAAAGAAAGGTACAGAGCTATCTACATACAATCAATTCAAAGTGATATGATCTGCAATGATTTTAGACGAGATAAAATTCCTCTCCCGTTTACGTTTCTTTTTTTTCAAGGTAGCATCGGTTGAGTGTAGAAGTATTCCAGCCTCGTATTCCTAACCGTTTACGTTTCTTAAAAAAAGATTTCATCGGTTGTGACTAAAATTTGAATGATTCGGAATCTTAACGTTTCTAGAATAATAGTATTGCGTACATTTTAGTTTGAGAAGGGGGTCCTAATTCATCTGTCACATTAGAGGAAACATATTTATCTTTTCCCCATAGACCTACCATTGGGAACTCGCATCCAACGCCCATTGAGTATTTAGACATTAATGCACGATAAACGATTCTAATGAGATGGGATCGAGCTCTGACCCTAAACTTGAATAGGTTTCTGAATTTATCTCACCCCTCACATTGACTAATGGGCTAGCATTTGTGACCAGATCACCCATTGAGTATTTTGTTTAAATACTCAATGGGCGTTGAGTACGAGTTCCCAATGTTAAGTCTATGGGTAAAACATACAAGGGGTGAGATAAAGCTCAGAACTTCTGATGAGGCCATTAAGACACAAGACAAGCACTTCTTTTTGATCATGGTTGCAGGCCTCCCAGTGAGACCTATAAAACCTATAAAAACCTATATTTGATTTTTTAAGCCTTTATTTTTTTTTCAAAGGAACCTATATAACCTATTAAAACCTATATTTTACCTGACATACAGATTGATGTGTAATGGAAATCTTAGAAGTTAACTTGACACAAAGTTTGATTGTCAAATGACAAGAAATCCACATTATTAGTTTATTCAAAAGATCATAAAAGTTTGTGTGACTTCTTGCCAGCCTGGCTTGCTGTTGGAAACTCAACACCATACATGTTTCCTGGGTATAACCTGATGAGCCAGACATTCTGACATCCTGCAATTTAGTACTAGGTACATTTTTTAGAAATCAAGAACTGAAAATAAGCGATTCACTATATTTTGACTCTTGTTATGCTGAATATGTTAACCCTAAAAACCTATAAAAGCCTATGTTTTGGGCCTTGAAAAACCTATAAAAACCTATATTTTGATTTTCAAAACCCATATAAAAACCTCTTTTGAGGAAACAGGGCGCTTGGAGGCCTGTGGTTGGATCCGGGAGTCAGGTGTTCATTTGTTTGTTTGTTTGTTGGCGAAGCGCCTTAAACGTGGATCTGGATTATCTTTGGTGGAAGTGATCCTGTTGATATAGTTTCCCGTTGCGTTATATGAATAGACAATAATCGATGGTTTTGTGGACAGGCGGGTGTGAACCACGAAGGCTTACTGCGTAGTAATACACGAGCGTTAGTGAATTGCGATGTCAACCTCGAGTGGTTTAAACAACCGCCTGTCCACAAAACCACCGCATGTATTATCCGAATAAATCATACCTAGTTATTGTCATATTAGTGGATATAACGATAGGGACTATTTCTTTTCCCTATAGCACAAAGGGACTATTTTCTTTTATACCATGGTTTTGAAAGCCTCATACTGCGGATGTACATCCGTATACCACTTATCTGATTTTATATAATGGGTCTTATACTTATCTGATTTTATATAATGGGACGTGGTTTACTGAGTCATCATACATCTTCTATGGGTACATTGTATACCATGGATAATAAAAATTGTTATGCTTTCATCCATTCCTCTTTGATGGCACACTACGTTGGATTTTGAGCGTGTAATACTTAAATAAATAACTGCCCCTGGCTAAGACCTCGAGCAGTAATTTGTCCAAGCCTTACCTCGTAACTTTGACTTTCTTTCACCAGAACATAGTTTCCCTCTATTCCAATGGAGCCTGGGGGACTGACAGACACCTGAACTGTGTGAACATGGGCAGTAAGAAGGAGAGAGTGGGGATTGGGGGTTAGCTGAGTGGTAAAGGCCCTGGACTTGTAATCCCAAGGTTTTGGGATTTGGTGGGTCCCACTGCAGCCACATATCCCTTTATCTCCAGCAGTAGTAGATTTACTGCTATATCAAAGGCCAGTCCTTCTCATACCATGTCTATGTGATGTGGGAAGTAAAAGATCTCTCACCTCAGTAAATGTGTAGGGGTGATATTTCTACCTAAATTCATCACCTAGATTCGATCACCACCCTCGTGGTCTAAAAGAACCTTGAGAAAATCTGGTAAGAACCTGTAATGGTTAACTGGATGTTAAATCAAACCAACAAACAAACGAACCAAAACTTATCATACCATGTCTATATGGTGTGGGAAATAAAAGATCTCTCACCTCGGTAAAAGTGTAGGGGTGAGATTTCTACCTATATTCATCTCATAGATTCTATCACCACCTTCGTGATGTAAAAGAACCTTGAGAAAGTCTGGTAAGGACCTGTAATGGTTGACTGGACGTTAAATCAAACCAACCAGTAAGAAGAATGCCTTGACGTGGTAGAGCGAATAAAGCAGGTCGGGGGGTCAGGAAGTAGCAATGGAAGGTTACCTCATCCTCCAGGCATTTGTGCTGCAAATTGAGTCTGCGAAGTAAGGCTGGAGTCTGGCCGCGCTAGGTCGCCGTGCCGCCCACTTCCCGCTACCGGTGTGCTCGCTATACGAGGCCTTTTCATCTCCCCAGCTCATTTTCTCTGAGCAATTGTGTTCTGGCTGAGGCATAAAAGGTGAATGCCAAAGGGTGGTGGTATGGCAGTGGGGAGTGGGCTCAGTAGGGGTGGGCTGAAGGGGGCGGGGGCTGGGTGGAGATAGGTATACCATGATCGGCCCACAGGGTCCACGTACCATGATACTTAACCTTACCTGCCTTGCCCGTTCACTTAAAGGCATATTGGGCAATTTACGGTGGCGCCACCTGGTGATCTTTAAATATTGACAATTACCAGTCAAAACCGGTACCTGGTGGTTCATTCTAATGCTAAATGTGTAAATCTAACATTTTGTCCAGTTTATCCAATCTTAATAGGTAAAACTGAGCAATTTACATTTAAAATGTACTGAATATTTTGGTTTTCTCCAATTCCTTCAAAAATAAGGGCAGTGACCTATGTATTTTCAAATTTACTTGTGTTGTACTCTGCATCTACTATATTCTGTGAAAGTTTGGAGAAAATGACATGGGTTTTACTATGTGAAAAATAAATTTTTAGAATTTCTATATATTCTATTGTAATATACATGTAATCTTAATATTGCTGCTAAATCAAAAACAAGCATGGTGACCCCCGAATTTAAGTTAGACATGTGTTCCACAACACTTGGAGATCATCATATTCAATTTCCATTTAATTGACATGGGTTTTAATTTTAAAGCCCGAGGGTCCGATATGCCTTTGATAGTGACGCTGTAACTTTAGGAGTAATTAATGAGATAATTACATGAGGAACAAAGAAAAATTTAGGTTGAGTAAGTGATACATGTACATTATTTACCTAGTATGATATAACATGGTATCTATCTAAACGATAATTGTTTTCACACACGAACTCAATTTATTATCGTGGAAGATTGCAGTCGGTACCTTCGGAAACAAACACAAAGGATTGGAACATTTGTCAGATTGTTCCACCATAGGCATGTTGTACGACACTGTTCCCTGGTCCCTTCATGAACGACCTATTGACCTTTGTGATGACAGGGGAAGCCGGAAGGTGGCGTGGCTGTCGCGGCAGGTCACGTGAGCGCTGAACAGCTCTCTGTCACCTGCACAGGTGTACTTAGCAGGCTGCCAACTTAGCAGGCTGCCAACTTAGCAGGCTGCAAACCAACGCTCCCAGAGGAATATATATATTATGTATGTCTATATCATATCTACATGTGTACACATGTTGCACTGGACTTGTAATACCAAGGTTGTCAGACTTTGTTGATTCGAGTCCCACTGTAGCTACTTTTCTCATTTATCCCTAGCAGTAGTAGATTTACTGCTATATCAAAGGCCAATCCTGCTCATACCATGTCTATGTGGTGAGGTGTACAGCCACTCTTCTCCTTTCGCCCCAGCAGTGGTAGATTTACTGCTAAATCAAAGGCCAATCCTTCTCATACTATGTCTGTGTAGTGTGGGAAGTAAAAAAACTCTCACCTCGGTAAATAAGTAGGGGTGAGATTTCTACCTAAAATTCATCTTGTAGATTTGATTATTATCAAACCCAAAGTAAGTCTATTAGAACATATTAAACGTTAAACTACCCAAACAACCAACCACTCAACTCATGATCTCCAAACAGAGTCCCAGATGCTTTGAGGCTACATGTGTGGCCGATCTTCTGCTGGGAGAGGGAGCCGCCCGCTCATGATCTCCAAACAGAGTCCCAGATGCTTTGAGGCTACATGTGTGGCCGATCTTCTGCTGGGAGAGGGAGCCGCCCGCCCCGTTCTGCTCACTATGGGCAGGGATCTGCTCACTGTGCTCGGCATAATGGCGGGCAGATTCTGTGCAGCGTGATTTGGTGCTTTTGGAGTATTTGTGAGTAGCTCTCGAGTACGAGCTCGTGTCATAAACACACAGGGCGGGCTGGTCAATGGGCAAGAGGTATTGATTAGTCTGCCCGTTTTGTATACAGCGCCAAGCCCCTGCCTTTCAGCTCACAATAAACCATATCCACTTAGATGATTAACGATTTATAGCCACCATATTTGCTGTACAATAGGGACATGGTGTTGGGTTGATCAGAATAACAAAGACAAAAAATTAGAGATATAAATGGCGTGTTGGGGGAGCACTTTGAAAGCAGGGAGGTTATGGTCTCCCTCCCTGTCCTGAAAAAGACGGACCAATTGTGTTATTGCACACGGCAGTACACTAGGCTTGTGAAAACATCAATTTCCCGTCATGCTTCTACCAAAGTAAGTACTCGGGTAATTGCCTAATCTGTGTAGGACCTTTTAGTCACTTTTTCCCTATCATATAAGGTGAGGTAAGGGTATATTTTACCACTTGACCCGTGTCGACCAAGCTCATGGTACAATCTAAAAGGGGAAACACACTGTACGATTTCGTTCCCACCGATTAACTCCCTAAATCGGAAGGGCATTTTAACTTATCTCAGGCGAATTTGCGCTGGGCATCGACCATCACAGCAGGATTTATAGATAGGGGTGGAGGTCATTAGTCGGAATTTATCTTAAGCAAATTCTGTTCACACTCCCGATTTTCTCGGAGTTTCGAGGCCACCGATAAAGGAACAAGTAATAAATCTCAGTATATGGGAGCTAAATTGGTGAGCTGGCCTCAGTCTGTGTGTGGCAGGGGCATTTCTACTCACCCAGCGACTAATTATGGGCCAAAGTTGGTAGGCACCACGGGGGGTATTTCTTAAACTCCGTTGTCGGCGACAACGAGAAGGAACACGTTCCTTAATTTATCGCTCCCGATTTCGGAACATTGGACTGCAGTTTGTCGGCGACAAAGGTACATCGCCACGGGTTGGATTTCCAAATCTTAGGCAAATTACTTTAGGGGGTGCCACACTGGCCAACACATTTTCTAGGCCTCGCCTGAGCTTACGATTGTTCTTTTGTCGCCGAGAAAGGAACATTCATGTTCCGAAATCGTACAGTGTGTATTGGTCTTTACGGAGCATTGTATGAATTCCATATATATATACCTTGCCCACTTGCCTACAGGAGCATTAACAGGTCATTAACAGCATATTCAGAGGGGGAGAGACATGGGACCAGTCTGTGAGCTGCTCTGTGTTAGGAGAGACAGGGGACTAGTCTGTGTGCTGCTCTGTGTTAGGAGAGACAGGGGACTAGTCTGTGAGCTGCTCTGTGGTAGGAGAGACAGGGGACCAGTCTGTGTGCTGCTCTATGGTATGAGAGACAGGGGACCAGTCTGTGAGCTGCTCTATGGTAGGAGAGACGGGGGACCAGTCTGTGAGCTGCTCTATGGTATGAGAGACAGGGGATCAGTCTGTGAGCTGCTCTATGGTAGGGGAGACAGGGGACCAGTCTGTGAGCTGCTCTGTGTGTGTTAGGAGAGACAGGGGACCAGTCTGTGAGCTGCTCTGTGGTAGGAGAGACAGGGGACCAGGCACGTCCAGTACATGTATGTACAAGCTCCTCCTGTCCTTAACAGCTTATACACAGCGGGAGTGACAGCCGAGACCAGTACACGTATGTTTTGCTCTGAGCTCCTGTACTTAACAGCGTATACAGAGCAAGAGCGACAGCCGAGACCAGTACACGTATGTTTTGCTCTGAGCTCCTGTACTTAACAGCGTATACAGAGCAGGAGCGACAGCCGAGACCAGTACACATATGTTTTGCTCTGAGCTCCTGTACTTAACAGCATATACACAGCGGGAGCGACAGGCGAGACCAGTGCACGTATGTTTTGCCCCAAGTTCCTGTCTTTAACAGCTATACAAAGTGCGAGCGACATGGGAGACCAGTATATGTATGTTTTGCTCAGAGCTCCTGTCTTTAACAGCTATACACAGTGCGAGCGACATGGGAGACCAGTATACGTATGTTTTGCTCTTAGCTCCTGTCTTTAACAGCGTATACAGAGCAGGAGCGACAGGCGAGACCAGTACACATATGTTTTGCCCTGAGCTCCTGTCTTTAACAGCGTATACCGGGGCGGGAGCGACAGGTGAGACCAGTACACGTATGTTTTGCCCTGAGCTCCTGTACTTAACAGCATATACCAGGGCGGGAAAGACAGGCGAGACCCTGTGCTTAACAGCGTATACACAGTGGGAACGACAGGCGAGACCAGTACACATGTTTTGCCATGAGCTCCTGTACTTAACCGCTATACACAGCGGGAGAGACAGACGAGACCAGTACACGTATGTTTTGCCCTGAGCTCTTGTCGTTAACAGCGTATACAGAGCGGGAGCGACAGGCGAGACCAGTACATGTATGCTTTGCTCTGAGCTCCTGTCTTTAACAGCGTATACAGAGCGGCAGCGACAGGCGAGACCAGTACATGTATGCTTTGCTCTGAGCTCCTGTCTTTAACAGCGTATACAGAGCGGGAGCGACAGGCAAGACCAGTACATGTATGCTTTGCTCTGAGCTCCTGTCTTTAACAACGTATACAGAGCGGGAGCGACAGGCGAGACCAGTACATGTATGCTTTGCTCTGAGCTCCTGTCTTTAACAGCGTATACAGAGCGGCAGCCACAGGCGAGACCAGTACATGTATGCTTTGCTCTGAGCTCCTGTCTTTAACAGCGTATACAGAGCGGGAGGGACAGGCAAGACCAGTATAGATATGTTTTGCTCAGAGCTCCTGTACTTAACAGCGTACACAAGAGGGGGGGCGACAGGCGAGACCGGTACACGTATGTTTTGCTCAGAGCTCCTGTCCTTAACAGCGTATACACAGCAGGAGCTACAGGTAAGACCAGTACACGTATCTTTTGCCCTGAGCTCCTGTGCTTAACAGCGTATACACAGTGGGAACGACAGGCGAGACCAGTACACATGTTTTGCCATGAGCTCCTGTACTTAACCGCTATACACAGCGGGAGAAACAGACGAGACCAGTACACGTATGTTTTGCCCTGAGCTCTTGTCGTTAACAGCGTATACAGAGCGGGAGCGACAGGCGAGACCAGTATAGATATGTTTTGCTCAGAGCTCCTGTACTTAACAGCGTACACAAGAGGGGGGGCGACAGGCGAGACCGGTACACGTATGTTTTGCTCAGAGCTCCTGTCCTTAACAGCGTATACACAGCAGGAGCTACAGGTAAGACCAGTACACGTATCTTTTGCTCAGAGCTCCTGTCTTTAACAGCGTATACACAGAGCGGGAGCGACAGGCTGAGACCAGTACACGTATGTTTTGCTCAGAGCTGCTCCTTGTCGCCAACCAGATGTGTCACGTGGTGCTTCCTCCAGGGACTAGACCCGGTCGCTTGACGGACACAGCCACTAAACCAACGAGGCACTTAGCAGCACTTCCCCGGACGGAGCGGAGGACCAGAGCCTCTGCCGGGCTTACCGCTACGTGCTGGGAAATTCTAACAATTGCGGTAGCTCATATATTCAATCTGGCCGTGGTATGAACTGGCAGTTTGTACGGCTTTTAACCTTTAACCTTTCTCAGACAGTAGCAAAAGGCATCATGCACTTATATCTAGTGTTTACAGGGTTAGCCATTTGACATATTAGCACTGCGGAATATATAGTACTAAACACAATATATATATATATATATATATATATATATATATATATACATACATACATATATATATATATTATATAATGAGAGTTCTTTTACTTCCCACACCATATAGACATGGTATGAGAAGGATTGGTCTTTGATATAGCAGTACATCTACTACTGCTGGGGATAAATGAGAAAATTGGCTGCAGTGGGACCCGAATCAACAAAGTCTGACAACCTTGGTATTACAAGTCTAGTGCATCATGTGTACACCTGTAGATATGATACAGACATACATTATATAAATATATACATAATATATATAGGGAGCGTTGGTTTGTAGCTAAGTTGGCAGCCTGCTAAGTTGGCAGCCTGCTAAGTTGGCAGCCTGCTAAGTACACCTGTGCAGGTGACAGAGAGCTGCTCAGCGCTCACGTGACCTGCCGCGACAGCCACGCCACCTTCCGGCTTCCCCTGTCACCACAAAGGTCAATAGGTCGTTCATGAAGGGACCAGGGAACAGTGTCAGCCAACATGCCTGAGGTGGAACAATCTTACAAATGTTTCAATCCATTGTGTTTGTTTCTGAAGGTACCGACTGCAATCTTCCACGATAAGAAATTGTCTTTGTGTGCGAAAACAAATATCGTTTAGAGAGATACCATGTTTTATCTTAGCCTGGAATAAACGTCCATAGGCTTAACATTAGGCTTGCGAGTACGATAACTCGTTCTCAACGGGTGATAAACAGATAAATATTTCCAGGCTAAGATAAATTCAGAAACATTTTCGTGTTTGGTCTGAGTCCCCATTCACCATCTCGTCTGGAGTGCTTCAGAATATTCACTCGGCTATCGCCTCGTTCATATTACTGGGCACTCCAAACTCTATGGCGAACGAGGACACAGACCAAACACTCATCCATTTCTTTCTTAATATCATATTAGGTATATATTTTTATGATGCTTTTATGACACAATAAAAGCATGACATAAAATCGTTACAGTAACAGTTCTTCCAGGTTACAATTCATATGAGGGTTTTAGTAAGCATAATGATAATGGGATGAAGATGGGTGACTTAAATCTCAGAACATGCATTACAGCTTCTTTTGACATTCCTTAAATATCCTTTTACTATCAGCCTTCGGTACCCCTGGCCTCCATTGGCCCCTATAGCTGGGCGACCTTTTGTACGGTTCATTCTTAAATCTATATTCCAAGCACTGCACGAACATCATTATTTTACATAAGGATGCGCCGGGCGTATATAAGTAGGTATTTTGCGTATACAAGGTCGTCCAATTCCCAGTGTGTATACACCTCCTCTGTAGGCGTATATAAGCATCCAGTGAAGAGGGCTTCACTGAGAGCGGGCGGGGGGAGGGGGGGAGGGCTTCCTACTGAGGACACCTGTACTTCTACCAACACAAACGGGCTGGAGGCGGTGGGGGGAGAGGATATTTCCTCTCATATACGCCGGGTGTGAAATACAGCCAAGACACGTCCGTATATAAGGCCTGGGCGTATATATATACATATATATGAAAACAAGTCAATATTCAGCCAATACATGCACTTCCGCG
Organism: Alentia gelatinosa; assembly: GCA_950022655.1. Classification (NCBI taxonomy): domain Eukaryota; kingdom Metazoa; phylum Annelida; class Polychaeta; order Phyllodocida; family Polynoidae; genus Alentia; species Alentia gelatinosa. The sequence goes on along the minus strand of OX465588.1, from coordinate 5,564,257 downwards.
ATGGCGTATATATAAATAAAATGGTGGTTTTCGTGCAGTGAAGAAGCATATTTTACTATTCCCCTCTAGTTTCCTGGTCGTTTCCTGGTTACACCAAGCCATGACTTGAACAGTCAACATTCTAGATGATTCCAAACTCAGCCCCTTTCAAACAGGTTCTAACATCGTACTTCGTAATAGCACACGTAAACAAGGTAAAGAGGAATGATTGAGGACGTGCACATGAATAGAAGGACGAGGTACAAACACAGTTTTTCTTTTCAGTGGCAATTAGAGACAATTAGACGTGGTTTCGTAGTACACGCCGTAGTAAACAAAATTATCGTGACACCTGCCGTTCAGGTCTGGTGAAAATTGAGCCAGACTCAAGGTCTGACATGGATTTTTCGTCATCATGTGCTATAAATGGTTAATTCTGTGTCGATGGAGAAGGAGAGATACACTAAAATTGCTTCTAAATTATTACAAAGTTTTCGGAAATGAATTATAGATACGGTTTGAAAATACCACTGTTTCTGATCGATGGAAAACCAGTCCTGAGAGACTTGTTGCGATGCATTTATTGGATTGAAACAAACCTTTTAGGAATACTGTTTATTTTAGATGTTTCCTGGTTTCTACATTTTTCTGAACAATATTGTATTGTTTGTTGATTTGATAATAATGACCCATCGATATGATAGACAATAATCGATGGTTTGGTGGACAGACGGCAGTAAACCACGATAAGTTGACGCGTAGTAAAACACGAGCGCAAACAAACAAACAAACAAATCGAGTGGTTTACAGAGCCACCTGTCCCCGAAATCTTCGTTTGTTGTATTCATTATCCATCTTTTCGAATGAATTAAACCCAGTAATTACAATATTAAAGGGTGTAATAATAGAAACTATATCTTTGCTCTGTAGCACAAAAGGACGATCTTTCCCGTATACCAGGGCTTTGAGGATATATACCACAGATTTGAATCCGTATACCATAGTTATGGTATCTGACAGGTTTTATATAATGGGTGCTGGTTTACTGAGTCCCCATACATTTTCAATGGGGTCTTTGTATACCATGGATAATATTATTATATACCTATGGCTGTATCAACTACACATACTGCCCGCTCCTCCCTATGGCGTATTTATACCCGTACGTCACAGTGTGACGTACGGGGTATGTGATCACGTGACTAGGTAACATTTCGCCATTTTTAGGTATATAATAATACGAAAACAGGCTGACTGTTTTAGTACATCAAAATACTTGGTAAAATAATGAATCACATACATCCTACGGCATCGGGATGTATCTGACCAATAATTTCACCGCGTAATTTTGACGTACGAAGACAGTAAGCCAGTTTCCGTATAATCTTCAATATTTCAAGGGCCACGAGATTGCACTGAGAAGACTCGACCCGTCACACGGTGTGAACGGGGCTTAACCCATGCTCACCCAGTGTCACACAGTGTGAACGGGGCTTAACCCATGCTCACCCAGTGTCACACAGTGTGAACGGGGCTTAAACCATGCTCACACAGTGTGAACGGGGCTTAACCCATGCTCACCCAGTGTCACACAGTGTGAACGGGGCTTAACCCATGCTCACCCAGTGTCACACAGTGTGAACGGGGCTTAAACCATGGTCACCCAGTGTCACACAGTGTGAACGGGGCTTAAACCATGGTCACCCAGTGTCACACAGTGTGAACGGGGCTTAACCCATGCTCACCCAGTGTCACACAGTGTGAACGGGGCTTAACCCATGCTCACCCATGAAGGACAGGATTCACTATGCCCCACAACATACCTGCCTCCAGTAATTGGCCTTGGTAGAGCGTTGCCATAATATAACTTGATTATACATTGCCAGAGGATTTTCAATTAACTTAATTCAAATAGACTCCCCCTTTCACACTGTTGGCAGCCTCGAGTTTGGTTTAGAATTCATCCTACCCCGCCCGTCTGAATTACTTCTACATTAATAAATGACGTCATTTGTCAAGTGTATCCCACTAGAGCGATATTTTTCTTCTTTTTCTGTACTCCGGACCGAATACAGTGACCCAATGTTAAGCCTATAGAGTTTTTTTATTAGGGGTAGGATAATATAAAGAAACTGGTTTAGTTCAGTGGCACTGCATGTACCGAGTGATGATCAGTGAGAGTAGTGAAGGAGGCGATAGGTGTTCGGCGGTACCCGTTCCTTGAGAGCTGTGTAGACATAGAAATTGGTCCTCGGCCACACCTCGCCCATTGTGTAAAGGTATGGAGCAGATGGGGTGCGGCTGTCGTCACGCATCATGTGCAGGCACACTCTCCTCCCAGATCTTTCGCGGCACTAGCGCTGGCTTAATCTCTGCCTCAACCCAACGCTAGTTCCCAGGGCATCCACTAAGGACAGGAGGAACCAGCCAACATTTCAGATTCTAAACAGGGCAACTGTCAAAAGTTATAAAAGTCAAACAACTCATATTTTATTATATACCTGTGTGTGAATGTCATTCAAATACTGACCGCTGCTGGGGGTGCAGTGATAATAATGTTCGTGCCCGCTGTGACTGTGACTTGATAAGTTATCAAAAAAAAATTCACCAATTTAAGGTATATAATAATAAGCAAACGTCCTTACTGTGGACGAACTGGTTCTCTTTCTCGTTCAGTCGCCGATTTCATACTGCCTTTCGCCTATGGCGTCAGGCAGTATAGAATTCATTACTGACCTCAAACAGGAACTGTTTCGTCCACAGTAAGGACGTTTCCTAATATTATGAGGGAAGAGATATAGGAATTATTAAATGAGCTTCACAGACAATCCAGCTGGTTCTTTTTCAGCTTTAAATTACTCCACAGTTGAGTAGACTGCCCCTTCCAATGAGCACATGTGTTATGTTGATAAAAAAAAACCTGCAACACATGAGGTGCTTCCCACTGAAAAAAGTAATTCCTAAGGATATGCCTGATTTGATATAACAAATAACAGAAATGAGTGTATATATTGACCATATAAATATGTGCATCTCTATTTACAAGTAAAACGCAAAAATACTCCCCGAAGCACTAAGAATTTAGGATATTTTAAATACTGGCGTATGGGCCAGATTTGAGCCAAAACAGGGAGGTTTGGGGCACAGGAAGTAGAGCGCAGAATCTCTGCTAGGAGAGTGGTGCAGCCGTGCTTACTGAAGCGGAACCACTGGAAACGAGGCTGAGCAAATATCCCGGGCCAGTCCAGGGTACAGCCAGTGAATGGGAACTGGAATTCGCTACTTGAAAGCAAATACAGATATGCAAACGCGCCATGGTGGATCCCCTCTGGGGAATATAATGTATGTTACTTAGAAATAGAGACTTTGTATCGCGTTTTAAATGACAGTATAAGAGCGAGTTAACCTGGCTGGGTGACGTTAAAGAGAGTAAGAAACGTGCGTGACATTGTAAATAACCCCCGATTAAGTCATTATCGGCGATGATATACTGGGTATTCGTACGAGAAGGATCTGGTCAAAGCGCCGGTAAGTCAAATGGATGATAAGTCCGCAATGCTGATGAAAACTTGAAAAATGGGCAAATGGACAAGAATTTCGAGTATCATCAGGATCATCGGGAGTTGGCGCATTTAGACGACAAATATATTTCTGTCCACCGTATTGGCTGATATATATACGTGTGTGTGTGTGTGTGTATATGTATATATATATATATATATATATATATATATATATATATATATATATATATATATATATATATATATATATATATATATAAAATTTCAGCGATGTCAGTTTTCCCTTTTTCCGTTGAAATCCACGTTTTCATATTCAGTATATGTAATTACCTTTTTCTTGTTCAAAAAATGTTATTCATTTTGCCTCATTTATGCCAATAAAACAGTGGTTTGGACCTCCTACAGACCCTCATGCCATGACCGACAAAGACATATTATCCAAGTTTTCCCGGTATATTTAAGGCAGAAAATTACACATAGAAAATATTTACACTTTTTTCCTTGACCCTTCTGACATTCCAGATATATGACATAATACATGTATATTCTAGGAGGCATTTAGGCAAAGTTCTGTCTTGGTTACTATTTAAATGCACATATTTCTAGGCCAAACGATTATGCTGAGTTGAGATAAAACGGATAAATGTATATAGCAGTGTACTATCTGGGGCATTGGGCGGTTTAAACTGTGAAAGCTAGAAGATGGTTCGAGAAAATCTAAGAAAAAAATGACCCAGTGTTATTCAGTGAACCTGAACTGAACATGTCACTCCTTCTTTCTATTTTATATTTCCATTGACCTCTTTCAGCAATACATGACATCTAGTTGCGTAGATATCAATCAGATAGCAAAGCAAAAACCCAGAAGAATTCTTACTCGCGCTAGGGAGTACTTTCTTCGTAGCTCTAGTTCAACCGGGAGATAGTACCGCGTAGTATTCAGTCAAGCGTGCGAATTCAATTACAAACTTCCATTTCAACGTTTGCTTGATATATATATATATATATATATTTATTCAGGTCGGCTCCCTTACAAAAAGTCGTGGTTTGTCACCTCCCTTACACAGTTCTATCGCTCTCTATGTTCAGTTAGCCACTAGTATGTTAATTATCACTGTGAAATGAATAAATAAATAGTTTTTTAGCAACAGCGACTGTACAACAGAATATACACCAATCCGTACAATGTATTATACATCTAGGTGTTTAACAATAGATCATTACATAATATTTACAGTCATGATAATGTTACATAACAAACAAATAATATAATAATTATTAATATGTGGAAAAAGGACAGCCAATCGTCAGGAATTTTGAAATTGATATAATACAAATTGTACACGCATCAGAATTGGTAAAGTTTGTTAAATCTATTAAAATTCAGAGTGAAAAGAGCAAGTACAACTCAACAACTTCCCAAATTTGGTTTGGTGATTGGCTTTATTGGTGCAGCTGGTACAACGTTTCGGCGATGAATGGCCTTTGTCAAGTATTGATTTCCATTTAATTTTTCTATTAAGTACACAAATGAGCACATTAGTCTGATTGAACTTAATTTGTATGATGCTATAATTATATTGAAGTGATTAGTTGTTGATTCTTATTTCAAGGTCTTGTATGTACATAAATCATTATGAGATTAGATTATGAATAGGATTAATATATTTCTTGATTTATACAATTTCAGGTCTTAGTTGCGTTGCTGTTGGTTGCCATGGTAATATTGGTACAAAAGTTTTTTTTATACATGTCATATTAATATGATTTGTCATGGTCTTTGAACAAGATCCCTTCTTGGATTAAGCTCTGTTCAAGGTCGATTCCCACATTTTGATTGATGTTACGTATAATATGATATAGGTCGATCAGAACTTCGGCTGAGGGAATACGGTTGTTAGAATGTCTTGGTTCTGGGTTTCTAGGTTTAGAAGCGCTGGGTACTGGGCGTGTTGGTCTCCTATTAAAAACAGAAAGAAGGAAAGAAAGAAAAGAGAGAGCAAGCTTTGTGATTGAAAAGAAAGACACTCTTAGAGTTGGCATTTCAATTCAGCCTGAATATTTTCCCAGATTAAATCCTTCAGTTCACTGCACGAACATCATTATTTTACATATGGATGTGCCCGGCGTATATAAGTAGGTATTTTGCGTATACAAGGTTGTCCAATTCCCCGTGTGTATACACCTCATCTGTAGGCGTATAGAAGCATCCAGTGAAGAGGGCTTCACTGAGAGCGGGCGGGGGGAGGTGGGGGAGGGGGGGCGGGGGGGAGGGCTTCCTGCTGAGGACAACTGTACTTCTACCAACACAAACGGGCTGGAGGTGGTGGGGGGGAGGATATTTCCTCTCATATACGCCGGGTGTGAAATACAGCCAAGACGCGTCCGTATATAAGGCATGGGCGTATATATATACATGTATATGAAAACAAGTCAATATTCAGCCAATACATGCACTTCCGCGGTGGCGTATATATGATTAAAATGGTGGTTTTCGTGCAGTGTTTGTTGCTAGTGACACACTCTTATAAGGCCCTTCTAATAGACATTCCCTCTAAACCGAACCAAACTAGTCTTCTTGATAAAAGGATAAGGAGGAATTAGAGTTTGGTGTGTGAAGTTGTTTGTAGTTTGAAATAAGAAAGTAATATCCCTTTCGATTGACCTCATTTATGAATGTCATTCGTCGTTCAGTGGTGTCCATGTTTTTCGATGGCGCATATCGAGGTTCCGCCTTAGATAGACAAAAGACGGCCCTCAAGTGGGGACGGAAGATCCCCAGAAAAACAAACAGCCTGCAGGGAACACTAGACAAGGTAAATTTGCCGTGGCTTGATCTGTATTTGCCGAACGTTTGGCATCAACATACAGGAATATTTTGACATGATTCAGCTGGATCGTGTTTGGGGTGTTAAATGATGTTTGTTACATACGCACCGAGAGATATTCCCTTTTAAAACATATATTTATAAAAAAAATATATATAAACAAAAATAAAAAAAATAGTTACAGAGTGAGAGAAAAATAGTACAACCACATTAGTTATCGAAATAAATCATGGCGTTTAATGATCAGGACCGACGTTTTGACTATTACATGTTTTTTTAACAAATAAATAGATTTAAACAAAGAAAATGTCCTAGGATCAGGAGATGTGATTTATTTGGTCCATGGACGGACATAAATATTGCTGTACTACGAAAGGCAAACATTAAAGAAAAACAACAACATATAGTGAAGTTTTACTAACTTTTACGGTCAATACTTAAAAAAAATTATGGCTCTATATAACATATATTATTTGGTCCATGGACGGACATAAATATTGCTGTACTGAGAAAGACAAAAATAAATAAAAACCAAAAAAACTAACTATAATCTGGTGCAGTTTTACCAACTTTTACCGTCAATATTTCTCAATAAAAAAAAGATTTATGGCTCGATATAACAACCAGTGGATGGTAGAGGAGTAATTGATGAAGCAGAAAGTTGTAATTTCCCTCACCGGGACATCCTACCCATTGGTTCCACTCCAGGTAATGCCAGAATATGTGTCCAGCAATTTGCCAGATTCCTACTAATGACAAAATGTACGTAAATATTGGTGGGTACTGGCAGCAGAGCCCTAGTTTTCTTGGCGTCTTGCCAGATGGCAGCACACAGGAACGCTGTGACCCTGTATCCATCACCCGGTGTGATATAGTGTTCATACCACCCTCTGTGTGATATACGACTCGATCTCTATCACCGCCATAAGACAAACGGAACGGGATGAGGGTTCAGAAATGGTGTGATGTACAGCCACTTTTCTCCTTCACCCCCAACAGTGGTAGATTTACTGATATATCAAAGGCCAATCCTTCTCATACCATGCCTATGTTGTGTGGGAAGTAAAACTCTCACCTCGTAAATGTGTAGGGGTGAGATTTCTACCTAAATGTATCACATAGATTCGGTCAAACCCAAAAGTAAGTCTAATAGAACATATCGGACGTTAAACTACCCAAACAAACAACCAAAGACGTGACAGCTACAGTGGGTAAACAGTACGAGGATCACAATCAGGTATGGTGTGTGTAGCTGCCACTTGTTGGATGAGAATTGGCAGAGAATTCAACATGCCACGGAGATGTTGGGTAATTTCACGTGAAGAAATCCGGCTGCGGCGGTGACGGGCGAGGAGAGGCGGGCCACGGTGACTGGTCCGGGCTCGTGGGGCGAGTAGATACGGCCCGTGTGAATAATTCACTCGCCCGACACCTTCTGTGGCCACCACCGACCCACCTCCCTGTTTCGTCGCCCGTCTCGTTAGCGACATCACAAGATTCACTCAACTTTGAAGTTGTCATAATTTCCAATATTCCGCTGTTCTGGTGGTAGTTGGTTCCATATTTGGGTAGTTTTATAATCTGCACTTCTCCTGTATGCTTCAATTTTATATCTGTTCCCAATTAGTCTAGGCCCTTGACCCCCCCCTGGTTATTCGTTCGGTCTTATCCAGTTTTTCCTCATCTTGACTGAGCTTATAGGCATTGCAAGCCAAGAATGAATATATCATCTTATCCTACTCCACCCCATCGTCCCCCCCCCCCTCCACACTCCCCACAAAACTAGGAGCAAATAGAATGTTCATCATTGATGAATGAGCGTGTAATTATAAATAAATAACGATTGAAAGGTTTGGGTTAATACATTCGGTATATATCGATCGTTTTCTGTAACTCACTTGCACCCAGTCAACTTGCCATTTCTGCAGCTGTCTGACTCAGTCTAGGATCCAAATATTACCAAGCACCAATAGGCAATCAGGTGTATTTCGGTCTTGAGTGATTGGTCATGGTCAGTTGGGCATGATTCTAATAAACTGAGACACTGGCACCCTGCTCCTTTGCCAGTATCACAGTGAGTAGCACAGAGATAGTGAAGGGATAGTTTCTTTGCAGTACGCTGGAAGCCTGTGACCACCCTAACCTCTAGGCAATGCATAAAGCGCGTGAAAGCACGCTCTAAAAAGGGAAGAAGGCAAAGAATATTATTCACAAAGACTCTTGACTTGAGTTTGTTCCCTCCTATTTTTAAAACTTGCCAGACTGACTTTTGCTGATTAAACTGATTTTTTGTTCCCGTCACAGAAACTGAACGTTTTACTCTCTCAGAACAAAAACAATTTATTCCCAGAATTGATTGCTTATCATCGTTCCACCCACCACGATACTATTTGGCGTTACTATAATACGCCGCCCAAACCGCAGAGAAATCCACCTTTCAGCACTCCACCTCCAATTGCCTCCCATTCTGTCGCCAGAGCCAGTCTCGTGAAATCTCGTGTAATGCGCCGGTCTCGCGGCATCTGGGAGCGATTGGCGGCGAGAACGAGGCTGTGATTTGTGGTGGAATTGACTTTTATAGCGGGCGGAAAAAGTGAGATAATTGTATTTCTTATTGACTGGGCATGGCAGGTGGTCGCGGGGTGGGGGTGGGAGGCGGGTGGGTGGGCGGGCGGATGGGCAGGTGGGCGGGGGTCATGGAAGGTGGGTAGGCGGGCGGCGGCGGTAGGTGGGGGCGATGGGTGGTGAGTGGCGGGCGGTGGACGGGAGGCTGGGGGCATGGCAGGCGGGCGGTGGATGGGTGGCGGGCGGGCGGGCGGGCGGCGGGCAGTGGTCGCTTCCTCAGGTTATAACCCAGGGGTCGGATGGCCTGGCTGGTTTCTGCGGCACTAGACTGCCTTGTTTAAAACAGCTCTGCAGTCTACTACCCTTGGTATAAACACCCTTATGAGTACAACTGCGAGTATGTCATTGTCTTACCCATGGGTTACGAAGTCCCCAATGAAGAGGGATCACAGTAAACCTCTACCCGTCGTTTATCAGTGGCAGTAAACCACACCCATGGTTTAAGGCTTCTAAATGGCTTTAATCAAATTCAGATAAACATGTTTACCTTATTGGGACATCTTATCGTACTGTGTTACTTTCAATAAAAAAAACACGTATTCCTTACAAACCATAAATTGTCATCATGGTAGGACAATTGTACAAGCAAGCTTGGACGTTATATATTTACTATATACCCGAAATTTAAAAAAAATCATTAATTTCGTTCGTCTTAACAACCAATAGCTAATAAATGTGTATGGCAAGGTAGTCCGTATTTTAGAAGATCGTAGAGCGAGTGCAATATTTTTTTATAAAATAATTTTTTTTTTTTTTAATAATCTTAATTTTATCAATATTTTTTTTTATCAAACTTAAACTACTGTCTCTCCGTGACATCCACTGTCTCTGTGTCTTATAGATCTGCCATTTTCATAATTCAGAATGAGGGAATAAAAACAGTAACTTTCAGGAGAGTTACGTGGACAGATCACGTGTTCTTACTGTGTTCCCGTGGGAACAGACTGAAAGCATATCCGTGTGGCTATAATTAATCGGCAATCTGGGAAATCTGTACAGAACGAAGACTTCTATAAATGCACAGTGTCTCGCATTACGCATTCACAATTACCTTCCCTTTCCCCGGAAACGTAAAACCAGGGACGATATAAATACAACGTGGCCATAATACGACTTTTTAATTTAAATCTCTTGACATGAATTCTGACCACAGTTCTATGCATTTGAGGACCTATTTGACCTAGCGCCCATATCTGATATTCATATTAAAGAAGAAACCAATAAGTAAAGGTCGAAATCGTAATTCTCCACGAGTTTGATGGGAAGTGATATGAACGAGGCGAAGCTGAGTGAATTTCACGTAGAGTTAAAATGAGTTGGAGAACAACAACTTTGACCAAAACGAGTTGCTTTCTGTATTTATCTCACCCATGTATACATAGACAATAATCGATGGTTTGTCTGTCCACAAAATCATCGTTTGTTGCATTCATTATCCATCGTTTCAAATAAATTAAACCCAGTGATTTCCATATTAAAGGGTATGACAATATGGACTATTTCTTTGCTCTAGCACAAAGGGACTATTTATCCCGTATACCATGGTTTTGAGGCCGTATACCACAGATGTGAATCCGTATACCACAGTTATGGTATCTGGTTTTTATATAATGGGTCGTGGTTTACTGAGTCCCCACACATTTTCAATTGGGTCTTTGTATAAATGGATAATAAACTAAAGGAAATGACGATGCACAGGACATAGACCATGGAGAATGGACTGCAATACTCGTAGGGGTATGGAGAACGAGTCCCCAATCTTAAGCCTATGGGGCAAAAATACCAGGGGTGAGATAAACAAGTATATCCTTGTCGATGGTTGGTTGCACGGCATCGCGTGAGACGCTAGTTCCGGAACTGTATACATGCTCATTTTACAGATATAAAAAGTTTTCGCAACCCACTTCTTAAGGGTTCCATTGCCATCATTTGGGTTAAATGCAACATGAAATAATCTAGTTCCGCGATTATGAGTTGGCCAGCTTTCATTCCCAGCACCTAGTCATATAAGTAGTTCAAATTACCATGATTTGTGGAGTTCCCATGCTGAGGTATATTAGCTATTTAATACAAATATTCCACATGAAGATATATGTTATGAGCAACGTAACTGTGCTGATGTTTCGATTATATTTCCTTTGATTAATGTTTTTCATTTATCTTCGATTGTATTTCCTTTGATTAATGTTTTTCATTTATCTTCGATTGTATTTCCTTTGATTAATGTTTTTCATTTATCTTCGATTGTACGTCCTTTGATTAATGTTTTTCATTTATCTTCGATTGTACGTCCTTTGATTAATGTTTTTTCATTTATCTTGCAGGTAAGGAACACAAACTGTTGGTGATTTCATTCAGTCATGACCTTGGTACCTGATTATGTAAGTTCAGCAAATTTTTCTTCTCATTTCATACAAAATGAACACTGGATTGGGGTCTTAGTTCACGGGAAAGTGGCCCTCATTTCAATATGCTTGAATGTAGGACTCTATTCCAACTGAAATAAATGCAGGCGCATTCAAATGAATGTAGAGCATGGACCTGTCAAGTCATGCCGTGTTACACGCCCACTCTCCATCAAATCAGTTTAGATTCGACTCCGTATGTTGGATGGGATTCACACGGAGAGACTCATGTACCTCCAGCAGAGAGACAATTTTCCTGAGATAATTCAGGGATACATAGTCTCTTCCCTGAGACTGAGGTGAAGAAGAGAAAATAATCGCAGTCAGTTTCCCCTGACAAGGTACATAGTGTCAAGCAATTTGGATATTAAACATTTTTGTCGAGCAATTTGGATATTTGTAATGTTTAAATTATTTGGGGCATTTTGGTGAGATTGGCGTACCTTCCGCTGGTAAACAAACTGATTATGGAAGTATATCAATGCAAAAAAAATCCACCAAGGCTGCGCTTCATCTAATGCCACACCACAGCCTACAGCATTTATAACTCATTAAATGGGATACAAATGCTAAGCTCATGGACTTGGATATTCAAGTCTGTACTTCTCTGCATAAAATGTAATGCAGTTTCTACACAATGGGTTTGCCAATTTTGAAAGAGATATACTTTCAAAGTTTGTTTACACTCTCTTTTCAAGTGCCAAACCACTTTGCATATGACCATATATGGCAAACCCTGTTTCCGTGTATGAGGGTCCCCTTGTCTCAGAGGTGTGTGTTTTCTCGGGTTCACGTGGGAAGGAGGCCCTGTACCAGAGACTATAGACCCTATTGAGGTATCCCAGAATACAGTCTGTTTACAAGTCCCGGGGTGCGCTGGTTACCGACGTTGTATGGTGATAGACCTTGAACCGTAACCCGAAATTATTGCAGTTTATCGGTTTTTATAAATCTTGAAATGGGAAATCCGATGTCAGAAATGGAAATTTCAGCTATTTCTACATATAAATCCGAAATTATATTCAGATTCTTCAAATATAAATGGGAAAACTATGGTTCATGTTATTGTGGTGAGGCCAGCCAGTCGCGAGCGGAACTTGTATTTATCCTGGGCGATAATAGAGAGGCTAGTAATCCCTGTCTGTCTGAGAAACGTCTAAATCACATCGGCTTGGCGCTACCAGTGTTTTATTCAATCGTCCGCATCCCTGAAGCAGGTGTTGCCAATATACACAATATTGACTGGTTTCAGATACAAGCGGCCGTATGTTCCGAGGAGTTGATGCGTAGTAATATCCGAGCACATGCGAGCATATCGAATAAAGTCAACCCCGAAGAGCATGCGACCACTTTTATCTGAAACCAGTCGATATTGTATTCATTATCCACCTTTTCTGGACAAGTAACATGCCGATATCAGTTCGCTTTAATTATGCACTATTTTTCTGTACGCACTATTTTTCCGTTTGCGCCCACCGGAACATACAACATATCCGTATGCGCCAGGTATTTCCATACACACTCCCTATCTTTTTTTCTATAGACACTCTGTATTAGGTGGATAATAGACCACAGAAATAGTTTCTCCTCAATGCATATTTTATTGCTTCCTGTCCAGCCTTGGCAACAAAGAGATACGCGGTTGACAAAGGTAAAGCGAAAGTATGAAGAGAAATTGTTTTACAAGCAGAGAAAGTGTGCTAAAGGCTGTTGTCCCATACGTTGTGTTTTCTTCATGCTTGTTAAGATTTCTTTTTTACGAAGAATAAGAGGACAGTCTTGACTAAGTGTAAAGCTCATAGGTGATAAATTCTCAGCAATATGTGGTTTCTCTGGCACACTAAATTCAGGATAAGTTTAGGAATGTCAAAGTCTCTGTGATTCAGGCGCTGGTCTCATGAAGCCAACTACGCAGCTCCTGTATTCTGTACTCTCACTACGCTCTATGAAGAATAATTCTTAACAAACTAGGCTTAGAGCCTTGAGAATCCACTGGCCTGCCTCCCACCTAAACACAATGCAATCCGAAAATTCCTTTAATCTCAATGATGCCACCTAGCGGGAATACTGTGTGCCAGTGGATTCTCAAGGTTCTAAGCCTAGTTCGTTAAGAATTCTTCTCCCATAGAGCGCAGTGAGAAACTTGTACAGAATATCACTTAGAGAGTGTGAGATCTTATGAGAGGGGTGACGTTTCGGCGAAACATGGTCGCCCAGGCCGCCGGGGCTCAGTGTAAACGTAGCTTTACCCCGAAAGCTTTCCATCCTCACCAAGGCATCGTACTGATCCAGTAGTGTGTGGGTGATCAAGGCCCAGCTCCACGCTCTGCTGTGATGATATTAAACCTCCGCCCTCCCTCCCCTCCCCTCCCTCTCCTCCCTCCCTCCCTCCCTCCCCTCCCTCCCCTCCCTCTCTCCCCCTCCCTCACTCCCTCCCTCCCGTCCTCCCTACCTCCCCTCTCCTCCCCTCCTTCCCCTCCCCTCCCCTCCCCTCCCTCCCCTCCTGTAGCATACACCCAGCGCGCCAGTCGCTAATTCAAACAGCTCTTTTTATGAGCGGACATAGCATGGAGTAGAGTGGCTCCAGTCCCCGCATCCAATGGCTACCTTCCTTGCTGGGATACAGGGACTGGTACAATCGGTAATGGTAGCTTGAAACGCGACTATCGAGCAATGGAAAAACATTTCTACAAAATAACCTTCCAGAATTCACACTCCCCACGGGTCGAGACAACTCTATCAGGCAAGAATTTTTATTACCACAATCGGTAATAGTGTTGGATTTATGGCGCTGCTTAGCTCCAGCATTCCCAAAACTCTCCATACAGATATCCTGGCAATTGGTCAGGATATCTGCTGGAATACCTTCTCACTTTGATCTTAATCGGGTTACAGTTAGGAGCAGGCAAAATGTATTGCTATGACAACACAGGCGGCCAGAGAACTGGAGGAGGGGGAGAGGGGTAGGAGGAGGTGTAGGGTTACAGGGAGAAATTGAAACATATACAGGAGGCTCTGTTCCTACTGGACAAGTCTTTGACTCATGGGCCAGTCAGAGAAGGACACATACTATAATGAACTTTATTCTGATTGTGTTTAATCATTAAATGAATGTTCATAATGAGAGACTCGAGCAAGTCTAAGCATGGGGTAAACTGGCTCCAGTCCCTGCATCCTATGGCTACCTTCCTTGCGGAATACATGGGGCAGTCAGAGAAAGATACATACTATAATGAACTTCATTCTGATTGTGTTTGATCATTTTAATGAATGTTCATAATGAAAGACTCGAGCAAGTCTAAGTATGGGGCTGTGGGTTAGACGAGCCACGCGACATGCGAACCTGTCATACGAGACCCCTGCTCGTGCATTACCTCATCATAAAATGCAATAAAACGCAGGTATGACACGCCGAGTTAAAACACAGGCATGTAGGCCCCCGCCAGCTGGGTGGACACTTAAACTGTCGTCTGCTGCCTATTGATTTCTGTACGGGAGCCTAGTCCGTCCGGGGAATTAATGAACATATTCATGTATTAGTGAATATCTGATATCATACCGCTCCATATATGAGCTGCCAAAAGTAACCATTTATTTTCTATTTGGGATATATGGCACCCCCCCCCCCCCCTACTACCACACGTTGTATTTTTTTAAGATAGATGAACCTTGATAGAAATTATGAAAGATATGTGTATTTAGTATCAATTTAAAGCTCCTGATGTCAGGGATGCTTTAAATGTATAGCTGGTAAAAATCTGGAAACCCCGCGTAAGCAGACACCCCGCGTAAGCAGTCACTTTGGCCCGGATTGGGTGTCCGCTTATGCGGGGTTTTACTGTATGTCTTCCATCTTTGATATAGCAAAAAAAAGCAACCCAAAAAACAAGTATTTATCACATACAGACACAGTATGCCTGTTTGCGTATTATTATATACCTTAGAATATCCAATTTTTACCTTTGCTTCTAGGCGAGTTTTTGGATTTCGCCGCCGTACATGCCCCGTACGCGACATAGATACCCCGTACGTCACCTAGGTGTCGTACGGATATAAATACGACATGGGTAGGAGCGGGCCGTATGTGTAGGATATACTGGCACAGGTATTTATATAGAACGTCCTGACCATGCTGTCACAGAACGAGATGGTAATTTCCGGTTTGTATGGACCGAGGCATTTATGCCGAGTTCCGTACAAACAGTAAATTATCATCGTATGACAGGGGTCCGTACAGTATTTTTACGTCATATGCCGAAACGGTGCGTATTTACAGTATATGCGGCATGGGTATATAGTAAATAATAATACGTGCACAGACAGTATGTGGGCAGGGGTTGGGGTGGCCATAGGAAATGTGCTGGTCAAAGTTATTACGCAAAAACATCTTGATTTAGTATCAATGCATATCACAATGTCTTAATTAACATTTCAGCATCTTTGATCAGGATTTATGGCTGCGTTGTCGCGGTTTATTTATAACCTCCATTACCGGTGTGTATATAGAAAATAATCGATAGTTTTATGGACAGGCGGGCATAAACCATGAGAGGTCGACGCGTAGTAATACACCTCGAGACGTTTACAGAGCCACCTGTCCATATAACCATCGCTTGTTGTATCTGTCCCCATGGGACGTTAAACCACAAACAAAACTATCTTCTTGTATAGATTAATCCCAGTAATTGCCATATTAAAGGTTATAACAATAAGGACTGATATGTTTGCTCTCTAGCACACTAGGACTATTTTCCCATATATCATGGCTTAGAGGCCGTATACCACAGATTTGAATCGGTATACCACAGTTATGGCATCTGACAGGTTTTCTATAATGGGTGGTAGTTTACTGAGTCCCCATTACATTTTCAATGGGGACTTAGTATACGATGGATGATAAAAAGACTATAAACGGTGGTTTAAAAAATATAATAAACGGTGGTTTTGTGGACAGGTGGCTCTGTAAACCACGAGCGGTTGCCGCGTAGTAATACCTGAGCACCATCCATCTTTTCGAATGAATTAAACACAGTTATTGCCATATTAAAGGGTATAACAATATGGACTATGTGTATTTCTATGCTCTATTGCAAAAAGGACCTATTTTCCCATATACCATGGATTTGACTCCGTATACAACAGTTATGGTATCTGACAGGTTTTATATAATGGTTCGCGGTTCCCATACATTCTCAATGGGGACTCTGTATATGATGGATAATAATTAGGAGAAACCAAACGAGAGTTAGTCGAGTTGTTGTTTATCGCACTATGGCAAAGTCGTTTATTACTGCTCGAGGCGAAGCCAAGTGTAGTGATACACGACTTTGCCATAGTGCGATAAACAACACGACTAACTCAAGTTTGGTTTAGAATTTATCCTACCCCATCTAAATTACTTCAGCAATTTAAGAAATAACATAAAACTCACCCATAATCAGTGATAATGACTGGTCGCTTTTCAAATGACGTCATTTGACAACTGTATCCCACTAGAATGATAGATTTCATTTTCCTGCACCGTAGACCAAATACAGTCCGCTAATGTTAAGCCAATGGAGTTTTTTTTATTAGGGGTAGGATAAAGTGCTATGCGAAGTGGCGAATGAGTACTGCTATCGACCAGCACCCTCTGAGTGAGTGCATTAAGTACTGAGCAGCGTTAATGATGCTTCCTACAAAGATGCATCAAGACGCATCGAGAACGCATCAGTGAGAGGCCAGACACAAAACACACACAACCTGACGATGGATGGAGTCGTTCCGAGCTGCTCCGAGCTGCTCTGAGCTGCTCCTGACAACTCGGATGTGACACATGAGCATCAAGAACGACATGTATGAAGAGAAAGAAGCAACGGCTAGGAAGCCCCGAAATTTTTGTTTGATTGTTTGGGTAGTTTAACGTCCAATTTGTTCAAATAGACTTACTTTGGGTTTGACCAAATCTATGAGATGAATGTAGGTAGAAATCTCACCCCTACACATTAACCAAGGTGAGAGTTCTTTTACTTCCTACACCACATAGACATGGTATGAGAAGGATTTGCCTTTGATAAAACAGTAAATCTACCTCTGCTGGAAGCCCCGAGATTCATTATTTATTCTCGTTGTCCAATTACCGCACTTGGGCGAGTTTATTGCAAGCAGAGGGTAATTTTTTTGCCTAAGAGGCGGAGATGCTGAATACATGCACAAAGGAGATGCTTTTATTACTCATTAGAGATTATTACGACGTGGCAATAGCACCTCTATGGCAAGCCGATGCTGCATTAAATATGACAGTTTCCTGTCTGTTTTGAACCATGTTGCTATGGTGTCTTCAGGAAGACAATTGGTCTTGTTTGACAATAAGCAAAACCAACCAATAGGAGTAAATCTTGGATCCAGCCCTCACTCACCAAGCATCTTGAGTGTAAACATCAAGTGTTTTTCTTGTATGTAATCTAATAACATATGAAAATTATGGTATTTGTATTCTACTTTAAAAAAAATAATTACTCATTAGAAATCTGATACCATGATGATATTCAGGCGTGGCAATTACACAATAAAGGCGGGCGTCCACCAACCACGACTACGACAAGTGCAGACATGAAAGTTCCAATCGCAGCCTTGTGGCAGCCTTGTCGTGAGAAGAGCAGTGTCGGGACAGCGGTGTCGGGGCGTGTCGTAGACGTTGCTGGTTGCCGTAAAAAAGGCACCCATGGTTCGGACACACGAGGAAACCACAACACTCCACGATAAAGGTCCATTCGTAGCAAAAATCGAACATGTTCGATACTAACGTAGCCTTGTCGGAAGGCCCCCGACAGGCCCCCGACAGGCCCCTGACAGGCTTCATGTCGCAGCCTATCGTGGCCTTGTCGTAGCCTCTTGTCGGGAACTAGGGTCCACCAACCACGACAAGGCTACGACAGGCCTTCCAATCGTAGGCCTGTCGTGGACCTTGTCGGGAACCCATTGTCGTAGCCTTGTCGTGGTTGGTGGACGCCCCCTTTAAAGTAACTTTATTGGTCGTTAAATCGACCAGACCACACACAGTTAATCTCCGGTATAGATAATGTTATTACTCATTAGAAATCTGAATACTCCACAGAAGTAATAACTACACAATAAATCTCCAGTAAATCCACAGTTAAAGCACAGCAACATCTTGTGTATGCACCCTGGACAGATAGCGTACACAGATATCAACAGAGGAGTCAAAGTGCTCTCATGCTATATGGTTATAAAGTGGGTAATTAAAAAAAAAAAAAGTTTTTTTTTGTCAGCGGTTGAGGGTTGGGCTTAGCCTTGTACTGCCGTAAAGTTGGTATATAATTAATTGGATAGAATTAATTAGATGTAAAGAGAGTGATTCACACCGTCAACCTAATGAAATAATGAGCAGTAAATCATTTTGATATTTATTTCCCCTTCTTTTTATTCAATTAACAAGTAAACATGAGTGACATATTATATTCGCCTATTGGCGTGCTTTCATGTAATAGTATGAACAGACAATACTGCTACAAATACATCAACATTACAGAACAATACGAACACATATGACGGATTTCAACACATGGCAGAAGATGTCATATCCTCAAAAAAACTCAGAATTTCCCATAAACATTCTTACAGAATTATACAGCCAGCTCCTTGTATAAATACTCATTATTCTACAGTTATAGTACCCTATGATGTTCCGATTATTCTAATACGTATTGACCTAAGACAAAACACCCTCTTTTAAAAAAAAAACTTTTTCTTTTCACGAAATGTTTTTTGACAAGGTTTCACAGATGATTTACACAATTCGCCGCAGCACAGCACTGAAATTTAGCACTTACTCAGTTGTGTCCACCAACGCTACGTTGAATCACAGAATATTATATTGTTATTTTATCAATATTCTTCTCAAAATAAGTTTAATACACTACTAATGTAAAGAGTCTCTGTATTAGTGTTCAGTCTTTTCATATATATATATATATTTCTATTATTCTTATATTTTACAGTCTTCCTAATTTCACACAATACGGTATTTTCACTCAATAAAGAGGCGAAGGACTTCAGCCTAATCGAGGCTGCCTTTCTTGGTCCCGCCATGACAGGATAAGGTTAACATTTTATAAAACTAAAGAGAGAGGGTCATCTTAATTTTCGGTTAATCGTCGTCATCTTCAAGAAATTTTACAACAGGAATCCAAGATCTGTAAGATAAAATAATAGTTGACAGAAATTTTCTGTAGCCAGTCTAGGCAGCCTCTGGAGGGGCGAGCAGGCATTTCCCCGCGTCGGTCTCCTGTATCCCAGCGAGGAGGGTAGCCATAGGGTGCAGGGACTGGAGCCAGTCTCCTGTATCCCAGCGAGGTGGGTAGCCATAGGATGCAGGGACTGGAGCCAGTCTCCTGTATCCCAGTGAGGAGGGTAGCCATAGGATGCAGGGACTGGAGCCAGTCTCCTGTATCCCAGCGAGGAGGGTAGCCATAGGATGCAGGGACTGGAGCCAGTCTCCTGTATCCCAGCGAGGAGGATAGCCATAGGATGCAGGGACTGGAGCCAGTCTCCTGTATCCCAGTGAGGAGGGTAGCCATAGGATGCAGGGACTGGAGCCAGTCTCCTGTATCCCAGCGAGGAGGGTCGCCATAGGATGTAGGGACTAGAGCCTGTATCCCAGCGAGGAGGGTAGCCATAGGATGCAGGGACTGGAGCCAGTCTCCTGTATCCCAGCGAGGAGGGTAGCTATAGGATGCAGGGACTGGAGCCAGTCTCCTGTATCCCAGCGAGGAGGGTAGCTATAGGATGCAGGGACTGGAGCCAGTCTAGGCAGCCTCTGGCGGGGCGAGCAGGCATTTCCCACGTCGGGTCTCCACCACCCACCATCCGTCACCACCCCCGCCACTCCAGGGCTGACCTCCGGCCACTCCAATATACTTAACCCCCACAAAGCACCAGCAAGGGCCCGGGGACTAAATCAATGGTCGAGGCTACGGCGGCCCATAGAGGAACACCCATTAGGAGCCCATGCTGTAGTATGAGCGGGTGGGGAGTTAGCTCGGTGGTTAAGGCACTGGACTTGTAATCCCAAGGTTGTGGGTTCGAGTCCCACTACAGTCACTGTTCTCCTTCATTCGCAGCAGTGGTAGATTTACCGCTATATCAAAGGCCAGTCCTTCTCATACCATGTCTATATGGTGTGGTGTGCAGCCACCTTTCTCCTTCATCCCCAGCAGTGGTAGACTTACTGCTATATCAAAGACCAGTCCTTCTCGTACCAGGTCTATGTGGTGTGGTGTACAGTCACCTTTTCCTTCCCCTCCAGCAGTGGTAGATTTAGTGCTATATCAAAGGCCAGTCCTTCATATACCATGTCTATGTGGTGTGGGAACTAAAAGAACTCTCACCTCGGTGAATGTGTAGGAGTGAGATTTCTACCTAAATTCATCACATAAATTCAATCACCACCCTTGTGGTGTAAAAGAACCCTGAGAAAGTCTAGTAAGAACCTGTAATGGTTAACTGGACGTTCAATCAAACCAAACAACCAACCAGCACTAGCATGAGGAAGGGCCGTGTATATGTACAGGGCCCTCGTAGACTTGCTCAAGTCTTTGAGTATGGACATTCATGATTAAACAAAATTATGATAAAATATGTTGCGGTGTGACTGGTCCAGGAATCAAAGACTTGCCCATTAAGAACGAAACCTCCTGTAGATTGCAACCCCAGCCGCTCCCTGTATCGAGGAGAGGAGGGTTGGGGTAGGCGGAGGGATACAGGGACTGGAGCCAGTCTAGGGCCCTCGGGACCACCCCCCTTACCCCCACCCCACCTCCCATGTCTGTCCATCCGTAAAATTAAAGTTAGGATCTCTGCTGTGACCGAGTTGGACGGTCAAGTGCGCTACTGTCATAAGGGAGACAAGCGTCATGCGTCATGCCGGAGATTACGTAGCGGATATGACGTCATGAGAGCGACGCCCGGAGCAGTGGACCGTAGACGGTCGGTCAGGCGGAACGCTGATAGCACTGAGTGGTTGTACAGAGTGGTGCCTGAAATCACGGGTGGTGTACGCCGAACATTTATACAGAACTGCATCGAGAAGCGTATAAATAGACAATATTCCACAAGTTTGGATGGGCCGCAATCGTCATCAAGGCGAAGCCGAGTGTCGATTGTGGCACAGCGAAACGAGTGGAGTATTGTCTATTTTACGATTCAAGTGCGGTTCTGGATTTATCTTACGCCTTTCTATGACATTAAATATCATCACAACTTCAAAATAAACAGAATATACTTAGCAAATTCACTACGCCACGGCCGTGGCATAGTATTGGCACTTTACCAGGGTGATCGTTGAGTATATTTTTCTAATGTTATTCCTATGGCTAAACTTATACCAGGGGTGAGATAATTATATAGAACTGGATCGAGAAGCGTACAAATTCTCAATACTCAATGGATTTGGATGCGCTGCAGTCGTCATCGAGGCGAATACGAGTGGCAATTACTGCCCCTCCAAACGAGTGGAGTATTGTGGATTATCCTACCCCTAATAAAAAACCGCCATAGACTTAACATAGGGAAATTTTATGTGGCAGGCCGTGACATAAAGTGTTTTTTATGCCACTAGAGTAATAACAATATTGACCAATCAGAGAGCAGGATGTCAGCTACTATGAAAAAAAGTTTTGTTGGTCGTTGACTCAATATTTATCTTTTAGTAATACAAAAGCATAGACGAGGTAGGATAAACCCGAAACCGAACTCGAGTTATCCTTGTCAATGTCTATGCCACTCTGGTCAGGTCTGTTGCTCACTACACTCGGCTACGCCTCGTGTAGTAATACGCGACCTTCCCGTCGTGGCATAAACATTGACAAGTCTAACTCTCGTTCGGTTTCTACTAATTCCTGCGCAGATGATGCTTCTGCATTGTTGATAGATCCCTTTGTTTTTGTTTTCTAACAGCATCCACTGTCCTTGTTGTATCAACTGATAGTCAACAAAGTGTTCATTATCGGCATGTGAAAGCGACCGGCCCGAAGTGAAAGTCAAACTGAAGCTGTCATTTCTCCACCAGATGCAGTCTAAAGTTAGACACGAGGTGTCTAGTTGGAGTGAAGCCAGACGACACTCGTCTGTCATCTTCTGAAACTTCTCACAAGGCCGGTGACGGCTTAGTCCTCAGGTCAATACAAGGCCCAGGGCATCAGGGATCAAAGAACACACACAGCGCGTAGCTTACGTATGGGGGTGGGGAGATAGCGCAGTGGTTAAAGACAAATGCTGGTAGTTGGGTGATTTCAAAATTCCATTTTGCGTCAGCATTGCTAAAGGTCCATTGGTGGTTCTTAACTGTAGATCGGTGACGGCCAATGCAAATGTGCTTTTAGGGGAACTAAAAAAATCTCCGCCGTTTTTGTCGGATAATGGAAACGGGCTTATAGCGCCACCAGTCGATGTGCTAACATCTCATTCTATCTCGAATTTCAACTTCTGACTTCCACCGTCCACTGTGCCGCTCGGCGCACAATGTACTGTAAATGAAGAAAAACTTGACTTTACGAGAACTAAAAAAATCTACACCGTTTTCGTCAGCCAATGGAGACGGGCCTTATTACGCACCATTGGAGTGATATGGCGACCCTGCCTGAGATCAGACTGATAAATGATACGAGTCCGACTCCTGTTCACCTCTGATGGAGTGTGCCCCATCCATAAAGCCCATTGTGGACGACACAAGTCTGGCGTGGTTTAGAGAAGGCAACCCCAGACACGGCTACACTGATTATTAGAGCGTGGTCGCACCCCCTATATACATTGCCTAAAGGTTAGAGTGCTCACATGGATTTCTAGCATGCTGCAAAAAAAACAATACCCCACTATCCCTTCACTATCTGCGTGCTATTCACTGTGATATTGGGAAAGGTGCAGAGGGCCAGTGTCTCAGGGTCTTAGAGACGTGCCCAGCTGACCATGACCGATCACTCAAGATCGAAATACCTCAAGACCCACTGGCGCTTGATATTTTGGGATTCGAGACTCAGGCAGTTGAGGAAATGGCAAATTGACTGGATGCAAGTGGGTTACAGAAAATTATCCATAGACCGAGTATATCCAAAACCTTTTAATTGTTATTTATTTATAATTGCACGCTCTATTTATAATTGCACAATGATGAACATACCATAATACACTGACGACGATATATTTATTCTACTAGTACAAAAGACCCATAGCAGTCTATTCTTGAATGACCACGTAAATAAGGGCGGAATATAAATACATTGAAAAGCGAGTCCCATTTCCCGTACATTTTATGCAGTTTTTAATCGAAATCGTTAAGTGTTCAGTTATCCCCGGTCCCTCTGTGCAGGGATAAGGATCCATTACGGTAAAAAATAAAATCTGTCTGTCTGTCTGTCTGTCTGTCTGTCTGTCTGTCTGTCTGTCTGTCTGTCTGTCTGTCTGTCTGTCTGTCTGTCTGTCTGTCTGTCTGTCTGTCTGTCTGTCTGTCTGTCTGTCTGTCTCTGTCTGTCTGTCTGTCTGTCTGTCTGTCTGTCTGTCTGTCTGTCTGTCTGTCTGTCTGTCTGTCTGTCTGTCTGTCTGTCTGTCTGTCTATTTGTCTCCCTTTCTATCTATCTATCTATCCATCTATCCATCCATCTATCTATCTATCTATCTATCTATCTATCTATCTATCTATCTATCTGTGTTTCTTTTACTAACCTCTTTCTTTTATCCTCCTTTTCATTGAATAATTTCCGAACATAATTTAGATCATACTAGAAAGGTAAAGTGAAACACTGGCACATAGCAGCTATTGGGCCCAGTGTTAATGTCGGCTTGAATTGGCTGGCAGGTAGATTCTCTCCCACGGAAATCCCATTTTCTTGAATGGCGTTGTTATCAACATCTCCAGAATAGACCTGTGCTTCGGACGTCCCCATTGGACACACCGCACTCTAAATAACAAGTCCTTGGTTTCTGATCAAACCGCGTAGCAACCTTTGAAGCAGTCTGGACCAATTTTAATTTGAACGACTAATAAGGAACTGCATCGAGATCCATAGATACTGAATATATGCCATGAGTGTTGGTTGCAGAGTAATCTCACGAGGCAGAGCCGAGCAAATCAAAATCAATGGCATATTAACAGTATCTATGGATCGAGTGCGGTTCAGATTATATCTCAACACTATCCCTGAACTAATCGGCTAACAGTGGTGACATCATCCCCCCATTGAATAGTTGATAAAAATACTCCATGGGCGTTGAGTACGAGTTCCTAATGTTAAATTTTTCGGTGTGAAAATAACAAAGGTGAGATAAATACCAAGATGGGAGACCTAGTTGTATGTTCGCCAGTAAAAGGTGAAAACATCCGAATCTGACTGAGGAGGAGTTCGATGATGGCCCCCGGTCGACGTTTAAGGTAGACTTGCGCAAGTCTTCGATTATGGACATAATCTAGAAATAAAACTTTTTTTCTTTTTTTTTGAGCAAAACATTTATTTTGTTCTTGGCATACATACATCGAGATGAAATATAGCTCCAGTTTCCTGTTTAGTTTTACAATACTTCATGTTCAGTATAGTCGTTTTTCCTGTTTGCTTCTTTTTTTTATGTTATGAAAAGGCTAGACTCGTCTAAGTTTAACTTCTTACTGGCTATGATAACTTTCTACTATGTGAAGATTGCCACCCTTTTTTATTTTGCAACATTTGGACTTCCGCTAACGCCTGACAGGCCAAGGAATCAGAAACTTTGAATTACCGATGTCATGTTCTCTTGCCATCGGGTCGTTCTGTATTTCATATTCAAATTCTGGAAAAAGCAATGCTTGTATAGATTTCAGACTGGAGCAATGTGAAAATAGGCGCTAAATACTGAGCCTACATTATCCTCCAGAATAAGAATAAATTTTTTAAAAATTAAAAAAATCCCGGCGAGGAGGGGTGGAGTAGGTGGGCATAGGAGAAGAAACAAACAGGTTTTGGTCAAAGTCGTTGTTTTCTAAGAGTTTGAGGTGGAGTGATATGAACGAGGCGACAGCCGAGTAAATATCGCATAGCATTCGAACTAGATGGAGAACAAAACTTTGATCAAAACAATGTCCTTTTGTATTCATCTTACCCCTGTACACATCAACAGAATATACGCTACACTGAAAACAAACCATGGAGACTGGACTGCAATACTCGCAGGGGCATGGAGAACAAGTTCCAAAATGTCAAGAATATTGAACAAAAATACCAGGGGCGAGATAAACGTCTACACTGATTATTAGAGCTTGTTTGTACCCTCTATATACATTACCTAAACGTGAAATGTACTTCCAACTTGCTGCAAAAAAAAACATCCCAAGGTTAAGCTCTTTTTTTCATACAAAGCAATTTTTATTAAGGGAACATTGTGTGTACACAATCATCGAAATGGGCCATACAGGCTATGGGACAGAAATACCTGGGATGAGATAAAGGGACTGGAGCCGGTCTACGGCTGAGATTGTTATGAAGTCACATGCCAAACGGGGAGAGCCTGTTGATTAACCTCCGTCCCTGGAGCAGGTAAACAACGAGCAGCTCACGAGCAGCTCATGACAGTCACCACCGCCCAGACGCTCTCACTGCCGGACAGGGACAGGATTAAACCAATTAGAGCAGCATCGTCTCCATTACTCGCCAGTCTGCTGCGGCATTCACACGCCCATTATCTTCTCCGATGTAAAAAAAAAATTATAAGTCGAGCTGGGAATAAACTGCAGAAAGATCAAGGTCCCGCCCATGAGGTGCTCCTCAGCAGGTGCCGCTATAAATAGCCGCAGTGTGGAGGTTAGACTGGCTCCAGTCCCTGCATCCTGGAGGCTAGACAGGCACCAGTCCCTGCATCCTGGAAGCTAGACTGGCTCCGTTCCTATGGCTACCCTCCTCGCTGGGATACAGGGACTGGTACAATCGGTAATGGCGTTGGATTTCTGGCACTGTTTAGATCCAGCATTCCCAACACTCTCCTCACACGGCTCCTGGCCGCTCACTTTGATCTCAATCTTGTCACAGTCAAGAGCAGGCGAAATTTATTGCTATGACAACACAGGTGGCCAGAGAACTGGAAGAGGTGTAGGGTTACATGGAGTGACTGGAGGACAAATACAGGAGATTCTGTTCATAGTGGACAAGTCTTTGATTCATGGGCCAGTCAGAGAAGGATACATACTACAGTGAAACCGTGCTTAAGGGGGTACCCTCCGTTCCGAGCAAACTGTCCCCTTGAGCAGGGTTAAAATAAGAACTTCTTTTCCGAACAAACTGTCCCCTTAAGCGAGGTGTCCCAGAAGTGGGGTTTTTCTGTATAATTAACTTTATTCTGATTGTGTCTAATTTTGTGTGTGTACGGATATGTTACTGTTACTGTTATTATTATTATCAATATATGATATATATATATATATATATATATATATATATATATATATATATATATATATATATATATATATATATATATATATATATATATATATATTCATACACAGGATATCTATCATTACGAATATACTATACTATACTGATATTACGGAAAACTGTGTAATAGGGAAGTAGCAGACCGCGACACTTGTATGCGAACCAAGCTGAATAAAAAAAATAATAATAATAATAAAATAAAATAAAAAATAAAAAATTAATGAATGTTCATAATCAAAGACCTGAGCAAGTCTACGTGGAGGCCTGAAGGTAGCAGGTGTAAGTGGGGAGTGTTGATTGAAATTCAGCTTGATTCAGCAGCTGGGGAGTGGTGCTAAATACGAGCAGCTCAGACCGGACACCTGCAGCCATAAGACCCGTGTGTCCTGAAGTGAGCTGCTCTGTGAGCTGCTCGTACCGGCTCCTGACCCCTCCACGACCCACTCCTCACCTCCTCCTCCTCACTGATTGATACCCCCCACCGCCCTCCAAGGTAAGTGACCGTCCTTACCTTATAAGCGGGCCCTCTGAGGCCTGGAGGACAGCTTCATTGAGCTGCTCGCCAAGCGGATCCTTTGTGGCAGGATTACCTCATTGTTCTAGATATAGGACTGGGAGTGAGAATGTAGGAGGCCGGCGCGCTGCTTAATTGCTGTGAGGAATAATGCGGATTGGTCGGCTAGAGGAGGTGGAGGAGTCACATTCGTGGCAGCTAGATGAATGAATGTGTAAATTAAGAGTGGTGGCGAGGGGATAGTCGCACGAGCTACTACTGGGGATTAGAGAAACAGACTGGAGACTTAAGCACTAAAATAAAGGCGTATTGGATGAACTGTATGTGACCATATTAGGTATGAGTGGCACCCCTCGTAGCGATACTATCGTTATGATGATACAGAAGCATGTATCTACATGTGTATATATATTTTACCTTAATCTCACCCCTGGTATTTTTTTCATCATAGACTTAACATTGGGAACTCGTATCCAACGCCCATGGAGTATTTAGAAGAAGTTATCAATGGGGCATTATGTCACAAAGGTTAGCCTATTAGTCGATGTGAAGGGTGAGATAAATTCAGAAACCTATTCAAGTTTACAGTCAGAGTCAGTTTACAGTTTGAATCGCTACTTAATTCACGTGGCTTCGTGGAATTACTACGCGTTTTTTCCTAAATTCATTGCATAGATGCGATCACCACCCTTGTGGTGTAAAAGAACCTTGAGAAAGTCTGGTGAGAACCTGCAATGGTTGACTGGACCTACAACCTACAACTACGCGATTCAAACTCTATGGGATACAAGCTATAGTAACCGGCGCGAATTATCTGTGTTGGATCAAGACATGAATGCAAGTTGTGATCCTTTAATGACCATGAATTCAATGTATACCAAGCCCACCATTCTCATACCACGTCATTAATCTAATTTAAACTAAACAAACAAACAAACAAATCTTACCATGTCTCTGTGTGGTGTGGACAATAAATAAAAGAATAGGTGGGGAGTTGGCTCAGTGGTTTAAGGCACTTCACCCTCAGCAGAGCTAGACTTACTGCTATATCAAAGGCCAGTCCTTCTCATACCATGTCTATGTGGTGTGGTGTGCAGCCACTTTTTTCCTTCACCCCAGCAGTGGTAGATTTACTGCTATATCAAAGGCCAGTCCTTCTCATACCATGTCTATGTGGTGTGGTGTGCAGCCACTTTTTTCCTTCACCCCAGCAGTGGTAGATTTACTGCTATATCAAAGGCCAATACTTCTCATACCATGTCTACGTGGTGTGGTGTGGTGTGCAGCCACTTTTTTCCTTCACCCCCAGCAGTGGTAGATTTACTGCTATATCAAAGGCCAGTCCTTCTCGTGCCATGTCTATGTGGTGTGATGTACAGCCACCTTTCTTCTTCATCCCCAGCAGTGGTAGACTTACTGCTATATCAAAGGCCAATACTTCTCATACCATGTCTATGTGGTTTGAGAAGTAAAAGAACTCTCACCTGGTAAATGTGTAGGTGTGAGATTTCTACCTGACTTCACATTTACATCTCTGTTATGTAAAAGAAGTGAGAAAAGCTGAACCTTGAGGACATCTAAGAAAGACCTGTACATAATGGTTGACCGTACATAAAATCAAACCAACAAACAAACACCCATCCCACAATAACACTTGCAAATGACTCATTTCTCCCCCAAATTGAGATTGAACGTATTTTTGTTCACTTTTTCTTCACTAATAAGCAACGTGTTAACAGGGATTGGTAATTATCCACATTTTTGGCCCCGTCTGCCTCGTTTTTACACCCCGGTTGCCGTGGGGATCGTAGGCTGTCCTAATTGCTGGCGTTTCAGACGTTGATTAATAACTGGAGCCGTAAGTATGGCCGTTAATGACTCGTGACGTCATTATCTGGCCAATTGCGGGTTTTCCGTTCAGCGCCGCCTAGCGGTACACAGCTGAGTTAGGCCGTCGCTCGGTCAAACACTGGTCACTGTAAATGGGATTCAAAGTTTTTACACCTCGAGTGTGGGTGGTAGGTGTGAGCGCAAGACTGTTGTTTCGGGCAAGATATGATAGCTTGGGCAGACTACAGTATTGTACAATGACTATGGATTGTCTTAACTTAACAGTTGATAAGGCTACTAAAAAAAACCAACATGTTTCTCATCACCGTGAGCATCAGAAAAAACGATTTTAGAAGATTCTTTTTTTTTTCTTTTTTTTTTTAAATAGATGAACTTTGATAGAAACTATGAAAGGTATGTGTATTTAGTATCAAATTGAAGCTCCTGATGTCAGGGATGCATTAAATGTATAGCCAGTAAAAATCTGGAAACCCTGCGTAAGCAGACACCCCGCGTAAGCAGCCACTTTGCCCGGATCGGAGGGTGTCTGCTTATGCGGGGTTTTACTGTATGTCTGCCCTCTTTGATATAGCAAAAAAAAAAGCGCCCTCGTCATATTTTTCATGGCTTGGTGATGAGAATTACTTCTCTGTTTTCTTAACAGCATCTGAAGTATTACTGAAGCGATATGCATGTATAAAATACCAAATTGAAGCTGGTACACCAGAGAATACGTTGCAATCGCTGTTATTTCTCTGGAAATAATGTAGACAGCTATTATGAACGTATTACGCTCATATATTCAGTGATCCAATGCTAAAGAATACGTTGCCAGGGGATTATTTGGCTTCAGCTGTGGCGTAACTAAGCAGACAAGGTGCGACACCAGCCAGTGGAAAAAGGCCTAATTAG
Organism: Alentia gelatinosa; assembly: GCA_950022655.1. Taxonomy (NCBI): domain Eukaryota; kingdom Metazoa; phylum Annelida; class Polychaeta; order Phyllodocida; family Polynoidae; genus Alentia; species Alentia gelatinosa. Next base: position 5,534,188 of record OX465588.1, on the reverse strand, counting down.
ATCACCCGTATGGGTCTACGCTTACCTCAAATAAATCTCATCTGTTTTGCTTACCTCAAGCGACCAAGCGTTGAATAAAATATAGCGACTGCTTCATCATCAGATGTCTGTGTGCAAAGTATGCTATCACCGCCGAGATAACTTGTAAGCAAAAACAGCCAGACATTGTCTCATCTTTACAGTACCGTGGTTGTTTCTGGCATATCCTTTGTTGGAGCTATATGTATTATTCAAGAAATACCCTTTCTTCCTAGATCAGATCCATAGCTATAGGTTAAGTATTCCCTCTAATCTGTCCGTTCTCTCCATGGGATTCTCATGTTTGCCAAACTTACCTTAATTTTAGGCAATTGAGGCAAATTGGGGCTTCATAAGTTGGAGCACTATTAGATATGGGTAAATCCGTTGTCTACAAGTGTTCTTCCAATATGAAGGTAGATTCTTATATACTTACAATTATGTGATTTTCTAAGAGGAAAATGTTACAGTACCTGAAGTTATGTAAACAGTCGCTGGAATGGCCATAAAACAGAGGCCATGAATGTACAACTGTTTTTTTGTACAATAAAAAAAAATTAAAAAATTCCCAGTTATTTTCCTCTCATGTGAAGCCACACACAATGCTTCAGCCATTTTGATTGAATCGTGCCTACTACTTACTGGTCACTTCTGGTAACTGGTGATTTAATTTGTTAAGATAGTTTCCAGTTAGAGGACCAGTAACAAATGATGGCTGGATTTAAGAAGGAGCCAAGCGTCACTGGAAAACTACCTCTAAATAAACAGTTATGAAATCAGAGACAGTTACTTTGAAGATATGCAAAGACAGATGGGTTTACATTTATTGATTTCTTTTCTCATACATGTCAGTGTGCGGCCAATATAAAATGACAACCAGGCGGAGGTACTCGGCCCTGTAAGTCTCCAAACACACTCTCCCCCCAGATCTTTCGCGGCGCTAGCGCTGTGCTTAGTCTCTGTCCCAACCCAAAGCCTGTTCCCTGGGTATCCACTAAAGAGAGGGGAGACCAGCAAAGATCTCAGATTCAAACAAGGCAACCGTCAGAAGTTATACAAGTCAAACAACTCAGATATCATTAGTTAGGAAATATAGGAATTGTTAAAGGGGGTTAACAGACAATCCAGCTGTTTCTTTTTCATCTCTAAACTACTTTATGGTGTGAATCTACTGTTGATTAGACTGCCCCTTCAAGTGAGCACATGTGTTATGTTGACAAACAAAACCCTGTAACACATGAGGTGCCTTCCAATGAAGAAAGTAATCCCTAAGACTGTAAATGATTTGATATAACAAATAACGGAAATGAGTGTAAATCATTTACCATATAAATATATGCATATCTATTTACACGTAAACCACAAAATCCTGCCCAAAGCGCTAAAAATTTAGGATATTTCAAAAACTGGCGTATGGGCCAGATTTGAGCCCAAACAGGCAGGTTGGGGCAGAGATATAAGCGGCCGCAGGAAGTAGAGCGCAAGATCTCTGCTGGGAGAGTGTCCCCAAACCTGGTATGGCTGATTTCAACCATGGAAGCGCCATCGAGACTGACAATACGAGGCCAGAGACTATTTCTACAACGCCTTATGGCCAGTATCTCCGGCATACGGATTCCTAATGGAGATATCTTTTCAGCACGTTTAACAAAAACATGTCTAGTTCCTCATGGTTAAGGTTATATTAAACAGAAAGCCTTGTCACAACACACACGTTTCTCCCGGGGCCCGTGAGGGGTCGCCACTGGTGAATTACTGTCCTGACAGAGAAAGAACACCAGTCGCTAAGTGCCGAGGCGAACAGAGCACATCATAGACCCACTTTTTGCATTGGTCTGATCGGGTGGAGAAAGCATTTTTGTTTGATTCTCATAAAACACACAGTGCCAGCCTCTTCACTTATTCGAGAGTAACTCATTGAGACGTGGACCGCTTCAAGTCTGTTATCTGCAAGAAATGTCTTTTTGAGATAAGGCTGCATCGGAACTGAATCTGAGTGGTTTTAAGTACAGGGAGGAGTCTACCTTAAAAGACCCTCTGTCCATATCTACTGTCAGATTCCACTGCCTAATTGTGCAATCAGTGTTTCTTCTTCACTTTGAATTGCTCAAGGAAACTAGGGTAAGGAGGTATTCCATACTATTTTTTATATCACGCCAGGTATTTTTGTCCCATAGACTTAACATTGGGAACACGGGTGTTATTTCAAATGCTATTTCAAATTGTGCCATCAGTGTTTCTTTCCCAGTTTGAATAGCTCAAGGAAACTAGGGTAAGGAGGTATTCCATACTATTTTTTTGTTGCCTCGTTCATATCACTCCGCATCAAACTCGTGGAGAATGACGACTTTGACCAAATCTTGTTGGTTTCTTTTTTTACTATTTCATGTAGTTATCCTTCATTTATATCTAGTCGTAGCTAGAAACACCTCTGTGTAAAGCCGGTGCTACCTTGTTAATGACACCTTCTTGTCAGTTTAAACCAAGTTACTACAGTGTCTCCAGGTCAACCATTGTTATGGATTAGACAACGTAGGGTCCAACCATGGTAACGGATCTCAGATCCAGTCCACACTCTCCAAACATTTATTCATCTCATAGATTCGGTCAAACCGAAAATAAGTCTAATTGAACAAATATACTTTAAACTACCAAAACAAACAAACATAAAAAAAACTTCATTTTAATATATCATAAACAATTAGAAATGGAAAAAGAGTAATTCTATATAATCAGATTTGTACTGATAATACTTTATAACTGTGAAACGCAATTAACGGCATGGCTGAGGTTGGTGGCGGGTAGAGTTAGGAAGTAGAAGTTTGGGCGCGGTAGGTTTCCAGCTGCCCACGGCTAGACATGTCTCGTTATTGGACCGGACATTTAATCTAAATGTCTGACCCCGGAACCTAATCTGGAATGTCTGCCTCGAGAGGCACCAGTCGCCCTTATAAAAGGCTGGGGTCGCTCGGCCGCCGAGTCCTAATGAAACTGTGGACCTCCCCGTCTGACCGCCACCCTCACTTTAAATCCCCAGCTCCACCTCCAGCTCGACCCCCAGCCTCATACCAAATCCCCACCCCACCCTCACCCTCATACCAAATCCCCACCCCAACCCCACCCTCATACCAAATCCCCACCCCATCCCCACCCCCACACCAAATCCCTGGTCCACCCTAAATCCCCCACCCCCACCCTCACACCAAATACCGCCCAAGCCTCACACCAAATTGCCACCCCACCCCCACCCTCATACCAAATACCCGGCCCACCCCCACCCTCATACCAAATCCCCACCCCTCCCCCACCCTCATACCAAATCCCTGCCCACCCCACCCTCACACCAAATCCCCGCTTCACCCCCACCCCGACCCCAACTTCACACCAAACTCCCAGCTCCAGCCCCTCCCCCACCCTCACACTAAATCCCCGGCCCTCCCCCACCCTTACACCAAATACCCGCCCTCACCTCCACCCCCACACCAAATCACCGCCCGACCCCCACCCTCACACCAAATCACCGCCCCACCCCCACCCCCCCACACCAAGTCACCGGCCCACCCTCAACCTCACACCAAATCCCCGGCCCCCCCCCCCCTCACCGTCACACCAAATCACCGCCCCACATGCAGGAACCAGGCAGCTTTGAGGTGTTTTGAATTTGCAATACTCCTGAAGTCTGCAGGCGATAATGTGGGAAACATTGACTGTGTGTTACAACTAAAACTGATTTGTGTATATATAGGAATATGTTGTTAGTTTCCTGATAGAATCAAAATCAAAGTCTCTACTTCTAGAGTTCTCAATGATTACCGATGCTTCTGTTCCTAGGAAGTTACACCCGTACTCAATAAAACAATTATCAAAACTGGTAATGGTAGGAAAGGATTGCCAAAATAAAATAATTATTGAATCTAAAGACAAAGAAATAATTGTTCAATAAAACAATATTGCTCCATGTGAATACAAGATATAAGAACTTAATAAAATAAGCTTTGAATCTGGTGAAAACGGGGAAGAATTATTCCATGAAACGAGTATTGAAGCTGCCGAATGAGATAATATTAGGAAACGTCCTTACTATGGACGAATCAGTTTTCGTTCGAGGTCAATCATGGATCTCATATTACGTAAACTGAAGGCCGTATGAAATCGATGACTGACAGAGAACGGAAATCATTTCGGCCACAGTAAGCGCATTTGCGTATTGTCATCATATACATTGTACCTTAAAATAATAATTAAAAAAAACACCATTTTAAGCTCTTAATAATAATTTTAATGATAATAATAATGATAATAATAATAATAATAATAATAATAATAATAATAATAATAATAATAATAATAATAATAATAATAATAATAATAATGATGATGATAATGGTGATAATGGTGATGATAATAGTAATAATAATAACGTTAATGATAATGGTAATGATAATTAATAATGGTGATAATAATAATAATGGTGGTGGTAATAATAGTAATAGTGATAATAATGGTGATAATGATAGTACATGTAGTAATAATAGGGGTAATGGTACTGATAATAATAAAAATCAGATGAGACCAGACAGTTGCAGTAGTCTCCCACATGTTGTCAGGTCTGTGAAAAAAGTGTCCTAAAACCAATAGCGTTGTCTCAGCGTCCTGGGAGTCCGCCATAGCCGCTTGTGTGTATTGACACTTGTAGTTGGCCTGTATCTACAGATATGCCAATAAGAAGGGGTTTGTGTTACAAATATAGATATATTATTATAATGATATTCCTTAACGTTGTCGTCCTGTTTCTTTAACACTTAATTTCAAATTTTCTCTTGCTCAGTGAATTTTATCCGTTGCGCCCTACCTTCATTAAGTCACATCAGCAGTGTACACAGATAGCTTCATCATTTGGGGTGTGTGTGTGTGAGTGAGTGAGTGGAGTTAAGATTTAATGAAGAGCCGTGTGGGAAGGCGACAGACTCGGCTAATGATTTCTTCTCCAGCCAGGAGAGAGCCTTTCCTTGAACCAATCTTTAGCTGCACCGTTTAGTGATTATGAAAGTCGCGGCGCTTTCCCAGCTGACAGGGGAGGGAAGGGGACACTTACAGCCCCGTCAATAATTGCCATGCAGCAGCTGGTTCCTGGGTTTTACTGCCTGTAGCTGGTGGGTAGGTGAGCAGCTGGCCTGTACCGTGAGCTGGTCTGTGAGCTGCTCTGTGAGTTGTACTGTGAGCTGCTCTGTGAGCTGTACTGTGTGCTGTACTGTGAGCTGTACTGTGAGCTGTACTGTGTGCTGTACTGTGAGCTGTACTGTGAGCTGGTCTGTGAGCTGTACTGTGGGCTGGTCTGTGAGCTGGTCTGTGAGCTGTACTGTGAGCTGGTCTGTGAGCTGGTCTGTGAGCTGTACTGTGAGCTGTACTGTGGGCTGCTCTGTGAGCTGTACTGTGAGCTGTATCGTGAGCTGTACTGTGAGCTATAGTGTGAGATGCTCTGTGGGCGGTACTGTGAGCTGCTCTGTGAGCTGCTCTGTGAGCTGCTCTGTAGGCTGTACTGTGAACTGCTCTGTGAGCTGCTCTGTAGGCTGTAATGTGGGCTGTACTGTGAGCTGCTCTGGGAGCTGTACTGTGAGGTGCTCTGTGAGCTGCTCTGTGGGCTGCCCTGTGACCTGCCATGTGACCTGCCATGTGACCTGTACTGTGAGCTGCTCTGTGAGCTGTATTGTGGGCTGCTCTGTGAGCTGTACTGTGAGCTGCTCCGTGAGCTGCTCTGTAAGCTATATTGTGGGCTGCTCTGTGAGCTGCCCCTCAACCTACATGTCACACCCCTTACCTGGCAATTAAGGAGGTATCGGACAATTAGGCTTGAGAATTAAAACCCATGTCATTTTCCTGAAACTTGAATATGATGATCTCAAGTTGTTGTAGAACACATATCTACTTTAAAAATTGGGGATCACTGCTCGTTTTATTTTATTTAGAAATCAATATTATGATAATTTGATAAAAGAATATGTAGAAATCCTGCTCGTTTTTGAAAGAATTTAAGAAAAGTGTATTTTCCAGTGCATTTCCTATGTAAATCAAGCAAATGTAATTGGCATATTTTGCTTCTTAGGATTTACTCAATTCGCATTAGAATGAACCCTAAGGAACTCCTTTTAACTGATAATTGACAATATGAAAAAAATCACCAGGTGACTCCAATGTGAATTGTAGGATATGCCTTTAAAAGCTTTGGTTTGTACTCAGCTGAGCCTCTGACTCGTTGTTGAATTACATATCCTTTGTCTACTAGATATACTCAGCTTGGGAATGCAACTGAGTTTGAACCTCGTTATATAATGCTGGTAAAGAGCACTGAACTGTGTTGCTTTGAGTCCCACTGCAGACACTTTTCTCCTTCACTTCCAGCAGTAGTAGATTTACTGCTATATCAAAGGCCAGTCCTTCTCATACCATGTCTCTGTGGTGTGATGTGCAGCCACCTTTCTCCTTCATCCCCAGCAGTGGTAGATCTACTGCTATATCAAAGGCCAGTCCTTCTCACACCATGTCCATGTGGTGCGGTGTACAGCCACCTTTCTCCTTCACCCCCAGTAGTGGTAGATTTACTGCTATATCAAAGCCCAATCCTTCTCATACCATGTCTATGTGGTGTGGGAAGTAAAAGAACTTTCACCTCGGTAAATGTGTAGGGGTGAGATTTCTACCTAGATTCATTTCATAGATTCGGTCAAACCCAAAGTAAGTTTCATAGAACATATTGGACGTTAAACTATCCAAACACACAAACAAATCCCAAGCATAACATCTATTCTAACATTAGGATGTGCTCACAATAATACACTGTGACTCAATCATAATGTACCCAGTTATTGACTTGCTTCTGATTGTATACATTGAAACCTCGTCGTGAAAACCTTATTATCTACTGCAATATGACTTGCAAATCACTGATTTTGCACTGATAGGATCCTCTCACCCCACCATCATCATCATTTGGGTGCACACTTTTCTCATATAAATCTATCAGGAAACTTATATATCCCTGTCATATTGTTAAAGACTATCAACTACAGCGGGACCGAGCGGAAGAACGGCCCAGCAGAGCTGAGAATGTAACAAATACGTACCCGAATTAAGTTGAATTTAAATAAAAAAGCTTCGTTACGGAGCAGTTGAGAGCTGCATACGCTGCTTCCTCTGTAACCCTGGGGCCCGTTTAATAATCTAGGATCGTACATTAAGATCATTTTCTGTGTATTGTATACCCTGAAGAAGACCGTGGTCAGTTCTTCACACAGCAGTCCACAATGGGCGTCTAAACTGTTTTTTAGTCTTCTCTTCTTGTTTCTGAGTTTGGGGGTTATAAACCTTTTATCATTTTTCTGTATCTCGTACAATGGTTATCGCTTAATGATATTCAAGTCTGTTCGCTAAGACAGTATTAGCCGTCCTTACGGTCGTCCAGAAGTGTTGAATTAAATTTACCCACATCGTCCCTGGGTCTTTATGGCATACAGAAAAGTATCTTCATGTTGGATCATAGATTATTAAACGGGCCCCTGGACACCTCGCAGCCTCACTGTTATATGCATGTCTCTCAAACTGAAATTAATCCCAGTATTGTAACCAACCGCACTCATATGTCATTTAGAATAATGCGTCCTCGAATTACACACTTTTTTAAATGTAAATGAAGGAGTAAGACATGGTCTACGATGGTCGTATGTATCCATTTAGTTTTCACATAAATACCTCTATAATAATCGCTTTTACTAATCGAGCAATGGATTTCCATGAAAGTCATTATAACTTTGGAATCATACACTTTAAAGATAATGTTCATTTTTGTATATGACTACTTTTGTCGAACTTAGATGTCCACTAGGTCGTCCGTAAGTGTTGAATAAAGTTGACCGGCATCGTCCCTGGGTCTTTATGGTATACAGAAAAGTGTCTTCATTTTGGATCATAGATTATTAAACGGGCCCCTGGAGATCTGGCAGCCTCACTGTTATATGCATGTTTCTCAAATTGAAATTAATACCAGTGTTGTACGCAGGATAAACCAACCGCACTCATATGTCCTTCAGATTAATGCGTCCTCGAATTACACACTTTTTTTAAATGTAAATAAAGGAGTAAGACATGGTCTACGATGGTCGTAAGTATCCATTTAGTTTTCACCATTTTGTAATAACTAACATCCCAAATGTATCACATAAATACCTCTAGTAATCGCTTTCACTAATTGAGCAATAGATTTCCATGAAAGTCATTATAACTTTGGAATCATACACTTTAAAGATAATGTTCATTTTTGTATATGACTACTTTTGTCGAGCTATCATGAAAGTTTAAGGAGCAGTTTTTAAACATATATTTTGATAGTTCTTCTCGTAATGAAGTGTGATAAGAAAGTGAGTTGTTTGTTTCTGTCTGCACGCCATGGACATTATTACCTTCATGTTTACGTCACATAATTGTTATTTATTCACAATGCCTCTAATTTAATGTCTCTCAGGCTCACCTAATTTAGCAAGGCATCCGAGGTAGCACTCTGTAATTACACCTACTTAGAAATCGTGCCAGATTTATGGCTGAAGGCTCCAGAGCAGGCGCACTTTTTGGAGAAAAGAACTTTTACGCACATATTTACATAGAACTGCCGTGCTAAATATATATTGGATAAAACTTCAGACACATTCCTTGAACAAGAGGGACAGAAACAACTTATTTTCATTCATTCGGTAGACCTTTGTTGGAATATAGATATTTATCCTACCCCTAATAAAAAAAGCGCCATAGGCTTAACATGGGATTTGTTTATGTCACAGGTGTGACATAAAGTGTTGTTTATGTCACTACTTTCTGATACTGAAAAAATATGGAAACGAGGTAGGATAAAATCTAGACGCCACTCGTTTGAGTTTGAGCTTATTTATGCCACGCATTTTGTTGGCTCCATAATTTCACAGTCGAAGACAGTGACATTACGGAGCCAACAAAATGCGTGGCATAAATGAACTCAGACTCAAACTTGTGACGTCTCTTCATATTATTCTGTGTTTCCTGTGTCCGGTAGCGGGTAGCGGGTAGCGCGGTAGCGGGTAGCCCGGAAGCGGGTAGCGCGGTAGCAGGTAGCGGGTAGCGGGTAGTCCGGTAGCGGGTAGCCCGGTAGCAGGTAGCAGGTAGCAGGTAGTGGGTAGCGCGGTAGCGGGTAGCGCGGTAGCGGGTAGCGGGTAGCCCGGTAGCAGGTAGCCCGGTAGCGGGTAGCCCAGTAGCGGGTAGCGCGGTAGCGGGTAGCCCGGTAGCGGGTAGCCCGGTAGCGGGTAGCGCGGTAGCGGGTAGCCCGGTAGCGGGTAGCCCGGTAGCGGGTAGCCCGGTAGCAGGTAGCGGGTAGCGGGTAGTCCGGTAGCGGGTAGTCCGGTAGCGGGTAGCCCGGTAGCAGGTAGCAGGTAGCAGGTAGCGGGTAGCGCGGTAGCAGGTAGCGGGTAGCCCGGTAGCGGGTAGCGCGGTAGCGGGTAGCGCGGTAACGGGTAGCGCGGTAGCGGGTAGCCCGGTAGCAGGTAGCCCGGTAGCGGGTAGCCCAGTAGCGGGTAGCGCGGTAGCGGGTAGCGCGGTAGCGGGTAGCCCAGTAGCGGGTAGCGCGGTAGCGGGTAGCCCGGTAGCAGGTAGCAGGTAGCGGGTAGCGCGGTAGCGGGTAGCGGGTAGCCCGGTAGCGGGTAGCGCGGTAGCGGGTAGCGGGTAGCGCGGTAGCGGGTAGCGCGGTAGCGGGTAGCGCGGTAGCGGGTAGCGGGTAGCGCGGTAGCGGGTAGCGCGGTAGCGGGTAGCGCGGTAGCGGGTAGCGCGGTAGCGGGTAGCCCGGTAGCGGGTAGCACGGTAGCGGGTAGCCCGGTAGCGGGTAGCCCGGTAGCGGGTAGCAGGTAGCGGGTAGCCCGGTAGCGGGTAGCACGGTAGCGGGTAGCGCGGTAGCGGGTAGCCCGGTAGCGGGTAGCCCGGTAGCGGGTAGCCCGGTAGCGGGTAGCGCGGTAGCGGGAAGCACGGTAGCGGGTAGCGGGTAGCCCGGTAGCGGGTAGCGGGTAGCCCGGTAGCGGGTAGCCCGGTAGCGGGAAGCACGGTAGCGGGTAGCGCGGTAGCAGGTAGCCCGGTAGCGGGTAGCGCGGTAGCGCGGTAGCCCGGTAGCGCGGTAGCGCGGTAGCGGGTAGCGCGGTAGCGGGTAGCCCGGTAGCGGGTAGCGCGGTAGCGGGTAGCCCGGTAGCGGGTAGCCCGGTAGCGGGAAGCACGGTAGCGGGTAGCGCGGTAGCGGGAAGCACGGTAGCGGGTAGCCCGGTAGCGGGTAGCCCGGTAGCGGGTAGCGCGGTAGCAGGTAGCGCGGTAGCGGGTAGCCCGGTAGCGGGTAGCAGGTAGCGGGTAGCCTGGTAGCGGGTAGCACGGTAGCGGGTAGCGCGGTAGCGGGTAGCGCGGTAGCGGGTAGCCCGGTAGCGGGTAGCCCGGTAGCGGGTAGCGCGGTAGCCCGGTAGCGGGTAGCCCGGTAGCGGGTAGTCCGGTAGCCCGGTAGCGGGTAGCCCGGTAGCGGGTAGCGGGTAGCCCGGTAGCGGGTAGCCCGGTAGCGGGTAGCGCGGTAGCGGGTAGCCCGGTAGCGGGTAGCGCGTGCAGCCTTCTGACACCCCGGGCACGATGAGCAGGCTGCATATCATGGCCGTGTTTTTAGTGCCTCGTGCGTATCACGCAATACCCGCCTCTGCAGTGACCTACCTGACCCACCTCCTATTAGGTACATGCAGGGTGGGAATACCTTCCTTATCTACAACATGGGTGGTGGTTGGGCGGTCGGAGAGGGGGAGTAGAAACTAGCCAGACACAGCCAAAATAAAAACTGCATATAAGTAGTCAAAATGTCTGTGTCTGTGTCTGTGTGTCTGTGTGTATATTGTATGAGTGTTGCTCTTCTTTATTGTTCTTCAGTTTGCATGGAGTACAACAATGAACAATTAAATATCCATATTTGGCTACATGTGTGTTATCCATCGCAGAACAGTGTCAAAGCTAATTCAAGTTCGCAATCCATCTATGAACAATGATGCTCACTCAAAATCCAATAAATGAAAATCGTTACATCTTTTACTGTTTTTATTCCTCTAATAAGCCATCTAGAATGGCACTTATAAGTCTGCCCTGACTGTAGTTGATATGTTAATTTGCACGGAGTGGTCTTTGAAGATGTGTATTAAAGGGATTATACCAGCCACTTAGTATAGTATTTTTAGATCTATCGGTACTTTGATTAATGTATCCTAGTTTACACAGAGCGATCTAAAGATAGTGTTACAAATATATCAGTTTAAAAATACGGAAACTGGTCCTCGCATTTCACGCCACTCTCCCAGCAGATCTTTCGTGGCGCTAGCGCTTGCTAATCTCTGCTTCAACCCAACGCTGGTTCCCCAGGTATCCACTAGGGACAGTGGGAACCAGCCAAAAAAGCAACTGTCAAAAAGTTATGAAACTCAAACAACTCATGTATCATGAGTTGGGAAATACAGGAATGGTTAAATGAGCTTCATAGACGATTCAGCTGTTTCTTTTTCCGCTTTAATCTTCTTTAAAATGTGAATCCACAGTTGATTAGACTGCCCCCTCGAGTGAACACATGTGTTATGTTGACAAACAAAACCCTGCAACACATGAGGTGCCTTCCACTAAAGAAAGTAATCCCTAGGATTGTTCCTGATTTGATTTAACAAATAACATGAATGAGTGTATATCATTTGCCATATAAATATATGTGCATCTCAATTTACAAGAAAACCACAAAATACTCCCCAAAGCTCTTAAAATTTAAGATATTCTAAAAACTGGCGGATTGGCCAGATTTGGGCCCAAACAGGCAGGTTGGGGCAGATATATAAGCGCCATAGGAAGCAGAACGCAAGATCTCTGCTGGGAGAGTGATTTCAGCAGGGATCCCCGGTCCTGCGCAGTAGACCGGAACCTGTTCTCGAGACAGCTGAAGGCGGTTTGATATATGTCATCTTTTTTTTTAAATTTCGCTATCATGGCCACACCTTCTATTCAAAGCTAGCGATGTTGGTTTTCCTGCAGTGCACCAATAGACCAACTGTGGGTTAAGTACTCTGTCTGAGATGCACAGACCAGAACTTTCGGTTACTACAAGGTCAACATGGTTGACATGTAGTATAAGTAGGGTCGGAGCTGCATTCTTTAAACGGTCCACACCTAACACCTGGTAAATTTACCAAATTCCTCTTATACCAACACTTTTCTTTATATCACATAAACGTACTCCTGGTTTTCTTATAGGTGTTCCTTGTTTTTACTCTTTGCTGACGGTCCTTGAACTATCACTTATAAATATTGCCGGTAAATAATCACTCTTAGTTAAAAAGAGAGCCAAGAATTGTATTCAGATCCAAGGTTGTGAGTGTAGTTTTTTTTTTATTTTTTTTTTTTTTATATTCCTTCTGGTTCTGTCACAAGGGCAGTTCTTCCACCAAAAGTTGTTCAAGCTCGTAATATTATCACATTAGTTTTGTATGCGAAGTTAACAAGTTTCTCTCCATTTTCTTGCAGGTGAGTTCATGGACTTGGGTTTCTGCAGAAAATAAATCAAATCCAAATGGGAAGGATGAAGGTAGGGCGGTACCGGATGCTGTTTAGATTACTTTAAGGAAAAAAAGGGAAAAAAAAGAAGAAAAGATTATTCTATCAAGCACGCCGTCTGAGGAACAAGATAGAAAATTGGCCGATTTTTTTCTTGATCAATAATTCTCTTTTTGATGACATCTTTTATGGTGAAATTTATGTATTGTACATTTTGAATTGATTTAGAAAACATGCATTGCATGCTAATACTTCACTTAAGGTTTTCATAATCATTATATATATTCTCACGAATAACCAGTATGCGAAATAGTTAAATAATGTATGATACACAACGTGGGCGCTAAAAGAGAATGATAATTATAGTCGTGCTTGAGTAAGGAATAAGTAAGAAATGGATGAGTGTTTGGTCTGTGTCCTCGTTCGCCATTAAGTTTGGAGCACGCAGTAATATGAACGAGGCGATAGACGAATGAATATTCTGAAGCGCCTCAAATGAGATGGCGAATGGGGACTCAGACCAATCACGAATACGTTTCTGATTTTCTGATATTCATCTGTTTATCACCCATTGAGTATGAGTCACCGTAGTCGCAAGCCTATTGAGTACGGGTTCCTAATGTTTACCCTATGGACGATTATACCAGGCTAAGATAAAGACCTGGATTATTGCGTGTCTCCACTGTCAGGGATCTAATATTGAGGTTGTTTTAAAGTGCTCGATATTAGACATAGTAATCCCTACGAGTAAGACATATACCCGAACCATGAACAACCAGATGTTTTAAATTTCACCACACATTAACATATTTGCATAATTACATGGGTGTGGGCCTTCATCATTTTTCGTTAATCCTGTCCTTTTCTTACATGACACTGTTGACATAGTTGCCATGGGAACTAAAAGCACACGGCACAATGCACTAATACCTGAGACAACACTTCCTCATGTCTGTCCATGTGTTGCTTTTTAGTGGGGCTTAGGAGACACAAGTTCTCAGGCCATTTGCATACGGAGCATGCTTCTGGTGGAATCTGAAGGGGTCACTGGACAAACGATATTCATACAAGATAAACATCTGCCTTCATAATGCGTAGTTTCCCCACTCTCCTCGCAGATATCCTGCGCTCTACTTCCTCTGGCTGCTTGTATCTCTGCACCGACCTGCCTGTTTGGGACAGAATTTGTCCCATCTGCCAGTTTTTTCGAATATCCTAAATTCTGAATGCTTTGGGGAGTATTTTGTGTTATATTTATCTATAGAGATACACAGATAAAGGATATACTGTCAATTCTTACTCGCGCTAGGGACTACTTTCTTCGTACCGAAGAGGTGGTTGGGGTCGATCTTGGAGTTGATGACCGTATCTGCTGTGCTTTCGCCAGCTTTCCTCTAAAGGCGTCTCTCCGACTTCAAACCAGACACAGACTCTGGGATTACTTTCTTTAGTGGAAAACACCTCATGTGTTATTGGGTTTGGTTTTGTAAACATGTCACATGTGCTCATTTGAAGCGGCAGTCTAATCAACTGTGGATTCACATAATAAAGTGGTTTAGAACTAAAAACAAAACAGCAGGATTGTCTATTAGGCTCAGATAACAATTCCCACATTTCACAACTCATAATACATGAGTTCTTTGAGTTTCAAAACTTTTGACAGTTGCCTTGTTTTGAATCTGAAATTTTAGCTGGTTCCCCTGTCCTTATTTAGATACCAGGGAACCAGTTTTGGGTTGAGGCAGAGATTAGCAAGCGCTAGTGCCGCGAAAGATCTGGGAGGAGAGTGTAGTTTCCCAAGTGAACCGCCCCATTACTACCGATAACTAGACCAAGGCAGGACTCCATTAAAGACAAATGCTGGTAGTTTGGTGATTTCTAAATTCTATTGATTTTTGCAAATAAATTCGTAATTCATATATCAGCAAATAGAAAATGCAATAAAAAGGCATGTCACCATGCTAACTTCTGTGGGAAGGCCATCTGAACAGATAAGTGCTTAGCTATTGGTGTTTATGGGAAACCGTAATATTTTTACTTCGAAGCTAAATGACACTGATGTTCTATTGCTATCGTCAAATAGTTCTTGATTCTGATAGTTGGGAACATATACAAATGAGAAATACAGAGAAAAAAACAACTATGTGACCATGCTAACTTCTATGGGAAGGCCATCTGGAGAAGCAAAGTGCTTAAGTATTGGTGTCCATGGGAAACTGCAATATTTTCATGAAATCAGATGGCAGCACCTGTTTAAAATTTAGGTTTTAGTATAGATATAGAGGGCACTGTGATACCTTCCTGCATTTGTCTTTAATTGTTCTCGAGAATTCCCATAATTGAGGCTAAAGATCGCTAGCTCTGAACAATAATATTGAAAGAGGAATAGTGAAGAGTGATCGTTGATGACATGATCGGATACTCATCATCTTTGTTCTGGACAAACAATTTTTTTCAAATTTAATCCTCTTGTATTATTTGGACTGGGCTAATATTTTAGTTGCACCATACTGAGGCATGTGGTCCCTCTACCGAACGATAAATTCAAAATGTTTGTTGTTGGTAGCAATTTGATTAGTGAATTTTTGTTTTTGCCCACTACAGTGATAATACCGGCCACAAATAATAATACCCTGTCCTGATAGAATAACCTTCGAATGACCTTCAGCCAATGGTGTGGCGTAAGCACCTTCACGTATGTATATTCTCAGAGCTGCTGATTCCCTGGTCGTAGGTCGTCTGGGGTGGACAGCAACTACCAATCTGTTCACCCTCTTGGTCGCCTCGCCTCCTCATGGTGCAGACCCGATATGCTTGCATGCAAGCATTACTAAAGTGACCAGGGTGGGGAGTTAGCTCAGTGGTAAAGAGCACTGGACTCATAATCCCAAGGTTGTCAGACTTTGTTGATTGTAGTCCCACTGCAGCCACTTTTCTCCTTCATCCCTAGCAGTGGTAGACTTAATGCGATATCAAAGGCCAATCCTTCTCATACCATGACTATGTGGTGTGGTGTGCAGCCACCTTTCTCTTTCATCCCCAACAGTGGTAGAATTACTGCTATATCAAAGGCCAATCCTCCTCATACCATGTCTATGTGGTGTGGTGTACAGCCACCTTTCTCCTTCATCCTCAACAGTGGTAGACTTACTATGATATCAAAGGCCAATCCTTTTCATACCATGTCTATGTGGTATGGGAAGTAATAGAACTCTCACCTCGGTAAATGTGTAGGGGTGAGATTTCTACCTACATTCATCTCATGGATTCGGTCAAATCCAAAGTAAGTCTAATTGAACGAATTGGACGTTAAACTACACAAACAAACAAACAAACAAACCCTGGTCATGTGTCGACACATGTTCAGCAGCTTTCAGGTCTGTAGTTCATGGTTGGTTGCCGCTGAAGACTTCCCTGTCCAGGGAAATTTCCAGACTCATCTTGCCCTGCAGAAAAAACGACTTTATCTCCCTGACAACATTCCTCCACAAGGAGGTTCTTTGTGTCGTTGGGTACTTTATATGACCAGGGTCCCGTGTCTTCAGACCATTAGTCTATACCTTACCTTGACCTATTATCTTATTTTATGTCTTTTGTTTGGCTTTATACCTCACGTTTTTCAGATACACTTTTGACTAAACGTATGCAGGATTTATGTGTAACAAGCTAGTACCAGGATTGTCATCCTACTGGTCGTCTGGGGTGGACAGAAATTACCAATCTGTTCACCCTCTTGGTCGCCTAGCCTCCTCGTGGTGCAGACCGGATATGCTTGCAAGCAAGCGTTACTAAAGCAACTGGGGTGGGGAGTTAGCTCAGTGGTAAAGAGCACTGGACTTGATTCGGGTCCCATTCCAGCCACTTTTCTCCTTTGCCCCCAGCAGTGGTAGATTTACTACTATATCAAAGGGCAGTCCTTCTCATACCATGTCTATGTGGTGTGGGAAGTAAATGAACTCTGACCTCAGTATAATGTGATGGGGTGAGATTTCTACCTGAATTTTATCACATAGATTCAGTCAAACCTAAGGCCACTCAAAAAAAAAACTTGTTTCTCATCACCGTGCGCATCAGAAAAAACGATTTCGTCATATTTTTCATGGCTTGGTGATGAGAAACAATTTTTTTTTTTAGTGGCCTTAAGTAAGTCTGATAGAACATATTGGACGTTAAACTACCCAAACAAAAACAACAAACACATAAATTTATCTATACCAGATCAGGCCCGCTTTAGGACTGGTCCTGTGGATAGGGCGAGATGGGATCACACGTAGTAACATTTAAGCATGGCGTGCATGATTCTATCCTCCTCACACCTCCCTCACACCTCCCTCCCCCACACCTCCCTCACACCTCACACACACCTCCCTCACACCTCACCCACCCCTCCCACACACCTCACCCACACCTCCCTCACACCTCCCTCATGCCTCACTCACACCTCCCTCACACCTCACCCACACCTCCCTCACACCTCACCCACACCTCCCTCACACCTCCCTCACACCTCACACACACCTCCCTCACACCTCACACACACCTCCCTCACACCTCACCCCCACTCCCTCACACCTCCCACACACCTCACACACACCTCACCCACCCCTCACCCACACCTCCTCAACACCTCACCCACACCTCCCTCACACCTCACCCACACCTCCCTCACACCTCACCCACACCTCCCTCACACCTCACACACACCTCCCTCACACCTCACCCACACCTCACACACACCTCCCTCACACCTCACCCACCCCTCACCCACACCTCCTCAACACCTCACCCACACCTCCCTCACACCTCACCCACACCTCCCTCACACCTCACCCACACCTCCCTCACACCTCACACACACCTCACCCACACCTCCCTCACACCTCCCTCACATCTCACCCACACCTCACTCACACCACTCTCACACCTCCCTCACACCTCCCCCACACCTCCCTCACACCACTCTCACACCTCCCTCACATCTCCCTCGCACCTCACCCACACCTCCCTCACATCTCCCTCACACCTCCCTCACACCTCCCTCACACCTCACCCACACCTCCCTCACATCTCCCTCACACCTCACCCACACCTCCCCCACACCTCCCCCATCTGAGCTGACTAAATTCAGTCGGTGGCCCAGCCCACCAGACACTGGTGAATTAACCATTTATTACGCACGACACAATAGACGGTTCGCCCGCCAAATCATCTCCGTCATCCTGGCCACGTGATCTGTGCGTGCACGTTTTTACAACACAATGCCTCTCAGAGCCAAGTCTGATGGCGGTGATAGTTTTAAATCTACTTATCACAGTGTCAAGTGGATCAATAGAATGGAACCAGGTCTCCTTCCCTCCAACACTTTTATTTGAGTCTTGCTGAATGATGCTTCTACTGGTATCTGGTTAATATCTCACCCCTGGTATTTTTGTCCCATGGACTTAACATTGGGAACTCGTTCTTTATGCCCCTACGGGTATTGCAGTCCGTTCTCCATGGTTTATATCCTGTGCATCATCCATTCTTTTAGTGTGTATGCGCTGAGATAAATACAGAAAGCAACTCGTTTTGGTCATAGTCATTGTTCTCCAACTCGTTCGGAAGCTATGTGATATTCACTCCGCTATCGCCTCGTTCCTATCACTCCGCATCAAACTCGTGGAGAATGACGACTTTGACCAAAACTTGTTGCTTCGCTGCCAGAACGCTTTGGTTTTTGGGAGGCGACTGACGAACACTTTATTGCAACAACCCTTAAATTTTATGTCAGAACTCTATGTAGAATTCATGTTATAAATATGTTGTAGCTAACAAGGTGGCAGTTCCTAGATCAGGTTTTTACACTTCCGTTTGATTGTCACAAGGACATAAACACGGCACAAAAACCACGCATAGTGTACAAGGTGACCATCGCACTCTGAGCAGTTCTAACCCAAATCAAATTATTGAAGGAGTGGAGTTCTGTTGTTTAATGCTGGATGAAGGACCAAGGTCCTGTCGCAGTGACATTGATTTATGAATTATAGCTGGCTGGAAACTAAAAGCAGAGTGGCACAGGCAGTGAGTGTGAAACTAACCCTAGATATCTGTAGTCTCGTAACTCGAGCTCGTAATATGAGAAAACGTGGTTACCGAGCCCGTACGGATGGCCGTTCGAGGTCATTTGATGATGAAATTTTTTTTTCATCAAATGACCAAGAACGGACACCTTACAGGCTCAGTCACTACGTTTTCTTATTACTATACACCTCCCAATCATTAGAAACACCCTATTATTAACTTTACAAAGACCACAAAGACTACTGTAATTCACTACGGCACGCTGTCACAGCGGGCGCGAACATTATTTATATTACACCCCTAGCAGAGGGCAGTATTTCATACATGTTCGGCTATAGGTGTATAGTAATACAGCGAAATGTTGATGGTGGAAAAATATACGTAGACACGTATGCAAAACTTAATACTATTAAATATATAAATATATTATATATAGAGACATACTTAGTGTGACTGAATGGAATCTCTTCAGAGATATTTTAGTCAGAAATACTCACCGAGTTCGAAGAGTGGTGGGCGATCGTATTATGTAAGTTCACCTCTGAATCAGGGAAATGTCCGCCATTTTGTTTGTTTACTTTTTGCTCCAAATGTCAACAAGTCACTTGGTAAGTAGGGCAGTATTAAGTTTATACTACACCAGTCCATGGACGAATAAAATTTATACTGATCGTGAGTATAGCTGAGTCCTTCGTGCACTGGTATATGATGATATTTAAGTCAGAGGCAACATCCAGATAAATCTAGGTATATCAAAGGGAATCTCTGGACGTATCCCGCCTGGACACATGGTTCATCTGTGCTTGGAGAATGTGATTATCAAGGCCATTAAAAGTATGAAGGGACTAATTTCTAGTTGACACATTAATGTCGCCAGGCTGCCTCTGGAGACAGCTGGCAGAGTACTCCATGATGTAACACCAGCAGTGTGCCGTGGTTACGGTCCTGTAGAGGAAACCTATGGAGGTTTAGGGTCAGGTATTAGTACTGACTAATATCAGTAAACATAGAAAACACATAGGCAGTGTGTATGTACATACCCGGAGCATACAGATATGTTGTATGCTCTGGCTGGCAAAAGCCTGCGCATACGAAAAAAATAGTGCGTATAAAAAATAGTGCGTACCTAAATGAACTAATATCAGTCACTTGTCAGGAAAAGGTGGACAATAAATACAATATAAACTGGTTTCAGATAAAAGTGGTCGTATCCTACTCGGAGTTGCCTCTGCGCAATACCCTCGCATGTGCTCGGATATTACTACGCATCAACTCCTCCGCATAAATGAAAGCAGTCAATATTGTGTTTGTATTTCAATTTGTCAAATGTTCGAAAATCCTGTACAAATGGAACTGAGATTATTTACTATAGAGGGAACCCATGAAAGTTTAGGGTCAAAGCTCGTATACCATCCAGTTTGAATCACGTAGTAATTCACAAGGCGAAGCCGCGTGAATTACGTAGCTATTTAAACGAGATGGGATCTAGCTCTGACCCTAAACTTGAATAGGTTTCTGAATTTATCTCACCCTTCACATTGACTAATGGGCTAACCTTCGTGACATAATCCCCCATTGAGTGTTTTACTCAATGGGCATTGTGTACAAGTTTCCAATGTTAAGTCAGATAAGATTCCTTTAATGTAACAGATGAATTAGGACCCCTTACCTTCCTAATCTAGAAACGTTAAGGATACGAGGCAGAAACAGTTCTAATTACAACCTAAATACTCCATGGGCGTTGGATACAAGTTCCCAACATCAAGTCCATGTGGAAAAAAGATATCAGGAGCCAGATGAAGTTCTTAAACTTTCTCTCCAGGTAGCATCAGCAACGACACAAACTTTGCCTTGTCTCACTCTTGGTTCCTTGTGCCTCATGGTATGTTTGGTCACACCCAACTCTCCTCCATATAATTGTCTGTGCTAGAGTTATCCTATACTAAAGAGGCCCCTCTAGGTTGCATGTAGCTGTTGAACTTTGGCAGCACCTGGTATTGTCATGCAATACTCATTGTATCTGAACCATGGCACCATGCTTATATCCTGCGCACATGTGCTCCTTTAACTCTAATAAAAAAAACACATGCAGCAATGTGTATTATAGAGGAAACCTATGAACGTTTACTGCCAGAGCTCGTATCCCATCGAGTTTGAATCGCGTAGTAATTCACAAGGCGAAGCCGCCTAGCAATTCAAACGAGATGGGATTGCGCTCTGAACCTTAACTTGAATAGGTTTCTGAATTTATCTCACCCCTTCACATTGACTAATAGGCTACCTTTTTTGACATAATCCCCCATTGGATATTTTTTTCTAAATACTCAATGGGCATTGGATACAAGTTCCCAATATTATGTCTATGGGGGGGGGGGGGGGGGATACCAGAGGTGAGTTAAAATGTCAGAATACACTGCACCACTCTGTATTGTATCTGAGAACTGAGTCAACCTTGACGAGCCTATAAGCGGCGACGTGTGTATCTCTACAATCATAACTAGGAGCAAATAGGATGTTCTTCATCGATGAATGCGCGTACAATTTTAAATGAATAACAACTAAAAGGTTTGGGTTAGATCTAGCCTATAGACCCATTCAATTTGCATCCAGTCAATTTGCCATTTCTGCAACTGCCTGAGTCTAGGATCCAAACACATCAAGCACCAGTGGGTCTTGAGATATTTTGGTCTCGAGTGATTGGTCATGGTCAGCTGGGCACGCCTCGAAGAGACTGTGACACTGGCTCCCTGCTCTGTTATCAATATCACAGTGAATAGCGCACAGATAGTGAAGGGATAGTTTGTATGCAGAACCCTGAGAGTCTATATGGACCCCTCTAACCTCTAGATGATGTATATAGCACGTAGAAGCACGCTCTAATCATAAATGACCAACCAATTATCAGTTGGTCTTCACAAAATGGAACCTGTACTCGTCGCTCGAGTAAAACAGTAGGGAATTGAAGTGCAGAATAAAAAAAGTCGTGGTCATGGATGCATAGCAGACGTTTTTTGGCCAAAAGTACAGGTGGCTGACGACTAAATGTTCACAGAATCGCCGCCTGTCTAGACGACTAATTCAAGCTGGCTAGAAATAATCGCCGGCGTCAGAGCGTGTCCAATAGTCCTGAAGTGGTGCCGAATTGTCTAATCTGAAATAATCAGACGATCTGCAGTCGCCACGCGCTTGGTGTTTAGACTAGACCATTCCTGCCATTTTATTGCTAAAAGTCGTAAAAGAGGTGCAAAATGCCAGTATCGCTGGCCGTAAACCACCAAGCATAACTGAAGCGACCAGGGATGGGAGTTAGCTCAGTGTTAAAGAGCACAGGACTTTGTTGATTTGAGTCCCATTCCAGCCACTTTTCTCCTTCATCCCCAGCAGTGCTAGATTTACTGCTATATCAAAGGCCAGTCCTTCTCATACCATGTCTATGTGGTGTGGGAAGTAAAGGAACTCACCACAGTAAATGCGTAGATTCATCATTCTACATTCATCTCACAGATTCGGTAAAATCCAAAGTAAGTTTAATCGAACATATTGGACGTTAAACTCCCAAGGAGTAGAATTGTCGGTTTATTTAAGAGATCATAAAAGTGTTTAAGAATCAACAGTTGGTGTGACTTTTTACCGGGCTGGCTTGCCTGTTAGAAATTCAACACATGTATACATGCTTGCTGGGTATAACCTGATAAGCCAGACATCCTGATGTCCTGCAATTTAGCACTAAGTACATTTTTAGAAATCAAGAACAGAAAATAAGCAATTCACGATATTTTGCCCCTTATTATGCTGAATATGTTAACCCTAAAAACCTATAAAAGCCTATGTTTGGGCCTTGAAAAACCTGTAAAAACCTATATTTTAATTTCCAAAACCTATAAAGAAAACCTATATTGAGGAAGCAGGGCACTGGGAGGCCTGCGTATATTGTCCCGTCTTCATACTCCTATGTTAACGTGTAGAGCTCTTTGGAGGCCACGTGTCTGTGCGTAGTTGGACACAGTGCTGGAACCCTTCCCAGTTCATTGTATGGGAGTGTGGCACGATGCTTGGACTCCCTCCTATACAGTATTTTCTCTTTGTGTTCCTTCTCCCAAGTGGTACCCTCAGACAACAGTTGGTACCTCCCGGGTTTAACTCTACGGAGGTCTGTTGTATATCAATAGAAATATACCAAGCTCTGCCCTGTTAAAATATCTTAACTCCAGTCTAAAACCGAATAGTTTAGTTCAGTGAAGTTTAGTTTGTGATTTTCCGCTTGAATTTATGAAAGGAAATGTCCATGAGATAGGAATATGGCATCTCTGAAAGAACTGGCTCGGAATAAAATATACTAAGAAATAAGTTGGAATTTATAGAAATGCAAAATTCGGAATATAATGCAATTATATACCAATGTATCTTTTTTTTAATGTATATACACTCACAGAGTGATTGCTAGTTCTGCCATCACTCAACAGGATATTGTAAGATATCGCCACTGTAGTCGGGAGACAACCACTATTATCTGCTGAGATAATCTGTAGATAATCTGTAGATAATCGGGAGATGAGGCCAAAACCCTTTTATAGCAAACCAAATAAAATATTTTTTATAAAATCCATTGATAACTGGACCTGCCACCTGGTGTTTTGTTTAGCATCGGGGGCAAGATGGCTGCCTCCATAACACAATAGCTATGTGCCCTATAGTATTCTATTCCTTGGGAAGTTAACTTAGCAAGGAGCGATATAGTGTTGTTATTATTATCCTACCCCTAATATAAAATCCCATAGGCATAACATTGAGTTTCCGTATGCCACGCTGACTGGCATACAGAGTTTTATATGCCACTAGTGGCATACAGAATTGTTATCATGTAATATTCGAAAATCAAGGAGACAGAGTAGGATAAAATCGAAACCTGATTTGTTTTAATCTTGGCCACTGCATGCCACTCCTGAAGTTTTGGCTCCGGACTTCACTCGGCTTCGCCTCATGAAGTCACTATGCCCAACTCCAGTCGTGGCAAACGGTGTCCAAGATTAAAACTCATCCAGTTTTATGATATTACTATATACATGTGAGTGAATGTCTGAAATACTACCCGCTGCTAGCGGTGTAGTATAAATAAGGCAAGCCGTTGTGAATGGCATTGACTTGGTACAGTTAATAAATCGTGTGTTTTTAAATGATTATGAGGTATATAGTAATAAGAAACATAGTGACTGAGCCCGTCCTGGTGAGCGTTCTTGGTTCTTGGTGATTTGGCGCGTCACGACGTATTTTTGCGTCAAATTACCTCGAACGGCCACCCATACGTTCTTAGTAGCCACGTTTTGTCTCATTATTCTAATTCTTGTTTGGAATACGAGGCTGACAGGTCTGTCCCCAGTAAGATGCTACCTTAAAGTCCCATTCCCGCCCCCACCCCCCCCCCCCCCACCCCACCCCAAAAAAGTAATAATAATAAAAACAACAAAATAAAAAGTTCTAATTCATTGTTGAATTTCATGAAGATCACCAATAGGAGTATGGTTATTATTATATACCTGTGTGCGAAACCCTATGAAATACTGCCTGATGCTAGGGGTGCAGTAATAATAATGTTCGTGCCCGCTGTGACTACGACTTTGTAAGTCATCAAAATGTAGTTTTTTCATTGAGTTAAGGTATATAATAATAAGCAAACGTCCTCACTGTGGGAGAAACGTTTCTCGTTCTCGGTCAGTCTTTGATTTCATACTGCCTTCCGCCTATGGCGTCAGGCAGTATGAAATCAAAGACTGACCTCGAACAGGAACCGTTTTGTCCACAGTAAGGACGTTTCCTAATATTACAATATGTGGTGTGTATATAGTTGCTTTCACTACGAGTTTCAGTAAACTGTAGCATCTACCAGGGTATGAAATGTACCTACGTCTCAATAGACACGTTTAATGGATTCTTTTGTATCGGAAGCGGAGGCAGTATCAAGCTTCCTGCACACGGACTAAAAGAGGACTAAATGGGGCGTGAGTTGTGATGTGTGGATCGCAACACACTGATGGTGTCATGAATAGAAACGCAGTGAAGAGAAATCTGAATTCCAAGAAATTCGTGTCAATGCGGAGAGACATACGGAATCTTCGAGGAATTCGTCTCAGTACATCCTCAGGTCGATGCTTCATTTTCCTGCTCTCAGCCTCATTAAAACAGGGATGCCAAGTTCTAATGTTAGGCCACTAAAAAAAAAAAAAATGTTTCTCATCACCAAGCCATGAAAAATATGACGAGGGCGCTTTTTTTTTTTTTTTTTTTTTTTTTTTTTTTTTTTTTTTTTTTTGCTATATCAAAGATGGCAGACATACAGTAAAACCCCGCATGAGCGGACACCCTCTGATCCGGGCCAAAGTGGCTGCTTACGCAGGGTGTCTGCTTACGCGGGGTTTCCAGATTTTTACTGGCTTTACATTTAATGCATCCCTGACATCAGGAGCTTTAATTTGATACTAAATACACATACCTTTCATAATTTCTATCAAGGTTCATCTATTTAAAAAAAAATCATCTAAAATCGTTTTTTCTGATGCGCGCGGTGATGAGAAACAAGTCTTTTTTTTTAGTGGCCTTACCATTGAGATTTGTGTTTCATTTCTAAAATGAACAAAAAAAATGTCCTTGTATGATATTGATATACCAACGGCTAAATAGCCAAATTAAGCCACAGCCCATGATTCGCACCGAACCTCCCCACTGACCCATGTGGAAACTTGAGCTTTCCCTTGATTCCTCACTGTAATGTGTATGTTATGCGTAGACCCTGTATTGAAATCAAAAATATTTCAATGGGTTTTTTTCTGACCCCAACTGGCATCTATTACCGCCCAATATTTCCTATGAACTTACCACCAAACATGTTGTAATTTGAAATGGCCGGATGGTTGTGAAGTTTGTTATTGCCAGGAGCAGTGCAGTGGTAAAATATTAATGTGGTCCGCTCTGCCTACCGTTACGACGATAACCAAATATCAACCAAACATACTCATGTCCAACCTATACGGCATATAGCCAATGATCCATGGGGGCTGCCATGACGCCCCCCGAGTAGGTGTTCTTCACTAAAGGAGGTGAAAAAGTAGGTATTCTTCACTAAAGGAGGTGTGAAAGAAGTGAGTGATAATTGGGAAGTGTCACAACTCTAGCCTTGCTGACATAGGTAATAAAGTGTTCCATGTGAAAAACCTTGTTCTTACAAAATTCAACTGCCTTTCAATATTTTACTATGGTTCCCTTGACTCTCTACACCCATCCCAAAGCAGGATGACATAATGATTAAACCCAAGACATGATATTTTCCATATGGAACACTTTATATAAATATGTGAGCAAGGCTAAAGTTGTGACATTTCCCAATTATCACTCACTTCTTTTCCACCTCCTTTAGTGAAGAACACCTACTTTTGCACCTCCATTAGTGAAGAACACCTACTCGGGGGGCGTCATGGCGGCCCCCATGGATCATAGGCTATATGCCGTATAGGATCCGGAGACCGCTAGAGCCACCCACCGTTGGGGTTTTACTGTGGCCATTACTATCATGCACACGGAAAGCCAGCATTAATTACTGTTAAACCAGTCAGAATGCAGGAAAATGGGAGGCGGATGGCGTCAGGGGTATAACCACGGATCTGGTTTAATCAGTGGTGAATACCTGAGTACGCTCGAGTGTCTCTAATGGTGGCTCGTAGCTCAGGATGGCAGGACATCTGAAGGTTTCTCTCAGCCTTATCAGCAATTAGAAACCCTACCACCCCCAACACTACAGAGATAACTGTACCAGGGCCACCTGCTTATATAAGCACCCCCTACAGGGCGGCACCCCCACCACTACAGAGAGAACTACCCCAGGGCCGCCTGCTTATATAAGCACCCCCTTTAGGGCGGCATCCCCTTTGGTCACCAAGTTTTCACCATGTCACATTTTTACGAGCCCCTTGAGGACCTCATGATCCAGTTTGGAATACAGGAGGGTCAGTCATCTCACTTTGAGGGCATGGATCAGGGAAATAAATCAAAATTTGACACATTTTAAGGGGACTTTTCAAAGGGAATAGATATAAGGTCACTCAAAAAAACCAAACTTGTTTTTCATCACCGCGCGCATCAGAAAAAACGATTTTAGAAGATTTTTTTTTAGATAGAAATTATGAAAGGTATGTGTATTTAGTATCAAATTAAAGCTCCTGATGTCAAGGATGCATTAAATGTATAGCCAATAAAAATCTGGAAACTCTTTGTAAGCAGACACCCCGCGTAAGCGGCAACTTTGGCCCGCATCGGAGGATGTCCGCTTATGCGGGGTTTTACTGTATGTCTGAAGCCCATTTTATGGCACTTCAAAAGCCATCTTTAATATAGCAAAAAATGAAAAAAATGAAGGGGGGGAAAAAAAAAGGCGCCCTCGTTATATTTTTCATGGCTTGGTGATGAGAAACAAGTTTTTTTTTGGAGTGGCCTAAGCTGTAGGTAGGTTTTTTATTCTCGTTGCTCGTACAGGGGAGTGCTGAATGGGCGGGCTGATAACTCAGTACTGACCAGTAGTAGGTCGGCTATGAAGCCAGTCGTCATGATATACACGGTCATCGTTAAAATGGATTCGTTTAATTTCTATTAAATAAGATGATATAGTTACCTATACTCCCAACTGAGAACCACCTGTAAAAATGTGTTATGTATTGCAGGCCTCCCAGTGAAACCTTTAAAACCTATACAACCTATAAAAACCTATATTTTGATTCTTGGGCCTTTATTTTTTTCAAAGGAACCTATATAACCTATAAAAACCTATATTTTCACTGCCATGCAGATTGATGTGTAAAGGAAAGTTTAGAAGTTAACTTGACACAAAGATAGATTGTCAAATGACAAGAAATCCACATTATCTGTTTATTTAAAACATTATTGATTCCCCACTGTAATGCGTATGTAATGCGCAAACCCTGTATTGAAATGAAAAATATTTCAATGTTTTTTCTGACCCCAACTGGCAGCCCTGTATAATAATAATAGAATCAGAGCTAGAATGATATAATGTGGATGTCTAAGTCTAAAGATAGACGCATTTAGTTGTCAGCCGCCACCTCCCAGTAAAAGTATGAGCGGTGTTTATGTGAGGTCCCTCATCTGATCCCTGAGAGCAACTCGACAATAGACACTGAGATCCCTTGTTGGACAAACAAAACACTGGGGTTACTGGCTGAAGACACACATTATCTCACCCGCTATTTTTCTCCATAGACTTAACATAAGAACTCTTACTTAACACCTATGCCCCAAAATACTCCAAATACCAACCTCTGCTATCCAAGTGGTAGCTGAGGAATACCACTATACTGTGCCGGTATGGCGCCATACCACCACACTTTGAACACTTAATCTGAAACGTGAGTATGTGTATTATCGGAAATACCATATCTGGAGAAAAATATACAGGAAATATATGATCAATATTATGACACTATTATTCCCAAAGAAAAGAATTTTCTAATAGTTTGAATTTCATTTGCGAAATCATGGCTATGAACATTGTGAGAAAGTCGCATAGCAGAAAATCACTTCCACCTGCCTAGACGACTTTGTTTAGCACTTAAACATTGACACATTTTGGCGAATTTTTAAATATTTACAGATATTTAGAGGTGTATAGTACAAGTGAATCTTGTTAACCTAATAGGGATAGGTCCTCGTCCCTTGTTACTTTCGCTAAACCTCATGCGGTAGGTTTAGTGAAAGTAACGCGGGATGAGGACCCATCCCAATTAGGTTAACTAGTTTCCCTTAAATACTCCACGGCCGTGAAGGTAGAGTACCCAATACTCAAAGGCTAATTGGTTGAGTTATTGCATTGAATAATAATGTTTCTGATCATGTATACGGGGTGAGATCAAATGAGAAACGCACTCGATGAAAATAAGTTGGTTCGCAATCCACCTTGTTCGATAGGTATGTAAATCACTCAGCTTCGCTTTGTGAATCACTCTGTAGTCAAACTCAGTAGAGTATGGACCAAGTTATTTTTAGCTGGTGAGTTTCCATCTAATTTCCTCTCTTCATAATCAACATATTTCCTGTTTGTGTAATGAAGCTGAGAAATGATGGATAGACCTAGGATGAAGGAAGAGTATTCAAGAAGAAACCAACCAGTTTTGGTCTAAGTCATCATTCTCTACGAGTTTGATGTGGCATGATATGAACAAGGCGACAGCCGAGTGAATATCACGTATCATTCAAACAAGTTGCAGAATAACTTCTTTGACCTAAACGAGTTGCTTTCTGTGTTTTATCTCACCCCTGTACACACTAAAATAAAGGACAACACACTGGATATAGACCATGGAGAACGGACTGTAATACTCTTAGGGGTACGGAGAACGAGTTCCTAATGTTAAGCCTATGGGACAAAAATACCAGGGGTGAGATAAGTGACAAAAATACCAGGAGTGAGATAAGGCCTCATCCGTCGTCTTACATGCGCCCTTCATTGTGCTTTGTGATGGCTGGATGCAAGGTCTTCTCATGACACAATTCAACGTTGCGTTGAGTGTGTGGTCTGTCTGACACTATGACCGATAAAGTGTGTATTGTGTGGGGGTCTGCTTCCTCGGCTCCCTGCTTCTGTTGTTCCCCGCCTGTGTATTTGATGTGGATTTTGAGTGTTTATCGAGACCCCAAACACAGTCAGCATGGCGGTTCTGTCTGTCGCTGTTTTATAACACTGCCCAGTCAAGTCACACTGGCACTCTCTGCCTGCACAACACCGGTGTTATTTTAGATGCTCTTTCAAATTGTGCCATCAATGTTTCTTCTCCAGTTTGAATTGCTCAAGGAACTAGGGTAAGGAGGTATTCCATACCATTTCTTATCCTACCCCTAATAAAAAACTCCATAGGCTTAACATTGGGTCACTGTATTCGGTCTGGAGTTCAGAAAAATGAAAAATATCGCTCTAGTTGGATACACTTGACAAATGACGTTAACTGTTAATGTAGAAGTAATTTAGACGGGCGGGGTAGGATAAATTCTTAGTGTATGAAGACGGGGCATATCACAAATCTCTTCCTCTTCCCACCGCTTGAGTTAGTCGTGTTATTGTTCATCGCACTCCGGCAAGATCACATATTACTGTTCTCGGCTTTGCCTCGCGCAGTAATACGCGATCTTGCCGTCGTGCAATAAACAACAACACGACTAACTCTTGTTTGTTTTCTCCATATTATCTCACGCCAGGTATTTTTGTCCTATAGACTTAAAAATTGGGAACACGGGTGTTATTTCAAATGCTGCCAAGGCGCTGCCCTGTTGTGAATAACTTGGCATTCTCCAACAATGCGAATAACATGAACTCAGAACAGTTCCAGGGGCACCCTGCTTACCAAACTATGGGCGTGTTGTCCTAGATTAGCAGAGGTCAATATTGTCTAATTTATTTCTGTTTATTACAGGCCTCTTCCACCAATACACAAGATATAGCAAGATCTGTCACGATTTGGTTATCTTGATAAGTCTTGCTAGGTTTTGAATAATCGCATGCATATTTGCCCAAGCATCGGTCTGGTTAAGCACCTTGGCCACATTGTTGTCGCGATGTGCCGTGGTATGCCATGATAAGTCTGCAATAGATCTAGAAGCAATGTGGTGGTGGAGCACCAAAATATACACACAACATCGCGAAAAAGTACACATATGATCGTGCGTGACATGTTGGGACAAAGGAGGTAAGATTTATCGGGACAATGTAAGACATACCAAGATATAACACAAATGCAAATATTGATTGAATCAGCACTTTATCATTTCACACAGATCACATCAACAGACTAACATCAGTCCTTTATCTCAGCCTCGGTAATTGTGTCCCATAGGCTTAACATTGGGAACTCGTTCTTCATGCCCCTATGAGTATTGTAGTCTGTCCTCCATGGTCTATACCAAGTGTGTCACCCATTCTTTTTTGTCAAAGCCATTGTTCTCCAACTCGTTTGAATGCTATGTGATAATCATTCATCTCTAGCCTCGTTCATACTACTCAGTGTCAAACTCGTGGAGAACAACGACTTGGACCAAAACTTGTTGGTTTCTTCTTTAGTAATATGTAAAAAAAAAATATAGTCCACTACATTTCAGACCTGCTTGACCTGTTCATGGTACCCTCTGTCCTCCAAATCCACTAGAAGTTAATATTGAATTTGTGGGAGGTTGGGAAATTCTATCATGATAATAAAGGATATATAAATCTACAACTTTTTCTGTTTAGGAATGTCATGGCAGGGATGTTTTGTCGGAAGGGCGTTCCCTGTGGCCTTTAGTTTGTATTTTTAGTACGGAAAAGATTTAATATGGAAGGGAATGTTATATATGTATATGGGTTATTATCACAACCTAAAAGAGTGTATCGAGAGAGACACACCCTCTCAAAAGATGCTATGTTGGCTTTAGTGTAGGGTATCAGATAGCACTGTGGCATTTCTTCAAGGCAGACGAAAGTGCAAGCAATTCGTCTAGATCAAAGAATTCCTTCTGGGTGTTTCTTTATGGATTGTCGCATCCTTTACCAGTGCTATTTCATTAAAGAGGAACGAATTGAATTAGATGCCTGCAGATAGAAATTGGAATCTCGCGGAAAGCGCGCGAAGATTCTCTTTTTGGCGGGAAATCTTCCCAATGGAGATCTCGTAGGTTCTCGCCGTGTGCGAGATGGAGATCTCGTCTGCTTCGCGTTCTTTAAGATTTACCGCCGCTCAGCGTCCACTCGGCGTCTCACCCCGGCGCCTCCCATCATGCCCCGCGGTAGCAGACGACATCCGGCAGCGTCCCACTTACCGGAAGCGGAAGACGCGGAGCGGCGTCCCTGGGTTTTCCGCGTCTCGATAAGGCGCCATCTGTCGACAGTTCCGATCTGCTAACCGAGTTATCCGGGACGTATGGGGCCCCAGGACGCGCCTGCGCCGTGCGGCACCAACCAAAGCACTCTCCCAGCAGATCTTTCGCGGCGCTAGCGCTTACTAATCTCTGTCTCAACCCAAAGCTGGTTCCCCGGGTACCCACTAAGGACAGTGGGAACCAGCCAACATTTCAGATTCAAAACAGGGTTACTGTCAAAAGTTATGAAACTCAAACTTATTAGTTGTGAAGTATGGTTAAATCAGCGTCGCCCCCCCCCCCCCCCCCCCCGAATACGCCCCAGTTTTTTGTTTGTTTTTGTGTCCGACTTTTTCATCAGTCCCGACTTTCATCCCTGTCTTAACCCTAAAACCTATAAAAGCCTATATTTTTAGACCTAAAAAACCTATATTTTGATTTTCAAAACCTATAAAAAAACCTATATTGAGGAAGCGGGGTACACCGTACTGAGAGGCCTGGGGACGTTAAAGAGAGATGAAGGAGAGTATGTTTTACAGGAAAACTAACGCCTATAAGACACCGACCCGACGGCTGTGCCCGATTCTACCTTTGCCCGGCGGGTCGGTCACAATCGTATCGCTGTACGCACTTCACCAACCCGATGTTAATCGGGTTGGGCATTGCTCAATGAAGACTCAAGTTCTCCAAAAGGGGTCGAGTTCTCCTGACAACTACGGGTCGAGTTCGTTTCGGGTCGAGTTCTTCTGACAACTATGGGTCGAGTTCGTTTTGGGTCGAGTTCTGACAACTACGGGTCGAGTTCGTTTTGGGTCGAGTTCTCCTGACAACTATGGGTCGAGTTCGTTTCGGGTTGAGTTCTCCAGTAACCTCTCAGACTAAGTAGAAGCCATTTCCAGGCCGGATTTTAGGATCGGGCGGGGATAGCCACTCACACCTCCTTAGTTTTTCTCTCTCATGTGACAATCACATTTTTTCCCGTCGTGATTAACGGGACCGGGACCATTACCGTGTTAATTAGGTTTTTTTTAATTGTTGTTCTCAAACAAAAGTCCAATTTTTGTAATATTGCTGCAAATGGGTTCCGCTCTATTGCCCCCGTGCGCTCCCTGTTGTTCTTTTGCAGTTTGCAGTGAACCGGAGTACTTAGTAGCTGCAGAAATGAAGCGAGAACCGCTCATAAAAAAAACCTTGCTGCTGGTTATGTTTTTTCCTTGGCTAATTTGTCAGTTTGGTCATTTAGGATGTGATAAATCATGTCGTAATTGATTAACAGATCCACCACACACCATGCACAGTGCAGAACACATGAGGTGGATTGCCGCTTAGGACAGGGTTTATCATCCATCGTATACAAAGACTCCATTGGAAGTGTATGGCGACTCGCTAAACTGCAACCCATTTTATTATCCATCGTATACAAAGCCCCCATTGAAAATGTATGGGGACTCAGTAAACCACGACTCATTGTATAAGACCTGTTAGATACCATAACTGTGGTATACGGATTCAAATCCATGGTATACTGCCTCAAAGCCATGGTATACGGGAAAATAGTCCCTTTTTAGCTATAGAGCAAAGAAATAGTCCTTATTGTTATACCCTTTGATATGGCAATTAATGCATTTAATTTGTTCTAAAAAGATGGATAATAAATGCAATAAACGATGGTTATGTAAATATATGGCTCTGTAAACCACTCGAGGTTGACGTTGTCTATTTATTTGCCCATCATTCCTGCGGAAATGTCAGTCTTTAACTGAACGATAAGGATTTAGCGAGATTCCTAGACCTCCGATATAAAAAAAAATGGCACAGTTCCAAAATAAGATGTATCAGGAAAATATTCTCACTAAATCGGCGATGGGCTGGATCCGATTTTTAAAGAATAAGTCAATTATAAAACATATTTCACAGACATGTTTCATGAGGGTTGTTCCAAAATGAACACAGACCCACAGAAGGAACATTTTCCTCTAATAAAAGTATGTTAAAGGAGATATTTTTGGACATTGTGTATCGACATTGCCCGCCTCATAGAACGCCTGAGATGCAGATTGCTGATGATATTTAATGTATATTGCCTTCTGGGTCTTCCAATACAGGGTTTTTGATTACTTTGTATTAGATAAACGCATTATACCCACACCCATTGACGCTTTATACCCATGCCATTTCAAAGGCTTCATATTTGCATATGGTAATGGATATGGCTGAAATATCCGTGTAGGAAACTAGAATATGTGCTTATTTGAAATAGGTCAATCCTGAAGAAAAGGCTGCTTTTTGAGTAAGAGCCAGTTGTTGGGCATGCCCCACTTGGGAGGACGCCTTATTATATCAGGTATTAAGGGTGTAGCGGCGCCATTGTTGGACTGCGAGCACACAAACCAGCACACAGGGACCGGAGAATGTACCTAGATACATCCACCCTTAGTGTGCAGAGGATAAGAACCATCTCTGGAGACAAATTACACTGCAAAAATGTGAAGATATTGTGTAGCGTGCGTGTGTTTTACACTGGAGTATTGGAGAGGGTGTAGAGGGAGTTAATGGGTCCTGGGACCTGTTTCATAAGTGGTTTATTTCTCCGCTATTTTCCACAGCGGGCCCTTTAGGGTACATTCCGTTGCATAGAAAAATTACCGTTAATTTCGGCTGAACTTATCCCGTGGAAGATCGCCTTAACGGAATTTCCGTTCCAAAAGAAAAGTGTCTGTCCATTGTACTACCCTCCAACACCCGTTAAAAACGAGAGGGGGTACCCTCTCGTAGAGGCCAGAACAGAAGTATAAACATTTGTTTTTCAAGCACTAAATATTATTCAAATATTTTGACATTTAGAACGGAGAACCGTATATATATATATAACATAGGTACCCTCAACATTTCATAATTTTCTGAAGTGTATTTCACCCGTGCGAAACATTCTGCTGAAATCCATGTTCAAACTGACAAATCAACCAAACCAAAGATGGCCGCCGCTACCATGTATCGGCTGCATACGGCTATCGGCAAAACAAACACCTAAAATGCACACTCGAGAGACTATTTGAAGCGAAAAATTATATATTCCAATAATATCTTAAACCAGTCGGACTGCATTTTTATCTTAAAAATACTAAAATACACATTGTTTACCCCTCTGCTTGTACTGCCATTTTCAAGGGCATATATGCGGCTGTCGGGACTTCACTTGATCCTTGGAGATCCCGCCACTTTGTCACTCAGAATCCCACCTCAATACTGCCTCTCCGTTCCCGTGGGTGAGATCAGAATATATATGTGTGTAGTGCTTTTAGTTCTGTAGAGAAGTGCCTCTTGAGGATCAGGGACAGGGGGCAATAAAAAGCCATCTTTAGTCAGCGGAGAACAAAGACATGTATAGACAGGTAAAGAGACAGACAGGTAAGAACCAGTACGGGTATTAGAGAGAGAGATTATATACCAGGGCAGGTGAAAAAGGCATAGATGTAGCCAGGTAAGAGATTCTCTAGAAGGGCAGGAAAAAGAGGCAGAGATGTAGCCAGGTAGGAGATTTTATAGGAAATCGGGTAAAAGAAGGTATAGGTGTAGCCAGGTAGGATATTATCTAGCAAATCAGGTAAAAGAAGGTATATGTGTAGCCAGGTAGGATATTATCTAGCAAATCAGGTAAAAGAAGGTATGGGTGTAGCCAGGTAGGATATTATCTAGCAAATCAGGTAAAAGAAGGTATAGGTGTAGCCAGGTAGGATATTATCTAGCAAATCAGGTAAAAGAAGGTATGGGTGTAGCCAGGTAGGATATTATCTAGCAAATCAGGTAAAAGAAGGTATGGGTGTAGCCAGGTAGGATATTATCTAGCAAATCAGGTAAAAGAAGGTATGGGTGTAGCCAGGTAGGATATTATCTAGCAAATCAGGTAAAAGAAGGTATAGGTGTAGCCAGGTAGGATATTATCTAGCAAATCAGGTAAAAAGGAGGTATAGGTGTAGCCAGGTAGGATATTATCTAGCAAATCAGGTAAAAAGGAGGTATAGGTGTAGCCAGGTAGGATATTATCTAGCAAATCAGGTAAAAGAAGGTATAGGTGTAGCCAGGTAGGGTATTATCTAGCAAATCAGGTAAAAGAAGGTATAGATGTAGCCAGATAGGATATTATCTAGCAAATCAGGTAAAAAGGAGGTATAGGTGTAGCCAGGTAGGATATTATCTAGCAAATCAGGTAAAAGAAGGTATAGGTGTAGCCAGGTAGGATATTATCTAGCAAATCAGGTAGAAGAAGGTATAGGTGTAGCCAGGTAGGGTATTATCTAGCAAATCAGGTAAAAGAAGGTATAGGTGTAGCCAGGTAGGGTATTATCTAGCAAATCAGGTAAAAGAAGGTATAGGTGTAGCCAGATAGGAGATTATCTAGCAAATCAGGTAAAAAGGAGGTATAGGTGTAGCCAGGTAGGATATTATCTAGCAAATCAGGTAAAAGAAGGTATAGATGTAGCCAGAAAGGAGATTATCTAGCAAATCAGGTAAAAAGGAGGTATAGGTGTAGCCAGGTAGGATATTATCTAGCAAATCAGGTAGAAGAAGGTATAGATGTAGCCAGATAGGAAATTATCTAGCAAATCAGGTAAAAGAAGGTATAGGTGTAGCCAGGTAGGAGATTATCTAGAAGGGCAGGTAAAAGAGGTATAGATGTAGCCAGGTAGGGGTGTGTGATACTGTGGGCAGGTAGGGAGGGAGGAGTGCCATTACTGCAATAGACCCTATTGAGGTATCCCAGAATTCAGTCTGTTTACAGGTCCCGGCATGCGCTGGTTACCGACGTAGTATGGCGATAGACCCTTGAACCGTAACCCACAATTATCCAGTTCAACGGTTTTTATTGATATTTAAATTGGAAATCCGATGTCAGAAATCGAAATTTCAGCAATTTCTACTTATCAATCCAAAATTATATTCAGGTTCTCCAAATATAAATCGGAAACCTACAGTCCATGTGGCTGTAGTCTGCCGAGTCAGTCGCGAGCGGAACTTGTATTTACCCTGGGCGATAATAGGGAGTTTAGTAACCTCTGGAGGGCGTATAGGAGAGAAGAGTGCAAGTAAAAAGAATCTTGAGAACTTTCCTCAACTCCTGGTTTAAGTATTCGGCATGCTTATAGAGGGTTGTAAAGGAGGCTCTTTGACTTGGCTTCATGTTAGATGAACAGGAACGTATAGACCCTATTGAGGTATCCCAGAATACAGTCTGTTTACAGTTCCCGGTTTGCGCTGATTACCGACGTTGTATGGTGATAGACCCTTGACCCGTAACCCACAATCATTGCTTTTTAACGGTTTTTATAAGTCTTCAAATGGGAAATCCGATGTCAGAAATGGAAATTTCAGCTATTTCTACATGTAAAGCCGAATTTATATTCAGTTTACTCAAATATAAATCGGAAAACTGTGGTTCATGTGATTGTGGTGTGCCCAGCCACTCGCGAGCGGAACTTGTGTTTATCCTGGGCGATAATTGGGAGATGAGTAACCTCTGGAGGGCGTATGGAAACCTAGAGGGAGGTGATGTTGTACAATGTCATGGTGGTTTCTTCAGGGATGCAGGTGCGGGAAACAAGCGATTAAAGAAGAAAACAACTAGTTTTGGTCAAAGTCGTCGTTCTCCACGAGTTTGATGCGGAGTGATATGAATAAGGCGACAGCCAAAGTGAATGTCACGTAGCATTCAAACAAGAGAACAACGACTTCAACCAAAACTAGTAGCTTTCTGTATTTATCTCACCCCTGTATACACTAAGAAAAAGGACAACACACAGGATATAGACCATGGAGAACAGACTGCAATACTCGTAGGGGCATGGAGAACAAGGTCCCAATACTAAGTCTAGTAGGCGGGGTGATGGTTTCAGAGGGTGAGGTGCAGGTAAATGAGTAGACTTGCTCAAGTCTTTGATTATGAACATTCATTAAATGATTAATCACAATCAGATAAAGTTCATTTAAGTATGTATCCTTCTCTGACTGACCCATGAATCAAAGACTTGTCCACTATGAACCAAATCTCCTGTTTATGGCAGTAGCCAGGATATCTGTATGGAGAGTGTTGGGAATTTTGGAGCCAGAAATCCAATACCATTACCAATTGTAGCCATAGGATGCAGGGACTGGAGCCAGTCTCCTGTATCCCAGCGAGGAGGGTAGCCATAGAATGCAGGGACTGGAGCCAGTCTCCTGTATCCCAGCGACGAGGGTAGCCATAGGATGCAGGGACTGGAGCCCGTCTAGTAAATGAGCTGCTGAGGCCACGTCGATGTTACCTGCGGTTTACCTGTACACGGCGTGAGAGGGGGTGGGGTTCGGGTCACACGCTCCAGGTTCACCTGTTCAGGTCGTAAGCCCCTCACCTGCAGCCCACGTACCCCAATGCACATATTACTATGAGTTGCCTCCCCACCTGTGACAACAAGGTACTACCTGCTCTTTGAATTTGGTCACCAAGATCCACATCCGACCACTATATACCCATTCCGTATTTACTGTAAATACGTACCGTTTTGACATATAACGTAAAAATACTGTACGGACCACTGGTCCGTACACTAAAATACAGACCACCTTGCCAAACACATTTATTAACATATCGGTTCTTAAAAATTAAATTAAAAATTTTTTTTTTAAATTTTGGGTATATAGTAAATATATAACGTCCAACCATGCTTGTACAAGTCACAGAACTCGATGATAATTTACGGTTTGTACGGAACTCGGCATAAATGCCTCGTTCCGTACAAATCGTAAATTACCATCTCGTTCTGTGACTTGTACAGCATGGTCAGGACGTTCTATATAATTACTGCAGTATCTCACCCCTGGTGTTTTTCCCCATAGACTTAACATTGGGGACTCGTACGCAACAGCCATGGAGTACATTGTATTTAGAAAAATATTCAGCTGGGGATTATGTCACAAAGGTTAGCCCATTAGTCAATGTAAAGGGTGAGATAAATTCAGAAATCTATTCAAGTTTAGGGTTAGATCTCGATCCCATCTCATTTGAATCGCTACGTAATTTACGCGGCTTCACCTCGTGAATTACTACGCGATTCAAATTGAATGGGATACGAGCGCTGACCCTAAATTTTCATAGGTTTTCTCTCTAGTATTTTACAGGGTGGGGTAATGTCCTGAAATATTAATCCCACGTTATCTGAACTTCATGGGGATCATCGGCATGGATGAATCATGTTATTGTAACATTATAGTCAAGCCCCTCTGAGAATTAAGAAAAGA
Source organism: Alentia gelatinosa (assembly GCA_950022655.1). Lineage (NCBI taxonomy): Eukaryota > Metazoa > Annelida > Polychaeta > Phyllodocida > Polynoidae > Alentia > Alentia gelatinosa. The sequence continues at coordinate 5,495,341 of OX465588.1, read as the reverse complement.
ACCCGCAAAAAGACAGAAGCGTGCCTCTGAATCAGTCTCTGTCCTCTAATGACACAGAGTAACATAATACGCAGTAGATAAATAGCGGAGGTAAATAATAAAGACAGGTTAATTAGGAGAAAACAACCTTGACATGAACATTATTTGCCAATTGACATGACCCATTTTGCACTGCCTTTTATTGTTTTGTCATGATTGCATTGAACCAAAAGCCACTGGAACCTATATAAAGTTATCATTAGCTTTGATGTAAATTGTTAGATAAAATACAACTATCTTTACATTTGATAGTAATAAAGTATGGCATTAGATGCTATTGAGAGCATAGCTTCAAATTGCCAGTGTTTTTTTCTAAGCTGAATTTATGGTGTTTAGCTATGTCCATCCACCTACGCTTTGTCATCTCCAACTGCCCCCATTTCTCTTCAAAACCGAGATTTTTCTCAGATCACTTATCAAATATAAAGCTTGCCCGACGAAATACACTCTCCTATCACAGTGACCTTGTGTCTGCAGACGATACCTCAGTTACAGATACTGTCAGTCTCTGCTTGGAGAGCGTCAGTGGGACGCCAGCAGCGCCCGCAGCGCCCTCTATGAGGGACGCTGGTGACCTTGACCTTGGTGTCGCTACTGCTGCTGGAGCAAATGTCATATCTGGCTTTGATCTAGCGGCGTTTTTTTGTGGTAGCAGGGAGAGGGAGGACTCAATTGGGAAAGCAGGAAGGGAGGGGGGTGGCGGGAGGCAGTTGGGCGGGATACGGTGAAGGTAGGAGAGTGGTGCTTTAAGTGATGACCAATATGAGAGGTCCCATCGTCCCCAATGGGCGGGCGGCGACCTGAGACGTGTATAGAGCCCTCCCAGGTTGGGCCTAGACTGGCCTCAGTCCCTGTGTCCTACGTCCTACCCTAGACTTGCTCAAGTCTTTGATTATGAACATTCATTAAATGATTAAAGAAAATCGGAATAAAATTCATTATAGTATGTGTCCTTCTCTGAGTGGCCCATGCCACAAAGACTTGTCCACTCTGAAATAAATCTCCCGTTTATGGCCCCAAGCCGCTCCCTGTAACCCTATACCTCCTCCTCCTGTGTCACTCAGAAGGGGTGGAGGGGTAGGATACAGGGACTGGGGCCAGTCTAGTCCTACCCCTGCCGCCACTGCCTCCCTACCCCCCCCCCCCCCACCCCCACCCCCCCAGCCTATCCTCCACCTCACAGATGACATCCTGGGCAAGCTATAGGAAGCTTACTTGGTGTAATGCATTTCATATTGATTTATTTTAATAATTCACTGAAAGCTCATAATCAAAGACTTGAGCAAAGTTAAGCCCTGCATGCCGCCATCATGGAACTGAGGTTGTTTTGTTATTTTTGTTAATTCTTTAATATTTCAAAGTTGATATTTACATACTATATCTTGTGTATATATGTTTTCCCAATAAAGGAGCAGCCATCAGACATTAGGCTGATATTCATTGTCTGCTTGATGAACTAAGATGTCTTGACAGTTGGGGTGGGGAGTTAGCTCAGTGGTTAAGGCACTGGACTTGTAACCCCAAGGTTGTCGAACTTTGTGGGTTCAAGTCCCACTGCAGCCACACTTCTCCCTCATTCCCAGAAGTGATAGATTTACTGCTATATCATAGGCCAACTCTTCTCATTCCATGTCTATGTGGTGTGGGAAGTGAAAGAACTCTCACCTCCGTAAATGTGTAGGGGTGAGATTTCTACCTAAATTCATCACATAGATTTGTCCAAACCCAAAGTAAGTCGAATTGAAAATATTGGGTGTTAAACTACCAAAACAAACAAAAAAACAAATCTTTCTCCTGTGACTACTTTATTTTTATTAACAATTCACGACAAGGATCCCTCCAGATTATGTTCTCCCAGTCGTCATTCAGGAGTAAATGACACAGATATTTTTCTATCTCGACTCACATCGGTGCGCCTGATTCTAAATGGCTGCCTTTCGGAGCCCAATCTCGGCACTGGGCATAGTCTGATGTTGAATGTATGTGATGGTGACCCGGGAGAGAGAGTCCTGTAGGCCAGGCCCTCACCACACCTCCTCCCAGCACCACTCTCTTTGTGAATTTGATCGTTCCCACGCATTTTCCAAGTCCTCATTGAGAACACCAGCCATGGCTGCTGTTTGCTTTCTGGAGTCTGCTACGCCTTAAGTCACGCCGGAACCACCATCGACAGGCCCGGTCACACTGGGCGACTTGGGGGGGGGGGGGGGGGGAGCAGCTAACTTTGGTCTTAAGTGGAATTCACACGGTGGGATTCATGTTCCTTACAGGGTTCAGAATCTCATGGGATTCTGTTTCTTTTTTTAGGGGTTTAATGTCGCCAACAATTTCAGGGGGAAAACATGGAAATGGAACCCTACAATTTAGAAGTAAAGATTTTGTTCGAGTACAGAATCTCAACAGGATTTGTCTCAGACGAACACCCTGTGAGTTACATGAGTCAATCCCGCTTGAGACTGGAGGTACCGCGCTTGAAACTGGAAGTACCGCGCTTGATACTGGAAGTACCGCGCTTGAGACTGGAAGGTACGCTCAAATATGTGAACCACGCCCCTTGCGTCTTTAAAGCTTGCGACTGGAGGTACCTCGGTACGCCCAGTCTGAGACTAGTCGAACCAAATATCAAACATGTTCGATATTCAAAAAATGCTTCCGACTGGTACCTCCAGTGTAAAAACTGGACGTACCTGGGGCCCGTTTAATAAACTAGGCTCGTACATAAACACAATTTTCCTGTACGCCAAGGAGACCCAGGGACGACACTTGTAGACGACCTTATGAACGGCTAATACTGTCTATGCGAACGAACTTAAAATTCATCAAAAGATAACTCTTGTACGTGGTACCGAAAAGGGTCTTCATGTACGAGCCTAGCTTATTAAACTGGCCCCTGTTACGCCCATTCTCAGACTAGCGGGAAACCTGCAGTTCATCTATGCGTTTTGAGGTACATAAGTACGCCCAGTCTCAGACCTGGCGTACCTATGTACCTCAAAACGTACAGTGTGAACTGGCCATTATGCAGGGCATGGCGTCAGATGATTTTATTCATTTATTTATATATTTTTTGGCGTCAGGTGGTTTTATATGGATGTTCATGCATAGAAATCGCCCACTCCTGTTTAACTAGCGGTCAGCGGTCGTGCTTTCCCTCACCTTCATCTATTTGTCCACGCCACCTTCAGGCATCCCGGTGTCAGTCTGGGGCGACAGCCTTTGTCAAGTTTCTTATTTTCTTTATCTGGAGGTGTTGGGAATTCTGTGAGGAGTGGTCCGTGTGAGAAATGATAGATTAATTCATAATGTAAATTCCCACGCAATACCTCCACGGAACTGCCGGCGGCTACAGTTACAGGCGTCTTGACGGAGAAGGTCGGCGGGTATTTGTTCAGAATTCTTCTTGACAGGACTAGTTTTTCTTGAGGATGGGGATGTGAGAATTACCCTCAAAGTGAAAAGAGTCTGTTTGAATATGATGATGTATGAATCAAAATCTTCAGCCACGTTGTGTTATCGTATAATGTAAAATAAACAATACATTCTTATAAAATTCATAAGTAAGAGGACATATGCGGACAACATCTGGTCAGAACAGAATCCTCTATTTCATATTCTTAAAGTGACATTCATGCTAAGATTCATGTACCTCACAGGGTGTTATTGTCTGAGACAAATCCTGCTGAGATTTATGTACCTCACAGGGTTTTTTTGTCTGAGACAAATCCTGCTGAGATTCGTGTACCTCACTGGGTGTTTGTCTGAGATAAATCCTGCTTAGATTCATGTACCTCACTGGGTGTTTTTGTCTGAGACAAATCCTGCTGAGATTCATGTACCTCACAGGGTGTTTGTCTGAGGTAAATCCTGCTGAGATTCATGTACCTCACAGGGTGTTTGTCTGAGACAAATCCTGCTGAGATTCATGTACCTCACAGGGTGTTTGTCAGACAAATCCTGCTGAGATTCATGTACCTCACAGGGTGTTTGTCAGACAAATCCTGCTGAGATTCATGTACACCCGTCTCAGGAACATTAGTCTCTATGTGTGAATCCCACTTTAGACTAGTGTACATCAGTGTCTACCTGTGAATCGCAATTTACCCTCTTTAGGGGACCGTTTAAGCTCGGAACCAAAGGTGGCGAGTTCCTACTGTACATGGTAACGTTAAAGAAATGGGCACCGACTGAATCTAGCGATTCGTCACAGCGTCGAGAGTTGACAGACTGAATTGTCAAATTGACATTGTGGAGTTGTGTTGCTCTCTTACCCCACCATGTATGGACACCACATTATGACCAAAAACTTGGTGAAAGGTGTCAGTTTCTGCCAGGAAAGATGTCACTGAAGACCATTAAAATAAGATGTATATGTGTGGCGTGATGGGGAGGGGGTTCCTTGATAATTGAGGATAAAAGTTTTGCAAATATGTCACCGTTCTCTTCCTCATGGAGGTGTGTGGCGGGTTCTTTATTTGAATTTTTTTTAAATTTTTTTTTGGTACATGTGACCTCACAGGACCAATAGGGACCGGGTTGACAAAGGACATTAACATATTTTCCTCAGTCTGAACACGACAGCAGAGGATCTAGTCACATACCAGCAGTAGCTCAAGCGATCACAACGTCTTTTTTACATGGGTTCCATGATAATACACATAGACGATGGGTGTGTTCAGAGGCCTCGAGAAAGCACCGTCACAACAAAGAACGAGAAACAAACAAGTGAAAAAGGATATATACACCAACTAAAAATAGATGGATCAACAGTGGGTAAGAAGATTTGCCCATGTGGACATTTCTGACGGTTTTACGTGCTGGTGGCGCCGCGGGTGGTCGCACTCTCCCAGCAGATCTTTCCTGGTCCTAGCGCTTACGAATCTTAGGCTGGTTCCCTGGTCCAATGAAATACGGGACTGGTAGCGCCCAGCTATAAGCGACTTTGAACTTTCATTGGTTTCCTGCTTATTTGCAGTGGCAAGGATGGCCAGGACAAAATCTCTCCACTTCCTCAGCCGGATCTCTGCTAAATATTACCACATATATACCTTATTCTACTTGATCATGATAAAGGATGATAAGAAAAATGGAGAAATGGCAACCTTTATACATGCACACGTGTGAAGTTTATTCCAAAGCGTGAACGGATCCATTCAGTTGCTGGTGCAGTTTTTATGAGACAAATAAGAAACTATATGTTGGATCGAAAACATATATATATATAGGGACCAGATTGTTTAGAGCTGAAAAACAAACAGCTGGATTGTCTGTGAAGCTCATTTAACAGTTACAGTATTTCCCAACTCATGATTTATGAGTTGTTTGAGTTTCATGACTTTCGACAGTTCCACTGTTTTGTATCCAATATGTAGGCTGGTTTTAGTGGATACCTGGGGAACCAGCACTGATTTGAGGCAGAGATTAGTAATAGCCTGGAAGCCTGGCCTATATTATAGGCCAGCTAACTTCCTTCCTTTTTCTGGTGCACTATGGGTAACGCCTCCATTTTTCCGGTGCATCGTGGGCAACAGTGTCAAGCTAGTACTACGCTGGTTTTTAGAGAAACATTCTAATAAATTGTCTTTTATCTCTTAAGAGAATCAAGGGATCAAGGAAAAGCTCAAGGTCTGACTTGGGGCAGTGGGAAGGTTCAGTGGGGGATCATGGGCTGTGGTCGAATTAGGTTATTTAGTAGGTGGTGTGTCAATATTACACCAGAAAACTGGCATTATGTATATACATAATGATATATAAAATATACTCTAACTATATACTACTGCCTATATTTACTTTCATTATGGTGGTGGTGGTGGCGGGGCGAGGGCAGGTTCACAGAGAACACCTCATTTAATCATCACTACATTCTTGCTCTTTTTGCCAAAAGCTGTCATCGTACTTGACAAATGAGCGAACTTTCTGGCGTTGGCACATGGCTGAGCAAGAGGAATACCATTGTAGTTACTCCATCGACCGAGGCAGAATACTGCGAATACCATTTCTACTGCCATCAAAGTTTTTGTTTTATTTTGAGTAAATTTTGTGACATACAATATTCGCCATAAAAAAAAGTAGGCGTTCTTCCATTAAAAAAAAAAAGAAGAAAGATTTTGAAGGCAATTTGATAAGCGGCTAAGCTACTTTAATCAGTCAGTGACATTAACACTATCAGTTAGTTGGGGAGTTGTGGGACGTTTTGGTTTCGAGTCCCACGGCAGCCACTCTTCTCCCTCATTTTTTTTATTTTCTACTATATCAAAGGCCAATCCTTCTCATACCATGTCTATGTGGTGTAGTGTACAGCCACCTTTCTCCTCCACCCCCAGCAGTGGTAGACTTACTGCTATATCAAAGCCCAGTCCTTCTCATACCATGTCTATGTGGTGTAGTGTACAGTCACCTTTCTCCTTCACCCCTAGCAGTGGTAGACTTACTGCTATATCAAAGCCCAGTCCTTCTCATACCATGTCTATGTGGTGTAGTGTACAGCCACCTTTCTCCTTCATCCCCAGCAGTGGTAGATTTACTGCTAAATCAAAGGTGAATCCTTCTAAATACCATGTCTATGTGGTGTGGGAACTAAAAGAACTCTCCCCTCGGTAAATGTGTAGGGGTAGGATTTCTACCTGAATGTATCTCATAGATTCGATCAAACCCAAAGTAAGTCTAATGAAACATATTGGACGTTAAACTACCCAAACAACGGCAACAATATCACCTTATAGCAGGGTGCTGGTAGCAAGCCTTGATGTTGGCTACCCCAAGTGCCACTGCCAATCTAAACCTTCCCACAACCATCACCAATAACATCAACAACCAACCACCGACTTGTATACATCCAAATCCGTGACCCAACCCCGTTCTGCTGTGATAGACTTAACAAGCACCACAACGATGAGCACGCCCGACTGTTACCACGCTAACCACCCCCCGGGCTCCCCACACCCCCCACTTACCGGGTAGCGTGATCCCACACTGCCGGGTGAGGCCAGGCGTGACCATATTTGGCATTTCCCCCTGCACGGTGTTTGCACCGAGTCGTTTAACGAGGCGGAAGACCCCTGGCGTCCGCTCGTCGGGCCCGCGGACGCTACACGGACGCTACACGGACGCTACACGGACGCTACACGGACGCTGTACGGACGCTACACGGACGCTACACGGACGCTACACGGACGCTGTACGGACGCTGTACAGACGCTACCCGGACGCTGTACGGACGCTGTACAGACGCTGTACGGACGCTGTACGGACGCTACATGGACGCTGTACAAATGCTGTACGGACGCTACACGGACGCTACACCGATGCTGTACAGACGCTGTACCGACGCTACACGGACGCTGTACCGACGCTGTACAGACGCTGTACAAACGCTACACCGATGCTGTACAAACGCTGTACAGACGCTTCACAGACGCTGTACGAACGCTGTACAGACGCTTCACGGACGCTGTACGAACGCTGTACAGACGCTTCACGGACGCTGTACGAACGCTGTACGGACACTGTACGGACGCTGTACAGACGCTGTACAGACGCTGTAAGACGCTACACGGACGCTGCACGGACGCTGCACGGACGCTACCCGGACGCTGCACGGACGCTACCCGGACGCCGCAGACCGGTAGTTGGCCGGGCGCGTGCGGGGTGCGGCATGTCGGGATTGACATTCACCGGGGGGCGGGCAGTCGGGAGCGGCGTGATTCGCGTGTCGGTGATTGTGTATTAATACGCCCGCCACCCGTCGCTCCGTGTAATTACATTGTGTCCATAACGACATGTTTTGTCAGTTCTGGCCGGCTACAACTCGTCTCGCTCACCCCCCGACTCGCGCACTATCAATCAGCCCCCTCCCCGCGTTACCCGCGTTACCCGCGTTATCCCGCCCCCGGCGCCGCAACACTCCCTGCCATGTCCGTCCATCTCCAGGGCAGTAATTTTTCCGAGCCTTACCGAGTAACTTTGACTTTTGCTTACCGGTACTTGGTTTCCCTATTCCTATATACCTCCAAATATCGATAAAAATGATTATTTCTTTTCCTGCGATAGCCCCCGAAAAATGGCCACCCTTATCGAGTAACTGCATTAGCTAAGTTTTCGTCCCGCTGCTCTTTATGTCACGTGATTAGAGCGGGACGAAAACGTCAGAGTGGGACGAAAACGTCAAACTTGACGCATATTTTATTTTTAATGCACCCCCCAGAAGCGGTATGTAACTCTAGTTAGTTCGATAATGGGTATATAGGAATATTGTATATAGGAATGACAGCTACCCTTCCCCTGTCCGTCTCCAGCCTACCTCTACCTCCCCCTACCATCTGTCTCCATGATACTCCACGAGCCCGTATTATTACCATTACTGACAGCTACCCTTACCCTGTCCGTCTCCAGCCTACCTCTACCTCCCCCCCTACCATCTGTCTCCATGATACTCCACTAGCCCGTATTATTACCATTCCTGACAGCTACCCTTACCCAGTCTGTCTCCAGCCTACCTCTACCCCCTCCCCCTACCATCTGTCTCCATGATACTCCACTAGCCCGTATTATTACCATTCCTGACAGCTACCCTTCCCCTGTCCGTCTCCTGCCTACCTCTACCTCCCCCTACCATCTGTCTCCATGATACTCCACTAGCCCGTATTATTACCATTCCTGACAGCTACCCTTACCCAGTCTGTCTCCAGCCTACCTCTACCCCCTCCCCCTACCATCTGTCTCCATGATACTCCACTAGCCCGTATTATTACCATTCCTGACAGCTACCCTTCCCCTGTCCGTCTCCTGCCTACCTCTACCCCCTCCCCCTACCATCTGTCTCCATGATACTCCACTAGCCCGTATTATTACCATTCCTGACAGCTACCCTTACCCAGTCTGTCTCCAGCCTACCTCTACCTCCCCCTACCATCTGTCTCCATGATACTCCACTAGCCCGTATTATTACCATTCCTGACAGCTACCCTTCCCCTGTCCGTCTCCTGCCTACCTCTACCTCCCCCTACCATCTGTCTCCATGATACTCCACGAGCCCGTATTATTACCATTACTGACGGTAATTATCCTACCCCTCATATAAAAGTCCATAGACTTAACATGGTGTGAATGTATGCCACGGTTATTATCCTACCCCTCATATAAATCTCCATAGTCTTAACATGGTGTGAATGTATGCCCCGGTTATTATCCTACCCCTCATATAAATCTCCATAGTCTTAACATGGTGTGAATGTATGCCACGGTTATTATCCTACCCCTCATATAAATCTCCATTGACTTAACATGGTGTGACTGTATGCCATGGTCATACCATATAATATTTATATGCCACTGGTGACATATGCAATTGAAAACATGTGACGGCGTAGGATATAATATAAACGTCACTCACTTTTATTTTTATTTTGCCAATTTATTGTTTTCAATTCAATTGAACACGTACGTCAACATTATTCTGAACACGTACGTAAAACACACGGTGGATCATTGAATTCAAACACGCACACACACAAAATGGGGAGAGAGATAGGTGGGGCAGGGGGTACCTAGATCAACACAGATGTCCATTTTCCATTTTTCCGTGGAAATCCACTTTTCCATGTGTAATTGCTTTTCCTTGCGTCAAACAATGAAAGTATTGATATAGCCTAATTTACTCCACTAAAACAATAGTTGGGACCTTCCCACAGACCCTCAGCCCCATGCCAAGGACATATTATCCAAGTTTTTCCGGTCTCTCTGGCAGAAAAATATTTCCACTTTTTTCCCTGACCCCCAACTGACATCCCTGAATAAATATGGACATGAGGGATTGGTTCCCCGTGTGTGTTCAGCGAGGGGGTGAGGGGGGGGGGGCGGGAGAGGGGCACTAGACCTTGATCAAAGGCCCCATGGCCTTGGTTCTGTGATCAGAAAAAGACTGGTTGGAAGGACCCAACAAAGCCCCGCCCAACGCCGGGAATATAAACAGGCCCTCTCGACCCCAAGTCTCCGTCGGGGATGACCCCGGTCGTCCCTCACCGCCCCGCCAACAGGGGTCGCGGTCGGCAGCGTGGAGTTTCAGGGCCGGCTGCATGGAGTTGGCCCTATGCCTTCACTGCCATATAAGGAATATAGAAGACGTGCATTGACCCAGCAGCCAATGACTGCATTCAGAGCAAACCATAACCTTCACCCTGACCTCCTTACATAGTGTTGATAGCGCCTTGGGACGGTTCTCCAGTCTATAGTTGACCTGCATTTCTTGGAACAAAACCACCCTCCTGGTGGTGGACAGAGGACTACTGGAGAACTTGACCCGACACAAAATTGACTTGTAACGAACTCGACCCGTAACGAACTTGACTCATTTGAAATCAAGTAAATTATTAATACAACTATGGATACATCCTCTACTTAAATAGTAGAAATAATTTTATCTTGGCTTCTAGGGCGAAGAAAGAGAAACAATGCCCTAAGCCTCATCCTATCCCTATCCTTAACCCTAACCCTAACCCTATCCCTAGCTCTAACCCTAACACGAATCCTATCTCTAGCCCTAACATTAACCCAATCCCTATCCCTAACCCTAACCCTTTCACTATCCCTAACCCTATCCCTAACCCTATCACTATCCCTATCCCTATTCCTAAACCTAACCCTATCCCTATCACTATCCCTAACCCTATTCCTAACCCAATACCTATCCCTATCCCTAACCCTATCCTATCTCTATCCCTAATACTGACCCTAAACCTAGCCCTCACACTAACCCTATCCCTAACCCTTACCCTATGCCTATCCCTAACCCTATCCCTAACCCTAACCCTATACCTCTCCCTAACCCTAACCCTAACCCTATACCTCTCCCTAACCCTAACCCTATGCCTATCCCTAACCCTATCCCTATCCCTAACCCTATACCTAACCCTATCCCCATCCCTAACCCTTACCCTATCCCTAACCCTAACCCTTACCCTATCCCTCTCTCTACCCCTTACCCGAGTTGGTTTTGGGGTCGAGTTCTCCAGTAACCGGACAGAGGCGGCGGAGTCGAGCTGGTGACACGGGGTGTTCTCTATATTGTTGAAATGTCCGGTCCGTGTTTGCCTGTGTGTGTTTGCTCTATACTCGTTGCTTGGCCTGACAGCCATGTTTGTTCCCACTCTCGTGCTCCGATGAAAGAAGTCTTCTGTCTTCTATTTCTCTGGTCCGTTTACAGACCGCACCACCTCAGGCTTACGGTCCGTAAGGGTCTAACAGAGCAAGGCTCCCATTAGCCAGTTCCCTCTGCCTGACGGGAGAAAGGAATTTCGTGATTGGCTGTTCTAATTTTAGGATATATGCATGCATAGTAATACACTGGTTACTGGCAAATCACTCAGGCCAGCTTAGTAACAGCGGAGGCAGGAATTCCTGCCTCAAAATGGCAGCGCATAACAGTCTTAGTTTGAGTCTTTATCCTACCCCAAATATAGAATCCCATAGGCTTAAGATTGAGTTTCCGTATGCCACGCTGATTGGCATACGGAGTTTCATATGCCACTAGTGGCATACAGAATTGTTATCACCTAATATTCCAAAATCGAGGAGCCGGGGTAGGATACAATCAAAACCTGATTCATTTTAATCTTGGCCACCGCATTCCACTCCTGTAGTTTTGGCTCCGGACTTCACTCGGCTTCCCCTCATGAAGTCACTATATGCCAAACTCCAGTCGTGGCATACGGTGGCCAAAATCAAAACTCATCCAGTTTTATGATAGTGTGCACTGGCCCTTGCGGCAACAGACTGAACTAGAGTCTACGGTTTCTCCTCTCAGTTTCGTTCCCAGACGACATTTCATACGTGGGTCGCTTTTCCCGCCCCCGACACCCGACTCGCGAACAGGAGAAAGCCCCGCTGTGCTTATCATTGCTTCATTGTGGGGAAGGCACCGGCGTCTTGACCTCCAGAACCAAGGTCGATACATGACCTCGACGGGGACGACCTTCACCGTGACCTTGAGGGGTCGGGCAGCAGTCAGCGGTATTGGCCAATCAGGAGGCGGGTCAGGGGTCACGTGGGAGGAAAATGGCGACCGGGCGGCCTCGTGGCTGAGCCTGGATGGTGTTTTTTTTTACTCCCCAGTGAAGACAGTTTTAGTTCAGTATGGAAGAACTGTTAATGTAACAGACTGGATTGAAGCATTATTTAAAAAAACAAAAGACAAACAAACCTATAGGGTGATATGCCATAATTTATAAACCAGGGCTGTCAGGGTTCTGGAAATTCCCCTAAATCGTCTTTTTTTTTTATAAACACAGAAATATGACAGTTTGAAAAAATTACATGGGTTTTACTTTGTGAAAAAATACATATTAGAATTTCTATATATTCTGATATAAAATTATCATAATATCGATATATAAATAAAAAATTAGCAGGGTGACCCCCGATTCTTTAGTTAGATATGTGTTCCACAACACTTGGGGATCATCTTCTTAAATTTTCAGGAAAATGACATAGGTTTAAATTTTCAAGCCAAATTGTCGGATATGCCTTTAAAGCATGTGGGATGGCGGGAGTGATTTGCGGACAGATCGTCATTGAGGAATGTCGAGTTAAATGAGTCATGATGGGAGTAGATGCCCTGGTGAGCGGAAGCTGCATTAATGGCAGGGCGCTCTGCCCTCATCTGAAGCCAAACTCATACAGAAACCACTCAAAAACAAAACTCATAAAAAAAAAATTAAAAAAAAAAAATCATGCAAACAAAAATGATATAAATTAAAAACGGACCCATGAATATTCCATGTTTTTTTTACATGGGAGAAAGAAATGTCACTCCTCTTAATGCGACCTTTTTCCTGACACGATTTTGGCGTGTTTTGGTGCAGTTTGGAGGCCATGCTGTGTTCTTGGCAGGTGGCCACGGCTCTCTGGTTTTAAGTAGAGCCTCTCGGGGCGTCTAGTTTCAAGTGCCATGTTAAAAAGATAAACTGCCTGAAGAAGTCTAATTAATTTAGACGAAATGTCGCAAATCTTCATCCACCTTCGCCCACCCCCATCTCGATGTTCTACAAACCCCCAGTAAATTATTATAAAATAATCAGCATCTCTGTTTTTGTTGCTGTTTATTAACACGACATGTTAAAAACATGCATGGGAATGTCGTAAAGCAGAGGGGGGGGGGGCTAATTCAGTGGTCAAGGCACTGGACTTGTAATCCAAAGGTTGTCAGACTTTGTGGGTGCAAGTCCCGCTGCAGCCACTTTTCTCCTTCACCCCAAGCAGTGGTAGATTTACTGCTATACCAAAGGCCAATCCTTTTCATACCATGTCTATGTGGTGTGAACTCTCACCTCGGTAAATGTGTAGGGATTAGATTTCTACAGAAATTCATCACATAGATTCGATCACCACCCTCTTGGTATAAAACCAGCGAGAAAAGCTGAACCATGAGTTATTCCCTCTATACCCTCAGGGTGCCCTGGGACGTTAAATAAATAAAACAAAACAAAACAAAACCAAGTCATAAAGCAGGGGCGTAGTAGAGCCTCCAGGGGGCGCCATAGTCTTAAGTGTCATATTAAAAAGATGGTTGGGAATGTCGTAAAGCAGTGGTAATGTGGCGTTAGGCGTGGTGTAGTGGTGGGTTTTTTGTGTTTTTTGTTTGTTTTTGTTTTTGAGTTGGTGGGGGTTACCTGTGAAGTATGGGCGAGGTGTACAGAGGTCCTGGAGGTACAGACACCTGTCAACCACACCCATATCAGATTCTCCGAATATCTAACATCCCCAGCATCAGCTGTCACAGCCATCTTATCTTTTTAACCATCATTATCTCGACCCACGACACCAGACAGCATCCTTTGCATGGAGGTTTCTCGAGAGCCAGGAAAGCATTGGTTGAAGGTATGACTGACTAACCCCTGATGCCTCAAGGCAGAATTCGTCTTGTAATCCCGAGGTTGTAGGACTTTGTGGGTTTGTGTCCCACTGCAGCTACTTTTTTCCTTCACACCCTGCAGTGGTAGATTTACTGCTATATCAAAGGCCAGTCCTTCTCATACCATGTCTATGTGGTGTGGTGTACAGCCACCTTTCTCCTTCATCCCCAATAGTGGTAGGTTTACTGCTATATCAAAGGCCATTCCTTCTCATGCTATAGTAGATTTACTGCTATATCAAAGGCCAGTCCTTCTCATGCTATGTCTATGTGGTGTGGTGTACAGCAACCTTTCTCCTTCATCCCCAGCAGTGGTAGATTTACTGGTAAATCAAAGACCAGTCCTTCTCATGCTATGTCTATGTGGTATGGTGTACAGCCACCTTTCTCCTTCCTCCCCAACAGTGGTAGACTTACTGCTATATCAAAGGCCAGTCCCTCTTATACCATGTCTATGTGGTGTGGGAAGTAAAAGAACTCTCACCTGGGTAAATGTGTAGGGATGAGATTTCTACCTAAAAAACATCTTGAAAGGGTACAGTAGTCACCTACACAGTGAGACAATAGGAATGGGTGGATTGTGTGTTTGTTTGGGTAGTTTAACGACCAATTTGTTCAATTAGACTTACTTTGGGTTTGACCGAAATCTATGAGATGAATGTAGGTAGAAATCTCACCCCTACACATTTACCGAGGAGAGAGTTCTTTTACTTCCCACACCACATAGACATGGTATGAGAAGGATTTGCCTTTGATAAAACAGTAAATCTACCACTGCTGGAAGCCCCAAGATTCATTATTTATTCTCGTTGTCCAATTACCGCACTTGGGCGAGTTTATTGCAAGCCGTGTGTAATTTTTTTGCCTAAGAGGCGGAGATGCTTAATACATGCACAAAGGAGATGCTTTTATTACTGGGTGGATGGTTGGAGGTTGAAAATTGAAAACCTCCCTGTTACTGTTAGTGGTCACCCCGCATCAGCGGACTCTTTGTACCCGAACGGAGGGTGTCCTCTTACGCAGGACTCTACTGTACATACAATCAGTGCTCCCTGAGGCTCTCGATGATCCTCGTCTAGTATTTTTCATGGGGAACCTTCATAGATGTCCTCTTCGTTGAGGAGTCACGTAGACCGAATAAAGGGTTGGATTATGGTCGGCCGGGGCCATCATGTTGACCGCGTCACCAACTTCCCCATGTCAGACTCGGCGACGCCAGCGCCCCCCAGTGGCGTATTTACTCAAACAAATAACCTCGCTCTCGCCCAATATTGGTTCTGGCAAATCAGATGAAATTCATGGTGGAAAAATGGAAGAAAAGAAATAGGTGAACTGTGGATCAAGTTTCGCGATTGCATATCAGTTCCAGCGGGTGCCATTCATGTGTTATTTAAGCCCATTCAGCATGCCTATCGCAGGTCCCACGACTAGATGATTTGCACTTTCCCCACTGACCAGTCATCATGAAACGCATTTATCCACACAAGCATTCCCTCACTAAAATGAGCTTCAAAGCCCGTTTCTATTGGCCGACGAAAACGGCGGAGATTTTTTGAGCGCCCCTTAAGGTCCGTTTCCATTGACTGATTTCGCATCAGCAGTGCTAAAGGTCCATCAGTGCTTACTGACTTTAGATCAGTAACGGCCAATGGAAATGGGCTTTTAGGGGAACTAAAAAAATCTCCGCTTTTTTTGTCGGATAATGGAAACGGGCTTATAGCGCCACCAGTCGATGTGCTAACATCTCATTCTATCTCGAATTTCAACTTCTGACTTCGACCATCCACTGTGCCGCTCTGCGCACAATGTACTGTAAATGAAGAAAAACCTGACTTTAGTTTGAATCTCTGACTCCAACTCCATTCAGTATTTCAGCCTTTAATGGACATTCATGGAGCTTTTACCATCGGTTCAGGTCTACCTCAATCCAGCGTTAAGTGACCAGGCTCACTGAGAGTCGGGTGTGACTTCTCTTTCCCTTTACAGAGATGGCAGCTTTATTATTTTCCCAAGAAATCTTGTTTTATTTTCAGTTTATAAAAAAAAAAAATTCTTGTGTAAACAAATATGATAAATTGGGCCTCATTCACAAAGTAAACAGTTTAAACTTTCCCACACTCCCCAGCCCCATTACATAGCCAATAACGACGTATACCCCATGTTTTTTCAGTATCTCTGAGGTAGTAAATTCCATATGAAATATCTCCTTTTTTTCATTACCCATCTTACATCATTGCCTTTAATATGAGGTGCCCTTCTAAAGTTCCCTGTACACCTTCTATTTTCTATCACCTCATAGCAGTATGTGTCTTTATCCTACCCCTCATATAGATTTCCATAGACTTAACATGATGTGACTGTATGCTACGGTTATGCCATAACATATTTATCTGCCACAGGTGACATATAAAGTTAAAACATGTGATGAGGTAGCTCCGCTTCGTGATATCATTCCGCAAAGACAAGTCTAATTGAACAAATTTGACGTTGAACTACCCAAACAAACAAAGCAAAGGCAACTCACATAACATATAAATAATCATATGTAATTTCGTGGTATTTCTTGATAAGCTTTGCTTTAGCAAAATCACAATAAGCCACATTCTATGATCATTGTATGCTTACATTCCATTGTCCAATAGGAGTTCGTCCATCAGAAAATGTACAATATGGTGATCAATAAATACAAACCAAAGGCATTGCAGGCTTTTAGAACCAATAATAAAATATGTACAATGAGCGCGCATGAACAAATGATTGCCGATCCGACTCGAATTAAAAGAAATATATCCGAAGATTTGAGGGGACGTAGAAAAGAGATTTATTGTGGAAAAGAATGGCAGGCCTCCCAGTGAAACCTTTAAAACCTATTAAAACCTACATTTTGATTCTTTAGCCTTTATTGTTTTCAAAGGAACCTACATAACCTATAAAAACCTATATTTTCACTGCCATGCAGATTGATGTGTACAGGAAATCTTAGAAGTTAACTTGACACAAAGTTAGATTGTCAAATGACAAGAAATCCACATTATCAATTTATTTAAGAGGTGTGACTTCTTGCCAGGCTGGCTTGCCTCTTGGAAACTCAACACCTGTATACATACATGTACTTGCTGGGTATAACCTGATGAGCCAGACATCCTGGCGTCCTGCAATTTAGTACTAGTTAAAAATTTTAGAAATCAAGAACTGAAAATAAGCGATTCACCATAATTTGACTCTTAATATGCTGAATATGTTAACCCTAAAAACCTATGAAAGCTTATGTTTTGTGCCTTGAAAAACCTGTAAAAACCTATAATTTGATTTTCAAAACTTAAAAAAAAACCTATATTGAGGAAGCGGGGCACTGGGAGGCCTGGAAAGGTGTAAACAGAGCACTTGGGAAAATCAAACTATGAAAAAGGGTAGATAAAGGTTTCAGACCCCTATAGATAATGTCACTGAGGTGGCCACGTTATGTGTACCCGGGGATTGCATGTTGCATACAGTGAGCAATTGTACAGTTCCTGGGAACCGCTTATGTGGGGTGATAGAGTGCATATGGCATGTATAAAATCACTGATCGATTCACGAAGGACCAGTCCTAGAACAAAATAAATATTAAAAAATATATACCAATCCTAGAGTAGACTCGATGTTTGTAAGTAGAAAAGAAACCAATAATTTTTGGACAAAGTGGTCGTTCTTCACAAGTTTGATGCGGAGCGATATGAATAAGGCCAAGTAGTGAATATCACGTAGCATTCAAATGAGTCGGAGAACAGCGACTTTGACCAAAACGAGTTGCCTTCTGTATCTATCTCACCCCTGTGCACACTAAAATAATGGATGCCACATAGGATTTATACCATAGAGAACGGGCTGCAATACCCATAGGGGCATGGAGAACGAGTTCCTAATATTAAGCCTATTGGAGAAAAACACAAGGGGTGAGATAATGCAGAGACAATGCGACTGGCACATTTTGACAACATGATATTTGGGCATGTCTCATTCACAACCAGAGAAGGTGTTCATATTGGGGAGGTAATCGAGAGAAGCAGCAATATTAAAGCGCAATAACGTGTATTCAGAAGCTGATAAAAAAACAATCATAGTTATTGCCTTTAAAGCCAAGCAGAAAGGGGTTGGGAATTAGTCGTTAGGGCACTGTACTTGAAACACCAAGGTCGGAGGATTTCGTGGGTTCGAGTCCCACCCCCAGCAGTGGTAGATTTACTGCTTTATCAAAGGCCAGTCCTTCTCATACCATGTCTCTGTGGTGTGGTGTGCAGCCACTTTTCTCCTTCACCCCCAGCAGTGGTAGACTTACCGCTATATCAAAGGCCAGTCCTTCTCATACCATGTCTATGTGGTATGCTGTACTGTCTTAGCGACTTGACTTGAATATCATTAAGCATGACCCTTGTACGAGGTACAGAAAAGGGTCTTCATCCACGGTCCTAGATTGTTAAACCGGCCCCAGATGTTGAACGTTTGCATGTATACAATTTTTAGACGTCGTAAAAAAAATGTTTTCTAGAGCACACACACCCCACACCCCCCACAGGGACCGGGGATACGTGAACATGAAAAGACTTTGAACCATTTTGCATGTATACACTTTGACAACTAAAATAATTGATTTTATTGACCATGACCTTAACCAAGTGTGTTTGTTTTTTACAGGTGAGTTGCTCATTGACATCCACATCCTGAAGCTGCTCAGGTAACGCTCTATGTCCCAGCATCTTGAAATTGGTTTTATCTGAAATGTTCAGGTCTCTTTTGGAATATCTCAAAGAATATCATATAATATCTTTACATGGTGAATGTACTCTCACGATAAATCATATAAACACCCAAAATTACTGGGGGAAAAAAATCTTCTCTTCTGACATACAACACTGAATGTAAAAAAAAGGTCCAGGATGTTGTTTATCACTGGAGTTATCGTATCATTCAGACTAGCACCAGAAATGAACAATCTTTATTCAACAGCCCCCTGTGTTTTTTTATTGGTGTGTATCGGTAGGGCTATCTTAGAAACCTGCTCTACGATTTCGCTGCGATTTTGATTTTGTATCGAGAGGTCGATATCGGCATGTATTGGTGTGTATCGGGAGCCCGGTGGACACACCCCTTTAGCAGTGGTAGATTTACTGCTATATCAAAGGCCAATCCTTCTCATACCATGTCTAAGTGGTGTGGGAAGTAAAAGAACTCTCACATCGGTAAATGTGTAGGGGTGAAATTTCTACCTGAATTCATCTCATAGTTTCGATCACCACCTTTGCGGTGTAAAAGAACCTTGGGAAAGTCTGGTAAGGACCTATATTAATTGACTGGACGTTAAATCAAACCAAACAAACAAACAAAACAAACCAAGCAGAAAGGCGACAAAACAATGGCTTTGCACCTAGCAGATGGTCTGTGAAAACACACACCAGAGAAAAATACACCAGAAACCCTTGCACTAAACAATGTTTTTAGCACATTTTTGCTTCCCACCTGTCTCCTGCGCCACCCGAGCCTTCTCCCAACCTGCCCGTCCAAGGTATGCCTTCGGTCAGGGCTCACTTTCCAGAAGAAAAAGCGAGAGAATGAGGGAAACTGTTTTTCTTGTGCGCTCTCCCCTTTCAGGGTAGTTTTTTTCCCTAACCTGTGAAGGTGGTGTGTTTGGTTTCGTGCACCTGAACAACGCTCGAGTTCTCATCCTCCTGAGTCGGGTCAGAGACAGGGATCTGATTACCAAGGTCAAGACAAGAAAATGTCCAGCAAATATTGGCTTGATCTTCCGTGAATAGTAATTTCAGACTGAACCCCGTGAGAAACTGGCGACAGAATATTCCTCCATTTCACTACCGATCGAAGTTCATCCAAGATGATATAGGCAAGGGGAGTTAGGCCACTAAAAAAAAAACTTGTTTCTCATCACCAAGCCATGAAAATATGACGAGGGGGCTTTTTTTTTTAATTATCTTTTAATTTTTTGCTATATCAAAGAGGGCAGACATACAGTAAAACCCCACATAAGCGGACACCCTCTAATCTGGGCCAAAGTGGCTGCTTTCACAGGGTGTCTGCTTACGCGGGGTTTCCAGATTTTTACTGGCTCTACATTTAATGCATCCCTGACATCAGGAGCTTTAATTTGATACTAAATACACATACCTTTCATAATTTCTATTAAGGTTCATCTATCTAAAAAAAAAAAAAAAAAAAAAAAATCTTCTAAAATCGTTTTTTCTGATGCGCGTGGTGATGAGAAACAAGTTGGTTTTTTGTGTGGCCTTAGCTCAGCATTTAAGAGCACTAGACTTGTAATCCCAAGGTTGTGTGTTCGAGTCCCACTGAAGCCGCCTTTCTCTTTCATCCCTAGCAGTGGTAGATTTGCTGCTATATTATTATATTTTATATTCTCTACCATGTCTAACTAGTCAGTGGTCCGTACAGTATTTTTACGTTATATGGCAAAACGGTGCGTATTTACAGTATATACGGCATGGGTATAGTAATAGGGTAAAAGTTTGTTAATACTCGTACAGGGGCCATCCATAAAGTACGAACGCACTAAGGGAGGTTGGGGGGTCAACAATTTCGGAAATTTTGCGTATGCTCCCTCTTTGTTCTATTGCTATAAGATTGGGAGAGGGCGTGGGTGGGGGGGGGGGGGGGGGGTTGGGGGGGGGTCCAAAATTTCAGAAATTCTGCGTACATACTTTATGGATGGCCCCAAAAGTACACGAGTTTGAGCATCTCCGATAATGATATTTCCCGTACTAACATCCAGTACGAGTTACGTGGCTCCCAGACCAGACCTGCGGGTTCTGTCATGCAGGAGGGATCGGGAACTGGCCGACCATAAAATTGGCCTGCTAATAATAGCGACCGTTTCTTTTTACAAACAAGGGAATCTCTGAGTCCTGGTCCAAAAAGAGAGCTCAGAGACGATTCGACCTTGTGAACCGGCGGTAAAATTAAATTGTTGTCACTTTTTGTGATCTGGATGAATGGGTGGCGGTCGTGCCGTTAGTGGAACGCCTGAAATTACCCCAGACTTTGTTAGAGAAAAATAAGAATTGTGTGACACCAAGCTTAGTAATTAGTGTCTGATGACTGGTTTTATTATTCATCGTATACAAAGACCCCATTGATAATGTATGGGGACTCAGTAAACCACGACCCATTATTTATTATCCACCGTATACAAAGAGCCCATTGATAATGTATGGGGACTCAGTAAACCACGACCCATTGTTTATTGTCCACGTATACAAAGACCCCATTGATAATGTATGGGGACTCAGTAAACCACGACCCATTGTTTATTGTCCGCGTATACAAAGACCCCATTGATAATGTATGGGGACTCAGTAAACCACGACCCATTGTTTATTGTCCACCGTATACAAAGACCCCATTGATAATGTATGGGGACTCAGTAAACCACGACCCATTGTTTATTATCCATTGTATACAAAGACCCCATTGATAATGTATGGGGATTCAGTAAACCACGACCCATTACATAAAACCTGCCAGATACCATAACTGTGATATACAGATCGAACTTAAAGCAGTGGTATATGCAGTTTCTGTATTTAATATATATTCGAAAAGATGGATGATAAATGCAACAAATTCTGCTGGACAGAAATTACCAATCTCTTCACCCTTTTGGTCGCCTCGCCTCCTCGTGGTGCAGGCCGGATATGCTTGCACGCAAGCATAACGAAAGCCACCAAGATGGGGAGTTAGCTCAGCGGTAAAGAGCACTGGACTTTGTTAATTTGAGTCCCACTGCAGCCGCTTTTCTCCTTCATCCCCAGCAGTGTTAGATTTACTGCTATATTAAATGCCAATCCTTCTCATACCATGTCTATGTGTTGTAGGAAGTAAAAGAACTGTTACCTCGGTAAATGTGTAGGGGGGAGATTTCTACCTAAATTCATCACATAGATTCGATCATCAAAGAACCTTGAGAACGTCTGGTGAGAACTTGCAATGGTTAAATGGACGTCAAATCAAACCAACAAACCAAACAAACTATGGTTATTTCACCAGGGTTCGTACAGAGCCTGGAAAACCTGGAAAAGCCTGGAATTATGCTTTGGGGGTTTCCAGGCCTGGAAAAGCCTGGAATTCTTACAGAGAGCCTGGAAGAGCCTGGAAAATTGAGTTTTGCATAAAAACATTTTTTTAATCTATGAAATTCTGGACATTATTAGCTCTCCTTAAACACGGTACCTGGCTGCCCATGAAATTTCAAGGACTTGGATTAGATACTTCCAAAAATCCTTTTTGCTAATAATATAGCTGTTTTGATCATTTGTCTTTATATGTGTTTCACTAGCAAGATTGTATTGATTAACATTGTTATTTGCCTGGAAAAGAAATATTAGAGTCTGGAAAAGCCTGGAATTCTATTGGGCTGTCTATGTACGAACCCTGTTTCACACCTCACCACACCTCAGCTGCTATAGGGCACAGAGTGATTGCTAGATCTGCCAACTCCTACAACACACTGCCCACACCCCAACCATCCCCACACCCTCCGCACATCACCTCCACACTCGTCTCTGTCTATTGTCACCAGCACACCTCGGGCCACATGTTTTTTGCTGTTCATTTGAAGTTTTTCGTCTGGTGCCGTAATTACTGTAGCCTGGCCTGAGACGTGCCGTGTCCTTCAATTGGTGCTGCTCCGCCATTGACTTCCCGCACGCCCCGCCCGCTGCCTCGCCGCGCAATCTGCCGTCTGCCCCCTCCCGGGGCGGCGCTCGTGATTACCAAATGTCCCATGTCTAGGACTCTGTGCTTCCGGGAACAAAATATATTACGAATTCCAAAATAAGTCTTATTTACTGCCTGTTGCCATGAAGGAAGAACCATTTATCCTACCCCTTATATTGATCGCCATAGACTTAACATGGTGTGACTGTATGCCATGGTTATTATCCTACCCCTTATATTGATCGCCATAGACTTAATATGGTGTGACTGTATGCCACGGTTATTATCCTACCCCTCATATAAATCTCCATAAACTTAACATGGTGTGACTGTATGCCACGGTTATTATCCTACCCCTCATATAAACCTCCATAGACTTAACATGGTGTGACTGTATGCCACGGTTATTATCCTACCCCTCATATAAATCTCCATCGACTTAACATGGTGTGACTGTATGCCACGGTTATTATCCCATCCCCATATAAATCTCCATAGACTTAACATGGTGTGACTTGATGCCACGGTTATTATCCTACCCCTCATATGAATCGCCATAGACTTCATATGGTGTGACTGTATGCCATGGTTATTATCCTACCCCTCATATAAATCTCCATCGACTTAACATGGTGTGACTGTATGCCACGGTTATTATCCCATCCCCATATAAATCTCCATAGACTTAACATGGTGTGACTTGATGCCACGGTTATTATCCTACCCCTCATATAAATCGCCATAGACTTCATATGGTGTGACTGTATGCCACGGTTATTATCCTACCCCTCATATAAACCTCCATAGACTTAACATGGTGTGACTGTATGCCACGGTTATTATCCTACCCCTCATATAAATCTCCATCGACTTAACATGGTGTGACTGTATGCCACGGTTATTATCCCATCCCCATATAAATCTCCATAGACTTAACATGGTGTGACTTGATGCCACGGTTATTATCCTACCCCTCATATAAATCGCCATAGACTTCATATGGTGTGACTGTATGCCACGGTTATTATCCTACCCCTCATATAAACCTCCATAGACTTAACATGGTGTGACTGTATGCCACGGTTATTATCCTACCCCTCATATAAATCTCCATAGACTTAACATGGTGTGATTGTATGCCATGGTTATTATCCTACCCCTCATATAAATCTCCATAGATTTGACTGTATGGCATGGTTATGCCATATAATTTTTATATGCCACAGGTGACATATGAAGTTAAAAACATGTGATAGGGAAGGATAAAATCTAAACGTCACTGAATTTCATATAATTGTTTACATGGCATTTGTTGTCTTCTGCTACAGATATTACTCAGCTCCGCTTTGTGATATTATTCCACGATAGTATTCCAACCATATAGACTGGGTACAGAAAAGAGCGGTTGTATGCTCCTTGGAGATGCCTCTGCGCAATATCCTCACATGTGCTCTGATATTACTATGTGTTAACTCCTCAGAGCATACAGCCACTTGTATATGAAACACCATGTTTCTACTGTACCGTTCACATGATAACAAGAGGCCTCAACACTTTACCTTGCGCTGCATGTGGTCCGGTCATAACGTCCCAGACGTGGGCCGATCGTCCGGTGTGACTTATTCACCAAGACCCGCCCCCATCCGTCCACACTGCACCTCCAGGCCATGAGAATTGCCCCCTTTGGCGGGCCGCATTGGACCTAATGGACCTGTTAGCAATCATCAAGGCGTCACACACAAGTGGTTGTATGCTCCTCGGATATGCCTCTGCACAATATCCTCACATGTGCTCTGATATTACTATGTGTCAAATCCTTGGAATATACTGGTGTTTGTATATGAAACACCATGTTTCTACTGTACCGTTCACATGATACCAAGAGGCCTCTGACACTTTACCTTGCGCTGCATGTGGTCCGGTCATAACGTCCCAGACGTGAGCCGATCGTCCAGTGTGACTTATTCACCGAGACCCGCCCCTATCCGTCCACACTGCACCTCCAGGCCATGAGAATTGCCCCCTTTGGCGGGCGGCATTGGACCTAATGGACCTGTTAGCAATCATCAAGGCGTCACATAGAGGCGGTGATGCTCATGGCGACTGAAGAGCGTTAACCTGGGCTGCCATTCAAAGGCAGTATGCAGCTAAGGAAATAATATCAGTACCTTACTTGTCAGGAAAAGGTGGATAATAAACACAATATAGACTGGGTTCAGAAAAAAGTGGTTGTATGCTCCTTGAATATGCCTCTGCACAATATCCTCGCATGCACTCGGATATTCCTACATGTCAACTCCTTCAGAGCATACAGCCACTTGTATATGAAACACCATGTTTCTACTGTACCGTTCACATGGTACCAAGAAGCCTCTGACACTTTACCTTGCGCTGCATGTGGTCCGGTCATAACGTCCCAGACATGGGCCAATCGTCCGGTGTGACTTATTCACCAAGACCCGCCCCCATCCGTCCACACTGCACCTCCGGGCCATGAGAATTGCCCCCTCTGGCGGGCTGCACTGGACCTAATGGACCTGTTAGCAATCATCAAGGCGTCACATAGAGGCGGTGATGCTCATGGCGACCGGAGAGCGTTAGCTGCATACTGCCTTTAAATGGCACAGCTCAGGGTAGGTTAAGTGTGGACATGGCGTGTGGCCCGGCCGTTGGTTAGATGACATTGCGTGTTGGGGTGGTCCGGTATGATCGGGACTTGTGATCTGTTTTTTATGGTGTATTATATGGGAACGGTATGATAATGTTGGTATGAATGCAGCACCGACGTCGCAATTATAGAGATGCACAGTGATAAGAGCGTTCTCCATACTATTTTAGGCAGTCGGTCATACTTCTGGGTAGTTGCATATATATGGAATTCAGATTTTACCGTTCATTTGATATGGAAGTTGTATACACCAGATTATATGGACATCAACGCGGTCAAACGAGGTGGAGTACAAACCAAGTTATTTTCATCGAGTGGGTTTCTGATCTTATCTCACCCTGTATAACATCATTTATTAATAGAATAAACCACCCAATTAGCCATTGAGTATTGCGCACACTACCTTCAGGGCTGTACCACCATGGAGTTGTCCCACTATATTAATTCCATATAAGGAATAAAGTAGACCGAGTAGCCAATGACTGCATTCGCAGCAAACCCCGACCTTCACCCTGACCTCCTTACATGATATTTTTTCGCGCCTTGGGACGGTTCTTCAGTCGAGAGTTGACCTACAATCTAATGGGCCACAACCATCCTCGTAGAGTATGAGTTCCTAACATTAAGCCTATGGAGAAAAATACTGGGATGAGATCGATAATAATATGTAATACTGCACATCTGTAGCGTATCAAACTAAGGTCTGTCTCTCCATAATCACTTCACAGTGGTACAGCTTGGTCTGTCAGGTAACAGAGGTAACTGTTTGGACGAGGTAATTATACAATCTGATCTCCTTACTCATTCGCCTTGTAATTAGTCTTAGTAAATGAACACCGAGATCTGCAATTAGGGGGATTATAATACACGAGTCCATGGATTAAAGACAGTTAATGGGTATATCATATAATTTCGACTTTTTGCAGCATTTGTGTTGCATGTTAATTAGGAAGACGACTATGGAACTGTAACTCCCCATCATAACGATACCAAAGTGCATAGCATGGGTAATTATAGATATTCCGCTGCATCAACAATACTTTCTTGCATCTTGCATCATACACATTTTATCTCCCTGGGAAATGACCCCGTCTCCGTTATCATATACAACACTAGGAGCCATAAGTTATAACCAGAGCGCCAATTTATTAAATTCTATATGATTATCGTCAAAGGCATATCTGACAATTCGGCTTGAAAATGAAAAACCCATGGCAAATATCTGAATGTCCTACTGCAGCCACTTTTCTCCTTCACCTCCAGCAGTGGTAGATTTACTGCTATATCAAAGGCCAGTCCTTCTCATACCATGTCTATGTAGTGTGTACAGCCACCTTTCTCCTTCACCCCCAGCAGTGGTAGATTTACTGCTATATCAAAGGCCAGTCCTTCTCATACCATGTCTATGTAGTGTGTACAGCCACCTTTCTCCTTCACCCCCAGCAGTGGTAGATTTACTGCTTTATCAAAGGCCAGTCCTTCTCCTACCATGTCTTTGTGGTGTGGTGTACAGCCACCTCTCTCCTTCATCCACAGCAGTGGTAGACTTACTGCTATATCAAAGGCCAATCCTTCTCATACCATGTCTATGTGTTGTGGTGTGCAGCCACCTTTCTCCTTCATTCCCAGCAGTGGTAGATTTACTGCTATATCAAAGGCCAATCCTTCTCATCCCATGTCAATCCGGTGTGGGAAGTAAAAGCACTCTCACCTCGGTAAATGTGTAGGGGAGAGATTTCTCCCTGAATTCATCTCATAGATTCAATCACCACCCTTGTGGTGTAAAAGAACCTTGAGAAAGTCTGCTAAGGACCTATAACGGTTGACCGGACGTTAAATCAAACCAAAGAAACAAAACTTGTTGTCTGTTACAGATGCAATATGAATTGATTGTAGAAATGATTGATTGCTGGATAAATAAGCGTGGAAGCAGCGCACACAGGGATGTCCTGTAGTGATCACAATCCATCCATCAATGGTCGCCATGTGGAAAAAGAGATTACTCCCAAGCGACCACGCAATAACAATTACTACACGTGCAGGCGGCCACCGGCCACCCTCATCACATGGCTATCACCTCGTGTCAACGAAAAACCACGCCACGCTGTTTTCACAAGGCCCACCTCTCCGCACCGCTTATGGGGTAAACATGGAGCAATAATATAGGCTGCCCATATCCAGTTAGATGTCTGTTCTGTGTGTGTACTGTGTGTATGGTGAAGGGGTGGTGAGGGGGGTTTGGATTGGGGTCGGGACTGAGACGTAGTTGGACGACTGTTCTGTGTGGGTGTGTACAGTGTGTAGGGTGAGTGTGGGGGTGAGGGGGGTTTGGATTGGGGTAGGGAATGAGACGTAGTTGGCGACTGTTCTGTGTGGGTGTGGGTGAGTGTGGTGGTGAGGGGGTTTGGATTGGGGTAGGGAATGAGACGTAGTTGGGCGACTGTTCTGTGTGGGTACAGTGTGTAGGGTGAGTGTGGTGGTGAGGGGGTTTGGATTGGGGTAGGGAATGAGACGTAGTTGGACGACTGTTCTGTGTGTGTACAGTGTGTAGGGTGAGTGTGGTGGTGAGGGGGGTTTGGATTGGGGTAGGGAATGAGGCGTAGTTGGACGACTGTTCTGTGTGTGTGTGTACAGTGTGTATGGTGAGTGTGGTGGTGAGGGGGTTTGGATTGGGGTAGGGACTGAGACGTAGTTGGACGACTGTTCTGTGTGTGTACTGTGTGTAGGGTGAGTGTGGTGGTGAGGGGGTTTGGATTGGGGTAGGGAATGAGGCGTAGTTGGACGACTGTTCTGTGTGGGTGTGTACAGTGTGTAGGGTGAGTGTGGTGGTGAGGGGGTTTGGATTGGGGTAGGGACTGAGACGTAGTTGGACGACTGTTCTGTGTACAGTGTGTAGGGTGAGTGTGGGGGTGAGGGGGTTTGGATTGGGGTCGGGAACGAGACGTAGTTGGACGACTGTTCTGTGTGGGTGTGTACAGTGTGTAGGGTGAGTGTGGTGGTGAGGGGGGTTTGGATTGGGGTAGGGACTGAGACGTAGTTGGACGACTGTTCTGTGTGTGTACTGTGTGTAGGGTGAGTGGGGTGGTGAGGAGGTTTGGATTGGGGTAGGGAATGAGACGTAGTTGGACGACTGTTCTGTGTGGGTGTACAGTGTGTAGGGTGAGTGTGGTGGTGAGGGGGTTTGGATTGGGGTAGGGAATGAGACGTAGTTGGACGACTGTTCTGTGGGTGTACAGTGTGTAGGGTGAGTGTGGTGGTGAGGGGGTTTGGATTGGGGTCGGGAATGAGACGTAGTTGGACGACTGTTCTGTGTGTGTGTACAGTGTGTAGGGTGAGTGTGGTGGTGAGGGGTTTGGATTGGGGTAGGGGCTGAGACGTAGTTGGACGACTGTTCTGTGTGTGTGTACAGTGTGTAGGGTGAGTGTGGTGGTGAGGGGTTTGGATTGGGGTAGGGACTGAGACGTAGTTGGACGACTGTTCTGTGTGTGTGTACAGTGTGTAGGGTGAGTGTGGTGGTGAGGGGAGTTTGGATTGGGGTCGGGAATGAGACGTAGTTGGACGACTGTTCTGTGTACAGTGTGTAGGGTGAGTTTGGTGGTGAGGGGTTTGGATTGGGGTAGGGAATGAGACGTAGTTGGACGACTGTTCTGTGGGTGTGTATGGTGTGTAGGGTGAGTGTGGTGGTGAGGGGGTTTGGATTGGGGTAGGGAATGAGACGTAGTTAGACGACTGTTCTGTGTGGGTGTGTACAGTGTGTATGGTGAGTGGGGTGGTGAGGGGGGTTTGGATTGGGGTAGGGGCTGAGACGTAGTTGGACGACTGTTCTGTGCGTGTGTGTACAGTGTGTAGGGTGAGTGTGGTGGAGGTGGTCATGATTGGGTTTGGATTGGGGTCGGGTATTAGACGGAGCTGAACGATTGCTGTGTACATTGTATAGTGGTAGAGAGCACTGGACTTGTAATCCCAAGGTTGTCGGACTTTGTGGGTTGGAGTCCCACTGCAGCCGCTTTTCTCCTTTGCCCCCAGCAGTGGTAGATTTACTGCCATATCAAATCCGATCGTTCTCATACCAAGTCTGTGTGGTGTGGGGAGTAAAAGAGGTGGCTGCACAGCACACCACATAGACCTGGTGTGAGAAGGACTGGTCTTTGATATAGCAGTAAATCTACCATTGCTGGGGATGAAGGAAAAAAGTGGCTACACACCCTGCACATTGACATGGTAAGAGAAGGATTGGCCTTTGATATAGCAGTAAGTCTACCATTGCTGGGGATGAAGGCGAAAGGTGGCTGCACACCCTGCACATAGACATGGTAAGAGAAGGATTGGCCTTTGATATAGCAGTAAGTCTACCATTGCTGGGGATGAAGGCGAAAGGTGGCTGCACACCCTGCACATAGACATGGTAAGAGAAGGATTGGCCTTTGATATAGCAGTAAGTCTACCATTGCTGGGGATGAAGGCGAAAGGTGGCTGCACACCCTGCACATAGACATGGTAAGAGAAGGATTGGCCTTTGATATAGCAGTAAGTCTACCATTGCTGGGATGAAGGAGAAAGGTGGCTGCACACCCTGCACATAGACATGGTAAGAGAAGGATTGGCCTTTGATATAGCAGTAAGTCTACCATTGCTGGGATGAAGGAGAAAGGTGGCTGCACACCCTGCAAAACTAGGCTGGAGACACACCAAGCGAGAAACGCAGCGAGTTCCGTAATCGCCAACACAAAATGGCCTATACGTGAGCTATTGATTCAGGTTTCACCTTATTATTGCTTCCAAGATGCTAAATTATAGGCAGGAGATATTCCTATGAAACAATATCTCACATACTCGCCAATTTGTGTTGGCGCTTCCAGAGATCGCTGCCTTCACTCGCTTGGTGTGTCTCCGGTATAAAGCCGGAGACACACCAAGCGAGAAACGCAGCGAGTTCCGTAATCGCCAACACAAAATGGCCTATATGTGAGCTATCATTTCATATTTCACCTGATTTTTGCTTCTGATACTCTATATGATCGGTGGGAGATATTTCTATGAAAAAATATCTTATTGTGTATTGGCGATTCCTTGACTTGCTTGGTGTGTCTGGGACTTCAAGCCGGAGACATACCAAGCAAGTATTGCAGCGATTTCCGTAATTGCCAACGCAAAATTATGCATATGTGAGCTATTTTTTCATATTTCACCTGCTTGTTGCTTCTGGGACACTAAACTATCGGTGGGAGATATGACTATCAAATTATATCTCACATACATGCCATTTTGTGTTGGCGATTCCAGAGATCGCCGCCTTGACTCGCTTGGTGTGTCCCCGGCATATGGCTTACGGCTTGCCACATCACCCACCCCTCCCTCAGCACTGTCATAGTTGTGGTGTGTGGGGCTGTGTTGGTAAACCAGCTATTGTGCTTTCTCCCTCAAGGCAACCACGCAAACACCATTAGTATACGTCTCATGATCAAGACGACCTGCTTCTGTGATGAATTACCCGTGAACCACGGCAGGTAGGTCAGGGCCGGCATTCACTAATCACACCCAGTTATGAGTGGGAGCAGTCACCCCGCCTGTGGTCAACAAAGTGTGACTGTCGATTCTAATCTCACCCAAGGCCAGATCTTGTCGGTAATTGGCGAAGCAACACAGGTGAATGTAGACATATGAATGATGTGGTTACTATCCTTACCTCGCTCACTTCTCCTCACTGCACGAAAACCACTATTTTATTCATATATACGCCATCGCGGAAGTGCATGTATTGGCTGAATATTGACTTGTTTTCATATACATGTATGTATATATATATATATATATATATATATATATATATATATATATATATATATATATATATATATATATATATATATACGCCCAGGCCTTATATACGGACGCGTCTTGGCTGTATTTCACACCCGGCGTATATGAGAGGAAATATCCTCTCCCCCCACCGCCTCCCGCCCGTTTGTGTTGGTAGAAGTACAGGTGTCCTCAGTAGGAAGCCCTCCCCCCCGCCCCCTCCCCCTCCCCCCGCCCGCTCTCAGTGAAGCCCTCTTCACAAAATGGCCTATATGTGAGCTATTATTTCATATTTCATATGGTTTAGAATTTATCCAACCCCGCCTGTCTAAATTACTTCTACATTAACAAATGACGTCATTTGTCAAGTGTATCCCACTAGAGCTATATTTTTCATTTTTCTGAACTCCAGACCGAATACAGTGACCCAATATTAATTCTATGGAGTTTTTTATTAGGGGTAGGATAATGCAATGAAATAATATCTCACATACATGCTATTTTGTGTTGGCGATTCCACAGATCACCACCTTGACTCGCTTGGTGTGTCCCCGGTATAAAGGATTACGCCCCTACCCTTGAAGGTAGACCCGGCGACATTATAGGGACACCCACTCGCAGGTCACACCTGAGTCTCCTATAAACCCATCAGCCAATCAGCGACATCAAAAGAAGTCACGTGACACGGCCGCGCTGCGTGCCGCCGTCTGGGGCTATTACAGCACAGATACGACCTCTGGTGAGACAGGGAACGCTGACACAGGGTCTCATGTATGTAGGGTTAGAGATAAGTCTCGCAAGGAACGATATTCTTATAAGGATTCAAAGCAAAGTCTGCAGCTTCCCAAGTGTGGATGCTAATGCTGATATTTTCCTAAGTTGGGGTACTCCTTTTTAGGGATAAAATGCCCCATGAAAATTATGTATACTAAGATAAAATTTTAGGAAGTATCGTATTAGTTTTTTCATGTTAACACCCTCGTTTGTGTAGAAGAGCTACGATGTAATCTGTCGAATACAAATGACAAATAAATTTTTAAAAAAAAGAAGTTCATGACGAACATAGTTCAAGGTGTGTAGAATCTAGTCTCATCAACCTTGACACCAAATGGTGTGATGGAAGCACGACAAAAACATGGTAACTACTAAGAAGGAAATGGATGAGTGTTTGGTCTGTGTCCTCGTTCACCATCGAGTGTGGAGTGTGCAGTGATATGAACGAGGCGATAGCGGAGTGAATATTCTGAAGCACTCCAAACAAGATGGCCAATTGGGACTCAGACCAAGCACGAATATATATTTCTGATTTTATCTTAGCCTCAAAATTATTATCTGTTTATCACCCGTTGAGTATGTGTTACCGTACTCGCAAGCCTGTTGAGTTCGAGTTCCTAATGTTAAGGCTATGTACACCAGGCTAAGATAAAAGAAAATATATAACTTCAAAGAACGATAAATAGCAGATATTGATAAAGAACTGCAGCGAAAGCCATAGCCACTGACAATATCCCATGAGTGTGGCTGCGGAGTAATCTCACAAGGCAAAGCCGAATGAAATTATGTAGCAATCCAAAATGAATGGCATATTATAAGTGGCTATGGATCGAGTGCGGTTCAGATTTTAGCTCACTCCTATCACTGAATAAATAAATGCCTCACATTTGTGAAATCATCCGCCATCGAGTATTTTTCTTCTGTACTCCACGGCCGTTGATTATGAGATTCCAGTGTTAAGTCTAGGGACAAAAATACCAGTGGCGAGATTTTCGGCGTTATATATGTTCGGTGAGTGCTAGTCGGATATATAGAAGGTACCAGCACATACAACTACCACAGCAGCAGAGGGCAGTGGCCTGGGCCCTTGATATTACTGTCGTTGCCGGGGACACTTCCCATTGTTATGTGATATACGATCCACGGGAGCGAGGTCTGCGTGCATGCGTCAGGCCAATGTTTAGTCACACGAATGTGATTAGGAGACTGGGTGTGAAACAAAACAGACAGTGGGGCGAATCCCACCACCTCCCCACCACCTCACAACCAGGAGTCCATCTAGACTGGCTCCAGTCCCTTTATTATCCATCGTATACAAAGTCCCCATTGATAATGTATGGGGACTCAGTAAACCACTACTCATTGTATAAAACCTGTCAGATACCATAACTGTGGTATACGGATTCAAACCTGTGGTATACGGCCTCAAAACCATGGTATACGGGAAAAATAGTCCCTTTTGCTATAGAGCAAAGAAATAGTTCCTAATGTTATACCCGTTAATATGGCAATTACTGGGTTCAATTTATTCGAAAAAATGGATAATAAATGCAACAAACGATGATTTTGTGGACAGGCAGCCCTGTAAACCACTCGCGGTTGACCTCTTAATACACTCGCTAGCGCTCGTGTATTATTACGCGTCAACCTCTCGTGGTTTACGGCTGCCTGTCCACAAAACCATCGATTATTGTCTATGTATACTATGGCTACCATCCTCGCTGGGATACAGGTTTGATTCATGGGCTAGTCAGAGAAGGATACATACTATAATGAACTTTATTCTGATTGTGTTTAGTCATTTAATGAATGTTCATAATCAAGGACTTGAGCAAGTCTAAGGGCACCCCTACACAGCCCACCCTCGACTGGCTCCAGTCCCTGCATCCTATGGCTACCCTTCTCGTTGGGAGACAGGGATTGGTACAATCGGTAATGGTGTTGGATTTCTGGCGCTGTTTAGCACCAGTATTCCCAACACTCTCCATACAGATATCCCGGCTACTGGTCAGGATATCTGCTTGGAGATTGATACCATATCACTTGGATCTCAATTAGGTCACAGGCAAAATTTATTGCTATGACAATGGGGAGAGGAAGGGGTATAAGGAGGTATAGGGCTACAGGGAGCAGCTTAGGGCCATAAACATGAGATTCTGTTCACAGTTGACAAGGCTTTGATTCATGGGCCAATCAGAGAAAGATACATACTAAAATGAACTTTATTGTGATTAATCATTTAATGAATGTTCATAATCAAAGACTTGAGCAAGTCTATTCTCAACCACAGCTTGGGTTGGGGTCACAGACTGTAGTAGGAGGGAGAGGTCAAAGGTCACATTCCCATCCTCGCCTGACAGAGAAAGAAAAATATAACATATTTCTTCTGCCGGCGGCAGCATCTGTAGAGGTGTTTTCTCCACGCGAATTGCATTAATCCCAGAATGAATGGAGTCCTAGGAATGACTGTGTCCTATTTGGGTGGTCATGCCTGGAATCCCGCCATGGAATATGTCCCTAAAGGCATATCGGGCAATTTGGCCTGAAAATTAAAACCCTTGTCATTCTCCTGGATATTGAATATGGTGATCTCAAGGTGTTGTAGAGCACATATCTCACTTAAAGATCGGGGGCCACAGTTTTTGATTTAGAGATCAATAAGTATGATAATTTTATTATAGAATACATGTCAAACTTTCACAGACTAAAGTACATATACAGTACTACTTATTTAGGTTTTAAAGTCATAGGTCACCGTCCTTGTCTTTTTCGAAAGAATTGAAGAAAACTGTATTTTCCGGTACATTTCATATGTAAATGAAGCAAAGGCAAATTATTTTTACCTCTTAAGATTACATAAACTGGAGAAAACGTTAAATTTCCGACTGATAATTGAGTTTATGACTGATAATTGCCACTGTGAATTGTAGGATATGCCTTGAAAGCCATGGTGATAGCTGGGATGCTGCCCTGCACTCGATTTTTTCATTATACTTTCGTTGTTTTTTCGTTGTGTTCGTGGCTTGGCCCGATTCCCCAGTGGAAATGGTAAAATGAGGAGAAAATACTTGCAGTTGAGCAATGTTGTGTCCCATTTCCTTGCGCTTCTAATAATAGTTCTTTTATCGAAAAATGCGGCAATTCTTGCCTTAACCTGAGCTGAACTGGTTCCCCTGCCACCTTGTCTCCCTGTCTGCTCTTTACCAGTTTCAGTTTCTACCGGAAAATGCTCTTTCGTTTTCCCTGGTTCTCCCCACCCTACACCGCTGGTATTTGGTTGCAGTTACCTGGAAAACATCCAAGAATATACGGAACCAATCGAACTGCTCCTGTTTCAGTTTGAAGTAGTTTCAATATGGCAGCCTTCATACATCGTTATGAAAATTTACTCTCAACTCATTTCTATCTAAATAGAAGAATCTATATATATATATATATACATATATATATATATATATATATATATATATATATATATATATATATATATATATATTATATCACATTTAGCTCTCCCTCTCTGCCCCAGATTCCTCCTTCTATGCCCTTCCTTCCCATATCTAACTTCCTCTCTACCAGATTCTTCCCTCTACACCCTTCCTTCCCATATCTAACCCCAGTTGTCTCCCTCTCTGCACCCTTCCGTCCCATGTCTAAACTTAGTTGTCTCTCTCTCTGCCCTTCCTTCACATATCTAACCCCAGTCAGCTCTCTCTCTCTCTGCCCTTCCTTCCCATATCTAACCCCGGTTGTCTCCCTCTCTGCCCTTCCTTCCCACATCTAACCCAGTTGTCTCCCTCTACACCCTTCCTTCCCATGTCTAACCCCAGTTCTCTCTCTCTCTGCCCTTCCTTCCCATATCTAACCCTAGTTCTCTCTCTCTCTCTGCCCTTCCTTCCCATGTCTAACCCCAGTTGTCTCTCTCTACACCCTTCCTTCCCATATCTAACTCCAGTCAGCTCTCCCTCTCTGCCCTTCCTTCCCATATGTAACCCCAGTTTTCTCCCTCTACGCCCTTCCGTCCCATATCTAACCCCAGTTCTTTCTCCTTCTGCCCTTCCGTCCCATATCTAACCCCAGTTCTCGCCCTCTGCGCCCATCCTTCCCATGTCTAACCTCACTTCTCTCCCATGTCTAACTCCAGTCGGCTCTCTCTCTTCCCTTCCGTCCCATGTCTAACCCCAGTTCTCCCTCTGCACCCTTCCTTCCCCTAAGTCTCTCCCCCCCCCCCCCGCCCCGCCCTTCTGATCGGCGCTTACACGTCCATTATGCATACCATGTCCTGCTCTCCTCCTTCCCCTCTAAGTACCGGGCGCCCAATAGCTGGTGGTCAGTGGTTGCCTTGACCGGCCTCGCTCCACCCGCTGTAAGCACTAAGCCGGGATTTATGATGGACATCTTCTGGGCATTGACGAGCCTTATCATCGCCGCCACAGTGCGGCGGCGGCCCGTCCGTCACGGGGCCCGGGCCCTGTATTAATAATCCCGCCAGTCATCCCGCTCCCTGTGCCGTTTATGATACAGCTCAGCTTGTTTGGGGCCGCGCCGCAGTTTGGGTTCTGATTGCTGGTGTTAGGACACTTGGGTCATTGATTGTTTTTTTGTTGTTGTTGGTTGCATCAGGTTTTCTTGATGGGGTAGATGAAGGTTATTAATCCATAACGTATGGGTGGTCATGGACGTAACGTGGTTCTCAATATGGCGCTTGGGTGGTGCTTTGTACACTGTGAGCGGCGACG
Source organism: Alentia gelatinosa (assembly GCA_950022655.1). Classification (NCBI taxonomy): domain Eukaryota; kingdom Metazoa; phylum Annelida; class Polychaeta; order Phyllodocida; family Polynoidae; genus Alentia; species Alentia gelatinosa. Next base: position 5,458,698 of record OX465588.1, on the reverse strand, counting down.
GTTAAAAGGGGATGTCCACTGCGCTTACGACACACCCCGACAGAGCCTTACGACACATACCGACAGTGCCTTACGACACACTCCGCCAAATCCTTACGAGACACTCCAACAGAGCCTTACGACACACTGACAGGGCCTTACGACACACTCCGACAGGGCCTTACGTCACACACCGACAGCGCCTTACGACACACTCCGACAGAGCCTTACGACATATACCGACAGTGCCTTACGACACACTCCGCCAAAGCCTTACGACACACTCCAACAGAGCCTTATGACACACTGACAGGGCCTTATGACACACTCCGACAGGGCCTTACGTCACACACCGACAGGGCCTTACGACACACTCCAACAGAGCCTTACGACACACACCGACAGAGCCGTACGACACACACCGAGAAAGCCTTACGACACACACCGACAGAGCCTTACGACACACACCGACAGAGCCTAAAGGCGGGCATCCACCAACCACGACAAGGCTACGACAATGGCTTTCCGACAAGGTCCACGACAGGCCTACGATTGGAAGGCTTGTCGTAACCTTGTCGTGGTTGGTAGACAACCAGTTCCCGAAAGAGTCTATGACAAGGCCACGACAGGCTGCGACTGGGAAGCTTATTGGAAGCCTTCTGACAAGGTTACGCCAAAATTGAACATGTTTGATTTTTCCTACTACTGGACCTTTGTCGTGGAGTGTGTTGGCGTGTCGGGAGTGTGTCGCAGAGGTCTATGATAGGAAATTTTGGCGGAGCGTGCACTTCCCGACACGCCCCGACAACCGCTGTTGGGACTTTCTTGTCGGCGCTTGTCGTAGCCTTGTCATAATTCATGTGCCTTTGCCATGTGGATTACAACGCAATTCAAACTCGATGGGATACGAGCTCTGACCTTGAACCGTCATGTGTTTCCTCTATAATATTGGGTGGTTAGGTACTGGCGGTAAGGTTACTATGAAGACTATAATCAGAATCAAGAAGGCCAATAGTCAAGGCTACCATTAAGATAATAGATGTAATATGATTTAATCTTGGAGGAAATTGCAGTGATTTACATAATTGCCTTTGCCGTGTGAATTATACAAGTGCAATTTCATTACCTAATAGAAATATATGGAATGAGGAAGGGGTATATGCTAGTTTACAGACAAAGAGAAGGGGTTATATATAAGTCCTTGGGCCCGTTGAATAATCTAGGATCGTACATATAAACATTTTTCTGCATGCCCAGGAGACCCAGGGACGATATCAGTCAACTTTATTCAACACTTATGGACGACCTTATGGACAACTAAGACTGTCTGAGGGAACGAACTTTAAAATTACTAAACAGTAACCCTTGTGCGAGGTACAGAAAACGGTCTTCATGTCCGATCCTAGATTATTCACAGGCACGTGGTCATTAAAACCTCCACTCATCTACCCCATTGATGGGCCGTGCCCATGGCTGTAGATCGGTGACGGCCAATGTAAATGGGCTATTAGGAGAACACAAAAAATCTACGCCCTTTTCGTGGGCCAATGGAAACAGGCTTTATGCTGCCGGGTATAGCAGGGCGGAGAGGTAGAAAGCTAGACTTGCTCAAGTTTTTGATTATGAACATTCATTAAATGTTCCTGTATCCCAGCGAGGGGGGTAGCCATAGGATGCAGGGACTGGAGCCAGTCTCCTGTATCCCAGCGAGGAGGGTAGCCATAGGATGCAGGGACTAGAGCCAGTCTCCTGTATCCCAGCGAGGAGGGTAGCCATAGGATGCAGGGACTGGAGCCAGTCTCCTGTATCCCAGCGAGGAAGGTAGCCATAGGATGCAGGGACTGGAGCCAGTCTCCTGTATCCCAGCGAGGAGGGTAGCCATAGGATGCAGGGACTGGAGCCAGTCTCCTGTATCCCAGCGAGGAGGGTAGCCATAGGATGCAGGGACTGGAGCCAGTCTTCTGTATCCCAGTGAGGAGGGTAGCCATAGGATGCAGTGACTGGAGCCAGTCTCCTGTATCCCAGCGAGGAGGGTAGCCATAGGATGCAGGGACTGGAGCCAGTCTCCTGTATCCCAGCGAGGAGGGTAGCCATAGGATGCAGTGACTGGAGCCAGTCTCCTGTATCCCAGCGAGGAGGGTAGCCATAGGATGCAGGGACTGGAGCCAGTCTCCTGTATCCCAGCGAGGAGGGTAGCCATAGGATGCAGGGACTGGAGCCAGTCTCCTGTATCCCAGCGAGGAGGGTAGCCATAGGATGCAAGTCTCCTGTATCCCAGCGAGGAGGGTAGCCATAGGATGCAGGGACTGGAGCCAGTCTCCTGTATCCCAGCGTGGAGGGTAGCCATAGGATGCAGGGACTGGAGCCAGTCTCCTGTATCCCAGCGAGGAGGGTAGCCATAGGATGCAAGTCTCCTGTATCCCAGCGAGGAGGGTAGCCATAGGATGCAGGGACTGGAGCCAGTCTCCTGTATCCCAGCGAGGAGGGTAGCCATAGGATGCAGGGACTGGAGCCAGTCTCCTGTATCCCAGCGAGGAGGGTAGCCATAGGATGCAGGGACTTGAGCCAGTCTCCTGTATTCCAGCGAGGAGGGTAGCCATAGGATGCAAGTCTCCTGTATCCCAGCGAGGAGGGTAGCCATAGGATGCAGGGACTGGAGCCAGTCTCCTGTATCCCAGCGAGGAGGGTAGCCATAGGATGCAGAGACTGGAGCCAGTCTCCTGTATCCCAGCGAGGAGGGTAGCCGTAGTATGCAGGGACTGGGGCCAGTCTCCTGTATCCCAGCGAGGAGGGTAGCCATAGTATGCAGGGACTGGAGCCAGTCTCCTGTATCCCAGCGAGGAGGGTAGCCATAGGATGCAGAGACTGGAGCCAGTCTCCTGTATCCCAGCGAGGAGGGTAGCCATAGGATGCAAGTCTCCTGTATCCCAGCGAGGAGGGTAGCCATAGGATGCAGGGACTGGGGCCAGTTTCCTGTATCCCAGTGAGGAGGGTAGCGATAGGATGCAGGGACTGGAGCCAGTCTCCTGTATCCCAGCGAGGAGGGCAGCCATAGGATGCAGGGACTGGAGCCTGTATCCCAGCGAGGAGGGTAGCCATAGGATGCAGGGACTTGAGCCAGTCTAGTAGAGAGCCTATAACGTGTATTCTCGGTCTGATATTGACCACTGCGCGCTATCGTCTCAGCTGTCGCGGTAGTCGGGTGCTCAGCTGTTGGGCGGTACCCACCACTCCTGCCAAGCCAGCCTGTTTCCTGCCAACCTGCCAAGTTGCCAAGGTTGCTTCCTTTGGGACGCCATGCAGATGCCAATACCAGCATCAAACCCTCACAGATTACTATGAAAAACGAGTTAGCCATGCTTAGTGCCGAGATAAGCAGTGGGATCGAGCCAATATTATATTGGATGGTACACAGTATGTAATAATATATTAAATATTTCTAATAAGTACTCACCATTATCTAACATGAAAATGTTGTTTGAGACTATTCCTAAGAAAGATATCATCATGTTTTTGAAAGAGATAGATCTCTTTGATTATATATAAAATATTTGAAAACATTGAAAAGAATTGACTGCAATGAGTCTTCGAAAATAAAAAGCTTAAATCATTGATGGTCCCTATGTAGGCTACCATCAGGGTCCCCTGGGACATTAAACCACAAACCAACAAACAATAGCCTGGTATGAATATCCAGAGGCTTATCATTAGGAACTCGTACTCAACAGGCATGCGGGTACGGTAACTCATACTCAATGGGTGATAAACAGAATGCTATATCCAGGCTAATGTAAAATCAGAAACATATTCGTGTTTGATCTGTGTCCCCGATAGCCATCGCGTTTGAAGCGCTTCAGAATATTCACTCGGCTATCACCTCGTTCATATTCCTGAGCGCTCTAAACCCGATGGCATACGGGGACACAGACCAAACACTCATCGGTTTCTTTTTTAGTACCATGCTGAAAGCATTATATTTAGTCTACTTGGGGTCATGCGAAAATTGGCCTTTCCAGTCTATCGATTAATTAGGTGAATATAAAAAATCTAAATTTAAAAGAAACGTTTAATTCCTATTATACTATGAACGATGAAAGATAATTCGCACATTTTGTAAGTGCAATATGTTTGTCATAAACAGAAGAACTTGGCAAGATTCGTGTACATGTATTATCCAAAGCACATCTATGATAAGCCATTAAAGAGTGACACTACATCACTACATACGGGAATAAATCGATGGACAGCATCCTATTATCAGCCCATCGCCCTGCCATACCATACCACGTCTCCCCTATCCGGCACCTTACTTAGTATATACGGCGGGCACGGATATTACATTAGTACCACCTTGGATCATTTACATGATCCCATTTGCGCGGGCTCGTGTTGAAATATGGCGTATTTGTTCAACATTTCGCCAAAAGATGACTAGTCGTTGAAATATTCAGTACAATTGTAAAGGTTTACCAACCTCTCTTGAATATATATTTTTTTTTTTTAATTTTTTTTTTTTTTTTTAAACTGTGGATCCTTTTCCCGTGATCGTTTATATTTTGTATAAATACACAGAGGGATGAGCTTAGAGTGTACATTGTGGTGAGTTGGTGTATTACGTTTCTCAGGGCATAATATGCAAAGGCGAAGCAAAGCCCTCGAGCAAATAGATGAATCTAGGTGTACCAATGATGTATACTTCCTAGACCTTTGAAACATACTCTCTAGATCCAATAAAGGTGGAGGACCCTCCTATCCCCAACCCAAAGCAACCCCCACACACAAACACGAGGGTTCTGTCTACCACTTACATCCAGTAGCTTTAATGTATATATACCTTTAATAAGGAACTGCATCGAGATCCATAGCCACTGACAATATGCCATGAGTTATGGTTGCAGAGTAATCTCACGAGGCAAAGCCGAATGAGATTATGTAGCAAACCAAAATGAATGGCATATTTTCAGTGGCTATGGATCGAGTGCGGTTCAGATTTTATCTCACCCCTATCGCTGAATATTTGGCTAAAATGTGTGACATCATCCTCCATCGAGTGTTTTTCAACAATACTCCACGGGCGTTGAGTACGAGTTTCCAATGTTAGGTCTATGGGGAAAAAATACCAGGGGTGAGATAAATATTCAATCTGTAATCAAATGATCCTAGTGTACTTATTAGAATTGTAATTAAGTCACTTCCGTGGGTTTCTGAAGCGATAGAGTAGGTATGTACGATAGAGGTAGCTCTTGATTCTTTTTTTCCGTTATTTCATCCACTAAGCGGCCAGCGTCAAGCGATCTTCATTGATGACTGTTTTTAAAATGGTTCCCCTGGTGGCCACCAGTGGACGTATAGAAGGTTGGTTTTTGTTTCAAATATTAATTGAACATTCTTTTCATTCTCTTCATTTTGCATTGTTCAAAAATTTCACATTTCTCACATACTGGTCGAGGCTTCAATGAAGCCATATCTGTATGCCTGTGTGTTTTGCTGGTTTTCGTATGGCGACCATAAACCATTATATATTTTGCAAAAGTGGACAAGCAGTCATCTCTCATTAACATAATAAATGTTTTTACTATTTTACTTGGCCATTATAATTTCTTACAATACGAGATTGATACACTTTTAAGCAGGGATTAAATTCAATATTGTGGTCTTGGTTACTTTTAAAAACTCTAAATAACTTGGGGTTTGCCTCACTATCACTGGCAGTTGGTTCCAAAGGGTGGCCCCCATATACTCAACACTGTTTAGGTTGAGTGTTTAGTATTATCCTACCCCTTATATAAATCCCATAGGCTTAACATTGAGTTTCCGTATGCCACGCTGACTGGCATACGAAGTTTTATATGCCACTAGTGGCATACAGAATTGTTATCACGTAATATTCCAAAATCGAGGAGACGGGGTAGGATAAAATGAAAACCTGATTTGTTTTAATCTTGGCCACTGCATGCCACTAATGGAGTTTTGGCTCCGGACTTCACTCGGCCTCATGAAGTCACTATGCCAAACTCCAGTCGTTGCATACGGTGGCCAAGATTAAAACTCATCCAGTTTTACGATAGTACTGTTCTTAATACTGGAGCTGCATATTGCCCAGTCACCCTCTCATTTAGGTCCACTTAGGTATCCAATCAGCACACTGCCTGCTGGGGCCCACGTCTGTTCCCCGTCTCTTTAACGTGGAGCAGCATTCTTTAGATAAATTTAGCCGCTTTTTAATTTTCAGCTAATAGCCGAGGCACAGAAGTAGTCCCACGTTAATGTTGATAAATTACGCAGTGTTGCTTCTTTATGTCTCTATCCTCAAGGCTCATGTTTGCTGAACTATATCATAAAAAAATATGATCCTACTTACTAAAGAATTCTACAATTCACAATGTACATAGAGTAGCATTAGGACTGGTATACATAATGCCGTTTGCTGAGATTTATCTGTGTGTTATCCTCATACGTACGGAACTATGCCATCTCCTAAAACTCACCCTAAAAAGGAAGTCGTAGAATGTGTGTGTGTGTACCTGGGTGGGACTCTAACATGCTTTATTGACGTATGTCTTTTATTTTCTCTCATTTTCAGGTGAGTCTAAGGAAGGCGTCCTTTTTACCTGATTTTCTGATCATGGCCTCAGCAGGCCCCGTAGACACCTGTAAGACAGCGGAGAATGATCTTCAGGTGGGTCTATGTTTTTGTTTGTTTTGTATTTTAATGTCAAATACTATGGAGAAACCAAACAAGAGTTAGTCGTGTTGTTGTTTATCGCTCTCCAGCAAGATCGAGTATTACTGCTCTCGGCTTCGCCATGTGCAGTAATACGCGATCTTGCGGGAATGCAATGAACAATAACACGACTAACTCCAGTTTGGTTTAGAATTTATCCTACCCCGCCCATCTAAATTACTTGGACATTAACAGATGACATCATTTGTCAACTGTATCCCACTGGAGCGATATTTTTCATTTTTCTGAACTCCAGACCGAATACAGTGACCCAATGTTAAGCCTATGGAGTCTTTTATTAGGGGTAGGATAAATGTATGTTCTATTAGACTTACTTTGAGTTAAATCAAATCCATGAGATGAATTCAGGTAGAAATCTCACCCCTACACATTTACCGAGGTAAGAGTTCTTTTATTTCCCACACCACATAGACATGGTATGAGAAGGACTGGTCTTTGATATAGCAGTTAATCTACCACTGCTAGTGGTGAAGGAGAAAGGTGGCTGTACACCACATCACATAGACATGGTATGAGAAGGACTGGCCTTTGATATAGCAGTAAATCTACCACTGCTGGGGATGAAAAGGAAAGGTGGCTGCACACCATAGCACATAGACATGGTATGGGAAGGACTGTCCTTTGATATAACAGTAAGTCTACCACTGCTGGGGGTGAAGGAGAAAGGTGGCTGGAGTGGGACTCAAACCCACTCAAACCCACAAAGTCCCATAACATCAGGATTACGAGTCCAGTGCTTTTAACCACAGAGCTATCTCCCCACCTGGTCGCTTTAGTTATGCTTGCTTGCACCACACGGAGGCATGACTACCAAGAGATTATTATCAGATTATTATCAGATTATTATCAGAGTTTCACGAAGTTGATTACTTAATGTGATAGGGAATGGTTTCCTTAGTACTGCTGCCAAGTAGGACAGCGGATCCCGTCAGGAACTGGAGTGTGAAGTGGAGTGTGGCCATCATTTCCCGATACTATGGAGAAACCAAACAAGAGTTAGTCGTGTTGTTGTTTATTGCACGACGGCAAGATCGCGTATTACTGCGCGAGGTGAAGCCGATAGCAGTAATACGCGATCTTGCTGGAGTGCGATGAACAATAACACGACTAACTCGAGTTTGGTTTAGAATTTATCCTACCCCGCCCGTCTAAATTACTTCTACATTGACGTCATTTGTAAAGTGTATCCCACTAGAGCAATATTTTTCATTTTTCTGAACTCCAGACCGAATACAGTGACCCAATGTTAAGCCTATGGAGTTTTTTATTAGGGGTAGGATAAAAGTTTGTTTGTTTGTTTGGGTAGTTTAACATCCAATTTATTCAATTAGACTTACTTTGGATTTGACCGAATCTATGAGATGAATGTAGGAAGAAATCTCACCCCTACACATTTACAGTGGTGAGAGTTCTTTTACTTCCCACAGAACATAGACATGGTATGAGAAGGATTGGCCTTTGATGTAGCAGTAGATCTACCACTGCTGGGGGGTGAAGGAGAATAGTGGCTGCAGTGGTACCCGAATCAACAAAGTCCCGTGCTCTTTACCACTGAGCTATCTCCCGACCCACCCCGGTCGCTTTAGTTATGCTTGCGTGCAAGCATATCCGGTCTGCACCACGAGGAGGCGAGGCGACCAAGAGGGTGAACAGATTGGTAATTTCTGGCCACCCCAGCAGACCATGTGAGATACAAGTGTGATGTTACGATACACCTATGGCATGTATGAAATACTATCCTCTGCTAGAGGTGTGGTATAAATGATGTTCGCACCTGCCGTGACAGCGGGCCGTAGTGAATGGCAGTGGTGCGGAAAATTTAATAAAACGGCGTTTTAAACGATGAGGGCGGGGGGGGGGGAGTATAGTAATAAGAAAACGTAGTGACTACGGCGGGGGGGACGTATTTCTGCTTCAAATGACCGAGTACGGCCACCCGTACGGGCTCAGTAATCACGTTTTCTCCTATTGATCATACTGATACTGTAATATAACATTTGTTAAACAGGCCATTAACAAGTCAATTAAGATATAATGGATGTCTTCATTAAAATTGTGGGTCAACTTTCCTGAGTAATTGGTTGTATAATTTACAAGGTCAATTGCCTACTTGCAAAGGGCACTTACCCCGGGGTGGAACATGTTTAGGTTCCCTCCACTCACCAGGTGTTCCGTGCATGTCGTAGTTAGGCCACTAAAAAAAACAACTTGTTTCTCATCACCGCGCGCATCACACAAAAAACGATTTTAGATTTTTTTTTTTTTTAAATAGATGAACCTTGATAGAAATTATGAAAGGTATGTGTATTTAGTATCAAATTAAAGCTCCTAATGTCAGGGATGCATTAAATGTATAATCAGTAAAAATCCCACGTAATGTCCATACCTATGTGGAAAAAAGTCTTCAGTTTCTTCTATTATTATATACCTGTGGTAGTATATCCTACACATACGGCCCGCTCCTACCGATGTCGTGTTTATATCCGTACGACACCTAGGTGACGTACAGGGTATGTATGTGGCATACGGGGCATGTACGGCGGCGAAATCCAAAATCTCCCCTAGAAGTAGAAGCAAGGTTTAAAATCGGATATTTTAAGGTTTATAATAATAGAGAAACAGGCTGACTGTCTCCGTTCGTATAAAATACTTGGTAAAATCGGCGCCGATTTTACCGCGTATTTTATCCGTACGGAAACAGTAAGCCTGTTTCTCTATATTACTCAAATTATGCCAATGAGAAGAATTATCAGCAGCTTAAGCCAACGTACTTAAGAAATTATTGTACGGTACTTAAAGCCATCAATTGTAATTAAACATATGTCAGAGAGGAAAATTATCTCTGCCGCTTCTTTCAAGTAGGTCCTCCGTGAAATAAAAGCCAGTTCTCCGTTCAGCAGCGGGAGACATAGCTTGATGTTAAAATCGATACGTCCTTCAGATCGCATCAATACGAGTCATTCCGCCTTTCTTCTCCGATAAAAGTCCTCTTCGTGGGTCCCTGATTATAGCCTGTCTTCAGCTGTGTTAAAAAGAAGCCCCATCTCGTTTTAAGGTGATTAGGGAGATGTCCTTAGAGAGCAATAATCTCAATGAGGACTTGGGCCTGGGCTCATAAATAAATGACAGTTGTTGGGCGGTCATTGTGGAACTCGTGCATTGTATATTAAATGTAAATTGATCATAATTCTGCCGACTGCTTGCATCCTATTTTATTCTCCACCTAATACAAAGTGTCCATAGAAAACACCATACCCGGAGCATATATATTATATATCCGCCTAATACAAAGTGTCCATAGAAAACATATAGGGAGTTTTTATTGACATACCCGGAGCATACGGATATATCCACCTAATACAAAGTGTCCATAGATAACAAATAGAGAGTGTGTAACACCATACCCGGAGCATACAGATATATCCACCTAATACAAAGTGTCCATAGAAAACACATAGGGAGTGTGTATCACCATACCCAGAGCATACAGATATATCCACATAATACAAAGTGTCCATAGAAAACACATAGGGAGTGTGTATCACCATACCCGGAGCATACAGATATATCAACCTCATACAAAGTGTCCATAGAAAACACATAGGGAGTGTGTATCACCATACCCGGAGCATACAGATATATCCACCTAATACAAAGTGTCCATAGAAAACACATAGGGAGTGTGTATCACCATGCCCAGAGTATATAGATATATATCCACCTAATACAAGGTGTCCATAGAAAACACATAGGGAGTGAAATTGGCGGCAATGGAATCAAGCCTTTTAGTGTGAGGCATTACTTGCCATTACTAGAAATGAGGGCCAGTGCCTACAGCTACCTACATGTGTATTATCGAGCACAGCCTATTTAAGATTTAAAACGGTCGAGTTCGTTACGGGTCGATTTTCTACGGGTCGAGTTTGTTTTACGGGTCGAGTTTTTATGGGTCGAGTTCTGTACGGGTTGAGTTTATTTTATGGATCGAGTTCGTTATGGGTCGAGTTTATTTTATGGGTCGATGTATTTACGGGTCGAGTTCGTTTCAGTTCGAGTTCTCCAGTATTCGCTGAAGCTAACGAGCAATGCCGAAGGACTACCATGTGTAAGTGAATGGCATGGTTGAGTCTAATGGAGTGGGACTAAGGGCTACCATGTGTAGATGAATGGCCCGGTTGAGTCGGGTGGAGTGGGACTAAGGGCTACTACGTGGAGGTGAACGGTTTGGTTTAGTCTGGTGGACTAAGAGCTACCATGTGTAGGTAAAAGGTACAGTTGAATCAGTTGGAGTGGGACTAAGGGCTACCTCGTGTAGGTGAACGGCACGGTTGAGGCTTGTGGAGTAGGACTAAATAAGGACTACCATATAGAGGTAAACGGCACGGTTGAGTATGGTGGAGTAGGACTAAGGACTACCATATAGAGGTAAATGGCACGGTTGAGTCTGGTGGAGTAGGACTAAGGACTACCATATAGAGGTAAACGGTACGGTTGAGTATGGTGGAGTAGGACTAAGGACTACCATATAGAGGTTAACGGTACGGTTGAGTCTGGTGGAGTAGGACTAAGGACTACCATATAGAGGTAATCAGTACGGTTGAGTATGGTGGAGTAGGACTAAGGACTACCATATAGAGGTGAACGGCACGGTTGAGGCTGGTGGAGTAGGACTAAGGACTACCATATTGAGGTAAAAGGCACAGTTGAGTATGGTGGAGTAGGACTAAGGACCACAATATAGAGGTAAACGGTACGGTTGAGTATGGTGGCGTAGGACTAAGGACTACCATATAGAGGTAAACGGCACGGCTGAGTCTGGTGGACTTAGGGCTACCTCGTGTAGGTGAACGGCACGGCTGAGTCTGGTGGACTGGGGTAGGGCGCCTGATGCCAGAGATGTACAGATGCCATATATGGATGGATGCCGCGTCCGTAATCACATTTCACCAATCCACCACCAGGTGGTGCTGAACGCGCAGGCGCACTGGCTGCTGTCTCCTCGTTTGCGCGCGCAATTAAACGCGCGGCGTACTTGGACACAGGGCGGTAATTTATTTAACTATCCCGTGGCTGGTGATGGGGCAAAAAGCGTATAATTACAGCCTCGGGGGATCGACCCCTCTCAACATAACCCTACAACACCCGCCCGGCCCCTGATGCCGCTTTCCACTTAACCGCTAATGAACATGGCGTGACCCATTGGCGGCCGCCATATTGCCGGTGTCACGTGCAATATGCTCCCCCGCCGACATATCGCACCGGATGGACTGGTCCCCCAGCCGTGACGTAATGGGATCATGGAATTAACCGGTACCGCCCCAGCTTCTGCTGCGTGTTTTTTTCTCGTGTTTTTTTTTTTTTTTTTTTTTATATCTCCTTTCTTTTTAATGGATCCCCCCCCCCCCCCGCTACTGGTTTCCGGTCGCTACTGGCGGGAGCGTTATGGTTCCGCAGGTCGGGGGCTTGGTACCAGCGATGTCCTATCCACCAGCGGGCCCGCAATTAAGGCGCAATCAGCTTTTGATGAGGGAAGGGCCATGACGGAAGGTACCCTCCGACCAGGACACACCGCACGCACCCTACTCGTTAAGGCCGGCGGAGGATTGGTGGAAATTGCCAGGGGATTAATAAAAGGCCATTAGAATTATAGCTGTTGTGGTCGTGTGGGTTGGAGGATGGGGCGTGTGGGTTGTATGGATCAGCATGAAAAACAATGGCGGTTTTTAAACGGGCGAGGTAGAGTGGAGGACACCCAGAGAGGGGGATGGCGTGATTACAACATAATCATTTAGTCTCCCCTGAAAGGTGATATCACGGGCAGTCCCCGGCCTCTGGGTCTTTCCTGGGATATCAGGTGTACGTACATGTGAATTGTTGTCATTCCGGCAGCCATCTTGGAATTCAAAATGGCCGACCTATAACAAAATGCAAATGGCTGAGTAGTGTTGGTAGTTTTCAATCATAAATTTTGGTTTCAGGTTGTTTTAGTAAATATATAATGAAAAAATGCAGGGCTATTTGGTTGAAATGTCGGCCATCTTGGAAAAATTCATGTTAGGAAGGTTTAAATCTCCATGTTATTGTCTAGTTTTTTCTCTGAAATCCTGGCCGCTGATTGGTTAATCGCATATGACATTCACTCCGCCACGGCCATGACACAGTATTGTCACTTTACGGGGGTGTTCGTTGAGTAACCTTTTTCTAATGGTATTCCTGTGGCTAAACTTAAACTTTTACCAGGGCCTATCGCTGTTTATACCAGGCTAAGATAAATTCATATTCTCTTAACAGAAGTTCTATCAGAATTCAGAAGAGGCACCGCGTTTATACATTCCTCACATAAAACTACAGGCTCACACTACACTCTGAAAGTTTCCTCAATGTCTGCTGTGTAAGGCAAGGAAATGAAAGGTGTTCGCTAAGTCCCGGTTATGTATCGTGACGAAGAATGGTGCTGATAGATTGAATGCCCCATCAGTGGACCTTTATAAGCGAACAACTCAACCCACCGTGTGGCGGCGCTCTACAGCTGTACAATACTGCTCCGAGCAGCTCAATTCCAGCCCTGGTCTGCTCATAGCAGCAGCGGTCATTATTCCCCGGTTTCATATTGAAGGCTGGCAGAATGCAGCGGGGTGCCGTGAGGGGGTGATGCTTTCATGGCTTTGCGGTAGGAAATGAAAAGCCGAATACCACAGCTAGACATTATCCACAGTTGAGGCGCTCAGAGTTGCTGGGAATTGCTCACAGTATAACAAGGAGCAGTTCACAGTGACACGCAATGCGGTGTTAGCGGTAATTCAGGCCGGCATCCGATTAAAAGCCCACCCACTTCTGTATTGCTGAATCTCATTGGGAGGGAGGTAGGGCTTGGCCAGGGAGTTCTACTAACCACCAGTTCCTCGCCGCGAGCTGTTCTCTTTTTTATTTTTTTATTTTTTTATTTTTTAATTATCGTTTTTTTTACTGTCTGGTGTTCAGCAAAAGCTGGGTTGAATTGTTCAGGCAGAACCTAGTACGAATTTGTTCACTCAATACCTACATTTATTATCCACCTCATACAAAGTGTCCGTAGAAAACACATAGGGAGTGTGTATCACCATACCCGGAACATACAGATATATCCACCTTATACAAAGTGTCCATAGAAATCACATAGGGAGGGTGTATCACCATACACATAGCATACAGATATATCCACCTCATACAAAGTGTCCATAGTAAACACATAGGGAGCGTGTATCACCATACCTGGAGTATACAGATATATCCACCTCATACAAAGTGTCCATAGAAAACACATAGGGAGTGTGTATCACCGTACCTGGAGTACACAGATATATCCACCTCATACAAAGTGTCATTAGAAAACACATAGGGAGTGTGTATGGACATATCCAGCGCATACAGATATGGTGCATGCTCCAGGTGGCGCATACGGAAAAAAATGCGTATGGAAAAATAGTGCACAACTAAAACGAACTGATATCGGTACACCACTTGTCCAGAAAAGGTTGATAGTAAGTACAATGTGGACTGGTTTCAGATAAAAGCGGTTGTATCTGAAACCAGTCCATATTGTGTATGTATTTCTAGATTCAGATATTATCCACCCCTAATATAAAATCCCATAGGCTTAACATTGAGTTTCCGTATGCCACGCTGACTGGCATATGGAGTTTTATATGCCACTAGTGGCATCAGAATTGTTATCACGTAATATTCCAAAATCGAGGAGACGTTGTATGATAAAATCAAAACCTGAATCGTTTGAATATTTGCTACCGCATGCCACTCATGGAGTTTTGGCTCCGGACTTCACTTGGCTTCGCCTCATGAAGTCACTATGCCAAACTCCAGTCATGGAACACGGTGGCAAAGATTAAAACTCATCCAGTTTTACGATAGTATGCTATGAGACTACATCACTCAAGCAGGCCCCTTTCAGTGACATTAAATGGCATCACAATATCAGAATAATTCAAATTACCTCGCAAATCCAGTTAGGAACGTATAAATCTCCATGTTGATGTCTGGTCTAATTTCTGAAATCCTGGCCGCTGATTGGACAGTTCCCTGTGACGTCATCTCCCATCACTCCGCCACTACCATGGCGTATTTTTGGCACTTTACGTGGATGATCGTTGAGTATAATATTTTAATGTTATTCCTATGGCTAAACCTGTACCAGGGGTGAGATAATAAGAAAGAAATTGATGAGTATTTGGCATGTGTCCTCGTTCGCCATCGAGTTTGGAGTGCGCAGTAATATGAACGAGGCGGTAGTCGAGTGAATATTCTGAAGCACTCCAAACGAGATGGTGAACAGGGACTCAGACCAAGCACAAATATGTTTCTGATTTTACGTTAGCCTGGAAATATATATCTGTTTATCAACCATTGAGTATGAGTTACCGTACTGGCATGCCTGTTAAGAACGAGTTCCTAATGTTAAGCCTATGGACAGTTATACGATAACACTGACAGATAGCCACTGCATGGTGGTCCCAGTATCGACACCGTACGCAACGCCCGTGTGATACGAAGGGCAGCGGGAATTCTCACTGGAGCACAACAATCAATAAAGCAGACGATGGATGAATGGAACTTGCGACCAAAGCGCGGGAAGAAGTGTCGGCTTGCGAATCGCAGGCGATGATCTTTCTATGGTTTCCAATTACATTTTTTAGTCTCCAAGTCAAGTTTCATTAAGAACCAAAAGAGTAAAGTTGTCTGAGTGTTGATTGTCCTGTGAGCGTCAAGTCAGGGCGATTAGTTTATTTCTCCAGCAACTTTTAGCTGGGGTTTCATGTAATATAAGGCTGAGAGTTGTAAGAGAGGTCACTTTAATTAAAGCAGGGTTCGTACAGAGCCTGGAAACCTTGGAAAAGCCTTGAATTATGCCTTAGGGGTTTTCAGGCCTGGAAAAGCCTGGAATTCTCACAGAGAGCCTGGAAAAACCTGCAAGAGCCTGGAAAATGTAGTTTTGCATAAAAACAATATTTTCGATTGTCATTATTATCTTTCCTTAACTACGGTACCTGACTGCCTATGGAATTTCAGTCACTTCGATTAAATAGTTTCAAAAATACTTTATTTGACCATGTATAGCATATTGCTAATAATATAGACTAGATTTGATTATTTGTCTTAATATTTAAAAGTGGCAATAACAAAAATGAAGATATCTATCCCAAACCACTAGGTGGTAAGGAGATAAAGATAAAGAACATCTTGACTAAATTTAGTGATGAATCAGATGTGGTTTTAAAAACAGTGACCAGATGTGCCTGGAAAAAAAAAATTAAAGCCTGGGAAAAGCCTGGAATTTTATTGGATTGTCTATGTACGAACCCGGCTTAAATATTATCAAACATAACGGCCCCATAGTGTTCAAATTTGTGTCGTGCGTAACGTCCACACAAGGGACCTGAAGACTGTACCACTTCCCACTCTCCCAGCAGAGATCTTGCGCTCTACTTCCTGCGGCCGCTTATATCTCTGCCCCAACCTGCCTGTTTGGGCTCAAATCTGGCCCATACGCCAGTTTTTGAAATATCCTAAATTCTTAGCGCTTTGGGCAGTATTTTGTGGTTCACATGTAAATAGATATGCATATATTTATATGGTAAATGATTTACACTCATTTCTGTTATTTGTTATATCAAATCAGGTATAGTCTTAGGGATTACTTTCTTCATTGGAAGGCACCTCATGTGTTACAGGGTTTTGTTTGTCAACATAACACATGTGCTCACTCGAAGGGGCAGTCTAATCAACAGTAGATTCACATCATAAAGTGGTTTAGAGATGAAAAAGAAACAGCTGGATTGTCTGTAAACCCAATTTAACAATTCCTATATTTCCTAACTAATAATATGTGAGTTGGTTGACTTGTATAACTTTTGACAGTTGCCTTGTTTTGAATCTGAAATGTTCGCTGGTCTCCCCTGTTCTTAGTGGATACCAAGGGAACAGGCTTTGGGTTGGGGTAGAGACTAAGCACAGCGCTAGCGCCGCGAAAGATCTGGGGGGAGAGTGGCCACTTCCCTGTTAGCCTATTGCAATTATGTAGCGTGCCAGTGGGAGGAGGGTGTGCATGGGGAGGTGTGGGTTGAAGCTGGCGACACATTTACTGATTGCTTTCTGTTCAATCAGAGCCGATGCTTTAGTGTGACAGGCTGCCTCCAGTCTGTGCCAGTCCCGCTGAGTTGTTAGCATTATGGACGTGATCCGTAGGGTCACATTTACGTGACTGGTTACGGCTACGTGCCCGATAAACCGGATAACAAACCAATCAGCTAAGCAGAACATGGTTCGCATAGCCCCCTAACTGCTGTTCGTTATGACCATGTAGAACTAGGCAGTATTACCGTGCAGGTAAATGCAAATCATTAGCACTATCTTCTGCTGCTAAGAAGGAAATTGATGAGTGTTTGGTCTGTGGCTCCATTCGCCATCGAGATTGGAGTGCGCAATAATAAGAGAAAACGTGCTTACTGAGCCCGAAGGGATGGCCGTTCGAGGTCTTTTTATGCCATAAATATGTCCCGACGCCGCAGGCGGAGGGACATATTTATGGCATAAAAAGGCCGAGAATGGCATCCCTACGGGCTCAGTCACTACGTTTTCTTATTATTACATACACAAATACAAAAAACCGCCATTTTAAATACTTATGATATCTACCAATTGACCCGATGGTCACAGTGCGCACGAATATTCACTACGGGCGCAGTGCGCCCGAACATTATCTTTACTACACCCCAAGCAGCGGGTAGTATTTCATAGACGTTCGGCCATAGGTATGTAATAATATGAACGAGGCAATGGCCGAGTGAATATTCCCAAGCGCTCCAAATGAGATCATATGCATAGAGATGGTGAATGGGGACTCAGACCAAATGCGAATATCTTTCTGATATTATCTTAGCCTGGAAATGTTTATCTGTTTATCGCCCGTTGAGTATGAGTTACCATACTCGCATGCCTGTTGAGTGTAAGTTCCTAATGATAAGCCTATGGACGTTTATACCAGACTAAGATAAGACATTTACTGCCACTCAGCTAAGCAGAGTTTTGCATAACCTCTTTGCTGATGATTAGGACTGTGTAGAGTACGAGGCCAGTATTACCGCGCAGGATAATGCTGAACATTAGCACTATTTATCGCTACAGGACAGTATCATCTTGTAGATCTAGCATCTTGATACTGGCTGCGTGTTGAACAAGCAAATAAAGCTCATAGTTACTACTGACACTCCTATTTAACAGTGTTGCTACCAAATACTATCAAGAAACGTCACGAGTTTGAGTCTTATTTATGCCACGCATTTTGTTGGCTCCGTAATTTCACGAGTCGAAGTCTAGAGACATTACAGAGCCAACAAAATGAGTGACATAAATAAACTCAAACTCAAACGAGTGGCGTCTAGATTTTACCCTACCCCGTTTCCACATTTTTTCAGCATTAGGAAGTAGTGACTTTATTTATAACACTTTATGTCACACCCGTGACATAAACCAATCACATGTTAAGCCTGTGGCGTTTTTTATTAGGGGTAGGATAAAGACTCTTATTATTCGTGTATACAAAGATCCCATTGAAAACCACGACCAATATATAAAACCGTCAGATACCATAACTGTGGTATACGGATTCAAATATGTGGAATACAGCCTTCAAAATTGTGGTGTACGAGAAAATAGTCCCTTTGTGTTATAGAGCAAAGAAATAGTCCCTATCGGCCGTCTATCCAAATAAAAACATCGTTTCTTGTGTATGTAGTGCATTACAGGTATACACAGAGGCAAGGACCATAATTACCAAGCGGGAACCACATACAGTTTGTATAGATTAATGGGAATAAGAGGATGGCAGCCTCAGGTTACTGTCTTACCTGGTGGTATCACAGCTTGTAATGTGCCTCTTGGATGGCAGCAGGCTCAGCCTTAGACTGGCCTCAGTCCCTGTGTGCTACCCACCTCTCCCTGCCTCAGTCCCTGTGTGCTACCCACCTCTCCCTGCCTCAGTCCCTGTGTGCTACCCACCTCTCCCTGCCTCAGTCCCTGTGTGCTACCCACCTCTCCCTGCCTCAGTCCCTGTGTCCTACCCACCTCTCCCTGCCTCAGTCCCTGTGTCCTACCCACCTCTCCCTGCCTCAGTCCCTGTGTCCTACCCACCATAGACTGGCCTCAGTCCCTGTGTCCTACCCACCTCTCCCTGCCTCAGTCCCTGTGTGCTACCCACCTCTCCCTGCCTCAGTCCCTGTGTGCTACCCACCTCTCCCTGCCTCAGTCCCTGTGTCCTACCCACCTCTCCCTGCCTCAGTCCCTGTGTGCTACCCACCTCTCCCTGCCTCAGTCCCTGTGTGCTACCCACCTCTCCCTGCCTCAGTCCCTGTGTCCTACCCACCTCTCCCTGCCTCAGTCCCTGTGTGCTACCCACCTCTCCCTGCCTCAGTCCCTGTGTGCTACCCACCTCTCCCTGCCTCAGTCCCTGTGTGCTACCCACCTCTCCCTGCCTCAGTCCCTGTGTGCTACCCACCTCTCCCTGCCTCAGTCCCTGTGTGCTACCCACCTCTCCCTGCCTCAGTCCCTGTGTCCTACCCACCTCTCCCTGCCTCAGTCCCTGTGTCCTACCCACCTCTCCTGCCTCAGTCCCTGTGTGCTACCCACCTCTCCTGCCTCAGTCCCTGTGTGCTACCCACCTCTCCCTGCCTCAGTCCCTGTGTGCTACCCACCTCTCCCTGCCTCAGTCCCTGTGTGCTACCCACCTCTCCCTGCCTCAGTCCCTGTGTGCTACCCACCTCTCCCTGCCTCAGTCCCTGTGTGCTACCCACCTCTCCCTGCCTCAGTCCCTGTGTCCTACCCACCTCTCCCTGCCTCAGTCCCTGTGTGCTACCCACCTCTCCCTGCCTCAGTCCCTGTGTGCTACCCACCTCTCCCTGCCTCAGTCCCTGTGTCCTACCCACCTCTCCCTGCCTCAGTCCCTGTGTGCTACCCACCTCTCCCTGCCTCAGTCCCTGTGTGCTACCCACCTCTCCCTGCCTCAGTCCCTGTGTCCTACCCACCTCTCCCTGCCTCAGTCCCTGTGTCCTACCCACCTCTCCCTGCCTCAGTCCCTGTGTCCTACCCACCTCTCCCTGCCTCAGTCCCTGTGTCCTACCCACCTCTCCCTGCCTCAGTCCCTGTGTCCTACCCACCTCTCCCTGCCTCAGTCCCTGTGTCCTACCCACCTCTCCCTGCCTCAGTCCCTGTGTCCTACCCACCTCTCCCTGCCGCAGTCCCTGTGTCCTACCCACCTCTCCCTGCCTCAGTCCCTGTGTCCTACCCACCTCTCCCTGCCTCAGTCCCTGTGTCCTACCCACCTCTCCCTGCCTCAGTCCCTGTGTGCTACCCACCTCTCCCTGCCGCAGTCCCTGTGTCCTACCCACCTCTCCCTGCCTCAGTCCCTGTGTGCTACCCACCTCTCCTGCCTCAGTCCCTGTGTGCTACCCACCTCTCCCTGCCTCAGTCCCTGTGTCCTACCCACCTCTCCCTGCCTCAGTCCCTGTGTGCTACCCACCTCTCCCTGCCTCAGTCCCTGTGTCCTACCCACCTCTCCCTGCCTCAGTCCCTGTGTCCTACCCACCTCTCCCTGCCTCAGTCCCTGTGTGCTACCCACCTCTCCCTGCCTCAGTCCCTGTGTCCTACCCACCTCTCCCTGCCTCAGTCCCTGTGTCCTACCCACCTCTCCCTGCCTCAGTCCCTGTGTCCTACCCACCTCTCCCTGCCTCAGACCCTGTGTCCTACCCACCTCTCCCTGCCTCAGTCCCTGTGTCCTACCCACCTCTCCCTGCCTCAGTCCCTGTGTCCTACCCACCTCTCCCTGCCTTAGTCCCTGTTTCCTACCCACCTCTCCCTGCCTTAGTCCCTGTGTGCTACCCACCTCTCCCTGCCTTAGTCCCTGTGTCCTACCCACCTCTCCCTGCCTCAGTCCCTGTGTCCTACCCACCTCTCCCTGCCTCAGTCCCTGTGTGCTACCCACCTCTCCCTGCCTCAGTCCCTGTGTCCTACCCACCTCTCCCTGCCTCAGTCCCTGTGTCCTACCCACCTCTCCCTGCCTCAGTCCCTGTGTGCTACCCACCTCTCCCTGCCTCAGTCCCTGTGTGCTACCCACCTCTCCCTGCCTCAGTCCCTGTGTCCTACCCACCTCTCCCTGCCTCAGTCCCTGTGTCCTACCCACCTCTCCCTGCCTCAGTCCCTGTGTGCTACCCACCTCTCCCTGCCTCAGTCCCTGTGTTCTACCCACCTCTCCCTGCCTCAGTCCCTGTGTGCTACCCACCTTTCCCTGCCTCAGTCCCTGTGTCCTACCCACCTCACCCTGCCGCAGTCCCTGTGTCCTACCCACCTCTCCCTGCCTCAGTCCCTGTGTCCTACCCACCTCTCCCTGCCTCAGTCCCTGTGTCCTACCCACCTCTCCCTGCCTCAGTCCCTTTGTCCTACCCACCTCTCCCTGCCGCAGTCCCTGTGTCCTACCCACCTCTCCCTGCCTCAGTCCCTGTGTCCTACCCACCTCTCCCTGCCTCAGTCCCTGTGTGCTACCCACCTCTCCCTGCCGCAGTCCCTGTGTCCTACCCACCTCTCCCTGCCTCAGTCCCTGTGTGCTACCCACCTCTCCCTGCCTCAGTCCCTGTGTCCTACCCACCTCTCCCTGCCTCAGTCCCTGTGTCCTACCCACCTCTCCCTGCCTCAGACCCTGTGTGCTACCCACCTCTCCCTACCTCAGTCCCTGTGTCCTACCCACCTCTCCCTGCCTCAGTCCCTGTGTGCTACCCACCTCTCCCTACCTCAGTCCCTGTGTCCTACCCACCTCTCCCTGCCTCAGTCCCTGTGTGCTACCCACCTCTCCCTGCCTCAGTCCCTGTGTGCTACCCACCTCTCCCTGCCTCAGTCCCTGTGTGCTACCCACCTCTCCCTGCCTCAGTCCCTGTGTGCTACCCACCTCTCCCTGCCTCAGTCCCTGTGTCCTACCCACCTCTCCCTGCCTCAGTCCCTGTGTCCTACCCACCTCTCCCTGCCTCACCCCTGTGTCCTACCCACCTCTCCCTGCCTCAGTCCCTGTGTGCTACCCACCTCTCCCTGCCTCAGTCCCTGTGTGCTACCCACCTCTCCCTGCCTCAGTCCCTGTGTCCTACCCACCTCTCCCTGCCTCAGTACCTGTGTGCTACCCACCTCTCCCTGCCTCAGTCCCTGTGTCCTACCCACCTCTCCCTGCCTCAGTCCCTGTGTCCTACCCACCTCTCCCTGCCGCAGTCCCTGTGTCCTACCCACCTCCCCCTGCCTCAGTCCCTGTGTCCTACCCACCTCTCCCTGCCTCAGTCCCTGTGTCCTACCCACCTCTCCTACTGCTGCCTACCGCCACCGCACGCCCTCCTTACCCCTCCACCTACTCTCCCCTTGGCCTGGCTGATTCCTGAGCCAGTCAGAAGTGGGATTCACACAGTGGGATTCATGTACCTCACAGTGTTCAAAATCTCATGCGATTCTGTTCCTTTTTAGGTTGAAATGTCTTTAACAATTACAGGGGGGAAACATGTATCAGGGAAATGGAACCCCATGATTTAGACGATTCTGAAATTCTGTTCGAGTACAGAATCTCAGCAGGATTTGTCTCGGAAAAGCACCCTGTGAGGTACATGAATCCCATCGTGTGAATCCCACTTCACACATTGTAATTTATTTTATTCATTCAATTTACGTTCATAATGAAAGACTTGGGCAAGTCTAGCTCAGCCTTTACTCACGCCATACACTGGGGACATCCTGACGACGGTAACACACACCCCGGTCGGCAATTAGAAGGGAAGAGCCGGGGTGTCAGTTTGCTGCTTTCTCTGAGCAACGCCCGAAGGATGTTCAAATATCATATATACATATGTATGTATAGAGGTATAGGTTTTTATCCTACCCCTAATAAAAAACTCCATAGGCTTAAAATTGGGTCACTGTATTCGGTCTGGAGTTCAGAAAAATGAAAAATATCGCTCTAGTGGGATACACTTGACAAATGTCGTCATCTGTTAATATAGAAGTAATTTAGACGGGCGGGGTAGGATAAATTCTAAACCAAACTCGAGTTAGTTGTGTTATTGTTCATCACACTCCGGCATCTTGCCGTCGTGCAATAAACAACAACACGACTAACTCTTGTTTGGTTTCTCCATAGTATATAGGTATAGGTATAGGTATAGGTATAGGTATGTATAGCTCCTTTTTGTGATATCTGCCATATGTCAAAGCATTGTCATAGTATAGGAGAAAAATGGAGAGAAAAGGCTTAGTTGGAAATAATGCAATACTATGATTTCAATGAATGTTTTTCTTTGAATTGTTATATACAAACAAATATTTTCTCAAGCTTATTAGCTATGCAGCACAAGTCAAACTATAAGATCTTTTAGGGAGACACTATTTAGATCCTGATCTAAACTTAGTCCCTAATATAGCTTCCCAGCCTATAGACCGGGATGTATCTGTAGATCGTTTTTAAGGTGGCCACGTTTCCCAAGTTATGTGCAGTTTACTTTCACTATGTTCTTTTAAGCTTGGCAGCTGGGAGCTTATTCTCCTCCCAAAGGGGACTGGATTTGTCAGTCGTTACTTTGGCTTTTACTCTGTATTGTCTCAAAGCATAACGCATACTTACAGCGATTAGGATTGTAATAAAACAGGTTGGGTTTTGCATCGTTTCTGGTTCACTATTTCGGTACTGTTAGATCTTGTTCTTGTACCTATAGGCCGCACAACCATATTGGGGACTGAAAACTAGTTATTTTTGTCTTGAAATACAAAAATTCTCATAACTTAGGCGTGTTCGGAAATGATGCAATATTTTTATAATAATTTCAGAGAATGTGTTTTCCTTTAGATATTATATATAAACAATTGCAACCGGTCCGTAATATGCCTTCCTGACCTATAGTAATTAATTGCCCCTTAGAAATATAGCTACATTCTCTTATATATACTTCTGTTACCGGTTGTGTTGTTGATATCCTGATACACGTTGTACCACTCTTTACACGTATGGGTGTTATTCACAATTGTGAAACATTACAAATATGGCCCGTTCAGAAACTGTGTACAGACGATTGTGTGGTATGTCTTAAGGGTTTGCCATTTCCCATCCTGGGTGTACACAGAACCTGGAGGGGTCCTTGAACACATGGCCATCTCTCCGGCTCTGTTTGCACCTCTTGCCACAAGTAGTAGACCTAGGAGGGGATTGGGTACAGCGGATTGTCTGTGTGAACCCACAAGATAGAAATTGGCCCTCGGGTGGTGCCATATTGACACAATGGGGTTTTGTGTATGGTTAGCCTACTGGAGGGGTGAGATGCAGAAATATGTCCGACAGGCAACATACATAACTGAAGAGGTACCATCTCTATTTATTACCCACCCAATACGGAGTCTCCATACTAAAGCTATGTAGCCTACAGATCGCTACTGCGTAGAATATGGACCTCCGGAATCTCCTAGGAGGATACAGATTTTTGAGATGAAAGTAGTCCCCAAACGTTGGTAAAAAATGTAAACATAACTTCTTAACTACGTTGAAAAGTTTTCTGACGATCATATTTATGGCTTAAATGTGGGTA
This sequence comes from Alentia gelatinosa, assembly GCA_950022655.1. NCBI lineage: Eukaryota > Metazoa > Annelida > Polychaeta > Phyllodocida > Polynoidae > Alentia > Alentia gelatinosa. The sequence continues at coordinate 5,434,329 of OX465588.1, read as the reverse complement.
ATAAATACAATATAACCATGATTTGGATCTGCGTGGTCGTATTCTCCTCGTAGTTGACGCTACGCATTACACCTCGCTATCGCTTGGAGTATTACTACGCGTCAACTACTCGGAGAATACGACCACGCAGATCCAAATCATGGTAATATTGTGTATTTATTTATCCTACTGCATTGTTATCTTCATCTGTACAGCGTAGCCATGGGCTTCTTTGTCAATTTTATTGAGGGAATATCGTGTGTACAACCATTGAGTTTGGCGATACAGCTGTTCTTCCAATTGGGCCCAATACACAAGTATATTTGATCAAGTTTGATGCGAGTGAATATTACTTAGTGTTAGAACAACGACCAAAATAGGTTGTTTTCTGTATTTATCTCACCCCAGTTCACACTAAAAGAATGGATGACACACAGGATATAGACCATTGAGAATGGACTGCAATACTCCTAGGGGCATGGAGAACGGGCTACCAATCTTGAGCCTTTAGGAGAAAATACCAGTGATGAAATAAATCTGCAATACCTCCTTATAACTTTATGTGCTTTTATCCTACCCCTAATATTAAATCCCAGAGGCTTAAAATTGAGTTTCTGTATGCCACACTGACTGGCATACAAAGTTTATATGCCACTAGTGGCATACAGAATTGTTATCACATAATATTCCAAAATCGAGGAGACGGGGTAGGATAAAATCAAAACCTAATTCGTTTTAATCTTGGCCACTGCATGCCACTCCTGGAGTTTTGGCTCCGGACTTCACTCGGCTTCGCCACATGAAATCACTATGCCAAACTTCATTCGTGGCATACGGTGGCCAAGATTAAAACTCATCCAGTTTTACGATAGTATGTCTTACTGCAAGGTCTGTAACGTTATACATCATACTTGCCGTGTTCTATCGCAAGCTCTTCGCTACCTCACCAATGGTGGTGTGAATGTGTGGTGTGACTTAGCAATAACATACAGGGCCCTGAAGGACGGCGGGCGGGGATCAAACATGGCGGACTGATTCAGCGCAGATCCCACGTGAGTGGTGAGCCCACAGTCCAGGGTCTGTGGTCCGGCCACAATACCTGCCGTGTCCCCGGAGTCCGGGTCAAGCCGCATCACCAGCACCGCCCAGTCAATCCATGCCAATACGTAGACGGGCGCCAGTCCCTGCATCCTATGGTTCCTTTTCCACCTACCCTAACCCTCCTTGCTGGGATACAGGCGCCAGTCCCTGCATCCTATGGTTCCTTTTCCACCTACCCTAACCCTCCTTGCTGGGATACAGGCGCCAGTCCCTGCATCCTATGGTTCCTTTTCCACCTACCCTAACCCTCCCTGCTGGGATACTGGTTCAAGTCCTTGGAAAATTTAGTCTTGCATAAAAACAACATTTTTGAAATTTGACTTGGAATAAATGATTTATTTGACCATGTATAGCATATTGCTAAATATATTAGAGCCTGGAAAAGGCTGGAAAAAGTCTGGAATTTTATGTACAAACCCTGCATCCTATGGTTCCGCTTTCACCTACCCTAACCCTCCCTGCTGGGATTCAGGCTCCAGTCCCTGCATCCTATGGTTACCCCTCCACCTACCCTAACCCTCCCTGCTGGGATTCAGGCTCCAGTCCCTGCATCCTATGGTTACCCCTCCACCTACCCTAACCCTCCCTGCTGGGATACAGGCTCCAGTCCCTGCATCCTATGGTTACCCCTCCACCTACCCTAACCCTCCCTGCTTGGATACAGGCTCCAGTCCCTGCATCCTATGGTTACCCCTCCACCTACCCTAACCCTCCTTGCTGGGATACTGGCTCCAGTCCCTGCATCCTATAGTTACCCTTGCACCTACCCTAACCATCCCTGCTGGGATACTGGCGCCAGTCCCTGCATCCTATTGGTTCCCCTTCCACCTACCCTTACCCTCCCTTCTGGGATAATGGCTCCAGTCCACTATGCAATTAACATATGCTAAGTCTTTATATCACCTCCTCATGGCGCAGACCAGATATGCTTGCACACAGAAAGTCTGGTAAGGATCTATAGATAATGGTTGACTGGACGTTAAATCAAACCAAACAAACAAACCCTATTACACAGAGAAATTCAAGAAAAGACTGCCCCATTGCACTGGATTGATGTTATGGTATAGTTGAAATACAGGTTACAAAATAAGGTTATGTTGTCACTGTTATGTTAGGGATATGCGTACCATCGTACCATACCATATGCCTCGGTCCGTACAAACGGTAAATTAGCATCTCGTTCTGTAACTTGTACAGCATGGTCAGGACGTTCTATATAAGTACACAACTCTATAGCGGATGCTAATCTCACGTATATTTTCATACTCGTTACTTGTTCATTCATATACCCTAGCTGTTGCTGGAAGAGCTACTGCTAAAACAAAGGCCATCCTTCTCATACCATGTCTATGTGGTGTGGGAAGTAAAAGAACTCTCACCTCGGTAAATGTGTAGGGGTAAGATTTCTACCTGAATTCATCACATAGATTCGATCACCACCCTAGTGGTGTAAAAGAACCTTGAGAAAGTCTGGAAAGGACCTATAATGGTTGACTGGACGTTAAATCAAACCAAACAAACAAACCCTATTACACAGAGAAATTCAAGAAAAGACTGCCCCATTGCACTGGATTGATGTTATGGTATAGTTGAAATACAGGTTACAAAATAAGGTTACATTGTCACTGTTATGTTAGGTATATGCGTACCATTGTACCATACCATATGGAGGATGTCGGATAAGATATGTACACAACTCTATAGCGGATGCTAATCTCATTGTATATTTTCATACTCGTTACTTGTTCATTCATATACCCTAGCTGTTGCAGGAAGAGCGATTTGAACCGAATCGATGCAATAAAGCCATAAAAAAAAAAAAAAATTAAAAATTAAAAAAAAAAAAAAATTGAAGTGTTTTGGACTTGAGCAAGTCTAGCCGATGCGCTGGGGCTTCCCACTGTTTGACCACCACTGGTATCTCCACACTGTCACCAGACACTGTGGGGAGAGCCAGGCCTCATCAGAAGTCCTCCCCCGTGCGTCGTGATCGCCTTACATGACAGAACCTGGTGGCAAATATGCTGCCGGGCACCCCCCAATGGATCCCGGGATATTACCCGCCCAGCCCCGGCCCCCGTCCACCCCCCGCGCGCCCTGCACACACACAGAGGCCAAAACGTCCCCCGGGTAAGGTTTAAATGAAAGCATGGCTGCCTCATTTGAAATTATGATGGCGTTTTGGCCAAGACTTGTTGAAATATCTTTCACGTTGGGGGGAATCAAGGAGGGGTGTTTTTGTGTGTTTTGGAGGTGGTGTCGGGCTGGTTGTAGTGCGCGCGGTGGCCGCTTGCTGGTGATGGCGCTGTTTGTCCAGAGGGCGCCACTTGTTGCTGTGTTTGTGCACGGCTTTGCTGGGTTTGTCCTCGCTGTGTTTGCTCCCGTGTACACCCAACCCATGCCTGGCGATCAAGTGAAGAGGGGAAGCTGGGGGTGGTAAGATCGTACACTTCAGGGAACGCTTACGACACTCATTGGACGACACTCCTTGGACGACACTCATTTGATGATGCTTATTGGACGACACTGATTGGACAACGCTCATTTGACAACACTCATTTGATGACACTTATCGGACGACATTTATTGGACGATACTCATTTGGACGACACTCCTTTGACAACACTCACTGGATGACATTCATTGGACGACGCTCATTGGACGACGCTCATTTGATGATGCTCATTGGACGACACTCATTTTGATGACACTCGTTGGGTGACACTCATTGGACAATGCTAATTTGACGACACTTATTGAATGACTCATTTGACGACACTCATTGATGATGCTCATTGGACGACGCTTATTGGACGACACTCATTGGACGATACTCATTGGACGCTGGTGTCATCACACAGAGCTCAGTTGGGCCTTCTCTGTACAGAGAAGGAGGGAGGGGGCATTTTTCACAACATATCTGTCTAATGTACTGATCCAAAGATTGGGAGATTGAGAATGAGTAACACTTTGAAGTCATCTTAAAATCTTATAACGTGCACTATGTAGCCTCTCAAATTTCTAATCGTTTTACTTTAATTCTCTCTCCATCTCAAAATCATCATCATAATTATATTCTGTGGTACTGGTGTAGGGTATGTAGAATTTTTATATAGTATGTAATACTATCAAAAATCACAGCTCATTGTATCGGAAAGCAGTTCAAGGAACTGTATTGTGTGAATAAATAAAAAAGGAATCATGTTAAGTCGATGGGGAAAAATGATAGCAGGGGTGAGATAAAAGCTTCAATGCAGACATACACACTCTTCCTTCTTTGTGGATGAAACAAAACTGACAAACGACATGCAAACAAGATCAGAGCAAGGGAAACTGATGCGAATGGGAGTATTTTCACACCTCAAAAAAAAACCCGTGAGAATGGCGGAGAATTTCGATATGGTTTCGCTGGCCGTGATAATTTAAAGTCGAGTGGGGGTGAGCCTCCAGTAGCCGAGAGATTGACATCCAGGGCGGAGGTGAGGGAATTTCTGCCCGGGTCATGTTCTGAGGAGATGGAGGTGTACAACACTCCTCCTCCTGCAATAACATCACAATCAAGACGACTCGGATCGGGTTCGGGGACTGGAGAAAGGCTGGAGAGATGGGAGTTGTACTATGGAGAAACCAAACAAGAGTTAGTCATGTTGTTGTTTATCCACGACGGCAAGATCGCATATTACTGCGCGACGCGAAGCCGAGAGCAGTAATACGCGATCTTGCTGGAGTGCGATGAACAACAACATGACTAGCTCGAGTTTGGTTTAGAATTTATCCTACCCCGCCCGTCTAAATTACATCTACATTAACAAATGACGTCATTTGTCAAGTGTATCCCACTAGAGCGATATTTTTCCTTTTTCTGAACTCCAGACCGAATACAGTGACCCAATGTTAAGCCCATGGAGTTTTTTTATTAGGGGTAGGATAAGACGCTCCTCCTCCTCCTGCAATAACATCACAATCAAGACGACTCGGGTCGGGTTCGGGTACTGGAGGAGGAAGGCTGGATTCAGTTGGAAACTGAGCGCCAGGATCAATAATTCGCATTGTTTCTGCAGTTCACAGAATATTCGTCAGTTGAAGTAATCTGAATTCGGCAGTGGATACTTGACGACGACAACAGAGATAGGTATTGGTCGGGAATTGTGTCAGAGGTATTTAGCTCAACATGAAATGCTGGACTCTGACGTGGTGACTGAAGGCAGTAGCGCTGAGCAATAACAATTGATGTTTTTCCGTTCAGCGCCGCCTAGCGGTGCGTAGCTGAGTTAGGGCATCACTCAGTCAAACACCGGTTAGTGTGGCCTTGTGTGAATGGGATTCCAAGCTTTTATACCTAGATTGCGGGCGGTAGGCGTGAGCGTGGTAGGGGTTGTTTTTGGTTTATGATGGCTTGGATAAAGTGGGGTGAGGAGTTAGCTCGGTGGTTAGTTGTAACCTCAAGGATGTAGGACTTTGTGGGTTCGAGTCCCACCCCCAGCAGTGGTAGATTGCTAGACTGCTAAATCAAAGACCAATCCTTCTCATACTATGTCTATGTGGTGTGGGAAGTAAAAGAACTCTCACCTCGGTAGATGTGTAGGGTGTGAGATTTCTGCCTGAATTCAACTCATAGATTGATCACCACCTTCGTGGTGTAAAAGAACCTTGAGAAAGTCTGGTATGGACCTATAATGGTTGACTGGACGTTAAATCAAACCAAACGAACAAATAAGCTTGGATAAAGTACAACATTGTCTTAACGACTGTTAGTTGTCTTAACTTGATAGTTGATAACGGCCTCGATCTTCTCAAAGATAAAGATAAGCATATGTTGGTCAGGATTCTGCCATTGCATATCTATCATCGGTGTGCATTGTTCCTGTGTTTTCTTAACCATATCTAAAGTATTATTGAGATAATATGCATGATTAACCCACCAAGTTGTAGCTGGAATACCATAGAATACGATGCAATCAGTATACATTTGTAATTCATTTGGAAAATGTGTAGATGTGGATGGGTGAGATTCTACCTAAATTTATCTCATAGATTCGGTCAAACCCAAAGTAAGTCTAATAGAACATATCGGACGTGAAAGATATAAAAATATCCAAACAAACAATCATCTGGAAATAATCTAAACGGATATTACGGGAAAAAAATTCATCGAATGCTAAAGAAAACGTTGCCAGGTATTAGTTTGGCTGCAGGCATTGCGTAATTAGAAGGAAACCCACGAGATGAAAATAGTTCGGTCCGTACTCCACCGAGTTTGACTGCAGAGTAATTCACGAAGAGAAGTTGAGTGAATTACTCTGTGGTCAAACGAGGTGGAGTGCAGACCAAGTTATTTTCATCGAGTGGGTTTCTGATTTTATCTCACCCCGTATAACATTATTTATTAATGAAATGAGTCACCAAGTTAGCCATTGATTATTGGGTACAATAAACTTCAAAGCCGTGGAGTACGAGTTCCTAATGTTAAGCCTATGGAGAAAAATACCAGGGTGAGATAACCAGGCAGATAAGCTGCGAAACCAGCCTGTGGAAAAGAGTCTATTGGACGCCAGTATCACTTGATTAGCGTCACGCCGTATATGAGACTGGAATCTCAGCGGGTCTCAGAGAGGTTTGCAAACTCCACTCTAATTTCCACTTTGGCGCCGACGAAACTGACCCCAATTTTCACCTGGAGGCCCTCCCAGGCATCTGTCCATTAGGGGCGAGGTGGGAACCGTCACAACAAACTGCCTTTGATGCGGCCTTCGTTATTCAGACGGAAGTACCTGTGACGCCGATAGGAGGCGCCACCGTCAACTATTCGCGCTGGGACCCGGCGTGTTTCATTATTTCCCTCGGCGCCCAAAGGGTGATTTCAATGAAGGTGAAGTCTAATAAGGAATCCTGTTTTGTTGGCCAAATACATTGGAAAACTCTCGTGATATCGAAGAGGATATACTGAGTTATGTTTTCCAACGCGTAACATTTAATCCTGGGGGTGGGGAGTTAGCTCAGTGGTTAAAGCACTGGACTTGGTAGTCCCAAGGTAGTTGGTTCTAGTCCCACTGCAGCCCCTCAGCTCCTTCATCCATCCCCAGCAGTGGTGGATTTACTGCTATATCAAAGGCCAGACCTTCCCATACCATGTCTATGTGGTGTGGGAAGTGAAAGGTAAAAATGTGTAGGGATGAGATTTCTACCTAAATTCATCACATAGATTTGGTCACCAACTTTGTGGTGTAAAATAACCTTGAGAAAGTCTGGTAACTGGACATTAAATTAAACCAAACAACCAACCAACCAAATTTAATCCTACGTCTACCTGAGACCCACGGGTGCCTATGCAGAAAAACTGTCCGTTAACGCGGGTGTCGGTTAGGTGGGGGTCTCCTCTACATAATAATAAGGAGACATAGGGAGTGTGTCTGAATTACATCGGTTCCTTGTTCCTTGTTGTTTACGGTCTGAAATATTCCCCTCGTTCTTCGAACTCTTGTCAATATTTCCGACCAAAAGAACTCGGAGCAGATTTCATTCAGGCACACTAACCATCTCTCCATACAATACAGGCCACGATAGGGATGTGTAGACCAGAACTTTACCAGACCAGATTATCAGGAGGCTTTTAAGAGAACTCGCTATAGCTATCAGGAAAGGAAATACCGCTTGAATATTTTCAAGAAGATAAACGAAAAAGGATTATTTGTGTCCTTGTATCCCCTCAGGAATTTGTAGGTGCTTCTGTATGTCAATGGTAATGCTTCATTTTTATACGCCCTTTTAAGGTTTAGTATCTATATAGAACGACCTGACCATGCTGTACATATTACAAAACGAGATGGGGGAGTTATTTTTTACGGATTGAGGCCCCAGGCCTAGTTCTGTAAATAACATAAATTCCCATAAGTTTTGTAGCATATACAAACATGGTAGGTCGTTCTATTTGTATTATATACCCAGAATTAATCAAATCTTACCATATATTGGCTTAAAAAACCTATCTACGTGAAAGCCCACACACTGCTGATATTTCAACGCGTGCAGTATAACAGTGTTATCTCACCCCAGATATTTTTTCTCCATAGACTTAACACTGGAAACTCGTATCTAACACCCATTAGATATTTAGGAAAAATATCCAATGGGGGATAATGTCACAAATGTTAGCCCATTAGTCAATATTAAGGTTGAGATAAATTCAGAAACCCATTCAAGTTTAGGGTCAGAGCTCGATCCCATCTCATTTGAATCACATAGCAATTCACGCGGCTTCGCCTTGTGAATTACTACGTGATTCAATCTCGATTGGATACGAGCTCAGACCCTAAACTTTCATGGGTTTCCTCTATATTCTGCACAGGGTTCAGTACACAATTTGGGTATATAATAAAGAATCTGATGTAACAAGTGGGTTGAGTTTTAGTAGGGCACTAGCTGTCCTACATCACTCACCCACCCCGTCCCGAACGTTTACTCACTAATAAAAGAAAAGTGGACGTAGAGGGACATAACAGCACACACCCGGGGGGTAGGAGGCACTATCCCAGGCAGAAAAGCAGGGAACAAATCATCCATTAGGTGAGATTTACTGTAATGAAAGGAGAGCGGTGTTTTCGCTTAGGCGCACGTCAATCTTTATAGATATTCTCCCCGAGGCCCGGGGCCTTATGTCGCCGTATATAATTAAGATTATCTGTCCCCCCGGAAAGGTCAGACTCTCCTCCTTCCCATAGACTGCGCGCGACGGGTCTGTCAAAGGGACGATCGCTAATAAACAGAAATTACAAAGTAATGGTCTACAGCTCGCGCTACTGTATCGTAGACCTGGCTGTAAAGAACTGGGAGCAAGTATTATCCTACCCCTAAAAAAACACGCCATAGGCTTAACATGGGATTTGTCCCGTGACATAAAGTGTTGTTTATGCCACTACTTTCTGATACTGAAAAAATATGGAAACGGGGTAGGATAAAATCTAGATGCCACTCGTTTGAGTTTGAGCTTATTTATGCCACGCATTTTGTTGGCTCCGTAATGTCACTCGTCTTCGACTCGTGAAATTATGGAGCCAACAAAATGCATGGCATAAATAAGCTCAGGCTCAAACTCGTGACGTCTCTTGATAGTATGTTCATCCTAGATGAATGAGCGTGCTATTATAAATGAATAACAATCAAAAGGTATAAGTTATATTAAGCCTATGGATAGTTTTCTGTAAGCCAATTGCACCCAGTCAACTTGCCATTTCTGCAACTGCCTATCTAGGATCCAAACAAATCAAGCACCAGTGGGTCTTGAGGTATTTTTGTCTTGAGTGATTGGTCATGGTCAGCTGGGCACGCCTCTAAGACACTGTGACACTGGCTCCCTGCTCTGTTCTCACTATCACAGTGAATAGCACACAGATAGTGAAGGGATAATTTGTATGCAGTACCCTGAAAGTCTATATGGACCCCTCTAAACTCTAGATGATGTATTAAGCGTGCAAGAACGCTCTAATAAAGGGTGGCGTCCACCAACCACGATTGGCCTACGATTGGAAGGCTTGTCGTAGCCTTGTCATGGTTGGTGGACCCTAGTTCCCGACAAGAGTCTATAACAAGGCCACGACAGGCTGTGACTGGAAGCTTGTTGGGGGCCTGTCGGGGGGGGGGGGGGGGGGGGCTTCCGACAAGGTTATGACAAAATCGAACATGGTCGATTTTTGCCACGACTGGACCTTTGTTGTGGCATGTCGTGAGCTTGTCACAGAGGTCTACGATAGGATAATTTGGTGGAGCATGCACTCCCCGACACGCTACGACAAGGACTCACGACAGAGAGAATGGATGCCCCTTCTCACGACAAGGCTACAAACAAGGCGCAGATTGGAACTTTCTTGTCGGGGATTGTCGTAGCCTTGTCGTGGTTGGTTGACGCCCGCCTTAAAGGGTATACCCTTGGTATTTTTTCTCCATAACATTGGGAACTTGTATCTATCGAGAGTTAAGGGTCCGAGCCCGTATCCCATCGAGTTTGAATCAAGTAGTAATTCACAAGGCGAAGCCGCGTTAATTACGTAGTGATTCAAACGAGATGGAATCGAGCTCTGACCCTAAACCTGAATGGGTTTCTGAATTTATCTCACTCTTCACATTGACTAAAGCGCTAACATTTGTGACATAACCCCCATTGGATATTTTTCCTAAATATCTTATGGGCGTTGGATACGAATTCCCAATGTTAAGTCTATGGAGAAAAAATACCAGGGGTGAGATAAATCCAGAAACCCATTCAAGTTTAGGGTCTGAGCCCGTATCCCATTGAGTTTGAATCACGAAGTATAAAGAGGAGGTATAAAAGAGAGTATGGATCTAAGAATGCGGGTGGGTTGAGAAGATGCACGGTGGAGTGTGGTGACGGTAATTATCAGGTTTAAGTTGGGGTGCAGAGCGCTGTAGATGAGGGTGGGAGATGAACGGTGAGGACGGCCTTGCGGAGAGCCGCGGCTGATTCTGTGGTGAGTCCATCAGGCGGGATTGGTTCATGTAAGCTTCATTTCCTCACCGGGCGGGTCGGGATGATGGGAAAGCGGACCACCACATACACAGCCTGGCCCAGCCCAGCCCAGCCCAGCCTAACCTAGCCCAGCCTAACCTAGCCCAGCCCCAGCACCAGGCGTATGGAAGGCAAGCCCAGCCCAGCCTAACATAGCCCAGCTCAGCCCCAGCACCAGGCATAGGAAGGCAAGCCCAGCCCAGCCCAGCCTAACATAGCCAAGCCTAACCCAGCCCAGCACCAGCACCAGGCCTAGGGAAGAAAAGCCCAGCCCAGCCTACCCTAGCCCAGCCTAACCTAGCCCAGCCCCAGCACCAGGTGTATGGAAGAAAAGCCCAGCCCAGCCAGGCCCAGGCAAGCTCCGTCCATCCCAGTCACAGCCCAGCCTAGCCCAGGCAAGCCCAGCCCAGCATAGTCTAGCCTAAGCAAAGCCCCATTCATTCTAGTCCCAGGCCAGCCTAGCCCAGGCAAGCCCAGCCCAGCATAGTCTAGCCCAGGCAAATCCCCGTTCATTCTAGTCCCAGGCCAGCCTAGCCCAGGCAAGCCCAGCCCAGCATAGTCTAGCCCAGGCAAAGCCCCGTCCATCCCAGACACAGCCCAGTCTAGCCCAGGCAAGCCCAGCCAAACATAATCTAGCCCAGGCAAAGCCCCGGGGATCCGAGCCACAGCCCAGCCAAGCCCAACCTGTCCCAGCCTAACCCAACCCGGCCCAGCCCAGCCAAGACAAGCCAAGCTAAGTCAAGCCCCAGCCACAGCCACAGCCCAGCCCACAGCCTGTCCTAGCCTGGCCTGGCCCAGCCCAAGCCCAGCCCTAGCCATAGCCCTAGCAAAGCCCCGTCCATCCTAGATCCAGCCCAGCCCAGCCGAGGTGCAGACCAGCCCCAGCCCCAGCCCAGTCCATGCAAGCCAAGGCAAGCCGAAGCCTGGCCCAGCCCAAGTCAGCCCCAGCCTCAGCCCAACCACGGCCTAACCTAGCCTAGCCTAGCCTAGCCTAGCCCAACCACAGCCACATACACAGCCCAGCCTAACCCAGGCCCGGCCTAGCCCAGCCCAGCCCAGCCCTAGCAAGCCGAGGCCAACCCAGCCCAGCTTCAGCCACAGCCACAGCCCAGCACCTGCCCAGCCTTGCCCAGCCCTAGCCCTAGCCCCAGCCTCAGCCACAGCCACAGCCACAGCCACAGCCCCAGCACGTGCCCAGCCACCATCCCAGGACGAGCCCCGCCCAGCCCTGCCCAGCCCAGCCCAGCCCAGCCCAGCCCAGCCCAGCCCGACCCAGTCCAGCCCAGCCCAGCCCAGCCCAGGCAAGGCAAGGCAAGGCAAGCCCAGTCCAGCCCAGCCCGACCCAGCCCAGCCCAGCCCAGCCCAGCCCCACTCAGCGTTGGCCACTACCCGTCTCTTCATCGATTCCACCGACCACCGTCATGACACAACCTGAGTCCATATTATAACCTGACCTGCTCTAAACTACTCCCATCTGCTCGGCAATCGCTCCATGTCAGCTTCCAGGATGGGGTCTTAGCGAGTCCAAAAGGCCGGCCTCTGAGCATTCAGTGGATCGGGTGCGCGGTGAGTGTGGGGGTGAGGCGGTCAGGGCAGGGCTAGTGTGGTCCCGCATATCAGAAATACCGCCCCGAATGGTCTCCGCCATGCCTGCCTCTGTATCACCTTCCCTAAGCGGGCGGTTGTGGCCCATTAGATATTAGGTCAACTCTCGACTGTAGAACCGTCCCAAGGCGCTGTAAATATCATGTAAGGAGGTCAGGGTGAAGGTCGTGGTTTGCTCCGAATGCAGTCATTGGCTACTGGGACTACTCTATTCCTTATATGGTAGTTAATACCAGGGGGACAACTCCATGCAGGAAAAGGGAGTGGGGAGTTAGCTCAGTGGTTAAGGCACTTGTAACCCGAAGGTTGTGGGAGTCCCACTGCAGCCACTTTTTTCCTTCATCCCCAGCTGTGGTAGATTTACTGCTATATCAAAGGCCAGTCCTTCTCATACCATGTCTATGTGGTGTGGTGTACAGCCACATTTCTCCTTCACTCCCAGCAGTGGTAGATTTACTGCTATATCAAAGGCCAATCCTTTTCATACCATGTCTATGTGGTGTGGTAACTAAAAGAACTCTCACCTCGGTAAATGTGTAGGGTTGAGATTTATACCTTAATTCATCCCATTGATTCGATCACCTTCAAACCTAAGTAAGTCTAATAGAACATATTGGACATTAAACTACCCAAACAAACAAAAACAAACAAACCACAAAAACTATGAGGATATGGTAAGTTCATGACTGATGAATGAGCGCGCAATTATAAATAAATAACAATCAACCAACAAAAACAACCTTCCCAAAGAGGTCACCAGGCTTTGGCAACCAATGATAACACTTGTACCTCCATCCTCCCACTCTGAGCTACTCGGAGCCACTCGGAGCCACTCGGAGCATTACCCATGTCCTAATGTAGGGCAGTTATTCTTGTTGCTCACGTCTCTAGTCAACAGTGAATACACACATAGATGGGCGTTTTGATTTGCCTCATTTGTCAAAAACTTATAAAGAGGAAACTGATTAGAGTGATAGCAGCTTTCCACTTTCCCATAGAAATCCTTGTTTTCATTCTTAGTATACTGAAGTCCTTGTATGAAACAAAGATATTCCTGATTGAATCTCATTCACAAAGATGTGTTATAAACCTCCTCACAGATCCTCAGCCCTACGCCAGACTCTATCTCTGCAACATTATAGAATCCCTCATACCTCAGGTTGTGTTTTACATGAATTTTCTCACGATTATCGTAAATTCCTATCTGACCCTTTACTCTTTGAAGAATTGCACTGAATGAAATGTTCTTCAATGGAATTCTTCAGAGATGTCAATTTTCCAATTTTCCATTGAAATCAATGTTCTCATTTGACTATGAAAGTATTTTCTTTGCGTAAAACAAAGATAATATTAATTGAGACTCATTCACATTCACAAAACAGCAGTTTTAACCTCCCCATGTAATACACTCCCAGGATGGCACTGCCTTATTTTCCATGTTTTTAATGTCTCTCTGCGACTTCAAATTCTCCAAACTAGTGAACTTTTTCGTCTGATCCCAACTGACATCTCTGAGTAATAGAGTATTTCCATACAAACTCCATGACTTCAAATTGAATGGGATTGCTCATCAACTCAGGTCCAGCTGCAGGAGGCTGAACAAGTCACTCTCTCTCAACCAAACTCTGAAAGCTGCGGGCATTTTACGTGAAGCTCCTCACCTGAGAACGACAGTCTGCTGCAGGAAAAAGGCCAATTATTCACCATCCTCCAGCAAGACTTCTGAATAATTAACACCGCTTTGATTAAAGTTTAATGACGCATTTTGTCCTCCTTCCTTTCAGCGTATTCCGTCCCATATTGAGCTGCTCCGAGCACTCAGGACGTAGCATTGTTGACTTAGTGATGAGGATGGTGCGAATGGGGGTGGGGAGTTAGCTCAGTGGTTAAGGCACTGGACTTGTAACCCCAAGTTGTAGGACTTTGTGGGTTTCAATCCCATTGTAGCCACTTTCCTCCTTCACCCCAGCAGTGGTAGATTTACTGTTTTATTATCCACCTAATACAAAGTGTCCATAGAAAACACATAGGGAGTGTGTATCACCATACCCGAAGCATACAGATATATCCACCTAATACAAAGTGTCCATAGAAAATACATAGGGGTTGTGTATAGACATACCCGGAGCATAGAGATATATCCACCTAAAACAAAGTGTCCATAGAAAACACATAGGGAGTGTGTATCGCCATACCCGGAGCATACAGATATATCCACCTAATACAAAGTGTCCATAGAAAACACATAGGGGGTGTGTATGGACATACCCGCCGCATACGGATATGTTCTATGCTCCGGGTGGCGCATACGGAAAAATAGTGCGTATGGGAAAATAGTGCATAACTCAAACAAACTGATATCGACATGCCACTTGTCAAAAAAGGTGGATACTAAATACAATATAGACTGGTTTCAGAGATGACTGTACGCGATATCCTCGCTTACGCTCGGATATCACTACGCGTCAACTCCTCGGAGCATACGGCCGCTTGTATCTGAAACCAGTCAATATTGTGTATATATCAGGGGGTGGCAAGGTTGTATGGCTTTGAGGGCTTGAGTCCCACTGTAGCCACTTTCCTCCTTCACCCCAGCAGTGGTAGAATTACTGCTATATCAAAGACTAGTCCTTCTCATACCATATCAATGTGGTGTGGTGTACAGCCACTTCTCTCCTTCATCCCCAGCAGCGTAGAATTACTGCTATATCAGGGGGTTGGGAGTTGGCTCAGTGGTTAAAGCACGGGACTCCTAATCCCAAGGTTATATGACTTTGCGGGTTCGAGTCCCACTGTAGCCACTTTCCTCCTTCACCCCAGTAGTGGTAGATTTACTGCTATATCAGGGAGTGGCGAGTAGGCTAAGTGGTTAAGGCACCATGTCTATGTGGTGTGGTGTACAGCCACCTTTCTCGTTCACACCCAGCAGTGGTAGATTTACTGCTACATCAAAGGCCATTCCTTCTCATACCATGTCTATGTGCTATGGTGTGCAGCCACCTTTATCCTTCACCCCCAGCAGTGGTAGAATTACTGCTATATCAAAGGCCAGTCCTTCTCATACCATGTCTTAAGATCAATTGATATCATTACTCGGACGTTTGTTTACCTTTATACGCTTTTATTTTTTTCATGAAATAAGCCATAAATGGACTAATATCTCTGGTGTCAGTCATGGAACCGTATTCCACCGATGAAGGCCAGTTGAATAGATAAAGATAAATGAAATAAAAACCGATTTTTAAAAAATAAAGGAAACAAATCCAGTTGATTTGGAGGAATTAAAATCTACTGCAGATATCTTTCGTGCTGGTAAAATTACCAATTATCATTTTGTTGTTATAGACGTGTGTGGCCTCCTACCTTATACCTTCATAATTTATCACAACCTGGGAGGCCTTCCTGCTTCCTTCCGCCATCTTGTTTCCCACGGCGGCCGTACGTTGACCGGTGGGAGCGTGCTGGGTTGGGGCGCAGGTGGTTGGAGTTACCCGTGGTCTACCGGAGTGCTAGCCTAACTCTGTTATGGCCGACAGCTAAGCTTACACCTGCGGCGAAACTTGGCTCATTGTGTGTTTCACCAGAAGGCATTTGTCAAAGTTAGCGCGGGAAGCAGCAGAGATCCCATTGGGTGGTGCCCAGAATAAAGAAAGAGGCTCACGTTAATGTGGCAGACATAAATAAGACAGGCAGGAGATGCCATGCTCCGAATACAGGGCACGGAGTGGTTGTTGGTTCCGCCATCATTCGCCATTGTATGATAGCGCCACTGTAGTCCGGGGTACAACCACCATTTTCTGCTGTCGTAGTCTATAAGGCACAGAGTGATTGCTAGTTCCGCGATCATCCGCTAGAAATGGTATGATAGCGCCACTGTAGTCGGGGGGATAACCAGCATTTTTCTGCTGTCGTAATCCATAGGGCACAGAGTGATTGCTAGTTCTACTATCATCTGCCTGGAAATTGTATTGTATGATAGCGCCACTGTAGTCAGGGGACAACCAGCCTTTCTCTGCTGTCGTTATCTATAGGGAACAGAGTGATTGCTAGTTCTGCCATCATCCGCCAGTAAACTGTATTGTATGATAGCGCCACTGTAGTCCAGGAACAACTACCATTTTCTGCTGTCGTAATCTATAGGGCACAGAGTGATTGCTAGTTCCGCCATCATTGGCCATTGTATGATAGCGCCACTGTATAGTCGGGGGACAACCACCATTTTCTGCTGTCGTAATCCATAGGGCACAGAGTGATTGTTAGTTCTGCCATCATCCGCCTGGAAATTGTATTGTATGATAGCGCCACTGTAGTCCAGGAACAACTACCATTTTCTGCTGTCGTAATCTACAGATAAACATGAGACGAGGTAAAAACCTTTTTATGGCAAACCAATAAAACATTTTTAATGAAATCCATTTGATAACTGGACCAGCCACCTGGTGTTTTGTTTAGCATCAGGAGGCAGAATGGCCGCTTCCATAACACAATAGCTATCTGCCTCAACACAATAACTATGTGGCCTAAATACAGTCCAGACTGAAGAAGGTGGGAACATGTCCTTTAACTCCTTTAAGATGATTCTCACTGTTCAGGCCTTGCAAAAATCCCGATGAGGAGATGTATTCAGTTTAAAATACCATCGCCATTGGTTTTGAAGAGGAATACCATCTTAATGGATGGAGCGAAAATGGTAAAAATAAATCTAAGAATATTGGCGTTCAATCGGTAAGGACTAATGTATCAGTTCAAGGAGGGCTTATTTCTGTGGTCAATTCTGGATTTATCTTAGCCTGGTATTAACGGCTTAACGTACTCGTACTCAACAGGCTTGCGAGTACAGTAACTCATACTCAACGGGTGTTAAACAGATAAATATATCCAGGCTAAGATGAGATCAGAAACCATATTTATGTATGGTCTGAGTCCCCATTTGTCATCTCTTTTGGAGCGCTTCAGCTATCGCCTCGTTCATATTACTGCACGCTCCAAAGCCGATGGTCACCGAGAAACACTCATCAATTTCTTTATTACCTGACCTCTGTCCGTACCACGTGTGTGTCGACTATTCCCAAGACCTCACCGCCCTTTAAGGTTGTCAGGTGAACCTGAGTTTACATTCACCAGCTGTGTCCGTGACAAGTCAGTTCACGTTTGACAGGATCTATGTCCGTCCATATGTCACCAGATTCACTTTCCCTGCCGTGAATCACACCAGTCGCGGTTTCCGAGAAGAACATGTGGGTTCGGATCTCCGAATTCCATGTCCGTAGTTGGAGTTCTCCTTCGCGACCTTGTGCCCCTGTCATTCCCCAGAGGAGGTGTGAAGCGTAGTGCCCCCTATCGTTTTGCCATGGTCTCAAATGACAGCTGAATGGAGATTCCTATACTAAAATAGGCTAACAGCTACTACATACAAACTGTTAGAGCTCTATCAAAAATCTTTTCAGATATTGATAGAGTGATATCTAATGTACTCCAAACCACAATAGAGCTCAATAGAGCTCCACGTTTTATGGCTGTTTGGTGTTGTTTGATACAACGTTATTTCTCATAGGCTATGGCTTACAAGACTAACACAGTCCATTCTCAAGAGCTCTTTCCCTTCTGCTGGCAGGTTTGAAAGTGGCGCCTTGAACCCTGCCGTGATCGCATATATGAGTTGGGTCCCTATAGGGGGCGCTGCGCTTCACACCTCCTCTGGTCATTCCCAAATCATGAATCAATTTTTGTGTTTGTTTTGTTTTGCATCGGTTGGGTGCAAGAGACTTAGGTTGCTCTTATCATCAAAACATCTTATGCTTACAACACATTATTTCATACGACACCATGGCTCCAAAGACGAATCTAAGATAAGTTTTTGCCGTTCGTAGTTTATTCAACGGCCCTCAGGACAGTACTCAGTCTGTGGGGACTTAGCACACTTCCAGCTATAATGATAATCGTTCTTTTCAGTTTACCTTTTTCTTTGCATTTATTCTGCAACTATGTATACATGTACATTCAACAGATAATATCGTAAAAGTAGATGAGTTTTAATCTTGGCCACCGTATGCCACGACTGGAGTTTGGCATAATGATTTCACGAGGCGATTAAAACGAATCAGGTTTTGATTTTATCCTACCCTGTCTCCTCGATTTTGGAATATTATGTAATAACAATTCTGTATGCCACTAGTGGCATATAAAACTCCGTATGCCAGTCAGCATGGCATACGGACACTCAATGTTAAGTCTATGGAATTTTATATTAGGGGTAGGATGATTAGTAGAAACCAAACGAGAGTTAGCCTTGTCAATGTTTATGCCATGATGGGCAGGTCGTGTATTACTACACGAGGCGTTAGCCGAGTGTAGTGAGTAGCAGACCTGACCAGAGTGGTATAAACATTGACAAGGCTAACTAGAGTTCGGTTTTGTATTTATCCTACCCCATGTCACCGATAGATAGAGAAAATTTTGTAATTATCCATGTCAGTAGCGTTTGTGACACTCATCGGAGGATGGCCACATTCATCAATGCTGCCGGATCTACTTTCTTTATCTGTTCCCTGATTGGTCTGTTTTTTTTAATCCACCCTGGTGCATAAATATCACTTTATTCAACGCTCCGTCAAATACATTGAGTCAGTGTTAAACCTATGGCGATTTTTATTAGGGGTAGGATAAGGGGCAAGATTGTGGTGATGCAGCATAAACAGAAAATACCTGATACTCAGGCACTAGAGAATTTATCTCCCATGTTTCAATGAAAACGATATTGCGAAAAAGATACCAGGACTTGAGATAAAGATTAGAATAGCACAAATTATATTTCAGATATTTTAGATACTAATTCACTGACTCCTTATCAATTAATCAAGAAGACTAGTCTTTCCGGTTTTGAGGGAATATCTTGCTATTATCATCTCATATTTGAGTATGACTCAGCAGGTAGGGAGGAGAGGCTTAGACGTAGGATGCAGTGAGAGCATGCCTCTGAGGGTTGTAGCATGGCGAGGCCCCGGAAGCCGACCACACGGCGGGGCGGGGCGGGGCGGGGCGGGGCGGGGAGGGGAGGGGCGGGGCGGGCGGGGGGAGACGTAGCGGTCAGGCTAAGTGAGCGGATTGGCTTATTACGGACCGACCCTCTCTGGAGGCGGCTCCATTTACTCGGCGCCAGGAGCAGCTCGCGTCGACCGAACACGAGCTGCTCGCTGCGCCGGATGAATTACTACGGCTCCCTGTGCCGGATGAGTTACTACGGCTCGCCTGAGTTACTACGGCTCCCCGTGCCGCCTGAGTTATTACGGCTCGCCTGAGCTACTACGGCTCGCCGTGCTGCATGAGTTACTACGGCTCCCCATGCCGCCCGAGTTACTACGGCTCCCCATGCCGCCCGAGTTACTACGGCTCCCCATGCCGCCCGAGTTACTACGGCTCGCCTGAGTTACTACGGCTCAATGTGCCGCCTGAGGTACTACGTCTCGCCTGAGTTACTAGGGCTCACCGTGCTGCCTGAGTTACTACGGCTCGCCTGAGTTACTACGGCTCCCCGCGTTGCCTGAGTTACTACGGCTCGCCTGAGTTACTACGGCTCCCCATGCCGCCTGAGTTACTACGGCTCCCCATGCTGCCTGAGTTACTACGGCTCCCCATGCCGCCTGAGTTACTACGGCTCCCCATGCCGCCTGAGATACTACTGCTCGCCTGAGTTACTACAGCTCCCCGTGCCGCCTGAGATACTACGGCTTGCGTGATTTACTATGGCTCTCCGTGCTGCCTGAGTTACTACGGCTCCCAGCGTCGCCTGAGTTACTACGGCTCACTTTGGTGCCTGAGTTACTAAGGCTCGCCTGAGTTACTAAGGTTCGCCTGAGTTACTAAGGCTCGCCTGAGTTACTTAGGCTCGCCTGAGTTAGCTGACGTCTATGTGAGATGACGACATACGTTATTAACTAACTGCATTTGTGGAGTAATCAGAATTATTCTGATATTTTAATGCTATTCCATGTGAGTGAAAGGGGTGAGATAATTCCAGAACCGCACTCGAATGATAAAATACACAATACTCCACTTGTTTGGATGCGCCGCAATCGTCACTCATCTTCGGCTCGATGACGAATGCAGTGCATCCAAACTTGTGGAGTATTGTGTAAATTTATACGATTCTCGATCCAGTTCTATACAAATATTTAAGCATTCCTTGCGACTAGTTGTACCCCCAGTACGCCCAGTCGCAAGCAGTTTGGAACGTCCAGTCTCAAGCTCGGTACCGCTAGTCGCAAACCCTCCAGTGTGAACGGAGCTGAGGGGTTACACAGAACTTGTAACAATAGGTCTAGCAGTAATCACTCCGACAAATAAAAAAATGGCGAGCATGTTTTCATCCCAGCCATCTCCGAGCGACCCCACAGCCTTGACCTTGAGGTCACCTTGACGGCGCTCGACCACGTAATGATGTGCAGGTAACGGCTGTATACCGGGCTGTTATTGGTCGGTTGACCTTGAAGACGACCTTGGCCGTAGCCCGAGGCTAAAAGCAATATTGTGCCACGGCTGTGCGTTAGACTCCTTCGAGTCGAGTCATATCGATCCGTTTTATGGATTTCGTTTTCCACGGTGAACCTCAGAGTTTGACCCAGAATATCTGGACCTGTTTGTAGTCACAGTTGATGAGGCGGTCGGAGTACAAGTATCGGAGATTTATTCCTCTAGTTATTCTCATTGATTTGAGGTATGAATTCGTATGACAAAGTGAAACATGAATCAATACATCAGGGCGGATAGAGCCAGGATGAGATAAATAACCGGGCTTGATTTGTAGGAATGATCTGAATTCAATATAGTTAATAGATAAAATTCAGTTCGTAGAATGGCCAGAATACCTGCCATGGCAGAAACCATTTATTGCACCACTTATTTTACAAATGAAACAAATATAAACAGATATACAGATGCATGTCGTTTGCAAGTTATGTAACGTGCATTGACCTGGTAGGGCCATCTCTTTTTCTTATGTACTGCATTAAAGTTAGTTCATGGAGAACTATTTCATACAGGTTGTGGAGGTATGGGGCCATCCATAAAGTATGTACGTAGAATTTCTGAAATTTTGGAACCCCCCACCCCCTCCCGATCTTGTACGCAATAGAACAAAGAGGAAACATACGCAAAATTGTCAAGATTTTTAACCCCTACACACCCCCCCCCCCCCTCTCAGTGCGTACGTACTTTATGGATGGCCCCTATAGTGTTAATAGTGAATTCTTCACTAGATTTAACCCATAGGTGGAGATTGGAAATGGAATGGTGTTGCAATATGACAAGTTCTGGTCAATTTAGATTGTTTAATTTTTGCTTTACGGACATTAGTTAAACACAGTAGACTTGCTCAGGTCTTTGATTATGGACATTTGCTGGCAGACATTATTAAGAAATATAACTACTTTACGACATCTGGCCTTCCCCTTACGCCTGACTGGCTCAGTGACTGAGGTGCAGTGTAGGGGGAGGGGTAAGGGGTGTAGTGGCAGCACAGGGGGAGAGGTAGGACACAGGGACTGAGAGGGCAGTCTAGGGGGAGGGGTAAGGGACGTAGTGGCAGCACAGGCGGAGAGGTAGGACACAGCGACTGAGAGGGTAGTTTTGGCCCAAGAAATCCAAGTCAACTAAAGACTGTAGAACCATCCCAAGGCGCTATAAATATCACGTAAGGAGGTCAGGGTGAAGGTCGTGGTTTGCTTTGAATGCAGTCATTGGCTGCTGGGTCAATCCAATCCTTCTATATTCCTTATATGGCACTGAAGGCATGCAGCTGAGGTTAGTCTAAGTAGACTGTTGCACACTGGTTCCCCACCCCTCCCCAGCACTGGTAGATTTACCACTATATCAAAGGCCAATCCTTCTCATACCATATCAAATTAATTCGATCACCACAAGGGTGGTGGCCAAGTGGTCGGGGTGTTCGCCTCGAGCATGGGAGGTCGTGGGTTCAAACCCCGGTCGGGTCATACCAAAGACTTACACAAAAATGGTACCCACTGCCCATTCGGCTAACACCCGCCATTAGAATGAGGAGTAGGGGCCTAGGGCCCGAGTGGAAGAACGGCTACATAGCCGAATTTGGTGATTGTGTTGTAACACAATATCCCCTTAAAAATTGCCTTACCCCAAAAAAAAATTGTGTAAAAAAAACCTTGAGAAAGTCTGGTAAGAACATGTAATGGTTAACTGGACGTTAAATCAAACCAACAAAAAACCACCCCTCCCACCCTGATACACACACTCCCCCCCCCCCCCCCCCCCCGTCTTCTACCGCTCTGTTTTGCTCCCTGTTTCCATCCATTCTCCACGGCGGATCGACACCAGTTTGAGCTACAATACAGGCAGCACTCTCAGAAACCCGCTGGAAGCAGAAACTTCCAGAAATCTGGGGGCGAACGTCCCCCCGGGGGGTCGGCTGGAGGAGGGGTTGGCGTAAGAAGGTCACGGGTTGGGGGGTAGCCCGCCGTCGGCCGGCCGTGGTATTAGTATTCATATACGCAGCTGGGCATTGAAATTGATCTATCCCCCAGGTCTGGCCCTGCTTTGCGCATTGACCTCAGCCACTCGTGAATTTTCCCGCGCAAAATCTCCATTGTCGTCTGCTATCGATTCGATTTTCTGAAATATTCGTGTGATTTGTAAGTTTGACGTTAACTGGAACATCTACAGTACTAAACGTAGGACAATACATCAACTAGATGCCAGCAAGTTGTGTGTTTAGTAAGCAGAATTTTGTGAAAATTGGACCCGGATCGACCGTTTATTTGTGGAGTTATTTTCGGCGGGTCAAGGTGGGCCAGGCCAACCAAATGAACCAGGGACGTGTAAACGGTGGCTCTGACAGGCTCCATTTGTCAGAGGCGAGCTGGGCTTGGTTATCAGCCCGTACAGCGCACCAACAATGGCCGCCCCAATGACCACACCTCCCACAACCACTACCAGCGCCTCGTGTCGACTACTACTCATAAAACATCACCTCTACAGACTACACAGACACCTTGGGTTGGGAGTTAACTCAGTGGTTAAGGCACTGGACTTGTAATCCCAAGGTTGTGGGTTTGAGTCCCACTGCAGCCACTCTTCTCCTTCATCGCCAACAGTGGTAGATCTACTGCCTATGTGGTGTGGTGTACAGCCACCTTTCTCCTTTGTGCCCAGCAGCGGTAGATTTACTACTATATCAAAGGCAATTCCTTCTCTTACCATGTCTATGTGGTGTAGTGTGCAGCCGCTTTTCTCCTTCATCCCCAGCAGTGGTAGATTTACTGCTATATCATATGAAGAGACGTCACAGGTTTGAGTCTGAGTTTATTTATCCCACGCATTTTGTTGGCTCCATAATTTCACGAGTCGAAGACGAGTGACATAAATAAGCTCAAACTCAAACGAGTGGCGTCTAGATTTTATCCTACCCCGTTTCCATATTTTTTCAGTATCAGAAAGTAGTGGCATAAACAAGACTTTATGTCACACCTGTGACATAAACAAATCGCATGTTAAGCCTATGACGTTTTTTATTAGGGGTAGGATAAAAAAACATTCCTTCTCATACCATGTCTATGTGGTGTGGTGTGCAGCCACCTTTCTCCTTCATTCCCGGCAGCGGTAGATTTACTTCTATACCAATCCTTCTCATACCATGTCTATGTGGTGTGGGAACTAAACGAACTCTCACCTCGGTAAATATGTAAGGGTGAGATATCTACCGAAATTTATCTCATAGATTTGATCACCTTCAAACCCAAAGTATGCCTAATAGAATATATTGGACTTTAAACTACCCAAACAACCAACAAAGAAGAGTGATAGTGTAAATACAGGCTCCCTTCAGCTGATGATTGGTTGCGTCTAGAGAGCAGCTCCTCTGAGTAACTCATCAAGTTGGAGGCTGCCTGAGGACATTCCCAAATGAGTCGTCAAGAAATGCCGGGGCATTCCCTAGCGAGTCGAGCGATATCCCCCCAGGCGGTCATCAGATTACGCTGAATTTCAAATTTTAACCAAATTAAATACAGCGATCAGATCTAATGAAATTTTAAGAAAAAGAGAAGAAACTGCCAGATTTAATACTGACGTGGTGGAATGTTAGATCCAGTTCAGCAGGTAATCCCAAAGTTGTCAGACTTTGTGGGTTTGAGTTCAACTGCAGCCACTCTTCTCCTTCACCCCCAGCAGTGGTAGATTTACTGCTATATCAAAGGCCAGTCCTTCTCATACCAAGTCTATGTTGTGTAGGAAGTAAAAGAACTCTCACTTCAATAAATGTCTAGCGGTGAGATTTGTATCTAAACTCAGTGATTAGCATGCAGATAGTGAAGGGTTAGTATTTTTTGCAGCAAGCTGGAAGTCTATGCGAGCACTCTAACCTTTAGGCAATGTATATAGCACACTCTAACAAGGTACACCAATACCCCGCCTAACAGACACCCTGTGTCAGCGGACACCCTCCGTTAACGGACACCTTTGCTCGGACCGGTTCCCTCTATTAGATGTTCATTTCCACCCTGTGTTAAACCGGATGCCCATCTACCGATTTAGGGTTGAACGATTAGTTCCCAAATCGTATAGGAGTCGGTCACTTTGTCGCAGGCAAATTACATAACCCCTCGCTCGACCCACACTGATAAAATCGGTGTATGGTCCACTAATCACTGGGGGAGGGGAAAAAACAAAGAAACCGAGTGTTCACTAATCGCTGGGTAGCCTTGCCCAGCTGTCCTACATCTACCGACTCCGTTAGGATGGCTTGGCTGGGACAAATAACCCTCCGTTTGTCGCCGACAAACGTACATAAATGTTCCGAAATCGGTAGATGGTCATTGGGCTTTGGCGATCACCGCGCGTAAGTTGTTGTCCCTCCCTACCTCTCGCACACAGTATCCCAGTGAGGGTCGTGGTACACACTGCGTCCCCCGTACTACAGACATCGACTGGCCGGATTCCCACACATACAACCCTGATGCTTCATCATGCCCGGTGTACCCTGCCAATGGCCGTACCCGTATTCCCTCACACGCGTCTCCTCTCTCCGGTTTGTTTGGTGGACGTAACCGCCGTGCCAACACGGATACGGGATAGGCTTCCCATGTCTCCGATCGACCGCTGGATCGATGGTTTACAAGGCAGACAGCAATTCCGCTAACCACCGCTAACCCATACAGGACGAGTGAAGCATTCCCCAGTGTAGGGTGAATGATGCCTGGAGGCATTCCCCAGTGTAGGGCGAATGATGCCTGGAGGCATTTCCCCAGTGTAGGGCGAACGATGCCTTGAGGCATTCCCCAGTGTAGGGTAAATGATGCCTTGAGGCATTCCCCAGTGTAGGGCGAATGGTGCCTTGAGGCATTCCCCAGTGTAGGGCGAATGATGCCTGGAGGCATTCCCAGCATAGGGCGAATGATGCCTTGAGGCATCATTTACAATGTTTACAATATTAGTGTTTTATCAAGAAATTATGAATCAATACACCTGAAACTTGCAGAGACTATATGTATGATATAATATTGAACATTATTAGGTAAAACAAATAATTATATTACGGTTGAAGTGTTATATCACGTGACCAAATACTCTTGTTTTAGACGTTAAAAGGCTCGCCCCCTAGTATAGTACCTGTCCCTGGGACCCGTCCCAACTAAGACGGGTTTCTCACAGATCTCCGCCTGCAAAGGGTTAAGCGACTGAGACCATTCTCAAAACGAGTGCAACTTTGGATTGTCCCTGCATTCTCCTAGTAGAGATTCTGCGCTCTGCTTCCTACGGCCGCTTGTAAGTAAGCACTAGCGCCGCGAAAGATCTGCTGGGAGAGTGTTGTTTCTGGTAGACGAAAGTTCCCAATGAGTGTGGGTGTGACTCGCCAGGAACCGGCGATAGATTACTGAGCAGTAACCGGAAATGGTTAAAGGAGGCTGAGCGTTCGAGGAGGCACACCACTGTTTTTTCAGTTGGACAGAGGGTTATTTACTCATGCTAACGTTACCCTCCGCTTGAAACGGAGAATATTTCCGGGTTTGTCCAGGAATGTCGTATGGATTATATCTCGGGTTTATTTGTTGTTTTTGGTGCGGATGTAGTTTGTTATTGTATCAGCCCGAGATGCGGGATTGATTTCTGAATCCAATATGCCGCTGTCGTTCTCCAAGTAAATACCAGTTTGTGTGAACAGCTGAGGAACTAATTAATGATCGACTGCTTTCCCCAATAACGACGATAATCAATATCAGGATTAAATGAATCTAGGATCCTACATGTACACTCTTTTCTGTACGTCAAGGAGACCCAGGGACGATGTGGGTCAATTTTATTCAACACTTATGGACGACCTTTTGGACGGCTAAGACTATCTAAAAACACAACGAGTTTCGCTCTTTTTATTGGTCACAAGGAAGATTATATTTTCAAGTCAAAGTTAGTAAAAAGCCTGAGAGAGAAACGTTATTAGAAGTTTTCATTACATGTGATCTATCCAACGTGGAACAATGGTATAACCTTATGGTTAATACTGTCTTATTTAACAGACTTACGCAGACTTAGATATTATCAAACATAACCCTTATATCTCACAGGATAGATAGTATCGTTGGAACGGGTTGGCACGCTTGTACAATGTACAGAAAAGGGTCTTCATGTACGAGCCTAGATTATTAAACGGGCCCCAGATCAATATATATTGCATGCAGAATCAAGTTTGTATGTAATTACCTTAACATATACAGTAGAACCCAGCCTAAGGGACACCCCACGTTAACGAACACCTTTGTTCGGAACGGTTCCATCTATTAGATATTTATTATAACCTCGCGTAAGCGGACACCTCGCATAAGCGGACACCTCGCATAAGCGGACACCTCGCATAAGCGGACACTTTGGTCCGGAACTGAGGGTGTCTGCTGACGCGGGGTTGTACTGTTTATAAGTGAATCTAGTGGTAATATCTGAAAGGTTAGATATTTCCTTGAAAAAAAAAAATCTTATTATTCAGATTATTAAACGATTCTTATTAACTTATCAATACATTGTTTGCCGAATCACGTTTGTAAGTAATTACCTTAATAGATATATGTGTATCTATTGGTAATATCTGAAAGGTAAGATATTTCGCTGGAGACGTCAATTACTATATACCCATGCCGTATATACTGTTAATACGCACCGTTTTGGCATATGACGTAAAAATACTGTACGGACCACTGGTCCGTACACTAAAATACGGACCACCTAGCCATACACCTTTATTACAATTTTGGTTGTTAAAAAAAATGAAATTGATTTTCTTTTTAAATTTCGGGTATATAGTAAATATATAACGTCCAACCATGCTTGTACAAGTCATAAAACTCTATGCTAATTTACCATTTGTACGGAACTCGGCATAAATACCTCGGTCCGTACAAACGGTAAATTAGCATCTCGTTTTGTGACTTATACAGCATGGTCAGGACGTTCTATATAATTACTGACACACGAGTGTTGGTTTGTAAACCACCTCACGTCCAGCTCAACATGCTCTCACCGTGCGCCCACATACACGGTCACACTTTCTAATCACGGACTCGGGATTAACTGCATAGCTCATCAGATTTGTCTACACCACCCCCGTCCCCACCACCCCCCGCTCCGTGAGACCCGACACCACCGACAATTACATCAATATGTTTCACACCGGCGCCCGGAGCGGCCGGCGCGCTCTACCTCCACGTGCAACCTCAAGAAGAAAATAACCAATCAGAGATGATACGGTATAGTTTATTAAGATAGACTCCAAATAAAGGACGGTATGGTATACTGTATAAAGATAGACTCCAAATAAAGGACGGTATGGTGTGCTATGTTAACATAGACTCCATATAAGGCATGGTATGGTATATTGTATTAAGATAGAATCCAAATAAGGCATGGTATGGTATATTGTATTAAGATAGACTCCAAATAAAGGACGATATGGTGTGATATGTCAACATAGACTCCAAATAAGGCATGGTATGGTATATTGTATTAAGATAGACTCCAAATAAAGGACGATATGGTGTGCTATGTCAACATAGACTCCAAATAAGGCATGGTATGGTATATTGTATTAAGATAGACTCCAAATAAAGGACGGTATGGTGTGCTATGTTAACATAGACTCCAAATAAGGCATGATATGGTATACTTTATTAAGATAGACTCCAAATAAAGGACGATATGGTGTGCTATGTCAACATAGACTCCAAATAAGGCATGATATGGTATATTGTATTAAGATAGACTCCAAATAAAGGACGATATGGTGTGCTATGTTAACATAGACTCCAAATAAGGCATGATATGGTATATTGCATTAAGATAGACTCCAAATAAAGGACGATACGGTGTGCTATGTCAACATAGACTCCAAATAAGGGATGATATGGTATACTGTATAAAGATAGAATCCAAATTAGGGATAAAATAGTTTACTATATCAACATAGACTCCAAATAAGGCATGATACGGTATAGTTTATTAAGATAGACTCCAAATAAAGGACGATATGGTGTGCTATGTTAACATAGACTCCATATAAGGCATGGTATGGTATATTGTATTAAGATAGAATCCAAATAAGGGACGATGTGGTATACTGTATAAAGATAGAACCCAAATAAGGCATGATATGGTAAACTGTATTAAGATAGAATCCAAGTTAAGGATATGATAATTTACTTTATCAACATAGACTCCAAATATGGGATGATATGGTATATTGTATAAAGATATAATCCAAATGAGGGATAAAATAGTTTACTATACTAACATAAATTAGGGAAGATATGGTGTGCTTTTATTAAGATAGAATCCAAATAAGGGATGATATAGTGTGCTTTTATTAAGATAGAATCCAAATAAGGTATGATATGGTGTACTGTATAAAGATATAATCCAAATAAGGGATAATATAATTTACTTTATTAAGATAGAATCTAAATAAAGGACGATATGGTGTGCTATGTTAACATAGAATCCAAATAAGGGACGATATAGTCTACTTTATTAACATAGACTCCAAATAAGGCATGATATGGTGTTCTTTATTAAGATAAAATCCAAATAAGGGATGCTATGGTATGATATATTGAGATAGAATCCAAATAAGGGATGATATGGTATACTACATGTCCCTTAGTATTTAGTGTGGCCTGAAACTATGAAAATGAATTAAAAACAACAACAAGATATATATATATATATAATTAGTTCCACTTAGTGTTCATTGTTAATCATTAAGGTAATCATTAATGTTTTTCTTTCGAGTAGGTTAAGAGATTCATGGCTACTTGGTTAGCATTCATGTATCTCTTTAATGCTATTGCTATCATCTATGGAATGTAATAATCATGCAGTTACTGATCCATACATGTAGATCCTCTATAGTTAGAGATGAATGTAGACGACTAATGCAAGCCCGCTTGAAATAGTTGCGAGCGTCAGAGCGTGTCCAATATTAGTCGTGAAGTGGTGCCAAATTGTATGATATAATCAGACGATCTACAGTCGCCACGCGCTTGGCATTTACACTAGACGATTTTTAGTTTTTTACTGCTAAAGGTGGTCAGGGGGTGCAAAATGCCAGAATCGTCTAGTGTAAACGCCGGGTAAGAGTTTCCACAGTGTGAAAGGCCTAAGTAGTATAGAAAGGTAGATTTGCGTGAGGCGCACCCGAGTCTGCCCATGTGTCAAGTCGGCTCGGTAATGTGCACCGGAGTCTACCCTTGTGTCAAGTCGGCTCGGTAATACCTGCCCACCTACGTGCCTCATCCTGACTCCCCCCGCTGCCACCAGGTGGTGACCTTGTCCCAGGCGGGCCCGCTAGGTGTCGCCATGATTACCCTGTTCCCTGTTCCCTAAAGACCGGAAGAGGCGTGGCCAGATGGGCTCACGTGACCCTTGTGGCTGTTGTTGATTGGCATCCGGAGGAAGTGTTTGTCAGTGGACAAGGGCGGGTCTAGGTGGGCGCTCCTAGTTTGTCAACAAGGTGATGGCTGGCCACTTTGCCCCTTTTTTATGTTATTTTCAATTTGTCAGAATGGATCAAAGTTAATAAAGAGCCTCATGTTTATGTATGTGTGTATATTGCATGTATATATAATATATATATATATATGTAGAGGGAGAGAGAGAGAGAGGAGAGAGAGAGAGAGAAAGAGAGATCTATATATATATATATATATATATATATATATATATATATTTATATATATAGAGAGAGATATATATATAGATATATATATATATGGATGTATGTATGTATATAATAAAGTGGAAACGATACTTGATGTCTTCGTTATGTAAACTTAGCCATTAAAGTTAACATCTAGTAACGATACGTGCAAATATAAATCTAATAAGCATTTTTAGTCGAAGTCCCATATGTTTTTAGACAGAAAGGCTCTGCTTGCTTTAGCGGAATAGCGCTCAAAGGAAGTGAATTACTGTCCGTGAGAATAGGAACTGACTTCATGTATAGTGATTGAGTGTTAGTATTCTTATCTTCTAAACTGCATTTATTAACAGTTAACGCATTATTACTCGTAACGATCTCATGACTGACACAAACATAAGTCTAAAAATCATCTTCAAGTCTGTATTATAGGATGAACATGAAATAAAGAAATACACTGTCAAATCATCCTCGTCCTATTCCTCTTTAAACAGTTTATTTCTGGACTTATTGAGAGAGAGGGGGCGTCCATCAACCACGACGAGGCTACCACAATGGCTTCCCGACAAGGTCCACGACAGGCCTACGATTGGAGGCCTTGTCGTAGTTGGTGGACCCCAGTTCCCGACAAGAGTCTACAACAAGGCCATGACAAGGCCACGATTGGAAGCTTGTCGGGAGCCCTCCGACAAGGCTATGACAACATCGAACATGTTCGATTTTTCCCACGACTGGACCCTTGTCATGGAGTGTCATGGCGTTTCGGGAGCATGTCGCAGAGGTCTACTATAGGAAATTTTGGTAGAGTGTGCACTTCCCGATACGCCCCAACAATGCTGTTGTAAAGCCCCCCTTCTTACGACAAGGCTGCGACAAGCGCCGATTGGAACTTTCTTGTAGGCGCTTGTCGTAGCCTTGTCGGGGTTGGTGTATTCCCGCCTTTAAACACCGACCAAGGAACGTACGTATTTGAGACATTTCCATTACCAGTAGCTGAACGTGGTGACAAACGGGAAGGACACAATAGACTCCCTCCTCCTACACTTCTTGTGTGCCAGTCTCTACTGATCTTCCCAAGTATTAGACCATTAACACATCAGTGGTTATTTTTGTCTCCCCGCTCGCCGAATTAGGCAGTCCAATTAAACAAAGTGATCTTGGTGATCTAATTCAATAAAGTCTCCTCACCGTTGGCCGCCTCTGAACTTGAAAGAGGTCTAAATAAGCGAATTGAGATGCGGCAGATATCTAGGTGCAGCTGAATCGTCTTGAAGCACCCCGGACTTTCTGCCTCAGTGCTGAGGTTCCTTTTATTCAATTAGCGCGCCTTTGCCAGAGTTTCGACAGATCTGGAGATATTTTTAGCGCGGGGAATTTAAGGTGGGACAATAAAGTGCTCGAGAACAGGGGAGGATTATCCCAGCAGCTAATCGTCTTGTGAGCTGCTCGGAGCTGCTCGGGGCTTGTATGTTTGCTTCCACCGCGCCAACAATAATTCACACATATTAGAGTCAGCTGTGTAGTTCTGAGAAAGGGGGTGGGGAGTTAGCTCAATGGTTAAGGCACTGGACTTGTAATCCCAAGGTTGTAGGACATTTTGGGTTCGAGTCCCACTGCAGCCACTCTTCTCCTTCACCCCCAGGAGTGGTAGATTTACTGCTATATCAAAGACCAGTCCTTCTCACACCATGTCTATGTGGTGTGGTGTACAGCCACCTTTCTCCTTCATCCCCAGCAGTGGTAGATCTACTGCTATATCAAAGGCCAATCCTTCTCATGTTTGTGTGGTGTGGGAAATAAAGGAATTCACACCTCGGTAAATGTATAGGAGTGAGACCTCTACCTAAATTCGTCTTGTGAGCTACTCGGAGCTGCTCGGAGCTGCTTAGGGCTCGTATGTTTACTTCCATCGTGCCAACGTTACGGTCTGAGTCCAGGGGCCCGTTTGATAATCTAGGATTGTACATGTAGACTCTTTTTTTGTACCTCTAACAAGATTTATCGTTTGATAAAATCAGGTCGCTAAAACTGTATTAGCTGTCCATAAGGTCGTCCATAACTGTTGAAACACATCGTCCTTGGGTCTGTATGGCATACAAGGTCTACATGTACGATCCTACATTATTAAACGGGCCCCTGCATAATTCACACATGATCGAGTCAGCTGTATAGTTCTGTTTCGGAGGGTTACTTTGAAGAGCCCCCTGAGAAGGATCCAGCGACGAGGGCAATACGTGAGCAGAGTGTGGAGTCGCTCGTGAGTTACTCATTCGTCGACATCGACATGCTCAACAGGTTAGGCTGACAAAACACACAGGATGGAAATGAGGGTCGCTGCAGGGGCGGGGGCAGCAGGGGCGGGGGCAGCAGGGGCGGGGGAAGCCGGGGCGGGGGCAGCAGGGGCGGGGGCAGCAGGGGCGGGGGCAGCAGGGGCGGGGGAAGCAGGGGCGGGGGAAGCAGGGGCGGGGGCAGCAGGGGCGGGGGCAGCAGGGGCGGGGGCAGCAGGGGCGGGGGCAGCAGGGGCGGGGGCAGCAGGGGCGGGGGCAGCAGGGGCGGGGGCAGCAGGGGCGGGAGCAGCAGGGGCGGGGGCAGCAGGGGCGGGGGCAGCAGGGGCGGGGGCAGCAGGGGCGGGGGCAGCAGGGGCGGGGGCAGCAGGGACGGGGGCAGCAGGGACGGGGGAAGCAAGGGCGGGGGCAGCAGGGGCGGGGGCAGCAGGGGCGGGGGCAGCAGGGGCGGGGGCAGCAGGGGGGGCAATAGGGGCGGGGGAAGCAGGGGCGGGGGAAGCAGGGACGGGGGAAGCAGGGGCGGGGGCAGCAGGGGCGGGGGCAGCAGGGGCGGGGGAAGCAGGGGCTGGGCCAGTAGGGGTTGGGGCAGCAGGGGCGGGGGAAGCAGGGGCGTGGCAGCAGGGGCGTGGCAGCACGGGTGGGGCTAGACTGGCCTCAGTCCCTGTATCCTACCCCTCCACCCCTTCTGAGTGACACAGGGACTGGTCTCATCCTTAATCAGCCGTGTAGACTGGCGGCGATTTTGCACCACACTCCCCAAGCAGAGGTCTGGCTACTGGTCAGGATATCTGCTGGGAGATTGATACCCTCTCACTTTGATCTCAATCGAGACATAGTCAGGAGTAGGCGAAATATATTGCTATGACAACACAGGCGGCCAGGGAACTGGAGGAGGGGAGGGGGGAGGGGTAGAGGGAGGGGGGAGGGGTAGAGGGAGGTATAGGGTTACAGGGAGTAGCTTGGGGTCATAAACAGGAGGTTCTGGTCAGATTGGACAAGTCTTTGATTCATGGGCCAGTCAGAGAAGGACACATGCTATAATGAATTGTATTCCAATTTTCTTTAATCATTTAATGAATGTTCATAATCAAAGACTTGAGCAAGTCGAGGGCGGGGGCAGTAGGGGCGGGGCAAGCAGGGGTGGGCCAGTTGGGGTGGGGGGAAGCCTTTTTGTCCACAGGCCACGATTTCCTTTCAGCCCACAAAGAAAGTGTTCGCCACTCCTCCAAAATAATAAGCTGCATTTCTGAATTTTTCATGGGTCCCACTGCTTAAGTAGTGTTGTGAACAAAGAAAGGGAATAAAGATGATTGTGGCAGTTGACAAGCAGCAGTCACAGTAAAAAGGGATTTATTTTTCTGCCCGCCAGGAATGCTTCCTGGATTATGGTAATGCGGCTCCGAGTCGGCAGCCCTTTGTCCCCGCCCTCCCTCCCTCTCACAGACACTAATCATGGTCTATATGGCGACACGAGTTGGTGAAATGCTGATTGCTGCTGCCTATAGTGTGTCTATTAACCTTTCTGAGGTACCACCATTTATCCTACCCCTAACAAAAAACTTCATAGGCTTAACATTGGGTCACTGTATTCGGTCTGGAGTTCAGAAAAAGGAAAAATATCATGACATCATTTGTTAATGTAGAAGTAATTTAGATGGGCCGGGTAGGATAAATTCTAAACCAAACTCGAGTTAGTCGTGTTGTTGTTAATCGCACTCTGGCAAGATCGTATATTACTGCTCTCAGCTTCGCCTCGCGCAGTAATACGCGATCTTGCCGTCCTGCGATAAACAACAACATGACCAACTCTTGTTTGGTTTCTCCATATTATTACACACCTAATACCGAGTCTCCAAACTAAACCTATGGGGAGTGTGTATTACCCACCTAATACAGAGTCTCCATACTAAACCTACAGGGAGTGTGTATTACCCACCTAATACGGAGTCTCCATACTAAACCTATTCGGAGTGTGTATTATCCACCTAATACCGAGTCTCCATACTAAACCTATAGGGTATGTGTATTACCCACCTAATACCGAGTCTCCATACTAAACCTATAGGATTGTGTATTATCCACCTAATACCGAGTCTCCATACTAAACCAATAGGGAGTATGCATTACCCACCTTATACGGAGTCTCCATACTAAACCTGTTCATAAGAAATTCAACCTTGGCCATGTGGCCATGGAAAATACGCATTTAGGCAACCATTTGTTTATAATTTATTGTTTTAGGGGAAGGTTCATGCGATGCGTACAGATTTTTACCAAAACAGCCTACATCCCTTGTTTTGGAACCAAGTTCTTTTTTTACCCATTGGTATTCAAAACACGTTCATGAATATGTCTTTCAAAGCGGGCGCCAAACCTTGTTTGGAAGGGTTCTATTGCAGCCATTACAGTCACCCCAGTGCTGGATAGAACTGACCGTAGCATCCACAAGATTCTCCTTTGTGTCCAAATGCATCGTTCCCGCATCTCCTTTACTCATCACACCTGCTCTCACCATCACCCCCGACCCCTCACAATCCATCATCACCTTCATAGTCAGTGAGCTCAGTGGTTAAGGCACTTGAGTTGTAATCCCAAGGTCGTGGGTCCGAATCCCACTGCAGCCACTTTTCTCCTTCATTCCCAGCAGTGGTAGATTTACTGCTATATCAAAGGCCTATACTTCTCATACCATGTCTATGTGTTGTGGTGTACAGCCACCTTTCTCCTTCATTCCCAGCAGTGGTGGATTTACTGCTATATCAAAGGCCAATTTTTCTCATACCATGTCTATGTGGTGTGGGAAGTAAAATAACTCTCACCTTGGTAAATGTGTAGGAGTGAGATTTTTACCTGAATTCATCAGATAATTCGATCACCACCCTAGTGGTATAAAAGAACCTCGAGAAAGTCTGGTAAGAACTTGTAATGGTTGACTGGACGTTAAATCAAACCAAACAAACAAACATCCCGAGCAGTGGTAGATACACTGCTATATCAAAGGCCAATCCTTCTCATATCATGTCTATATGGGGTGGGAAGCAAAAGAACTCTCACCTGGTAAATATATAAGGGTGAGATTTCCACCTAAATTCATCACATAGATTCAATCCTCACCCTCGTGATGAAAAGAACCTTGAGAAAGTCTGGTGAGAACCTGCAATGGTTAACTAGACGTTAAATCAAACCAAACAAACCACCCCTGTGTATCTTTTGATTTGATAGTGTCTCAGCACTACTTTATTTTTTGTTATACAGGGTTATATAAATTGTGGTAACAGATCAATAGCTATGGCTATTGACAAAACTAGGGTTGCTCAACCGAATATATTTTTGTAGTCTACATACTTGATAAATGATATTTAGTCTATCTGGATGAACAACTCGATGTATGTATATTATTACCGCGAGCTGCTGTAAGAGTAAATCACACCGACCATTCTTGGCTGAATACAGCTTAAATAAAGAAAATAAAGAAATCTAAATACATCGTCCCCCCACCTCCCCCCCACATCACACCTGCTGCCACCATGGCCTCAGACCCCTCCCAGTCCACCATTACCTTCACAGTCAGGGGAGCGTTTCTATTGTCCACCTGAGGGTAGCCTTTGTTCTGTAAGGGAGGGTTCCGCAGAGTCCCTCCCCTGGAGGTCCACGTAATGGGGCCAATGGGTCGCCCCAGGTGTGGCACACCGCTGTGGTACCTCTCATTACAGGAAGGCTTCACAGCACCTCCAGGGAATACTCATTATCCTACCCCTAATAAAAAAAACTCCATAGGCTTAACATTGGGTCACTGTATTCGGTCTGGAGTTCAGAAAAATGAAAAATATCGCTCTAGTGGGATACAATTGACAAATGACGTCATCTTTTAATGTAGAAGTAATTTAGATGGGCAGGGTAGGATAAATTCTAAACCAAACTCGAGTTAGTCGTGTTATTGTTCATCGCACTTCGGCAAGATCCCGTATTACTGCTCTCGGTTTCGCCTCGCGCAGTAATATGCGATCTTGCCGTCGTGCGATAAACAACAACACGACTAACTCTTGTTTGGTTTCTCCATAATATCTTCCTTCTTGTGAAAATTAAAAAGAATGATCTCACCCCTGGTATTTTTGTCTCATAGGTTTAACATTGAGAACTCGTTCTCCATGCCCTAACGAGTATTGCAGTCCGTTCTCATTGGTCTATGTTCTGTCCATCGTCCATTCTTTTAGCGCGTACAGGGGTGAGATGAATACAGAAATCAACTCGTTTTGGTCAAAGTTGTTGTTCTCTTACTCGTTTGAGTGCTACGTGAAATTCACTCGGTTGTCGCCTCGTCCATATCACACCGCATCAAACTAGTGGAGAACGACGACTTTGACAAAAACTTGATGGTTTCTACTTTAATACCAAAAAGGCACTTGAAATGAAGGCAAGTTCGTGCCAACGGCTTCGCATGTTGTGCACTTCAATATGCACCCTTTGCTCTCCCTCGGTCGTCCTTTAATGAAACTGATGAGTGTTTGGTCTGTGTCCTCGTTCGCCATAGAGTTTGGAGTGCGCAATAATATGAACGAGGTGATAGCCGAGTGAATATTCCGAAGCACTCCAAATGAGATTGCGAATGGGGACTCAGACCAAGCACGAATATGTTTCTGATTTTACCTTAGCCTGGAAATATGCATCTATTTATCACCCATTGAGTATGAATTACCGTACTCGCAAGCCTGTTGAAAACGAGTTCCTAATGTTAAGCCTAATGGACATTTATACCAGGTTGAGATAATCACTCATTCCTCATGATGAGGGTGTTGGAACCTGGTGAGTTATGACCAGATGAAAGGAGAGTTCTCAGTATGGGATATCTGCCCTCGTTCCTGTGGCCTCGGAGTAAGTCCCCTCATGCATATAGATGTGTGCTTTGGCCTTGACTGCCCTTCCTCATGCATACCTAGGTAATAGGCACACCTCCCCCCACCTCATAGCATGCTGCTCATGTAACCTGTTTTAAGACATTTTACGTTTACATGCAACAAGATGTAAGGCCACTAAAAAAACCAAACTTGTTTCTCATCACCAAGCCATGAAAAATATGACGAGGGCGCTTTTTTTTTTTTTTAATTTTTTTTTTTGCTATATCAAAGATGGCAGACATACAGTAAAACCCCGCATAAGCGGACACCCTCCGATCCGGGCCAAAGTGGCTGCTTACGGGGGGGGTGTCTGCTTACGCGGGGTTTCCAGATTTTTACTGGCTATACATTTAATGCATCCCTGACATCAGGATCTTTAATTTGATACTAAATACACATACCTTTCATAATTCCTATCAAGGTTCATCTATTTGAAAAGAAAAAAGAAATCTTCTAAAATCGTTTTTTCTGATGCGCGCGGTGATGAGAAAGAAGGTTGGTTTTTTTTTAGTGGCCTAATGTGTGCCAAAAGATCTGAGCTATATACATATTGCCCTAATGCAATATTCATGGCTTTAGGAGATAATTTATTGACACACTTCCATCATTATATCAAGTCCTACTCACCAGATTTCTCAAAGCTGATACTGAACATATTGAGGTAGCCTTGAGACATTATACATGCACCTCACAAGTTACAAGGTCGTGGTCAAAATGGATCGCAGTGGGAGTGATTTCATCGGTGAATGGACGTGCCCCTAGAAGATGGTTTATCATTGCTTGAACAAGATCGATGGTGCAGAATAAATGGACGTCTATACCGAAACCAGCCTCAAGGGAAAGTCGTTCTTCTTCCAATGGAAATGAAATAAGAGCCAAACCAGAGTTCGCAGAGGGAAATAAAAGTATGGAGTAGATATTACCAAGCATCTGTTAATGACTATTCTCGGGAGTGGAACGTTTAGTTTCTTTCACGACCGCTTGGGGCAAAGGGTATTGCCAGTTTCGAGCACCCTAGCTTTCTGTTATTATCGCTCGAACGACGAAACGTAAATCGATGTTTGAACTCACTGCACATGGTTAATATGCGTAGTTAGAGGTTGTTTGATTTTCTTCTGTCAAGTGATATGAATAAACTTTGTGGGAGAGAAGTGTCAATGTTTGAAATTTGAATATTTATGTACTTTTTAATAAGTTTTTGTTTTGACAGTTGCAGCAGCCTGTCATCTGCAATTTCGGCAGTTTGCTTGAGAACACACCAAATAAAACAATCTTTGCATAACAAAGGGATAAAAAGAAATCCATATACTCTCTTCCTCTGTTCTCCAGCTGCATGCCATTTTTTGTTTGGTTTCTCTTGTTATATATTTACGTAGATATTACCAGAGATGTACAGTGGATTTAACATTGGTTGCAATGGAGTGAAAAGTTGTTTAACCCTTCGCGCGTACGAGAGTGCACTGCACCGCTTTCAGGAAAATAAACTGCAGAGTGAGACAATTGAGCAACGCAGTGTAGCTTAGTGACGTCAGCACCGCTCCCGAGAATACAGAAACATGCGCAATCAGTCACGTATTTGAGTTCTATGAGGTTATGTGGAGTTGGGTGCATGCCAAAGATGAGTTATCACTGTAGATGCTACAAAAGAAATATATCATATGTTATCAATGAGGTCATGAAGTAGACCGTGGCAACTTTAAGGCGTCATAAAAAAGGCGGTTCGTAGACTTTATGGTCCACTTAATGTGGTCTCAACACGCGACGGTACGCGAGTCCCGGCGACACTCTCACTCACCTGTTACCACAAGTCACTCACCTGTGACCGCCAGTCTCACCGCTTACCACTGGACCGTGTCGGCCAGCTCCCACAGGAGTCTCAGCAGTAGCGGCTACTACCGTAAATTCCCGAGTAGAAGACGCACCCCGACTTTGGGAAAATCCTATAAAGCCTCCAGAGGTTCCTAAACTCCCGATTATCGCCCGGGTAAAGCAAGGTTCCGCTCCCAATAGACTTGGCACACTACGACAACATGAACCAGTTTTCTGGTTTATAATTGGAGAAACTGAATATAATTTCGGATTCCCATGTAGAAATAGCTGAAATTTCCATTTCTGGCATCAGAATTTCAATTTGAGGATTTCTGAAAACCGTTAAACTGCATTAATTCTGGGTTACGGGTCACGGGTCTATCACCATATAACGTCGGTAATCAGCGAAAACCGGAACTTGCAAAACAGACTGGATTACGGGATACCTCAATAGGGTCTATAAGATGGACCACTCTCCGAGTACCCCCGCTAGACTCTAGTACAGTCTGTTGTCACCAGGTCCAGGTCGCACAGGCTCAAACTAAGACTATTATGCGCTACCATTTTGAGGTAGGAATTCCTGCCTCCGCTGGTACTCAGCTAACCTGAGTGATTTGCCAGTAACCAGTGTGTTACTCTTCAAGCATAGGTCATAGAGTATCTTTTACTGGGCATGTACTGAATAGATCAGCTTGGAGAGTAATAATGGTTCCAGAATACCTCCACCTCAACAGCCTCACAGATTTCTAATTGTCAAACTGATGCTTTGAATAGAACAGCCAACCCTGCAATTCCTCTCACTAAAGGTGGCTGGCCAGTCAGAGCCATGCTCTGTTAGACCTTCACGTACCGTAAGCCTAAGGCGGCGCGGTGCGTGAACGGACTATCCCCCCACCAAACCTTGTCATTTCCTGCGGAAAAAATTATGTTCCAGCTCCCACAGTGCAAATATATTGTGTTTATTTATATATATATGTATTTTTATGCAGTAATATCATAATAAAACATTAAAATTTAATATATTTGAATTGAAGTTATTTCTAAAGGTACCCCTCGAAATTCTCAATTGCCCTCGGGAAAAACCTGCGTATAAGATGCACCCCGAGTTTTGGTGAATCCTATAAGCCACAACAGGGTTTGGTTTATGTACAAGACGCGTCTTACACACGGGAATTTACGGTAGTATGCTCTAGAATACTAGTAAAGCAACGCAGATAGATCAAGGAAGTATTCCTATAAGTATGATAATTGAGGTAAAAATAGCTTTCCTGCTGACTTTTTAGTGTCGCTCTTCTAGATGTATGTTAAATGGCCCCAGACTTTGTTCTGTACGTCGGCATACATAGCAATACCTATAATTATATATATTTTTAAGATTCTTTTCTAGGTTTGTGTGTGTAGTATCGAGCCCGCGGGACTATCCACTTCTCATTGAAAGATGTTAGTTTTTCTGTATCATAGAATTTTATTTTTTAATCTTTTTACTATTACATCACCCCAACAGGAAAATTTCGACTGACGAGTCGGCTCTAAGCCTACTTCGTTAAGAATTTTTCTCCCATAGAGCGTAGTGAGAACCTTGTACAGAATACCAGTTAGAGAGTGTGAGATCTTATGAGAGGGGTGCGTAGTGAGAACCTTGTACAGAATACCACTTAGAGAGTGTGAGATCTTATGAGAGGGGTGCGTAGTGAGAACCTTGTACAGAATACCACTTAGAGAGTGTGAGATCTTATAAGAGGGGTGCATAGTGAGAACCTTGTACAGAATACGACTTAGAGAGTGTGAGATCTTATGAGAGGGGTGCTTAGTGAGAACCTTGTACAGAATACCACTTAGAGAGTGTGAGATCTTATGAGAGGGGTGCGTAGTGAGAACCTTGTACAGAATACCACTTAGAGAGTGTGAGATCTTATGAGAGGGGTGCGTAGTGAGAACCTTGTACAGAATACCACTTAGAGAGTGTGAGATCTTATGAGAGGGGTGCGTGTACACATACCAGCCTTCCCCAGGACCAGAGCACCCCGTGGGGAGGGGGGGGGGGGTAAGAGATTACAGTCTGATACGCTGGTATACAAACCTGGACCAGTCACACCGCAACATACCTCATTATGGTTTTATTTAATCAGGAATGTTCATAATCAAAGACTTGAGCAAGTCTAGGTCAATCCATGCCTTCTATATTCCTTATATGGCAGTGAAGGCAGAGGGACAATACCATGCACCAATGATGTCTGCGATGACTTTAACACGTGTTGCCGTCATCGTAGCGCGTCGGGAGGTCTATCGTAGTTCACCGTAGTCCGTCGCAGTAGGTGCGAGGAGTGTCTAGAGAATTCAAATTTTCCCCAAAGAAGCTCAGTGAAAGAAGGAAGTATATCCTCATGTCTGTATATCCAATGAACAGTCTTTTTTTACTCTATTTTCACAGTCACTCTATATTCTCATGTCTGCCATCGCTATGGTGGATTGCTCGACCGGTGTCGAAATGTAGATAGAGATGCTGTCACGTGCATACATGAACATACATGTCTATGTGGTGTGGTGTACAGCCACCTTTCTCCTTCACCCCCAGCAGTGGTAGATTTACTGCTATATCAAAGGCCAGTCCTTCTCATACCATGTCTATGTGGTGTGGTGTACAGCCACCTTTCTCCTTCACCCCCAGCAGTGGTAGATTTACTGCTATATCAAAGGCCAGTCCTTCTCACACCATGTCTATGTGGTGTGGGAAGAAAAAGAACTCTCACCTCGGTAACAGTGTAGGGGTGAGGTTTCCACCTAAATTCATTTCATAGATTCAATCACCACCCTTGTGGTGGAAAAGAACCTTGAGAAAGTCTGGTGAGAACCTGCAATGGTTAACTGGACGTTAAATCAAACCAACCAACCAACCAACTTCTTTGTTCTATTGCGTACAACATCATGAGGAGGGGTGGGGGTGGGGGTAGGGGGGTTCCAAAATTTCAGAAATTCTGCGTACGTACTTTATGGATGACCCCTTGTATACATGAACATATATATACCAGACATGAGGACCCGGGACCGACACGACCGCCGCCCCTCTCTTTGTTCTCCTTGTGACGCGCTGGAGCGGGACCTGAGGCAGAAAGAGCCCCTCGTAATGGAGGCAATGAGCCCTTGTCTGTACTCGTAAATTGGCTGGAGATAAGCAGCCCACCCGGCTCGAGGTCCGCTGTGTCAGGTAAAACTGAAATATTCCCCAAAGGTCCTTTTGTTTCTAAGATGGCGCTAACACGTCGTTTCCTAAAATAAAGGTGGATAAGATGTTCTAAGATGTATGCGTCAAAATAGTGTGAGGGAGTTGGGACCTATCCCGATATGGTCCAGGATAGGGTGGGGATAATTGAATTCTAATGCTACACTGTATTGAAAATGATGTAAAAATCAATGCTACACTGTATTGAAAAATATGTAAAAATTGTATGATGAATACAGGATAAGGCGAAAAAAAAGCATTATGGCCGCTTTATCATAACTTATCATTTGTTTTGAATACCAATTATTAGATGTTTAGAGATAATTATTCCTTGTAAAAGTACATGTATATTGACCTGAATCTAAGAAAAGAAATGAAGTTGAGACAAAGCCTTGAAATAGTTTTCCCCTGCTTTTCTTTGATAGATAAGTCTGAGCATATTGAAAAAACAAATTGAAGTTGAGACAAAGGCTTCGAAATAATTTCCCCCTGCTTTTCTTTAATAGATAAGTTTAGTAGAACATATTGGACTTTAAACTACCCAAACAAAAACAACAACAACAACAACAACAACAACAACAACAACAACAACAACAACAACAACAACTTGAATAAATCATAGCGTGTGGTATTAGCATTATACCAAATACATCACTCTAGGAGTAGCTTATTTCCTTCTAGTATGAAGCAGGTACTGTCAGGGGTAGTACATCTTCATTTGTGTCTCGTGGAGGGAAAAAAGGAAGCCCCTTGTAAGTCGGCAGCCAGCAGGGCGGCACGGGCCAGCCATAAAGAAGCAGCCACAACTCGACCTTGACCTCGGACAATGCACCGTGACAAGATAGAGGGCGCCACTGCCTGTGTAGCACCTGCACATGCGCAGTGGCTGGCGGGATGAATGAAGGGCAGACGACCAGAGAGGCGTCGAGACGGGAGCCCTGTGATGGGGAGTAGGGGAGGGCGCTTATACAAGTTTTATAAAAAATTTGCTGAAACTT
Source organism: Alentia gelatinosa (assembly GCA_950022655.1). NCBI lineage: Eukaryota > Metazoa > Annelida > Polychaeta > Phyllodocida > Polynoidae > Alentia > Alentia gelatinosa. The sequence goes on along the minus strand of OX465588.1, from coordinate 5,390,712 downwards.
AATTTCCCGCTCATTTTGTGGCTTTGTAAATGGAGTATGAAGTTAAAGAAGGGGAGGGGTGGAATAGAGGGAAAAGTTTCCTGTGAGAGAAATTGAAAGTTACATGGTAAGGCTCGGAAAAATTACTGGCCGAGGCCTTGGCTGCTGGCAGTAGTTTTTCTGGGCCTTACCGAGTAACTTTGACTTTCTCTCTCCGGAAACTTGGTTTCCCTATTCCTATATACCTTCAAATGTAGTTTAATAGTGATAAATAGCGTTATTCACTTACCCACCATCAAATGCCAAGCCAGATCTAACCTTATCGAATAACTGACCCTAAACCTAGATAGGTTTCTGAATTTATCTCACGCTTCACATTGACTGATGGGATAATCTTTGTAACATAATCCCCAGTTTAGTATTTTCTGTCTAGATACTCAACGGGCGTTGGATAAGAGTTCCCAATGTTAATGGGAAAATACTAGGGGTGAGATTATATAGGGTATTAGAGGTACACATATAGAATGGTACAGGTACAGAAAATACAGACATGCAGTGACAGGGGAGTATTGGTTTTCAGAGGCATCAGGTGCGCAGTAGTTGCGAGACTAATTTAAAACTTTTTCAATTGAAATGAAAATTAATCTGCCCTGCAGGACAAATCTGTATTGCAGGCGCCCTGCCTTTCAGTGGTCACGTTAGCTCAGCTCCGAGCTTGAGGCAAAACGATACTTCATATGAGTGACTTGGAAAGATACTTGTTTATGAAATCAGGCAGTGGGAGTGTATTACGAAGATGACACTGGGACTGGGATATGAGAATTAGTTAGCTTTCTTCTGTTGATACTCTCGTATCTCTCCGCCATTACTCCAAGGCAAGTAATGCCCAACCCGATTAAAATCAAGTCTGTGAAGTGCGTACAGCGACACGATTCTGACCGACCCGACGGATTCGAAAAGGCCCTTTACTCTAAGACATTGACACGCCTATTCCGCCTTTGCCCGATTCCATGATTCTCCCCGATTCTACCTTTACTCGATGGAATCTGCATCATTGGGGTCCTTATACGCACCTAATCGACTCGGTTCTTTTGCCTTTCCCGACGAGTCAGCATTACTCGGGTGGGCAAAATGGCCGACTATCTGCGATCGTACGACCTTCACCTACTGTTCCCGATACTGATTGGGCGGTTTGACTAGGGATGCTACCTATATCCCAGTCCGATTTAGATGTGCCTTATATCGGTTTGTAGGTGAAACAAAAACGATTATAGATCTGAAACCCGTTTTCTGATATCCTAAATAGAACAGAAGTTATTAAGCTTTGCATAATTGCTATATAGACCTATCACCCAGCCCGGGCCCAGGCGAGTCCGACTCCCGCCCGCTCTCTTTGATCTCAATCCGGGTCCATTTACCATATACGAGGTTAAAAAAAAAGACGAGGTGTGATCGGAAAGAGTCCGACTGTCGATGTCTTGTAGCTATAAAGACCAGGATAATGGTCAGGATAATGACAGTGGCATACAGTCACGCCAAGTTAAGTCTATTGCGATTAATATTAGGGGTAGGATAATGACCGTAGCATAGTCACACCATGTTAAGTCTATGGATATTTATACGAGGGGTAGGATAATAACCGTGGCATACAGTGACACCAAGTTAAGTCTATGGAGATTTATATGAGGGGTGGGATAATAACCATGGCATACAGTCACTCCATGTTAAGTCTATGGAGATTTGTAAGAGGGGTAGGATAATAACCATGGTATACCGTCACACCATGTTAAGTCTATGGAGATTAATATGAGGGGTAGGATAATAACCGTGGCATACAGTCACACCATGTTAAGTCTATGGAGATTTACATGAGGGGTAGGATAATAACCATGGCATACAGTCACACCATGTTAAGTCTATGGAGATTTATATGAGAGGTAGGATAATAACCTTGGCATACAGTCACACCATGTTAAGTCTATGGCTATCAATATGAGGGGTAGGATAATAACCGTGGCATACAGTCACACCATGTTAAGTGTATGGAGATTTATATAAGAGGTAGGATAATAACCGTGGCATACAGTCACACCATCTATGGAGATTTATGTGAATCTAGGATTACAGAATTTATGGACCATACGAGACAATGCTGCCATCTGCTTCACCTGGTGAACGCCTATTGGACGATTCAAAGCAAAACAAACCTTTGATATTGCTGGCCGCTCAGTTATCCACTGGTACGTTTTACGCCGTCCTCATATCAATTCGCCCTTTCTTGTGGTGTTGTGTTTCTCATTATCAGGCATTCATATCACAAAGCTCTTATGTTTGACATTTTTATTGCGAATCAACCACTGGAATTTGAATCACCTACAAAAGGCTGGAGTTTATGTCTATCAGGTTTCTAGATCAGAATAGCCAGACCAATGTCCGCTATAAAGCCATGTGTATAATCCATCATAGCTGTACTTTTATGTACAAAAACTAAAGAAAAGATCTTAGAAATGCAAAAAAAGAAGATAAGAATGGTCACCTTCAGCTCGTAATAATAAAAAAGAGTCAAATATTTTCATTTCTTGGATGAAAGCAATAAAAAGATTAAACTCTGCTCACCCAAAAAGTTATAAAAATAGTTTTTTTAGATCAAAATATTTGAGGTTCTCATATTTTTGAAACATCCCAACGGTTGTGGGTTTACTGGTTGGCTTTTAAAATTTAAATCTGCTAATTTAAATGAAAAGTGTGACGAAGGCCTTAAATACCAACGTTTTCTGCTTGATCCAATCAGGGCGAATAATGCTTTGAGGCATTCCCCATTGTAGAGCAAATAATGCCTTGAGGCATTCCCGAGCATAGGCCTGGAGGCATCATTTACAATATTTTTTTATCAAGAAATGATGAATCAATAAATATGAAACTTGCAGAGAATATACTTACGATATTGTATTTAACATTGTAAGGTAAAATAAATGATGAGATTAAGTTTGAAGTGTCATAGCACATGATCAAAGATCCGAATCTGGGTTTGGACAATTATAGGCTCGCCCCCTTGCATTATACGTGTCCCTGGTACCCAACCTGGGTCTGCCATAGAACCCCGCCTGTAAAGGGTTAAAAAAAACCCACACAACTCTACATGAGCTTTGTTTCACTTAAAAATTATTTATTGAAGTATCATACTTGCATTCATTGTCAGTTAGAAATATAGAAATGTTAAAACCTGCATTAATACTTGATGATTTTATGCTGAATTGGAATTCCTGATTATATCTAGTAGATGCTGCCAGCGGGTTTCATTTACGATCGTCTATGTAAAACTGTGACATGATTATATCAGATGGTAGAAAAAAGGCTTATGTTTTAAAAGCGAGCTAATTGGATTTGCCGACAAAATGTTGGTAAGATAATCTCATTGGGAGACTATGCCCTGTGCGCCCTCCCTGCTACATATATTTCTCTCCTAATCGCCTGAGATGATTCGATTTTGACTTGGGAGCCATTGTAATATGATCATCGTTACTCTCCTTTTCCTCTCTCCCCTCATTTACCAAAGGCTTATTAATAACTCTTCACATCCCTGCCTTCTGTAGTCTTGTCTGAGCGTAGAATATCTCTCCCTAAACCGAAAATAATTATCCTAGGTTATTTTGAGAAAAAAAAAACAGAACAGGAGAGTCTAGAGTGCGGAGGAAGTCTGATGGCAGTGTGGAGTAAAAGGTCAAACGCTACGAAGTGTTGTGTAGAATGCCATTGTTTTTTTTTTAGAACGGCAGTGAAGTGTTAGCTAGTGTGATGGATGGTGGGGATACGAAGCGATGGGAGTGCATGGAAATCACTCTTACACCCTGCAACGCGGGGGATTAAACAAATGGGTCGGAAATGGAGAAACATTATCATTATGTCACCGCTGTTTACCCTGCCAGAGACGGGAGTCGATAAATATATATTTTCACGGTCACGCGCCCCCGTGCCTGGTGAAAAGTAAACAAAATAAAGGTCGAGCTTATCTGTCTCTAGCAAACCCTCGGAGCTGCTCGGAGCTGCTCATAATAACTCAGAGCTGCTTGGAGCTGCTCAGGGGTGGAGAGTTAGCTCAGTGGTTAAGACACTGGACTTGTAATCCCAAGGTAGTTGGTTTGAGTCCCACTGCAGCCGGTCTGCCGGGGTGGACAGGAATTACCAATCTGTTCACCCTCTTGGTCGCCACGCCTCCTCGTGGTGCAGACTGGATATGCTTGCATGCAAGCATAACAAAAGTGACCGGGGTGGAAAGTTAGCTCAGTGGTAAAGAGCACTTGACTTGTAATCCCAAGGTTGTAGGACTTTGTGGGTTTGAGTCTCACTGCAGCCACATTTCTCCTTCATTCCCAGCAGTGTTAGATGTACTGCTATATCAAAGGCAAATGCTTCTCATACCATGTCTATGTGGTGTGGGAAGTAAAAGAACTCTCACCTCAGTAAATGTGTAGGAGTGAGATTTCTACCTGAATTCTTTACATATAAATTCGATCACCACCCTTGTGGTGTAAAAGAACCTTGTGAAAGTCTGGTGAGAACCTGTAATGGTTGACTGGACGTTAAAGCAAACCAACCAACTCGGAGCCGCTCACAATAACTGAGAGATGCTCACAACAACTCAGAGCTGTTCAGAGTAGCCCACAATAACGCAGACTGCTCAGAGCTGCTCAGAGCTGCCCACAATAAGTCAGAGCTGCTCGGAGCTGCCCACATTATTTTAGAGCTGCTCAGAGCTGCCCACAATAACTCGGAGCTGCCCACAATAACTCAGAGCTGCTCAGAGCTGCCCACAATAACTCAGAGCTGCTCGGAGCTGCCCACATTAATTTAGAGCTGCTTGGAGCTGCCCACATTAATATAGAGCTGCCCGGAGCTGCCCAAAATAACAGCGAGCTGCTCAAAGTTGCCCACAATAACTTGGAGATTCTCACAATAACTAGAACTGCCCTTAGCTTCCCACAATAAATAGAACTGCCCTGAGCTGCCCACAATTACTAGAGCTCCTTGGAACTGCCCACAATAACTGAGAGCTACCCGGAGCTACCCATGATAAATGCGAGCTGCTCAGAACTGCCCACAATAACTCGGAGCTGCTCAGAGCTGCCCATGAAAAATGCGAGCTGCTCGGAGCTGCCCACATTAACTCAGAGCTGCTCAGAACTGCCCACAATAACTCAGAGCTGCCCATGATAAATGCGAGCTACTCGGAGCTGCCCACATTAACTCAGAGCAGCTCGGAGCTGCTCGGTGTTCACGGCACCTATTATTAGTGTTGGCGATACCGGAGCTTCATTATTTCTTCAGCACACAAATGAAATAATGGCGAACCGCCGCGGACACTGCATGGAGCTTAAGGGGGAATTAACTGAAAACAAATAGAAAGTTTGGGGGATAACCCGGGCTTTAATCGAATCCGGGGCCTGGGACGGATTCCCGGGCGTTTGTGAGAGCCGCCAGCGCCGCCGTTTTTTAAGAGTGATTGAATGGGAATTAGAAGGGCCGTGTTGACGGGTGATATTCGCGAAATATTAGTGGTAATTGTGCCTGCATGGCGGCGGATCAATCATCATGGGGAAAGGGTTTTCTGAATTAAAAATGACAAGAGGCTACAGGAAAGGACACCCCACCCACCACACCAACTCACCCAAGGGAATACAGCCAAATTGATATACTGTTTCTTTCCAAAGATGTCCCTAAGGTTTTTCTTTATTTTTCGTCTTTTCAATTTGGTGTATTTGGAGTGTTGGGCGTTAACCGAAAGAGAAAACCGTCCACAGTCAGTATAGTCTTTCCATGTGGCTTTATTCTTTTTATACTTATATAAGATCTTAATCGATAATTAAAAAATACAGATTACCATTATCATAGTCGGACTGTATTACATCTTTGCTATTTGAATATTTCAGAAATTGTTAAGCATAAAATGGTGGTCATAGTATAGCATAGCTGCTTGACAGGTGTGGTATGTATGATATAAACATGGTGGTCATTGTATATAGCATAGCTGTTGGACAGGTGTGGTATGTATGATATAAACAACGAGTATAGAGAAAGTTGGTATAAAGAGACAAAGCCTAACAAGGGTGGACAAAAGTGACTGGGAACAGCAATTGTTATTACAAATATAAGCCAGGAAGGCTAGTGCAGTTGCTAGATTAGATAGTATCATATGTATAATCAGAGATGTCAGTTTTCCTATTTTCCAAGGAAATCCTTGTTTCCAGTTTCAGTATATAAATATTCTGTTCATGTATAAAATAAAGAGAGAATAAATTTGGCCTCATTCACACCAATGAACAGTGATTCAAACCTCCCCACACACGGCAGCAACATTCCATCACCAATTACGATGTATTTTACATGTTTTCTAGTCTTTCTGAGGCAGTAATTCCTCTATTTCTTTTTATGACCACAACTAACATCCCTGGCCATAGGATGGAAGCACTGCTAGTGCTAGTAAAGATAGAAGATAGCACAGAATTAAAGATCACGCAGGGCAGTTAGGATAGACAGCAAAGGCAATCTTTTGATGACACAATCAAGGGCGGCAATCTAACGGGCCCACAGTCCATGAAAGAGAAATGGAGGTTGGAGCGTCAGGTTTCCCAATACCAAATACCATCAGTGGGGTCGGAAAGGTCAACCCAAGGTCAGATGAGGATTATAGCACCCAGTGTAGATGCGTAGACCGGAGCGATCTTTAGTGGGACGCGTCGGAAGCTCAGGGGCTGGGGTCGGGCGGGGAATAGGGTTGGGCAGGATTTAGAGGTGTGGGATTGGGGTCGGGGTGTGGCAAAGGGGGGTCGGAAGGGGAATGGGTTAATGATTCGGGGTACTGGAATGGGCGGGGCGTAATGGATGAATAGTTGAGTGACTAGCTGAGTGGAGCAGAGGGTGATAGGAATGGGGATTTATCTTACCTCTGGTATTTTCATCCCATAGACTTAACATTGGAAATTTGTACTCAATGCCCATGGAGTATATAGGGAAATACTCAATAGGGGATTATGTCACAAATGATAGCCAATTAGTCAATGTGAAGGGTGAGATAGCAATTTTTAAAAATCAGAAAAAATCAGAAACCTATGAAAGTTTAGGGTTAGAGCTCGATCCCATCTTGTTTGAGTCGCTACGTAATAATTCACGCGGATTCGCCTCGTGAATTACTACGCGATTAAAACCTGATGGGATGTAAGCTGTGACCCTCAACTCTCATAGATAAATATGTGGGGTGAGATTTCTACCCAAATTCATGTCATAGATTCCATCACCATCAAACCCAAAGTAGGTCTAATAGAACATGTTGGACGTTAAACCACCCAAACAACACCAAAAATGGGGTGAATCGTGGAGTGTTTAGTGTTAGGAGCATCGTGTGGTTTGTCAGGTACTGTGGATAGGGCGTTTGGAGAAGATGGTCAGAGTTCGTACAGAGCCTGGAAAACCTGGAAAAGCCTCGAATTATGCTTTTAGGTTTTCCAGGCCTGAAAAAGCCTGGAATTCTGACAGAGAGCCTGGAAAAACTTGGTAGAGCCTGGGAAATTTAGTTTTGCACAAAAACAATTATTTTAGTCTATGAAATCCTGGTTACCATTAGCTTTCCTTAACTATGGTACCTGACTGCCTATGAAATCTCAGTGACTTTGTTTGAATAGTTCCAAAAATCCGACATCAGACATGATTTTAAAAACACTGACAAGACCTGCATCCTTCAGAAAACAAACAATGACTGTTTTCATTTCACATTGTTATGTTTCTGTAAATAAAAAAATATTAGAGCCTGAAAAAGCCTTGAATTTTACCGGGCTGTCTATGTACGAACCCTGGGTGGTGGTCTTGGGCAGTTGGCGGTGGGATGGGAGGATGCAGGGCTGAGCCGACGTCGGGCGAGTGGCCTTTGTGAAAACACTTGCCGGAACTCGCCCGGACGAGCATTGTTGGTAATTCGGGCCTGACGCCACTAAACACGAAATCTAATTTGACAGCCGGAGGTAGGAAATGAAAGTACCGAGCCACATGCGCGTGCGGCCCGATATCGGGGGTGGTCAAGGTCACTTCTCAAGGTCATTTTGCCCGGCATGGTGTGCGGTCGTCTGGGGTGGATGGGAAGGTTGTTGTTCCCCCCTCTCGCCCCTCACTGCAGGCAGAGCTGGCCATGTGTGCAAGGATCCCTCCAGGTTCTATGTACACCTTAAGTGTGATTCACACGATAGGATTCGTGCACCTCACAAGGCTCAACATCTCATGCGATTTGTTTCCTTTTTAGGGAAAATGTTTTTAACAATTACACTAAAAGAATGGATGACATACAGGATATAGACCATGGGGAACGGACTGCAATACTCGCAGAGGCATGGAGAACGAGTTCCCAATGTTAAGCCTATGGAGAAAAATACCAGGGGTGAGATATTGTGCATTATCCACCGCGTCCTTGACCTTTTTATATAATTCCTTGGATCAGGAATGGAGGTCTGCAGACAAAAGACGGAATTCCGTATTTTCCTACACACAAGCAGCACCACAATATTCTTAAGAGTCGCGTCTGTTTCGTTTCACATTAAGAGTATAACCAAGAGAAATATCCATGAAATAATATGATTGCAGCCATGTTATGTAATACACGTTTCCATGAATACCATCATCAAGAACTGGTAATCGGGTAGCCACCCCCACGTAACGTATTACGGCACAAGTCCAAAACGGTTTTTCTGACGACATGTAACCAATACGAGGTTTTGTGAGGTCGGAAATCGATTGCTGTATGAACAGTGAGGATAAGATGAGACTTACTTCCAAGCAACGTTTCTCCTTCACCCCCAGCAGTGGTAGATTTACTGCTATATCAAAGGCCAGGCCTTCTCATACCATGTCTATGTGGTGTGGTGTACAGCCGCTTTTCTCCTTCACCCCCAAAAGTGGTAGATTTGCGGCTATATCAAAGGCCAGGCCTTCTCATACCATGTCTATGTGGTGTGGTGTACAGCCACCTTTCTGCTTCATCCCCAGACGTGGTAGATTTACTGCTATATCAAAGACCAATCCTTCTCATACCATGTTCATATGGTGTGGTGTACAGCCAACTTTTTCCTTCATCCCAGCAATGGTAGATTTACTGCTATATCAAAGACCAGTCCTTCTCATACCATGTCTATGTGGAGTGTGTGGGAAGTAAAAGAACTCTCACCTCGGTAAACGTGTAGGGTCAGATTTCTACCTACATTCATCTCATAGATTCGGTCAGACCCAAAGTAAGTATAATAGAACATATTGGATGTTAAATTACCCAAACAAACACACAAAAGCAACTTTCGACGAGCAATATCCGAAATATGGAATATATCTGAAACATATGATGAGTGAACAGTCCAAGGACTGAGGCCACAAAGGTCAACTCTTTTCCCATCACCTTTCATAGGGTGTGCCGGTATGAAGGGTAACCCAACTTCCCGATTGCATGTACGATTATTTGTTGAATGTATATTGCCTATATCTTATTATTTTCTTTTTCCTCTTGCAGGTGAGCCATCGTAAATAATGATCTGACCAAATTTAGTTCATCATGGTAGACGGTAAGAAAGTATTCCTTCAGTTATTCCCAAGATGTTTACATTTTGCAGGCTTCGCAATCGCGGTGATCGATTATTCATATTCCTCTCTTATTCTTAAAAATCAAGTTTGCTTTAAACTCGTGAATGAGGGGCAGGGCCATCGTTAATACAGTGCTTTAGTCAATCATATCGTCCATAAAAATCATGTGGTCAACCTAGGTCGAAAACTTCAGCCTGGGACGAAAACGTCAACCTCGATATATAACTCATAATTAGTGCACCCCTAGCAGTGGTATGTAACTATAGATTGTTCAGGAATGGGTATATAGGAATATAGACTGATTCCAGTCCCTGCATCCTATGGCTACCTTCCTCGCTGGGATACAGGGACTGGTACAATGGGTAATGGTGTCCGATTTCTGGCGCTGTATAGCGCCAGTATTCCCAACACTCTCCATACAGATATCCTGGCCACTGATCAGGATATCTGATGGGAGATTGATACCCTCTCACTTTGATCTCGATCAGGTCACAGTCAGGAGTAGGTGAAATTTAATTGCTATGATAACACAGGCGGCCAGGGAACCGAAGGAGGGGAGGGGTGGGGAAGGAGAAGGTATAGGGTTGCAGGGAGCAGCTTGGGGCCATATACAGGAGATTCTGTTCATAATGGACAAGTCTTTGATTCATGGGCCAATCAGAGAATTAGTAGAAACCAAACGAGATTTAGCCTTGTCAATGTTTATGCCACGATGGGCAGGTAGTGTTAAACCTATGGCGTTTTTTATTAGGGGTAGGATAAGGATACATACTAAAATAGACTTTATTCTGATTGTGATTAATCATTTAATGAATGTTCATAATCAAAGACTTGAGCAAGTCTAATATTACAAATGGGTGTTGCTGGATTCAGCGGCAGATGACGTTTGAGTAAACCCTGTTTGATATTAGGTAATGGGTGATCATCCTCCGCACGGCTTGGCCTTTCTTCAACCCCCGGGTTCGTGCCTGAAGCTGAAGTCGGCTCCTCTCCGGTGATCGGAGTTAATACCGGGTAGCAAGGCCCGGGAACACAATCAGCACCGACGACGGGGAAAATAGAAACGTGTTCCCGACAATAGACGGGGATTCATTAGAGGAAGCACTGGAGGGGAAGGAGCGGGGACTGGGGAGGGGGATGAGGGAGGGGGAGGGAGAGGGGGAGGAGGGAAGGGGGATGAGGGAAGGGGAGGGGGAGGAGGGAGGGGAAGGAGCGGGAGACTGGGGAGGGGGAGGAGCGGGGAGGGATGAGGAGGAGGGAGGGGGAGGGGGACGAGGGAGGGGGAGGAGGGAAGGGGAGGAGGGAGGGGGAGGAGGGAGGGGGAGGGGGACGAGGGAGGGGGAGGAGGGGCGGGGAGGAGGGAGGGGGATGAGGGAGGGGAAGGAGCGGGAGACTGGTCAGGGGGAGGGGGGAGGGGGATGAGGGAGGGGGATGAGGGAGGGGGAGGGGGAGGAGGGAGGGGGAGGGGCGGGAGACTGGTCAGGGGGACGAGGGAGGGGGATGAGGGAGGGGGAGAGACGAGGGAGGGGGATGAGGGAGGGGAGGAGGGAGGCGCAGGGGGAGGAGGGAGGGGGAGGAGCGGGGACTGGTCAGGGGGAGGAGGGAGGGGGAGAGACGAGGGACGAGGGAGGGGGACGAGGGAGAGGGAGGGGAAGGAGCGGGGATGAGGGTGGGGGAGGAGGGAGGGGGAGGAGAGAGGGGGAGGAGTGGGGACGAGGGAGGGGGATGAGGGAGGGGGAGGGGTATAGAGGGGCGGGGACGAGGGAGGGGGAGGAGTGGGGCAAGGGAGGGGGACGAGGGGGAGGGGGAGTGGCGGGGACGAGGGAGGCGGAGGTGTAGGGATGAGGGAGGGGGACGAGTTGGGACGAGGGAGGGGGACGAGGGAGGGGGACGAGTGGGAGACTGGTCAGGGGGAGAAGGGAGGTAGAAGGAGCGGGGTGGTAGTGACAGGCCGTAAATAACAAGAGCTACTCAATTAGCAGAAAACAAGGACGACCAAGTGCCCAGGCTAAATGACACGTCAACGCTAGACGACGTCTAAAAAGGCCAGCCTGCCCAGCACCATCAGCCTTGTCGTGTCCGGGAATCAGCGAAACGGAATCAGCCCGTACTGAATACATTCCTGCCCTCTGATTGGCTGATATAGTTACCATGGTGACAAACAATTGAATACTAACGAGAGACTACCCCCCCCCCCCCCCCCCCCGGAGTTAACGGGACGTCCTCTCCAAGCAGAGATCTAGAGACGTTGACTCCATACTAGAAAAAGAAATACGCTTGAAGAGTGAAATCAACCCCTCCCTCCTTCCCCTCATCCACCGGTTGCCGGTCGGTAGTTTAGAAGCCGTGGAAAGAGATCTATTGGCAACTTGGAACCAGCGAAAGTACTTATTCAATTTAGGCTACTGCGCCTGCGCGGGGAGAGGTATGCTTTTAGGGTTGACGGTAAATACTGCGCGTTCTGTCAGGTATCCATGGTAACGACACGCACGTGGCCACGGAGACTGTGAAAGTAAGATAATTAAATGTCACAAAAACTTCGAGAACGGCCCCAGGAGACCAGACGCTTTCTAGAGGACTCCTGCGATTGGCACCAGCCCCTTATACGTTTCCATTTCTGGAAATAGGAAAATTTGCTCTTGGGGGAGTGGAATCCTCCGTAAACTTACGTAAATACGGTATTTAATCTACCTCTGAGTGGGTGGTACCGTGGGTTATTTTCGTTGGCCACACACCGTGATGTGTGGATTTTCACGGTGAGAGGCCATTCCTTTAACCGGGTTGGTTGCTCACAATCTACTGCTTAAGGGCAAAATCCACCAGGCCGATTTCTCACCCGATCAATTGTTCCTGGGCCCTTAAGAGGAAGCTCACGTATTGTAATTTATTTAATTCTGATAATAATAGTTTAATAAATGACCATTTTCGAAGATTTGAGAAATTCTAAGGCATCCGATAACAATCGGCGATTTTCTGGCTACGGAATCGGCTACCGTCGGTCCAGTGGAACACCCCCTTTAAGGAGAATAGTGCTCTGCAAATGGTTGCGAATGGTTGATGGACATAAAGCAACGATACCATAAGGTGTTACGCGGTTGACGATGTGGGTCATGTATGTAGAGGTAGAAAAGGTAGAAAATCATGACAGTATAAAGCTTAGAAGGAGGTAGATGGGAGAAATGCCTAGAAATTAATTACTTCAGATTTTTATCAAGGCTTGATTCCATATAGCCGATTTTATTCCCGATGTGGTCAAGATCTACTCCAGTTTCGGTGCTGACACATGTACGCTATTCCATTGCGCCGATGGACTCCAGACAGAGACCAGACATAGGCCAGTTTTGGTGGCAGGATTAAAACTGGAGGACATCTTGAACACATCGGGAATGAAATCGGCAGGCAATGGAATCAAGCCTTACTCAACACTTATGGAATAACAATTGTAAAATTGAACGCAATAAAGAACCATTACAACAGAAAAAAAACACAAACGACCTTATGGACGGCTAATACTGTCTTGGCGAACAGACATAAATATCATTAAACGAAAATCCTTGTACGAGATACAGAAAAGGGTCTTCATGTACGATCCTAGATTATTAAACGGTCCCCCGTTTCGTCGCTTGGGGGTTGGTTGTGGCCCACTAGATTTCAGGTCAACTCTCGACTGTAGAACCGTCCCAAGGCGCTATAATTATCATGTAAGGAGGTCAGGGTGAAGGTCGTGGTTTGCTGTGAATGCAGTCATTCGCTACTGGGTCTACTCTATTCCTTATATGGCAGTTTATGCAGGGGGACAACTCCATGCAGCCTGTCGGAGTACTGATGAGACCATAAAGCTATACGACACCGGTCACTTCACACCACTTAGGCCACTAAAAAAAAACTTGTTTCTCATCACCAAGCCATGAAAAATATGATGAGGGCGCTTTTTTTTTTTTTTTTTTTGCTTGATCAAAGATGGCTCTAAAGAGTGTCATAAAATGGGCTTTAGACATACAGTAAAACCCTGCATAAGCGGTCACCCTCCGTTTCGGACTAAAGTGTGCGCTTATGTGGGGTGTCTGGTATGCAGGGTTTTCAGATTTATACTGTTTATACATTGAAAGCATCCCTGGCATCCGGAGCTTTAATTTGATACTAGATACACATACTTTTCATAATTTCTATCAAGGTTCATCTTATTTTAACCAAATAAAAAATTAAAAAAAAATCGTCTAAAATCGTTTTTGCAGATGCGTGCGGTGATGAGAAACAAGTTTTTTTTTTTTAGTAGCCTTAGTAAACTCCAAAGCCAACTAGAACGAAATGTAAATAGACACGAACGGGGAAAGATAGCTCACAGAATAGAAGCTCCCGTAGAGAGGAGGTGACATTATCCAGGCCCCCGTTTGGCTCCCACTCTGAGGTAGATGCTCTGAGGAGGTGTCGTAGGTTATATTTATTGCACTTAAGATGCACGTTCATCGATGCTGGTCGCGGAGTAAGTGTCCCGTAACTCCTACTTATCGCCTGAGGGTCTCTGCACAGAAGGTGTGGTGAAAGCAGAGGTCAACAGGTAGATAACGGCACAGGTACTGAGGTTTTATTACCTTCTTACGCATGAGTGTGGTAAAATCAGCAACTCCCCCGCCGCCCCCGCTTTCGCTACAGGTAGAAAACAACACAGGTACTATATTTGAAACCTATGACAGCAGGTACTATAGAGGAAACCTACGAAAGTCTAGGGTCAGAGCTTGTATCACATCGAGTTTGAATAGCGTAGTGATTCACAAGGCGAAGCCGCGTGAATTACGTAGCGATTCAAACGAGATGCGATCGAGCTCTGACCCTTAACTTGAATAGGTTTCTGAATTTATCTCACCCTTCACATTGACTAATGGGCTAACCTTTGTGACATAATCCCCCATTGAGTATTTTTCCTAAATACTCAATGGGAGTTAGATACGAGTTCCCAATGTTAAGTCTATGGAGAAAAAATACATGGGGTGAGATAATATGAGAGAAATTGATGAGTGTTTGGTCTGTATCCCCGTACGCCATCGAGTTCGGAGCGGTCAGTAATATGAACGAGGCGATCGCCGAGTGAATATTTTGAACCCCTTCAACCGAGATGGTTATCGGGGATACAGATGAAACATGAATATGATTTTATTTTATTTTAGCCTTTAAATATTTATTGGGTCATGACCCATTGAGTATGAGTTACAGTACTTGCATGCCTGTTGGATATGAGTTCCTGATGTTAAGCATATGGACATTTATACCAGGCTAATGACATTATATTACCCTGTAAGGGCCCCTGTTTGGGAACCACCTCTTCTGACGCTGAGTGTGCCCAAATAAGGCTCTGCGCTGGGATTGGCTGTTGGAGCAACAGTCAATGAGGGTCTCGTTTGAGTCATGCCAGGAGGGCTACTCATGTCACTAACAACTCAGGTGTCAGTCATGTCAGAACACCCTGCCCCCATGTGGCCAGACTGGGAACTAGGTTGAGTGATAATGAGGGTAAACATGACATTCACTACATTCAACATCAAGACAGGAAGGAGCTACTACAAGATGGGTGATGGTCGTAATACTAATGAATATGGACAATTTAGATTACTAATTCCTTCGCATAAGAACCAATATAATTGGTCACAATAGGGATGTGTAGACTGAACTTGACACCCCGACGCAAAAACAAACAGGTCCAGTTATCAATAGATTTTGATTAAAAAATAACTTTGAGCTTGCCATAAATGGGGTCTACCCTTTCAGCATGGAGTTGTCCCATTACCTTAAGTCCACATAAGGAATAGAGTAGACCGAGTAGTCAATGACTGCATTCACAGCAAACCCCGACCTTCACCCTGACCTCCTTACATGATATTTTCTAGCGCCTTGGTAGGGCTATACAGTCGAGAGTTGACCTCGAATCTTAGGGGCCACAACCACCCTCCTTTATAACAACAGATAATAGTGGTTGGCCCCCTACAATAGTGACTCTATCTTACAATGTCCTGGTGGATTATGGCGGAACTAGCAATCACTCTGTGCCCTATCGCTGGTACCTTCCTGGTCCCCGTGTTCACCACACTGTAGAAGTATGTCCTGCGGCGACCAGTGAACAGGACGCTGATTGGGCGTCGATAAGAGGCTAGTCACGTGATCCCGGAAATACGGGTCACTCAGACGCTCTCCTTAGAGGGGACGCGCGGCTCCCTATCTGCCTCAAGGGCACGCCAAGGTCATCAGGGCCCACTCAGTGGTCCCCAGAGGATTCAGCTATTGGAATCCAGAGGGAGGGAGGAGGAGGAGGAGGGGGAGGGGGGTAGTGGTGACTCTTGCAGTGGTTGCTGACAGTTGCTGAAGTACTGCAACCAGAGTTCGTTCTCATTTCGACTGATGCCTATATCAAAGGCCAATCCTTCTCATACAATGTCTAAGTGGTGTGGTGTACAGTCACCTTTCTCCTTCACTCCCAGCAGTGGTAAATTTACTGCTATATCAAAGGCTAGTCCTTCTCATACCATGTCTATGTGGTGTGGTGTACAGCCATCTTTCTCCTTTACCTCCAGCAGTGGTAGATTTACTGCTATATCAAAGGCCAGTCCTTCTCATACCATGTCTATGTGGTGTGTTGTTCAGCCACCTTTCTCCTTCACCCCCAGCAGTGGTAGATTTACTGCAATATCAAAGGCCAATCCTTCTCACACTCTGTCTATGTGGTGTGGTGTACAGCCACCTTTCTCCTTCACCCCCTAGCAGTGGTAGATTTACTGCTATATCAAAGGCCAATCCTTCTCATACCATGTCTATGTGGTGTGAGAAGTAAAAGAACTCCCACCTCGGTAAATGTGTAGGGGTGAGATTTCTATTTGAGTTCATCACATAGATTCGATCACCACCCTAGTGGTGTAAAAGAACCTTGAGATAGTCTGGTAAGGACCTATAATGGTTCACTGGACGTTAAATCAAACATTAGGGACATTCTCATTAGGAACTTGTACTCAACTGGAAGTCTATATGTGACCACTCTAACCTTCACGTAACGTACATAGGCGGGCGAGTACGCCCTAATAAATAGACAATAATCGATGGTTTTGTGGACAGGCGGCCATAAACCACGAGAGGTTGACGTGTATTACGAGGTCAACCACGAGTGGTTTACAGAGCTGCCTGTCCACAAAACCATCGTTTGTTGCATTTATTATCCATCTTTTCGAATGAATTAAACCCAGTAATTGCCATATTAACGGGTATAACATTAGGAACTATTTCTTTGCTCTATAGCAAAAGGGACTATTTTCCCGTATACCATGGTTTTGAGGCCGTATACCACAGGTTTGAATCCGTATACCACAGTTATGGTATCTGACAGGTTTTATACAATGGCTAGGGGTTTACTGAGTCCCCATACATTTTCAATGGGGACTTTGTATACGATGGATAATAAAGCCTGTTTCAGGGTGGGCTCGGTTAGATACCCACCAGCCTAACCCCGTCTAGCCTGGTCTCTGGTTATGATGCCACCCAGGAATACCATTACTCTCAGCAGGTCGCCTTACGTTTCCACTGCCAATATAGAGCATGGCAAGCCGTTTTACCAATCAGTCAGTATTAGAGATATATTAAATTGAATTAGATACAAAATGTTATTAGCGTTAATGTTATTATCTCACCCCCTGGTATTTTTTCCTCATAGACTTAACATTGGAAACTCGTATCCAACGCCCATGAGATATTTAGGAAAAATATCCGATGGGGGATTTTATCCAACGCCCATGAGATATTTAGGAAAAATATCCGATGGGGGATTTTGCCACAAAGGTTCGCCTTGTGGATTACTATGCGATTCAAACTCGATGGGATACGAGCTCTGACCGTAAACTTTCACAGGTTTCCTCTATAATCAATATTACAGACATGTTAAAGTGAATTAGATACAAAATTCTGTTAGTGCCAATTAGTTACTGATGCCTTGAATTAATGAGTGCAGTACTTCTTGTAAACTAGTGAATGAAATGGACAAAGGCATAAGAATGGAAGACAGCTTTACCGTGACTTTATTATTGAGATTGAAAGAATGGGTTTACGTAACGTAAGAACAACTAGAAGGTACCTGTAACCGGACTAAGGACTGGATATTTGTATTGGATGTCAAGGAACTGTAATTAGTCTGCAACAAAGAGAGTGTTACTCATTATATATTAGAAAAACAATAGGTCCTAAATTGATTCCCAGTTACCTTAAACCAGATATATTTTTATCCATATTTTATTTCATATTTTTATCCATATATTATTTTACCCCTCATATTTTTGTCCCACATGCTTAACATTGGTAAATCATTCTCCATGCCCCTACAAGTATTGCAGTCAGTTCTATATAGTCTATTATGCCATATATCCTGTGTGTCATCCATTCTTTTAGTGTTTACAGGGGTGAGATGAATACAGAAAGAGACTCGTTTTGGTCAAAGTTGTTGTTTTCCAACTCGTTCGAATGCTACGTGAGATTCACTCGACTGTCACCTCGTTCATATCACTCCGCATCAAACTCGTGGAGAGTGACGACTTTGACCAAAACATGTTGGTTTCTTCTTTAATATCCAGAATGTACTTGCCGATATCTGATATTACTATATACCCATGCCGTATATATTGTAAATATGCACCGTTTCGGCATATTTCGTAAAAATACTGTACGGACCACTGGTCCGTACAGGAACATAAAGACCCATACACATTTATTAAAATATTGGTTATTAAAATATTGGTTGTTAAGCAAAATGAAAATGATTTTTTTTTTAAATTTCGGGTATATAATAAATATATAACGTCATCATTACCATCTCGTTCTGTGACTTGTACAGTATGGTCAGGACGTTCTATATAATTGTTTTTGAATATATGATGTATTTTCACTGAATTCTGGAATGGCTTGCCATAATAGCTGTGTGGTCTTCCTGCTTCCCCTCCCTGGCCATCCCTACTGGGTAGGTTTTTGTTGTTGGCAGCGGCCCGGTGGTAGTCACCGCGACGTGGGGACGGGCAGGGCGGCCCCTGGAGGTAATAACAGGGGGAGTGGGGAGTAAATGTCCACATGGTACCAGAAACCGACATGGCCAGTCACTCGCTAGGTGGCGCCAGTTAACACCGGAAGTCACGTGACGGGCAGATCGCAGTGCCTCCTGGCGGCGGGTGGGAGAGGCTCGGGGATGGCACGAGAGGGCGCTGCGGTGTCAGGGGCGGGGCGGGGTCACTATGGGGGACGGTGGGGGGGGGGGGGGGTGCAGGCGGGATTCTGCCGAGATTGGTCACGACATACTCGTGAATCCTCGTCCCGTCCCGAGCCCCTTCCGATGCACCTGAGGTAAGAGGGCGTCCACCAACCACGACAAGGCTACCACAATGGCTTCCCGACAAGGTCCACGACAGGCCTACGATTGGATGGCTTGTCGTATCCTTGTCGTGGTTGGTGGACTACAGTTCCCGACAAGAGGCTACGACAAGGCCACGACAGGCTGCGACTGGAAGCTTTTCGGGGGCCTGTCGGGGGCCTTCCGACAAGGCTACGACAGTATCGAACATGTTCGATTTTTGCTACGACCGGACCTTTGTCGTGGAGTGTTGTGGTTTCCTCAATATCACGGTCGTAGTGTGTCGGAACCATGGGCGCCTTTTTTACGGCAACCAGCAATGTCTACGAGACGCCCCGACACCGCTGTCCCGACACTGCTCTTCTCACGACAAGGCTGCGACAAGGCTGAGATTGGAACTTTCATGTCGGCACTTGTCATGGTTGGTGGACGCCCCCCTGTAACCACTACATTGACACACCAGGGCGGCGCCACCGAAACAATCTCATACATTCTGAAGGCGAAGTGTTTACATGAGAAAAGGGCAAGGACTGCTTCACCCCATTCTCATAACGTCCCTTTTTAGAATAGGCGTCTAATGTACTTTTGGGTGTATATCACTCCGACCCAACACAGCACGTTCTGAGGAATGAATTTTTTTTTTCTTAATTGAAGAAAATAATTTCTTGACGTCGCAGAATCACTTCTTAACAGAGGCGCCCTTCCATTTGCATGCCCAAATTACAAATCAGTACAAGTAATAGCCTTTAGTGTATATCGACTAATAGATATTATCGTAAAACTGGATGAGTTGTAATCTTGGCCACCGTATGCCACGACTGGATCAGGTTTTGATTTGATCCTACCCCGTCTCCGCGATTTTGGAATATTACGTGATAACAATTCTGTATGCCACTAGTGGCATATAAAACTCTTCATGCCAGTCAGCATGGCATACGGAAACTCAATGTTAAGCCTATGGGATTTTATATTAGGGGTAAGATAAACGATAATACTTCTACCACATCTTGAAACCTCTGTGAGTGTGGTTTTCTCATGGGAACCTGTCGACGGTTTCTGGTTCTTCGCAACATTTCAACATTTCTCTCACAAAAAGTCGCCATGCACGTCACGCTACTCCCACACTTGTGTCAATGGCCCCAGCTTCCAAAGACGAACAAAAAATGTGCATATTTATCGCGAGTCATTAAAATGAAGTTTGTTGAGGGCTTCGTATTTTTTTCAATGGCCAAATAATTCTAAAGAAGAGAATTGGCAAACCGCCTCTAGGGTTTCCAGGACTTTACTTTTTTGCAAAGAATTTGGATTATTTTATGTGAGGAAAAATTTCATATTGACAAACACTGTTCTTTTTTCGCTCACAGTTGCCTTGTCTTTTTTGTCGTAACTTGGTCCTGCAATGATTTCTTATACCACCCTCCCCGCTCCCTACACCCTTCCCAAGCTCCACAGCACCTCAAGTTGCAAATCAATATTGCTGTGTGGTGTGGGAACTAAAAGAACTCTCACCTCGGTAGATATGTAGGGGTAAGATTTCTACCTAATTTCATCTCATACCATGTCTATGTGGTGTGGTGTACAGCCACCTTTCTCCTTCATCCCCAGCAGTGGTAGATTTACTGCTATATCAAAGGCCAATCCTTCTCATACCATGTATATGTGGTGTGGTGTACAGCCACCTTTCTCCTTCATCCCAGCAGTGGTAGATGTACTGCTATATCAAAGACCAATCCTTCTCATACCATGTCAATGTGGTGTAGTGTACAGCGACCTTTCTCCTTCATCCCCAGCAGTGTTAGATGTACTGCTATATCAAAAGTCAATCATTCTCATACCATGTCTATGTGGTGTGGTGTACAGCCACCTTTTTCCTACACCCCCAGCAGTGGTAGATTTACTGTTATATCAAAGGCCAATCCTTCTCACACCATGTCTATGTGGTGTGGTGTACAGCCACCTTTTTCCTACACCCCCAGCAGTGTAGACTTACTGCTATATTAAAGGCCAATCCTTCTCATACCATACCTATGTGGTGATTAGCCACCTTTCTCCTTCGTCCCCAGCAGTGGTAGACTGACTGCTATTTCAAAAGCCAGTCATACCATGTCAATGTGGTGTGGAAACTAAAAGACCTCTTACCTTAGTAAATGTGTAGGGGTGGGTTTCTACTTAAATTCATCTCATAGATTTTACAACATCAAATCCAAAATCTAACAGGACATATTGGACGTTAAACTATCCAAACAAACAAAAGAATGTATATTGCTGGCGTGAGAATCCTAATGCGATATGTTTTGACTGGAAAAGGAATTCACTGGCACATTCAGTCTGTCCTCTCCTGTCTATTTATCAGAATCCAAAAGGGAAGTTTATTTTCTGATATTTGTTCTCGGTCCAGGCGGGCAGGAATCACATTCAGACATTCAGACACGTATTGACATATACTTACAATGGCAGTGTCCTATTGCAAGTTTTCTGGTAGAAATCATGTACATGGTTCAGTCTTTTGTGACAAGCTTGTGAAAATGCCAAATACAACTAATGGTAAAGAAATGTTTCTTTTATGTTTCACCTGTTTTGGCCCATGTACATATGTGTAGTTCCATTAAATATAACCTTCTGAAAGAGCACAGGAACTGACCCTTAAACTTCTGAAAAAGAAAAACCTTTTCTGAATTGAAGTACAGTTAAAGGGTACATATAATCGACCTCTGCATGGCACATTTTCAGGCCAATTTTCGCTTGATAAAACAGTGTTGGTGAACAAAGAACTAATCTCCATCTTAAAGGATATGTACATGATGATTATGGGGTAATGAGGTTAATGGGTGATAAGGATGCCACTTTCAGGATTCAACTACATGTTCGAGTAAGGATAACCCAACAATATAGTTCAATCGCTCAAATGGGTTTCTGAATTTATCTCACCCTTCACATTGACTAATGGGCTAACCTTTGT
Source organism: Alentia gelatinosa (assembly GCA_950022655.1). Classification (NCBI taxonomy): domain Eukaryota; kingdom Metazoa; phylum Annelida; class Polychaeta; order Phyllodocida; family Polynoidae; genus Alentia; species Alentia gelatinosa. The sequence continues at coordinate 5,368,798 of OX465588.1, read as the reverse complement.
GACATAATTCCCCTTGAGTTCTTTTTCTCTAAACACTCCATGGGCATTGGGCACGAGTTCCCAATGTTAAATCTATGGAGGAAAATAATACCAGGGGTGAGATAATGTATTGATGTCCAGCCCTACTCTATAGTCCTGAGCGTTTAATATGGGACAAAAAACAGTTTTTTCTAACTTGATAAAGGGAAATTGCTGTTGTGTCGTAAATAATGGAGCGATTTTTATAAACAAAACATTGTTAGAAAGCTAAGAGTTGAGCCTATCCAATGCTGTGTATGTTTTATACCTGTGTTATGGCTAAGATTTCCTGTCGTAGATTGAACATCAAAAATTGCTAGGTAAATAAACTAAAACATGTTACGTTCCTGTCTTCACAGTGATTTAATGAAAAATCTATCACGATGACCCATAGAAATAAACACCCTATCTTCTTAGCTATTTCAAGACAATTAAAATGGTACCTATATTGTCAGGCTGTGATAGATATTTCCTGAGATACAGGAGCATTATGACAGATGACAAACACTCCAAATGTGCCCTAAAACGTGATTTTTTGATATTATTCAATTATTGGCATATGGCATAGCTAGAAACTGCCACTGATTACCTCTAGATAACATTTAAGCAAAATGATAACCTGCCAGTTTTATTCGGTTGTGGATCATCTCCAAATCACTCTTTATTTGAAGTACCTATGCTGATTATTGAATGAGCTAGGACTGAAGGAAAATCAAGTCTTTCTTGCTTATTTATAATGTCAGTGATTCAAGCAGAAATATAACCTCAGGCCAAAGTTCTTTGATAAAATGACAGGTGGCACCACAATTTTCTAATCTTGGCCCTGAAAAGTTCTGTCATGTATTCTTTATGAAGTTCTCTTGAATTTTATCTACTTAATTTTCGAAAATATCATCTTTTACAAATGCTGCATATGATTGAAATAGATATTGTCATTTTACCCATATTAAACGCTCAGGACTATAGTAGTACTACATACGAAATATTGTAAGCGTTTCAGAGGCGGTGAGTGGTGGACCTATAAAGATTTATCTCTGTGGGTGTTGTGTATGGCCCGGCTCTGGGTTATACGTGTTTTTGTGGCTGATGGTGTAGAGTCGGTTCTGTCAATACCCACCGGTCAGTGTACACACCCCTCCTCCTCAATCCATCACCGCGCGCCGCCCGCCCGCAGTCGATCCACGTTAGACAACGTCCCGTCAAAAGTCGTCTGCGTTTTCGCGCCAAAACTGTTTTCGCGCCAAAACTGTTTCCCACATCGAGCAGCTCTTTATATTATAAAAATATTCCAATCGAAGAGAATCTAATGTTTTCATCCAGATCTGAATGTTTATTTTTCTGGTTTTTTTTCATCATTCATCTTTCGTGAGACAATAATATACCAACATAATTGCCGTGAAATAAAGGATAAAACAGCCTCTGATTGTTCTTATAAAGTTATTTGGAGCAGTCCAGGCGGTTCTGAAAGTTACGGGCTAAAGCTGAGAACAAAAATCAAAGATTGTACTTAAACATCGCGGTATTTCTTGCTTATAGCTTGAAGAAATTATAACGAATCCTTATATTTACATTGAAGTATTTGGCAAGACTATATTGAAGGGATAGAATAGTACCAGAGCATGAAGTCTATGTTGTGCTTTAAAACCTCCCCTCGGGAGTTTAAGCATCGATAGAAAAGGCTTGTAGTTATAGCTGATACAGTGTACATACATGTATATAATATACCCGCTGACATAGAGTTACAAGTGAGCACCGCACCACTTGAGCGATAATAGCGGAGAATAGAGCGCGCTGAAGGAGGGTGTAAAAGCAAGACGTTTTCACGTCGCGCATTCACTGCACGGACCGAGGTAAACAAGATGGCGTCATCATGTTTTTTTATGCATTGTCGTCTGATCCACCTGGTGGAGTATTTGCGAACTGCTATTGAGATAGGGGAACCAGCGAAGGTCGTTGTGGCGAACTGTGAAATGTCTGAGTGGTGTTTGTTCTTCATGCTGCAGGAGGGACTGCGGTATAATATCGCTCGTTAGTTTTTACGGCTATGTAACGACAGATGAGTGATAAGTATACAGAACGACGTGATAGGATATAAGGGAAGAACTTGCACTGCGGATTGTAATCCCAGTAAGGTATCAGCCTTCATCGCACCCCTGGTATTTTTCTACCATAGGCTTAACATTGAGAACTCGTTCTCCATGCCCTTATGAGTATTGCAGTCCGTTCTTCATGGTCTATATCCTGTGTGTTGTCCATTCGTTTAGTGTATACAGGGGTGAGATAAATACAGAAAGCAACTTGTTTTCACCTCGATGACGATTGCGGCCCATCCAAACTCGTGGAGTAATGTGTATTTGTACGATTCTCAATGCAGTTCTATATCAGTATACAGGGATTGGTTGGTTGTTTGCTTTGTGTGATTTAACGTCCAGTTAACCATTACAGGTTCTCACCAGACTTTCTCAAGGTTCTTTTACACCACAAGGGTGGAGATCGAATCTATGTGATGAATTCAGGTAGAAATCTTATACAGGGGTAAGATAGATACGGAAAACTACTCGTTTTGGTCAAAGTCGTTGTTCTCCAACTAATATGAATGCTACACGATATTCACTCGGCTGTAGCCTCGTTCATATGTCAACCTATATTGGCTATACTGTCGAAACTGTCAGAAAGAAACCAAGGTCGTAGCATTGCTATGACACTTTTAGCAAAACCATTTCCTTTCAATATCTCAGCCAAAGGTTACAGTAATTTACAGCTACTGGCTCAGGAATAATACTATCCTGACCAGCAGCCAGGATATCTGTATGGAGAGTGTTGGGAATACTGGAGCTAAACAGCGCCAGAAATCCAACACTATTACCGATTGTACCAGTCCCTGTATCCCAGCGAGGAGGGTAGCCATAGGATGCAGGGACTGGAGCCAGCCTCCTGTATCCCAGCGAGGAGGGTAGCCATAGGATGCAGGGACTGGAGCCAGCCTCCTGTATCCCAGCGAGGAGGGTAGCCATAGGATGCAGGGACCGGAGCCAGTCTCCTGTATCCCAGTGAGGAGGGTAGCCATAGGATGCAGGGACTGGAGCCAGTCTCCTGTATCCCAACGAGGAGGGTAGCCATAGGATGCAGGGACTGAGCCAGTCTCCTGTATCCCAGCGAGGAGGGTAGCCATAGGATGCAGGGACTGGAGCCAGTCTAGGAAGAACCTAATTCAAAGTCAAACTTGCCGATACCAGGAAACCAAAACATGACAGCCGCTACCGTTGACTTTCTTGGAAGTATTCATTCCATATTCAATGGGACGATCATCAACCAGAGAAGCAGACGATGTTTCACGTTTGAGCAGGTTGTGTTTTCCCAAAAGAAGTGGGCATTAAGGTGTGGAATTCCAATAACAGCTATTTTCAGAGGAACATGCCTGCAAAATAACACTCCCACCGCATCCTCTAAAGCCAAGGCACGCTCTGAGATTGTGCTCTGACACCAGAAACATGAGCTTTTCTAATGGACTCTTGAGAAAAAGGAAAAGCCAATTAAAGCGTGGTATTTGCTCCTTCGGCAACTTTATTCTGTGGACTGGTTTCTTTATTTCCGCCAGCCTTTCAGTGGCCATCTTTGAGCAGCCAGCTCATTTCCGCACCCTGCCTCAAGGGCACTGCATTGACCTTAGACTAACATTGGTAGGCGTTCACCTGATCAGTGGTGGTTTAAGGCCAGTTCACACTGTGCGACTTGGGGGCTTGCGAGCGGGTACCTCTAGTCTGAGACTGGAGGTACTGAAACTGGACTGAAAAAATTGCAAGCTCTGCACAAATTTGTGTGTGAAGTTTTGAGTATACGAGACAGATGTATACTCTACCACAAATGTGTGTGTGAACCATCTCCATTGCGACTGGAACGCATGCGATCGGTGGGCCCAGTCTCAGACTAGCGGTACCAAATATTAAACGTGTTTGATATTCAAAAAACGCTTGCGATTGGGCATGCCAGTTCCCTCCAGTCTAAGACTGGGCGTACCCGGTACCTCCAGTCTGAGACTGGGCGAACCTGAGGTACCTCAAATCAAGTACCATGTACCGCCAGTCTGTGACTGGGCGCACCAGGTACCTTCATACTGGAACTGGGCATACCAGGAACCTTCAGTTCCGTCCTTCCTGTCTTAGACTGGGCATACCTCCAGTCTGAGACTGGGCTTACCCGGTACGCCCAGTCTCAGGCTAGCAGGAATCGAGCAGTTCATACTCTGCGTTTTGAGTTACATAAGCAAAACGCAAAGTGTGAACTGGCCATTAGCTTACAACAAACTTACCATGACCTACTTCACCGAGAGTCCAAAACGAGTTAGGTGTACGACTATATAGAGAACCGTGGGAATTCTATTGGCTCGATAAAGTTCAAACTTATTAAAAACACTTATAAAGATTTTGCATGGTATCAGGAAAGCCACTTTCTACCTGTTACCAGGAGGATGGAAAATAATGCTTTAAGGAATTAGTGCTGATAAATTTCAATTATGATCCATGATATGGCAATGGAAATATCCAGAACTTTTCCCACATTCACACATACTGAATAGGCATTCCGAGCAGAAATATATACACAATATTACCATGATTTCGATCTGAGTGGCCGTATTCTCCGCTTTGTTGAGGCGTAGTAAAACTCCGAGCGACAGCGAGGAGTATTACGTAGTGTCAACTACAAGGAGAATACGGCCACTCAAAATCATGGTAATATTGTATTTATCACTCACCTTTCGAGTTATTATTAGGAAAAAAAATGTGTATATAATTAGAAATTAGACCCTAGCGCCGTGCTTTGTTTGTATGAATTAGTTCCTATAATGTCCGTCAGGTGGCCGAAGAAGCCGTATTCTCCTAGGAGATTCCGGAGGTCCGTATTCTACTCAGTAGTGATCTGTAGGCTCCATAGGCCTAGTATGGAGACTCTGTATTCGGTGGGTAATAATTAGTAGAAACCAAACGAGAGTTAGCCTTGTCAATGTTTATGCCACGATGGGCAGGTCGTGTATTACTACACGAGGCGTTAGCTGAGTGTAGTGAGTAGCAGACCTGACCAGAGTGGCATAAACATTAAGAAGGCTAAGTCGAGTTTGGTTTCGTATTTATCCTACCCCATCTCACCGATATACAGAGAATATTTGTAATTATCCACGTTAGAAGTTATCAATGCTGCCAGATCTACTTTCGTTATCTCGTCCCTGATTGGTCCATTTTTTTATTCACCTCGGTGCATAAATAACACTTTATCCAACGCTATGTCAAATACATTGGGTCAATGTTAAACCTATGGCGTTTTTTATTAGGGGTAGGATAATAATGTTGATACTGGTATTTGTACAGGAAACTTACAACAATACAGATATGACATACGACGAGTGATACGCAGATGTCGTGTATTTTATGTTGAGCAGCTCTTTACGCGATGGGAATTGCCTGATGTTCAATCTTTCACGATGCTCTCAATAATTCAGACACGTTGACAGTCTGTCTGGGCCATGTGGGGCCTGCTGCTCGGGTGTATTTCTCACGATGCCTCCCCTGAAAAGAGCTGTCAGGGCTCTGGCCGCCGATGAAACAGCCCGGTGACGCCCACACATCTCAATCAGGGCTCTGAGCAGCTCCAAGCAACTCTGAGCAGTTCTAATCAGCTCCGAGCAACTCCGAGTAGCTCCCAGCACCACTAAGCAGCTCAAAGTAGCTCTGCGCAGCTCCGAGCAGCAGCTTGGAGCAGCTCCGAGCAGCACTGAGCAGCTCCGAAAAGCAGAACCCAGCAGCTCCGAGCAGCTATGAGCCGCACCCAGCAGCTCTGAGCAGCTCCGAGTAGCTCTGGGCCCGGTTCACAAGCAAAGTCTAAGTCAATTTAAATTGACTTACAGCCTAATTGACTTCAAGTCCAAGTCAATTCCGCTGAGTTTGGGTTCACAAGCAAAGTCAATTACAAGTCAAGCCTAAATAACGTTCCAAATCTCAAGTCTACTAGACAGTAGACTTGAGAAGTCAAGTCAATTAATTCCGATGCCGAAACTCACCACTGGAGAGAAATACAATCAATAACACTGTTCTAATCACATTATTTTTTTTGAATATCATGATTAGTAAATTAGGCACATAATTTCCATAATCTACAACAGTTAACATGGATTGTGGATTTCGAATCCGACAGGGACGCTTGTTATTATCCAAACCGGATGTGGAAATCAGACGTAAATACACATTAAATCGGCGATATTTTCACCTCCAATGGTGAAGAGCTCCAGATTTATTTGACTTCGCCAAGTCAATTAAGGAACTGACTTGAACTTTGCTTGTGAACCCAAACCAAGACAATTTCGTAAATTGACTTGGCGAAGTCTATTATATTTGACTTGATTTCTAATTGACTAGACTTCGCTTGTGAACCGGGCCCTGAACAGCACTGAGCAGCTCCAAGCATGCCCGAGCAGCTCTGAGCAACTCCGAGCAGCACCCAGCAGCTCCCAGCAGCTATGACCAGCTTCGACCAGCTCTGACCAGCTCCGAGCAGGTCCACACAGCACTGAGCAGCTCCTAGCAGCTCTGAGCAGCATCTACCAGCTCTGAACAGCTCTGAGCAGCATCTACCAGCTCTGAGCAGCTCTGAGCAGCATCTACCAGCTCTGAGCAGCACCCGGCAGTTCCGAGCAGCTCTGAGAAGCTCCGAGTAGCTCTGATCAGATCCGAGCAGCTCGCCTGTATTCTGAGTGAGATGGAGAGCGTACTCATTGCTATCATCCCTGTTTGCTTTCCCTCCCGTGGCACATTTTGTTATTGCCATGCTTTGAAATTCCCATTTTTCATGTTGATTCTTTGCGTCGAGGCAGCAGCTGTCTCTTCGGGAAGCTGAAAAAGGCATTTGTCTGTAGAAGACAAATCGATTTGAAATATAGTTTGAGTTGTGTGAGGAATCTGTCCAGAGTGGAGATTGAAAACATAATCTCTGGTTGAAAGTAACTTACATGTTTTATTCACGTGTCTACGAATAGTCTTCGGTAGATTGTTTTCGGAACACTGCAGACACTTTTCTCCTTCACCCCCCATAGGAGTGGTAGATTTACTGCTATATCAAAGGCCAATCCTTCTCATACCATGTCTATGTTGTGTGGTGTGCATTCACCTTTCTCCTTCACCCCCAGCAGTGGTAGATTTACTGCTATATCAAAGGACAGACCTTTTCATACCATGTCTATGATTGGGAACTTAAAGAATTCTCACCTCGGTAGATATGTAGATAACCATCAAACCCAAAGTAAGTCTAATATAAGATATTGGATATTAAACTACCCAAACAACCAAAAAGCCCAAAAAAACCTTGGTAAATGTGTAGGTGTGAGATTTCTACCTAAATTCAACCCATAGATTAGATCACCATCAAACCGAAAGTAAGTCTAATATAAGATATTGGATATTAAACTACCCAAACAACCAAAAAACAACCAAACCTTGGTATTAAAATGTGAAGAGGTGTGATTTCTACTTGAATTCATCTCATAGATTCGATGAACATCAAACCCAAAGTAAGTCTAATATAAGATATTGGATATTAAACTACCTAAACAACCAAAAAACCAACCAAACCTTGGTAAATGTGTAGGGGTGTGTAAGGGGTGTGATTTCTACCTAAATTCATCTCATAGATTCGATGACCATCAAACCCAAAATAAGTCTAACAAAACATATTGGACGTCACAACAACAATAACAACGAACCTCCTGGCGGGACGAGGCAGTGACCACCAGATAGACAGGGCTTCCTCCTGTAACCTGAGACCCCTCACACAAAGCGCCGCGGTCTACCAGCCAGAAATTACCTCCGTCTCTCTCTCATGCGATACCAGGTGGACGAGCTTGTAGCAGCAGTGTCTCAGGAGCAGATCAATATCTGGGATATTGATAGCGGCCCAGCTCCTCACAAGGGAAAGGGTCGACATAATTTCCCCAGGGTAAGTAAGAAGCGGCAAGCCCCCAAAAAAGTGTCTAGTTTGTAACTTTTTTTCTTTTTGGTAGGAGAATTGAGAAGGGGTGATCTGTCTGGGTCCTTAGTTGTACATGTAATCAGAAAATAGGGGGCTGGGGAGTTCGCTCAGTGGTTAAGGCACTGGACTTGGAATCCAAAGGTTGTGGGTTCGAGTCTCACTGCAGCCATTTTTTCCCTTCATTCTAGCAATGTTAGAGTTACTGCTATATCAAAGGCCAGTCCTTCTCATACCATGTCTGTGTGGTGTGGTGTACAGCCACCCTTCTCCTTCTCCCCCAGCAATGGTAGAGTTACTGCTATATCAAAGGCCAGTCCTTGTCATACCATGTCTGTGTGGTGTGGTGTGTAGCCACCTTTCTCATTCATCCCCAGCAGTGGTAGATTTACTGCTATATCAAAGGCTAGTCCTTCTCTTACCGTGTCTATGTGGTGTGGTATACAACCACCTTTCTCCTTCATACCCAGGAGTGGTAGATGTACTTCTATATCAAAGGCCAATCCTTCATTACATCGAGCTGATCACCACTCTCGTGGTGTAAAACCAGCGAGAAAAGCTGAACCATGAGTTAGTCCATATATACCCTCAGGGTCCCCTGGGTCGTTAAATAAAGAAACAAACCAAACCAAACCAATCAGTAAATAGGCCAGCTGAGAGGTTCCCGCACTGGATCTTGGACCGTGTACTTTAGTTAATCAACCCCCTCCATGTGTTGGTTTTCTGGTGGGAAACTTGTATTTTCCTCAGGGCTTATTTTCCTGCTTCATTATCCTGTGGTAAAATGTAAGCGGTTTTGTGCGGTGAGGAAACTTAAAGGCCTTGTTCTTAACACAGCTTATCCTTAAAAGAGCATTCTGTCAAAAACATGTGACAATGTCCTCTTCATACTCCCAGCCAACTGTCTCTTTCCCAATAAAAAACTTGGTTTCAATACTTCCTACTATCTCCCTAAGGTCTTCCTCAAAACCTAGTCATTGCTATTGAAAATGGATGAAAATTACAGTCATTATAGGATTGCGTGATATCAATAATCCCACTGATATCCATGATTTAGATGTGAAAACAAAAATGAAAATTTCATTTTTACTGTTACTAACTTCATCTTGTCATTCGTAATGTAGTATATCTCAATCTTCAATATCAAACGAGATTAAATTTAGTATTTAGGAAATATCTTTTGGAGAGCTATACATCGTTATATAAAGACTGATTCAGATCTCTAGAAGGGTTGGTGTACAAACAAAACGGGCGAAGTTAAAGGGTCACCCTCAGTCAGGGATGGCAGTTTTCCTGGTTTTTTAAAAAGAAATCCGAGTTTTCATTTTAGATTCATAAATCTTGTTTTTCTCCTGGAAAAACAAAGAGAGAATAAATTGGGCCTAATTCACACCATAAACAGTGCTTCAAACCTCGTCACACATTCTGGCTCCATTCCATGGAGATTAACGATGTGTTTTCCAAGTTTTCTCAGTCTCGTCGTGCAGCAAGCATAACTAAAGTGACCGTGGTGTGGAGTTAGCTCAGTGATAAAGAGCAATGGACTTGTAATCATTGGACTTTGTTGGTTTGAGTCCCACTGCAACAATTTTTCTACCTCACGCCTAGTAGTGGAAGATTTACTTTACTATATACCTACTGCCGTAAGTGACGTAATTACTACACGCTACTCCCCATGATGTACTGCACAGCTGTGCAGTATATCAGGGTTCATTTCACGGTCGTAACGGATATGATTACGACGGCGATATTTAAAAATGGCCGACGTGGTCTCCGCTTCGACATCGGTAACGTTAACGTTAGAGTACATAAAGAAGACTTACTGAAATACTGTGAAATCAAAAATACATGAATGAATTACAGAAAAACTTCAAAGTACAGTAATAAAAACCTGAATAAACATGGTAAGGATCTTAAAAACAGGAGAGAACAACTGCTATGTTTTTTTCCCTACGGTTTCGTGCCGGTTTCCCCCCGGTTTCCAAGCGACAACAAGTGTTGCTATGCAGGTTGCTATGTGCGTTGCTATGCGATAACGTCACATCCGCATTCCACGGACGAAGCGGAAGCTAGGGTTCATGTCGACCTTTCTGTACCCAAATGGGACTGAAAATGGCTCTTACAACTTAATAAAGGTAACTATATGAATGTTTTGGAGGCATATAGTAAAGATAAAACGTTGTGCCTGTAAACGTACAAATTTTGATCCTCACTCTGGCCTTTGGCATGTTTACAACTCGGTGTAAACACCTCGTTGTAAACATGCCAAGGCCAGAGTTCGGATCGAAATTTGTACGTTTACAGGAACATCGTTTTATTACTGTAACTTTATTTTTCTTTTTGGTAGGAGAATTGAGAAGGGGTGATCTGTCTGGCTCGTTAGCTGTACATGTATTCAGAAAATAGGGGGCTGGGGAGTTGGCTCAGTGGTTAAGGCACTGGACTTGGAATCCAAAGGTTGTGGGTTCGAGTCTCACTGCAGCCACTTTTCTCCTTCATTCTAGCAGTGTTAGATTCACTGCTATATCAAAGGCCAGTCTTTCTCATACCATGTCTGTGTAGTGTGGTATGTAGCTACCTTTCTCATTCATCCCCAGCAGTGGTAGATTTAGTGCCATATCAAAGGCCAGTCCTTCTCACACCATGTCTATGTGGTGTGGTGTACAGCCACCTTTCTCCTTCACCACCAGCAGTGGTAGATTTACTGCTATATCAAAGGCCAATCCTTCTCATTACATGTCTATGTGGTGCGGGAAGTAAAAGAACTATCACCTCGGTAAATGTGTAGGGTTGAGGTTTCTACCTAAATTCATTACATAGATTCGATCACCACCCTCGTGGTGTAAAAGAACCTTGAGAAATACTGGTTAACTGGACATTAAATCAAACCAACAAAGCAACAAACCAACTCCAAGTGACTACTGCCTTCTCAGTAACGGAAGAAGTACCCGTCCATAACAATTACCTATCTCCGCGTCTACTTGTGCTAATTGAGAGCCTTTCTGCCTCTCCTCATCAAAACTCGTTAGTAATGACTTTCTGAAGGGACAAAGAGTTGACCCCCACACCCTGCCCTGCCATCAATCACTCGAGGAGATTTTCCCGGAAAACTCTGTCGGGAATACACCGCCACCGTCCCGTCTCTGCAGGTATATTATCCATCGTATACAAAGACCCCATTGAGAACGTATGGGGACTCAGTAAACTCGACCCATTATTTATAACCCGTTGTATACAAAGACCCCATTGAAAATGTATGGGGACTCAGTAAACCACCACCTATTGTTTATTATCCATCTTACACATGGGGATTCAGTAAACCACAACCCATTATATAAAACCTGTCAGATATCTGTGCTATATGGATTCAAATCTGTGTTATACGACCTCAAAGCCATGGTATATGAGAAAATAGTTCCTTTGTGCCATAGTGCAGAAATAGTCCCTATTGTTATGACCTTTAATATAGCTATTGATTGGTTTAATTTATTCAAAGATATAGATAATAAAATACAACAAACGATGGTTTTGTTGACAGGCGGCTCTGTAAACCACTCGAGGTTGACGTCGTAAAACACTCGCTAGTGCTCGTGTATTACTACGCGTCAACCTCTCGTGTTTTACGGCCGCCTGTCTACAAAACCATCGATTATTGTCTTTGTCTCATGTAGAGAGCAGAGATACCTCTCCACAAAGTCACCGTGGAGCCACCAGAGGGCCCGGGCTAAATGCCCCGGTTTTCAACTCCAAGCCTGGCTCTTCCGAGCAGCTCCGAGCAGCTCCGGGCAGTTCCGAGCTGATCCGAGCAGCTCCGAACAGATCCGAGCAGATCCGAGTAGCTCCCTGCAGCTCCGGGCAGCACTGAACAGTTCCGAGTAGATCTGAGCAGCTCCCTGCAGATCCGGGTAGCTCCGAGCAGCACCGAGCAGTTCCGAGCAGATCTGAGCAGCTCGGAGTAGATCTGAGCAGCTCCGAGCAGCTCTGAGCAGCTCCGAACAGCTCCGAGTAGATCTGAGCAGCTCCGAACAGCTCCGAACAGCTCCGAGCAGCTCTGGTGGTGAGCGGCTTAGAGCGGTTCTATTGACACGCTGAACCCAGCTCGAGACACACCCCACCTCGGGATCAGAGACTAAAACCACTCCCGTGTGTATCGGCCAATTGGGATCTCTCGTACGCCACGGCTCTCTGTCGTATTTCTTTGTGCATTATATTATCCACCTTATATAGAGTGTCCATAGAAAACATAGGCAGCGTATATCTACATGCCCGGAGCATACAGGTATATCCACCTAATACAAAGTGTCCATAGAAAACACATAGGCAGTGTGTATCTACATACCCAGAGCATACAGATATATTTACCTAATACAAAGTATCCATAGAAAACACATGGGCAGCGTGTATCACCATACCCAGACCATACAGATATGTTGTATGCTCCCGGCTGCAGAATCTAGTGCATATATATGGAGAAATAGAGCTATGAAAACATAGTGCGTACCTCAAATGAACTGATATCGGTACGCTACTTGTCAGGAAAAGGTGGATGATAAATACAATATAGACTAGTTTCAGATAAAAGCGGTTGTATACCCCTTGCAGTTGCCTCTGCGCAAAATCCTCGCATGCCCTCGGATATTACTACGCCTCAACCCCGCGGAGCATACGGCCGCTTACAAGTATCTGCAGCCAGTCAATATTGTGTATATTTACTGTATGGTCTTTATCAATGGCACTTCCTAATGTGAAAAGGTACTTAAATATATTCAGTGGGTGGTTGTGTTATTGCATACTTTTCGCCAATAAGTCAGTCACCATTTAAAATGCCAGGCCGTTTCCATTCACTGATCCCTGCGTCGGTGGTTCCTGACTGCAGATCGGTGCACAATAATCGGCCAATGGAAACGGGGCCCATAGGAAGTGTCAGAGGCCCATAGGAAGTGTCAAGAGGTGGTTGATGGATTGTGTGAAGTCTGTATAGTGACCAGAAACTGCTACTGAGCCCGGGTGGCCGCTACTCCAATCACTGTAAGCACGCTGAGATTGGTCGCCACCTCTGTCTCCACTCTGTTCTGACTTAGATTGGCCGCCATCTCTGTCTCCGCTCTGTTCTGACTTAGATTGGCCACCACCTCTGTCTCCACTCTGTTCTGACTTAGACTGGCCGCCACCTCTGTCTCTGCTCTGTTCTGACTAAGACTGGCCACCACCTCTGTCTCTGCTCTGTTCTGACTTAGACTGGCCACCACCTCTGTCTCCACTCTGTTCTGACTTAGATTGGCCACCACCTCTGTCTCCACTCTGTTCTGACTTAGATTGGCCACCACCTCTGTCTCCACTCTGTTCTGACATAGATTGTCCGCCACCTCTGTCTCCACTCTGTTCTGACTTAGATTGGCCACCACCTCTGTCTCCACTCCAATTAAGAGGCTGGTATGGTTTAGTCCAGGCCTTGTCCACGAATTCTCACTCTGGTGCCAAGTAATTTTGTTCTATGTAAGTTCTGAGAGCTGAAATACTCACTGAGAAATATTCATAGCTCACATAATTGATGATAAAGTCTCCCTTTGTGGTAATCGTGTTTTAAATACACACAAGGAAATAAGATCATTGAAAAAATGGTTTCAATAGTTGCAAATGACACACTCTCCAGCCATAGGTGTAGATCAGATTAAAAATCTGCTGAGAGAGTGACAAATACTTACAGGTAGTGGGTCGTGGTATCGCAAATTTAACCCGACCAAAGCTAACATAGTGTAAAGCCTAGAGGCCTAGACTAGTAAGGGAGTAAGAACTCAGATACAGAGGCACTATGTACTGCTTTGAGTCAAGTATTCATTTCTGAAGTGTTTCATTCAGTTCTTCCAATGAATATTAACTGATTTAATGACATATTCTTTAGCTTATATACAGTAGGCAGGTGGCATCTTGGTACAGGGAAAGCTTGTAAACTCTGTGCTGGGATTGGCTGTTGAGACAACAGCCAATGAGGATTGATCTGTCTTGTACCGGTCTGTTGCACATGTCAGGAGGGCCGCTCATGTCACTAACAACTCAGGTGTTATGTCAGCGTGCTCTGCCCCCATGTGGCCAGACCAGGAATTAAAGCAAGTGATAATGAGGTTAAATTTGCCATTCACTACATGGCTACCATACGGTCAACATCAAGACAGGGAGGAGCTGCTACAAAATGTGACTGTCTTAATGCGAACTTTTTGGTACTAATAAATACGGATAATTTGGATGACTAATCTCTTTGTATAGAAACCAATATAATTGGACACAAAGGGATGTAGACACTGGAACTTTACATGGTGTAGCTCTGGTAGTCAGTGTAACACACGCTGCCCTCCTTTTCACCCCTACCACCCCACCCCACCACGCCCCGCCCCACCCCACCCCGACCATCCCCGACAACACATCGATACCAAAGACGGGCAAGTGGAAAAAGCCCGCCTCCAATTCCGTTTGCCCGGTGTCGGCCCTGGTCATCGTGTGTGGGCCGTTTTATTTCCGCTTTGTGATTTCGTGATTGGAAAGCATCAAATTAGATACACTTAGGTTATGAAAAAGACATTTCTCGATTTGGTTTGTGGAAGGATTCACTTTATTCTACTCAGGATCTCAGATCTAGTAGCAGATGTTTAATAAACGTTTTTCAGGTGTCTGCACCGCCAAACCACCTCCACCTCCACTCTTCTTCAATTTCCTGGATGTTTTTCCTGAGGATCAGTGTCTTTTATACGCTGTTTGGTTAATCTTTTTAGGACAGAAGCCTGCCAAATAGTTATATGCTTTCTGATGAAGTACAATTGTCAGTTGATAGGCATTTGGCGTTTTTGTGGGTTTAAAAAAAATTGTATATACATGTACTATTTTGCGGGTTTTTTTTCTCATCATATCTAAAACATTATCCTTGGATATTACCTGTGAAATCATCTGCACCACATACCACCTCCGCCTCTGCTCATCTTCAATTTTCTGGATGTTTTTTCCTAAAAATCTGTGTCTTATATATACGCTGTTTGATCTTGATTTATTCATTTATCTTTTTAGGACAGAAGCTCTGTTTTCTCTGATGCAATTGTCAGTTCATCGGCATATGCCGTTTTTGTAGGTTTAAAAAAATGGTATATACTATTTTGCTTTTTTTTTAACTCATCAAATATAAAAAGGGTGTATTGTTGGGCATTACCTGTGCAATCATTTGTATCCCATTCACCATGTAGTCAGTTGTGGTTCACAATTCGAAAACAGACAGCTTGCAAATCCCGTACTACATAATGATTAGAGTTGACATTTTATAGCCACGTAGACCGCACAGTATGTCTGTGTATATCTAGGAGGTGGAGGGAGAAGGTGAGTGGCTATGTTTTAACACTAACACCTGTGTATTGGTGTCTACGAGGGGCAGACGCTGAAAGCATGACCCAATTCTCCTGTGAGCTGACCTCATTCATCCAACCAGTATCTCACTGTCGAGTAACCTGGCTGCGGGCCATTTCATGAGCACCAAGTTATATTACTATCGTAAAACTGGATGAGTTTTAATCTTGGCCACTGTATGCCATGACTGGAGTTTGGCATAGTGACTTAATGAGGCGAAGCCGAGTGAAGTCCGGAGCCAAAACTCCAGGAGTGGCATTCGGTGGCCAAGATTAAAACGAATCAGGTTTTGATTTTATCCTACCCCCTCTCCTCGATTTTGGAATATTACGTGATAACAATTCTGCATGCCACTAGTGGCATATAAAACTCCGTATGCCAGTCAGCGTGGCATACGGAAACCCAATGTTAGGCCTATAGAATTTTATATTAGGGGTAGGATAAATACAGACGATTTGATGAATACAGTAGAACCCCGCGTAAGCGGACATCTTCCGTTCCGGGGAAAAGTGACCTCTTACGCAGGGTGTCTGCTTATGCGGGGTTAAAATAAACATCTAATAGAAGGAACCGTTCCGAGCAAAGGTGTCTGTTAACGCGGGGTGCCCACTTACGCGGGGTGTCCGTTAGGCGGGGTTCTACTGTATATACCTTTGTAGCGGTCCGCCAGTTCTGTTCTTTCTCGGATCACTTCTCGAGGATTAGACTTATCTATTCCGGTGCAGTGAGACTATGCTACCCTATGTTGTATCACATAGGTTGGTTCGGATATCTTTCGGTAAGTCAAGAAGATGTAGAATCAACTAACACTATCCCTACTGAATACAAAACCAGACTCTGAGATCTTAGGTATATTGATCTTTATTTATACCTTTCCGTACACAGTACCTTAACACCAGATTGCTAAGTAAAGCCAAATAATTCCTGATCGCTGATTGGTCAATTTTTTTTAATTCTCTAGGTACATAAATTGTACTTTATATCATGGCACACCACATAAAATTTGCCTATGTTAAATCAATGACAGTTTTTTATTAGGGGTAGGATAAAGACCGTACGAGTACGCTCTAAAAACCAAAATGGCGCCTAATTTCCGGCGGTATCTTTGTGATCCCTCGCGTCGAGGTTAAAGGCAGGTGATTAAACGCCATATCTCACCTTCTTACAGGTATACAATGTCATATCTCACCTTCTTACAGGTATACCATGTCATATCTCACCTTCTTACAGGTATACCATGTCATATCTCACCTTCTTACAGGTGTACAATGTCATATCTCACCTTCTTACAGGTATACAATGTCATATCTCACCTTCTTACAGGTGTACAATGTCATATCTCACCTTCTTACAGGTATACCATGTCATATCTCACCTTCTTACAGGTGTACAATGTCATATCTCACCTTCTTACAGGTGTACAATGTCATATCTCACCTTCTTACAGGTATACAATGTCATATCTCACCTTCTTACAGGTGTACAATGTCATATCTCACCTTCTTACAGGTGTACAATGTCATATCTCACCTTCTTACAGGTATACAATGTCATATCTCACCTGCTTACAGGTATACAATGTCATATCTCACCTTCTTACAGGTATACAATGTCATATCTCACCTTCTTACAGGTATACAATGTCATATCTCACCTGCTTACAGGTGTACAAAGTCCACGGCGGCTCAGAAAACAGAAAACCAGAATGGCGCCTAATTTCCGGCGGTATCTTTGTGATCCCTCGCGTCGAGGTTAAAGGCAGGTGATTACCTTCCGGACACCCTACAGGTGTGCTGGCCGCCCGCCAGGTGTGTACGGGTCACTTACCTGTGCGATAGGGGGCGCCCCGCTCCGGGGTAAACAGTCTGAGGGGTGTCGGCGGGGGGTGGGCCCGGGCCCCTGCTGGGGGTGTAATGTACACCGAGGTAGGCGGCTCGCCTTTACACCTCTGGAGGTGCTCTGTGTTACGGTGCCTCCATCTCCCCGGCAAGTCTCAAGGTTTCCCTCTCCTTCGTATTCTCCTCTGACATTGTGCATTGCTGTTTTCTGTCTGCATCCAGACCTTTTTCCATAGGACGGTGTCTTATCCTATCCCTAATAAAAAAACTCCATAGGCTTAACATTGGGTCACTGTATTCGGTCTGGAGTTCAGAAAAATGAAAAATATCGCTCTAGTGGGATACACTTGACAAATTATGTCATCTGTTAATGTAGAAGTAATTTAGACGGGCGGGGTAGGATAAATTCTAAACCAAACTCGAGTTAGTCTGTTATTGTTCATCGCACTCTGGCCTCGCGCAGTAATACGCGATTTTGACGTCGTGCGATAAACAACAACACGACTAACTCTTGTTTGGTTTCTCCATAGTACTATACGGAAACTGCCTTACTGTCTTCGTACGGTAAAACTACACAGAAAAATGATTGATCATATACATCCCGATGCCGTAGCCAGAGGGATGTACGTGATCAATAGTTTTACCAAGTATTTTGACGTACGAAGATAGTTAGCCTGTTTTCGTATAATTATATACTTTAAAATGGCGATCACGTGATCACAGTGTGGCATACGGGTATAAATACGCCGTAGGTAGGAGCGGGCAGTATATGCAATTGATACAGCCATATGTATATAATAATATATCTGCTTGGTTACGCAATGCATGCAGCCAAACAAACACCTAGCAACGTATTCTTTAGATATGGACAACTGAGTGTATGAGAGTAATACGTTTATAATAGCCATTTGGGTTATCTTTAGAGAGGATAAATTGATCGCATCGTGTTCCGTTGTATCCCTGCTCCAATGTGGTGGATTACACATGAATATTGACCCAGTATTACGTCAGCTATTATACACGTTTAGGTAACACAGGAACACCACAGGTAGCTGTATGATAATACATTGGCGGGCGGAATTAATATATTCCTATGTTTTTCTAAGCTAAAACTGAGAAAATGTTAAATTCTAAAGGTTAAAGGGACGAGACTCATTCATACAATGTCCTAGTCTTATCCTAGTCATATCCACCTGTCATATCTTTAACAAAACAGCGCACCTGAAGTCACACCCACCGTTCACACTCTAGGTGTGATAGCTGTGTGTCTCTATAGGCAGGAGGCCACACTGGGCGGTCTTTGTCTGAGTGACGGCCTTATCAGATAACGCACCGTTAGGTGGCGTTGAACGGCAACACCTGTATTGAATGGCTGTGACACATATCGGGTCACATTGTCTCGTTCTGAGAGTTTCTTCAGTTTACTGCATCTGGGTCATATGTCTCCAGTTTAAGAGTAGACATGATGATTTTATTGAGTTAACGACCCAAACTCTGTTTCTCTTCTATCATTATTTTTTTCAAAACTTTCTTTATTGATTTTTACCTAGATGTGACTAGGTGGCTAGGTGTTAAAATAATACAAATACTAGGTGGCTAGGTGTTCAAATAATACATTTACAATACATATTTGTTTCATTAATCGACAAAGCGGGATAGTTGGCAGTGGTTTCATACTCTGGGGCCCGTTTAATAATCACCACCAATCTAGGATCGTACATGAAGACCCTTTTCTGTACGCCATAGACAGCCAGGGACGAGGTGGGTCAACTTTATCCAACACTTATGGACGACCTTATGGACGGATAATACTGTCTTATCGAATAGACTTAAGTATCATTAAAAGATAACTCTTGTACGAGGTAGAGAAAAGGGTCTTCGTGGACGATCCTAGATTATTAAACGGGCCCCTGGTTTCAACCAACTCCCTATCTATTTACTTTTCCGTAGCAATTAAGTGGTACATACGTTATGGTAACTCTAATAGTATTTCAGAATTTGATGATGGTAAACAGCTACTAACCAAGCACTACTCATTTCTCAGAATTAGAATAATATACGCGCAATATTAAGATCTCTGTTCGTGAACATATCGTTAGTTATCCTCGAGCTATGTAGACTTCACGTATCAGTCAGTACAGGGAATTCTTACATTCCGCCAAGAGGAACGGCCGAGAAAAAGGTGGTAGTATCACTCCGCCAAAAAGACTTCTGGAGCTTTAGGTCTATCATCTTCCACCTCCACACATATCGAAGCCCCAGAGATTCACGTCGGCCGGTGAGGGAAAATATTCAGTCTCATACTGTGAATCAGAAGTACAGCTATATTGGTTACTCAGGCTTATACGTTACAGAGCAGCACAAAAGTGTATCTATTCCGTACATTACTCTTATCAATAATTAATCACTAATACTAAACATTGTTATGTGTATGCTGGAGAAGTTAAAAGTCAAGTTTGTCTATTCCTTACATACATATATTTTCGTTAATAATCATTACATTACTCTTATCAATAATTAAACACTAATACTAAACATTGTATTTTTATAAGAGTTATTTGTATGCTGGAGAAGTTAGAAGTCAGAAATATTTGTCTAGTTTGTTCTTAGAAAATCAGTTTGACGAGTCAAATGTATCATGTACTGATCGACAGTTTAAGGTGAATTAACTTTGTCATTATAAGGCTGGATATCATAATTAGACTCATTGAGATAGCTGGTAATGTAAGCTGATAACGTTTTCTACATAAAACTGTCCTGAGTGAATTAGGTCCAAGGATATCTCATTTAGGCAGTTCTATCGTAAAGCTCTTATCTAGTAACATAAATACATTTACACCATTCTACCGATAATAATGTTTCAATTTGGTTTTAGAAAAACATCATAAGAGAAAAAATGATGACTACCATAAAGACAAATAAAAATGTAGCGGGTAATCAATTCAAGTCAGAATCAAATAGGCAAGGCTCATAAGACATCTCTAGGAGACTCAATGTGGGGTGGTAGCGAACATGAAAAAGGATAACGATTTAATCATTTAAACATGATAAAATCAAATGACTAGTCGGCATTTACGTCCAGTGGGGGTTAC
The DNA here is from genome assembly GCA_950022655.1 of Alentia gelatinosa. Taxonomy (NCBI): domain Eukaryota; kingdom Metazoa; phylum Annelida; class Polychaeta; order Phyllodocida; family Polynoidae; genus Alentia; species Alentia gelatinosa. Next base: position 5,348,454 of record OX465588.1, on the reverse strand, counting down.
AACTGAAGATATATAGATACGGTATTATAGAGGAAACCCATGAAAGTTTAGGGTCTGAGTCCGTATCCCATCGAGTTTGAATCACATAGTAATTCACAAGGCGAAGCCGCGTGAATTACTACGTGATTCAATTGAGATGGGATCGAGCTCTGACCCTAAATTTGAATGGGTTTCTGAATTTATCTCACCCTTAATATTGACTAATGAGCTATCATTTGTGACATTATCACCCATTGGATATTTTTCCTAAATATCTAATGGGCGTTAGATACGAGTTCACAATGTTAAGTCTATGGAGAAAAAGTATCTGGGGTGAGATAAATATATATACTCGTTCTAATAGTGTTTTTTTTTTACTAACAGCGTCCAAGTTTTGTATGGAGAACGAGTCCTGAGAGACTTGTTGGTTGAGAGAGTTTTTAGAGGAGGGCATCCTTCATTTTGAGATGGCAGGTAGCTGCCCATGGGGAAAATAAAACTTTCTGTCAGTGACAGTGATAAATGACTCTGAGTAAGTTGATGGGGAAAACCAAGATAACCACTTCACAACCTGTTGAAATCATCCAGTCAGCTCAATGCTCTCTTCCAGAAAGCCCATCAGTTTATTCTATTTACATGTAATTGCTTTTCCAGGCGTTGATATTCTATATGGCAGGTCAAGGTGAGGAAAGTTTATCTGACCAAGAACTACCTTTTGATATCTATCAAATCTGTAGGTCGAATACTATCACAGGTGATAATAAGACATGCCATTATTAAAAATACGTTGTAATGTTGTCTTAGACACAGGTTAAAGCTCATGGAGTATGTTTTATTCATGATTCTACTAAATGAAATGGGAACTGATCTATTGAACACACTTTAAATCACATATGACCTACAGATGATTTTCCTGTTATACTCACGACAAACTAATAACGATAAATTTAATGAGAAGACAATGAGATAAGTACACTGGACAACTAGGAGCAAATGGTACGTTCATCATTGATGAATGAGCGTGCAATTATGAATAACAGTTAAAAGGTATGCGTTATATTCAGTCTATGGATAGTTTTCTGTAACCCACTTGCACCACCCAGAGTGGGGAGTTAGCTCAGAGGTTAGAGCACCGGACTTGTAACCTAAAGGTTGTAGGACTTTGTGGGTTCGAGTCCCATCCCCAAGCAGTGGTAGATTTACTGCGATATCAAAGGTCAATCCTTCTCATACCATGTCTATGTGGTGTGGGAAAGAAAAGAACTCTCACCTCGGTAAATGTGTAGGGGTGAGATTTCTACCTACATTCATCACATAGATTTGATCACTACCCTTGTGGTGTAAAAGAACCTTGAGAAAGTCTGGTAAGGACCTATAATGGTTGATTATAGAGAAAAGAAATAGCCCTTATTGTTATCCTCTTAAATTAATATGGCAATTTCTGGGTTTAATTTATTCAAAAAGATGGATAATAAATGCAACAAATGATGGTTATGTGGACAGGCAGCTCTGTAAACCACTCGAGGTTAACTTTGTAATATACTACGAGTCAACCTCTCGTAGTTTACGGCCGCCTGTCCACAAACCCGTCGTTTATTGTCTTTGTATATTATACACACCCATTTCTCTGTCAACCTTCTGCCAGCTGTTTGCCTCAAGAGGCCATGGAGGCTAAAGAGTACGGAGAAACACTAATGTTTTTGTCAGTTTTGTTTGAATACAGTTAAGTTAAAAATAGTCACGTTGTCACAATAAGGCGATTTATTATTCGTGTGTACTATGTATACCAAATATACTGTAAATATGCACCGTTTACTATATACCCATGCCGTATATACTGTAAATACACACCGTTTACTATATACCCATGCCATATATACTGTAAATACACACCGTTTACTATATACCCCTGTCGTATATACTGTAAATACGCACCGTTTACTATATACCCATACCGTATATACTGTAAATACGCACCGTTTACTATATACCCATGCCGTATATACTGTAAATACGCACCGTTTACTATATACCCATGACGTATATACTGTAAATACGCATCGTTCACTATATAACCAAGCCGTAAATACGCACCGTTTAGCCATATAACGTAAAAATACCGTACGGAACACTGTTCCGTATGCGTCGACTAAAACATTAACTGTTAGGCCAAATTAAGTCAATTATTTGATTTCGGGTATATGTATTTTAAAATTTATTACGACCTACCATGCTCGTACAAATTACAAAACTCGATGAATACCTCGTTCCGTACTAAATGTAAATTATCATCTCGTTTTGTAGTTTGTACAGCATGGTCAGGTCGTTCTATATAATTAAGACCATGGGACATGGCGTTTTCTGCTTTACTATATACCCATGCCGTATGTATTGTAAATCCGGACCGTTTTGCCATATAACGTAAAAATACTGTACGTATCAGCGGTCAGTACACTAAATACGGACCACCTTGCCATACACGTTTATTAAGATAATGATTGTTAAGGTAAATGAAATTAATATGAATTTTTTTTTAATTTCGGGTATATAGTAAATATATAACGTCCAACCATGCTGTACTATTCACAGAACTCAATGGTAATTTACAGTTTGTATGGAACTCGGTGTAAACGCCTCGGTCCGTACAAACTGTAAATTACCATCTCGTTCTGTGACTTGTACAGCATGGTCACGACGTTCTATATAATTACCCTCAATGAGCGACCATTACACTTGTATGATAGGGTTAGCGAGAATTGTGGTTAAAACTATGCGACTGACTCACGCGATCTGCCTTGATGTCAGCCCTCTCCACCCCGCTGCTATTGTCTAGTGGTAAGAATAAAGAGATCAATAGAAATCATTACAGTCTCCAACACCACATCCGAATTCGGCAAATAAAACCGACCCTCTTAGACCGATCCTTCACCGTGTAGGGATAGAAAAAGACCAAGCGGCATTGCGCATTGCTGTGCTTTCTGTATTAAGTAGTAAGGAGGGTGTGGAGATTGTGGTCGGTGGCTCATCAATATCGCTGACATCAGCAGTAATGAGGCACTCTCCCAGCAGATCTTGCGCGGCGCTAACGCTTACTCATCTCTGCCTCAACCTATGCTGGTTCTCTGGGTATTTCACTAAGGACAGGATACCAAGACAGGAACCAGCCAACATTTCGGATACAAAACAAGGCAACTGTCAAAAGATATGAAACTCAAACAAATCATATATTATGGGTTTGGAGATATAGGAATTGTTAAATGAGCTTCACAGAAAATATAGCTGTTTTTTTAGCTCTAAACCACTTTATAATATGAATCCACAATTAAGTAGACTGCCCCTTCGAGTGAGCACGTGTGTCATGTTGACAAACAAAACCCTGCAACACATGAAGTGCTTCACACTGATGAAAGTAATCCTATAGACTATGTCTAGTTTGACTTAACAAACAACAGAAATTAGTGTACAGTAGAACCCCGCGTAAGCGGCCACCCACTGTTCCGGGCGAAAGTGCCCGCCTACGCGGGGTGTCCGCTTACGCGAGGTTAAAATAAACATCTAATAGAGGGAACCGTTCCGAACAAAGGTGTCCGTTAACGCGGGGTGCTCGCTTACGCGGGGTGTCCGTTAGGCGGGGTTCTACTGTATATTATTCACCATAAAAATCAGTGCATCTCTATTTACAACTAAAACACAAAATACTCCTTGAAGGTTCAGAATTTAGGATATACGAAAATATGGCAGGTGGGGCAGATTTTTCCCCAAACAAGCAGGTCGGTGGAGAGATACAAGCGGCCGCAGGAAGTAGAGCGCAGGATCTCTGCTAGGAGAGTGGTAATGAAGTCGTTGTATCAGCTTCAGAATGGATCCAATTAGAATAAAAGGCGGGTGTATCGGGCGATGACAGAGGCGGCGGACGGAGTAGGCACAGCAGCTTCTTTTACCGCTGCTCGTGAAGATGGAGAACGTTAACAAATTACTAGTCGCTGTAGCGCTCCAGGAGGACTTTACTGTACATTATTAGGTGGTGCATTTAAATCTGGACAAAAACAAGGTCGACCACTTCATATAATGTCTGCAGAAAGGGTGCATTATGGAATAACCACTTGAGCCATCTCACATCATGCAGATTTGTTTTTTTGTCCTTAAATTGTAGACTGGAGAGGATGGAATGTATTACAACTTAAATCTAAAAACAGAGGTTCAACCATTACGAACTTCAGAGACCCCATCATGCTTAGCAACTGTATGGGAACTAACCCTGTGTTAAATTGTACCGCCACTGCCGAGCCCAGCCCAACCATTCTATGTTAGATGAGATAGGTGTAAGGTATACTCACCTCTACAAATAGCACTGTGAACTGCGGGATGAATAAATCTGGTGATGTTTTCGCGAATCGTTCAGCGGATATGTCCATACATTTGACCTACAGTCGATCATTTTAGTGGAGTATCGTAATTAATGTTTATATATGTTCTCCAGGTTTCCTTGCTGCTCGTCCTTGTTTTGTTCCCTGGCAGTGATCTCCATCTTGTAATTATATAGAAGGACCTGAACATTCTGTACAAGCTACAAAACGAGATGACAATTTACAGTTCGCACTGAACTCTGCGTAAACGTACGGAACTCGGTGTAAATTATCATCAATTTTTCCCCTGGTAATCTAGACTCTTTGTAAAATACTAAGAACGACGACGAAAAGGTAGTTTTTTGCACGCAATGTAAATTATAATTGGGTTTTGTAGCTTGTACAAGGATGGTAGGATGTTTTATATTTATTATACACCCAAAATCGATAAAAAAATAATTACCTTAATTTACTTAACAACTAATGTTTTAGTCGACGCTTACGGAACAGTGTTCCGTATTTTGCCGTACGGAACAGCCCCTATACGGCCAAACGGTGCGTATTTACAGTATATACGTCATGGGTATATAACAGTTCACATTACCAGCATGGAGTTGTCCCATTACCTTAAGTCCATATAAGGAATAGAGTAGACCGAGTAGCCAATGACTGCATTCGCAGCAAACCCCGACCTTCACCCTGACCTCCTTACATGATATTTTTATAGCGCCTTGGGAGGGCTATACAGTCGAGAGTTGACCTCGAATCTTAGGGGCCACAACCACGCTCTTACTCAGGTTCCTAGACAAGGTCCAGATCTAGCATTCTCCTCAAGGAAGATGCCCTTCTCTGCCGTCTAGAATACAGACATCGGACACCAGCCCCTTCTCCGACAGAGCCCCCACAGCAGTGACAACACGTATAAGATATTGATAGTGTTCTGTGGAAGTCCTGTGATTTTGTTACCTGGTATGTCCCGGTTCACAGATTAGAGCCTTGAGCCCAATACAAATCTACCGATTTCAGAACATTGATGTACCTTTGTCGGCAACAAAGGAATGGTGCTTTGTCTCAGGCGAGGCATCCTAACAAAGTCGGCTCTAGTCGGTAGATGTAGGACAGCTAAGTAAGGGTCAGGCAACGATTAGTGAACACCCCCCCCCCCCCCCTCCTTAAGATGTTCTTTTGTCGCTGACGAGTTGCGGTTAGATGTTTCTAAATCGCTCACCAATAGTTTATCGACATGTTGATAAATCCAGTCACCTACAACAGAATGTTGGTAAATGTCCCCTGATTGGATGGCCAACACAGGCTGAGGGGTTACGTAATTTGCCTGCGACAAGTTCACCGACTCCTATACGATTTGGGAACTAATCGTTCAACCCTGCATCGGTAGATGTGTATTGGGCTTTGGTAGTGACTTGACCCCCGCCTGCATGTCTGCACGGCCGAACCCGTCCACACCAATATCCATCCGCTCCCAGTTACTCCCCATTGATCGATGTCCTTGACCTCAGATTGACCCTTGACCTGCCGAGCTAGTCAACCGGAAGTGACCTCACCCCAGCGACGACTTCAGCTCCATCTAGCGGCTGGGTAGGAAGACGTCACTTCCGTCAATTTGATAAGCGCTTCTTCCGCCGGCGACGGGAACTGCGTTGCCCTGTCTGCCGCTAGGGGCGTGGACCTCGGACAGTGAGGTCAGAGCGACATCTCACGGGTCAACAGTAAAACCATCACTGAGAATCTGCCAGGTCCCGTTTGATTATCTAGGATTGTACGTGAAGACCCTTTTCTGTATCTTGTACAAGGGATATCGTTTGATAATAATCAAGTCTGTTCGCTAAGACAGTATTAGCCGTCCATAAGGTTGTCCATAAATGTTGAATAAAGTTGACCCACATCGTCCCTGGGTAACTATGACGTACAGAAAAGGGTCTACATACACGATCTTAGATTATTAAACGGCCCCCCTGCAGCTAATATCTCCTTGGGCAATTTGTGTAAAACATCTATTGCCAGAATGTTGCTCCTGGGTTTAATCATTTAGAGCAGTATATCCACACTGAGGAAACTCTTTTTGTGTTAGTGGTAATATCAGGGATGCAAGTTTGCCGACAAATTGCGGAAATCCGAAATTTTCCAATTCTATAACAGATCACCAGAGTGACGGCAGCCAGGCTGCTGGACATGGTACCAGACACAGGCAGTCGGCCGGCAGCAGGCACGGCGACCCCAGCGTGTCAGTGCGGCCGCTAATGGTCATTTTGGCGGCTTGAGATCGCTCCCACAGCCGTGTACATTGTGGTTTGGGTGCCGTCAGAGTGCCGTCAAGTGCCGAAATCTTTTCTTGACGGCAAGTCTTCAGTTATCCATCAGGATGTATAGGAAAATAACACAGAGACTTGAACCAGTCTATCGTCTTGAAGAAGGGGATTCCCCACTTCACTGAAATAGAACCTGTGACTTTCACTCTCGGACCCTGTCACTGACCAATCGTCCTTCAATCAAATAAGGTTATTCTGTCATGAAAGGAGCGTTTTCTCTCTAGTTTCATCTATATATGGTGATGTTGTGCCAATTTTATGTTATGAATGTGTCTGGTTTGAAAGGTTCTAATTTCCGCCATTTTCTCCAGACCCGACTTTCATCCCTGTAATATATATCTTCTTTTCACTATTTGTATTCTATTGTTAGTATATGGTTGGTGGTACACAGGATTGTTTGCTGATCTGTGCTGTGCCTGAAAAACTCGATTTATTTGAGAGGCACTGACAATAAACAACAAAAAACAACTATACATATCATCGTAAATCAGCGTAAATCTTTGTGAATAATATAAATGGCCTGGGTTGCGCAGAATTTTAGAATTTATCCAGGAGGCATAGACGGGTCTAAAGCTCCCATCCCCGAAACTCCTTCACTCAAATTAAAGCTAAGGTAACCACTTCCCTACACACTCACCATTCCTAGGCATAGTGTCAGCCCTGCAGCGGAACTGTCAAGCATAAAGTTGTCCAACTGTCCCCCTTCCCGTACACGACTGTCACTTTACTACCGGAGGTCGTGGGTGCGCATGGCTGTGGTCAGTTGAGGTTGACAGACGAACATGCTGGAGGGCAGTCCGGTCAGCTGTGTACAGCGGAGGTGGAGGCCCGACGGGTGGAGGAGCAGGTCGGTGGTGACGGGGATGAGCAGCTCAGAGCAGGTCAGAGCAGGTCAGCGGGCAGATGGAGACCTCGAGCCTGTCACAGTACTCACTCTCCTGTCTGCTTCGTCTGTAGGTGTGGGTGGGGACATGCCCCACTCGATTGCAGGACGTTAGGGCCCCCTAGCCAAAAGTTCAGGGATGTCAGTTTTCCTTGTTTCCGCGGAATTCCTTGTTTTCATTTATGGAATAAGAAATCCTTTTTTCTTGTGTAAAATTAATATAACTAAAAAATACTCATAGATTCCTAATTAACCTGCCTCCAAACCCATGTTCCGTAGTGATAATGTTATTTGTATCTACTATATTTCAGGTCTCTTTGGTGTATATATAATTCTAATGTCTAACCATGTATTGCCGGGAAAAATATTTCCTCTTTTTTTTCTGACCCCAACTGACATCCCTGAAAAGTCAGACTTCACTAATTTTGATATTTAAGGATCTTTAAGAATTTGCATGTTAGTATCTGCTCACCATGAGCTGCCCATCACCCTGTCCTGCGGGCTGAGCTGTTGGGATATGCTCACTGTGAGCCGCGTGTCACCCTGTCCTGTGGGCTGAGCCGATGGGATCTGCGTCTTGAGTTGTGTGTTACCCTGTCCTGCAGGCTGAACTGCTGGGATCTGCTCCGTGAGCTGCTCGTCTCTCCATCTTGCAGGCTGAGCTCGTGGGATCTGTTCGAGGTGTCAACTGCTCACCTTGACTTGTTTGTGACCCTGTCCTGCGGGCTCAGCTGGTGGGATCTGTACCGTGAGCTGCTCGTCACCCCGTCCCGAAGCTGAGCTGATGGCCTTTGTGCCTTGAGCTGCACGTCACCCCGTCCTGTTGGCTGAACTAGTGGGATCTGTACCGTGAACTGCTTGTCACCCTGTCCTGAAGCTGAGCTGATGGCATCTGTGCCATGAGCTGCTCGTGACTGCTTGCCGTGGGTTGTTCATGACTCAGTCCTGCAGTCTGAGCTGGTGGAATCTGCGCTGTGACATGCTAGTCACCCTGTCCTGTGGGCTGAGCTTATTGGATCTGCTCGCGGTGTCAACTAATGTACAGTCCCGGGAATCCGTCTGTGTCACTTACAGCCAGCTGCCAACTGGTGTATTCCCACACAGACAGAACCCACACTCGTACTCCTCGGGGCTTTCCACCATGCAATATTTCTGACGATCCCACATTGGCCAGGCGACTGTGTAAAAAGTGTATTGCCTTTGGAAGATCTATGGCCGTGACTATTCTACGCCATTTTGAAGGTTTTTTCTTTTTGTTTTGTTTTTTCTTTTTGTTATTGAAGGTTTCTGATATTTTCTAGTAGATATAGCGATATCACATCTTGCATCTTGGAGGATGAAAATGTGCACTAGAGTGCGACACTAAGAGCATACCAGTACTCTAAGGTTATTCAAATGGTAGAAATAAAACCGGGCATACCATTGGAGGAATTATATTTTATGAGCTTGGCAGACATTTCTTCTTTCCCTCGCTGAGGAAAGTGCCTCCACCAAGATACCTTTTTCCCAGTAAATAAACATTTGGTTTGAATATAAATAATGCCTCTGATGTTGCATATGTATACCTGGTCTTCTGTATTGTTAAATCTTTGGTATTCTTGCAATGTTTACTCATTAGGAACTGTATTCCTAAGATGTAACTCAAAGAAGTGAAGTGGTCAGAGATATACACAATATTACAATGATTTCGATCTGAGTGGCTGTATTCTTCGCGTGGTTGACGCGTGGTAAAACTCCGAGCGATAGCAAAGAGTATTAAGTAGTGTCAACGACAAGGAGAATACGGCCACTGAGATTGAATTCATGGTAATGTTGTATTTTGTAAAAACAAAAATTCGAAGAAATCGGATTTACGGAAATCGGCGCCCCAATTTCCTCGAAGGAGTTCCCAACATTAATGTTGTATTTATTACTCGCCTTTCAAGTAATTATTAGGAAAAAGATCTTGTATGTATTTAGAAATTAGACCCTAGCGCTGTGCTTTGTTTGTATGAATTAGTTCCTATAATGTCCGTCAGGTGGCCGAAAAAAGCCGTATTCTCCTAGGAGATTCCGGAGGTCCGTATTCTGCTCAGTAGGTATCTGGAGGCTCCATAGGCTTAGCATGGAGACTCTGTATTAGGTGAGTAATAATAGCGATCTGGAGGCTCCATAGACTTAGCATGGAGACTCCGTATTTGGTGGGTAATAAGAACATCTCCTAATTGCACTGCACCAGGTAATCATTCCACTGATACAGAGAACTTACCTGAAAGCGCCGTCCTTGTCCACTTTCCAGGACATATTCCTGCTGGGTTCTTGAGTTCAGCTTTTACTTCAAAGTATATCGCCCAGAATAGAGAGTGGAAGCAACGTCTCCTGCAGCAAATCTACTCCAATTAGAAAATATCAAAGACAAACTGGTTCCGAAGAGCAGAGCTTTTAACATAGACTTGCTCAAGTCTTTGATTACGGACATTTATAAATAAATCTACTTTGCAACGTTTGGAAATACCCCTAGTGCCAGACATGCCCAGGAATCGGCGAGGAGGGGTGAGGTAGGTGCAGGGACTTGAGCCAGTCTCCTGTATCCCAGCGAGGAGGGTAGCCATAAAATGCAGGGACTGGAGCCACTGTCCCTGTATCCCAGCGAGGAGGGTAGCCATATGGTGCAGGGACTAGAGCCAGTCTCCTGTATCCCAGCGAGGAGGGTAGCCATAGGATGCAGGGACTGGAGCCAGTCTACCTTTCACCGGAACATCTTTCTACTGCCAGTGTGCTGCGATATTTGGTTACCCTGCCATATACCGTAATAATCGCCCACCCAATACGCGCATGCGTCTGGAATGTTCTTCAGTTCAGCTAGCACAGACTGTCACATGGATATACGAAAACTGAAGAACATTCCATACGTATATTCCAGATATATTTTTTTTACCTAATCCAATAGGTAAAATAGGCCCCTTTTCATTTGCTTGATTTATATAGGAAATGTACTGAAGAATGTGGTTTTCTTCATTTTTTTCGAAAACGAGGACGGTGACCTATGATTTTTAAAACATAAATAGGTAGTACTATACCTTAACTATATTCTGTGAAAGTTTGAGGAAAATGACATGGGTTTTACTATGTAAAAAAACAACTTTTTAGAATCTCAATATATTCTAATATAAAATGATCATAATATTGATCTATAAATCAAAATCTAGCACGGTGACCCCCGCTTTTTAATTGAGATATGTGCTCTACAATACTTAGAGATCATTTGATTCAATTTTCGGGAAAATGACATGGGTTTTAATTTTCACGCCAAATTGTCCGATATGAAATCTCCGTCTTTTGAGTTGTAGCGCCTGGTGTGACAGACGATGCCTCACCCACCTGCCGAGATAAGGGGCAGTGCCTGGTGTGGTGGTTGTTTTAATGGTCTCATCAAAGCACCTGTTAACAATGGTTCACTTTAGTTAATTAAGTGATGAAGGGATTGCCATGATCCAGTATGCCTCCAAGGATGGGGACCACTTCCCAGAGTTGTGAGAAAAAACCTCACTTTTTTTTCATGTGATTATCCCCAGTTTTTGCCTCGTTTGTTAACTTGGTAAGGATCTGGAGATCCAGACGTAACGAAACCGTAAAAGTAACATTTACAAATTATAGAAATAGTATTCCCAATGCATAGAAACACCTCTTTCACCGAATTACTCTATAGTATTGATTGGATAGGACATGTCTTTGTTTGTATTGAATAAAACAATGTAGTTTAAATTAAATTTCTACTGAAATTCAATTGTTTCTAGAAGATCTAAGGACAGACGAGGCTACGTCAACCCCCCCCCCCACCCCCCTCCCACCCTCCATGCGTTAACACAAAATGACTCATCCTTTTGCTGGTTCGTGGCAGTCTTGATACCAAGTCGGTAACTTGCTTCCCAAAGGTCTGCTGGGGAATTATCACTCTCCCAGCATAGATCCTACTGGGAATCATATATTAGACGTGATCCATAAAAGTCGGCTTTAAATGCACAGATATTGAGATTACCATTTGTGTTTTTTGGCTACAATCAGTTTAAGCTTCTTCTAGACTACCTGGAACTATATGCGTGTAGCGTATCCCCTAGTCGCTGAAAGTGTCTTACCACTTTCCGTGATCGACAGCCGACCAGGTGTTCCGAGACTCGGTCGCTACCCTGTACTTACCGTGCCAGTACAGGTGGGTTCGGCTTTACCCACTGGAAAGGGCAGGGAGATGCGGAATCTACCACCTACCGCTTAACTAGGGAGACAAAACCAGACTCCGGACTGTTTCAGTGTACCAATCTTTATTTCGGTACTACAGTTACAATATCATGGTGCTTTGGGGCACCAACTAGCGCGGGAAGAGATTCTGGTCTCTTCAACATTGAAAGGTGTTCAATGCAACCTTACCAACACGTGAGGCTCCAGGCGGTCACTCTGTAGAGAGGCACCGCTAGAAGTCCTGTTAACCTGCTGTGGACTCAGCCTTATATAGTGACTGAGTTACGTAATGCGGGTGACCCCATAGCATTTGCATACCACGGGTCCACCCGCCTTACCGCACAGCAGGGATCGGCACTCGCGCCATCTAGCATGAAGTGAAACAACACTGCTGACTACCCTGACCCCTACATTCATATAACACGAGTCTGTATAAAACGAACCTTTCCTCACAGATTGCATCAGTTGTGCTCTACCACGGGTTAAGTATTCATTCATTGGCGGGGCACAGCCACTGCCACCTCACCATGTGTCCTCCTAACCAGCAGTGAGACCCGTGAGACCCGAAGGACGAGCATGAACCTCGCGCCCTCTCCCTCCACACCGCCCACCACCCCAGTCTCCCTCCCCACCCACCACCCCAGTCTCCCTCCCCACCCACCACCCCAGTCTCCCTCCCACCACCCCAGTCTCCCTCCACACCCACCACCCCAGTCTCCCTCCACACCTACCACCCCAGTCTCCCTCCCCACCTACCACCCCAGTCTCCCTCCCCACCACGTCCCCTCCCCACTTCCCCAGTCTCCCTCCCCACCACCCAGATACCACCCTCTCCCTCCCACCACCCCAGTCTCTCCCCACCCCAGTCTCCCTCTACACCCCAGTCTCCCTCTACATCCCAGTCTCCCTCCCCACCCCAGTCTCTCTCCCCACCCCAGTCTCTCTCCCCACCACCCCGATACCAGCCTCTCCCTCCTCACCACCCCAGTCTCCCTCCTCACCACCCCAGTCTCTCCCCACCCCAGTCTCTCTCCCCACCCCAGTCTGCCTCCCCACCACCCGGATACCACCCTCTCCCTCCCCACCTACCCCTGGACCAGACTCTCCTGGTTTATTTAATTTCATGGCAAACACGAGGCATGAAATCCCAACACGAGGCATGAAATTGCGCGTCATTAGACGCACGTGTCTGGCCGCGCCGGGGTGGGCGATAATGGGGGCATCCTGAGTGGCGCTGATGGACGCGTGAGGCACGTGCCGCGTGTTCCGGGCCGGGCGTCGCGTCCACGCCTCCCCGGGAATCCCTGCTGCAAACGCCGGGACAACAACGGCCAGCGGCCACCTCCCGCCGCCCACCGCCCACCGGCTACCGCCCACCGCCCATCACCCACCGGCTACCGCCCGCCGCCCATCACCCACCGCCCATCACCCACCGGCTACCGCCCGCCGCCCCTCACCCACCGCCCATCACCCACCGGCTACCGCCCATCACCCATCACCCACCGCCCATCACCCATCACCCACCGCCCACCGCCCATCACCCACCGCCCACCGCCCATCACCCACCGCCCGCTGCCCACTGGACATAGCTCACAACCGAACGGCCACCGCCCACCACCCAACGCCTAACGCCCACCAACCGCCGCCACCCACTGCCCAACACCTAACGCCCGCCAGGCACCGCCCATCACCCACAAGCCACCGCCCACCACCCAACGCCCGACGCCCACCAACCACTACACACCGCCCACAACCCGCCACCCACTGGCCACTACCCATCACCCACTGGTCGTCGCCCGCCACCCACCGCCCTCTGCCCTACGCCTGCCACCCACTGCCCACTGCCCGCCACCCACTGCCCACTGCCCGCCACCCACTGCCCACTGCCCACCGCCCACCACCCACCACCCACCGCCCACTTCCGGTTTTAAATCGATCGAGAGCGTTCACCATACCCTGGAGTTACTGCTGATATCAGCAAGCGTCTGCATTGGAATTGGATTTCAATCCACCGGTTCCCATCAGTCAAAGCATTGCTACGGATAACATATTGGATGTGTATCTTATACCCGGGTTTACTAGCTTTAGGGACCATCTATAAAGTACGTACGCACTGATGGAGGGTCAAAATTTTACGTATGGTTCTTCTGTGTTCTATTGCGTACAAGATCGGCACGGGGGTTGCAAAATTTCAGAAATTCTTCGTACATGCTTTATAGAAGGCCCCTTAGCTATCCCAAGTTTAACATGGAATCCAAGATTGAGATACTTTCATCTTTCGGTGGCGTCTGCGGCGATTGGGTTCCTTTAGCTGGGATTGAGAAGGCATCACATGATCGATAACTTAGCTATGATAAAAAAACTATTCCTGACAATTTCCATTTAATATCCCTCTCCCTGATATTATCTCAGAGGTACGTTTGGGAGGTGGGGGGGGGGGGGGGGGGCGCATGTCAACACCAGAAAACTTTACATTTCGGGAACAATCGTCGGCAGAATTGCTTTCCCCCCAGGTGGCGCCACTGCGGTGCTCTCACGAGATCTCGCGACTGGGTCATGTGGTACGAGATCTCACGCCCGGACGCGCGACTTGATGGAGCTTTTGTCAGGAAGAGGCTGGTTGTGGAGGGAGATGGAAGCGGAGGGTGAACACCACTCTCCTCCCAGATCTTTCGTGGCGCTAGCGCTTGATAATCTCTGCCTCAACCCAATGCTGGTTCCTCGGTATTCAAATAAGGACTGGGGGAACCAGCCAATATTTCAGATTCAAAACAAGACAACTGTCAAAAGTCATGAAACTCAAAATATTAGGAGTTGTGAAATACGGGGATCGTTAAATGAGCTTCATAGACAATCCAGCTGTGTTTTTTGTTGTTGTTTTTTTTCGGCTCTAAACCGCTTTATAATGTGAATCCACAGTTGATTAGACTGCCCCTTTAAAGTGAGCACATGTGACATGTTCACAAACAAAACACTGCAACACATGAGGTTCTTTCCACGAAAGAAAGTAATCCCAGAGACTGTATCTGGTTTGAAATAACAAATGACAGATTGACCATATAAATATGTACATTACAATTCATAAGTAGAACACAAAATACTTTAAGAATTGAGGATATTTGAAAAACTGGCGGATGGGACAGATTCCGCACCAAACAGGCAGGTCGAGGCAGCTCAAGCGGCCAGGAGTGCAGGATCTCTGCTAGGAGAGTGCAGAACACGGCGGGGCGGGGCGGTGGGGGGAGATGGGATGGATTATTTGCCGGTACTTGGTCACCCCCCACCCCCCCCCCCCCTCCTGCTCTTATAACATCGCCCAGCCCCTCCTGTGGCTAGACTGGCGGACTGTAGTCGACGTGGTATGAATTAAAGTGTCATCTCTCCTGCCACAAACACTTCTCCAATCCCCGTCCATTTCACCCCTGGTCAAACGAGCTCTGCCAGGTGGAATAAAGGGGTACTTTCTCATCGTATTCTCCTTGCCATAACACTCCCCATGGCATCCTCGATATGTAGCAACGTCGGCTTTCAACCACTACCCACTGTAGCCCTACAACCCAGCCCCCGCTCTCAACAGTACCCCGGCGCTACCTCGGCGCCACCCCACTGCTACCCCGCCACTACCCCACTGCCACCCCACTGCTACCCCGCCACTACCCCACTGCCACCCCACTGCCACCCCACTGCTACCCCGCCACTACCCCACTGCTACCCCACTGCCACCCCACTGCTATCCCACCACTACCCCACTGCCACCCCACTGCTACCCCACTGCCACCCCACTGCTACCCCACGACTACCCCACTGCCACCCCACTGCTACCACACCACCGCCCTACCACCACCCCGCCACTACCCAGCCACCACCCCACTGCTACCCTGCTGCTACCCCACCAGTACCCCAGCACACCCCCTGCTACCCCACCGCACCCCACTACCCCACCATCACCCTGCCACTACCCCCGCTGCCACCCAGCCCCTACCCTGCCACTACCCCACCACTACCCCACTGCCACCCCGCCCTTACCCCGCCACTACCCTGCCACCTCCCCACCACCACCCTGCCACCACCCCGGCCCTACCCCACCACTTCCCGCCACTACCCTGCCACCACCCCAATGCCACCCTGCCACTACCCCACCACCACCACCCCACAACCCCGCCACTACCCCACCACTACCCTGCCACTACCCCACCACTACCCTGCCACCACCCCGCCGCTACCCTGCCACCACCCCACTGCCACCCTGCCACTACCCCGCCACCTCCCCACTACCCCACCACTACCCCACCACCACCCAACCACTACCCTGCCACCACCCCGCCACCACCACCCTATTACCCCGCCACTACCCCACCACTAACCCACCCCTCCCCCGCCACCACCCCGCCACCACCCCACCACTCCACCAATACCCCACCACTCCGCCACTACCCTGCTGCCACCCCACCACTACCCCACCACTACCCCGCCGCCACTGTACCACCACCCCGCCACACCCCGCCGCACCCCGGTCACTTCCACTAAAGGATGACTGGGTCGGGCGGACTAACATAAATGGAAATCAATGGCACCGTTTTGCAGAAGTGGTCCGCCCCAATGGAACGTGTAAGAAGGAAGCCAAGACGTCGGCGGCGGTGATCAGAGGCGAGATGTGGGCGCGGGGGTCGGAGGAGATACACGCCATGGAGGAGGCGGGGGGCGGGGGCCGGGCGGGGGCCGGGCGGGGGGCGGTGTGAGCCGGGCCGGGGCCGGGCGGGGGCCGGGCGGGGACCGGGCCGGGGCCGGGCGGGGGGCCGGGCGGGGCTGGCAGTGTGAGGCGGACCGGGGGCCGGGCGGGGGCCGGTCGGAGGGCTGTGTTAGGCGGGGGGCGGGGCGGGGGGCGGGCGGGGGCGGGGCGGGGGCCGGGCGGGGCTGGCAGTGTGAGCCGAGCCGGGGCCGGGTGGGGGCTGGTCGGAGGGCTGTGTTAGGCGGGGGGCCGGGCGGGGTCTGGGCGGGGGCCGGGAGGGGGGCCGGGTGGGGGCCGGGCGGGGGCCGGGGCGGGGGCCGGGCTGACGGGACAGAGCTCCGGGAGGCGCAGATTAGGTGTTGCGGGGTGTAGATCTATTGGAGCTGTCTCCTTTATAAATGTTACCTTTTCTCCAGTCCATACGCTACTACGACCAAACACAACTCTCTGTACGCTGCTGCTACCGGCAGGGCACAGAGTTAGTGCTAGTTGTTCCATCATGCGCCAGGAAATTGTAAGATAGCTCTACTGTAGTCAGGGGAGAACTACTACTTATCTGCTGTCATAATCTATAGATAAGCGTAATACGAGACTGGAACCCCTCTATGGCAAGTCAAATATTTGAAAGAAAAGATAATGATTAAGGTGGAGATGATAGTACAACTACTGAGATAGATAGTCAAGGTGATATATATGTAGCATGTATTACAGAACCGACGTTTCGACTATTACATAGTCTTTATCAAGGTTTAAGTGAAATCCATTGATAATTGGACCCACCACCTGGTGTTTTGTTTAGCATCGGGGGCACGTGCGTGCATAATACAATGGCTATGTGCCCCATAGTCACTACAGTCTGCACCAATGACACATTTACTGCGGTTCTAAGACACATGACTCGAGAATCATATTCAAATTCTGGTCTGCTCCTTATGAATTCCCATATAACAATATTAGGAAACGACCTTACTGTGGACTAAACGGTACATGTTCGAGGTCAGTCGTCGATTTCATACCGCCTGACGCCATAGGCGGAAGGTAATATAAAATGACTGACCGAGAACGAGAACCATTTCGTGCACAGTAAGGACGTTTGCTTATTATCATATACCTCAAATCGATGAAAATACGCTCCTTTAATAACTTATTAAGTCACACTCACAGCGTGCACGAACATTATCATTACTGCACCCCTAGCAGCGGGCAGTATTTGATAGACATTCGCACACAGGTATATAATAATATTCTTTATGTGCTCAAAGTTTAGATGTTCTGCGGGAAAGACAGTCATGTTTAACATCCCAGGGCCCCGTTGCTCCACTTTTTGTGGTATCGCTAGCTATAATCGGATCGCAATTTTATTTTTACGATTATTTTAACGATCCGATTGAAAAAGCGTTGCTCCTGTAATATCGGATCGTATCTCTATAGTCCCGCGGTATCGCTATTTCTTACGATGCGATAGCGATACAACAATTCAGGGGCACATATTGAATGAGACAGGGGAAAATTAATTAGTTCTTTAATCAAATACAGATGGCACCATAGTTAAAACTGATCTGACACCTGGTGGTGTAGATCGCTATTATCTATAGGTAGAAGAACAAGTGGCGGGGGTTGGTGGTGCCACCATGGATCATTATTTGAAATATCAGATAAGGCTGTATTTAACCCACAGCGATACGATCCGCAGTGCTGTGAAGGTCCGCGGAAAAAGTATCGCAAAAAGCGGTATTTTATGCGGCGCAGCGCCTATGCGATTACGACACGATCCGCAAAATTTCTGGAGCAACGTTTAGGCCCTCGGATCGCTATTCTGTGATCCGCAGCTCTGTCGTAATCCTGGAGCAACGGGGCCCTGGGGAAGTATTAACTAGAGCCCTGCTGAGAGATAGGTACACACAATACTGTCTGAGTGTGGGCACACCCTGTGTGCATACAGAAAGGTATGTCTGGCATGGCTCTCAAACAGGTCCTCAAAAAGAAACAGACCCTATTGAGGTATCCCATAATTCAGTCTGTTTACAGGATCCGGTGGTCGCTGGTTGCTGACGTTGTATGGTGATAGACCCTTGACCCATAACCCACAAATATTGCAGTTTAATGGTTTTCATAAATCTTCAAATTGAAAATCCGATGCCAGAAATGGAAAGTTTCTACAATTAAATCCGAAATTATATTCAGTTTCTCCAGTTATAAATAGGAAAACTGTGGTTCATGCGGTCGTGGTGTGGCCAGCCAGTCGGGAGTGCAACATTTACTTACCCGGGGCAATAATATGGAGTTAAGTAACGTCTGGAGGGTCAATATAGGACTGAAAATGTCTATGAATAACGGCATCCATGGAGTGGTAATTATTTCCCATCGTATACAAAGCCCCCGTTGAAAATGTATGGGGACTCAGTAAACCACCACCCATTGTATAAAACCTGTCAGATACCATAACTGTGGTATACGGATTCAAACCTGTGGTATACGGCCTCAAAACCATGGTATATGGGGAAAAATAGTCCCTCTTTGCTATAGAGCAAAGAAATAGTCCCTATTGTTATAACCTTTAATATGGCAATTATTGGGTTTAATAAATACAACAAACGATGGATATGTGGATAAACATATCTGTAAACCACTTGAGGTTGAGGTCGTAATACACGAGCGTTAGCGGCAACCTCTCGTGGTTTACGGACGCCTATCCACAAAACCATCGATTATTGTCTATGTATACACCCGCAAATAGTAATTACGTTCATGCCACTGAACACTAAACAAAGTCACCGAAAATAGCTCTCAAATCATTACTGAAAAATTAATCCATTGTTCCCAGCAGCGTTGACATTTGTCTTCATTTAGATTCGTGGAAAAGCTATTTCTTTACCAGTCTACGGTAGCTGTAGGAAACTCCTTGTCACCTTTAAAAATGAACTCGCAGTAAAATGTATTCAGTTGGGTAACGAGATTGATATGATAAAGGTCAGTTTGGTCACAGAAATATCTCCCATTTTATTTCTCTAACTTACATGGAGGAATACGGTTGGAGACTCTGTACTGAAGGTCACCTTTCAGACAGCTAGGTACACGAATATCAGACATGTCAGTTTTCCACTTTTCCGTGGAAATCCACTTTTCGATATTCAGTATATTCAATTGCTTTTCCTTGCGTCAAACAAAGATAAAATTTATATAGCCTCATTTACGCCAATAAATGTGGGTTGAACCTCCCCACAGACCCTTAGCATCATGTTATGGCTGACAAGGACATATCATGTAAGTCTTTCCGATTTCATTGAGGCAGAAAAATCCACATGACAATATTTCCACTTTTTTCCCTGCTCCCAACTGGCATCTCTGCACGATTAATACCCTTAGTCGTGTTTTTAAATCACTGTCAAATAAAAACATTTCAGTATGATACGTGTTTGTACTACACGGAGTAATGCTTCACAAATATAAGCAGTTTAAATAATGTTTGTCATGGCATTTAGTTTCCTTTTACTATCGCGAATGATAAGTGAGTTTTTGTCGCCTCTGAACCATATTCAAACATGATTATGATGCATTCTTCTTTTTATTTCTTCCAGGTATGTATCAAGGGGTTGCGGTTGGCGAGATGGTTACACAGGTTGGTCAATCCCACCTTAACCAAACTTGAAAAAAATATTTTCCTTTTATGGTTTAGAAAGAAATGTCAAGGTGGTCTGTAATCAAGGAGTAGATAATTGTCCTTTCTTTTGATAAAAATGAAACACAAACTCTTATTTTTCAATAGGATTCTCCCAAGACACGCTATGCAAAGGAAACATAGGATCTTAGTTTTATTGACATAGACTAAGTTACAAGTAAAATCGGCGAATGTTGTTCAATGATCCCACACTATAATCCACAGTTTATGAATGAGCTATGAAAAGATACTAGAAACTGGCAGAATATCCCTTTCAAATCTGTATTTCTGGTATGAACAGGGATGCCCATACCTCTCAGAAAGGAAAGCTCCCATTTCCAGCATAGATTAAGCACGATAGACCAATTATAAAACGGTCTTTATAGTTTATGGTTAAAATGAAATATTTTGTTTGAAGGATAAATCATGGAAACGCAAAATAAATTGAGGTTATATCAAACTGTATTAGTTATGAACATAAATACCGAATTGCACGAATCATCCAACTGAAGACATGTTATATTGTAGTGAACATTGCATGAAGCAGCGACTTCGTATCCTCGATTGCAAATTTAATTAAAAAATAGATAAATGCTCTGATGGATGTTATAACAGTGTCTCTATGCCATAATATCACTTGTATAAAGGTATTATATACTACTAGCGACTTCGTCGAGTCCGAGTCCGAAATAATTTAAAAAAATGAGATGTCGGACTGCCAAAAGAGGGGCCCGAACTCCCGACATCCGCATTCCCACACGGACGCTCTGACGACTGCTCCACTAAGTCAGTTGATTGAGTAGGTCCAAATACTGGTAGTGGTCACTAGTTGGTGGTGAGTGGGGGATGGGAATCAGCGGAATTTTGAAAAGGGTACCAGCGTAGTTTCACTATGTCTCTATGTGCGGGAGAAGCTCCAAGCAGATCTTACCAGAACTATGGTAGGGAACCAGCGAAAGTTGGGATCTCATTGGTTTCTCACGAGAAAAGTAGATCAGAATACTACAATACTAAACTTTGATTTCGGCATGGCTCGAAATGAATCATAAGAGAAAACGTATGTTTGAGTATAGAAATACAAAAAAACAGAAGCAGGTTATAGTTTAGTATTGCACGAGAATCTCACTCTCGTGGCTCTTCAATCTCCACCCCTAGGTCTGGTTCACTATGTCTCTATGTGCGGGAGCTACTTCAAGTGGATTCGACGGAATTCTAACGTTTTAAATATAATAGGTAACAAAGCCTAACCATCGACAGACTGAGAATCTCCGGTCTGCTGGGGTGGACAGAAATAACCAATCTGTTCACCCTCTTGGTCGGCTCGCCTCCTCATGGTGCAGACAGGATATGCTTGCACATAAGCATAACGAAAGCAACCAGGGTGGGGAGTTAGCTCAGTGGTAAAGAGCATGGGACTTTGTTGATTCAGGTCCCACTGCAGCCACTTTTCTCCATCACCCCAAGCAGTGGTAGATTTAATGCTATATCAAAGGCCAATCCTTCACATACCATGTCTATGTGCTGTGGGAAGTAAAAGAACTCTCACCTCGGTAAATGTGTAGGGGTGGGATTTCTTCCTACATTCATCTCATAGATTCGGTCAAAACCAAAGTAAGTCTAATTGAACAAATTGGACGTTAAACTACCCAAACAAACAAACAAACAAACAAAGCGGACACCGTGAACGTGTCTGCTAACGCGGGGTTCTGTTGGAGGAGGAATGCAGCAGTAATTAAGACGTCGTACATGTCTTTCTCAATCAGTGATCATTCCGCAGCATACAGCCATCACGTGAGGTATGGGCAGTTGCTCACCCCTGGGACTCTTTCCCCATAGACTTATCATTGGGAACTTGTATCCAACGCCCATGGAGTATTTAGAAATAAATACTCAATGGGGGATTATGTTACAAATGTTATGTAATTAGTCAATGTGAAGGGTGAGATAAATTCAAAAACCTATTCAAGTTTAGGGTCAGAGCTCGATCCCATCTCAATTGAATCGCTACATAATTCACTCGGCTATGTCTTGTTAATAACTACGTGACGCATACCTAAACTTTCATAGGTTTCCTCCATAATACTGATCGCTACGTAATTCATGCAGTTTTGCCTTGTGAATAACTACCTGATTCCAACTCAATGGGGGGTAGGGAGTTAGCTCAGTGGTTAGAGGTTGTAGGACCTTGTGGGTTCAGTTCCACTGCAGCCACTCTTCCCCTTTACCCCCAGCAATGGGTGAAAAATAAAAAAACAAAAAAACTGTCACCTGGGAAATGTGTAGGGGTGAGATTTCTACCTGAATTCATCACATAGATTCGATCACAACCCTCGTGGTGTAAAATAACCTTGAGAAAGTCTGGTAAGGACCTATAATGGTTGACTGGAGTTAAATCAGACCAACCAACCAACCAACCAACATGAACTGAGAACAATTCCAGGGGCATCCTGCTTACTAAACTATGGACGTGTTAGCGGAGGCCAATGATGTCTAATTCATTGCTGAGATCAAACCAAACAAACATGGGATACGAGCTCTGACCCTAAACGTTCATAGGTTTCCTCTCTAGTATTTGGCAGCTGGAAGGGCCCGTCGGTGACAGACACGCGTTACCGCGTAGTGACAAACCGCGCCCATTGAGGGCGCCATATGCTCGCTGCTAATTGACAGCAGCCTGCAAGTCGCACCAGTCATCGGCGCGCCAGCTGCCTGTAGGACGCACCATTCATCCGCGCGCCTTGAGACCTGCTGTAAGCTGCTCCCGCCGCCCGCCAATAGATGGCGCAGCAGTCTGTGAGGATGGGAAGGTACCAGTTAGACTGGCCTCAGTCCCTGTACACGGGTCCATCCTTAAAGCATCTTATTATCTATTTATTGCCAACATCTGACCTGGCCATCTGAAGTAATGGTACAAGATATCTATTTTTAACACATATTGATATATATCTGTCCGTTATGTTTTAATTCATATTGGAGTTGTTTAGAATATATGTCAGCTCTCTCCATACCCCTCAGCCAGGGGTCCTTTACTCACATAGTATGTACGCAAAGCTTCGGAAAAAATGAACCCTACCCCCCCTAAGTTTTCTATGCAATAGAACAAAGAAGGAGCAAACGCAAAATTTCCGATTTCTTTTTAACCCCCCGTAACCTACCCGTGCGTAGGTACGTTATGGATGGCCCCTATGCTACCTACCCCTACCCGTCCCTGTCTACCGCCACCGCCATCACCTGCCTTACCACTCCCCTTAGACCCTACTTCGGTGTGATACATGAGCCAGCCAGAGAAGGATACACACCATTATCTCACCCCTGGAATACATGTCCATAGGCTGAACATTGGGAACTCGTTCTCCATGCCCGTACAAGTATTGTTGTCCGTTCTCCATGGTTTATATCCTATGTTTTGTGCATTATTTTAGGGTGAACAGGGGTGAGATAAATACAGAAAGCAACTTGTTTTGGTCAAAGTGTTTGTTTCCCAACTTGTTTGAATGCTACATGATAATCACTTAGCTGTGACGTCGTTCATATCACTCCGCATCAAACTCGTAGAGAATGACGACTTTGACCAAAACTTGTTGGTTTCTTCTTAAAAACTATTTTTTCTGATTTATTTTAATCATTTAATGAATCTTCATAATCAAAGACCCGAGCACGTCTAGGTTGAGGTGACTAGGTGGAGGCGGCCGCCTATCCAACAAGAGTTTCCTAATCCAATAAGCTTCTTTTGGGAGATTAGAGGTCGCTTGATAGATTAGGAAAGGACCAGTGCATAAGTACGAAAATAATCCGTTTTGTGCTGACGGTGAGGATGTGGGGAAATTCGCTTGGGTGGGAGTAGCATTTTGCCAGTGTCTCCGATCTCGTAAACGTATGTTCTGGAGATAAAGAGAAGATGGTAGAATAAACTCCCCTTCTCCGTGTATAGCAATGAATACTCCAACACTGGCTGTTTTCTGCAGGTACAGGATAACAAATGAATTACGACCAAACATATTTTCCCATGTTTATGCCTATATCCCTGACAAATATTCAGCAATTTATGCCTCATTAATCCCAATGGGGTTAAGGCACTGTACTTGTAACCCCAGGGTTGTAGGACTTGGTGGATTTGAGTCCCACTGCAGACACTTTTCTCCTTCATCCCCAGCCGTGGTAGTTTAACTGCTATATCAAAGGCCAATCCTTCTCAAACCATGTCTATGTGGTGTGGTGTACAGACACTTTCCTCCTTCACCTCCAGCAGTGGTAGATTTACTGCTATATCAAAGGCCAGTCCTTCTCATACCATATCTATGTGGTGTGGTGTACATAAAGTGGTTTATGTCACTACTTTCTCATATTCAAAAATCATGGAAACAGGGTAGGATATAATCTAGACGCCACTCGTTTGAGTTTAAGCTTATTTATGTTACTCATTGTGTTGGCTCAAAATGCGTGATATAAATAAACTCAAACTTAAATTCGTGATGTCTCTTGATATTATTAATGAAATAACTCACAAAGTTAGCCATTGAGTATTGGGTTCACTACCTTCACAGCCGTGGAGTATGAGTTCCTAAGATAACGATAAGCCAATAGGGAAAATAAATACCAGGGGTGGGACAAAGGTAAATATGGGATGCACTAGTGCCAGAGATACTCCCTATGTGTTTTCTACGGACACTTTGTATTAGGTGGATATATCTGTATGCTCCGGGCATGGTGATACACACTGCCTTTGTGTTTTCTATGAACACTTTGTATTAGGTGGAGATATCTGTATGCTCCGGGTATGGTGATACACACTCCCTATCTGTTTTCTATGGACACCTTGTATGAGGTGGATGATAAAGGTAAATGTGGGATTCACTAGTACCAGAGATACCCGCGGTCCTACTGGCGTGCGGTGATGTAATACTTGATGTCTCTGTCCCCTCCCCTCCACCCATCCGTCAGATTAGCGCGGCAGGTGTGGGCACGTCCTAGTCCCACTAATCCGCTGCTAATCGGGTTCTCTGGCGGCGCCTAATCCCGCCACCTCCTCCTGTGCCTGCGGCTGACGTTGTTTGGTCAGGTTGAGCACATTGTGAGCTGCTCCGAGGTGCTCCGAGGTTCTCCGAGCCGCTCCGAGGTGCTCCGAGCTGCTCCGGGCCGCTCCGAGCTGCTCCGATCTTCTCCGAGCTGCTCCAAGCTTCTCCGAGCTTCTCCGAACGGCTTCGAGCGGCTCCGTGCTGCTCCGAGCTGCTCCGAGCTGCTCCGAGCTGCTCCTTACAGACCTGCCCGGCTGAGACTGCTGTCAACGCCCACTGATAACCTCGTCTGACACGGCATCTGTCCGTGCAGGTTGTTAACACTGACAGCGGGGACAGTCACTGGTGACTAAGAGGCTACTGGAGAACTCGACCCGAAACGATCTCGACCCGTAGTTGTCAGGAGAACTCGACCCGTTTTGATTGGAAAATTCGGTTGGAGAACTCGACCCGTTTCAGATACACATGAATAAGACATTTTCATATAGGAGGAAAGGTCTGACTAGTTAGGGATAGGGTTAAGGATAAGGATAAGGTTAGGGTTAGGGAAAGGGTTAGGGAAAGGGATAAGGTTAGGTTTAGGGTTAGGGGAAGGGTTTAGGTTAGAGTTAGGGAAAGGGGTTAGGGGAATGGTTTTCTGTTTGTTATCGTCCCCAGGCAAGACCAAATTTGAAGCCAAGATAATATACTAACTACTCAATATAGTAAATTTATCCACAGTTGAGAAAATTTAAAACGGGTGTCACGTGGTCAGGCCGGGACGAAAACGTCAGCCTGGGACAAAAACGTCAGCCTCGCTACATAACTTATAATTACTGCACCCCCAGCAGCGGTATGTAATTATAGAGGTTTCAGAAATGGGTATATAGGAATATATCTGCTGTTTACAGGAGACTTTCCATACTCCGCCCTGCACACTTCTCGCTGAGCAGCTCAGACTGATTTCCCGGCAGTAACGAGCAGCTCACGGCTATACGTTGAGCTGCTCCTAGGACAGCCTTTGATGGGTGCCTTATTGAGCAGCTCAAGGCAGACCTAGATTATACAGTTTAATCATGCTCCATATCAGCCTCACGCATACGCCGGCCTGGGGGATTCTTTTCTGAAAAGCCTCATTGGATTCTCAAGTCGGCCCGAGGCTGAAAACTCATGATTCCCACCTTAATGAACAGATGACGTCAGAGGCAGTTCAGCACTGGGCTTTGACACCTCGACGCGCCAGATTTACTCGACTTATATTACATGAAGTTAGCTCAGTGGTCAAGGCACTGGACTTGTAACCCCAAGGTTGTCAGACTTTGTGAGTTCTAGTCCCACTGCAGCTACTCTTCTCCTTCACCCCCAGCAGTAGTTGATTTACTGCTGTATCAGGGGGTAGGGAGTTAGCTCAGTGGTTAAGGCACTGGACTTGTAATCCCAAGGTTGTGGGTTCGGGTCCTATTCGGGTAGATTTACTGCTATATCAAAGGCCAGCCCTTCTCATACTATGTCTATGTGGTGTGGTGTGCAGCCACCTTTCTCCTTCACCGCCAGCAGTGGTAGACTTACTGCTATATCAAAGGCCAATCCTTCTCATACCATGTTTATGTGGTGTGGGAAGTAAAAGAACTCTCACCTCGGTAAATGTGTAGGGGTTAGATTTCTATCTAAATGCATCTCATAGATTTGATCACCATCAAACGCAAAGTAAGTCTAATTATAGAACATATGACGTGAATCCTCGTTCAGTGCACAAACGTCAAGTTTTAAAGTTTAAGTTGAATTTAAAGTTATATTGTTTTAAATAGGAGACGAGGTGGTTGGCACGGACATTCACCGATGTAATACACGAGTGGTTTACAGAGCCGACCGCCCCCAAACCATCTACCATTGATTACTTTTCCACGGTCATTAATGATAATTTACACTCCTAGAAATTCGATAATGGGTTTGGAAAAGGCGTAAATCATGGGTGTGGTTTACGGCCACTAATAGACAATGGGTAGTGGTTTACTGTGGTCCCATACATTTTCAATGGGGTCTTCGCAACCCATGGGTAAGAAAAACTGTTACAGCAGAACTCGACCCGAAACGAACTCGACACGTAGTTGTCAGGAGAACTCGACCCGTTTTGGAGAAATTGATTGGAGAACTCGATCCGTTACAGATATTTATGAATAAGACATTTTCATAAAGAAGGTAAGGTCTGACAAATGCACCAGTGGATATTGAAAATAAGTCCTGTTATGTTTAGGGTTAAGGTTAGAGATAGGGTTAGGGATAGGGTTAGGGTTAGGATTAGGGAAAGGGTTAGGAAAATGGTTTTTTGTTTGTTTTCTTCCCCAGAGAAGACCAAATTTGAAGCCAACATAGCATACTTACTACTCAGTATAGTATTTATCCACCTTGAATCACTTGAGTTTGGAATATCTAAAATGGGTCGAGTTCTTAAAACGGGTCGAGTCCGTTACGAGACGAGATTTTCACGGGTCGAGATTTTCACAGGTCGCGTTCGTTATGGGTAGAGTTCATATGACGGGTTAAGTTTTTAGGGTCGAATTCGTTACGGGTCGAGTTTTTCCCGGGTCGAATTCGTTACGGGTCGAGTTTTTCACGGGTCGAATTCGTTATGGGTCGAGATTTTCATGGGTCGAGTTTTTCACGGGTCGAGTTCTCCAGTATTAAAAAAAACTGTTGAGCGAGGGAGCAGCAGGTTAGACTGAGACAGGGTCCTGAACACAGCCCATCCCTCCTGGACGCCCTCAGCAAACATTAGCTTTGAGGCCGCGGCCTGGGAATATTCATAAAACTCTGCTGATTGAATCCTAAGGAGGCGTGGATGCGGGCTTTTATAACAGGTACTGATTTAGAGCGGAGACGGGGAGGGGGAGGGACCCGGGTTGACAATCAAGCTGTGTTCTGAACGGGCACCCCACCTGGTATCATAGTCCCGGTATGCACGGTATTGTCTCATAGACTTAAGATTGAGAACTCATTCTCCATGCCCCTACGAGTATTGCAGTCCGTTCTCTATGGTCTATCTATAGATTGAGACAGCAGATTAATAGTGGTTATCCACCCACATATTTCCAATTTTTTACCCCCCCCCCCTCCCCCGCCACAGTGCTGCAATCTTAAATTCCCTGGCGGAGGATGGAACAACTGACAATTACTCTTTATCTCACCCCTGGTGTTTTTGTCCCATAGGCTTAACTTGGGATCTCGTTCTCCATGCCCCTATGAGTATTAGAGTCCGTTCTCCATAGTCTATATCCTGTGTGTCGTCCAACTCGTTTTGGTCAAAGTCGTTGTTTTCCAACTCGTTTGAACACTCCCTGATATTCACTCGGCTGTCGCCTCGTTCATATCACGCCGCATCAAACTCGTGGAGAATAAGAACCAAAGTTTATTGGTTTCTTATTTAGTCTGTAAGTTGTATATCCCTACTCCATGCCTCTTTCTCAAATTGTGGTGTTCCACACATTTTACTTATTTTTCCAGTTAGGTCGCTAGTAATTGGTTACATGATTACAAAAATATACGAATACATTCACAAATAAACGTCGAGGAACCCTAGAAAAGGAGACATTGGAACAAAAAGGTGTTGAAGCCAGATTTTTGTTTTTGAATGGTGTGTGCTACAATGCGCACCAATAACATCTCTTGTCTATGATATCTGTACTCTGGATACCCTCAGATGTATAATCGGGCGATTTATTGTCCGATGGCCCGTTGAATAATCTAGAATCTTTCATGAAGTCCCTTTTTTGTACTTCGTACAAGGGTTTACCGTTTAATAATATTCAAGTCTGTTCGCTAAGACAATATTAGCCGTCCATAAGGTAGTCCACAAGTATTGAACCACATCGTCGCTGGGTCTCTATGGGATATAGATGAGGGTCTACATGTACGATCCTAGGTTATTAAACAGGGCCCTGGATGCTTCGCAGATGTGAATGGCAATAGAACGGAAACCAATGTGAAGCAAGTCCAGAATATGGCAAATAAAAACGGTTTGGCAGACCGCCCCTTCCCCCACCGCGCATCAGACATCACATGTTACTGCGAAATCCTTTGAACAAATTCATTTTTATTCCAACGTTTTCTTTCGGTAGTTGAAAAAGAAAGTGAGTTTTTAGTTTGCGTTGAGTTAAACTGATGTAACTTGATGAGTGGGCAGATTGGGTGCATGTCTGTCATATCTCGGATAGCTGAGGCGGGTGTCGGGCAGCTAATGGTGTTTGCTTCACGTTGCAGAAATCTTGGCAGTTGGCATGTGGCACTTGGCATTGGCCTTCTAGATTTACCCATGACCGTGTCTGTACCTCTGAAACTGAGATATTATCGTAAAACTAATCAGGTTTTGATTTTAACCTACCCTGTCTCCTCGATTTTATAATATTACATGATAATAATTATGTATGCCACTAGTGGCATATAAAACTCCGTATGCCAGTCAGCGTGGCATACGGAATCTCAATGTTAAGTCTATGGGATTTTATATTAGGGGTAGGATAAATACAAAATATTGACTGGTTTCAGATACAAACGGCCGTTCCTGTCTAATAACGATATGCTCCGAGGAGTTGACGCGTAGTCATATCCGAGCGTATGCGCAGAGTCAACTCCGAGGAGTATGCAACTGCTTTTATCTGAAACCAGTCTATATCGTATTTATTATCCACCTTTTCTGGGCAAGTGGCATGTCGATATCAGTTCATTTTAGGTATGCACTATTTTCCCGTACGCACTACTTCTCCGTATGTGCCACCCGGAGCATACAACATATCCATATGCACCGGGTATGTCCATACAAACTCCCTATGTGTTTTCTATGGACACTTTGTATTAGGTGGATAATAAATTCTGAAGTTCAGGCCCTGCTACCTTTCTGAGTATATATATATATATATATATATATATATATATATATATATATATATATATATATATATATATATATATATATATATATATATATAAATATATAATTATATATAATTGAAAAAAAAAGTTGATTACTTTGACACTCGAGTTACTATTTCATTTCATAACAGAGTGGAGCAATTTCGTTTTTACATTAAGAAACGGAATACAGAATGTACACTCTAGATAGACAGCTGTGAAGACGAAGAGCTTGTTTTCATGTAATTCACAGCAGTTTTGAAAGGTCACTGTTGTCTACTGCCACATTATCCCATCTTTCGTTCCATCCAACCATGTATGGTGGCATTGGCTTTTCCTGTAGCCGGGTGTTCAAATCCTGGTCGGGTCATACCAAAGACTTTCACAAAAAGAGTACCCGCTGTTCATTTGGCGAAACACCCGCCATTAGAATGAGGCGTGGGGGCTAGGTTTGACTGAAGAACATCCAGTGACAAGCTACTTACGTATAGGGCCCGAGTGAAAGAACGGCTGTAGCGCCAAACTCGGTGGTTGTCCACAGGATATTCCCTCAATAAAATTTACCCCAAAAAAACCCACATAAATAAGGTAAAGGGCTACTTATTAAGAAGTCCTATTCTCGAAATCAACCATATCCAGAGCGTTGTGATTGGATGGAATAGTGTCCTAAACCCCTGCATGTTCCACTGACATTGACTTCTGCCGGCATAGACGTAAATAACCAGATCGGGGTGGCCATCTTGTTTCAGAAAATTAACCTTGAGTCAATTCGATTCTTTGTTTTTAAATGGGAGTAGAGTTTGATAATTGCACATAATTCCACATAATCATTTGCCAGCATTAGCGTTTTAGTCTGATTCAGGTTTTTAATGTAATTTAAAGCCTATTTTTAAGTTTTAGAAGATTAAACGGGTCCCTTTAAGATGGCACACCTTTCTCCATAGGTGCAAGGTTTTTGTAAATACCCTGTTAACATATGTAGACAGGGAAATGTAACCCGGCGTTTACACTAGACGACTAAATACATGGTGACTGTAAATCGTCAGCCAATAGTCGCCAGGCTGGGGGGCAATGTCCGCCACAAAAGTCGTCGACGTCAGAATTTACCCGAGCATTCACACTGACGACTATGAGTTTTCACAGAATCGCCGCCTATGTAGACAAATAATTCAAACCGGTTTGAAATAGTCGCCGGGGTCAGAGCGTGTCGAATAGGTGGTACTTTATTGCGTAATCAGACGTAATCAGACGATCTGCAGTCGCCACGCTCTTGGCGTTTATATTAGACGATTTCTAGACTTTTACGGCTGAAAGTTGTCAGGTTCAAGAATCGCTGCCTATAAGGCCACTTAAAAAACAAACTTGTTTCTCATCACCAAGCCATGAAAAATATGACGAGGGCGATTTTTTTTGGATTTTTTTGCTATATCAAAGATGGCAGACAAACAGTAAAACCCTGTATAAGCGGACACCCTCCGATCCAGGCCAAAGTGGCTGCTTACGCGGGGTGTCTGCTTACGCGGGGTTTCCGGATTTTTACTGGCTATACATTTAATGCATCCCTGACATCAGGAGCTTTAATTTGATACTAAATACACATACATACCTTTCATAATTTCTATCAAGGTTCATCTATTTAAAAGAAAAGAAAAAGAAAAAATCTTCTAAAATCGTTTTTTCTGACGCGCGCGGGAATGAGAAACAAGGTTTTATTTTGAGTGGCCAATCGTCTAGTGTAAACGCCGGGCAAGCGTGAGAACCGACCATTATGCGCTTACTCAAACACCAGATTTTCAATTAAGCTAATAGCACATTTCACTGGTCAGCTGTCCACTCAATTCCCCTAATCCCATCATGGTAATCCGCAGGGGTTGTGAGGATTATATCCAGGTGAATACCTGCCATGCTTCCACCTCCGTGTTTACCGCTAGAACCAAGCTCTGAGGTAATCCTCGACTTAACCATCTCACGTGGGAAAGTATCTGACGTCAGAATTGGGGCTCTCATCCCTGCAATTAATCACCATGCCGACACATGGGCCTGGAGGCCAACTGTCCAGTTGTCGGCCCCACCATTAAGCTGACTGTTGGTCTGGGGGAGATTTTAACTGAACAGTGGTAGTAGGAACTGTGGTGTTTAGCCAGTGAACCTCTTAGTCCCCAAATATACCATACACACAAAGTGAGAAATGCAGCGATTTCCAAAATCTCCAACATAGAATGGCATGTATGTGAGATATTATTGCATAGTAATATCTCCCAACGATAAATTAGCATCTCAAAAGCAATACTCGAACCCGTGAAACATGAAATGATAGCCCACATACACGCCATTTTGTGTAGGCGATTCCGGAAATCGCTGCGTTTCTTGCTTGGTATGTCACAGGCATAACGCATTGATGATTGCCTTTACAATCTCTAGCTCAGTAGAGGCCCCACTGTCTTACTAATGGCTTGATCACTGCACTTACCATCAGTTCACACTTAGTAATATCCGAGGGCATGAGAGGATATTGCGCAGAGGCAACTCCGAAGGGCATACAACAGCTTTTATCTGAAACCAGTCTATATTGTATTTATCATCCACCTTTTCCTGACAAGTTGCGCACTGATATTAGTTCATTTAGATACACACTATTTTTTTCACATGCACTATTTTCCAGTATGCGCTGGCTTCTGCAACCCGAAGCATACAACATATCCATATGTTCTGGTATGGCAATACACTCTCCCTATGTGTTTTCTATGGCCACTTTGTATTAGGTAGATATATCTGTATGCTACGGGTATGTCCATACACACTCCCTATGTGTTTTCTATGGACACTTTGTATTAGGTGGATATATCTGTATACTCCGGGTATGTCCATACACACTTTCTATATTTTTTCTATGGACACTTTGTATTAGGTGGATATATCTGTATGCTCCGGGTATGGTGATACACCCTCCCTATGTGTTTTCTATGGACACTTTGTATTAGGTGGATATATCTGTATGCTCTGGGTATGGTGATACACACTGCCCATGTGTTTTCTATGGACACTTTGTATTAGGTGGATATATCTGTACGCTCCGGGTATGGTGATACACGCTCCCCATGTGTTTTCTATGGACACTTTGTATTAGGTGGTTGTATCTGTATGCTCCGGGTATGTCCATACACACTCCCTATGTGTTTTCTATGGACACTTTGTATTAGGTGGATATATCTGTATGCTCCGGGTATGGTGATACACACTCCCTATGTGTTCTCTATGGACACTTTGTATCAGGTGGATATATCTATATGCTCTGGGTATGGTGATACACACTCCCTATGTGTTCTCTATGGACACTTTGTATCAGGTGGATATATCTGTATGCTCCGGGTATGGTGATACACACTGCCTATGTGTTTTCTATGAACACTTTGTATTAGGTGGATATATCTGTATGCTCCGTGTTTAGTGATACACACTCCCTATGTGTTTTCTAAGGGCTCTTTGTATTAGGTGGATATATCTGTACGCTCCGGGTATGGTGATACACACTCCCTGTGTGTTTTCTATGGACACTTTGTATCAGGTGGATATATATGTATGCTCCGGGTATGGTGATACACACTCCCTATGTGTTTTCTATGGACACTTTGTATCAGGTGGATATATCTGTATGCTCTGGGTATGTAGATACACACTGCCCATGTGTTTTCTATGGACACTTTGTATTAGGTGGATAATAAAACAGCAGACATCAGACCTGCCCCCGCCATATCCAGTCCACCAGACCGTGCACATTGTTCACAGGACGTCAAATTGTGGGGAACTGATGGACTTGCATTACAGTCGGCCACCACCCCCATAAACCAGGCGACGGATCTCGCTCTCCCAGCAGAGTTCTACGCTAACAGCTCTTTGACGAACAGTGGAAAGCTGTGTTGGGAGAGGGGATGGGCAAGCTGCCCTCTCCGGGCAGATGTATGCATGGGAATTTTTCTATTGGCAATGGAGCAGTGGCAGGGACTGCGATAGGAGAATAATATGTGTAGAATATGAACTGCTTGGGTGGTATCATAGAGGCCAAGTAGCAGGCACATTGGAATACGAAATAGGGCGAGGGGGTGGAATGTTGCTTTGCCCACAGGGTAAATGGAGAGGTAATACGCTATGATGCCTTGAGGTATCATTTCTGAAATTTAAGTTATTGCTATTTTTTTATTGGATAATGCCAATATTTTGATGATATTTTCCATTCCTATGTAAAACTATAGTATAGTTGAGATAATTACTATCATGTAAAATCCTGATTAATTTGGAGTATCATGTAGTTGTGATATAATGGCATCACTCTGGATATCGTGCATAGTGCCAGCGTACTACAGGGGTGAAAATGGTACTGCAGCAGTGTATTTCAGGGTGTATATTTGGTCCTATACAGCGTAGTGAAAGGGTTAAAAACAAATGCTGGTAGTTGGATGATTTCTAAATTCTATTGAGATTTGCAAATAACTCAGGATAATATAAGTTCTATATATCAGAAAATAGAAAATGCAAAAAAAATGCATGTCACCATGCTAATTTTTATGGGAGGGCCATCTGAAAATGTAAGTGCTTAACTATTAGTGTCTATGGGAAAATGCAACATTTTTACTATGTTGCTAAATGACACTGATGTTCTATTGCTATCTTCAAATAATTCTTGATTATGATAGTTGGGAACATGTACAAATGAGAAATGCTAAAAAAATACTATGTCACCATGCTAATTTCTATTGGATGGCCATCTGAAGAAGGTCAGTGCTTATCTATTGGTGTCTATAAGAAACTGCTATATTTCCATGGCCCCAGATGGCAGCACCAGTGTTAAACCAGGGGGCGTTTCGATACCTACCCACACTTGTTTTTAAAGACTCGAAAGAGGATTAAGATTTCAGTGTGAGTCACAGGCCTCCCAGTGAAACCTTTAAACCTATAATACCTATAAAAACCTATATTTTGATTCATGAGCCTTTATTTTTTTAAAGGAACCTTTATAACCTATAAAAACCTATATTTGCACTGCCATGCAGATTGACTTCTACAGGAAATCTTAGATTGTTAAATGACAAGAAATCCACATTATCGGTTTATTTAAGAGATCATAAAAGTGTATAAGAATCAACAGTTGGTGTGACTTCTTGCCAGGCTGGCTTGCCTGTTGGAAACTCACTGCGTGTACATGCCTGCTAGGTATAACCTGATGAGACAGACATCTGGATGTCCTGCAATTTAGTACTAGATACATTTTTTAGAAATTAAGAACTGAAAACGAGCGATTCACTATATTTTGACTCTCATTATGCTGATTATGTTAACCCTAAAAACCTATAAAAACCTATATTTTAGGCCTTGAAAAACCTGTAAAAACCTATATTTTGATTTTTAAAACCTTTTTAAAAACCTATATTAAGGAAGTGGGGCACTGGGAGGCCTGGAGTCACTGTCCTCAAATTGGATGTTTCTCATTTCGTTGTACATGGAGATGTCCTCGATGTTGGAGGAATAGGTTTTATTGCGTATGGGAGAAGACAGGATAAATCCAGATGATGGATATCATGTTAGGATTACGGCAGGTGTTGATGCAGTAACTCATAAGATATCGCTTACCAACGACTTAGAAAATACACGGTTTCAATTACAATTTCTTGCATGTAACTTTTCCACTTGGTTTTCTACAGTGAGGATTTAAATTCTCTGGCAGTTGATATCAAAATGTATGTTAGCCGTTTGGAATATTATGAAGTTTTGAATATCCCCGTTTCAAATAATAATGTGCAGGTACTTTAACAAAGTTTCGCTTGACAGGAAAAGCTACATAAGTTCAATAGCGTAGTAATTCACAAGTAATTCAAATGAGATGAGATCGAGCTGTTAACCCTAAACGTGAATAGATTTATCTCTGAATTTATCTCACCCTTCATATTGACTAATGGGCTTACATTTCCGGCATTATCCCCCATTGAGTATTTCTTCTGAATACTCCATGGGCATAGAGTACGAATTCTTTATGTTAAGTCTATGGGGGGGGGGGGATACCAGGGGTGGGATAATATTAGGAAACGTCCTTATTATGGATGAAACAGTCCCAGTTCAAGATCAGTCAATCATTTCATACTGCCTGACGCAATAGGTGGAAGGCAGTATAAAAATCGACAACTGGCCGAGAACGAGAACCGCTTCGTCCACATTAAGATTGTTTGCTTATCATTATGTACCTCAAATCCCTAACCCTATCCCAAACCTTAACCCTATCCCTATCCCTATCCCTTACCCTAACCCTATCCCTATCCCTAACCCTTTCCCTAACATTAACCCTATCCTTAACCCTATCCCTAACCCTATCCCTATCCCTATCCCTATCCCTAACCCTTTCCCTATCCCTAACCCTATCCCTATCCCTAACCCTATCCCTATCCCTATCCCTAACCCTTTCCCTAACATTAACCCTATCATTAACCCGCGAAATGCGAGTGCGAAACCCGCACGCGAGGGGGCCGAGATGACCGCACAAAAAGGGGGCCGAGATGCCGAAGGGGGCGAGACGTCCGTGTACCGGCTTGACTCTAGCGGACAGGAGAGTAGTGAGCACCTCTCACCTGTCAGGCAGATAATTCTGAGCTGCTCGTAGTGGCAGTTTTTTCCATGGCGGCTTGTCTCACGGCGCCTCCCCGTACAGCGACAAGGAGGCAGCTTGCGTGACTTGTATGTCGCGCTCAGGTGAGGAATATTCCCCTCCTTACTGCCACACGTCTCTCTCGCACCTGTCGCCGCACCTGACAGACGGTTTTTAGCCATTCTCAGAAGAGCAAAACTGCCAGAGAAGATGAAAATGATACCTATACACGCGCGTCATCTAGAAAGTAATTTCGAAAATAAGTTTATCTGGGATTTATACAGAACGAGCTGATCATGCTGTACAAGCTGCAAAACGAGATGGGAATTGACTTTTGGTACGGAGCCAGGTTTTTTGGCCGAGTTCCGTGGCTAATGTCGATTCCCATTTAGGAAACTGATAATTGGAATGTAATAATCCTGTGAGTCCTATTGGTTACTATTTACCTATTATCATGTCGCCCATATTAGTTGAGTTATTGCTACCAGGTTGTCACACACGATATATTAGTGTCAGATATATCAAAGTGTACTTTGGTCCATCACACCACACTGAACTTTCGGTGTTTCGTTAATTCATATCCATTAGATATGGAAAACATGGCGGAAATACTTTTGTCTCCAACCGATGCTACCTTGAAATGACACTTACTCGTCAGATCCAAACCGTTGCTATGTTACCTCCAGGTGAGAAGTGAAGTAAAGAACAATGCAGCATAACAACCAGCCTTCACGACTATTACATCATATAATAGGCCATTTTAGGCCACCGTTCACACTTTAGGTGTGATTGCTGTGTTCTCT
This sequence comes from Alentia gelatinosa, assembly GCA_950022655.1. Lineage (NCBI taxonomy): Eukaryota > Metazoa > Annelida > Polychaeta > Phyllodocida > Polynoidae > Alentia > Alentia gelatinosa. The sequence continues at coordinate 5,310,984 of OX465588.1, read as the reverse complement.
AAACACATATGGCCGGACTCGGACAGGTTTGTCCGAGCGGCTGTGTTACTACACAGTGGGCCGTTGGGTGGCGCTGAACGGCAACACCTGTATTGTGAGCGCTCTCACATCATAATTTAGATCAGAAAGCGTTGTAAATAACCAAGCACATTACTGTTTTTTTGTTTTTTTTTAGTTTTTTTTTTAAATTATTCATTGGTCGTAATTCAACTACAGCGGTTGGTTTTAAATCACGGCCGAAACAATCAAATGGCCTCGTATGATAAATTGTTTTCAAATCAACATAGTATTACATGATAAATGATATCAATGATGAAGAAGGTGAGGAGTACAGTAAATGACTGGGTAGTAATAAGAATAAAGCTATGTTAGCACAGCCTCAGTGTAAGAAAGCCATGAACCCCAGGGAGTGCACTGGACCTGAGCCAAGCACAAATATTGAAATATATAAGAAAGGTATAAGAAATGTATAAGTAAAACTGTGAGCTCTTGTATAGCAGAAGTTTAGGCATATATCCCATATGAAACGCCCTGAGAGCTGTATCTAGGCCAGTGTGTCAGCACACAAGCACCCAAGGTGAAGGCCAGTAGGATGGAGCATTAGGGCCAGTGGGTCAGCGCCTGTCCCACTTAGCAGGGATGGATCATTTGGGCCAGTAGGTCAGCGCCTACACACCTACTGCCCCACTTAGCCTGGGTCAGTAGGACAGGTCATTTGGGTTAGTAGGACGGAGTGTTGGAGTGAGCATTTTGGACAACGACCTTGACACTTTAATGCATGCAACCTCAATACTAGCTATATAAGCCAGCTACACCCATCATTCTGGGTTCTTAGACTGGTGTGTGAGGAACCTGTACCTGTGGAAATTACCAATAAAAAGAAGCATTTCAAAGTACCTCTGAGTAGATCTCATCTGTTATGGGCTGACGCAGCCAAGAAGAAGTTCTCTACCTACTACATCCCCATGGACTTAAACTACAGTATTCTAGTGATAAGTTACCCCAGTGTTTGTGACATATTCTAGGACTTTACCAACTACAGTCCACATATACTACACAGCTCTCCCCATTTACCACACATACAACCAACCATCATATCACTGTAGACCGGTACTACATGCTGGTCTACAGTTCAGCCCAGGGATATGGCCTGAGTCACTGCTAGCGTTCAAATCATAAAATTTTGTTTGTTAGGATACATACTTTATAAATGTAACAATACCAGGTAAATCACGTTCAAGTGGCAATTACCTATGAAATGTATGGTAGGGATCTGACCTGCCTTTTAAAAGCCATTTTACTAGGTTTTGTCTTAACATCTTCAGGGAGAGAGTTCCACAATCGGCAACCCCTATAACCCGGCGATTTTTTTTTATAAAATTCTGTTTTGGGCTTTTTTAGTCCAAAAAGCAGCTTGTTTGTACATGTACCTGTATGTAGACGTGATAAGGAGGGTTTTATTTCTGTGTCTATTTACATCTTGTTAATAGATTCATGAATTTTAACGTATATATTTTTTTCTCTCATTTTCCAGGTGAGTTTGACGAACTGGTGGTTAATGAATACGTAACATGCAGGGAGTACTGGGCTCATGTTATTAAAAAGACAAAGGTAGGTGTCAGACACAGTCCTGCAGGTTAGGTTTGACTTTACCATCGTTTGAGAAACGCGACAGATAGCTGTCACAACCTTCCCCCGCCGCCTTGCGACCACGTTGGTCCCACTTTTTTATCCTACCCCTAATATAAAATCCCAGAGGCTTAACATTGACTTTCCGTATGCGCCCGTATGTCGCATACGGATATAAAATCGCTCCTAGGAGCGTACAAAAAATGGACCAATCAGAGATCAGCAGCTGAAAGTAGTTCCAAGCGCCTTCAGAGCAGCAAGGAGAGCTATATGGAGGACTTCAGAAAGTTTTTATCTTGTTTTTTGTTATTATCCTCACATAAAAATGTCGTTTAGGATAAAATCAAAACCTTATTCGTTTTAATCTGGGCTCCCGTATGCGACTCCTGGAGATTTGGCTCCGGATTTCACTTGGCTCCGCCTCGTGATATCACTACGCCAAACTCCGGTCGTCGCATACGGGAGCCCAGATTAAAACTCATCCGGTTTTACGATAATATCATCTCTGGTATCTTTGTCTGATAGACTTAACATTTGGAACTCGTTCTCCATGCCCCTACAAGTATTGCAGTCAGTATTCCATGGTTTATATCCTGAGTACGTCCATTCTTTTAGTGTGTACAGGGGTGAGATAAATACAGAAAGCAACTCGTTTTGGTCAAAGTCGTTGTTCTCCAACTCGTTTGAATGCTACATGATATTTACTCGGTTATCGCCTCATTCATATCACTCCACATCAAACTCGTGGAGAACGACGACTTTGACCAAAACTTGTTGGTTTCTTCTTTAATATATCTCTTCTGGTGGGCTCGTTGGCTGGAGGGACTTAACGCTACCACCAGGGTCATATCACGGTCAGATCAAATCTCTGGGATGAGGAAGATATGAAAACAGAGAATCACATCAGCATGGCCCAGATTCTAACCTCTGATGTCTTCCTTCAATGCGCTACAAAAAGCCACTTTCCACCGGCCGACGAAAACGATTAATTGAGTTCTCCTAAAAGTCGGTTGGATGTTTACACGGCGACATATCTATTAGTAAATAGAAGGCCTACCATCCCGACAAACCAGAATAAAACAGTAATAGCTGTTCCCACAAGATATTACTTTAAATACATTACCTTTTTTCATATTTCCTTCAAGGGAACCTTTAGAAACGTTTAGCAGGAAACCTAACCTACGCAAATTGACAGCCATTTTCAGCTTGCATGTGAGGTTGTGAACTACCCCAGCTAGTTAACCTCAATATCAGCCGCAACTAGATGGCGCTACCGTGCTTCTTACAGCGCAGGCTTTGTGGCGCTACCGTGCCTCTCACAGCGCAGGCTTTGTAATGCTTCCCAGCCTCTTACAGCGCAGGCTTTGTTGCCATCAACGTTGTTTTTGCAGGGAGCAATGCCTGCTATCTTTTTACGTAGACGGACCGAAAATTGCACTCTCCCAGCAGATCTTTCGGGGCGCTAGCGCTTACTAATATCTGCCTTAACGCACCGCTGGTTCCCTGGATATCCGCTAAAGACGGGGAGAACCAGCCAGCATTTCCGATTCGAAACAGTAACTGTCAAAAGTTATGAAAGTCAACAACTTATATTTTATGAGTTGGGAAGTACTGGATTTGTTAAATGAGCTTCATAGACAATCCAGCTGTTTCTTTTTCAGCTCGAAACCACTTTATAATGTGAATCCACAGTTGATTAGACTGCCCCTTTGAATGAGCACATGTGTCATGTTGACAAACAAAGCCCTGCATCACATGAGGTGCATTCCACTGAAGAATATAAAGAGACGTCACGAGTTTGAGTCTTGAGTTTATTTATGCCACGCATTTTATTGGCTTCATAATTTCACGAGTCGAAGACGAGTGACATTATGGAGCCAACAAAATGAGTGACATAAGTCAACTCAAACTCAAACGAGTGGCGTCTAGATTTTATCCTACCCCGTTTCTACATTTTTTCAGTATTAGAAAGTAGTGGCATAAACAACACTTTATGTCACACCCGTGACATAAAGAAATCCCATGTTAAGCCTATGGCGTTTTTTTATTAGGGGTAGGATAAAGTTATCTCTAAGACCGTCTGGTTTGACATAACAAATAACAGAAATGAGTGTATATTATTTACAATATATACATGTGCATCTCTATTTACAAGTGAAACACAAAATATTCATCAAAGTGTTCAGAATTTGGGATATATGAAAAGTTGGCGGATGGGACAGATTTTGTCCCAAATAGGCAGGTCGATGCAGAGGTACAAGCGGCCGGAGGAAGTAGAGAGCAGGATCTATAAATAAAAGAATGTAAAAAAAACCCAACCCTACCCTACCCCTCCTCGCTGGGATACGGAGATTGATTGTTGATTCATGGGCCAGTCAGGGAAGGAAACATATTATAATGAACTTTATTCTGATTTTCTTCAATCATTCAATTGCAATCATTCGAGCAAGTCTATGGTGTTCCTTGAACACAGACGAACAGAATAAACGAGTGAATAAACGAGTGTTGCTATAATTAGTTGGTCCTTGCGTCTGGAGGCTAACCTTTTTTTTATTCTCGTTTGGTTGGCGTGACACGGCGCTTTGAGGAAGTCTTCTTCCACGCGCCTGACCTTGTGCCTGACCTTGTGTCTGACCTTGTCCCTGACCTTGTGCCTGACCTTGTGACACCGAGCTGTAATCCAGATGTCGTGACACTTACCATGGTGACAGGTGGCAGTAGGACACGAGTCACGTGATGCTATAGGGCACATAGCTATTGTGCCATGGATGCAGCCATCTTGCCTGCCGACACCATCCAAAATACAAGGTGGCGGGACCAATTATCGACTAATTTACACGCCTGCAGTGTTATACGGAAACAGGCTTACTGTGGCTGTACGTGATAAATACACGGTAAGATTGACACCGCTGCTCTCATTGTCAATCTTACCAAGTATTTATCACATACAGACATTGTGTACCCGTTTCTATATCATTGTATTATACCTTAGAATATCCATTTTTTTTACCTTGGACGAATTGTTTGGTTTTTGCTGCCAGACATACCATACGCCATATAATACCCTACTTGGGTGGATAGCAATTACCTATCTGTTCAATCTCTTGTTTGCCTTGCCTCTGCGTGGTGCAGGCCGGATATGCTTGCATGCAAGCATAACTAAAGTGACCAGGGTGGGGAGTTACTCAGTGGTCAAGAGCACTGGACTCGTAATGACAAGATTGCAGGATTGTCGAGTCCCACTGCAGCCACTTTTTTTCTTCATCCCCAGCAGTGTTAGATTTACTGCAATATCAAAGGCCAATCCTTCTCATACCATGTCTATGTGGTGTAGTGTGCAGCCACTTTTCTCCTTCATCCCCAGCAGTGGTAGATTTACTGCAATATCAAAGGCCAATCCTTCTCATACCATGTCTATGTGGTGTGGTGTGCAGCCACTTTTCTCCTTCATCCCCAGCAGTGGTAGATTTACAGCAATATCAAAGGTCAATCCTTCTCATACCATGTCTGTGTGGTGTAAGAACTAAAAGAACCCTACACTCAGTAAATGTGTAGGGGTGAGATATCGTCCGACTTTTATACAACATCAAACCCAAAGTAAGTATAACAGAACATGTTGGACGTTAAACAGATCATATGCCACGTACGTGTTGTACGGCCATGAATATGAGTAGGTATATGGGTAGGAGCGGGCGGTATACGTCGGACCACAGGTATAGGGGACAGAGCCATTGTTTGTTCATGAAGCAGTCACTAGGTGGTCGGGGGACAAAACCTGTATTCTGGCTCTTTGTTCTTATGAAATTCAGCCGCCTTTCAATGTTTTACCAAGGTTCCTTTGACTCTCTACACCGATCCCAGAGCAGGGAGATATAATGCTAAAACCCAGGACATGATGTTTTTCACATGGAACACTCTATTTACATATGTGAGCAAGGCAAGAAAAGTGACATTTCCTAATTATCACTCACTTCTTTTGCACCTCCATTAGTGAAGAACAACTACTTTTTCACCTCCTTTAGTGAAGAACACATACTCGGGGGGCGTCATGGCGGCCCCCATGGTTCATAGGCTATATGCCGTATATAATAATATCATAAAACTGGATGAGTTTTAATCTTGGCCACTATATGACAAGACTGGAGTTTGGCGTAGTGACTTCATGAGGCGAAGCGAAAATTTCAGGAGTCTCCTCGATTTTGGAATATTACGTGATAACGATTCTGTATGCCACTAGTGGCATATAAAACTCCGTATGCCAGTCAGCGTGGCATACGGAAACTCACTGTTAAGCCTATGGGATTTTATATTAGGGGTAGGATAATATCGTAAAACTGGATGAGGTTTAATCTTGGCCACCGTATTGCACGACTGGAGTTTGGCATAGTGACTTCATGAGGCGGAGCTGAGTGAAGTCCGGAGCCAAAACTTCAGAAGTGGAATGCGGTGGCCAAGATTAAAACGAATCAGGTTTTGATTTTATCCAACCCTATCTCCTCGATTTTGGAATATTACGTGATAACAATGCTGTATGCCACGAGTGGCATATAAAACTCCGTATGCCAGTCAGCGTGGCATACGGAAACTCACTGTTAAGCCTATGGGATTTTATATTAGGGGTAGGATAATATCGTAAAACTGGATGAGGTTTAATCTTGGCCACCGTATTGCACGACTGGAGTTTGGCATAGTGACTTCATGAGGCGGAGCTGAGTGAAGTCCGGAGCCAAAACTCCAGAAGTGGAATGCGGTGGCCAAGATTAAAACGAATCAGGTTTTGATTTTATCCAACCCTATCTCCTCGATTTTGGAATATTACGTGATAACAATGCTGTATGCCACGAGTGGCATATAAAACTCCGTATGCCAGTCAGCGTGGCATACGGAAACTCACTGTTAAGCCTATGGGATTTTATATTAGGGGTAGGATAATATCTCTTACCTCTTAGTGCGCGGACATATATGTTTTTGTCTCGTGAATACGAGCACTCAGTGAAGCGTTAATCCGGAGAGCTAATCATAGCCTACTCATTAATTACATCTTTTATGAAGACAACATACCCTGTAAAATAGCCACTAGACTGGTTTCTAATTGATATTCACCTAATTAAAATACATATTATTAAATCAGAAGTCTGTGATGGTTGTATTAGTATTATGAAGCGGGTAGTGGGGTGAAGACTAGCAAAGTTCCCTATTATGTCCATTTTGAAACAGCCGAGAAGACTACCTTACACGGGTTGGCGTTTCCTTGTGGGCGCGTTAGTAAACGTACCCTGCCGATACCTGTTTTACAACATGAATGGGGGTGGGGAGTTAGCTCAGTGGTTAGAGCACCGGACTTGTAACCCCAAGGTTGTAAACCTGTGTGGGTTCGAGTCCCACCCCCAGCATTGGTAGATTTACTGCTATAACAAAGGCCATCCTTCTCATACCAAGAACTCTCACCTCGGTAAATGTGAAGGGGTGGGATCTCTATCTAAATTCATCACATAGATTCGATCACCACCCATGTGGTGTAAAAAGAACCTTGAGTAAGTCTGGTGAGAACCTCTAATGGTTAACTGGACGTTAAATCAAACCAACAACCAATCAACATGAATACCATCGATCTATCGACACAATGCGTGCCAAACAAGCACATTGCCGCGGTTTTATACGGGCTTACAATCCGGATAGATCCTGATTGATGAATGAGGAACCATGAATCACAAGCCGCCGATATTTTATTATTTTTCCATTTTTCCATTTTTCGGCGAAAGGAAGGCTTCCGTTTTCCGAACGTGCCATTCCGGTTACCGTGACAACGTGTTGCCAGGCAGCCATATAAGGTTCTCTACGTGGAACGCCAGGGAACAGCGACGCAGAGATTCTTCCAAAAATGTCGTCTGCCATTCCATATTCGCGGCGTTCCCTTTGAGCATGCGCGAGGGCCCCCGAGAACAATAAATATCAGTAGCGAGAGGGGTAATTGTGTGCCCTTCATCCGCCATTGCCCATCTTCTCCCTGAGCCGGCCATCTTGCGATTCCTCCCCATCTCAAGACGCTCCTTGAGACGCTGCCCTCACCCGCCCGGTGACTCCTGGCGTCCTCTCTCCCCCCTGGATGCTCGTATGTAGATTTCTATTGTCGAGAGGGAAGAGGGAAGACTGCATATTGTATTTTTCAGGAAGGTCAGTGCTGATATTATAATATACTTATTATTATTATCATAAAGCGGGATGAGTTTTAATCTTGGCCACCGCATGCCACGACTGGAGTTTTGGCTCCGGATTTCACTCGGCTTCGCCTCTGAATTCACTATGCCAAACTCCAGTCGTGGCATACGGTGGTCACGATTAAAACAAATCAGGTTTTGATTTTATCCTACCCTGTCTCCTCGATTTTGGAATATTATGTGATAATAATTCTGTTTACCACTAGTGGCATATAAAACTCCGTATGCCAGTCAGCAGGGCATACGGAAATTCAATGCTAAACCTACGGGATTTATCATCCACCTTTTCTGGACAAGTGGCATGTCGATATCAGTTCATTTTAATCATGCACTATTTTCCATACGCACTATTTTTCCGTATGCGCCACCCAGAGTATACAATATATCTGTATGCGCCGGGTATGTCCACACACGCTGCCTATGTGCTTTCTATGGGCACTTTGTATTAGGTGGATATATCTGTATGCTCTGGGTATGGTGATACACACTCCATATGTGTTTTCTATGGACAGTTTGTATTAGGTGGATATATCTGTATGCTCCGGGTATGGTGATACACACTCCATATGTGTTTTCTATGGACAGTTTGTAATAGGTGGATATATCTGTATGCTCCGGGTAAGGTATACACACTCCCAATGTGTTTTCTACGGACACTTTGTATTAGATGGATATATCTGTATGCTCTGGGTATGGTGATACACACTCCATATGTGTTTTCTATTGACACTTTGTATTAGGTGGATATATCTGTATGCTCTGAGTATGGTGGTACACACTCCCTATGTGTTTTCTATGGACACTGTGTATTAGGTGGATATATCTGTATGCTCCGGGTATGTCCATACACACTGCCCATGTGTTTTCTATGGACACTTTGTATTAGGTGGATATATCTGTATGCTCTGGGTATGGTGATACACACTCCCTATGTGTTTTCTATGGACACTTTGTATTAGGTGGATAATAAAATATATTCAGCACATTTAATCGCGCTCGTCCTACGTTATCTGCGCCTCACAGTGTGCCTTGGTGACAGTTGACATTTGAGCACCGTGTCCACGTTCGTAGGTAACAGGATGTTATTTAGTCACTCAGCATGTGTTCACAAAGAATGGCATTAGCCCGGGAAGGTCGGCCCTGGGGAGCAGCAGGGCAGGAAGGATTCCATCTTTATTTAACGTCAGTGTCTTCTAGCGGAAGATTGCCACGTGCCCGGAAAATTAATCAGTCGAGGCAAGATGAGCTTGGGCAGACTTCATGTCCTGACATTCAGATTGCTTTTCATATATATACATATATGTGTGCGTGTGTATATATATATATATATCTCCCTCTCTCTCTCTCTATATATATATATATATATATATATATATATGATGTATATCCATGTATACACATCTTCAAAATCACATCGACAGACGGCTGCAGACAGACACTTGAACCTCATATATATGTATTTTTCTTTTTTAATATATTTTTTTTATACATGTATATATGTATATGAGTGTTGAATGGAAGACGAGTGTAGAGTGTCGCGGTATACATGTATATGTATATATAATAGGAAGTTCTTCATATATATGTATATGCGGTTTTATATATATATATATATATATATATATATATATATATATATATATATATATATATATATATATATATATATATATATATATATATATATATGAGGTTCAAGTGTCTTGTTGCAGCCGGATGTCGATGTAATTTTGAAGAAGTCTACCTACTGCCAGTATTACTATCTGTCTGCTCTGTGCTGTGGAAGGAAAAAGAGAGAGGTGTAGGCCTTAGCAATCTCACAGTGAAGATCTTATTTTTTTTTGAAAAGGTCTCCAGGGAATGCAGATGCTTATTACCCAGAACATATAATTCATACGGGAAAAAATATTGAGATCATTTAGGTTGCCACGGAGCAATGTGAAAAACGCACACTGGAGCCTACTGTTTACCTCCAGTACAAAATGTGTAAATAAAAGAGTTCTAAAAAAGGTTAACTTGGGGTGAATCAAGGATTCATGTCCTCACTCATTAATATTGGAAACAGAAAATGAAAATAAAACGCTGTAGTCTGTAGTCTTAGTACTAAAAAAAAATGGATGAGCGTTTGGTATGTGTCCTTGTTCCCCATCCAGTTTGGAGTGTGCAGTAATATGAACGAGGCGATAGCCAAGGGGATATTCTGAAGCGCGCCAAACGAGATGGCGAATGGGGAATCAGACCAATTACGAATATGTTTCTGATTTTATTTTAGCCTCGAAATATGTATCTGTTTATCGCCCATGGAGTATGAGTTGCCATACTCGCAACCCTGTTGAGTACCAGTTACCAATGTTCAGTCTTTGACGTTCATACCACTAAGATACAGTTATGATTACAGTCAGATGTCAAAATAATGTGATTCATACATTCAAAAGATCTCAATATTACATTAAAGTATTATGAGCCTGAAATGCAACCCAAATACTTCAAGATAATAAATATCCTACATCTGCGTCCATATCCGTGGACTAAGAATACTGCGCTATTGGGAGCTCTCTATTATTCATTGCCATATTTCAGGTTTTATAGTTTGGTAAATGGCGTTCTCCACTGGCAGTGTGGCACTCCTCCCCCCAATCCATCACATCCGGGCACTGTATCGGTGCCAGTGGCGCCCTCCCTCGACATGTAGACAATGGATCGGCCTCCATGTTGGACGTCATTAGGACGTCATTGGGTCGTTTAGAGGGAGCGTTCAGAAAGAAGAAAAGGCACCGGGGAACAACGGAACAAAAGGTGATGCGGAATCTCCGTCAAAGGACTGGAGTCGTCAAGGTGGACCCTCAATGAAGCGGTCGTTCGTGAAAGCGGATACGTTATCTGCAACTCGCTATAGATCAAATGAGAACTGATATAGGGTCCTGGATAAGAATATGGGAATACCTGTAGCAGGGTTCGTACAGAGCCTGGAAAACCTGGAAAAGCCTGGAATTCTCACAGATACCCTGGAAAAACCTGGAAGAGCCTGGAAAATTTGGCTTTGCATAAAAGCAATTATTTTAGGCTGTGAAATTCTGGTCATTATTAGCTTTCCTTAACTACGATACCTTGCTGCTTATGAAATATTAGTGACTTGGATAAAATCTTTTATTTTACCATGTATAGAATTTTGAAGATATCTATCCCAAAACCACTGAAATTCCACAGGTAGTAAGGAAGACAAAGAAAATGTTAGCTAAATTTGGTGATGAATCAGACATGGTTTTAAAAACAGTGACCAGATGTGCCTGGAAAAAAGTATTAGAGCCTGGAAAAGCTTGGAAAAAGCCTGGAATTTCATTGGGCTGTCTATGTACGAACCCTGCTGTAGATATGGGGGAGTTAGCTCAGTGGGTAAGGCACTGGACATGTAACTCTAGGGTTGTAGGACTTGGTTCGAGTCCTATTGCAGCCACCTTTCTCCTTCATCCCCAGCAGTGAAACTTACCCAAACAATGGACCGCTAGAAAGTAACCTCGCCATTATATGAAACCCTTCCTACAATGCATCCGTATGTAATACCAGGTGGCAGGTCCAGTTATCAATGAACTTTATCAAACAATTTTTCTTGGCTTGCCTTAGGGGTTATAGCCTCATCTCACGATTATCTATAGATTATAACTGCAGTAATTGTCCCCCAACTAAAGTGGCGATATAATACAATATCCCAGCGGATAATGGAAGAACTAGCAATCACTCTGTGCCCTATATCTCTGGGGTCATGTTGTGAATACAGAACTATTGTAAAGGATATAACTAGTCGAGAGACTGTTCCTGGCATACTTAAATGCTTTTCTTCACTGTGCGATCGGGGGTGGGGGCTTGCGATCCTGTCCCTCTGGAGATACAGGATTTTTTATCTATTTATTACTCACAAATCATCACAACGATGGTCTTCCTTTGTGGTTTTTCTCTAAAGTACAATGAATCAAGTACATCCACAGGCGCGACGTTCCATATAGCTTACGATCCTGGGTACTGCATGTACCTCGGATCGCAAGGTAACGCCTAGTCTGAGACTGGGCTTACCAAATATTAAACATGTTTGATATTCAAAAACACTTGCGATCCCGGGTATATGCGGTACCTCCAGTCTGAGACTGTGTGTCGCAGACTGGAAGGAAACTTGCTGTCTCCACTGTGCGTTATGCCGCGTTGCGATCCTGAAGATACACCCAGTCTCAGACTGAGCGTACCTATGTACCTTGGATCGCACAGTGAGACAGGACTTAATTCACGTTTAATCTCATCCTTCACCCCTCAGAGCTGCCCGAGTGGTGGTTATCACTCCAGAGCTCTCCTATTTAACGTGGTAAATGAAGCTGCGGGGACGCTGATGGGTTATGACAGACGGTGACGGACTGACCCGTTCAGGCATGGTCTGAGCCGGGTATTACAGGATGCCCGTGATCGGTGCCCATCACTACATCACCCACTCACCACCCACCCGCCCTCCTCCTCCTACCCGCCCTCCCTCCTCCTCCTACCCGCCCTCCCTCCTCCTCCTACCCGCCCTCCCTCCTCCTCCTACCCGCCCTCCCTCCTCCTCCTACCCGCCCTCCCTCCTCCTCCTACCCGCCCTCCCTCCTCCTCCTACCCGCCCTCCCTCCTCCTCCTACCCGCCCTCCCTCCTCCTCCTACCCGCCCTCCCTCCTCCTCATACCCGCCCTCCCTCCTCCTCCTACCCGCCCTCCCTCCTCCTCCTACCCGCCCTCCCTCCTCCTCCTACCCGCCCTCCCTCCTCCTCCTACCCGCCCTCCCTCCTCCTCCTACCCGCCCTCCCTCCTCCTCCTCCAACCCGCCCTCCCTCCTCCTCCTACCCGCCCTCCCTCCTCCTCCTACCCGCCCTCCCTCCTCCTCCTACCCACCCTCCCTCCTCCTCCTACCCGCCCTCCCTCCTCCTCCTACCCGCCCTCCCTCCTCCTCCTACCCGCCCTCCCTCCTCCTCCTACCCGCCCTCCCTCCTCCTCCTACCCGCCCTCCCTCCTCCTCCTACCCGCCCTCCCTCCTCCTCCTACCCGCCCTCCCTCCTCCTCCTACCCGCCCTCCCTCCTCCTCCTACCCGCCCTCCCTCCTCCTCCTACCCGCCCTCCCTCCTCCTCCTACCCGCCCTCTCTCCTCCTCCTACCCGCCCTCCCTCCTCCTCCTACCCGCCCTCCCTCCTCCTCCTACCCGCCCTCTCTCCTCCTACCCGCCCTCCCTCCTCCTCCTACCCACCCTCCCTCCTCCTCCTACCCGCCCTCCCTCCTCCTCCTCCTACCCGCCCTCCCTCCTCCTCCTACCCGCCCTCCCTCCTCCTCCTACCCGCCCTCCCTCCTCCTCCTACCCGCCCTCCCTCCTCCTCCTACCCGCACTCCCTCCTCCTCCTACCCGCCCTCTCTCCTCCTACCCGCCCTCCCTCCTCCTCCTACCCGCACTCCCTCCTCCTCCTACCCGCCCTCCCTCCTCCTCCTACCCGCCCTCTCTCCTCCTACCCGCCCTCCCTCCTCCTCCTACCCGCACTCCCTCCTCCTACCCGCCCTCCTCCTCCTCCTACCCGCCCTCCCTCCTCCTCCTACCCGCCCTCCCTCCTCCTCCTACCGCCCTCCCTCCTCCTCCTACCCGCACTCCCTCCTCCTCCTACCCGCACTCCCTCCTCCTCCTACCCTCCCTCCCTCCTCCTCCTACCCGCACTCCCTCCTCCTCCTACCCGCCCTCCCTCCTCCTCCTACCCGCCCTCCCTCCTCCTCCTACCCGCCCTCCCTCCTCCTCCTACCCGCACTCCCTCCTCCTCCTACCCTCCCTCCCTCCTCCTCCTACCCGCACTCCCCTCCCTCCTCCTCCTACCCGCCCTCCCTCCTCCTCCTACCCGCCCTCCCTCCTCCTCCTACCCGCCCTCCCTCCTCCTCCTACCCGCCCTCCCTCCT